>OY970821.1:8961457-10226457 GCA_963853835.1 Calendula officinalis | reverse complement strand
AAAACCAAGAGCTCAAGCAAATGAAATTCTACAATGAACCACATGACCGGTAAAAAACTTAAGTGAGTTTTGAAGAAGAAAGCGACAATCAAAGCCAAACACAATTTGGATTTTTAGTTTGTTTTTTTAGTAGTTTTAATTTATATATGTAATGTTTTTTTTATTATTATGTAATGGTTTTAATTATTATTAATGTATTGTTTTTAATTTAAATTAACATTAAAAAAAAAAAGTTATCGATCACCCATTACGGGCGTTGGGTCACTTTTTGGTCAAGTGTTTGATCAGGAGAGAGAAAGCTAATGTGGCGCAGAGGTGACATGGGTGACTGATATGGTATCGGTCACGCATTACATATAGTATAATGGCTCACGTCCAGACCGGCCATCATAATTTTTTTTGGGAATCAGGAGGAACATCAACCAGAACTTCAAATCAAAATTTTGGATTGGTTTAATTTTCCCAAAATAATAATAGACAATAACTAGATGATGAATTCTCATGCATTTAAGAAATTCATTAATACCATGTCATTTTATTCAATATATAAACAGAGATTACAAAATTAGGAAATCGAAAGAATTCTAATCACATCGATACCATAAATCTTAGATATACAGAAGGTATAACTCGTTTTTGGCGAAATGAAGTGTGTTGATCAGAGAGTCTAGCAACGGTACACGACAAATTTCCGGTGACGTGGCTGAGGAAGGCAGACAGCCATTAGCACAAGAGCAAGAACAAGTAACAGTAGAATAGCCTTGATGTCTATACCCGTTTCTTCATCTTGAGAGCAGCAACAGCTTCCCATCTCTTAAGTTGTTTGGTATTGATAGGGGCTTGTTATTTAAAAAGGATTCCATACAACTTGTGGTTTAAAATGACAGGATGGTTGACTAGTTGACATATATTAACAACTTCTGTTTTCATTGCTTTCTAGTGGAATAGTTTGGTATCTTCTTATTTTTTTTGCCTTCTCTATAATTATTTATTTAACTGACATAGTCGTTTCCCATTGTTCTTATTAATTTTCAAAAGAAAGATAGATATATCTTCCTACTAAAAATTTTGTATTCATTTGCTCAATACAAATATTAAAATCAAATGTAGAGAATAGAAAAGATAAATTAATTGATTTCATATCAATCATTTTATTGATAGAAGGATGATACATGAAGATTTAGTATCAAACAATACAAATTTATAACTATATAAATTTGGGCACATATGACATATAGTATTTTTAATACATCTTAAAAATATGGCTTGTGACTGGTAAATGTGAGCAAAATTAAAACTTACTATACATCAAGGTTTACGTGCAAACTTCAAGTCTTGACAGAGTAATTGTCAAACTTTTTAGAACCAGGATTATTTTTAGTAGACTCTGAATTATACAAATAGATGAGAGTTGAATATGGTCGTCCTGGTGGATGATGTAATACTGTTAGGTACCAAAGATATTGTAATAGATAGTCTAGGGTGTATATTGAAACATTGTATATATGTTAAGTTTAGTTTAGGAAATGGTCCTAACTAACCAAGGAATTAAGCCATGGTATAAATACCAAAGTGTAAGGCTTAATTCCTAACTTTTTGCCATTAATCAAATTCTAATTTCCAGCAAATTGTTCTCTCAACTTCTCTCTACTTTCTCTCACTAAAACCCTAATCAATCTTCTTCACTTTTCTCATCAAAATCATCATCTATCACCAAATATGGATTGAATCAGTGATATTGTGCTTTTCAATTGGTATCAGAGCATAATTTCATCTTGAAAACGATCCAAATCCATCACTTGGTGTTAAAAACAGAAGATCAAGAGGAGTTTTCAAGGTTTTTGAAGAAAGAGGGGTTTAAGATCAAAAATCGGATTTAAGGTACTATTTCTAGTTATTATGGATTGAATAGCTTCATTTTGTTGATATATTAAGCTTAGAATCGAGTTAGGATCGAATCTAATCCATTCTGATGAACAATTTGGATTTTTAGGAAAAACCATTAAAGCTTCAAAAACCCTCTAAATTCAAATTCTCGAATAGATCTAGGTTGTTATTGAGTATTATAGTAGTAATGGATTGAAGGAAATAGTATTTGGGTCATTTTTCAAAAAGAATCGAAGATTTTGGCTAAGAAACGACCATTTTAGGATCAAATTAGTGGGTTTTCTGTTCTGTTCGTCACTGTTCTGCCAAGAAAGACTTCGGCCCGAGAACAATAACAAGTTCGGCCCGAACTTCAACCCAAACTTCGGCCCGAACTTCAACCCAATCTTCGGCTCGAACTTCAACCAAACTTCGGCCCGAACTTCTTTCAAAACTTCGGCCCGAACTTCTTTCAAAACTTCGGCCCGAACTTCTATTCAAACTTCGGCCCGAACATTACACAACTTCGGCCCGAACTCTTTCAACACTCGCGTGACAAAAGGGGCTGTACTGAAACGGTCATAACTTTCAGCTCGGGTGTCCGTTTCGAGCCCATGAGTAACCAAATCGAAGCTAAAGACGAAAGCTACGACGTAGGAGGTTTACCCAACTTCTCAGCCCAAAAACGCTTGTTTTGATCACTTTATTTGCGTTTTTGTGATTTTTCGGTCAATTTCTAAACTTCGTTTTGCCCCAGTTTCTAACCCGATCGTCATTTTTCCCTAATTCGAAAATATTAGGCACCTTTAAAGTGTACTTTATCAGTTTATGATTTCGGTAATTTTGAATTTTTGAAGACCAATTCACGGTCTACATCACATATTCTATTCCAGAACCTTCTCATTCTTAAAATTTTCTTTACCTCGTTTCAATCAAAATTCCCGTGAATTGTTCTTAACATGACTTCCAAAGAAACATTGTCTGGCGGGTCGAATGCCCAGGAGGATAAACAGTGCATTGCCAACCTGGCAGTCATGGCAATACCAACTGAGGATACAGCTGTGTTGGGCATTTCAAAAAATGACGAAAATGAGGTACTCTCTTCCTTTTTTGACTCTTTACTACCTGACTCAGTCACTGATGAATCAGAGAATTCCTTGTTTAATGAAAAACTTTTTCTTAAAATTGATGAGAAATCACAACTGACAAAACAAATTACTTCTTTAGAATCCGAAAAAGAACAACTTTTAAATGATTTAAGTGATTTAAGTCAATGTTCTCTTCAAATAACACACGTAAACAAGGAATTACAAAATCAGTTGACTACGTCAAAATCTGCTTATAAATTTCAAATTTCTGAATTACAAAATAATCTACAAAAACAAGTAAATACAACTAATGCATCAAATACACAAATCCTAAAATTAAAGGAAGAAAATTTAACCTTTCGTCGCCAACTTGAAGCTCTTGTTCCTCAAGTAAATCAAAATAATAATTCAAATAAAAAAACACAAGAGTTACAACAACAATTGTCAACATTTCATGCTGCTCACACCAGTGAAGTAAATCGTCTAAATCACATTATTAATACACAAAATCTTGAAATTTCGAACCTAAAAACGATGAAGACAGTGTCAAGTGATAAAGACGACTCCAAGCAGCTGATAAACGACTTAGCTATTCAACTCAGACGAGAGCAAAACTGGATGAAGTCTGCAGACATCAAGATGAAAGACTACCAAGATAAGTTGAAGACAGCTGACAACGCAATTCAAAAACTAAATGACCAAATCAAAAACATTACAAACAATTTTAAAAAGGAAATTGATGAACAATCAGCAACCATACACAGTCTTACTGTCAAGAAAGAAAATGCTGAAGAACACATCTCAAAACTGGAGCAGACGATTGTGAAAGCTGGTCACACAGAACAAACGATAAAATTAAACCAGCCAAAAGAGTTCAGATCGTTCAAGTCAAAAGTGGGTCTCGGAGCTGAGAATACCCGCCCTCTAGGGACAGCTGCTGATGTTCTACCCACACTATACAATTACGATTACATGAACTTGGGGATATGGCAAAGCTTCCATCATATGCCTGATGAAGAAGCAGCAGTTGAAAAGTTTAACCGGGAAAAGGAAGAATATGCTCAAATTAGCTTCAATTATGATGCTCTAAACTCAACATACGAAAAGAAGAAAGCAAAATTTGAACACAATGAATATTTTTCAATCATCACACCTGCTGAATTTTCCGTTCCTGAAAATGAAGTGTTAAAACAAATCAAAGAACCAAAGCTTTATGTTCCTCCATTAATTTTAGAAAAGAAAATTGTACAATTAGAATCTGAAATTGATGAAACACAAAAAGCCTTTGATAAAGAAAAGGAAAATCTTCAAATCAAAATACATAATTTAGAGGACACCATTTTAGAATTAAAACCTAAAACGAACAAACCTGTTTCTCAAAATTCTAAAACCTCTGTATTAGGACCGGCAACAGTTAATCCAGTTCCAATCATCTTGAGGAGAAACTCTAATCCACCTGTCTTAAATGCTTCCAATAGTAAATTAGAGTCTCAGAGTGAGATGCTCAAGAAGCCCGATGGAGTCACAAGAGCCAAGAAGTCCGAGAAGTCTATTCAGACTTGACCTAGTATGCTTAAGAAGCCCAGTCTGCTTAAGAAGTCTAGTCCTCGTACGTCTGTAGTTTCTTCTTTTTCTTATCAAAATAAATGTAATAACTCTACTTGTGTGAAAACTATCTTAACGGCTTTTAGAACTGATTATGATTCTACTGTTTATCGTCCTGTCCGATACTCTCCTGATTTTGGTGATGTGTATGTTAAAACTGACAAATCTGGAACCAAAAGATTTTTTGATAAAATTACAAAGAAACAGATAACTCAGACTGATAAACGTTTTTTTGTAAGACTTGATGCACCTTGCAGTATTCATAAGAACATAGTATATCATAAATCTGGTAAACTTATAAACACATGCACAACGTGTTATCCATATCAATGCAAATCATACGTCACTAAACCAGCAAAATCAAATCAAAAGATTTTATCCTCTCCAGTTTCCAAACAACCGAAATCTTTTCCCAAAAACCCACCAACCTCTGATACCCACTCGTTCTCTCGTCGCAAATATTCTCGAGGAAATTCCGCACCTAAGCCAAAATCTTCAGGTTCCTCAAAATGCGACAACAAAACACCCACCAAATCTTCAACGTTTGTAAAATATAACTGGATCAAAAATGAAAACTCTCATTGGATTATTCAATCCTCTGAAAAATCTTTAAAATGGGTCGTTAAATCCACAACTTCTGAACTGCCTCCTTGCAGTTCTCCAAAGCTCTAATTTCATCATAAAATAATTCTACATAAAACATCAGTCACTAATCGTTCAGGACCCATAAATAATTGGGTACCAAACATGTTTTAATTGTTTTATGTAGAATCTGAGATACCTTGATTTGGGTTGTTCAAGGCACATGACTGGAAACAGAGCTCTCCTATTCAACAGTTATGATAAATATTTGGGGATAGTTACCAGTCTCGACCAGGGATCTTTTTCTTTTAATTTCTCTTATATACATATATATATATATATATATATATATATATATATATATATATATATATATATATATATATATATATATATATATATATATATATATATATATATATATATATATATATATATATATCTAAAATTTCATTAACAAAAGAAATGACTTATACACATCTCGGTGTATAACTCGTGCCTTAAAAGAATGGCTTATGCACACATCAGTGTATAACCCGTTCCTAATCGTTTAATGGCTTTCAAGTATCTCAACTTGAAACCTGAACCTCAACGAAAAATGGCTTCTAATCAAAACAGATTCAGAACCCGCACTCAAAAGAAAGCACAAAGCTCATTCAAGCTTAATCGCAAATACTCTCCTTCAACCCTCCGACGATGTATAAGGTACGTCCTCCAATCTCAAAACTTGTAAATACTTTTGTTTGGTCGATGGGGAGAAATATTAATTCTAGGGGGAGAATTATTATTTCTAGGGGGAGAAAAGTTAGAAAAACAAAACAAAAAACCCAAATCAAAAAGTTTTATGTTTGTAACGATAATTATAAGTCGTTGTAATATCCGTAAACGATCTCTTTACTAGTTACCTAGTAAAGATAGCATCTGTTTATTACAAATTCTTTTAATTCTCGTTACTTACTACCTCAAAAGACATACCTTCCCATGGTTTGCCAGATCCGGCCACACCTTCCCAGGGAAATACTTCAGCCAACTAGCAAATGAGAGGATTTAGGTCTAGGATATAGAAATAGGTGAGTGTAAGGTGATGTGAAAACATGATAAATCAAAGAAAACACACCTTTGAGTGCATCGAAACTGTTAACAAACCGGGCAACAATACAAATAGGTGATCATTCATAAGTTGAATGTTTCACTAGACTTTACTAGCCCAGTAAAGCAAATGCACACCACCACCAACCACTCAAATTCCTCTCAACAGGAATTTGTTTCATTTCATTAGGGGACGTAGCACAAAAGCTACCGACTACTCATTCGGGGTATGTCGGTATTGAAACAAAATAACCTTCTGCCCCGGGTTAAGTCTCTTTGTATGCACAGTGTGTCTAGTTCTCACCCCCAAGAATCTTTCCAATTTAGGACACTTGCACTACAAAAATGGATCTCCGTGAATCCATCAGAACACTTGTAGTGGCATCACAATCTGATGTTTCACGAGGATCGAGTGGAAATCCTGCTAGAGCTAAAATCACGCCAACTCTAAACGTAGGTCACACATTTGAATCAACGGTTGTGCAAACGACTACAGATTCATACCGTGTGCTAACGGATACTCTATGTGAGTCCGGAGTTACATTAAAAGAACAAAGTTGCTGCGCCTTAAACTTCAAAATCATTCAGGAAACAACTTATACCGGAAACACATAAAAATTCCGATGAAAAATCCATGTGATCCAAAATGCAACATCTTGAAAGCTGATTAAAATGCACATGAGCGTAATAATCCACTCTCAAATTACTCCTATGATCTGCTAAACCCAGCATGATCTTCCCCGGAGCCACCGACAATATAGGAACTTAAAAGTGAGGGTCCCTAGGTCTAGGTGAGCAGAATCAAGAATCATGGGATCTTGATTGGGGTGCACTTAGGTAAAACTTGAGAGGGGGTATGAAGTATGGGGTGCAAATCAGCTTATCACATGGTAAAAACAAAAACGAGGGTGTGGTTGAAAAATGAAAAAGTGAGTTGAGTGAGGAGCGTGTGTGAAAGGGTTAAAGAAAACGGAAAACCCTCCCTAAACCGAACAAATGACCGGGTAACCTCATCTATATCGGATTGCATATGTTGCTTTCTGATTAAGACATCATGGACCCAGTGATGCAATACACAATCCCCACTGACCACTCAAGTACAAAAAGTACTTGTTTCAAAATCACGGAGATAACCACATCCACTATCGACATCTTATTTGGAGATTGTTGATATTGAAAAAGAGGACCCACCTCCAGTCCTCGCCTTCGTTTGTCCACGAATAGAGTCTAGAACCGAATTAAATTTCTCTAGGACACAGGCACTCTACCAAGCATATCTTTGAGATATTGCCGGAACATTCATAGTGATACCAAAACTATTGGTATTCCACGATGAATGAATGGAAATCCTACCAGTGCTAACATCAATGCCAACACTGAACGTAGGTCACACAGTTTCAGTAACTGTTGTGCTAACATGCAATCTATGTGATCATGGGTTACCCTGATACCTTCTCGTGCGAAGATCAGACGACCGTACTCCATTGTTATCAACAACGGTCACTATGTCTGATAGAAGATCTGATGACTGTACTTCAATCTTATCAACAACAGTCAATACATCAGATAAGAGATTCTATGACCGTACTCCAACATTATCAACAACGGTCAGAAAATCCAAAACATATCACCATTCCGCACTGCTTCAACTTCAACAAAAATCAGGAACCAAGGATCTGCAGCAAATCGACAAACGCCACAACTTCAAGAAAGGACTTCCGCTGCTAACCGCTCTATCTATGGGTCTACATTCAGTCGATTTGCATGAAGTCTTCTGGAATGCTTTATATTGGTTGAAAAGCCAATTAAAAGTATGTCTGTCACCGATGATCAAAGGCTGATGCTGTTTTATCAACATAACTGCTCAACGGTTCAAATCTCAGCTCCAGCCTTACAAACACAGAAGTCTTCAAAGATATGCAACCTAGACTAGTATTACAAAGGGGGAGATTGTTAGGTACTAAAGATATTGTAATAGATAGTCTAGGGTGTATATTGAAACATTGTATATATGTTAAGTTTAGTTTAGGAAATGGTCCTAACTAACCAAGGAATTAAGCCATGGTATAAATACCAAAGTGTAAGGCTTAATTCCTAACTTTTTGCCATTAATCAAATTCTAATTTCCAGCAAATTGTTCTCTCAACTTCTCTCTACTTTCTCTCACTAAAACCCTAATTAATCTTCTTAACTTTTCTCATCAAAATCATCATCTATCACCAAATATGGATTGAATCAGTGATATTGTGCTTTTCAAATACACAAATGTGAACAAAGACCAAAATGCTTGAACTTAAATATATCGTTTTATGAAAAGAAAAAGAAAAAGAAAGGCACTCAAATTATTGTCTTGTGTGGAAGGTCAAGTGTCCCTGTTTGAATACAAAAAAAACAAGAGGACTTATAGTGATGTTTCAACGTTTGGGTGGCTCTTCTAATGTTAAAAGGGTTATTTATTATTTTTTAAGACTTAGTATTAAAAAAGAAGAGATCATAAGGTTTCTAACGACGTTCCTAAGAACTTTTAGAAAAAAAAAATATTATATGCATACAAAATTTGTCATAAGAGGGATAATTCATCAACATTTCTTCTTTGATTAAAAAGATATGCATATTTGTATGACGTACTTTCCACGGAAAACTTTTGGTTCAATAACTAGGGAAACGTTCAAGGAGATCCATCATCTTTAGGAAGTCCCAAGGAACAAATCTCAACCATTGATCAATAGGATCTAATGGACAAGATTAATCACATATTTTATATATTGAGGGGTATTTTGGTCATTTTAAAAAAAATAAAAATATTTTTTTATATATTTTTATTTTTTATTTTAAAATTTTTATTTAAAATTTTTATTATTTTTTTATTTTTTATTATGAAGGGGTATTTTGGTCATTTGGCACTTAAAAAAAATTTCAATTTTTTTTATTTTTTATTTTAAAAGTTTTTTATTTATTTTTTATTTTTTTATTAATTTTTCTATTAATTTTTTTATTAAAAAATAATATTTATTTGATAATTACGTGTATAACTTAATCGCATGTGATTTTAGTGTAAAATCACATGTGATTTTAGTGTAAAATCATGTTTTAGTTAAATCACATGTGATTCAGAATCAAATCACATGTGATTCACTATGCAATCACATTATGTGTTATTAATCAAAAATTAATAATTTTTAAAAAAATAATAATAATAAATATTTTTTTTTAAAAAAATATTTTTTTAAAACAAAATTAAAATTTTAAAATAAAAAATAAAAAAAAATATTTTTTTTTCAAAATGACCAAAATACCCCTCAATTAAAAATTAAAAAAATAAAAAAATTTTAAAATTTTAAAATAAAAAATAAAATAAAAAATTTTTTAGTGCCAAATGACCAAAATTCCCCTCCATGTATAATGAATGTGATTAATCTTGACCATTAGATCATATTGATCAATGGTTGAGATTTGTTCATCGAGACTTTATAAAAATCATATACCTCCTTAAACGCAACTCTCAATAACTAATCTCATCATAGCTTATTATTTCTATCATATTAACTTTCCAAACAACTACAAATTATTTAAAAAAAAATCTCTAGTGGTTAACTTTTTCAAAAAAATTTAATTAATATTATTAATTTACCTTTATCTATCATAAATATTTTATAAATATATATATAATTTAATATTTTTTATAGAATTTTATAAAATTTAACTTTTTTTAAAATATCTCGTATAAAGCTAATTATAATACTTGACATCAATAATAAAATAGATATAAGACAAACAATGAATTTATGTAACCACTCGATTTTTCATAAAAAATTTAAAATTTTATAATTTTTAAAGTAACAAATAAACACCTTTTTAAAAGTAAATCGGTCTCAACTTAGTAAATGCTCATAATAAAAAGAAACATAATTATAAAAACTCGTGTGGAAAATAATATATAGTTTTAAATAAGCAAATCCAAAGACTCAGTGTTGGGTCATATTTATTATAACTAATAGTTTAGGAGTGTAATGTGTAATTAGTCTAAGTTAGAACTTGGTATAAATACCTAAGTCAAAGGCTAATTGCATTAAACTTTGCCATAATTGTAATAACCTATCCTAAGCAAAGTGTGCTAACTCTATCAATCTCAACCTTCCAAATTATCAATTGTTAATGGTTATCAATCAGTGTTTTACAATCCACACCTAGTTTCAAAAAGCAACAACCAACATATGTGAGCTTCTGTCGCTAGTTTCTATCTTCAACCTACTTTCGTCGGAGTAGTCTTTCATCATCCTTATCCATATCATATACTTCCTACGATTCAAAATAAGTGATACATTTTCATTTTTGGGGTGATTCAAAATAAGTGATATATGTTAAAAAATTATCTTATATGACAAAAAATAGTAAGGCCCACTAACTATCTGTTAAAAGATGTGGGAACCATTTCTTTTACTTTTAAACATCAACCTCAGTTTATTCAAAAGATGTGAGAATCATTCCCACTAAGCATCCAATTAATCTAATTTAACCATTATTATACTTCCTCCGATTCAAAATAAGTGACACACTTTCTTTTTTAGGGTGATTCAAAATAACTGACACACTTTGAAAATTACCTATTTTGACAAAAAATAGTGACATACACTCATCAATTATCTACTTTAACAAACTGAAATGACCCCTTTACCCTTATTTTTTACTTTTAAACATCATTAACCCCACTTTATTCAAAATGTGTGGGACTCATTCCCCACTAACCATCCAATTAATCTAATTTAATCATTATTATAATCTTTTGTCTAAAAAAGCGTGAAACCAAAGTGTGTCACTTATTTTGAACAGAGGAAGTAATATTTTGCCTCAAAAGCCGTAAAACTCAAAGTGTATCACTTATTTTGAATCGGAGGAAGTACATTACTTTTAGTTATAGAATAAAGTATCGATCCTTAATGCAATAAGGCTGGTAGGAATGGGCAGAGGAAGCTCGGCGTGGGGGTGATGTGGCATGGTGCACGGCGTGGGAGAGAAGGCGAACCCCCCCCCCCCCCCAATGGCGTGGGGGGTTGGTGTGGAGAGGAGAGGGCAACGACAACGGGGCTCAACGGTCGTGGGGCGCAGATTTTGATCGGAAAAATAGCCGTTGAACGTTAAAATAACGGCTATAATGCCGTTGGAAATAAAAACAATAAAACTTAAACCCTCTAATTTTTTACCTATATATATCTACACATTTTAAAAATCCAAACACACTTTTTACTAGGGGTGTTCAAAACCGGGTACCCGGAAATCCGGGTACCCTAAAACCGGGTACCCGAAAATTCGGGTAGTAGATTTAGGTACCCGTATCAGTACCCGAATTTTCGGGTACCCGGTTTTCGGGTACCCGGTTTTTCGGATACCCGGTTTTCGGGTACCCGGTACCCGGAAATATAATTTCTTTATCACAAAAATTACATAAATGGAAGTCGCCATTGTTTATATATTTAATTTCTTTAAATCTTATTAATAAATTTGTTATTAAAAATTTACGTAATGATTTTCTTTAAAGAAAAATCATTACTAGTAATGAATCTGACCAAATCTTTAAAGACATCCAATGATTCAAAACCATGATTCAACGACGGATGTGAGAATTTGATGGTTTGTACGTGAGAATTGAGATAGGGTTTTAAATTTTAGACATTTGTCAAAATGATCCAAGCATATGCCCATATCTAATGATAATTAATGTCTAATAATAATATAAAAAAATATATAAAAATAAGTTGGAAAAATAAAATTCGGGTACCGGGTACCCAATTACCCGGTTTTTTAGAAAAACACTACCCGTATTTGATACCCGGAAACCGGTTACCCGGAATCCGGGTATCCGGATTTTCGGGTACCCGGATTTTCGGGTATCCGGATTTCGGATATCGGATATTTTTTCGGGTACCCATTTTTTCGGTTATTTTTGAACACCCCTACTTTTTACACACTTTTTATCTTTCATTTCACAAATACTTTTCACTTGCAATGGATCTAAACAACAACCCTCCACAAACACCAAACCAAACTTCAAATCAAAATACACCCCTTGAATTTAACGGCTACGAGCCATATTTCAACATCCTCAAAAACAAAGAAATTAAAAAACGGTTAAACGATCACGTTAAGGAAAAGAAAGAGAGGCTTGATGCGTCGTCAACAGGTTCAACTGGAATAAGAACGACGTCTACAAGAGTATGAGCGACATGAAAGAAAACGAGCGATTGCAACCGAACAAAGAATGATCAATAATTTGAAAATTTTGAATATGAAAGAGGATGACATGAGGCAGGAAGATCTTGACATTCTACTAGCAGCGAAGGCAAGCGCCCGGGAGGCTATGAACGATTTAATATAATTTTAATTTTAGACTTTTTAAATTTCAAGTATTGTAATTTTTAATTTTATTTATTGTTATTTTAATTTAATAAATATTAATTTTATGTTTAAAAAATAAATGGAAATGAAATGATGAGATGGAAATTAAAATGGTGTAGTGTGATGGGTACTTCCTAGAGATGATGTGGTATGGTTACTGAGGTGGCAGATGACGTGGCATAACTAAAGTAATCTATCTACATATAATACTTGATGACGAAACTAAAGTAATCCTATAATTAATGCATAGCAGATCCTTTGTGATAAATAACATCAATTCAAGTACATAATACGTAATTTCCGAAGATACCTATTGATTTCGTTACCTGATGACGATGAGGTCACGGGTGAAACAACGATCGATTTCTTAAATTACTGTTATACAAATGATAGAGTTGATCATGATTGAGCAAGAAATATTGATAAAATATCTGAAATTTTGTAGTTTTGACGAAGAGGCGTAAAGAGATGGGACATTTGGGGGTTTAGGGTTAACGTGGTTGGGGGAAAACGTGTAATGAATGAAAACGGTGTTTTTTCAGAGGTGGTGAATGTAATTCGTTTTACCTGAACGGTTTATAACTTTATATATTTCAAAGGGGTTGACTATTTGAACATCCATTTCTTCTATTTAGACACTCTAAAAATTCTTAAAAAATCTTACACAGTGTCCACCATACATCACCGCTAACCATCACCTCTACCAACTCACTCGTATCGGAATCAGCCGACAACCATCGTCGCTTACTCTGTTATTCACTCCGCTATCACCGACTTACTTTGCCATTCATTTGGCCTCCACCTACCAACTCCACTGCGCCACCACCATCGCATCTTCCGTTCACCACCACCAACATCACCACCACCATCGACCACTGGTTTTAAGTTTAAAAAAAACATGAAGAATCATGTTAGTTAATTGTTTTTGATTCCTATTTTCAAAATTTGACTTTAGTTAGGATGTTTATTTGGTATAAAGGGGTGTCCAAATAGTAGGACCCATTTCAAACTTTAACCAATCGCCTCTAAAATCTAACTAGCTGTAACCTAGTTTTGATTCGTGACTTTTGTTCCCTTGTCCTAAATAATCATGTTACTAAAAAAAACCCCGGTTTCTCAGGGGGCATTAATCAAAACCCAGTTATGAAGAAGCGAGAAAGTGATTCCACTCATTCTAGATATTAGCAATTTTTATGTTAGTAAACTTCACCTTTTTAAATATTAATTGTTGAAGATGCACACGAAATTTTCACCAATTTATTATATATATGTTAAAAAAATTATATCTTTATTCATCTTTGAGTAAATTACATAGATAGTCTTTATGGTTGCCCCAAGTTTTGGATTTGGTCCCTAACTTCTAGAAATTACACCGATGGTCACTAACGTCAGGACTTCGTATTGATTTTGGTCCCTAAACATAACGGGCGTTAAATTTTGCCGTTAAAACATGCCATGTGCATTGCACATGAGGGTAATTTAGTCTTGTGACCCACTTTCTTCCATTTACTTCTTGCTCATAACCTCTTTCCTTTAACTCCTCATCTCTCTCTCTCTCTTACCAACAACAACAACTTTTTACCTGTGAGAGTGCTAGATTAGCAATTGAACAAAGAGACGAAAACAAGAACAACTGCCACCATCCCCTTAGTCACCATTATTTTCGGCAACTCGATTCATCTTCTAAAGAGACAGATTCAATTTAATTTGGTGTTAAGGTTTACGGTGGTTTGAGTTTGGTTCAAATCTCCGGAACAGAAAACGGCTGCTGATCTTGCCGATGAAGATATGTCGATCAGATGACGATGATGATGTATCTGCTCCTGAATTGATCGTTAGTATAATATCACTTTTTGGGGTGTAATTAGGTTCGTCGGACGATGACGATTCCTCTTCTCCATATACATAAGAAAACCACCACCCTCTCCTCTGCATTCCAATACTTATTCCCGACTAAGAATGCTTCGTTTGTGGAATTTCGAATTCCCCCAAATCCATCTCTTGGTTCACCGTTTAAGATGTTTATACCAAAATTCAAAGATAATACTTACTGATTTTACCAGAATGAAACGAATTTGAAGGAGTTTGATTCAGTTTGTCACGATCGAAATCAAGTAATAGGGATTTTAAGAACAAATGGGGTTAGAAACGTTGAATAATAAACCCTAAAAAACGATATTCTATTTCCCGTAACATTTTAGTAATTCCCTGCATATTATGGCGATCCATGTTGCTTCATTCATAGCTATGAAGATACGATAGAGAACTAATTGCCGATGAGAACCATGTTTTCAGTTATGTGTTTATATTTCTAATTTTCTGAAATCACAATGGAAAGAGAAAGGGAATAAAGTGAAGAAAAAGACTAAATTACCCTCATGTGCAATGCACATGGCAGATTTTAACGGCAAAATTTAACGACAGTTACGCTTCCGGACCAAAACCAATACGAAGCCTGGAGTTAGTGACCATCAGTGTAATTACTAGAAGTTAGGGACCAAATCCAAAAATTGAGGCAAACCACATGGACTAACCTGTAATTTACTCTTCATCTTTTTATTCGATTAACAACCAAGATGCAGAATTTACACTTGTATCACCACCAAACAAACACATTCTGTTTCTAGAGTCTAGACATGCAGATTCGAACTGACTCACTCAAACCCAAAATATTCATATTGAATTGGAAGTAAAAAAAAGAGAGTATCAAGCTACATTGCATTCAAATGAAAAACAAATCCAAAAGTTACTCCAATCATCAAAATTCAGAATACATGTGAAATTTTTTATTAAAGTCCAAAAATCTAAACGCATCCATTGTTTAGATACATGTGACAAACTCTATAAACAACAAAACATAAGTTATTGGACTAACAGCTTCTTGTGCTTTTGTGTAATTTATTGCTACGTCTTCTTGGAATTTTGAAAAAGGGCTAGAATCAAAATAGTTAGTGAATTTTTTTGAAATTTTTTAAAGCAAATCAAGTATTCGAAGAAAATTTTTATGAACTGTTTTTGGTTGTTATAACTTACAAGGATTGTCTAACAAATCAAGTATTGCACATTCCCTTGCAGATTCAAAATCAATGACCCTGCAACAAATTTATATTTTGTATGTTGTCAATGTGAGTTATATAGAGGCAAAAAATAGCAAGGAAATATAACTTCAACATCATTACATAAAATGCATACCACTTTTGAATACCTCGTGTATCAAATATTCCCATCCCTTCGAGTTGCAAGATGAGGGTGTAAATCAATTGCACAGGAAATGTTTTGTTGTAGCTTTTCTACATATCCTGCATTGTTGTTCTGCAACAAATTAAGAGCTTGAAATACATTGTGATGGAGAGATTGAAAGGAAAACCAACTTCTGGTAATGAATGTTTGTCCTAAAAACAACTTAAATTCTTCAAATGTCTCTATCTCTTCAAGAGAAACTTGCTTTTAAAACATTATATGCCACTTTTAACATTCAAAAATCAAAACCGTTGCACATGCCTTTCAAAGTCTATGGCTCTAACAACAACAAACCCAGAGTCCAATTTTAGTTTTTTTAATGCTTATTTGATTTAACTCATGTGAACCGTTTGAGAAAAAAAAAACCCAAACCGTTGCACATGCCTTTTGAGATAAAATTTAATTCATGTTTATTTGATGTTTACTTGCATTTTATTAAATGTGGACATGTTTATGCATTTTTAAACAATCATACTATTAAACCACGAAGACAATGTTGATCGGTGGTTTTCACACATAATTAGGTAGGATAATGAGACTGAAGAAAATAGTACCATGTCAAAAACTACTAATGATCCTTAAACAAGTGACTAATCCATTGCTTGATCCATAGATGGTGTTTTAGGAGAAAACTTGGTGAAGAGGATAAGAGTTTTAGAGAGAGAAACAAGAGAGAGAGGAGAGAGCTTTGCAAAAGATGATTGTAATTAATGTGGCAAAGTTACAATTAGTGACTAACTTTCTAGTATTTGTACTCTCTCACTAATTGTCTAATTAGTCCTAATGACTATTCTTAGTAACTATACAAAGATGGCAAATCTAGTCCTTAGACTATTGGGAGCAACATTATAAGTCCTAACAATCTCCCCCTTTGTGACCATAGTCTAGGTAGCAAATCTTTGAAGTCTTCTTTTTTAGTGAAAGCTGGAGCTGAGTGATAAATCGTTGAGCAGTTTTGTTAAAGTATCAGCTACAGCTTTTGATGATCGGTGAAAATAATACTTTTAATTGGCTTTTCAACTAATAGAAAGTATTTCGGAAGATTTCAAGGAAATTGAAAAAAAATGTAGACCCATTGATAGAGCGATTAGCAGCGGAAGTCTTTTCTTGAAGTTGTGGCTTTGTCGATTTATCGCTGATCCTTGGTTTCTGATATTTGCTGATGTCGTAAATGTAGAAAAACCTTGTATGATTCACATGGCGGAAACTTGAATCTTACATACTTGATCTCTACTAAACAATGGGATCACAAGAAGAAGAAGATTAAGAACATTACCTTTAGATTGCTAAAGAATGATCCACCTCTACTACACCACCTGAACACGCTGCAAGACCGCGTTGTACCAACAAAGTAACACACTAAACCGTGTGTGTGTGTGTGTTTCGACAAACACAAACCCGAAACCCTTTGGGGTTTTGGTTCGGTCGACGACAAGGAGAAGGAGAGGGAGAGAGTGTTTAGGGTTTCTCTAAGCAAGTTAATCAACCTCTAAGTCTTAACCTTAATTCCTTATTTATAAGGACTTAAGTTACAATTAAGTCCTTGGAGTTTAATTATGACTAATCTCATAATTAAACTTCCTATTAACACTTTAAACTCTTGGACTTTTACTAGTTAATTAATAGACTATTAATTAACTCCCCGTTAAATATTTAACTTAATATTTAACCATCCTCTTAAATAATAATTAACTATTATTATTTATTCTCTACTTTATAATTAACTTAACTTAGTTAATTATTCCACACAACTTACTTTATTCGGTTGTCCATTATTGGGTGTGTAGTGGTGTGACCCTTTAGTGTCTTATAACATTGGACACGATGACACGTGTACTTATCTGTGCACATAAATCCAACAGACTCCCACTTGTGCAAGTTAAGTATCACTTACTGATCATCGTTGGCCTAAAGCGGTCCCTAGCCAGACATTTAGGATAACCACGTTATAAGAACTCTTACATCCAGAGATAATATTCATAAAAATGAATAACACTAACAGATTTTCCTTTCGCATCATGATATTTCTTAATTTGAGTAATAGACATGGAGCAGGGATCTTGCTGTATATACTCGAATTTTCTCGACTCTGATTTCGATTTTCTGCAGTAACGGATTACCGAATGATCTAATCATTCTCCGAGCGTGGCCACGCATTTCAGTAGTCTTAATCGTCGAGCGGCCATGAAATATCTCTTCTAATTAAAGAAGGTGCAAATCCCATCTTGAATGTCTTGCATTTTCGAACACGACTTCCGCTGTCTTAGTCAAGTTCCTTATGGTCACCCTTTTAGGGTGTGACGTTAGATAAGCGCTAAAGATCATAAGTTATCGAGTCTCAAACCAAGCATCTCAGGTCAGAGGACATCTACACGAAATTACACATGCTTGGGCTCCATGAAGTAATCTCGATCTTTTGGTCACGTCTAATGTTTAGCAAACTCTGTAAACATCTACGAATATTTATTTTAACAACACTTGTTTCTCTATTCAATAACTATGAATAGATAAATATTCATAATGGTATTAACTCCTGAATATGGCTCCCACTAAATTAAAGCAACCACAGACATTTAGATACTCAAAACTTTGCGTATCAAGGATAGGTTTAAAACATGTTAAGAATAGACATTGTGAAAATATTACGTAAAACCTCCTATTTGAATCCCACAAAATGTTATTACATAATGTATCGATTTCAAACATGTCTATGGATCATAATCAAAATTACTAGCTATCAATATCTAGGTACTGCATGCCTATCGCGTGTGCATGTTTCTCATGCTTTGATCCAACTAGTGGTTTTGTCAACGGGTCAGCAACGTTGTCATCCGTTGGTGTTTTCTTAATAAAAATATCACCTTCTCTGACATACTCGCGTATGCGGTGATATATCCTGTGTACATGCCTGGTCTTTTGATGCTCTCTTGGTTCAACAGCTTGCGCTATTGCACCAAGGTTATCACAGAATATTACGATGGGTCTAGAGATACTGGCAATAACTCTAAGATCCTAGATAAAATTCTTAAGCCAAATGGCTTCCTTTCCAGCATCATTTGCGGCAATGTACTCAGCCTCTGTAGTCGAATCTGCTATCGTATCTTGTTTCTGACTCTTCCAAGATATAGCTCCTCCGTTTAGTGTGAACACAAATCCCGATTGCGATTTGTAATCGTCTCTATCGATTTGGAAGCTTGCATCTGTGTAACCAGTTACACACAATTCTTCCATCGAACCTCCAAAGACCAAGAACATTTCTTCCATCCTTCTCAAATACTTGAGAATGTTCTTGACAGCCACCCAATGGGCCTCACCAGGATTCTTTTGACATCTGCTCGTAAGACTTATCGAGTAAGCAATATCGGGCCTTGTACATAACATGGCATACATTATTGATCCAATTACCGAAGCATATGGAATCAAACTCATCCTAGCTATTTCCTTGCTAGATGTAGGACTCTGAGTTTTACTCAGTGTAATGCCATGTGTCATTGGAATGAATCCTCTCTTGGAATCACTCATACTGAATCTCTTCAGTACTTTGTCAACGTATGTACTTTGACTAAGTCCAATAAGCCGCCTAGATCTATCTCTGTAGATTTTTATACCCAGTATAAACGCGGCTTCTCCGATGTCGTTCATATGGAAACATTTACCTAACCAAGATTTTACTCCTTGTAATGCTGGTATATCGTTTCCTATGAGCAGTATGTCGTCGACATACATGACCAAGAAGATTACTATGCTCCTACTGAATTTTGTGTAGACACACGCCTCGAACTCACTCTTGACAAAACCAAATTCTTTGATTCTTTTGTCAAAGTGTAAGTTCCAACTTCTAGATGCTTGCTTCAATCCATAAATGGATTTTAGCAATTTGCATACTTTATCAGGATTCTTTGGATCAGTAAAACCATCCGGCTGTATCATGAATACGTCCTCATTCAACTCCCCGTTAAGGAAGGCGGTTTTAACATCCATTTGCCATATCTCATAGTCGTAATATGCTGATATGGCCATAAGAATTCTAATAGACTTAAGCATCGCGACTGGCGAGTAGGTTTCAGAATAATCCACACCATGTGTTTGCGTGAAACCCTTCGCGACAAGTCGTGCTTTGTAAGTATGCACTTTCCCATCCATGTCAGTTTTCTTCTTGAAAACCTAGTTGCATCCAACAGCACGTGACTGTGGTGGCAAGTCTGATAACACCCAGACTTGGTTGTCATACATGGATTGCATCTCTGCTTGCATAGCCTCGAGCCATCTTTCAGACTCTATGCCGTCATCAGCTTCGTTGTAGGTTAATGGTTCTAGTAGACTTCCATCATCTTCATCGATCATGAATCCAAGATACCTATCTGGTTCTTGGCGTGGTCTACTGGACCTATGCGGATTGCGTGTTTCTTCTTCCTCAACTGGCAGTTCTGGTTGAGGATCAACAATTCTTTATTGAACCACTGGTTCGACTGAAGTCTTCGGTGGATCTTCATCCTGTTCAATTTCTTGAAGCTCTATTTCTTTTCTTGGAGTTTCGGTTCCTAGAAACTTCTCCTCCAAGAAGACACCTTTTCGAGCAACAAAGACTTTGTTGTCTTCTTGATGATAGAAATAGTATCCTAAGGTTTCCCTTGGATATCCAACGAAGATACACTTATCCGACTTGGGGTTGAGTTTGTCTTTGAAGTTACGTCTAACGTATGCTTCACAACCCAAAATCTTGAGAAAAGACAATTTTGGATTTTTGCCCGTCCAATGCTCGAACGGAGTCTTTTTTACCGACTTGGTCGGAACCTTATTCCATGTGGATGCTGCAGTCTCGAGTGAATGTCCCAAAAATGATAGTGGTAGTGGGGGTGCGACACATCATTGAACGTACCATGTCTAACAAGGTACGATTCCTCCTTTCTAACACACCATTCATCTGAGGTGTATACGGAGGTGTGAGTTGTGAAACAATCCCACAATCCTTCAAAAGATCGTCGAACTCTTGGCTCAAATATTCGCCTCCTCGGTCAGACCAAAGTGACTTTATTTTCTTGCCTAGTTGGTTCTCTACTTCATTCTGGTATTCTTTGAACTTGTCAAAGCTCTCAGACTTTAGTCTCATAAGAAAGACATAACCATATCTACTGAAGTCGTCAGTAAAGGTAATGAAGAACCGGTATCCTCCTCTGGCTTCTGGAGTAAAGGGTCCACACACATCTATGTGTACTTTCCCTAACAACTCGCCTGCCCTTTCATTGAAATGGTTGAAAGGGTCTTTTGTCATTTTACCAGATAAACAAGCTTCGCATATCGCATATGATTCTAAATCAAATGGCTCTAGAATTCCATCATCGTGGAGCTTGTTTATGCGAGTCTCGTTTATATGACCTAAACGACAATGCCAAAGATAAGTTTGATTCAAGTTACTCTTGGATCTTTTACTTATATGATAAACGTCTCATTCTATGTTATTTAGATTTAACGTGTATAGACCATTATGAGAATTTCCTTTATAATATAAAATGTCATCTTTTAAACACAAAATTGTTTTACTATAAGTAAATCAAATAAAATAACATTTTTAATAAGTCTAGGAACATAATAACAATCTTTAAGTTCCAAAACTCTTCCTGAAGGCAACTTGAGAAGATATGTTCCTACGGCTTCGGCTCCAACCTTGGAACCTTCGCCTACTCGTAGTTCAACATCTCCTCATCCCACCCTCCTATTCTTCTTAAATCCCTGCAAATGATTGCATATGTGATGACCACATCCGGTATCCAATACCCAGGATTTACTAGAAGTAACGAGACAATCAATCATAAAGATACCTGAATTGCTGACAAAGTCAGCGTCCAACAGTCCCACATCGGACGTGTGCTCGCAAATATCCTTGCTGCCACAAGCTGGGCAACACAAATCAGCAAAGTCTCTCAACCATTCATCGAACTCATCCATTGGAACCTCGGGGAGAGATTCTTCCTCTAGCCTTTGAACATCGCGTATACACAAGAGATTCTCGTGTAGACCTGCGACACTCAAATCAAAGTTCCCAACTAAACGTACTACCTTGTCCTGATAGTACTGAGTGAGAGATCCAAACAAGAACAAGACTTATTCATGTTGGTTTGATGTGCCAGTAACTAGGGTTAGACAATCTAGTAACATTCTTATGTTAATAAGATGGTCACTCAATGGTTGGTCATCTTTCATCTTTGATGAAAAGATTTCTTACAAAACGAACTTCTTACTTTCTTCAGTACTATCTTTAAACGTCTCCTCAAGATACTGGAAAAACTCATAGCATGGTTTCTTACGTAGATTATCAGTAAGCTCTGATAATGAAGTAAAAATAAGAATCGACATAACTTGTGATTCATCAGCCATATACTGATAATAAGCGTCAAGCTCATCATCCTGGGCATCTTGCCCTGGTTGTCCCTTGGACACCTCATCTATCACGTACAGTAGATTCTGTGCTTTTAGATAACTCCTAAAATGCACTTTCCAAACTTTGTAGTTCGGACCAGTAAGCTTCCATTTTCCAGTGATGAACTTTCGCGATTCGTTTGGTGAGTAAAATGGAATTTCTGACGGTACAGACATCTCTAAGAAAAAAACAATAAACGATTAGTATGATTAGATAAATAAATAACTTCTAACATTATTACCTTTTAAGAATAATAGTTAGTCTAGGATCCATATTTCACGCCCTCTAATGCAAGGTTTGTGCACTTCCCATTAGAGCCACGCTATTTCTGGTAGGTATAGCCATACCGATCGTCTCTAGACTAGAAACGATTCCTAGATGTTCGGGATATCAAGTTGAACAACAAACTTGTACATGTTTTAATCCCTCTAGTGCATTTTGGGCCGGGACTCCCGATTATCACCAAAATAGATCGTACCACCTAAGACAGTGCGATGCCTTGCGCCGGGACTCCCGATTATCGCAAGACCCTACGCACCCTAACACTTGCAATGATTTGAATCCACATCTAAGGTGCTTTCTCCTTACAATGTGAATATCGTTGAACAAGTGAGGTGTTCCATTAGGTGGGTTGCACTCTGATCTATGATTTTCTAAAAAGGATTTTCCTTTGTTCGAAAAACGTTAGCCAGTTTTTAACCTTTTAAAACTACTTGGTTTTATAAACTAACTGTTTATAAATTCCATTTTTAATTTTGTCTTTTAAAACTTGATTTATAAACAAACTGTTTACTTTGCCATTATTAATTCAAAACTTGGTTTTCTAAACAAACTGTTTATAATCACCACCTTTTATTACTAAAACTTGGTTTTTTAAACAAACTGTTTATAATCACCATGTCGACCACTCGGTCATCGATCCGAGTCCTAACCGAGTCTCGGTTGGTTCGGTTTTGACTACCGTTTTATATATATATTAGTTATTTCGTGTAATAATAATAACAATAAACAAATAAAACGTTAAACTTTATAAACGAAAAAATTAACATAACCTTTTCTTAATTTTGTCTTAAAACCTATTTATTCCAATTATTCAAGAATTTTGAATAACTAGGCTAAAACCCGCGCGATGCAGCGGCTGCGAACTATATATTCCTGGAGATTAAAAGTCCATTGGTTACATATTTTTATAACGAATACAATACATAAGCATGGAAACTGTGTATAAAATAGAGGAAAAAACAAGAATTGGCATTGGCGTTGGCCAACAATGTTGTTCGATTACATGCTTTGATATATAATAACACAAATGATCCATCTCCAATGTTTCTTGTTATAAAAAATAAACCTAATTAAGAATAAAATAAAGGGGGGAAAAGTCTGTATATGCGTGTTAGACATCATGTTAAACCTCCTGATACACCATGTTTGGTGTGTAAACTCCATCGATATATATATATATATATATATATATATATATATATATATATATATATATATATATATATATATATATATATATATATATATATATATATATATATATATATATATATATATATATATATATATATATATATATATATATATATATATATATATATATATATATATATATATATATATATATATATATATATATTTGCTGGATTTCCTAATACTTTTGTCGTGTCACGTGAAATTCCTCTTCAAAGGGCAACGTAAAGTTGTCCATGCGAGAAAACATATTCCGAAAGATAAACGCCAACATTGGGAATTTACTGTCCTTGAGCCTTGTTGATTGTCATAGCAAAGCTTAGCGAGCAAATATCCTTCGCTTACACATTATTTCTTACGATGTAATGGGTCAAATATGTCAAAAGTCTTGAAAGTAAGGAGAAATATATCGATTGAGATTTCTGTATCCCTATGTTTTGACATAGGTCTTTAAACAGTTCTTTCGTCAATGCCAACACAAAGATACGCATCTCTTATAGGCAAGTTGTTCTTTACTAGAGTTTTAATACCAAATATCTACAAATCAATTTAAATAAATAAAAAGTATTGAGTTCCATGATATTGAAATAAATTATAATCTGACAAAAGATGACTGACTTTATATATAGTCAACTTAGGGAAAAAGTCAAACCTTTTACAACATCTTCATTCTCGTTACCAAAGTATGTGCCTGTAGCTAAGTAATATTGTTTAAAAATCACCTTGGTGCCCCTATTCTCGTCTCTTGCATTTAGCACTACATCAAAATGATCGGCCAATTGCTTGCATATTTCAAAAAATAGTGAATGCTGAAAAACGTATAAAAGTAAACCAATGAATACATTTACAAAAAAAAAAATTGATTAAAAACCTCATATAAACATGATGATTAAAAAAATATATTTTTTAAGAATCAAACATGTCCATGTTCTGTCATATTCATTCATTGGGGAGGAGTACTCGGTAACGGAGAACTGATGGGCAAGGTAAGACTTCTCTTGATATGTATTAATATTCTGTTGGAACAATTTACATAATCACAAGAGAAATGTCATATTATAATAACAAAAATTTAATATTATTTCAAATTCTAATGAAAACCATACCTTCCACATATATGTATATAAACAATACGCATGATGATATAAAACTCAGATTATAAAAATATAATAAAAACCATACCTTCCATATATATATGTATCTAAATCCACTTTGTGTTTGCCAACAACCATATCAATAACATATATACTCAAACTGGCCAAAATACAAATGTGAAATCATGAATATTATATAACGCTAATTATGTAAAATTAAATATGGGCGGTAATTTGACTGCATAATTGCTAACCTTGACAGGTAAAGAATAAATTAATAAAATCCAATTGAGCCCGATTTGCATCCACTCTAATCAGACCCACATATATTTCTCATCAAGTTTCATTTTTCTTCTTTTATGGCTTTTTCCTCCTCCAAAAAATAAAAATAAAAAAAAACATTATATCAGTAAATCTTACATGAATTATTTATAGTCATACACATCAAAGGCAACGGGATGATTACCACGAGAATAGAGGAAGTAATGAACAATACATGAAGATTTTACTTGAACACATTTGGTACTTTGGAATACCAAGTATATGGTTATCCTGATCAACACTCATTAGTTGTCTTCCTCTTGAGGCTATAGATTTTGGTAGCCATGAGTTTCTAAGTTTAAAATCTAAAACTAAAATCAATTCAGTTAAAATGATCAAGATTATTGGATAAAGCTAAATTTAAAGAAAAAAAATTAGATAAGAATATATACCTTTCTTTCGTCTGTTGATGTCTAAAAATAAAAAAAAAAGGTATAAGAAAGAGGCCTGAAAGAGAAAAATGATGGAATTGAGAATACACCTATACACATTTATAAAACCGTAGATAGACTCACAGTCACACCTTTGATATGTAAACCGAAATGAATGAGGTATATTAGAAAGATTTTAATACAATCAATATATTTTGAAATTCATGCAGAGGAAATAATAGTATTTTAGAAAACTGATAAGCAAATTAATTGTGGTCAAACGGTTTTGAATTAAAATGAGTTTGAATTAAAATGGAGCCAATTAAAATAAAGTCAATGTGTTTTAATTGTGGTATAAAAGGCGTTAATTAAAATACATTTTAATTGTGGTATATTTAATACTCATTACTTTTTAAAATGAAGTCAATGCAGCCATTTAAAAGGTTTTAATGCAAGAATTGATGGGTGTTCAATTGGGGCGGAATAGATGGGCTTTGCAAAAAAAAAAAATAAACCATAACAGTAAACACACACTTATGATGCTTAAGGAGGCTAGCACTTAAGATGTTTCAGATAGAATACCAAATATTGGATATGGTGTGGTGGTTAGTCGGATGTATGTGTTGCGTGAGGTCCCAGGTTCGAATCTCGGGTCACACAATTTTTTATTGCAAATTTGGTTGTGGGTTTACGACCTTCCCACTAATGGTAAGGGTTAGTTTAAGACCTTCTAATATTAGAAAGGCATTGACTCATAATATATAGTATTGATATAGATATAGATATATAGTATAGATAAGTTATATATACAGAGGAGACGAAATCAATGGTTTGTAGTAATTCCATGGAAATGCTTGTAACTCCCTAAAAATTATTGTAATTAAATTATTCACTTTATAATAAATAAATTATGTGACTTTATTTATTTGATACCTTTTTGTGATTATGTAGTTTATTGTGTATTTAAATTGAGTAAAATAAATACACATTGATTCTTTTAATGACAAGAGTGTCATTTTAAATTAGTGTTAATTAATCACAAGGATTAATTACTTGAGGACAAGAGTGTGAGTTAACTCGCGCTATTTAATCACGGGGATTAATTAATAGTAATATCTAGAGCATTACTTATCTTGAGATTTCGGGATGATTACGAGTTTAATTAATTAACATAGACATTTATTAATCTTTCGAGGCCGGCCGATAGGCCAAGGCCTAGTTTATTCTACTTCGTTATCATCCCGAGTCGGGCTTCTTTAACCAATCTGATTTCGGTCAGGCATGTGTCCGGATCCATTTTTTTTCTTTTTCTTCTCTTGAACCCGATGTGAGCCTTCCTATGTTGAGCCGTGGCTTGCATGTTTGTTTTTGTTTTATTCCGGCCTCTCTTTTTCTATAATAATATCGTGTCCTCATGGGGTTGGCCTGATTGAGATTAAGGGCTGTAGGCCCAAACTTGTAATACACTTAAGTTGGTGATGCCCTGATCCTCCCATTTGTTTCTTCCTGCCGAAGCATTCCAATATCTGCTTTTCTCTCGTTTTGTCCAGCCCTTCATGCGCAGCTGTTGAAGAACCTTCCCTAGTCGAATGCCCAAGTTCTCTCCATTCGTAGATTGCAACCTTCAAGTGTGAGCGATGAGTAGAAAACAGCGGACAGGTTGTTGGTTTGATTGTGTCAATCGGTAAGCTTCTTGCCCTCATCTCTGGTTATCGTTTTGTACCAATTCTAATGGTGGTTTTCTTGCTTCGGGATCGCTGTGTTATCCATCAGAAGCTTCGTACAATCGAGTGGACAAGAAAGAACTCTTGAACACGTACAGTTTGGTGGCTAAACCCCGCATTCGAATTGGTAGACTTTGCTTCCATTCTCTTCCCTTTTAATCGTGACTTTCGTTTACGAATTATTGTAATTCTGATCGTGATTGTTGTGCGGTTGACATGAGAGAACTGAGCCATTAAGGGTCCAGTTAATGTTTGTTGTAAACATCTTGTTGTTTTCGTTCCATGTATCGATGTTCGATTCCTTCACCGGTTAAACGAGTTTTAATGTTTAGATGTCAAAACTTTTCAATGATCAAACTGTTGTTGCTATTTTAGGTCTCGTAGGTTAGCCACTGATTTCATAGGGTGTCAGGTTTCGGGTTGGGGAAAAACCTTCCGTTGATAACTTAAACGTTTTGTTAACCGAAAACCGGGAACCGAACCCGTACGGTTCTTGGTTTCCAATAACCGAGTAGCTTTCTAATTAAATTAAAATAAAGTCAATGCGTTTTAATTGTGGTTTAAAATGCGCTAATTAAATACATTTTAATTGTGGTATATTTAATACTCATTACTTTTTAAAATGAAGTCAATGCAGCCATTTAAAAGGTTTTAATGCAAGAATTGATGGGTGTTCAATTGGGGCGGAATAGATGGGCTTTGCAAAAAAATAAACCGTAACAGTCAACACACACTTATGATGCTTAAGGAGGCTAGTACTTAAGATGTTTCAGATAGAATACCAAATATTGGATATGGTGTAGTGGTACGTCGGACTTATGTGTTGCGTGAGGTCCCAGGTTCGAATCTCGGGTCACGTAATTTTTTATTGCAATTTTGGTTGTGGGTTTAAGACCTTCCACTAATGGTAAGGGCTAGTTTAATACCTTCTAATATTAGAAAGGCATTGGGTCATTATATATAGATATAGATTCCGATAGAATACAAAATATTGGATATGGTGTAGTGGTAAGTCGGATGTATGTGTTGCGTGAGGTCCCAGGTTCGAATCTCGGGTCACTCAATTTTTTATTGCAATTTTGGTTGTGGGTTTAAGACCTTCCACTAATGGTAAGAGCTAGTTTAAGACCTTCTAATATTAGAAAGACATTGGCTCATTATATATAGTATAGATATAGATTCAGATAGAATACCAAATATTGGATATGGTGTAGTGGTAAGTCGGATGTATGTGTTGCGTGAGGTCCTAGGTTCGAATCTCTGGTCACGCAATTTTTTATTGCAATTTTGGTTGTGGGTTTAAGACCTTCCACTAATGGTAAGAGCTAGTTTAAGACATTCTAATATTAGAAAGGCATTGACTCATTATATATAGTATAGATATACTTGGATCAAACATACTAGGTTTTATTTTACTAAACAAAAAGAAACAAACCTAGTTCTTTTAATCTTGAACCCTATTCAATTCAATGCTCATTCAAAACTTGAAGAACACATGTTTGGTTCGAAAATTCTAGGATTCTTTTCTAGATAAAAAAAAAAACTCAATATATATGTATATATGTATACGAATTCGAAACAAAACAAGGGAGGAAAAAGAAACCTAATTTATTTTTATCTTGAACCTTATTCAATATAATGCTCATTCAAAACTTGAAGAACACATGCTTGGATTTCGAAATTCTTAGGGTTCTTTTCTAGACAAAAAGAAACTCAACTGAATCCCATTGAGACTAGTAAAAAGCTCTGATACCACTGTAGTATAACCTTGTAGGATTCATATGGTGGAAACTTGAATATTACATACTTGATCTCTACTAAACAATGGGATCACAAGAAGAAGAAGATTAAGAACATTACCTTTAGATTGCTAAAAAATGATCCACCTCTACTGCACCACCTGAACACGCTGCAAGACCGCGTTGTACCAACAAAGTAACACACTAAACCGTGTGTGTGTGTTTCGACGAACACAAACCCGAAACCCTCTAGGGTTTTGGTTCGGTCGATGGCAAGGAGAAGGAGAGGGAAAGAGTGTTTAGGGTTTCTTTAAGCAAGTGAATCAACCTCTAAGTCTTAACCTTAAGTCCTTATTTATAAGGACTTAAGTTACAATTAAATCCTTGGAGTTTAATTATGATTAATCTCATAATTAAACTTCCTATTAACACTTTAAACCCTTATACTTTTAATAGTTAATTAATAGACTATTAATTAACTGTCCGTTAAATATTTAACTTAATATTTAACCATCCTTTTAAATAATAATTAACTATTATTATTTATTCTCTACCTTATAATTAACTTAATTAGTTAACTATTCCACACAACTTACTTTATTCGGTTGTCCATTATTGGGTGTGTAGTGGTGTGACCCTTTAGTGTCTTATAACATTGGACACGATGACACGTGTACTTATCTGTGCACATAAATCCAACAGTAAACATGCGGTATTATGATTTGTTTTGGATTTTCTGACCGTTGTTGATAATATTGGAGTACGGTCATGGAATCCCTTATCTGATCCATTGACTATTGTTGATAAGAATGGAGTACAGCCATCAGATCCTCTATCTGAGATAGTGACTGTTGTTGATAAGAATGTAGTACAGTGGTCAGATTTTCGCACAAGAAAGTATCAGGGTAACCCAGGATCACATAGATTGCCTGTTAGCACAACAGTTACCGAAACTGTGTGACCTACGTTCAGTGTTGCCTTTGATGTTAGCACTTGCAGGATTTCCATTCAATCATCGTGGAATACCAATAATTTTTGGTATCACTATGAATGTTCCGGCAATATCACTAAGATAAGCTTGGTGGAATTCCTGTGTCCTAGAGAAATTTAATTCGGTTCTAGACTGGAGGTGGGTCCTCTTTTTCAATATCAACAATCTCCAAATGAGATGCCGATAGTGTATGTGGTTATCTCCGTGATTTTGAAACAAGTACTTTTGACCTTGAGTGGTCAGTGGGGTTGTGCATTGCATCACTAGTTCCATGATGACTATATCAGAAAGCAACTCATGCAGTCTAATAGAGATAGGTTTACCCGGATTTTGTTCGGTTTAGGGAGGATTTTCCGTTTTCTTTAACCCTTTCACACACACTCCTCACTCAAGCTCACTTTTTGATTTTCAACCACACCCTCGTTTTGTGTTACCATGTGATAAGCTGATTTGCACCCCATACCTCATACCCCCTCTCAATTTTTACCTCAGCGCACCCCAATCAAGATCCCACGATACTTGATTCTGCTCACCTAGACCTAGGGACCCTCACTTTTTAGTTCCAATATTGTCGGTAGTTCCGGGGAAGATCATGCTGGATATAGCAGATCATAGGAGTAATTTGAGAGTGACCTATTACACTCATGTGCAATATAATCAACATTTTAGCATGTTACTTTTTAAGTGGTTCATATGGATTTTTCATTCGAATTTAATGTGTTTCCGGTATAAGTTGTTGCCTGAATGATTGGTGAAGTGAAGGCACATCAACTTGTTCTTTTCGGGTAACACCGGACTCACATAGAGTATCCGTTTGCACATGGTACGAATTGGTAGTCGTTTGCACAACCATTGATCCAAATGTGTGACCTGCATTTAGAGTTGGCGAGATTTTAGCTCTAGCAGGATTTTCACTCGATCCTCGTGAAACATCAGATTGTGATGCCACTACGAGTGTTCCGATGGATTCACGGAGATCCATTTTTGTAGTGCAAGTGTCCTATATTGGAAATTTTTGCGGGTGAGTACTAGACACACTATGCATACAAAGAGACTTAACCCGGGGCAAGAGGTTATTATATTTCAATACCGACAAACTCCAAATGAGTAGTCAATAAATTTTGTGCTATGTCCCTTAATGAATTGAAACAAATTCCTGTTGAGAGGAATTTGAGTGGTTGGTGGTGGTGTGCATTTGCTTTACTGGGCCAGTAAAGTCTAGTGAAACATTCAACGTATGAATGATCACCCTTTTGTATGGTTGCCTGGTTTATTGACGGTTTGGATGCACTCAAAGGTGTGTTTTCTTAAAGTTATCAGTTCACATCACCTTGCACTCACCTAGTACTATACCCTAGACGTATACCTTCACATTTACTAGTTGGCAGAAATATTTTCCTGGGAATGTAAGGCCGGATCTGGCAAACCATGGGAAGGTATTGTCTTATGAAAGATTTTTCGTTTGTTTATTCATATTGGGTATTTTTGTTTTGATTTTCGAGATTTTCTCCCCTAGAAATAATAATTCTCCCCTTGAATTAATATTTCCCCCCCTTGACAAAACAAAGATAAGAAAAATTATAGAATTTTGCGGACGTACCTTAAACATCGTCGGAGGGTTGGAGAAGAGTTGTTGCGGTTAAGAATGATTGAGAGTCATGATATCTTGTCATGTGCGGGTTCTGAATCTGTTTTGATCAGAAGCCATCCTTCAGAATTTTCACATTGTTGACAGGTGGAATGCCTCCCAGCAATTAAACTTTAACGCGGACACCTCTCTTGTTCTTTCGTTTAAGAATAACTGGTTCGCTCGACCATCGTAGACCATGATATTGACCAAATTTTTCAGGTGGGTTGCGAACTTTTGTTGAGAAGGTGGGCGTTTTACTTCGGTCTCGTACCGCAGATGAACCTCAAAGTGTCTAATCATGGCGCGCCAGTTTAATCTTTCATCAATGGCAGTGATTAGTTTGTCTATGTTGCTTTGTAAGGAGATGTGATCTGGGTTGCTGGGAAGCCTGTTCAAGTGTCTCCCCTTTTTCTCCAAATTTTTCTTGAGGAGTTTAAGTATACCATCACAGAACTTGGCGAATTCTGAATCACGGAAGAATTGTGTTTCATTGAAGTTGTTTTTGTAGCTCATCCCCAAGTTAGGTTCACCCAGAATAATAGTTTTCCAAGTTTGAACTTCGGAAGGAAGGGAATCTGTATGGTGCGGCCAGGTGAACCTTTTCTGTGCCACTTTCAAAGGCCATTTGGACATCTTCCATTCGAGCAACAAGAGTTTTTACAAGCATGAAATGTTTCAAGGCAGCCTGAGCAAAATTTCTAGCAATTTTTTTCACTGAGTGTGGGCTGTCTGGAAGTATTCGTTCTCCATTGTATAGACATTCTATATCCCGGGGTTCGAGAATATAGAATTCTCCTTCATCAATTATGTACTCTTGATCATCTTATATGCGAATCTTGAAGATGGTGTACCAGTAATAGCCAGAGTAGTGGTTGTCGTTATTTCCAGGAGCTGTTTGATCGGTGATCTATTGTATTGACTTGTTTTGTTTCTTAAATAACACATGGTGAGATAGTACATTTTCTTTTCTCATGGTGGCAAGATCACCTCTTTGTATAGATCTTGATAGACGATAGGCAGCTCTGTCTCCTGGAAGATAGCAGTCAAGAGGTCTTCAAGATACGTTATTTTGATGTGGCAGAATAAGAACTTTTTCGAGATTTTCAAGCGACGTTTGTTTGCTCTATTCGCCGCCCTCTTTTCGCTATCAGATAATACTGGTACATCGTGTTGAGGAGAAGCAGTTGGTGGTTCCGGTTCTTTGTTGCTTGAGGCAACAAACGATTCATAGTTGTGGAAGAATTTGTGATAATTTTCGCGAGTGAATGGGACTCGTTCCTCCTCCATTGATGGTTCAGTAGCAGGAGAATTATCTGGAGGTGGTTCGGTGAAAGCCTCATTCACTATGTTGTCTTCTTCTGAGTCGCTTTGTAGGTCAATCACTTTATCAACATCCTTCCTCAGAACCTTATGAATGTTGTGCGAGCGGTTATTCTCAACCTCAGCATTTATAGATTGTAGATGACTCATAGATTGTAGTCGTATTTCTTCTGTCATCTTTTCGGATGGGATGCTGTTTATAGGTAATATGTCTTCACTGTCATCCACTCGCCACTGATTGAGTGGTTCAATGTTCAACACCTGTGACTAGTCAAAATCAACAACCTCCCAATCATCGATTGATTCATAGTCTTGTGGGCCTCCTCACTGTCCTTGTTGAGAGGAGCTTGGTTGTTATTTAGATTGACTCCCCCTGCTGTATAGTGAGAACTGGATCCTCCTTGTTCCAGTCTCCTTCTCTTTCCTCCTCCCTGAGGATCATTTTCAGGGTCCTCCGACCTCCAAAGGAATGGTATGTCATGAGAACAAGGTTCGAGAAACTCTCGTGTTCTGAGTGCGAGCATCTCCTTGAGTTCCTCAAGATTGAATTAACGAGATGCCACCAAAAGCCACTCAGAGCTCCGTTTATCTAGAGCCGGAGGGGGAGAGGAATATTCTCCAGTCTACTTTCAAGATTCGCCGGCCGAGAGGTAACCGTTTCTAATGCTGAGGCGATATGCGGTATTATTTGTAGATCTGGTTGAGTTGGTGCTGGAGTTGGGATAGGGTTAGCGGTGGTTGTGGTAGCCTCTGATACTGTAGTTTCTTAAGGGAGGGTCATTACAACGATAGACGATGGAGTGACGATGACCCTCGAGGCAATACAGGTGGTGATGGAGATGGTTTGAGGAATGAGAACAGTTGTAGATGGTGAAGTGGTTGATGAAGTGATGGTCGGTGGTATGGAAGCTATGGCTGGAGGAATGGTGGTAACGGTTGGTGGAATTGAAATGACGGTGGGTGGAATGGAAGTTGGGATTGGTGGGATGGAAGTTGTGGTTGGTGGGATGGAAGTTGTGGTTTGTGGGATGGAAGTTGTGAACGGTTTCATTGACACTGATCGACCACTTGGGTCAACCTACTAGTATACTTGGTTCGACCATACTGACCAAGAACATGAACTTGTTCTTGATCGGTTAAAACCAACTAGCTGATTTAATCCCTAAAAGTGGAAGTGAGATTAAACCTAATCCTTATACACTAAAGGATTGGGATGTTGGAAATCTAGATTAGATTAACAAGAAATAAACCTTGTACGAAGAACTCGAACACACACACACACACATACTTGTGGTGTTCGACGAACTAACCAAGAACTTCGACTTCGAACAAGAGGGGAGAGGAGAAAGAGTGTTCCATAAATCATACCTCAGTTAATGCTTAAGATAAGTCCACTGATGATGAACACGACGACTCTAGATGATCACTGCAACGATCTTGATCTTCGAAACTCGAAGAACAAGAAGAACGAACGAAGAACGAAGAACACAAAGAGTTGTGCTCTTGGTTCGGCCGAATAGAGGATAGGGGGAGGGGAAGTATGCGTGTAAGTGTATCAAGGGGTTTAGGGTTACCCTAAGCCTCTTATTTATATACAAATAAGTTACGCTTAGAACCCTTAAGTTTAATTAAGATTAGATCTTTAATTAAACTTCCTTTTAATACTTCCATCCCTTATAGTTTAACTAGTTTATTATTGTTGCACTTAACTATCAAATGTCTAGTATGAATACACTAATATATTTCTGTACCCATATACATGAAATATATACTTGTATTTATACTTTTAATAATTAATTATATAATAACCTTTATATAATTTATACAACAATATTATCCAATTACTATATGATTTAATTGCTTTAAATCATATCATGGATAATCTATAATTAACACATTGTATATTTACTCAACTAGTAAATGTACAAATACTTGTATTAATTAGTTAGTTAAACTGATCTAGTAATAAGTTAAACTTAACTTAATACTTAACTGATTCATAATGACTATTATGAATCATTCGTCTTCGTAGTATCGTTGCATATCTTGCTCGTATTACATGCACTCACCGGTGTGACCCTAAAGTTTTTCGTAGGCATGGATGTATCATCATAGGTTGACCATCTGTGCACATAAATCCTTCAGACTCCCACTTGTGCAAGTTCGTAACCTTTATATTAATGATACGAGCTACAATGACCTTCTAGATGGGCATGTAGGTAACCAACCCCATAAAAACAGCTTATGTAACCCAGGTACAGTTTTTTGAAAAACTCTTTAATAGCGTCTCCTAGTAAAGAACACTCTGTCTCTACTTCTTGGGAAATTATGTTAGGTTTATCCCTTGCAGCACGATATTTGTGATAACGAATACGAGCATGGTAGAAATTATCAACTCCTGTATTCGAAATCATTTCATGACTTCTTGATTCAAACTGTTGTGATAAACGACAAAGAAAAAATTAGTTCGTTTGGGCATGGCCATGCACTTTCCAGTTATCTCATCATGTCAAAAGACCCATAAATATCTCTCCTAAAAAAGAGGTGCAATTACCATCTTGTTATATTTCGATTCAAAATACAACTTCCTTTGTACCCAGTAAGGCCTCGTATGACAAACATATTTCAGACTTGTCTAAGACGAACCAAAGTACATTAGTCATTGTATCCCAAACCAAATACCTCAGGCTTAAGGACAATCCTAGTGAACAATACTTTTGAATTTTTCAACCACGAAGTATTGTCACGGTGGTCAATCCAATATTCGTTGAGCTCCAACAGAATATCACCGATATTTGGTTTACACAAAACTTGTGTAGCTATCTTCGAAGAACTTCGAATCTACCACCTAATATCGGGATGACGTTATCGTCCCATCAAGGTTCCCACCAAGACGAGTAATCATGGATTTATACCTTTTTAAATAAAAGGACTTTTATTCATGGATATTGTAAAACATACAAAGTCTGAATAACAATGATACTAACTCATGTATTATTCCTCACTGGACATAGATACCGAATTATTACTGTATCATTACTTATTCCTTGCGTTTGTGTTGATTGCTCAATGACTCTTTAATTGTGACTTTTATCACTAATTACAATAGTCATTTCTATTAAACTAAAGACATAAGACGAGTATTTTAGAATACCATTACTTTTGTGTTTGCTAGATGTTGTTCATGCAACTATTCTAGTCTTGCCCTTTTTACATGATTCGGTAAACTTAGGTAGATTGGAAAATTACTCATTTAGTTTCTTGAATCTATAAAACTTGCCTTGTAACTAAATCTCTTTTAGCTACTTGATTTGTAGATATCTTTTACTAGTTAAAGAAATTCTCTTAAATGATTAACTTGTTCACTGGAGTGTGAACATCCTATTAGATATGCAATAATCAATCACAAGGCTTGTGACCACGGTATTAGGTTTGAAATAATCTAATCAATGATCATTTATTTCTCTTAACTCTTTGGCTAACGACTTGGTAATTCCTTGTTGTTAATGTCTTACTAACTCACTAAATTCATTAATGTCTTTTAATGAATTATGTTAGTCATAGCTCCCACTATCTTTTATGGAATTTAAGCATCACTTAAACTACTACTTTGACCTAGTCAATAACTTGTAGTTTAATCTTTTAAGAATTCTATCAATAGTTAAGATCATCCTTTGGATTTGCGAATATCCACTATTCCTGTTTAGGGAATCATGACCTTTATTGATTACTGTATCTAACATGTATAAAACACTTGATTACTTGTGTTACCTGAGGAACTTGCGTTTCCTCCACCACCACTCGCACCCTTTGGACAATTTCTTTTCCAATGCCCAGCCTCGCCACATTTGAAGCACCGATTCTCGGTCCTCGCTGTGTTAAGCTTTACCTTCTTGACCTTTTGTTTGACACTTTTACCATTTGGCACTCCTTGGCTAGGATATGTTTTACCCTTTCCTTTACCACCATGCCCTTTTCTCTTCTTCCCACCGCCACTGCCATTACCGATCATTAGAACATCTTTAGATTTTGTCCCCAAACTCAACTCAGCTGTCTTGAGCATAGAATGTAGCTCAGCAATGGATTTCTCCATATTATGCATGTTGTAGTTGACCACAAAAGACTTGTAGTCATCAGACAATGAATTGAGTATAGTGTCTGTTTCCATCTGCAACGGAATGGGGTGACCAAGTCTAGTGAGGTGATCCATGTGCTCTTTCATTTTCATGATGTGGACACTCACCGGCATTCCTTTGACCATCTTGCAAGAGTTGAAGGCTCGATTGATGTCGAACCTCTCAGTGCGAGCTTGCTCTTGAAATGAATCCCTAAGTTGCTGGATCATCTCAAATGCAGGCACATCCATAAGTCCCGCTTGTAACTCAGGACTCATAGTGGCGAGCATTAGACAGCTCACATCGAGTGCATCACTGACATGCTTATCATAAGCTTGCCTCGTTTCAGCTCTAGCATTAGCGGCAGGGACATTTGGTACTGCTCTTTCCAAGACATACCACTTTCTCTCATGCCTGAGCACAATGCGAAGATTGCGCTCCCAATTGAGAAAGTTTGACCCAGTCAACTTGTCTTTTTTGAGGATTGAGCGAAGTGAGAGATTGTTGGTACTTGTCGTCGTGGTTGTTGCTGCCATCTACAATCAAACCCAGTTTAATTAGTAATCATCAATAAACATTCTATAAAATATATTATAAACCCATAATTAATATTTTTGGCCTAGGATCCATATATCACATTCTCGTCGCAAGATTTGGGCACTTCTCGACGAGACATGTTGTTTCTGGTAGGTAACATCCTTACCGATCGTATCAAGACTTGACACGATTCCTAGGGGTCGTAGAATCTTTAGACTTATAAATTTTTACAACTTTGTACAATCTAATTGTACATTTCTCAGTTAGTAATAAAGTCTAGTATGTTTATTCTACTCAAGTACTTTTTGGGTCGGGACTCCCGATTATCACCAAAATAGATCAGACCATCTAAGACAGTGCGATGCTCTGCGCCGGGACTCCCGATTATCATAGAACCTTACACACCCTAACACTCACAATGATTTGAATCCATATCTAAGGTTCTTTATCCTTACAATATGAATATCATTGAACAAGTGAGGTGTTCCATTAGGTGGATAGTACTTCGATCTAAGATTTTCTTGGGTTTGTTTAAGTCTTAAACTAAACTTAAACCTTTATTCCAATCTTAATCCTTGTTTAAAATGTGTGACTTGTGAATTTAAGAATTCTACAAGACATCTTTTTAAAACTTAAGAACTTTTCTTTAAAACTTTTAGTTTCAAGAATTGCGCGACTTACATGTATACCTAAAACGAGGTGTACAAAACATTTTACTAGGTTTTGTGAAAAACCTTATCTATAATAAAACTTACTTGTTTTATCTTTCTTGAAAAACTTTAAAACTTATGTTAAACTTTTAATTCTTTTATGATTCATAAACTTGAAACATAAATCTAGTTTAACACATCTTTTTTTCATATGTCTAATAATAAAATTAAACATTTGTTTTGACTTATTAGATTCGACCAAAACTTATGTCTTAACGACACACTTATAAACTTTGTGATTTTCTTGTGTAGCTCCCACTAGCTCCAACAACCATGATGGAACTTAAGCAAACACAATCACCGGTTTATACTTGGTGAGACTAATATAGGTATGTATTTTATCCCTTGATCATTATTCAAGTATATTACATGACTTGTAAAATACTTATATTATACTTGTATTATTATCTAGTATAATAACTTATAACTATATACACCTTATAACAATATATAATATATAACTTTGTATATTTCAAGTTAATCATATAATTTCAACTTGTACAATTTCTAGTTATAATGAAATCACAACTTTGTACCTTCTAGTCTTAATTATATAATAACTTATAAAATAACTAGTTATACTATTATCCTTTAAAGATCAAAATAACATTATCCTTTTTTAATGTTCCATTTAATCTTGTATTTTAATATATACACACACACACACACACATATATATATATATATATATATATATATATATATATATATATATATATATATATATATATATATATATATATATATATATATATATATATATATATATATATATATCATTTATAAACTTGTAACATTCTAATACGAATATTACATCTAATTTATACGTATGTATTTTAACTTAATCTAATTAAAATACGTATAAACTTACTATATCTTTTAAAATACATTTTCCTTTAAATATTTAAAATTCCGAAAATTATATATATATATATATATATATATATATATATATATATATATATATATATATATATATATATATATATATATATATATATATATATATATATATATATATATATATATATCTAAACAAATAAATACACCTTGTTAATTTTAGAACTTAAATATTAACACTTCTTTTAATCTTATTAATTAGTTAAACCCTAATCTTGTTTTTGATAAATCAAAACTAGGGTTTTGATTTACTTGATCAAAAACATTATTTATTAAAAGATTAATTCTAATCAATCATATCTAAACAATAAACTTTGTTTAATTCTAAGATAGATTATAACCTTAATAAATTTATTTAAACTTTTTAATTTAAACCTTATAGACAATAAAACTTTGTCTAAGTTTCTAGGTTTAAAGAACTAGTTTATTCAATAAATCTACTAAAACAATAATTAAACCTATTAAACATGAACTTGTTTAATTATCTAGGTTTTAGATTATTATCTTAATTAATTATTTTAACTAATTAAACTATACTAGTTTAATTTTCTTGATCTTAGGTTACTTCTAGGGTTCGAAATTCCTAAAGTCTAGGAAACTTTTCCACCAATTAAACTAGGCTAGTTTAACAAACTTAGTGTCCAAGCAACCTCCTTGATTTCGAAATCTTTGAGAAAAGGAAAGAATACTCTTTGACCAATTAAACCAAAACTTGGTTTAACATACTTGATCCTAGATTTTGAAGATCAAATAATAAGGAAAGAGTCCTCTTGATCAAGAACTTTGAATTCTTGATCCCAGGGTTCTTCCAATTACGAAATTTCTAGGGTTAAGAAAAGAAGTCTTTTGACCAATTAAACTAAACTAGTTTAATGTTCTTGGTCCTAGGATTCTTTAAAATTTTCGAAAATTCTAGGGTATTAGAAACCTTTTGACCAATTAAACTAGACTAGTTTAACATTCTTGGTCCTAGGGTTCTTACCCTTTTCCGAAAAATTAAGAAGAAGAAAAAAAAGAATTGGAACAAAAGGAAAGACTTTAATTAAAATAAACAAACAAACTTTGTTAATCTAGTTTAGATTTCTAAACCAACGCTCTGATACCACTAAAGGGTTTCATTGACACTGATCGACCACTTGGGTCAACCTCCTAGTATACTTGGTTTGACCATACTGACCAAGAACATGAACTTGTTCTTGACCGGTTAAAACCAACTAGCTAATTTAATTCCTAAAAGCGGAAGTGGGATTAAACCTAATCCTTAAACCCTAAAGGACTGGGATGCTGGAAATCTAGATTAGATTAACAAGAAAGAAACCTTGTACGAAGAACTCGAACACACACACATACTTGTGGTGTTCGACGAACTAACCAAGAACCCTAGGGTTCTTGGTTCGACTTCGAACAAGAGGGGAGAGGAGAAAGAGTGTTCCATGAATCATACCTTAGTTAATGCTTAAGATAAGTCCACTGATGATGAACACGAGGAGCAATCCTCTAGATGATCACTTGCAACGATCTTGATCTTCGAAACTCGAAGAACACGAAGAACGAACGAAGAACGAAGAACACAAAGAGTTGTGTTCTTGGTTAAGCCGAATAGAGGAGGGGGAGGGGAAGTATGCGTGTAAGTGTATCAAGGGGTTTAGGGTTACCTTAAGCCTCTTATTTATATACAAATAAGTTACGCTTAGAACCCTTAAGTTTAATGAAGATTAGATCTTTAATTAAACTTCCTTTTAATAATTCCATCCCTTATAGTTTAACTAGTTTATTATTGCTGCATTTAACTATCAAATGTCTAGTATTAATGCACTAATATATTTCTGTACCCATATACATGAAACATATACTTGTATTTATATTTTTAATAATTAATAATATAATAACCTTTATATAAGTTATACATTAATATTATCCAATTACTATATGATTTAATTGCTTTAAATCATATCAACAATTAACACATTGTATATTTACTCAACTAGTAAATGTACAAATACTTGTATTAATTAGTTAGTTAAACCAATCTAGTAATAAGTTAAACTTAACTTAATACTTAACTGATTCATAATGACTATTATGAATCATTCCTCTTCGTAGTATCATTGCAGATCTTGCTCGTATTACATGCATTCACCGGTGTGACCCTTAAGTGTTTCGTAGGCATGGATGTATCATCATAGGTTGACTAACTGTGCACATAAATCCTTCAAGTTGTTGTTGGTGGAATGGAAGAGGTGATTGGTGGGATGGAAATTGTGGTTGGTGGGAGAGACACGGTTATGGTTGGTGAAGTGGTGGTGGTCGATGGTGTTGGAGACGAATATGGTGAAAGCGGTGAGGGTGATGAAATTATGGGTGAAAGAACGGTGGAAGCGATAGTTGTGGAAGGTAGGGGGATTGAGGTATTGTAGGGGATGGTGGTTGTATGTGTTGTGTGGATGGTTGATCCAAGAAAAAAACGTCCTCGAAAGGATTCGGGGATTCTCGTGGTGGTGGTGAAGGTGGACCTGATGTTGTTGGTGGTGAATTGGGGCGATCAGACTCTGTTGCAGAATCTGAGGATGAAGGTGAGGAGGGAGGTTCAGTTGGTCGAATGGGTGGTGTGACAAAGGGTCGAGTGGGTGGAGTTATAATGGGTCGAGTTGGTGGAGTTGCGAGTTGTTGAGAGGATGGAGTGGCAACCGACCGACTTCCCGATGCACATGTATGTGAAATTCGAATTCGTTTTGGACGTTGATGAGTCGGTGGTTGTCGTGGTGCAACTATGCAGTTGGTTGACGTGGAGGTTGTTGTTGAACTGCTAGTTGTTGAGGTTGTGGTTGTTGTTGAGCTGTTGATTGTTCTGGTTGTGGTTGGGGATCCTCCGGTCTCCATTAAGGATAATGCTCATCCCGGTATTGTCTGATAACATCGAGATTGATGTCAGCAAGTTTAAACAGTTCAATGGGCACCAGACCTGGAGCAATGTTTGCACCACTATTTCTTCAAAAATAGGCAACACGAGGTGGTTGAAATTGAAGTGTAGTATCTCACCTGTGAATATTTGGATATCGGTTCATGAAGTGTTCAACGAGAATAGACCAGAACCTTGGGTAGATCAGATAGTTCGGATTTTTTGATCTGGCAATTGTGAATTCATCCCAAACTTAGGCAGCATAGTCATAGTGCATGTTGTAGCAGAGGGCATGATAGGCATGATGAACGTTCGTGGAGACCCTGTCATGACCAGTGGACTTGCCCGATAGGCATCTGTTGAAAATGGTGAAGACTTAAGACCAACATTTTGACATAGAGCCCTTCTTGAGAGTTCCGAGGTCGAGAGTATCCCGAGGATGGTCAAGACCAAGGGCATGTATATCTGTTAGAACTCTATCAAATGTGAGCTGAGGTGGTCGAGAATCTCCACGAGGAACCCTGAAGATGTCATATAGATCATCTTTTGTGAATTGGATAGGTTGATTGTCAATGACTGCTTCAAATTGAGGTGGGTTAGTCGTTGGCACAATGATGAGTGTGTTGAAGAATTGGTGAACATAGATGAGAGGAACTTGTGGCCAAACAGTTATCATGTAGAAGATCGGGTGACGTTGAATGACATGTGAAAATACTGGATATTCTATGTTGAATGTGATTTCTTCCTCCGGATCCCATTAGTTGTTGTTCTCCTTCAGTGGCTTTCTGTGGTGAACTGCAACTAGAGTGTTGTCGTCTAACATTTGTTCTTCTGCCATCTGAAAAATATACAATCAAAACAAGATGGCACAGAGAACAACCAAGGTAAGTACACAGTGTTAGAAATATAATACGATGATAAGATTAACTGTGCCAGATGACAGAATGCTTAGTAATATTAAGTATATATAAATATACTAGCTACAAAACCCGCCCGATGGGCGGGTATGCTGTAAATTTTAGTATGTAGAAAAATGTCCAAAAACTTTATATACTTCTAAATGACATAATAATCGATAGATGTGATGATGATTTTGTACAAAAAAACGGTAAATGAAGAAATGTTACATATAAATGTTACATATAGTTATTTGTTTCCTTCGCTGATTGATCTTTTAAATATTTATTTGTTTCCTTGTATGTTGGATCTTTTAAATAGTTATTTGTATGTACGATCTTTTAAATAGTTATTTGTTTCCTTGTATGTAGGAAGCCGTATATGGAGCATATGAATGTAGACCGTAAGCCGTACCAGATTCGTTTGCCGTATATGGAGCATATGAATATGAATGTAGACCGTAAGCCGTACCAGATTCGTTTGTATTAGTGCAAATGACGTGGACCAATCAGGGAATTCTAAGTGGCATTATGGACGAATAGGAATGCTTGGAATTGTCATGGTGTCAAACTCTCTTCAAATTTAGGCCTCATATATAGGGTAGGATATAGGAATAATTTAGAAATTTTAGTTTCATTAAAAATATTAATAAAAACAAAATTTATAAATTATAAATATATAAATATATATATATATATATATATATATATATATATATATATATATATATATATATATATATATATATATATATATATATATATATATATATATATATATATATATAAAAATAAAAGACTTAGAAAAATTTTGAAAAAAATTCAGCCCGGGAACAGTAGCAACTCGAGTCTGGAACAGTGACAACTCGAGTCGGGATCTTTGAAAAATTCTGATCTGGGAACTTCTGAAAGTGTCGAGCCGGGAATAGTGAAGGTACTCGGCTCGAGATCTTTGAACGTGGTCGAGCCGGGAACCTGTACAAGTTTGGTCGATTTACACAGAGAACACTACTTTTGATCGAATCAAGCCCTAACGCGTTTCATAAACACAAGTCTTGCCTTAAATGAGACTATGGGGACCAGATTCGAGCACATAGCTAAACGATTAAACCCTAAACAACGTACAACCCAATTATGAGAAAACCCTAAGTGACATTCGAACCCAAACCAGGTGAAATCCATGAAATCATGAATAAAAGAAATGAAAATGTTGGATAAAAACGTATCGAAAATAGATGAGAAGTGAAGTAGTGATGATCGGTAACAAATTTTGTTAGGTCACAACAACCCTGGGTTATAATGTTAATTGATAGATTAATATACTTAGTGAAATATTAAAGTGATAACACAAGAATATAGTCAATGTATAAATCCACTAAGTGTGGCTTGTTGCGGAATAACAAGACCACTGATCAATTACAAAAGATGTGAATGTAAGTTCGTATATAGGTGAGTACTCCTTTGCAAGATGATCTCTATTTATAGTGGTATAGAGATCTTACATAATGGGCAAAGGAGTAACCGAAGGACTAAACTAGGGAAATGACTAAGATCAAGGGATTTGATCTTAGTCCGTTACAATACTGACTGTAACTCAGTCCTTCTACTCAGTATTGGTTTTCCAATACTGAGTGCTGATACTGAGTGGCCAATACTGGCCAAACTCAGTATCACTCCTAAACTTAGCTAATTTAATCTACTATTTAATCTAAGCTAGTCTAGGTTGTTTTGTTATCCTAAGATTCACAAAGGGGTAAGGCTTTGTGCCTTAACAATCTCCCCCTATCTAATGATAACAAAACAACTATAAAGAGAAATCAAAAAAATACATAAATACAGGCTGCAAAGTCTTCTTCTTCATCTTCTGTTGATTGATTCAAGCTCATAGAAGACTTCTTTCTTCACATGGATGAACTCTTCTCTTTTCTTCAGTTCATCTTGCCTGTTGTTTAGCACAACAACTATCTTCTTCCTGAACCAAGAATCTTCTTTCTTGGTTATCATCCATTTCAAGCCCACCAGATGGCTAATAGGAGCTGTTGGCAAATCTGCTTTAGTAATGAAGCACTCCCTATCATCTGAGTCAGTATACATATATCCAGATGTTGGATTTATGGTACTCTTTTGATCCTGAAAAGTAAGGTTAGGAGGAACAAGATATCTGGGATAGATTCTGAAAGTATTAAGACACTCAGGTTTGTTGTTCTTGATAGCCTCAGTCATCACACCGAGTCCCTGTAATCTGCTGCATAAAGGATGCCTTTTTCATAGCATATAGCAGATACTGCCCAGATTTCATCCATCATTACTTGGGCTTCAGAAGATCTTGAGGGCATCTCCTTTATCAGTCTAGCAATTTTTATCCAGTCTTGAAGTCCCATGTTTTGAATGTCATGGAGAAGAATCTTCATTGGAGGACTGACTGGCCCAGTGCAGGTTGCAACAATTGATCTGTCAACAGTTTTGACTTTTATTTTGTTGACAAATTCATTTAGCCAGTATATGTCCTTTACATTCAGAAATGTTTTATTCCTCAGCATACCCATCCTGGTTTCCCTATACCTTGTTCTTTGAGCCACAATGTTCCAGTACTGTTCAAGCAATTCATCTCCTGTTCTTCTTACAATATGTGATTTTCTTGGAACATCTGCATCAGACTCAGTTTCAGGTTCTTCTCCTTAACATGGAAGAATTTATGGGCCTCAATCTCATCATCAGCATCACTCTTTTCCTCAGTATACTGAGTAGATCTTCTAGGTCTAGAGATCAGAGGAGCTGGATCTTGTTCTTCACTTGATTCTGAGGACATAACCACATTTGTCATTCTTTTGGTTATTGGTCTTCTAGGAAATCTAGAAGGTCCTTCAGTTAGAGAAGAGATTGGTCTTCTTGGGGGCTCTTCATCATCTGAGGATGATGATGAAGAGCTTTCTTTATTTGCTTCATCCAGTGCAAAGTTTAGAAAATTTTGAGATGGCACTGGATGTTCTTCATCTTCATCATCAGCAATTGGCCATACAAATGGCATGTACACAATAATCTGCAAGTTATTTTCTTCAGTATCAACTTGTTATGGTTGATCAGTATCAGTCTCCCCTTGAGCAGATGGCTCAGATGGTTCTTCTTCAAGTTGTTCCAAAACTGATCTTCCCCTTTGTCTGCTTCTCTCATACCTAAACCTAAGAGGTTCAGTATGAGTAGTTTGCTGATGTTGTTGTTGTTGATGTGGAGGTTGATCTTCATGTAATCTTCTTCTTTTCTCCCCCTGAGCAGATGGCTCAGGTTGATCAACCTCTTCTTCTCTTTGTCTCTTCTCCCCCTTATTGTTATCATTGGATGGGGAGGGAAGAGGTTCAGTATCACCGCCTATGTCCCCCTGTTGATCTTCAGGAGTTGGGGAGAGCATAGGTTCAGTAGCAGCATCCTGTTCACCCTCAGTATTGGCATGGGAGGGTGATCGTCGAGGTTCAGTATCAGGGCCTTCTTCATCATTATTTCCTCCAATAGGAGACTATGGAGGTGGTGGAGACGGTTGTTGTTGCTAAAGGAGTGCCACTGACTGCTTTAATGAGTCTATCTCAGTACTCATGGCATCCATCCTGGCCAGAATATTATTCTGAGTGTTCTGCATGGCCAGGATCTGATTGAGAATAGTCTGTAAAGCACCCTGCACTTCCTGAGACTGAGTGGCTTGTGCTCTTTGGCCCTGCACAGATGGTGCTAAAGAAAAAAAATATAAACTGGTTAGAATGAAAGGTTTATCAAATAGAATTGTGGTGTTGTTAAATTCTATAATCATGTAAACAGAATTTAGAAGTATGTATTTCATCTGGTACATGATGAAATATTGTGAACTTGTGCATAGCATGTGTAAGAGATTGTTTAGTAAAAGTGAGTGTGAATATTTGAGTAGCTCAGTATAGGATAGGTCACATTTACTAAAAAGTTTGGGTTTGGGTAATCGAAGCCTGGGATGTGCTTCTGGTTATTTTTAATGTTTATCACTCGGTATTAGAGTGATAACAGAAATGTGGTTTATACCCATGAATAATTTCGGCTTATGTGGCTTAAAAGTTTGTGATCATTTCTTGAATTATGTGATCTTACTCAAAATAAGTAAGACATAACTCAAGCAGCACCAGTGAGTGTCAGTATGACATCACCACCATTGTCTCTTAAAATGTTGAGACAACTGTAGACTGACAATGATCATTGAGATGCTCAGTGTATGAATTTTTCATAGCAGTAGTAGGCTAACTATGTTGGCCATAAGTGGATATATTTGAGAGTTCGGTTGAGACTTTGGTCAGTATTGAGTTGGTACTGGCCAATACATAGTCTCTATTTAGGAAAAATATATATATTAAAGTTTGAGAGCTTTTTAAAAATTCATACCTGAGACTTTGTCGGATTCCCTTCTAGCATCAGCAGAGGTCGGTGCTGGATCATCCAGATTTTGATTTGAGGCACCAGCACCTTCAGGAGCCTCTTGTCTTCGAGCATGTGCACCTTCCATAATGTTTTTCTCAAACTGAATCTCCACATCAAGAGGAACATGAGGTTCCTCAATTGGTTGAGCAATAGGTTCTGGTTCAGGACCTGGAAGGTCAGCGGTGGCTGCAACCAAACTTTGTGCTTGAAGAGATGCAGTTAATGATGGAACATTTCCGGGTTGCATCTCTTCTGATGATAAGTTTCCCATTAGAACTGGGGATAGGTTTCTTCTTCTTCTTCTTCGGATGGCAAGTGGTGTCTCTTCTGAGGACTCAGTATCAGAATCTGTTGCAATATGAGGAGCATCAGGATCCTGTGCAAGTGGAGGAATATGTGGTGGTTCTTGTGCCGGTTCTGGTTGAGCTTCCATCATCTCAATATTTTGACCACCGTCTTCATTGTCATCATCATTATCATCACTTTCTGATTCAGTATCAGAATGAGGTTCATCATTAATGTGTGCCTGTACAATAGCCCACATGGAGTGACTTAGTACAGGATCTCCTTCCCTTGGCCTGTAGAAATAAATCTTCTCATGTAAAGGAGGAAGATCTACTCTTGGACTGTTGAATTCATCATAAATATGAGCAGGCATGCCATGTTGAAAAATAAGAGAAAGAAATCTGCAGAAAGGAACATTAAGTTCTCGGATTTGAGCCCGAACTAGAGAAGCTAGTTCATTGAAGATTAGTCGAGCATAATTAATATCTCGGCCATGATACATGGCATGACCAATCTGCATCCCAAAATCATTTATTTGATCCAAAGCTCCTGTCTTGTGGGCCATACATCGAATAAGTGTGGGTATTAACAGACCCCACATAGGACCAAATTCATTTCGTTTAATAATGCCGGTGGTTCCTCTGCGTCCAATAAATGGTAAGACTGATCGAGCCTCTGTTCGATCAACAAAGGGCTCATACTGAGCGTGAGCGGGAAGCCTCAGTGTTTCCCGAATTATAGCAGTGGAGACAAAAGCCCTTCTTTGTTCTCGAATAACCCAACCGGTAATCATGTCCGGAGAGTCAAGCTTAGCAGAGTACCAGAATTCGCAGAGCATTTCCGGATAAATTGCTCGAGGGGAACGAATCAACGCGTGCGTGATCGGATAATGCTTCAGATACGTAATCATGTGAGTGAATTCAGGGCATGCCCAAGCCTGAGGAATATTGAAATTTGCGGTTATGTTGTTCCTCGCAAACTTGGGCACTTCGTCATTCCGAAACTGAGTTGCAGGAGCAGCTTCTGGTGCGAAAAATCTATAATTCGCCATCTACGATTGTGATTTTAGAAATTTGCTTGCAAGGAGAAAGTGACATCGTTAATCGCAGAGAGAATTGAAAGAGGAAAGATGAAATAACTCAACCTTACCCTTTTCCACATTATCTCGAATAAAGTGGTGTCTGATATCAATAGCACTCTTGTTATCACAATGAATTGGTGTCTTCTGGAAGTTGAACCCATAGTCCATTAGTTGATACTGCATCCACAAGAGTTGAGCACAGCAACTTCCTGCAGAAACATATTCTGCTTCTGCAGTAGAAGTTGCTACTGAGTTTTGTTTCTTGGATGACCAACCAACTAGTCTGCCACCGAGGAATTGACATCCTCCACTTGTACTCTTCCTGTCTAACCTACAACCTACAAAATCTGCATCTGTATACCCTTCAAGGTCAAAGTTTGAATCTTTGGGATACCAAAGACCCATGTTAGGAGTACCTGAAAGATATCTAAAAATGCGCTTAACAGCTTTCATATGTGATTCTTTAGGATCAGCCTGATACCGAGCACACAAACAAGTCGCAAACATGATATCAGGCCTGCTAGCTGTTAAGTAAAGTAAAGAACCAATCATACCTCGGTATGTGGATTGACATACTGGTTTACCAGTTTCATCTTTACTTATTTTATCCTGAGTACCCATAGGAGTGTGCATGGAAGATAAATTTTCAAATTTGTATTTCTTTAGCATGTCATGCACATACTTACTTTGATTTATGAAAGTGCCATTAGGCTTCTGATCAACTTGTAAACCAAGAAAGTAAGTAAGTTCACCCATCATACTCATCTGATACTGAGTTGTCATAATCTTAGCAAACTAGTCACACATTGACTTGTCAGTGGAGCCAAAGATAATGTCATCTACATATATCTGAATAAGTAAAATGTCAGAACCTTTCCTTTTTGAAAATAAAGTTTTGTCAATTTTACCTCTTATAAATTTATTTTCAATTAAGTACTCAGACAGGGTATCATACCAGGCTCTTGGAGCTTGTTTGAGCCCATATAAAGCTTTATCAAGCTTGAAAACATAGTTAGGAAATTTAGGATCAACAAAACCTGTGGTTGTTTAACATAAACTTCCTCTTGTAGTTTTTCATTGAGGAAAGCACTCTTGACATCCATCTGATACACTTTGAAGTTCTTGAAAGCTGCATATGCAAGATACAACCTTATAGCTTCAATTCTTGCAACTGGTGCAAAAGTTTCATCATAGTCAATGCCTTCTTCTTACCTGTAACCCTGAGCAACCAGTCTTGCTTTATTTCTGATGACAACACCATCCTTGTCCATCTTATTTCTGAAGACCCACTTAGTACCAATAATAGTTTTGCCAGTAGGGGGTGGTACTAAATTCCAGACTTTATTCCTTTCAAACTCTGTCAGTTCTTCTTACATAGCTTCTACCCAGTCTTCATCTAATAAAGCTTCATCAGCTTTCTTGGGTTCCATGGTAGATAGAAAGCTTGAAAAGAAACAAAAATTTGCAGTAGCTTGAGGTTCAAAATCTAGTTTTCTTCTTGTTTGGACACCTTATTCAATAAGACCAATGATATTTGAAAGAGGATGATCTCTGAGTTCCCTTAGATTGTTCCCTAAGGGAGCATTTGAAGCAAGGTCAACAATATCTTGTTGCACTGATGTGTTGTCTGCATGATACTGAGCTGAATTCTGATCAGTATAAGACATTTCAGGTTGCTGTTCTTCTTGATTTTGCAGATCTGAGGAGGATTCTTGAAAAGTACTGGAAGATTCACCTTCTTCATATGTGGAGTTGTCCAGATCAAGTATTGGGAACTCAGTATTGGGGTTCTCAGTGATGGGAACCTCAGAATTTGATGCATTCGAGTTAGACTGAGTTCTTTCTTGATCAGTATCATTCATACCTGGATCACATAGTATGGGTGAGACTTGGGCTGTTCAGCAACTGAGTTTTCTGGACTGCATAGAATATCTATGCCACTGATGTCTTCCTTTGCTGAGGTAGAATGCTCATTCTGATCTTCATCAAACGTGACATGAATGGATTCTACAATCATCTTGGTTGAGATGATATACACTCTGAAAGCTTTAGAGTGTGGAGAGTAGCCCATGAACACACCTTCATTTGCTTTGGGAGCAAATTTGTTTAGGTTTTGCTTAGTACTGAGTACAAAACATTTTCTCCTAAAGATGTGGAAGAACTCCACATTAGGAACCTTGCCATTGTATAACTCATAAGGAGTCTTTTGATGTCTCTGGACTATTGTAGCTCTGTTCTGAGTAAAATTTGTACAGTTGACAGCTTCTGCCCAGAAGCTCAGTGCAAGTCCAGCATGGCATAACAAAGTTCTTGCAGCTTCAATTAATGTTCTGTTCTTTCTTTCTACAACACCATTTTGTTGTGGTGTGTAGGCTGCAGAGAAATTTTGTACAATTCCTTTTTCTTCACAGAAATCTGCTAATACTGAGTTCTTAAACTCAGTACCATGGTCACTTCTTAGTTGCTTGACCTTGTTGCCTTTCTGTAATTCTTCTCTTTTGATGAAGGCAATGATTTCTGTTGCTGCATCTGATTTAGTCTTGAGAAAGATGACCCAAGTATATCTTGAGAATTCATCTACTAAGACTAAAGTATAGATCTTCTTGGCCAATGATGGTGTGCTGATGGGGCCAAAAAGATCCATATGTATCATTGTAAGAGGTTCATTAATGGAATGATTGACTTTTGACTTGAATGAACTATTCTTCATTCTGAGTTCATTAATGTTTCTGAAGTTTATGTGAGAAAGTTTCTTGTGCCATAACCAATGAAGTTCTGGCTTGACTTTAGACAGCAGGCAAACTCGAATAGTAGGGTCTATTTCAGATAGATTGACCACATATACATCTTTTTCTCTTCTAGCAATGAGTACGGGTTACCCTTTATCATTGTAGATGATTCCTGCAAGCTTTCTGAAACGAGCTTCGTTGTCATCATCACACATCTGGCTGATACTGAGCAGATTGTGTTTAAGACCCTCTACATAGGCAACTCTTTTAAAAGTTATGTTGCCTTCCTTGATTACTCCATACCCCCTTGTTTTCCCAATAGAATCATCTCCAAACTTGACAGAAGGACCCTTCTCTGGTGTATAATTTAGAAGGTACTCCATATCTAAGTACCATTTTCTATCACCCTGCACAAGACACAAAATAAGAATTAGTTCTTTTTAGGAACCCATTTTTGAATGGGACCTTTGGTAGGAAAAACAGGGGTAGACTTGATCTCTTTTGAAGAGGTCAGTATCACTTCAGGAGAAACCTTGGAGGTTTTCTTGGGTGATACTGACTTTGTTTCTCTCCTTTTCTTTGGTACTGAGTACCTAGGATTTGAGAGATCAGTCCAGCATTCATCTCCTTTATGACCGGTGTGATGACATCTATAACATTTTCTAGGTCTGTTTCTGAACATGTTTTCATAAGGGATTTTAGAAAACTGTTTGACTTTTGGTTGATCAGTATGAGTAAGTTTTGCAAACTTTTGACTTAAGACTTTGATTTGATCACCAATAGATTTCAAAATGTTATTTTTGTCATTTTTTAATGGAGTTTTAATTTTATGTTTGACTGGTTTTGAAGTAGATGGTACTTGGGTCTTATTTTTATTTGACAAAGAAGTCTTATTAATATTCAACTTCTTTGTTTTACCACTTGAAGATCCTGTGGAAATTGTTTTCTTGTTATCATGTTTTAGAATAACAACTTGAACAGGTTCTTTAGATTCTTGAGTAGTTGACTTGTCTGTTCCTGCAACCTCAGTATTAGATACATCCTTTTGAGTAGAGGTGGTTTTATTTTCATTATATATATCAAAAGTAGTTGTGTTAAATAAAAGTTCAAATGGAGGAACAGCAGAAGTATCATACTGCACAACTTCGAGGTCAGTATTAGAAATTTCTTTTTCAGGAAATTCAATATTGAGCTCTTGTAGTTCAGTATAGCACTTAGAACAGATAGAAGGACCAATTGTTTTTTCAAAAATGATTTTATCCTCATCATCTGATTCAGTTTGACATCCAACTTCACAAAAAGTTTTTGCTTTTACAAACTGAATAGGGTTCATATCAGAAAATTCTTCAAATAAATCAGCAAAATTATTTCTATTTTTTAACTGAGGATCAACACCAAGTGCAGCCCTCACATTTTCTGGAAATTGTTGATTTAGACATTTGTTTAATTTAATAGATGCATTTCCCCAAGATTTACACTGGTTTTAAAATTTTTCTTTTTCTAATTTGTGTAAATGAGCTTTATCAGCTAATCTTTGGTTCATGTCTTGTAAGTTTAAAAAATTTAGTTCTAAATCTTTAAATTTTGCTAATTTATCTAAATGTTCATTATTTACCCTTTCAAGTTCAAGAATTGTTAATTTTAAAGCTTTTTCTCTTTGTACTAATGTTTTAAGATCACCAATCATATACTCAAAAATCTTTTCTTTTTCATTCACCGAATAAGTTTGAAAGGAACTCACCTTGTACAACTGAGTGGAATCCCAATCAGTATGAACACTCATCCTCTCAGCTTCTTTGATGTCTCTTTCAAAGGAACTCTTCAAATCATCTTCAGTGAAAGCCATAAAGGCTTTGTTTTCAACCCTTCCTCATCATCACTGAGCTCTTCATCCATCCAAGTTTCAGAGTAAAGAGCTTGAAGAGGTGCTCCATTTCCTGCTGCATTCTTGCCTTTGCTCCAGTTCTTTAGCTTGACATACTTGTCTCTATACCGTTTAGCTCGGTATGCAATCTTGTCATTCTGATCAGTTTCAGTTGACTTAGTATGACAATTAGCAGCAATGTGCCTAGGCTTTCCACACCTACATCAAAGACCAGATCTTGGGTCAGAATTGGAAGAGCTAACACCAAGCCTCTTCTTTTTCAACTGATCCAGCTTCATAGACATGAGAGCCATTTGAGTTTCAAGCTCTTCTGCCTCAGCATCAGCAAGATCAACTTCTGGTTCTTCAGGCTCAGTTACAGTATATGCCTGTTGCACAACTAGAGCCATGCCAGTGGAAGACTTGTCAGTTTTCTTCCAGTTGATCAGTCTTGCAGCATTATTCTCCTCATGATTCAACATTAACTCATACAAAGTTTGAAGAGTGTATGACTCAATGTTGTTAGCAGCATTGACAGAATTTGTCATGCCAAGAAATTGTTGAGGAAGACTATCCAAGAACTTTTGAACAAGCTCTCCTTCCTCCTTCACAATGCCTACACTAATTAAATCATGTATAATAGTATTGAACCTGTTATAGAGAGTAGTGATGTCTTCATTTGGACTTGAGAAGAAATTTCCATACTTCCTTCTCATGTTGCTCTTCCTCGGCAACTTCACCTTTGGTGTGCCTTCATAAGTGACTGATAGGCTATCCCACATAGCCTTTGCTGTTGGCAATTTTATAATTGCATTTAGTATTTCTTTGGTAACAGCATTACCAATCACTCCCTTTGCTCTGGAGTCTAGACTGAATAACTGACGGTCAGTATCAGTCCAGGTGTGTTTCAGTTTAGGAACTGTTCTTGTGCTCTCAGGAGCATCATTAGTAGCAGCAACGGGTTCCACTGTTTGTGGAATGATAGGGCCATCATTAAGAACAGTGAGCATCTCATGATGAATAGATTCAAGATACCACTGAGCTTTAAGCTTCCATTGATGGAAGTCTTTTCCATCAAAGATGGGCACTCCCTTGCCAGACATAACAGGTGCTATGATTGTAGACATTTTGGATTGTTGAGTGTTAGAGGGATAAGTATAGGGAATGGCTGCCAGGGTAATAGATCGACTAAATAAGGATTAATTTAGCCTGCTCTGATACCAGTTGTTAGGTCACAACAACCCTGGGTTATAATGTTAATTGATAGATTAATATACTTAATGAAATATTAAAGTGATAACACAAGAATATAGTCAATGTATAAATCCACTAAGTGTGGCTTGTTGCGGAATAACAAGACCACTGATCAATTACAAAATATGTGAATGTAAGTTCGTAAATTGGTGAGTACTCCTTTGCAAGATGATCTCTATTTATAGTGGTATAGAGATCTTACATAATGGGCAAAGGAGTAACTGAAGGACTAAACTAGGAAAATGACTAGGATCAAGGGATTTGATCTTAGTCCGTTACAATACTGACTGTAACTCAGTCCTTCTACTCAGTATTGGTTTTCCAATACTGAGTGCTGATACTGAGTGGCCAATACTGGCCAAACTCAGTATCACTCCTAAACTTAGCTAATTTAATCTACTATTTAATCTAAGCTAGTCTAGGTTGTTTTGTTATCCTAAGATTCACAAAGGGGTAAGGCTTTTTGCCTTAAAAAATTTGAGTCGAGTAGATAAAGAATCAGAGAGATCGGAGATGGTACTGTGTGTATCGCACGGTGTGTGAGTGTGTGCAGCCTAGAATTCATCGAGTCAAAAAAAGAGAGCAATGGTACGAATGTTGAGTATTTATAGGGTATGAGGTTTCCGGCTCGGGATATGATTTGGTTTCCGGCTAGTGTCGGTGAGTGCGGGAATAGTGGCCGAGCCGAGATCAATAGGAAAGATCTCGGCTCGAGAAGTTTTTAACAAAACAAAAGTTGATCATTTGAAAATAAAATAAAAGAAAATAAAATTAAATTAAATTAAAATAATATAAGATTTTAATAAAAATAAAATAAAATAAATTAAAAATGACGTAAAATCCTAATAAATGTCGAGGGTCGGGAATGTTGATCATTTGAAACGTGTCATTAGCTCCCCTTGACTGATGAGAAGAGTAGATGCTCCCCCTTGACCGATGACAACTTTTGACGACCGGGTTTCAAGACGAATTTCTTGAAAGCCATTGCGATGATACGGAAAATTCAACGACTTAACAGATTGATGCATGAGAATTTAAAACAGTTAATTTTTTAGATTTAGCATACTAAGCTTTGAGACCAGATAATTAAAACGTTTTTCGTATAAAGCCTTGATAAACAAACCAGCCAATTAAAACGTGATCTTTGATAAAATGATATCGAAGATCGATATGTTTAGTTTTAGAGTGTTGAACTGGATTGCAAGATATTGCAATTGCACTTCTGGAATCATAGTATAAAGGAATGCGGCTATATTAAAAGTCATAATCCTTTAAATGTGATTGCATTCATATCACCTAGGACAGACAACTAGCAGCCGCAACATATTCTGCTTCAGCAGTTGATAGTGAAACACAATTTTGCTTTCGTGATGACCAGCTGACTAGCTTATCTCCTAAAAATTGAACTCCTCCAGATGTACTCTTCCTGTCCAGCATACACCCGACATGATCAGCATCAGAGAAGGCAGAAAGATCAAACGAGGTCTCCTTAGGGTACCACAGACCAAGATCTCTGGTGCCTTTAAGGTAACGAAAGATTCGTTTGACAACCAGAAAGTGAGATTCTTTAGGAGCAGCTTGATACCGAGCACAGATGCATGTGGAGAACACAATGTCTGGGCGGCTGGCAGTGAGATAAAGTAAGGATCCAATCATACCCCGGTAGTTCGTGATATCTACCGGTTTACCATCGAGATCCGCATGGAGTTTGGTGCCAGGGTACATTGGTGTTGCAATAGGTTTACAGTCGTCCATGAGATACTTCGTCAGTTGATGAAGATGCCAGTCGGAAGTTGACGAACTTGAAGACCAAGGAAGAAGTTCATTTCCCCCATCATGCTCATTTCAAAACGTTTTACCATGAGATCGGAAAAGCGTTTGCAATATTTTAGAATTGTAGAACCAAAGATGAGATCATCGACATAGATCTGAATTAATATGATATCTTCCCCTTGGCGTTTGATGAACAAAGTGGTATCGACTTTTCCCTTTGAAAAGTCAGATTCGACCAAGAACTGGGAAAGAACATCATACCATGCCCGAGGGGCCTGTTTTAAACCATATAGAGCTTTGTCGAGAACATAGACATGATCTGGATGTTTTGGATCTACAAATCCTTCTGGTTGATGGACAAACACCTCTTCTTTCAGAATACCATTTAAGAAAGCAATCTTTACATCCATCTGATAGATGGTAAAGTTTTTGTGAGCTGCATATGCTAGGAAAATGCAAATGGTTTCAATACGGGCAACATGAGTAAATGTTTCTTCATAATCAATCCCTTCCAGTTGAGCGTAACCCTTAGAAACCAACCGTGCTTTGTTACGAATGACAATTCCATTTTCGTCTTTTTTGTTTTTGAAAATCCACTTAGTTCCAATGACGGATGATCCTGGAGTTTTTGGAACTAAGCGCCAGACTTTTAATCTTTCAAATTAATTAATTTCTTCCTGCATTGCAATTATCCAGTCTGGATAAGAAAGTGCTTCACTGAATTTCTTAGGTTCAATGGAACTTTAGAATGAAGCGTATTGACATTCATCCGCTATAGCCCTACGGGTTTGGACGGAGGACTCTAGGTTTCCGATGATTAGATCCAAAGGTTGTTCCTTTGTCCACTTAGTTGAATGAGGAAGTGGAAGTGGACCAGGGTTAATGTTGGAATTATCAGTGAAAGAAGGGTGTGGTATGATAGCAGTTGCAGGATTTGAGGGGTGAAGAGGTGGTTGCGGTTCAGCACGTGGAAGATGAACTTTAGAGCAAACAATCACTAGTGGAGCAATGATATTTGACGGAGGTGGGCGATCATCTGGTGTAGATTGAGTTTCTATGGTTGCTGTTGAAGGACCAGCATTTGCTGTAGGTATTGGTGAGGTTAAAGCAGGTGGGGTTGGTGATGGGGATTCATTTGTGGTTGGAGTGTTTATTTCCGGAGCAGTGATTGATTGAACATCAGCCGGAGGTGGGGGTGGGGGTGGATGTCTGACGTTGTGATATTCATCATAGAAATGTTCAAATAAGATTTCAAGGTCATTCAAAGATGTTGAATGATCAGAGGAGGTTGTGGGTAGAGGTCTTTCAATGCCAGTTGTCAATGAATCAAGCGGAAAGGTTTCATCGAATGATACATTGACACTTTCTCTGACCATTCTGGTTGATCGGTTGTAAACTCTGAATGAAGCTGATTCCTTTGAATATCCAATAAAAACTCCTTCATTAGCTTTCTCTTCAAACTTTTTGAATTTATCTTTATCATTCAGGATGAAACATCGACTACCAAAGATGTGGAAGAATTTTACATTTGGTATTCAATTGTTGATAAGCTCATATGGAGTTTTGCAGTATGTTTTTGTTAGTCCCAAGACTAAGTAAATAAGATTTGATGATCGATAGCTAAGAATAAAGATCAGCTGAAGTATGTATCTTAGCTGAAGCAAGTATATAAAATAAACCTTCAGCTGAGTACGTACTTAGCTTTAGGAAACCAAGTCAAATCAGCAGCTATTCACGAGAGATCATTCGAAGTCTATGACCAAAGGACAAAGACAAGAAGAAGACTATTCAGCTGATTGTGGAATCAGCTGATAGTACCTGCTGCAGATGAAGACTTAAAGGAAATGTTCTTGACACTTTGAACATTTCCTGTTTCCGCTCAAAGAAGAAGAAAACGATGAGGATCTTCTATTTTGGAATAGAAGATAATGTCAGTACATCATCATCATTTATCCCTCCAAGCATGTAAAGGGAAAGTCAACTATTTCTGTACTTATGTAGTACACCTTTCACTGTGCGTTAGAAAGGGTACCGGAAGTAGTTGACACAAAGTACACTTGAGACAATAACTTATGCAAGAGCATTTAATGTTCCATGGCAAGTCCACATCGACGAATAAAATGTTTACACGTCGTCTAACTTGTGGGCAAAGGAACATGGATCTTGAGCTATATATAGAGACGTAAATGCTTGCATTTACACACACCTTTTGAGCATTCATAGCACAAGAACATTCTCTGAGAGTTAGTTATTTTTCTAAGTATTAACTCCTCCATAGTTATTACTAGGACATTGATATCAGCTGTTAGTATCAGCTAATATAACTCTCCTTGCATAGTCTTCTAGTTTTGGGCGATTTAAAGTGTCATTTCAAGTATAGAGTTTTAGTTAGTGTGTACTATCTATTTCTGCAAATTTTGTACTGTATTAAGTTGTTTTAATAAACTCTTAATCATTGAAATCTCGTTGTTCATTATCTTATCTTCGTAAATCAGTCTTAACGCAACACGTTAGTGTTGTTGGGATCCAACAACTGGTATCAGAGCAAGTGTCAAAATTGTTTTCCATCAATTTTGAGCATCTGTTATGGCTGAACCTACATCATCAGATCTTCCATCATCTGGAAAACCTCCTAAACTCACTCAAACCAACTATCCTATGTGGAAAACCCGTATGTTGTCCCACATGGTTACCTATCACCCAAAACTTCAAGATAACATCACGATAGGAAAATATGTACCCAAAACCCTCATCCCTGGTAATCCTGAAATACCAGAACACTATGTGGTGAAGTCTGAGGCTCAATGGACAGACGCTGAAAAACGTCTTGTTCATCTTGAGAACAAGGGTAGGGATATGCTTTTTCAAGCAGTTGGTGATGAACTGTATCACAATATTCAATTTTGTGACTCAGTTAAAGAAATGTGGGAGAGGTTGGCTGAAGTTTATGAAGGCACATCGGTTGTGCGTGAACACAACAAAAACATGCTCATACATGATTATGAACTGTTTAAAGCCAAGCCAAGTGAAACTATAGCTCAAACATTCAATCGTTATAACATTCTGTTAAACGAGCTGAAGTCTCATGGGGTTGATAAGGACGATATGTCCAAAATGTGTAAGACTATACTCTCTCTTCTCTCTATGGTATGTTTCTAAGCCATGAGAGAACCGTAGTCAACAAATTTCAACCTCCTAAGGACTCTAAAGTGAGTCCCTCTGGATCTTCTATTGCTCTTGTTTCTCTAAACAAGCCCAGCAGAATCGAATATTCAGCTGTTGGTTTCTTCAACATGCCTGAAGTCAGCATCGAAGAAGTCGATGAAGACGAAGACAATGATGCCCTTATATCTGAGCTTGCCTTACTTGTTAAAAATAGAAAATTCTTTAAAAACAAGTCTGGCTCCTCAGCTAGAGGCTCGAGTAGCAGATCTATCTCATCAGTTGTACCTTCCAGACCCTCTGGGAGTACACCTGACATCTCTGAGATAACTTGCTACAACTGTAACAAGAAGGGACATTATGCTAACGACTGCAAACAGAAGAAAGCAAGTTCATCATCTTCAACTGGTGAGTCCATTGAAGAAAAATGTAAAAAGCTACAAGCCTTCACCAAAGCGATTCTAGAAGAAAAGAAGGCACTTGAAGGAAAATCTTCTGACAAGGGTCTCGTAGCTGAAACTCATGAATGGGCTGACTCAGGTGACAGCTCATCAGATGATGATGAACAAATGGCCACAATGTGTTTGATGGCTCGTGCTGATGATGATGAAAGTATTATAGCTGATGATGCTAGTTCTTATAAATGGGTCAACATTGTTCATAAAAAGGTAACCTCTCTAATCTCTGTTGAGGCTACTAAAGCCCAAGACATTGTTGATTCTATTATTTGTGACTTGCACTTCATTGATCAGCTGAAAGGTGAATGTTTGGATAAACATAGTGCTATTCTACGTGAAAATGCATTTTTAAAAGAACGTTTAATTGACCACAAAACTTTAAAAGAAGATCTTTCTGAAACAAAATTTATAAACTCAGTTCTTTAACATGATCTAAGTGAAAAAGTTAAAGAACTTGAAGCAATTAAAAAGATTTGTGAATCATGGTCTCGTTCATCCAAACGTGTGAGTGAATGTGTTAACTCACAAATCCCTAGTCAAGTACAAGCTGTACTAGGAGGAGACTTCCTTGCTGCAGCTGCTGTACCTGACAGCAGTACAGACGATCTGTACTACTCGTCAGCTGATGCTTCCGTGCCAGCTGAAGAGTTGGTTTTTGGTTCCTTTGTTAGGTCTACCAAAACCTTTGCTACTGAGGTGTCCTCAGAAGACCCTTCTGTAGCTACTGGTGAAGAGTCATCAGCTGACTCCTCTGCCATGGTTGTTAGGACACCTACTGTAGTAATAGTTGAACCAAGAAAATCTATCTTGGGTTCAGCACCTGTTGCATCTTCTGTTAGACCTCAGCAGAAGACTAGTAGAACAGTAGGAAAGAAAACTGTTCATACACCCTCCAAGGGTGAGCCAGTTGGAGTTCGTACTCGAGCTGCAAAGAACAAAGGTAAGAGTGTTCCTAAAAACACTCCAAGTCCTTCTTCAGTTGGGTCTGTCAGACGGTTGAAAGGAAAAGTCAGCAAGCTGACATCACTCGTTCAAACTCTGGCTATCTCTGATAATCAGAAAATGAAAGGGATTTTGGGTCCAGTTCCAAAACCCATTGCCTCGCCTTCCACTCCACTGCAAAGAAACAAAAAATGCTATAAGTGTGGAGATCATGGGCATATGGCAAGTGAGTGTGACAACACATACTTGAGACCATCCCCAACTTTAGCATGTGAGGCTATTGAAAAGTCAACCCCCGTGAGTTCCAGCGGGAAGTCACAAGGACACACCGAAGTGTGGGTTCCAAAAAGAACTAACTCTTTTAATTTATGTGCAGGGTGATGAAAGCAAACATGTCTGGTACTTAGACAGCGGTTGCTCGAGACACATGACTGGATACAAATCCCTGCTAGAAGAGTTTGAAGTTTGTGCTGGTCCCTCAGTCTTTTTTGGTGATAATGGTAGAGGCTCAACTGAAGGTTATGGAACCATTTCCAATGGATCCGTAAAAATCACAAGAGTTGGTTATGTGAATGGGCTGAAAGATAATCTAATCAGCATTAGCCAACTTTGTGATGCAAAGTTCTCAGTGAACTTTAATGAATACAGAGGAACGGTGACGGTTAAAAGTGGAAAGGTAGTATTGGTTGCTCCAAGAACCAAGAATGTCTACACACTTGACATGAATCCTCAAAATCAAGAAGTTTGTCTATTCTCTCATTATACTGAAGAGCTGAACTGGTTGTGGCACAAACGGCTATCTCACCTAAACTTCAAAAATATTTCGAAAGTGATGCACTTGTTATCGTTGATGAATATTCACGATATACTTGGGTAATATTTCTTCGTCACAAAAGTAATGCAGCTGAAGAGATTATCAAGTTCATCAAAAGGATTGAACTTTTAAATGGATCTAGAGTCAAGATGCTGAGATCAGACAACGGTACTGAATTCAGGAACAAGACTTTAGAAGACTTCTGTTCAGATGTTGGAATCTCCTAAAACTTCTCAGCTGCTAGAACACCTCAACAAAATGGTGTTGCTCAAAGAAGAAACAGAACCCTAATAGAAGCTGCAAGAACAATGCTTGCTGAGTCAAACATGCCTAAGCAATTTTGGGCAGAAGCTGTTAACACGGCTTGTTTTACTCAAAATAGGTCTCTCTACGTGAAGAGACACAAGAAGACTTCTTATGAGGTTTTTCGTCAAAGGAAACCCTTCATCGGTTTCTTTCATGTGTTTGGCTGTGTGTGTTTTGTGTTAAACACACGAGATCAGCTAAATAAATTTGACCCTAAAGTTGATGAAGCCATTTTCTTGGGATATTCCACTTCATCCAAGGCATATAGAGTTTTCAACAAAAGAAGACAAATGTTGGAAGAGTCCATAAATGTTACTTTTTAAGAACACTCAAAGGCCTTGAACCCCACCTCTGCTGACTTATCTGATGCATTTCAGAGATCAGCTGAACCATCTCCTGATGATACAGTTGAAGCATTCTCGGATGCTTTAAACCTCTTTGATGTTCCCATAAATGAATCAGATGAGACGTTCCATGATGCTCCTACATATCTTGTAGATATTGCAGTTGTTCAACAAGAAATTCCAACAGCTAGAGCATCATCAAAGGCTATCTCAAAGCCACCTCTTCATTCTTCAAGAAGATCCGTTCAAAATGAAGTAATTCATCCTGCTGAGCAATCAGCCGCTCAACAAGGATCTAATTCTGCTGAATCTTCCTCTTCCACACCTGCTCCTCAATCAAAGTGGACCTCAGAACATCCAATTGATCTAATCATTGGAGATCCACAGCAAGGAGTTGTCACGAGAAGTAAAGCATCATGCAATCTCTGCTTATGGTCTTGTTTCTTAGCAACTGAAGAACCGAAAAATATTAAAGCTGCTTTAGAAGACTCAAGCTGGATTCAAGCGATGCAGGAAGAACTTAACCAATTTGAGGTCAACAAGGTATGGCAGCTGGTGCCCCCACCAGCTGGAAAGACTATAATTGGTACAAAATGGGTATTAGAAATAAAATGGATGAAGAAGGTGTGGTTATTCGCAACAAGGCTAGACGTGTTGCACAAGGATATAGACAAGAGGAATGAATCGATTTAGATGAAACATTTGCTCTAGTGGCTAGGCTTGAGGCTATCAGAATATTTCTAGCCTACGCTGCGTACAAAAACTTCACAGTTTTTCAGATGGACGTAAAGAGTGCGTTTTTGAACGGGAAGCTGCAAGAGGAAGTATATGTTAAACAACCACCAGTTTTTGAAAATCCTACGTATTTAGACTATGTGTTTAAACTGGATAAGGCGATGTATGGTTTGAAACAAGCTCCTCGTGCATGGTATGATACACTCTCCACGTTCCTCATAGCAAATGATTTCACCAGGGGAAAGATTGATAAAACCTTATTCATTCGCAAAATCAAAGGTGATATCATTCTTGTTCAAATTTATGTGGATGACATAATTTTCGGTGCTACTGATGAAAAACTTTGTAGACGTTTTTCAAAACTTGTCTACAAAGTATGAGATGAGTATGATGGGTGAATTAACTTATTTTCTTGGCTTACAAGTTAAACAATCTAAAAATGGCATTTTTATAAATCAAGAAAAATATATCAAAGATCTTTTAAAGAAATTTGACATGAATTCATCATCATCCATGAAAACTCCAATGGCTCCTCCAAACAACCTAGATGCTGACATAACTGGGAAATCAGTTGATGTCACGTTCTATAGAGGAATCATTGGATCGTTACTCTATCTCACCGCCAGCTGACCAGATATTATGTTTACTACTTGCATGTGTGCTAGGTATCAAGCTGATCCTAGAGAATCTCATTTAATAGCGGCTAAAAGAATTTTGAGGTACCTTAAGGATACTCCAAGCCTAGGTCTTTGGTATGCCAAAGACTCCTGGTTTGATCTAATTGGCTATTCAGATTCAGACTTTGCAGGTTGCAAAATGGATAGAAAGAGCACCACTGGAGGATGTCAGCTGCTTGGAGGAAAGCTAGTCAGCTGGACAAGCAAGAAACAAAGTACTGTTTCTACCTCCACAGCTGAAGCAGAATATGTTGCTGCTGGAAGTTGCTGTGCTCAAGTCCTTTCGATGAAGAATCAGCTTGTTGATTTCGATATGAACTTCTGCAAAGTTCCTATCTACTGTGATAACACAAGTGCTATTGCAATCAGCAACAATCCAGTTCTTCACTCAAGAACCAAACATATCGACATAAGGTATCATTTTATTAGAGATCACATTGAACAAGGTGACGTGGAACTCCATTTCATTTCAACAGACCTTCAGCTAGCTGATTTATTCACTAAGCCTTTAGATGAAAAACGATTCAATTTTTTGATCAGCGAGCTGGGTATGTTAAATGCTTGAATCAACTGTTGAAGTACTATCAGCAGCTGATAAGTTCACCTTGTCACATAGTACATTCAGCTGACTAAAACCGTTTTGAGTTCATCATTCAGCGGAATAAAATCTCTTAAATGATAACTTATCGTGTTTTATAAGTTAAAACGTTTGGTTCTCCATAAAAAGGCATCTTTTATCCCTATCCATACGTTTTCTGTGGCGAATATTCCACTCGAGTGAAAATATTTGGCATTTATGTGGAACAAGACACCCTGACACAAGAAACGGCTCCACTACCCCTCTCTGTCACATCCAACACCCACTTTTGCACGATAACCAACATGTCTATAGTTGGTTTACAACTATCCATTAATGGCCCGGTTTAAATTCAAATATTTACCCAAACCGTCCCATAAACCCCTATAAATACCCATCCTTTTCCCTCATTTCATCCTCATCACTCCCAAAATTCTCTCTCAAAAAACCCTCTCTTTCAAGCTTTTATCTTTCTTCCCTCTTCCTAAATGTCGAAGAAAGCTCCCAAATCTCGTCTTACTAGTGCTGCCATTGAGTTCACCCAGAACTCTAACCTAGTAGCAAACACTTCTCCACCGAAGGATCTTGTCCATATTTATCGACCGGTTGGGAAGTTTTTGCGTCACTGCCCTATCGGTGGTGCATTTATCAGATTCAGCAAGAGTATCATCGAACTCTTGCGTGACTTCTGGATGTCTGCCTCCATTTCTGGAGACGACATCGTTGCGCAAGTTGGAAATCATCAAATCACCATTACTATCGATGATTTCCGAACTGCTTACGGGTTCGAGTATCTGCAACCTGGAGAAGTATATCAGCAGACGAAATCTGCTGATGAAGCTAAAGAGAACCTAATCCGTATCATTGGATACAGATTAGAATACAAAGAAGACAAGGTGTAGATCTTCAAGAAGTCTCAGCTGACGAGACCCTGGGCCTATTTCTTAACCCATATCATTCAGGGTATAGGCGGCAACACCGGGTCTCACAACCAGTGCAACTCCAGCATGCAAGTCTTTGCTGAAGCCCTAGTCACCGGTCATCGGATTGACTATGGGAAACTGGTGTACGAGGAGGTCAAGGCCAAGCTGAAAAGCAAGGGAAATCATATTCCCTGCCTTCGCTTTTTCACATTGTGCATCGCACATGTGATGCTTGAGAAGCTGCAGATCGATTATGAAGACCTTCCAGGAGAATCAGTGATGGTCTGTTCCATCTCCAACATCATCTTCCAGAAGAAGGATGATGAGAAAGCTTTTCCTCTCACCTCGTACATGCTGAAGATCATTGATTATTGGACCAGATCCAGAAAGGATCGAAAAAAGGGCGCAACATCGAAGGAATTGGCCCTACAAGAAGGTATGTCCTCTTCTCATATGAAGAGTTTTCCCTCAACTGGGCAACCATCCCCAGCTGCTGATGGGAAAACCACCACCTCAACAGGGATCTCAATCCCTGAAAATGAGGACTCTGCTGATGCAGATGATCTTCCTCTGGTGGTGAAGAAGCAAGTTAGGCGAGCCGCTCATCGCTCTCCTTCTTCTTCATTCTTTTTATCATCTTCTCCCACGTCTCTACCTCCTTTTTCTCCTCTGCTGGAGGTAAAGAGGTCTGCTACCCATGGAGAAGGGATGATAATTGATGATGTTGAGCTGGCGACAGCAGCATCATCAGGATTCAGCCAGGATCCTCTGGGTACTCACTCGAGTCGCAGATTGGAGGGATTACGATCAGAAGCTATGTCAGCTGCTGAGAGCAATCCTTCTCATTTTCAGTTTGGCAGTGTTTATCAAGGAACTCCACCAACAATCGGAGTTCCTAGTCGAACACTCTCGGCTGGTCACACCCTCCTTTCCTTTCATCCACTCTCTTCTGCTGATTTCTCAACAAGTCAGCAGACTTCAAAACGGCAATTTCGTTCTTTAGGAGTTAGTGCCAGCTCCAACCCTCTGCATAGCTCCTCGAGTGATTCATTATCAGTCGTTGTAACAAGGGGACAAACTCAACAAGCAACCTCAGTCTCTCGACAGACTGCTGGTGAAGTTTTCGGCTCAACCCAAGCCACCCGTGAGTCAGCTCCACACACACCACCACCAACTTCTTCATCACTTTCTGACTCACCAGCTGATGATAGATTGACTGGAAACCAAGTCAATCTTGAAGCTGATCCTTCTGTTTCCCACAACATCACCAGCTTAAACCAGCAGGTGATCGAGGAAACCACCACCGCCAATGAAGAGACAACTTTAGACCAAGTTGTTACTAAGGCACCTACCCAAGCTGCCAATGATCGCGAACGTAGTCGCCAACAGAGCTGTGAGGCAGCTAACACACCAACCCGAGGAACTCTTCCTCCAGTCTCTATACCAGTATCGTCGGCTGGTGAGACCGAAGCTCCAGAGGACCAAACAGCATTTCATATGATGTTTGAGTCGACTGATGATCTTATTCAGTCTTACTATTCGTCATCTGACGAAGAAGTAAATCCTGGGCTTCAACCTGTTTTGACAGCTGATGACGGCACTTCTGTTATAACCCCAGAAGTTTCAGCTGGACCCGACCCACCCCCCATAGTTTCTGAGCATCCCATAGGAGCGATTCCTCCTAACTCAGGAACACCCACTCCCACAGCTGAGGTTACCCCTCAAGCTGGAGACATGCCGGACCCCCTCTCCTAAAGCGTCCAAGTGTCCCATGTTGAATCCAGCAAAGCTGGAGGAAGCATTCCCATCAGAGCCGCTACTGCTCTGATGTCTAGAGTTGTATCATCCCAGATTCGACCTGGGATGGCCAGGCTGAGTCAGCAGATGGACACCCTTCGCAGGGATGTTCCAAAGAAGTTTGCCACAACTGCTGAGAACCTCTCTTCCAGCATAACTTCTCTGCACGCTGAGGTTCACACTCAGACTCCTCGGCTGGTTCTTCTTGCTGATCAGATTCGCTGCAACACAAGCGAGTTCATCACTCTCAAGAAGTATATTCATCGAGAGTTGAACTCCCTTCGTGAATCTGACAGAGTCGAAAAAGACAAGCTTCTCTCCGAAGCTCGGGCCACAGAAGCCGAAGTTGCATGACAGCTAGATACCTTGATCTCCAAGGTGTCTCCTCTCCAACCAGTTGTCGATCGACTGGCTCTTGCACAGTCAAAGCAAGAGTCTCTGCTGACCCACACTCATAGCCACCTTTCTAAGGCTATTGAGGGGTCTGCTTCTGCTATGTCCACAAGATTGGACAAATTGGAGACTGAAGTCAGCCCAGGTCGCTGGTCTCCAAGGCACCCTTAACCTCATTCTTGCAAAGCTAAATGAGGGTGCCGCTGTTGTCCATCCTGCTTCAGCACCAGAGAGTACCCCTCTTCTTCGGGCACTCTCTCAGGGGGAGAAAGAGGCCACTTCAGCAGGTGAACAACATGGTGAACAAAATGCTTTACAACTTATAATCACCTCTGCTGTTGGAGCCAATACTGAAGACATTCCAGCAGGTGAAACCCCAAGATCTCCACCTATCACCTCTGCTGGAATGACAGAAGACGAAGACGTTTCAGTAGACGAGACCCAAATTCAAACAACACTCGTCACTACTGAAACACCTGAGGTAACTACTTCAGCAGGTGAGATTATCATTCAACCAACACTCACCGCTGCTGAAGACCTCAGGACAGGAGAATCCTCAACGGGAGTTAAAATTGTTGACTCTTTTGGACCAGCTGAGGGCCCATAAGTCCAAGTCCCGCCAATCCAAAACCCTCAGCCTATCATACAGGAGATTCCTCAACCTGCTGAGAGGGAGCCTACCTCTGCCGCGTATAAAGCTCTCCTGTTAAAGGAAGCTGGAACCGCAGCATATCTTGCTGCAGCTGTTGCCCTTCAAAGAAAGACTCAAGAAGATATGTATCAAAAAGCTAAGGCCCAAAGAGCTGAGAACATTAGGTTGTTCAACAAAGTTCTTTCCCAGCGTAGGCTGGAAGCAAAAACCACCAGCGCGAGGGCACCCAAGTCCTCTTCCAGCTCTCCACCAGAAGTAAAAATAACTAGAGCTGGAGGATACATGGCTGCTGAAAGGATGCCTCTGAACAAAATCAGTACTCACCTCAGCTATGCTGAATGGAACGAGTTACTGACAGCTTCCAGATCTGCAAAGTGAGATCAAAGTCGCAATTTGAATCTTCAAGGGTTTATGCGACAATATCAGGAGAACCTCTCCTGAGTTGGCAAATCGCATACCAGCTGTATTGCTTGACTCACAAGAAGTTGCTGTCAGAGAACCTGCTGGTGAAGGATCCTCAGCATGAAGGGAAAAACGTAAGTCCGTTCTTCTCGACCCTTTTGCAGACTCCAGAACACTTGATGTTGGGTCTTCAATCATATTTGCCAAACGACCAAAACTCAACATCACAAAAGTTGTCCCCACGGGAGTAAACTTTGTCCCTAGGCTGATCGTAAAAGAACCTACCTATGGCTTTTGTTATCTGGAGAAGAAGACGCCTTGCTTCCAACGGGCTGATGAGCTGCACATGGGTGATATCGATCAACTTCTGCTATATCACAAGTCGCTGAGTTCCTCCACTGAGGAGTGAAGACAAATGAGGAAATTAATCGACTCAGCAATCAGCTCACTGTATCGCAATGTCACTGGAGAAGCTATGTCCAAGACATTGTAGTTTTTTTTGTTTTGATTTTCCTTGTACTCATCAGCTTCATATCAATAGAAAATCAAATGTTTGTAATATACTTGTAAAAATTGTAAAAAGATAAACATATACAAAAGAACCCTAAGGGTCAAAGCACATAAGTATTCAGCTGAATACTTCAGCTGAATCATTACAAGGTTACACTTATACAACTATTCGATTGCATCAAATAGGGGGAGATTGTTAGTCCCAAGACTGGGTAAATAAGATTTGATGATCGATAGCTAAGAAGAATAAAGATCAGCTGAAGTATGTATCTCAGCTGAAGCAAGTATATAAAATAAACCTTCAGCTGAGTACATACTTAGCTTTAGGAAACCAAGTCAAATCAGCAGCTATTCACGAGAGATCATTCGAAGTCTATGACCAAAGGACAAAGACAAGAAGAAGACTATCCAACAATAAGTATGCCTTACTATTTTGAGCATATCCAATGAATATACTTTTCATAGCTCAAGCTCCCAACTTGGATCGTTTAGGATCAGGTGTACGATAATAAGCTAAACACCCCCACACTCTTAGATAATCTAAGGTAGGTTTTCTACCTTTCCATAACTCATATGGACTGGAAGGAATCACACGACTAGTGATTCTGTTGTGCACATAACATGCAGTCAACAAAGCTTCCCCCCACAGATTGTGTGGCAAACCCGAATGATTCAACATATAGTTGACCATTTCAACAACGGTTCTATTCTTTCTTTCAGCCAACCATTATGTTGGGGAGTATAGGGTCAGGTTCTTTGATGCTTGATACCATTCTCATCACAGAATATATCAAACTCATGATTAAAGTATTCTCCGCCTCTGTCCGAGCGAAGAATCTTAATATATTTTTCATGTTGATTTTCAACCTCAATCCTATACAGTTTGAATGCACTAAAAGCTTCATCTTTTGTATGCAATAAATAAACATATAAGTAATAGCTTGAGTCATCACAAAAACTTATAAAATATATTTTTTCCTCCACGAGTGATAATTCCATTTAGTTCACAAATATCTGAATGTATTAATTCTTGTAATGTTGTATTTCTCTTAACACTTGGAAAAGGTTTCTTTATAAACCTTGATTTTACACAAGTTTCACATTTGTCAAAATCTTTATTATTTAATTTTAACATACCTTTAGTTTGCATTTTTTCAATATTTTTAATATTAGTGTGAGCTAAACGTTTATGCCATAAAGAAATTGAACAAGCAATATAATCAGAAAACATTATTTCATTAAGTTCAAACCCAACAACGTTACTAGTGGTACCATCACTATCACTTGTGGTACCATCACTTTCACTCTTAGAAAAATTAACATTTAAAACAGAATCACCATAATGGTGACTACTACCCACATCCCCCGCAAACAATTCAAGCCGATACATACCACGCGTATTAATGGCTTGTCCCACATACACACCATCTTTAGAAAAGAAGATCCTACCACCCTCAATCACCAACTTGAAACCATTATCATCAAACTTGGTCGCCGACACAAGCCCCTTTGACACTCCCGGAACATGCAACACATCACGAAGGGTGACCATACTTCCATTACGGAAAGTTAGTAACACCGTGCCAATTCCTTAAACACGCACCCTGTGACCTTCAACACAGGCCACCACCATTCCTTCACGAACCGGGCCATAAGTTTGGAAGCTGCTACGATTCCTACAAACATTAATCGTAGCTCCAGAATCCAGAAACCATCCACGAGCGGATATCATACGAGTCAGTATGGAAATCATATATGATTCCCCAAGATCCACATTAGCAATCAAGTGAGTTAGATCCGCAACAGCATTTGCGGATCCATCAACGGGTCCACATTTACGCATTGGGCATTCACGTGTATAATGCCCTGTTTCTTCACAAACATGGCATTTTCCTGTTTTCTTGGATTGGTTGTTTTGCTGATGATTATTAGGCCTCTTGAACTCCTTTTTGGGTCCCATGTGCTTGTTCATTTTGAACCCTTTCTTGCTTTTGTAACCAGAACCCGAACCAGATGCAGAACCATTACCCCCACCTGACACGTGGTGTACACTCATTCCAATTTTACCCTTTTTGTCCCTGTTGCGAGTTTCCTCCTCAATACGGAGGTGTTTCAATAGAACATCCAAAGAGTAGTCCTCGGATTTGTGCATCTTTCTTTTGAAAAAGTCTTTCCAAGAAGGTGATAACTTTCAAATGATTTATCCAACCTGAAAAATCTCTGGAAGATTAATAGATAGAGAATTCAACTTATTCACTATCACCTGGAGTTCTTGCACTTGCTCCATAATTGGCTTATCATCCACCATTTGAAACTCGAAGTATTTCGACACAAGATACTTGTTGGAACCTTCTTCATGTGCCTTGTACTTGAGTTCAATAGCTCTCCACAACTCTATAGGATTTGTAATAGGAGCATACAAATCATACAGACGGTCGGATACGGAGTTCTTGATGTGTCCTAAGCATAAATGTTCAGACTCTCTACGCAGAGCCCTTTGCTTATCAAGTTCAGCAATTGCTTGCACATCAGGGGTACCTCCCTCAGCAGGGACTGGATTAGCAGGAATTGGGGCCAACTCAAGATCCAACACAAAGCTTAGTTTAAGCACAACAAGCATAAACAACACTTTGTCAGCCCGACGAGTGTAGTTTTGCCCATCAAAATGATCAAGCTTGATGAATTCTTGATTCATCAAACGGAAGTTGGTGGAAGAGATTTCAGTATCCATTTTTCTTTTCTAAAATTTGATTAAAAGATTAGTCACAGAATATAAAACAAATAGAAGATATAAACCTTAAAAGTTGTTTTTATATTTTATATTCTGTAACAAAGTTAGTAATCAAATAACCAAAATGAATAATACAAACCTGAAAGTTGACGAGAAGAACAAAATACCGCACGGAATGAGTTCCTATCCTTTAAGGTTTATACGCGCCGTATGCTGTTAGCTTTCAACTAGGGGTGCGTTCGGTTCCGGAACCGGACCGAACCGGTAAACCTGGTAACCGGAAAAAGAAGATTTCAAAGACCGAGAACCGGTTCCGGGTCGGTTCGGTCTTCAAGCGGGTTTATAACTGGTAAACCCGGTTTTTGTGTTTGCCATCCGTTTATACATTTTCAGTGCATATTTTCATCTTAAAATATATAACTTAAATATTTTAGCGTATTTTCAACAAAAGTATGATGTTTGCGGGTGTTCACGAGTTGCTTCAAGTAAAATATGTTTCTATTAAAAGCTCATAAACTTATTATTTCGACATATATATATATATATATATATATATATATATATATATATATATATATATATATATATATATATATATATATATATATATATATATATATATATATGAAAACTATTAAGCCTATATACCTATTTAAATGTTGGTTCCAAACCCGAAAAAGCCGGAGTAGAACCGGGATCAGAACCGGTTAACCCGGTTTGTTATTTTTGATAAAATTTAAGAACCGGAAACCAAACCGGTTAAGCCGGTTCTGGTTCGGTTCGTTTCCGGTTCGGTTCTGGTTTTCTAGTTTTTATAATGCAGTATAACAATGTGTCCTGACAGCAAAAGAACCACTGTGTAACACAAAGTGATTACTAGGAAATCACAGGAAGAACCAGCAGCAGAAAGTTGAGAGCTTTTGTGTTTATCGTGTGTCTCAATGTCTACCAACTGAGCTAGGCAATTTAAGTCAGTCTTAATAAACCATTAAGCTGTGTTAATAGCCAAGAATAAATTGGCAGGCCATAATTGCGAAGTGCAAAGTGCGCCTAAATCGCGTGATCTGTCTCGGCTCGGCGCGCGTGTGAATCTAGCTATTCATCCTCCACTAGAACCTTTGAAGACTTAAGTAATGGAATGCATTATATACCCATTAAATGTTTTTACTCCCACCAATATGGGAAACTTGTCAGCTTGCAAGTATTTAATTTATATAAAGATTAATTAATATTTCCAACATTTTTTACACGATTCTTAGTATTTATTAATTTTTATAAAAACGCCATAAATTTGATAACATATAAGCACAATAAACACGATGCATCAACTTAACTATTGATATGTAGAGAATAAAAATAAATATACATACGCCACTGCATCGAGCGTAAATTTACATTGTTTAGCGAATCAGTGATCTCTATACTTCAATCGAATCGCCTGTAATCAATACACTACGGAAAAAACGATTTCGGATGGACTCTGCCACAATGATTGTATTTATAAGGTGTGAAATAATCATCATGATAGAAGAACTGAAGAGTCACTTGAAGATGACTGGTTGTATGACCTCGGTTCTATCACTGTGGCAGAGAAACGAAGAGACGATAAACGAACCGTCAATCAAATGATAACATGCCATAATGATGGTCGGAAGGTTTAACCTGCGTCTGAAATGATATACTTATTGTTGTTTAGAACATTAAGGTAGGTGAAAACTTGGCCTTGTGGTATTGGCGTGTTATTTGAAGGGAATGTCGGGGTTTCGAATCATGGCAGATTCTTTTTTTTCTTTCGAAGTGATTAATTCCATAATTAGCAAGTGTGTTGGCTGAGTTTTCAGTTTATAGAAGTGGTAAACTCTTTATAATATGGTAAAGATTAAATTTAGGGATACACTGACTTGAAAACGCAATAAACTGAAAAAATTTACTACCTCCGTATCAAAATAAGTGATACATTGAAGGGAATGTCAGGGTTTCGAATCATGGCAGATTCTTTTTTTCTTCCGAAGTGATTAATTCCATAATTAGCAAGTGTGTTGACTGAATTTTCAGCTCATGGAAGGGGTAAACTCTTTATAATATGGTAAAGATTAAATTTAGGGATACACTGACTTGAAAACGCAATAAACTGAAAAAATTTACTACCTCCGTATCAAAATAAGTGATACATTTGAAGTTTCATGGTCTTTTAGGGAAAAGATTAAAGTGTGAGTTAATATAAATCAAAATGGATAGTTAGTAGAAAATGTGCCCACTCCTTTTGAAAAATGTGAAATTAATGATGTTTAAAAGTAAAAACAAGGTTAAAAGATAATTTCATTTTATTAAAGTAGATAATTAGTGGCAAATGAGTCTTACTTTTTTATCAAATAAGGTAAACTTTAGAAGTGTATCATTTATTTTGATCCGCCAATTTTAAATGGGAATTCATTTATGCACCACAACTTTTACTTCCTATACCACACAGTACAAGTTTTACAGCTAACTGTACAAGTATATCAAGCATAAGTTGTGGTAAATACATTAAAAGTTGTGGTGTAAAAATCACCCTATTTTAAATAAGTGTATCACTTATTTTGTTACGGAGATAGTATAATTTTTAATAAAAATTACTAACCTGATTTGGCCCGATAAGGTAAAGATGAAAGTCCGTAAGTCCACCAACAAACCAAAGTGATGTAAAACAATAAGCCATTAAAACAACAGATTTAGGGGATACTTTCATTTCTTTCCGAAAGGTACCCTTTTGATCCTTCATTTTAATCTTGTTGTAAACAACCTGACATTGAGAAAACATAAATGACAAGAAGCGTTGACTCAGAACGAAAAGAAAAAAGAAACGATAATTTCGATGGTGTGTTTATAATCAATTCACAAAATCAGGTATCTATTTTGTAATTTGCTTTAGCTAATTTACAAAATTAGAGACTCTGTTCCGTATAGCCCTAAAGCCCTAAAAAAATGAATATTCAAATACATCTAATAGTTTTGTTCAGCCAATCGTAGGAAGACAAAGGGATATGTAGATACAATTATAATAAGGGTTTTTCTAACATGTGCCTCCTAAGCACATGTTTAGGTGCATTAACTCACTCAAAATTTCTATTAAAACTTCAAAATGCATTGAATACATATCTTTCAAAATGTAACTTATGAACTTTATTGATAATTATAACACTTTATAAGGAAATTTTGAGTGAGTTAATGCATCTAATAGTTTTGTTCGGCCAATCGTAGGAAGACAAAGGGATATGTAGATACAATTATAATAAAATGAAATTATTAAATAAAAAGAGATCTGTTTGAGCAAAGTCAGAAATTAGCGACTTGATTAGTAATGATTTTAGAAAATCACAAAATTAGCGACTTGTTTAGTGTCTTTTTTTAACGAGACACAAAATTAAGGACATGATTAAAGACTTGTTTGAACGAGTCACAATTTAGCAACTTGTTTAGTGATTTTTTTTAATCAAGTCACAATTAGCGTCTTGCTTGGTGACTCGTTTGAGCAAGTCACAACATTAGCGACACAATTAACAACACAGTTTCCGACTTTGTGTATTTTATGATATAATTTCCGACGTTGAACACTTGATCATCAATAAATTGTCAATAAATTTGTCGCAATTTTTTGACATGAATTTTCTATTACTAAAAATGTTGCTAAATGACTTTTTTTCTTGTAGTGAGCATGTTACACAAAATAAGGAGATTTAGGGCTTAAGCCAGGTCACAATCAGATTTCGGATAATGAGTTATAACAAAAACCCACAACGGATCGGAACGGGTTGTTACTCAGCAAAATTCCATAGGTTTGAGACACACTCTCTTCCCTGAGTCTCGGCTTAACCGGGTTAAACCAATATCTTTTTAAACAGTGGACATTTTTGCATCTCTGTGGTGTTTATATGGTAACCAAATACTCTAAAAAATAACAACGATTCAATTCACTAAAGTAAGGTTATATTATTAAATTTTCCATGAATAACGACACATATAACGATGATTAACACTAAAGTGTACTACAGAAACTTGCTGGAATTATATTACACGTACTTAATTGATAAATATGAAATTAGCTCAAAACTTAACTACAAAGTAAGAAGTGGAACCATATATATATATATATACAAGCAATTAACGGAATTTAGACCTTCATCAATCCAGCATCATAAGGCACACTAGATGCCTTGATCCATTCATCTCCTTGAATGTAGATTCCAGGGGCAAAACTCTGGGCCTGTTGCGGAGAAAGTTTCTTGATGCCTTTCCATTTGACCCTCTTTGACATGTCAGCACCTGGACCTTTATTGTTAACTTCAGCATAAAAACACGTGTCAAGAGCAAACGTCCCCTGCCATGGGGCCCATCCTTCCGGGTCAATGTTCTTGTCAATGAACGATTGCATGATGATGGTCCTAGAAAACTCCTTCCAAGGACGCCCGAGGTACGCCTTGGGCATCGGGCTCGCGTTCATGAACGCGGGCTCTGCCGTGATGGTGCAGCCGTCGAGCACAAGGCCACCCACGGAATGCTGGTCCTTGCGCCCTTGGGCTGTGACCATGCACGCTTGGTTGTCCATCGGCTTCCTGACTACCATCCTGCAATCCTGGAAAACGGCTGCGGCGTTGCCGAAGATGAAGTCAACGGTTCCGCTGATGACACATTGGCGGTAAAATTGTCGATATGAATGTGTGTAAAGGGTGTCCTGAAAAGCGTCCATTGCACAGTTGTGGAAAATGGTCATATCGGCCGAGACACGTAGGGCTACTGCTTGATGCTTCTCAGGTCCAGCAGTGTTCTCGAACCCTATGTCCTTAGCCATGAACCCATCTCCATTAACCGCTGTAAGCACAAAAGCATGACACAAAATTGTTCATTATTGATAAGAATTGCTCTATAAGAATCAGTTCTCATTAAAAAGCATGTTAATAAATATGGTGTTGTAAAACGGGTGTTTGAATACGGGGACTTATTCTCATAAGCATGTTACAATAAACCGGTTTTAGGACTACTAGTGTAACCTACTTTTTCTTGCAATTATTTTACTCTTAAGGAGTGAAATAATCAATTATTAAGTAAAAACAAAATTGGATGAGAAATTAAATGATGGTAATATTAATTAGTTAAATGGTTCTCCTTGCTCGTTTATTTTTAGGTTTTTAAGTCATCATGGTGTGACCAACAACAAACACCATCCGAAGTGTTTATTGCAACTTGAAAACAATGGAAACACATGTTTGCATTAAGATCATTAGGAAGCTTACAGACTGTAGAAGAAAGGTAAGTAGACACTCCGTCAACGTTGTTCTTGTTTCCAGTGACCCTGGTTTTGGTTGGTCCTTCTCCGAGGAAGACAACGTTATTCGTATGTCTAGGAATCGTGACGTATTCCTTGTAAACACCTGCCTTAATTAGTATAACAAATAGTTCGGTTGACTTTTGAGGAGCCGTCGCAACAGCCTCCGTAATGGTCTTAAAATTTCCCGACCCGTCTTGAGCCACGACCGCATTCGGCTTTACAGTCTTCGGGTCCACGTTAATTAGCGACCGCCTTGCATCATCGGACCACGAAGGATAACCATCGTCCCCCATTTGGTCATTTGAATTAGAATCGGGCTCGTTCTCATCGTTTGACATTTGGTCAAGCATCCTTCGGTTGCCCATTTGCGTTTCACCACCTTCTACCGCCTTTATTGTGCCACGTGTCCTCGTACGCTTAAAGGAAGCGTCCGCCTTCCATTTAACATCGATCGTTGCGGTTCTAGGCTTGGGTTGGGGATCAGCAACTACCTCTGACGACTGGGCTGCCTTCCAGTCAACAACAACGTTGTTCGGCTTTGGTTCCGGAGTCACAGGACGGTTACGGTTACGGTTAATCCTCCAATCAAATCTCATTCTACCCGGGTTCGGCTGAGGAACCTGAGTACCCTGGTCTATCTTCCAATCAACAACAGTGGTTGATTGCCCCCCACCGCGCGGGGTACCTCCCGACAACTCAATAATACCATCAATCATTGCAAGGCTATTTCTAGTAAGTTTGCTCCCTAACTCCAACAACGTTGTCATGGAAGCTCCAGCATTCCCCGAAGTGTTCACAAATGCATCAAGACAAGTTTCTTGATACGTAACCGAACCACTCAACCAAACCCTGAGATCAACCGTATTATCTTTTATGTTTGCCGGTTCACAAGTATCCACCCGGTTAACCGACCGTTTCAGATCTTCAATCGAGACCGTTAGAAGCTCTTTACATTGATCCAAGGCCATTTGAGTCCTAGAATCCGTCTCGGCTTGTCGTAGGGAGAACGATTTTTCAATCGCGACCTGGATACGCTCCACCGCGCTCATAAAACCGCCCACTATGAGCTGCCTAGGCTCTCTTATCCCTGCCCTTATTCTATCCAATGTTTGCATGCAAACATCCCGGAAATCGGTGTATTTGCAAAGGATGACCACCGTTGTTGCGGTGACAGCTGTCAGAATCAAGAGCCCGGTTTTTTCTTCGGTGTGAATCTCCACAAGTTTGTCGTTTCTCGAGTGGGAAAGTTTTCGAGAATGGACAAAGGTTCCGACAACCGCAGCCACCACAAGGATGGTAGCGATCGCGATTACGGTAATCTTCTTCTTCTTCTCCCTATCGAAAGCCATTTTTTTATTTTTTTAGGGTTTTTTATATATTTTTCTAATATATAAAGTAACTAAGGATGTATGAGATGAGGTCCTAGGAAACCCTTTGCCTGTAGATTCATCTATATAAGTGAAATAAACGTTGGATGTGTACGGTTGGGGTTTTTTTCACATTGTGTTTGATACATACGAGGTTTAGAATGTTTGGAAACAGATTAAAGAATGGAGGGTCGTTCTTTGGTTGTTTTCGGATGAAATTGATAAACCTTTGAATTTTGGTGGTGCAAAAACTAGGCCAGGGTTAACCAGACATAGTAATCTATTCATGGATTGAAAAATTGTAAACTTCATACGTCTGGTAATTGTAAACTCTCTAAAATATGGACGGAGGTGATTTTTGGAAAATTGGATTGTTTTCAAAAGTTAGTTACAAAGTTTTTTTTACACCTACGTGGCTATGTATTACGTAAAAAAATTACATCATCAATCAAAGTTTCCCTTCTAGGTTTTTTACACCACGATTGGTGCAGTAATAACACTCCCAACCGTTACACAAACTGATACCGTCAGTTGTTGCTAAATTAGTGTCACATCAGCTCACCCTTCAACCCACATGAAACTGACGTACACATGCCAACAATATCTTTTCCCTTTAATTTTTTGGGACCCACCATTACAAAATACACACACAAACCCACAAACCAGCTCTCGTTTCCACACTGGCGGAAGGCAAAGTGGCTTGGCCACTCATGATTTGGTGCCAATGGTTTGATCTCGCCACTTCAAGTGGCGGATCAAAGTGGCGGAGAAAAGAGGTCCCGTTGGGAGTGGTCTAATGAGCTCCCCTGCCAAATTGAAATATGCCCATGTGGCAGGTAATTTGGGCCCACCTGCCTAAGCTAAGCCATCACAAAACAAGTGGTGTGAGTTCGTGGGTGCAATCACGAGGGAGAGAGAAGACAGGGGGTATTTTGTTTTAAGTGTATTTTGTAAGTAAAAGGTATTTTAGTGAGTTTCAAAAAGGTATTTTTGGTTGGGTTATTATAATAGAGGGGGTATTTGAGGTTTTTATATGAAATCTGAAAATAATGATGTGGTGCTGAAGTGGCACTTAGATGAACATTTGACTTAAACCACTATACCCACCCCTATCAAGGTAACATCCTAAAAATAGAGCATCTTTTTCTGGTTCATTTGTTTTGTAAAGACAACAACTTTGAAGTCATTCCTACTTGTTCATGGCAACCCAACTGAATTAGCAACATTGTGGGCTTCAAGAATTGAGAGAGGTGAAGGTGTCTCCTTTTGAGAGATACATTACACTTGAGTTGAGGAAAATATGTGGCTCATATTCAGGCCCATTGTGACAAATTGAGCATACAACGGAATAAAAGAAACATTTATTTTTTTATCAAGATTAATTTTTGTTAGAAGTCTATTTTCTACGAGCCTCCAAACAAGAATGTTGGTTTTCCGGGAGCTGCCTTATTCCATTACATGACATCCGACACGCAAGCATATATGGGAGGATCTAATATAATAACCTCTGAAATTTTTTAAAATAATATTAAAATAGAAAATTTTAGTGATGCGTCCCTTAGCGCTAGCCAATTGGGCCGGCGCCCTATCAGAAATTGCATCACCAACGAAAGATTTACCAGCAGAGCAGATCAGATTAAGGGTACCGTTTTTTAATTAAAAAAAAAATTTGAACGGCAAGATTTATATAAATTGAAAGCAGAAAATCCATTTATAGGGCGCATGCATATGGGAATTGAAAGAAGTAGACAGTTTAACTTGACCTAACAGTGTTTGTTGGACTCAATGTTAAAAAGGCAACCAAATTTATCTTCTAAAGTTCTAAGGGTCGAACCACCAATCCAAGTCCGAAACTTAAGTTTAATTAATTATATACTTGGAATTTGTTGTGTTATAATATTATTAATAGTGCTCTGGTTATGTTAATTAGACAATTTCAGTTTGTAAATTAGTTTAATATTACATGTACAAACTAATAAATACTTCTGTATTTCAAAATAAATGATACACTTTGAGTTTCAAGTTTTTTAATGCAAAATATGATAATAAAAGTCGATTAGATTAAAGTGGATAATTAGTGGAAGATGAGTCTCACACAATTGATTAAACTGAAGTTAATGATGTTTAAAAGTAAAAGTAAAGGTAAATATGTCATTTCGCTATATTAAATTAGATAGTTAGTGGGTGTAGCCCACTATTCTTTACCAATTATGATAAGTTTTTAAAGCGTATCACTTATTTTGAAACACCCTAAAATGGAAAGTGTATCACTTGTTTTGAAATGGAGGAAGTATGATTGATAATAGCACCTAAAACTGGCTCCAATTATCTTTTCGGTTCCAATCGGGTCTATACCCAATTTACTCGAAGTGAACCTAGAATTGAACCGAGAACATATTATGTAAAATAGTTCGGTTCTCGGGTCTACTAATCCTCTAAAATCGGGTTTCGGGTATTTCAAGTACTGGTCCATCCGGGTGATTCTGGACCAATCGCATCTCTAATTTGTACAACTTGAATTAAATCAAAGAGACATCAGTGTAATTTTATCTAAAAATGAAAAAGAAAATGTACTGTTAATAAACATAATCGAATACAAAAATCTGTCGGAAATCAGAATTCATACGAAAGAGCAGCGAAGAGTAATATGATCCTAAAAGAATATTTGTGGTCCATTCTAAAAGGGTATATGCTGACACAATTTCAGCACGTAAAAGCAATGAAACGCGACCAACAAACACTAGTACACTACTAAAAACAAAGTTTTTTTTTTTTTTTTTAAATTTCATTTGTAACCCACGCATCCAAAATGGAAACAGAGTGTTTCAGTTAACACTCCTTGTATTTTCTTTAATTTGTTTTCTTGCTAGATTTTTAATATATCTCAGAACTGTTAAAAGAAAAAATACACAAAGTTGTTATTAAGAACCCTAATTAGTCGAATATAATCCCTTATGTCACGCCAAATTGGCCAACTATATTAAACAACCCTTAGAGTTGAATGCTTGATAGCAATTCATATTTATTTTATTATATAACTAACATACATAGATATCCCGTTACATAATGCTAGCTAGTGAATAACAAGTTATCCGTTACAATAGTTGTGTACCAATATACCATACACCAACTAGATATTGATATAAGTTTCCATGGTAGATATATATGTGGCAAAACCTATCTATAAAAGAAACCCCAACGGGAAGGCTTCCTTTTCGGGTAGTCCACAATCACGGTCCCACCGTACATCTTAGCCGCCTCATAGCAATCCACCACCGTCTCAGTCCTTGCCGCTTGGGTTGAGGCAACATACACTACTTGTTGCTTAATCATACGAGTTGGATTCGGTTGATACTGATAGTGAAACAATTTGTTGGTGGCATGAGTTGGTGGAGCACTTGAAGGTGATGGTTTGGACTTGTGACCACTTGAGAAACCATCAAGGAGAGCAAAACCATCGGCACCAATCTTGGAAAGCTCGTTTTTCGACTTGGAATAATACGACATGTTTTTAGTAATGTTGTTGGTTGTTATAGTGAGGATGGAAACGATATACGGTTTTTGTTGGTTGGTTATGGTGAGTATATGAAAGATTACACACCTTTATATAGAAAGTTTGTTGACATTATTCGGAAAATCAATTATTTGTGACATTATCTCAAGGTTGCCAAACTTTCATGTTCCACATTTTGGAACCTTTTGTGTGCCACATGCATTTTGGAATAGTATAAAGGCAGATATTCGATCTTTTGCAAATGGATGAATACCTAACTCGTAAATTTACCGGCCAAAAAATGAAGTTGAGCGTATACACTTATATATCTATCTTCGGTCTTTTGTTGTTCGATCAACAAGTCCTAGAAAATCTCGTTAAAGTTTGATTCTTCTTTTTTTTTTTTTTTTTCTTTCTATTTTTAATAAGATTGACCACACTAATGGTTTAAAAAGATCAAAGTACATGTATTAATCGTCTTACTGTCATAACCATATTAATTAATTCTACTCTACCATTAATTAGCACATGTCCTATTTCTAAGATCCTCACTCTATTGCCTTGCCCACTTTAACGCACCTAATATTACATTACACTAAAATTTTGTTCCTTCTTATTTTGTTTATTGGAACTGCTAAGATATTCTAAAAGAGAATTAAAAAAGTAGATACATAAAACATTACAAAATAATTAGACAAATATCTCTAGAGGTGAGCTCGGTCCAAAAATCTAATCGAACCCTAAACCGATGAAACCGATAACAATGAATTTTTAAAACCGAAACCGAACCGATAACATGTTGGAAGGTTTAAAATTCTAACACTTATTAATTCGTGAAAAGTTTGTGTTTAGATAAAATTTCCAAACATGGTACTCGAACTTGTGAGTTTCATATTATTAGCAAAGTTGTGTTCAAGGAGGTCCATCATATTTATGAATTCCCGAGTAACAAATCTCAACCATTGATCAATAAGATCTAATGATCAAGATTAATAACATGTTTTATATATTGAGGGGTATTTTGGTCATTTTAAAAAAATATAAAATTTTTTATTTTTGATTTTAGAATTATTATTTTATTATTTTATTTATTTTTTATTTTTTATTATTATTTTAAAAAAAATAATATTTTTAATTAATAAAACATAATGTAATTGCATACTGAATCAAATGTGATTGCATATTGAATCACATGTGATTGTGTACATAATCACATGTGATTTAACTAAAACATTAAATATGATTACGTATACAATCACATGTACCCTAAAATCACATGTGATTAAGTATCACACGTAATTATCAAATAACTATTATTTTTTAACGAAAAATAAATAAAAAAAGAAAAAAAATTAAAAGAAAAAAGAAAAAAAATTAAAATATTTTTTAAGTGACAATTGATCAAAATACCCCTTCATGTATAAAATATGTGATTGATCTTGACCATTAGATCTTATTAATCAATGAATGAGATTTGTTACTGGGATTTCATAAAAATAATAGAACTTTTTTAAACATTTCTCATAGATACTATAACAAATGTTGATTAGTTTAATTATATTTATTACTTGTTGCAATTATAAAGATATTCAGAGATCTTTAATTATTTGATTTTTTAAAACTTAAAAGCCTAACAAACAAACAAACAGCCATACTACATTCCGCAGCTAACACCTCCACTATCTCCATACCTCCTCTCCCAACGCTTGAAATCACGAATGCTCAAAAATTGGGAGACAATCAATTATATTAACAACCATTTATGTAATATACTCTTATTTCCATTATCCATTTAAACAGTCAAAAAATTGAATTATTAATTATTATATATGAGTGTGTGACTAATTTGTAAAAATTGATACACAATCCAATATAAAAGCAGTACTATTATAAGATCATCGTGTGTGGCACAACAATAAAGACTCGTGGTAGATTGGTGGTCACACTGCCATTTCGTGGTGTTTCGTTGTTGAACACGTTTGTGGCTGGTGTGAACCACGGAGGAGAGAGGTGAGAAATGTTTTATTTTCTTTTTATTTAATTAAAAAATGTGGGTGTTAGTTAGTGTGGATTAGTGTATTTATGATTTTTAGTGGTGGTGTATGAAAATATTTATGATATTGATATAGAAGTTAGTGGTTCAATTATTGTCTAAAATATTGCACCTGATGCTTTAATTCTAATCAACAGATTAAAATGTTTCCAAGTGTAGCAATTAGCCCACAAATTACTTGATGAGATTATTAACTCATTGTTATATACTTCTTTTAACATCTCCTAAATACCACAATTCTGTCTTAGCAGTACTTGTGAAGAATCATAATTTAGATAAGCACCTAAGTTTGAAGCAACAAGGAAACAGACTCCAAACTGTATTTGAAATCATTAGCAAATGAAACAGAATCTTCTAAACAGTTAACAAACTGAATGATCCAAAATGAAGCAACAAGGAAACAAACTTCAAAGGAATCATTTATTACTTTTGGGAAGGAGGAGAATTTGTTTCATTCGCTCATGATTCCATGTAATAAAATTAAAGTGTTGAACACTATTCCAACAACTTCTAGCAATCTTCCTTCTATATACAAACAAAAGAAATGATTCTTAAGCTAATTTCCTATCTTCATTCTCTAATTATACCAAACAAAAGAACAGATTTGATTCCTTTAGATCCATTCTCTTTCTCTAATAACGCACAAGGAAACAATATAATAAAACTCAGATTATGAATTTGTAATTGCAATAAATATCAAAACCTAAAGGAAGCTACTTGGGTTGGATGTTTGATACTGTTTAACTCTATTTGATGGCAAATAGATCCTGATTTCGTTTGTTTATGAGACAGAATACAAAAATAAAATTACTTTATTAATTAAATCAATAAACCGAAATGTTATTTTTCATTGGCATCAACTTTTCTCCACGGGTTGAGAGCTTCTCGCATGGCTTGAGCTTCTGGTGAATTTTCCCATGCCTTCTTTTCTGACTCAAGAACCGTCACTTTATCATCTGTACACAAAACACGAATGTTAAAATGAAATAGTAAAAAAAATTATTATCTTTTTACTCTTTAAAAGGTAAGTACTTGAATATAACTCATAAAGTCAGGAAATTTCTACTGCAAATTCCATTGTTTCATTTTATCAAAAAGCACAAAATTCTAAATTCGAATACCTATAGATAGATTTTCAAAGAGAATCTAATCCTAATAAAACTTTAATTCCTAACCATTATCTAAAAAAGAAAAAGAAACAAGTTTAGGAACAAAACTTCAAATAGTATTAATAACACACACTTAAACTGATCAGTTATTATCCTCAAATTACATAAGAATTGGGTTGGACATGTATTAATAAGTAATAGATTATTATAGATTGTGTTCTGATCAATGTCCTCAATTAGTACACATGCTAATAATAACAAATTTAACAGGAAACAAAAAAATTTAATAAATATGAGATGCCAAAACTACATTAAGTCATGAAATTTCATATAATATTGCAACAATAGAAAGAGGGGAAGAATTTGACTCACAGAAACTGGTTTTAATCATGAAATATTCCATAGATCCTCCAATTGCTGCTGAAACAACTGCAATCTTCACATACCAGTCCACAAACTTCATTGATTTATACGCAAATAAAACGCTGAAATTTGTAAATGCAGAATTAAGACTGTTTAAATAGTTAAATAATATAAATCTCTGAATATGTGCATGTGCCCGGTAATCTTAAATTAATCAATTTAAAACTACAGTACGAAATATATATTTTGGAAAACTGCAAATTTTAACAGAGCCAAACCACTACTGAATCAATTATATAAAAATAAAATATGAAACCATAATAAAAAGTGCCATGAAAACTTATGTGTAACATAAAGTTTAAACTTTAAAACCTAAAATTACAAATTACTCCCTCCGTCCCTAAATAAAGTTCCCATTTCCCCTTCAAGTTTTGTCCTTAAATAAAGTTCTCATTTCTCAAACATAAGGGGTCCACTTAATATAATAATATTATTACAAATACTTTCACCACTAACTATCTCTTAAAACACTTTCTCTCTCCAATCAAACCTTATATTTTAATCAAAAGTAATACCAAATACCCCACCATTAATTATCTCCTAAAATGTTGTGCCCAACACAAATGGGAACTTTATTTAGGGACGGAGGGAGTACTTGCGTTTTATACCAAAACACAATTAATTAGCGATGTTTAGGAAAGCTTATTTAGGGGGGAAAGCTAATAAGCTAAAGCCCCTAAATAAGTTTTCCCAAACATGCCCTTAGACTGGTAAATTACTTGCCTCGAGTAAAAGTTTCAACATTCAATGAAAGAAAATTCGAATTTCATTATTTCAATACGTAGAAATTATCTAAATACCTAGAAATCCCTAATACCCTAAGTCGGAGGTAATGTTATCTTAGGGTTCCATTTCTGGCGGCAACAATTGAATATAAACATCAAAGATAATGAATAATTGGACAAAGTGATGTTTGATGATTTAATTTAAGGTATCATCAAACATATTTCGTGATCGCGTAGGGCTTGTACTTGTAATGAGATAAACCAAACATGCACCAGCAATTAATTTGATCTTACTTTACTGTAGTTACCTTGAAAAGCAGCTTGCGAAAGATCGAGAAGCCTAAAACTCCAAAATTGAAACTCAAAAACCCTAAAACAAAAAATAGTTAAAATCTACACCCGTTGAGCAGCTGAGGAAGATGGCGTGGCCTCGGCGGATGAAAGAGGAAGGAGCCGTCGAATTTATGATTCCTCAGGCAGCTGCGTTCGTAAGTGGTAAACAAGAGAACAATTGGATACCTCGAAGGGAGATCTGGTCCGATCTCTTTCTCAATCGGATCGAATTAGGATTTTGGGTCCGACCGGATCACCATGTCGGATCGAGTTACATGAATTTTGGGAAATCAAGCGCGATTCGGACCGGACCGACTTTGGGCGTTTGGGAAAACTTATTTAAAATGATTGTACTTACTAGCTTATGAGAAATGATATATTTTCTTACCTTTACTTTATATCTATAAGTTTACCCATTTTTAAGATTAATATGTGTTATTTGTTAATTCTTTTTCCTTATATCATCTTTTAATTTTGACACTTGTATGATCAAAATAAGTAGGAACATGGTAGGAAGAAATACCATTAGGGGCTGTTTGGTTCGCTGAAATTTGATGGAATCTGAAAGAATTAGAATCCAATTCCACCATATTCCAGTGTTTGGTTCAAAAAAATGAATGGAATTGGATTCCTAAATGATAGAAACATTCCACCAAATGAAGGAATCTCAATTCAATCCAAATGTTGATGTAATTGAATTCTAATGGTGGATGTAATGTTCATTTACCTTTATACCCTTTATACTCAACACCACAACCACCATCATCCATCACCACCACCACCCGCTGCCACCATCGCCATAGCCGCCACCACCACCCACCACCATCGCTGGTTAATCTTACAATAAGTTATTATTTTTGCCACGTCAACATTCTACTAACAAAAAATCTCTACATAAATAACATCTCTAATGGTTAACCTTTCCAAAAACTTTTTCTTTTACAATATTTCTAATTTACCTTTATCTATATCAAATGTTTTATAAATACCCCTATTTATAATTTGACAATTTTTTGACATTTTACTAAATATAATATTTTTTTAAATGTCTCATACAAAAAATATTATAATAATGGGCATTAAATATTATATAATTTATTTATTAACTAATAAAAATAGGATAAATAATTTATGTATAATATATCTAAGGTTTAAAATGAAAAGTTGACATAGAGAACAAAAAAGACAAACATGCAAAGTTAATTAAAATCTTAGTAGAAAAAAAAGTCTTTCAAATAAGCTTTTAAAAAAATCTAATTATTCTAATGATAAGTAGTCATTCAAAGACTTATTGAAATAGTAATAAACTTTTAAAAAAGCTATCATTAGAAATGCTTATAAGCTTAATCAAACATTTAATACTTCCTCCGTATCAAAATAAGTGACACAAATTGGTTTACACGTTTTTTGAGGTAAAAAATTAAAGTAGAGGTTAAAATATATTAAAGTATATAATTAGTGGAGGATGAGTCTCACTTTTCTTGAATAAAGTGATATTAATGATTTTAAAAGTAAAAGTAAGGGTATAAGGATAATTTCACTTTATTAAAGTGGATAGTTAGTGGGTATGGGTCCCACTATTTTTACTAAATAAGGAAAATTTTCAAAGTGTATCACTTATTTTGATACACCCCAAAATAGAAAGTGTGTTACTTATTTTGATACGGAGGAAGTAATAGTTATTACATGAATAAATCATTCCAAACACCTCTTTTATAGTTGGAGACCGAGTCCAAAAATTAAGCCCAATCAAAAGCCCCTAATTAAGCTTTATCAAAACAAACGCACCAAATACATAAACCTTTAATAGAAAGCCAAGTTAATTTAATGAAAATGAACAACATTTAAATCTTTACATACTATGTACATGTTAGTGTCAAAATTTTTGTAAACAAAGAGGAATTCATGTTCAGGTTGCTCAGGATGTCGAGCATTTGACTTTGCTGTATACGGAATAACCGGTATTTTCGTGACTATTTCTAGACTTTTTTCCCCTAACCATCCTAAAGTACTATGCAGTAAGGTTTGAATCTTGATCATGAGATTAAAGGGATTTCTTTTCCTGTTTTCCACTTTGAACAATTGAACACCGTTAGTTTCAAGTTTGTGTCTCAAATGAGAAACTTATGCAAAATGGCCAATGAGCCCAATCTTGATGTTACTCAATTAAGGAACCCAAGCGTCAAGCATACCCAATTAAGCTAAGCCTAATCTCGAATGGCCCAAATTTGAGAACCTAGCAAATATTGAATAGGCCGAAACATAAAAACCAAACTAAACAAAATACAACAATTTAAGTAAATAAAAACCTAACCCAAAAATGCTAAACAGTTTAGCTCGATCATTTTAATGAACATTTGAGCTGTATAGGTATTTACGTATGTGCGTCAAAGGGCTCGCCAATAGCCTTTGGCAATCGCCATACCATATTGGCCACCCCGCTAAATTGTTTTCGACAACAGGTTGGCGTCCAACGGTCTAGGACACATCTCAAAGGCTACTCAATGACCAAAAATTTCGAAATCTTAAAAATTCTAATTTTTTATTTAAATTATTATCCAATCCATCTATAAATAACTCAAATCATTCACCAATTTAACCCAAAGCATTTACTCTCTCAACCCAAACCATTTAATGCACAATGGCTAACCCAAATAATGATTTCTTAAATCAAATGCTTATGTTTCAATGAATGTTCCCGTCATTGACTTCATCTAATTCGGCACCAAAATCATTCACTCCCACGTAACCTGCACCTTTTAGTACATAATTCATAAATCCGTTTCTACAACCCCTAACCCAAGAACAATTAGCGGTCATGCAACTAAAACAACAAATGTTCCAATGTCCACCAGCCACCACCAACGGACCATTTACGCCATCCAACAATTTCAAGTAAATGGTTGCAACAAAATTGAGTGAAGAACGAACTATAAAAAAAGAACACGCACAAGAAAGAACAAAATACAAAGTCTTGAAATTTCTCAGGATTAAAACCTCACAGATTTAAGAAACAAATATCAACCTTCTTGAATTGTGTTTTATCAATTATGACTTTTTTTTAACGTAATGTACTTTCAATTCCCTTGTTTTTAAAAATTAACGTATTTTAATTTTGGTTCACTTAAATATACAAAATAGAAAATGAAAAAAAATAGTTTGTGACCTATTTGACACCCTCTTTAACTCTAACACCAAATAAGGCTTATATAACACCGGTGTGTTAAGTCTATGTTACAAGACATTTTTTTTCCTCTTTTTAACATTCTCATCAGAATTACTTTCCTTCTATAACATTCATTTAACATCCACTTGAAACCCACATAAATGCCTCAAACAATTAAATAAAATTGAGAAAAGGAATTTGTTTTAACGTACGTTATAGTTTCGCCAGAGCATTTAGCACTATCACAAATGTAATTTGTCGAGTTTTAGTGTGACTTTAACATCATCATACATGTTCCTGTTATAGCAATAGTAAGCAAGGCATATACTATGACCTTTTGGTTGTTCTTTTACTTGGTTCGACCGTGTGATTTATATTTTTCACCTTTTTACTAGAAAAAGAATGATGAAGCTAGATTAAATATGAAGACGTCAATTAATAACGTCAAACAATTTATTAAAAAATGATATTAAAAAAAAATGAGTACATACACGTACGTCCAAAGCATCATAAGACTTTCTACTTTGTGAAGGCTAGTTTGGTAAAATTTGAGTGCGTCAAAGTCCAAGGTCTTCGTAATGTCATACACTTTTTCCCCGAATCCCGCAAGACATGTGTGTTGGGTGTTTGGGAGAACGTGCAAAATTCCAATTCTGACCCACAACCTTCTTTTGTCAGGACACAAATTGCTACTCTAACACCACATCCCTAGCTTAAAGGATTTCGGTTATATCTCCGACTCTTGCCTTTTAGTTAGGAGGTCTAATAGTAATCTTTATGTATACACCGTAATTTAATGTTAAAGAATAATTATGCCTTTTCATTTTCTTTTTACCACGATTTTCATGTAATATGAAATTTTTTTATATAATTTAATATAAATTTTCTATATGAATAAAATTTATTTTGTAAAAATTAGCTTCATTTTAATAACAATAGTCGTAACACATAAGGTTCGGAAATAATCACCGTAAAGATTAAGTTACATATATTACGGGCAAAACTTAATTATCATAATATATATAGTAATCTTTTCATGTCATATAAGTTTAAAATATATAGTCACTATAGTAAATAAAATAATTGAACATACTCATGTTTTTTAAATTTATTTATATACCACGATAAGAGATACTTTTAGCAGGATATGCTAGTGATATTACTTCACTTTATTTTATAGACAAAACTTTCAAATCTACTATTTTAATTAATTGGAAAATGATAAAAATAACCATAAAGGCCGTTGTTAGGATGTTCATACATGTATTAGGAACTTCTATATCAATTAGTAAACATTAGGGTTGAGCATAAGACGGTTTGGGGCGGTTTTTAACTAAAACCAAATCCCGCCCCAAAAGTTCGGGTTTTATAAATTACACCCTGTTCGGTGTCGGGTTATTTGGTGTCAGTTTTTCTGGGTTTTGCGGTTCGGTTTCGGGTTTTTTCAGTTTTTTGTTTTCCTTTAAATTTACCAATTTGTTACCTTAAAAATTAATATTATGATTAAAACTCTCAAACCTTAACACATTTCGTTATAAATAGAAAATAACTAGTAACTTTAATATAATGTAATAATAAATTCAACTAACATAACTTAATAAATTAATAATTAAATAACATCCAACAATCTTTCACAACGATCTTAGTGCATGTCTTAATCCATAGAATAACTTCAATCATATCTTTTATTTAAAAGATAATTAAATGTCAAATGTTTTATAAATATAAGAATATTTTTATAAAAACTGAAACAAATATAATGGCGGGGCGGGGCGGGGTTATCGGTCGGGTTTTTCATATGCCACCGAAAACCACCCCAAACATTCGGGTTTTCAAAAAATCAAAATCGTTGACATCGGTTTTTCAAATTGTTCGGTTTTTTCATGGCGGTTTTTTCGGGTTTTTCGGTTTCGGTTCGGTTTCGGTTCGGTTTTTTGCTCACCCCTAGTAAACACCCCTTCATTTTTGGAATTGCGCATGTAACAATATTTCAAAACATCCCTTAGTATTTTCATTAACAAAATGTTTAAAAGGTCTTTTCAATCAGTTTAATAATCAAAATAATGTTGTTCATTCATAATCAAAACAATTATCTTATATTAATATTAAAAAGGAGAGATGATATTATTTATTTCACTTTTCTATTCATTTGATCAATATAAGTATCTAAATAAATAAGTTTATGTAAAAAAATTAGTGGAATAGACGTATGATCATTTTATTGGTAGAAATATAAAATCATAAGATTTAGTATGAAATAATATATTTTTATATTTAAAAAATATCCAAATGTCAATATGAATAAGTTGGTTAAAATTCCTAATACTCGTCTGACTCTGGCTAATCTAGTGCAGCCTTATAAGTGACAAACCATATTTGTCAAAACACACACTATACAATATGTATACGCACGTACATGTATATATTATGTATATTTTTATCTAGAGGATGTATACCTATGATATCTTTTTGACATTAAATCCAAATTTTCTATTCACATGGTTAATTAAATATACTTATCTGCATTTGTAACATTTCAAAATGCAGTTTTGGAAAACTACACGTGGACGTATTTATATTTTGAAAATACAATTAATTTAAAATTAGTAAATTTTACCAAAATAAACATATAATTAGATTTATCAAAAATTATTACTAAATAGCAAATATAATTAAATGAAAGACAAGACAAAGCCATGCATTTAAGTAACTTTTTGATCTAACAACTATTCTACCAAAATCCAAGTGGAACACATCTTTTCATATTAACCCTTGACTAACTTTGTTTTTCTTAATATCTTTTTATCAACTTTTTCAATAAATCTACTGCTCTATATAATCTAGGAATATTGGGTAGAACATGGGCTACGGGAGCACCACATATTCAATATCCACATCACCTTCTTAAAAGGGCAGATGTTTGTTTTACTAACATATAAAAATATCATATATAGATTGATGACTAAATATATAAAAATTATTTTATGTAAAGATATTTTAGTAAATAATTATACTTTATAAGTTATATATCATATTTAGTTCACATGTAATTTTTAATGCATATTTAAACACGAAATATTTTTGCTCTTTTATTTTATATCAAATGATTTAAATGAGTTTTTTATTCTTAATTTTTAAAAGTTTTCAAAAGAAATTTCTATTATACATGACCAATTCTGATTTTTTTTTTTTAATGTTTTTGAATGGTGTTTTCTCATACACATGATTTGAAAATTTTACTCTTATTTCATAACTATTCTCAATCTTATAATTTATTTAGTATTTAAATATTCATTTTAGTTTTCAGAATTTAATATTCAATTTGATATTTCAAATATTTGGTTAATATTTAATATTAATGCTTAATATATTTTTTTGTTTTTTTTTGTTAACCAGTGCATCTGACTGTATTAATATTAATACATAATATTACAATCAACTTTGTTCATCTCTATTAACCAACTATAAAAATTATTTATTTAAATATTATAAGTTAACTATTTGATAAAATTAGGTTAAAATATAAATACACTTTATTTTTGTGTTTTATTTTAATATTATGATGATTTTTTTGACATTATATTTTTGATTAAATAGCATTGCATAGATATCATCACCTATGTTGAATATATATATATATGGAAGTGAGATCTGGTGAGTACTCAAAAAACAATGAGTACTCGCGATGACACCTCAAAAAAATTCTGAAAAAAATATATATAAAAGCCCATAATTATTACTACATTTGACCAAAAAAAAAATTTAGGAAAAAAATTATGATCCAGTTTTTTTTGTGGATCATAATAATGATTCATATTTTTTTTTTTGGATCAAAATAATGATCCATATTTTTTTTGGATCATTTTTGACTCTTTTTTTTTTATCTTATAAGCTACGATTTTTATGTTTAAAAACGATTTTTTTGTGAAAAAAGTTTGTTTTTGCTTCATTTTCAGAGTTTTTTTTGGACTCCTCACCAATTTTTGAGTCCTCACTGGAGGGTTAGGATCTGGCGATGACTAAAAAATTGGTGAGGATTGCGAAGACAATTCTCAACCAATCATTTTTATAAAAATGGATTATCGTCAGAATTTTAGGATCTTTATGAGGATGAAAATGATCCAAAATTCTGAAAGTGATCCTAATTTTTAAAAATGATTGGTTGAGAATTGTCCTTACTATACTCACCAAAATTTGATTCTTCACCCGATCTCACTTCTCTCTCTCTCTCTCTCTATATATATATATATATATATATATATATATATATATATATATATATATATATATATATATATATATATATATATATATATATATATATATATATATATATATATATGGTCCGGATCCGAAGAGAACTCCAAAATCGGTGAGAACTACGAGGACTTAAAAGAAAACTCTGAAAATAATACAAAACAAACTTTTTTCAAAAAAAATTATTTTTTTAAACATAAAAATCGCAGACTATAAGATCCAAAAAAAAAAAGAAAAAACCAAAAATGATAAAAAGAAAAGTGGATCATAATTTTGATACACAAAAAATATATGGATCATTATTATGATTCACAAAAAAAAAAAAAAAAAAGTGGATCATAATTTTTTTTTTTCAAATATTTATTTTGTCACATGTAGTAATAATAATGGGGAGTTATATATATTTTTTCGGAATTTTTTGAAATTCTTTTGAGGTGTACTCGTGAGTAATCACCGGATCCCACTTATATATATATATATATATATATATATATATATATATATATATATATATATATATATATATATATATATATATATATATGTAAGTGAGGACTCTTTTTTCGGTGAGGACAAATCTGGGCCTTGGATCAAAGAAAATCAATGACTAGGATCTAATGTGAAGAAAAGTAACAATGTTAGAAAATTAGGGGGTTTTGTGTTAAGTTTAACAAAATAGTGGAGGGTAAAAAGAAAATTTGTAAGGTTAAAATGGTCATTTTCGCACACATACTCTCTCTCCTCGCCACATGTCAATTTCTGATTTGGTGGGTTTTATTTTTACCCCCAAGTTCGTATTTCGGCCATAACTTCTTTTTATTCTTTGTAAAAAAAAAACTAAAAATGTCAAAGTTCTTATAATTAAATTTTCTACAAAATGAGTATAGTCATGAAAATTTGAAAAAATAACCTGGATAAAATATTGGATCATTTTGTTAAATTTAGATTATTTTGTTAATTTTGGATCATTGTCATAATTTTGGATCATTTTGTTATTTTTGGATCATTGTTAATCTTGCATAAAATAATTTTTCATAAATAATTAGTCAAATAATATATCATATATAATTTTGGATAATTTTGTTCTTTCATGGTCATTTTGTTTACTTTGTACTATTGTTAATTTTTGAATCATTTTGTTATTTACGGATCATTGTCAATATTGGATTATTTTTTTTTTCAAATTTTCATGACTATACTCATTTTGTAGAAAATTTAATTTTAAAATTTATGGCAGTTTTAGATTTTTTATTTTACAAATAAAACAAAAGTTATGGGCGAAAACGAAGTGCGGGGGAAAAACCCACTTCCAATTATAGGAGGACAAGTGGCAAAAGGAGGAAAGTGGGGTTTAGAAAATGACCTTTATGCCCTTTTTAAGATGAGTGGATGAAAATTGTCCTCGCAGTCCTCACCGGGAAAAAAGTCCTCACCGGATCCGGATAGGGTCCGGATCTGGTGAGGACTCTTTTCCCGGTGAGGACTGCGAGGACTCCAAAAAAAACTCTAACAATGATCCAAAACAAACTTTTTTCAAAACATTTCTTTTTTAAACATTTAAATCGCAGGATATAAGATCCGAAAATAAATAATTTTTTTAAAAAATGATCCAAAAAAAATATGGATCATAATAATGATCCACAAAAAAAATATGGATCATTGTTATGATCCACAAAAAAAAGTGGATCATAATTTTTTTTTCAAATTTTTTTTTTTTGGTCAAATGTAGTAATAATCATGAGGAGTTATATATATTTTTTTCGGAATTTTTTGGAATGTTTTTGAGGTGTCCACGCGAGTCCTCAGGGTTTATCCTCTTTGTTCTTGTCGATCTTCTTTCATCTTCTACTTCTATATATAGGAGGCTCCTATTCGGTCCAATCAAAAACGATTTTATCCTTTCTTTTTGAGTCCTCACAGGATCCCACTTATATATATATATATATATATATATATATATATATATATATATATATATATATATATATATATATATATATATATATATATATATATATATATATATATATATATATATATGAGTTCCATTGAGAATGATTATACACGGTTAAAACGTGAGCGTGAGAATATATCTCAGTCGATCTTTCCGTGCGCCCCTTAAAGTATGTGTTATCATATATGATTACAATGTCAATCTGGATGCAATAACGGACGACACGTGTCATGAACCCACCCATGTGTAATCATTTATGAATATAGTGTATCAGGGTGTCTGAAAGGTTCTTAATCGACGATCCTTTACGAAAACAGCTGTTTATTTTTCACGTTAAGTGACATCACTTGTTATGCACGTTGGAATAATTTGGTCAATTCGACTTTCCCTTCTCATTTATTTCGGAGTAAATTACAGTCCTTTAGGTTTATATGAAATTTCACCAATGGTCCTTCAGTTTCAAAAATGCAAATGATCCTTATTTCTGAAAGGTTTTAACCGATGATACTTTACAAAAACAACAATTTAATTTTTACGTTCTTAATACCCGTTGTTTGAAGCGTTCTTACTCAAGCTGCTCGACGATCTTTTTTTGTTACTAGTGGATAGATTGGGCAGAGGAACCTCTGCTCATCAACTTGGCGAAAATACATGGTTAACGTTTTTTTGCGGAGTCTTCATTTGATATTCCTTTAGCGGAAAAGTTCTTTATTTTCTTCTTATTACGCTGTTTAGAAGTGCTTTTTCCCACTTCGTAAAGGACCATTGGTGAAAAATCTTTCAGAAATAAGGACAATTTGTGTAAGTTTTGAAACTAAAGGACCATTGGTGAAATTTTCTATAAACCTAAGGGACCATATGTGTAAATGAGATGAGAAATATGAATTAACCAAAGTACTCCACGCGCATCACACGTGATGTCACTTAACGTGAAAAATAAACGACAATTTTCGTAAAGGACCATCGATAAAAAACGTTTCAGAAGTAACGACCATCGATATATTTTTCGATACTAAAGGACCATTAGTGGAATTTGCTATAAACCTAAAGGATCATCCATGTAATATATTCTACAAATTAAATATATATACGATAACGACAATGATACCCAATTCATTAGAATGAGAGGTATGTACGTAAGATATATACAATCATACCTCTACTCGAACGCAGAGATAGTGTTCTCGCGAGACATATGGCGAGAGCGTGAGTAAGAATATATGAGTGTATTGGAGATATTTGTGCATGCCTATAAAACATATACAAGTAAATACATGCAAGTATGAATATGTGTACAAAAATATATGCATATAATGTATGTGTGCGAGAGTATTGTGAATATGAAACAAATTGTAGATATCTGTATGCGTTAATGTAGCGTATGCATGAGTGAGATAATAATTAAATATGCATGTATTTCATTAATCATGATTCTTTTATTTTTTAAGAGATAATTATTATGGAATGGGTCAATTGATTTTGATCATAATCATTATTTTCAAAGGGTGAGTCAAGGATTATGAACATGAAGTCTAACCTCATTTGAAAAGATATCCTCATAATCCTCCTTTTTCTTTCAAATACTCACCTTTTGTAATATATGTTTATATATTTTAGTTGTTAGTTATGGTAGGGAATTGAAAACTTTATTGTTACCTTTGAGTTTCAATACAAGTACCAATTTTATCATCATGGCAGTATATGTGATGAAAATAGTGTATTATTTAAACTATTCATGTTTAAATTTTTAAATAAAAAGGGTTTTTTCTCACTAGTTTTGTCAAATTCTCGTTATATATTAAGATTTTAAATTTTAGTTTTCATTTTAATTTCATAATATTAATGCTTTGTGTAATTGATGTTACAGTTTACACATACAAGTTACAATATTATAAAATTTATAAACTAATAACGATACTTAATTCTTTCAACTGAGTTATATATGAAGGGTAAAATCTATGAATATGATTATCTACATTCTATATCTCACATACATCTTCTTTGAGGCAATAAGAAATCATTCTTGCTGTATATATGTTATTCTATAGTTACATGGGGTAATTTGACAATTGATAATATAATATAATAAATATTTTTTATTTATGTCTACTTCATAAAGCTACTTATATGTCTAACATATAATTGTATCACATGAAAAAATGATTGGATAATATAAAGAGAGAAAATTAACGGATTATACATTTCATATTTATATTGGTAAAAACATAAAAATGGAATAAACAAATTTAGCATTATTTATTTATTTATTATATTATTACTTATAAGATTTGATAATTGGAGTTGAATTTAGAGCATGATAGGGGAGTGGCAAGCATTATGGAATTTTGGAATACTAAAATCAAGGAAAAGAAGTTGACCCATTTGAATGTAATTAGTAGTGAACGTTGTTCCCAAAGCCATTTTAGCATGTGAAGTGCAATCAAAAAGTGGTAAAGGCTCTTGAAAGTGTCTTGTTGGAACTTCTAATTAAATGGATTTCTTAACCCCACTAATCTCCCCTTTTGTGTTGAATTTTAACTAATCTTATAATTTTCTAATTAACCCAAAAATACCATTACAATTAATCACTTAATTATTTGTGCTTTTTGTGCATTACACACTTAAAAATGTATTAATTAAAACAATTTTTTTGAACGGTATATATGTGGTCTGATAAACTAAATGTAAATAATCAAATTTAAAATATAGGAAACCAAATAAAAAGTACTATCTTAATTTCAGTATGTGGTAAACATGACTTTGATCTCTGACTTAATTTAGTGCAAAATTGAGTGGATAAATACTCAATCTTCTAGTTCTTTTCGCTAATAAAATTGAACTTTAGGGACTAATAGTTTGTTCAAATTCATTTCAACGCACTACTAAAATTAAAATTAAGAGCTTTCTTAACAACAAAATTCACCGTATTTTGAAGATTTATATGCGATAAAAATAAGAGAGGTAGAAGATATAAAGAAGAAAATAAGTTACTTTAATTATTTTGTGATCTCAATTAAGTTAAATTTAAAAGAAATTAAGGAAAGGAGGGAGAAGTAAAGGGAAGGTAGCAGTTACTGTTGTGATTATTTATATTCTTTAAAAGAAGTCTGATTCTAAGACCGCTCCTAATGGTGACTGCAACTGACGCCGTCAGTTTCTGCCAACTCAGCGGCACGTCAGCTGACAAAATAACTAACACTAAACTGACGTAGTCATGCCAACAACACCCCTTCACTTCACCAAATATGGGCCCCACCATCTATTTTACTTTATTTTTCTAATAAAAATATACGACTAATTAAAACATATAACTAATAAAAATAAATTACATTAATTAAAAAAAGACACATAAAAAAGAGTAGGTATTTATAAATGTAAAAAGTTTATTTCTTTTTGAATTTTTTAGAATCTTTTTGAATTATTACCGTTACAAAAAAATGTTTTTTTAATTCCGTACGCCTATTATTTCAGAGGGGGCCCACATGAAACCAACCGATCTCCTCTCTCGCTCTCGTCTCCAAAGCGGCGTGGGAAACTGGCGGTGACCAACTGGCGGGCCGTGCCAATGGTTGGATCCCGCCGGTTGAAGTGGCGAGGAAACCGACGAAGGCCGTTGAGAGCGGTTCAAGTAGAAGATTTTTTCGGAAAAGACATATTAACATACCATTCGTTTCCCTTTATCTAAGAAAAAAATATATGGAAAAGAAATTGAACTTGTAAGAGCATTCGCAATGGTTAACCTATCTAATGACTTATTACTTTTGCCACATCATCTAATAAGATATTAGTTAAAAACTTTTCCTATTGTTAACATTTCCAAAGACTTTTTCTTATAAATATTAGTAATTTACTTTTAACTTTATCAAATGTTTTATAAATATCTCTCACTTATTTAATTTAACAATTTTTATAGCATTACAAAACTTAACATTTTTTTAAAATGTCTTTTACAAAACTATTGTAATACTATTTTAAAAAGTTTTGAAATATGATAATGTTATAATTTATAGTTGTAGAAATAATAAATGATTCACTGCATATAAATATATACATGGGTTTAAAATGTAAAATTGTTATATATAGGGACTAAAAGAATCAAACATTGAAAGATGTTCAAGTAATTGAGAAAAAATAAGTGGTTGTAGTAACATCTTAAAAAGTTATCCTTTCTAATGGTAAAAAGTCATTTTAGAGGTTATTCAAATAGTATAAACCTATTAAAAAACCTCATATTGGAGATGCTCTAAATATATTTATTATTATTATTTCTCATTTATTTCATTTCGTCTAAGAAGATCCACAATGGTTAACCTATCCAATGACTTATTATTTGTCACATCATCTAATAACCTATTAGTTAAAAACCTCTCTAATGGTTAACCTTTCCAAAGACTTTTTCTTATAAATTACTAATTTACCTTTAACTATATCAAATGTTTTATAGATACCCCTCACTTATTAAATTTAACAATTCTTATAGCATTACAAAACTTAACATTTTTTTAATGTCTTTTACAAAACTATAATAATGCTAGACCTTAAAAATTATTGAAATATGATAAAGTTATAATTTCAAGTTATAGAAATAATAAATGATTCACATATAAATATATACATGAGTTTAAAATGTAAAATTGTTAAATATAGGGACTAAAAGAATCAAACATTGAAAGATGTTCAAGTGGTTGGGGAAGATCAAGTGGTTGGAATGACCTCTTAAAAAAGTCATCCATTTAAATGGTAAAAAGTCATTTTAAAAATTATTCAAATAATATCAACATATTCTTCAATCTCTCATCGGAGATGCTTAAAAAAGTAACTCAAGAACATATCGTTAGAACTTAAACATCACTTTCTATCTTATTGGTATGTATAAAGTCCTTTAATCAAATGACCATATAAAAATAGAATCGAGACTCAGTTAATTATAAGTGCATTTTTTATTAGGTTTTTAGAGTTGTGTTCTATGTAGTCTAAGGGTTTTGTATAGTTCTAAAAGACAAATCCTAGTCATTGGATCGAAATGGTCAAGATCAAATCCCTAACTACTACCACCTACAGCCGCCCCCCCCCCCCCCCCCCCCCCCGCGCGCCGCCTCCTGCCGCCGCCCGTCGCCGCCACCCGCCGCCGACCACCACCCGCTGCCGCCGCCCGCCGTCGTCCGCTGGCGGCGGCGGCGGCTGATAGTGAAGGTGCTAGTGGTGGTGAAACACATGTGTATATACAATCAAATACTCTTGAGGTTTTCAATGCAAGAGTTTTTTCTACATTATGGTGCATTTGGAAACGGAAAAATGGGGAAGTGTTCAACTGTGATAGGGCCCGTAAGACTTCAGTTGTCTTCGAAGTGTAGGTTCAATCTTTTTTCAGGATCAAGTTTAGATCTAAGTTAGGTTGGGTGAATTAGAGCTTAACCTTTTAGTGGATCACATTTTTCAGGAAAGGATCAAGTCGAAGTTAGTTAGATTTCAAAGCAAGTACAGATTTAGAAGACTCTTTGGTATATCATTTTGTATATGGGTTTGTGGGTAATTTGAATTTATATTTTGAATATTAGTTAGATGGTTTCCATCCATAGAATGTCCTGTAAGATTTGGTTGTTTTCTTGAAACAGTTTAAATATTAGAATGTTGTTAATATTTGATTGGCGGGATTGTTGACCCGGTCCTTATAATATGGTCAAAGAATCTGGTTTTTATGAAACATTTGAGATATATAAAGTTAAATTAGAAATATTGTAAAAGAAATTTTTTTGTAAAAGGTTAACCATTGGAGATGATAATTAGGAATAACTTTTTGGTTAGTGAAATGTTGATTTAGTAAAAGTTATAAGCTTTTATGAGGTTAACAATTGAAGATGCTCTTATATTCAACGTTAAAAAAGACGCAAGACGCAGCGTGGCGGCACAATCAAGCCTTAGGTATTATTGTGAGTTGTGGCGAGCCATGACGTTTTCTAAGACGTGGCTTAAGGCGACAACTTTTTTAATTTAATACTTATATATATGTATATTAAGTTTAAATTTTTTTTATAAATCTATTGATTTTTATATGTGAAGTTTACATAACAATGTTAAATCTAAATCTAAAATATTATATCACATCATTCTATGAAAAAAATCATTTTTTTTTCAAAAAAATAAATTCAAAATTTAAATGGCACTTAAAAAACTCGCGAAAAGGCGCGCCTTACGCCGCCTTATCATGCGACGAGCACTACTAACGGAATTCTGACAGTATTTTCTATCATCTTATGATCGCCGATATCTTCTAGAAGATTTGCAAGATATTCCCTTTATCAGCATTACACTAACTTGTGATTTAATTGTGTCTTTCTGTAACACTGAAACTTCAGGCCTTTGTACGATTCAGATCACCATGAGTCTACAGATACTCATGCTTCTTCAGATGACATTCAGCTTCAGTGACCTTCAATAAGAGTGTTGCTTTGAAAGGTATCTGTTCATATGGTTCAACGTTATTGTCAAGTGTGCGCTGAACCTGCTACAACTATCTGATCTTTTGATCAGTATCTGATTCCGCACGGGTAACTGATCGTTGTTTCAGATGGTGATCAGATAGTGTAGCTGGGTAACTGAAATCCGAACAAATCAGATTCAGTTACCCACAGTCTGAGGAACTGATCCTTAGATTGTCTTCTATCTATTTGCCTTTTTGTCTTCATTAGATCCCTTCAGTGGGGGATGCTTTTCAGCGACCCAACAATCTCCCCTTATTTGATGTAGACAAATAGTTAGGCAACTTCGCCTGAAAATGTGAAGGTTTTATATTTAACTTTGAGTATTTTTCACATTTCAGAAGGTCTTCAACATACCTAGAAAATATTAGAATAAATGATGATCTGATAAAATCGAATCATACTTCAATTTAGTGACTCATATATTTTCTTTTTGAGTTCTTTTACGTATATAGCAATCAATCAACTCAGGTATGTCAAAATTATTATCATTGTCTGATAATATTCATTCATTGAGAGCAAAAGATAATAATAAAAAGTAAATTGTTCAGTGCAAGTAGCGAAAAAGTAAAGTTGTTTAAGGTACATACAATTGATTTTGAGACATAAACACCAACAAGAGCACCACCGAGGCCTCCCTTTCATCCTTCATTCCCTTCTTCTTTTCTGACTGCTTAGCCCAAAAGCTCGTTCTTCTTCCTCCTTGGCCTTCTAGAGGTCTTCTTCAGACATACCCAGTCCTCTTGCTGTCATCCTTGCCTCTTCCTCGTCTGGGACCACTGATCCTTTTCTTTTCTTGATTTTCGTTTGAGGAGGAGCTGCATGACCCTTTCCTTTATGACAAGATGATGGTTGGGCATCTGATTTGGGAGCCATATGAGTTTTCTATACAATGGAGATAGAAATATCGGCAGTCTTCTTTGGAATGATTGAAATGCCTTGTTGGACTGTTGGTATTTTTGCAAACCCTCTTACAGTTGATGGTTGATTTTTCTTTTTGGCAATAGATCTTAGGAAAGCACTATCGTTTTCACTATCGCTGTCGGGGTAGCTTTCTGCAAGATTCTGAAAATTACTGTTTCACCACCTTTTAAGAGCGGCTATTGGATACCGCTCGAAGGTCCCAATAAACACTGATTCACCTGACCAATCCTTTTGACCACCTTTCCCTCTTGATTGAGATTTGTCTCTGGCAGTTTGTTGGGATATTCCGGCCGGTCCACAAACAACCCTCTCCGGAACTCCTCGTTGAGGCATTGTTCTCTCCCCCTGAAAATGTGGAGGAGATTTTTCGTCGACAGAGACATTTTCTTTGAATACAGGAGACTCAGCAAAATGATTGGAAATCTAGGATGACAGGGTTTCAAAACGGTCATTGATAAAGTTTGCCAATGAATCAAACTTGGAATTGAACTTAGGAAATGATCCTGGCAAAGCGATCTTGCTTTCATAAGTTGTCTGCAAAATTGAACTTAGAGTTTGCTCAGAGACGACATCATATGTTGTCTGCAAATTTTTGGTTAATATGTGCTGATATTTATTCAGAGTCCTATGTGCCTTGTTAAGTTCTTTGATGTTGCCATTTATGGTTCTGCAAAAGCTCATGAGGCTACCACACCGATTGAAAAGTTGGGAAGAAGTACCCCGTTTCCGTTTCCGTGAACCTTCTGGTATATCAGTTGGACCTGACTCGGGTAGTTGTGATTGATTGGTAGTGGGCTCATCAATAGATTTCTCGGGAGAATTTCTTTCCTTAAAGGGAGATTTATTTGACTGCTTTGGTGGGGTCACAGTGTCAGTCGCCTTCTTTGGAGTTTCAACGATGTTTTCATCACTGTGAACACTAATAAACTTGATGAACACTAATAAACTTATTATATAAAAATTATATATAATAATCTTAGTTTGTTCGAACCTTTCTTATATTCAACTTAGACTTAGTTAAATATAGATTCTTAATTTCCTATGTTATTTAACCCTTGATCATTAATCTAGTATTTTACGTAACTTGTAATATACTTGTATAAATAACTAGTTATAATTACTTATAACTTTATACAATCTAATATGTTATAACTTTCGTATTATTATCTAATTATAATAAAACCTTACTTTGTACAATTTCTAGTTGTTTACAACTTTGTACATTTCTAGTTTAATTATAACTTATTATAAATTTCTAGTTATTTAATATTACAACTAAATGATCAAAATAACATATATATTTAATGTTCCATTTTATCTTGTATTTAAGGTATACATATTTATAATTTATTTCTTTAAAACCTTATATCATTCTTAATAAGAATGTTACACCTAATTTGTACATGTGTATTTTAACTTAGACTAATTAAAACACGTACAAACTACTTTATCTTTTAAAATCGATTTTAAAATCATTTAAAAAGAATTCCGAAAATTATATATATATATATATATATATATATATATATATATATATATATATATATATATATATATATATATATATATATATATATATATATATATATATATATATATATATATATATATATATATATACATCTTGTTAATTTTAAGACTTTAAAATTAACACTTCTCTTTTATCCTTAATTAAATTTAATTAATTAAACCCTTATCTTATTCTTGATCAATTAAAACTAGGTTTCAATATTCTTGATCAATAACATCTCTTAGTTAAAGATTAATACTAATTTATCATATTTAAACAATTATTAAACTTTGTTTAAATTCTAGGATAGATTATAACTTTAATAATTTTATTTAAACTTATTCATTTAGATGATGTTCTTGATTAATCCTATTAAAACATTAATTATACCTATTAAACATAAACTTGTTTAATTATACTAGGTTTTATATTATGTTCTTGATTAATCCTATTAACCAATTAAACTAAACTAGTTTAATGTTCTTGGTCATAGGTTACTTATAGGGTTCGAAATTCCTTAAGCCTAAGAAACTTTTCCACCAATTAAACTAAGCTAGTTTAATCAAACTTGGTGTCCAAGTCTCCTCCATGATTTTCGAAAATCTTGGGAAGAAAGGAAAGTATCCTTTTTGACCAATTAAACTAGGCTAGTTTAACATACTTGGTCCTAGATTTTGAAGATCAATGCAAAAAAGAAAGAATCCTCTTGACCAAAAATATGACATTCTTGATCCTAGGGTTCTTGGTAATTTTGAAATTACTAGGGTTAGGGAAAGAAATCTTTTGACCAATTAAACTAAACTAGTTTAATGTTCTTGGTCCAAGGGTTCTTTCTAGATCTCGAAAATTCTAGGGTTAGAATCCTCATGACCAATTAAACTAAACTGTTTAACATTCTTGGTCTAGGGTTTTTTTACCCTTATTCGAAATCTACAAGGAAGAAAAAGAAGAAGGAACAAAAATAAAAAAAAAACTTGGAAATTAAACAAACAAAAACTTTGTTAATCTTGTTTAGATTTCTAAACCATCGCTCTGATACCATTGAAGGGTTTCATAACACTGATCAACCCATTGGGTCGACCACCTAGTTACTTGGTTCGAACCATACTGGTAAGAGCATGATGGTGTTCTTGACCGGTTAAACCAACTAGCTAGTTCAATCCCTAAAAGCGGAACTGAGATTGAACTTAATCCTTAAACCCTAAAGGATTATAGGAACTTGGAAATCAAACTTGATTAACAAGAAAAAAAATTTGTACGAAAAACTCGAACACACACAATGCTTGTGTGTGTTCGTCGACTACTACCTAGGGTTCTTGGGAATCGATCGAACAAGAGGGAAAGAAGAGAAAGAGTGTTCTGGAAATCATACCTTAGTTTAGCTTAAGTAAGTACACTGATGATGAACACGATGAGCGATCCACTAGTTGATTACTTGTAATGATCCTTGATCTTCAAGACTTGAAGAACACGAAGAACGAACGAAGAACGAAGAACACAAGACTTGTGTTCTTGGCTCTATTCGGCCGAACAAGGAGAGGGAGGGAGGGAGTGATTTCGTGTGATGTTACAAGGGGTTTTAGGGTTACCCCAAGCCTCTTATTTATAGTTAAATAAGTTGCGCTTAGAACCCTCTAGTTTAATTAAGATTAGATCTTTAATTAAACTTTTCTTTTACACTTCCATCCCTTATAGTTTTACTAGTTTATTGTTGTCACACTTAATTATCAAATCCCTTAGTATTATACATTTATACATTTCGGTATATATACATACACGAAATATATACCTGTGTTTTATACCTTTAATAATTAATTTAGACAATAATATTATCCAATCACTATATGATTTAATAGCTTTAAATCATATCATGGATAATCTTGTAACGTCCGTAAATTTCAAATAATTAAATAATAATTGAAATTAATTTTTAATTTACGTCTTGTGGGATTTCGAGTTGATCGTATATTATTTTTATGCATTTATGTGGTTGTATAATTATAATGTACCTTTTATTTTGGGTGACGTTTCGAATGCGTATTAACTGTTCGATTAATTGTTTTAATCCCGAGTTGAGTGAGCGGGTTGGCCAAAGGCCAAGACCCGACCCAAGTAAGTAAACATTCTGGTCCGTGTTTGTGGTAGAGCGTTCGGGCTTTGATGGAGTACATACGACTAGATTTTTGCTGGGTTTATTTTTCCTTAGCCCAATTCATGGTTCAAGCTCGATATTTATAATAAGAAGATGGCCCGTCTCGCCCAAGCTTTAATCACGTACTGAAGTTAGGAGGGCCCAATGCCTTGTCAATTAATCTTGCGTATTAAGCTTCCCTCCAACCCCTAAATTGCCGACATCACAACCACAAACAAACCTGCGTACGTTTTTTCCCCCTTGAATACCACATCCGTTTTCCTTCTTTCTCTCTGATTCATTGATCGATCAAAGAGAGTAGCAAGGGAGTGAAATTTTGATCGAGTAGGAGGTGACCGAGTAGAAGTCTCATTGTTTTCGGGTTCAATCTTTATTCGGTAAAACCTTTTTCCCATTTTCTGTTTTCTCTCTCGGTACTTTGAATTCTGATTCTAACCGGGTGTTATGTTGAGCCTGGCAAGGGATTCGAGCTGGAGTCAAAGGTTGTGAGCCGTGATCGAGCAGTGAAGGTGTTGAGCAGATTATTCCCGATCCCGAGCAGATCTGTAGCCAATTCCCTTTTTCCCATTCGGTAGTCTAAATCTTTGTACACTCTCTTCGATTATTGTTTTGATAATATCTAACAATCGGCTGTTGCAGATTTGATACCGAGCCAATGAAGGCTCGGTCCCGTGCGTTGTTTGTCTACTTATTATTTGTATCGGTTCCATTATGATGTCTGTTCGAACTCTTAGGTCCTAGAACTTAATACGTCAATTCATTGAGGTTGTCTAATTGTGCAGATTTGTTCGTGAGTTTTGCTCACTGATGTTATGGGCATAGTGTCGGGACGGGTTGGGAAAAAAATCGTTATTATCATCAAGACGTTTTTATTAACCGGAAACCGAACCCGTAGGGTTCTTGGTTTCCTAAACCGAATAGTTTCTTAAATAAATTAACGAAGTTATGTGAATATAAGTTCTGTCATAAAAAGAGTTTTCGTGGCTGTCGGGTGTCTCGGGAATAAACGGGTTGATGTCGGGAATTAAAACGGGCTTTAAATGTTATGCTGAATTTTTTTAACAGATTCTGTTGGTCATGTTCGAGTCTATTTTTGTCACACTTAAGATACGTTTCTGGATTTTTGGCCCATTCTGGTTTCTAGGTTTCTGAGTCCTCTTTCCAACGACGCTGACGGCTCTTGTAAACCATCGCAGAATAGTTTTCGGTTCAGCTATTCTGTCTTGCGGGTCTGTTTTGAGCCCCTTCTGTTTGGATTCAAGTTCCGAAGTCTTCTGACAAATTGTAGTACTCTGATTCATTTAGTTGCTGTAAAAATTTGATTAAATTCTAGTGAGCGGTTTGGGAGTTATAGCAGTTCCCGCGGGGGTGTCGGGTTCTGGCAGATTACTCTGAGTTGAGTTTTGAGTCAAGTTTTAATCCTAGCCTTATTGTGTGATGTAGGACCTTCTAGGAACTGATTTGTGACTCGTACGTGCCGAGGATACTTCTAGGAGCATACGTTTATTCGAGGTGGGTAATCTCACTTTAAACTTGTACTTACTTTCGATTCATGATTTTGTGCTATGTGTTGTGAATTGTCTTGTTGATTGAGCTTGAGTATTCTCACCGTGTATTCAGTTATAACGATACGTGCATGACTTAAGTGGTTAACTATTGATCTGCTTTTACTTTCTGTGTGATTGATCCGTTATCTGAGTTACTAGTTGTTGCATTTACTTACCACTGATCTGAGACAGACGTGCCGAGTATCTGAGCCGGTACAGAGTCATTATGTGTTACTATGTGTTAGGATGATCTGAGTGGTTTATGTTATAAGTTGAAAACATAACAATAATAACAAATCTGAGTGGTAGCCTGAGTGGCAATTCTGAGTGGTAGCCTGAGTGGCAATTCTGAGTGGTAGCCTGAGTGGCATTCTGGTGTAAGGAGGGGCGAGGTTGATCTCTCGACCCGATTTACACAAGCGCGCTATATAAATTTAAAATCTGAGAAAATAAATTTGAGCAATTGAGAATTGAGTAGAGTCTCTAGGGATCACTTATGTGGCTTGAGTTGTTTGTAATTACTTGTTTATTTTGATATTATTCACTCAGCGGTGGCTGACCCCAATCACTTCTCCCATTTTACAGGTACTAGCAAGGGCAAAGGGAAGGTCAATGGTTGATGAGCTGCGTTTTTATTTTTATATTTATGGATTTGGATTAAAACATTTATTTCGAGTCAAACATGTTTTGTTTTCAAAACCTTTAATTATTCCGCATTTAAACCACGAGACGATTTTATATTTTAATTAATGAATTGGGACCTTTTAGTTACTTGTACTTTAAGAAAATTAATATGTTTTATTAATTAAAAGTTTTAAATTTCCTCTGATTTTTGGGATGTTTCAAATCTATAATTAAAACATTGTATATTTACTCAACTAGTAAATGTACAAATACTTGTATTAATTAGTTAGTTAAACTATTCCAGTAATAAGTTAAACTTAACTTAATACTTAACTTAATACTTAACTTAATACTTAACTGATTCATAATGACTATTATGAATCATTCCTCTTCGTAGTATCATTACATATCTTGCTCGTATTACATGCACTCACCGGTGTGACCCTTAAGTGTTTCGTAGGCATGTATGTATCATCATAGGTTGACTAACTGTGCACATAATTCCAACACTGTCTTTCATGTTGTATCAACATCAGGAGTGGGATCAAAATCTTGGTTAGGCTCAAGATAATCCATTTTGATGGCGGTTCTTAATGATGCTCGATTGAAGGATACTCTATGACGCCCTTGTAGATCTGTTCCTGAGATGTAGCTACCCCCCTTTTCAAATGAAGAAGTGCACGTGTACTAGAATTCAAGAAGCATTTGTTTTGACAATGGAATTTCAAAATTTAGGGCTTCCCTGAGAGGATGGTTGTTAAAGAACTTAACCAGTGCTTGAAACTCTGGTTTCAATTGACCCCGTGGGTTGAGATTGCTCTGTGAATTGTTTTTCGTGTAGTAGATCTTTGTGTAAGGGTACTTTACCTTTGGAGCAGGTTGAATTAACTCTGGTAGGGTTACGTCGAGAGGGATTTTGGTTGAAGATGCCATGGAGAAGAGGATGAGCAGAGAAAATTTTGCAAAGGTTGTATTTTTGGGAGAAATTTTGGGGGAATGGATAAGGAAAGATGGACAGACTGTGTATCAAAAGTGAGAGTGGAGGTAATCAATGGTTGGAATTCGAATCGAAAAGGGATCGCGTGGTTGAGATGAGAGGTGAAACGTAGGTAGTGTAGGCGTGATGATAGATGTCAATCAATAGGTCAGCTAGAAGAGGCGGGAAAAGACATCTAAAGGTCACCATTAAATGGGGTAGTAGAGACGACAACCACTGGGATTTGAGTATCTTTTCAAAAGAGGTCCAATGAAGACAAGACACATCATTGCAATCTGATGGTTTTTCAGACAGAGAAATGAGTGTTTAGTGTCTGAGGCTGAGAAGACTATCTGATGAAGTCGATAATCCGAATTTTTTTATGCATTTAACATACCAAGCATGCTAATCAGATAATTAAGCCTGGATTCATCCAAAGGTTTAGTAAATAGATCGGCAAGTTGGTGTTCAGTGGGGATAAAGTGAACTTCGACGTCACCTTTTACAACATGATCTCGAATGAAATGATACCTGACATCAATGTGTTCTGTTCGAGAGTGAAAGACTGGGTTGTTGGTGATAGCTATAGCACTTGTATTGTCACAGAAAACGGGAACCTTCTCGTAATGCTCATCAAAATCTGAGAGTTGATTTTTCATCCAGAGAATCCGAGCTACACAGGCCCCAACAGCTATGTATTCAGCTTCGCATGTAGAGGTTGACACAAATGATTATTTTTTGCTTGAGCAGCTTATCAGTTTACCCCCCCAAGAACTGACCTTGTACTTTTTCGGTCCAGATTGCATCCGGCGTAGTCTGCATCTGAGTATCCAACAAGATCAAAGCGATTGTCTTTTGGATACCAGAGACCCAGACTAGGAGTGCCTTTCAGATACCTTAGAATTCGTTTAACTGCATGCATATGAGACTCCTTTGGATTCGCTTGGTATTTGGCACATAGCCTTGTGGAGAACATGATGTCTAGTCGGCTTGCCGTCAGATAAAGTAATGATCCAATCATTCCTCTGCAGATTGTAGGATTTTCAACCTTCCCTGAAGGATCTTCTGTTATTTTCAGACTTGTTGCAATTAGAGTCTTCATAGATGAACATTTCTCAAGATCAAATTTCTTTAGAAGTTCAGATACATATTTCTCTTGGTTTATGAGGATTCCCACTTCAGATTGTTTTATTTGTAAACCCAAGAAATATGTTAATTCACCCATCATGCTCATTTCATAATTGTCTGTCATTAGTTTTCAAAAATTTTGACACATATTTTCATTTGTGGACCCAAAAATGATGTCATCGACATATATTTGAACTACCAAGACATCTGATTTGTGTTTGCGAATAAACAAGGTATTGTCTATTGTTCTTCTTGTAAAACCACTTTTGAGCGGGAATTGGGATAGAATGTCATACCATGCCCTTGGAGCTTGTTTTAACCCGTGCATAGCCTTATCAAGTTGATATACGTAGTTAGGATGCTTGTGATCTTCGAATCCTGGGGGTTGTTTCACAAAAACTAATTCTTGAAGCTTTCCGTTAAGAAAGGCACTTTTGACATCCATCTGATAGACTTTGAAGTTTCTAAAGGCATATGCAAGGAACATGCGAATTGCTTCTAATCTTGCAACTGGGGCAAAAGATTCATCAAAGTCTATGCCTTCCTCTTGTCTGTATCCATGTGCCATTAATCTTGGTTTGTTTCTTATTACAGTTCCATCTTGATCTAGTTTGTTCCTGAAAACCCACTTAGTTCCAATAACGTTTGTGTTGGCTGGTGGAGGAACAAGTGTCCAAACTTTATTTTTCTCGAATTGCTGCAATTCTTCCTACATTGAGGATACCCAGTGAGGATCTTCAAGAGCAGTTTTGACATTCTTAGGTTCAATCATTGAGACGAATCCAGCGAATAAACATATATTGTGTTGGATCCCAACAACACAAATGTGTTGCGTTATGACGAGTAAAGACGATAAGATAAAGAACACACAAGTTTTTCAATGATTAAGAGTTTATTAAAACAAATTAATACAGTACAAATCTTGCGGAAATAGATAGTACACACTAACTAATACTTTATACTTGAAGTGACACTTTTGCTCACCCAAACTCAAAGACTTATGCAAGGAGAGTTATATCAGCTGATACTAACAGCTGATATTGAATGTCTGTGTAATAACTATGGGAGAGTTAATACCAGACAATAACAAACTCTCAGAGAATGTTCTTGTGCTATGAATGCTAAAAGGTGTGTGTAAAATGCAAGCATTTACGTCTCTATATATAGCCCAAGATCCATGTTCCTTTGTCCACAAGTTAATCGACGTGTAAACATATCATTCGACGATGTTCAATTGTCCACGGAAACATTTAATGCACTTGCATAGGTTATAGTCCCAATTGTACTTTGCGTCAACTCCTTTTGCTACCTTTTCTGACGTACAGTGAAAAGGTAACTATGATAGTACAAAAGTAGTTGAATTTCCCTTTACATGCTTGGAGGGACAAATGATGATGTACTGACATATTATCTTCTATTCCAAAATAGAAGATCTTCATCGTTTTCTTCTTCTTTGAGCGAGAAAGGAAAATGTTCAAAGTGTCAAGAACATTTTCCGCTAAGTGTTAATCTGCAGCAGGTACCATCAGCTGATTCCACTATTAGCTGAATGGTCTTCTTCTGGTCTTTGTCCTTTGGCCATAGACTTCGAATGAACACTCTTCTATAGCTGCTGATTTGACTTGTTTCCTAGAGCTAAGTACGTACTCAGCTGAAGGATTATGAATATACTTGTTCTTCAGCTGAGATACATACTTCGGCTGATATTATTTTTCTTAGCTTTCGATCATCAAATCTTATTTACTTAGTCTGGGGACTAACAATCTCCCTCTATTTGATGCAATCGAATAGCTGTATAAGTATGAACCTGTAATGATTCAGCTGTTTGGATAAGCTGAATGCTTATGTGCTTTGACCCTTTGGGTTCTTTTGTATATGTTTATCTTTTTACAATATTTTACAAGTATTGTAGGGTTTCATTGTACTCGATCGACCCATAGGACCGACCGCCTAGCATGCTTGGTTCGAACCTTGCTGACCAAGAACATGAACTTGTTCTTAACCGGTTAAACCAACTAGGTGATTTAAACCCTAAAAGCGGAACTGGGATTAAACCTAATCCTTAAACCCTAAAGGATTGGGATGTTGGAAATCTAACTTGATTAACAAGAAAGAAACCTTGTACGAAGAACTCGAACACACACATTGGTTGTGTGGTTCGTTCGACCATCAACCAAAGAACCCTAGGGTTCTTGGGCCGAATTCGTCCAAGAGGGGAGAAGGGAGAAAAATGTTTCCCAAAACATACCTTGTTGTTTACTTAAGATTAGTTCACTGATGATGAACAAATCGAGCGATCTTCTAGTTGATCTAAGCAATGAACTTGTTCTTCAAAACTTGAAGAACACGAAGAACACCAAACTTGGTGTTCTTGGTGTTCGGCCGAAATTGAGAGAGAGGGGCAATGGATTTTCGGCTTTAAGGTGTAAGAGTGTTTAGGGTTACCCTAAGCCTCTTATTTATATACAAATAAGTTGCACTTAGAACCCTCTAGTTTAATTAATATTAGATCCTTAACTAAACTTCCTTTTAACACTTCCATCCCTTATAGTTAAACTAGTTTATTATTGTTGCACTTAACTATTAAATGTCTAGTATTAATACACTAATAATTCGGTACCCATATACACGAATTATATATACTTGTATTTATACTTTTAATAATTAATTATATAATAACCTTTATATAATTTATACAACAATATTATCCAATTACTATATGATTTAATAGGTTTAAATCATATCATGTATAATCTATAATTAACACATTGTATATTTACTCAACTAGTAAATGTACAAACACTTGTATTAATTAGTTAGTTAAACTAATCTAGTAATAAGTTAAACTCAACTTAATACTTAACTGATTCATAATGACTATTATGAATCATTCCTCTTTGTAGTATCATTGCTTATCTTGCTCGTGTTACATGTACTCACCGGTGTGACCCTTAAGTGTTTCGTAGGCATGGATGTATCATCATAGGTTGACTAACTGTGCACATAAATCCTTCAAGTATATTACAAAATTTTGATTTTCTATTAATATGAGGCTGATTGAGTACAAGGAAAATCAAAACAAAAAAAAATTACAACGTCGTAGGCATAGCTTCCCTTAAGACACCTTGATATATTGAGCTGATGGCTGAGTTCCCTTTTCAGTAGAGGAACTCAGCAGCTTGTGATAGACCATAAGTTGTTCAAAGTCGCACAGGTCTAATTCATCAGCTCGTTGAAAGCAAGGCCTCTTGTTTTCCAGATAGCAAAAGCCATAGATGGTTCTTTGACAATCAGCCCAGGGACAAAATTTACTCCCATGGGGATGGCTCTTGTGATATTGAGTCTTGGTCGTTTTGCAAAAATTATTGAAGACCCAATATCAAGTGTTCTGGGTTCAGCGAAAAGCTTGGGGAGAACTGACTTACGTTTCTCCCTTCTTGCTGAGGAGCTTTCACCAGTAGGTTCTCTGACAGCAACAACTTGAGATTCACGCAATTCAGCTGGTATGCGATTTGCCAAGTCAGGAGATTGTCTCCTGATCTTATCGCATAGAGTCTTGAAGGAAATGGTTGCGACTTTTATCTCATTTTCCAAATCTGTTATAGTAAGCGATGGTCTTGCAGATTTGGCAGCTACTAGCATCTCATTCCATTCATCATAGTTGAATTGAGTGCTGATCTTGTTCAGAGGAACCCTTTCGGGAATGAAGACCCCTTCAGCTCTATAAATGATGACTTCAGGTGGAGAGCTGGATGTTGCTTTGGGGCCTCTAACGCTGGTGATTTTTGGTTCTTGCCTTCGTTTATAGAGAACATTATTGAACAACCTAATGTTCTCAGTTCTCTCTGCTTCAGCTTTTTGAAACAACTCTTCTTGAGTTTTTCTTTGGAGAGCAATAATTGTTTCAAGCTCAGCAGAGGATCTGACTTCCTCTAGGAGGCCAACTTTAAACGCGGCAAGATTTAGCTCCCCCTCAGCAGGTTGAGGATTCACCTGTACAATAGGCTGAGGGATTTGGATTTGCGGGGTTTGGACTTGGGGGACCTCAACGGATTTAAATGAATCAACGATCTTAACATGATCAGTTGAGGTTTCTTCATCCCTGAGACCTTCAGCAGAGATGAGTGTTGATTGCATTGTTGTCTCATCTGCTGAAGCAATTACCTCAGGTGTTTCAGTAGGGACTAGTGTTGTTATAATTGGGGTCTCGTCTACTGAAACGTCTTCTTCTCCTTCTTGTATTCCAGCAGTGGTGAGTGGTGGAGAAATTGGAGTCTCACCTGCTGGAATGCCTTCTTGAACATTGGCTCCAACAGCAGAGGTGATTATGAGTTGTGAATCAAGATGTTCACCTGTTTGTTCACCTGCTGAAGTAGCTTGCTCTTTCTCCCCCTTAGAGAGTGCCTGAAGAAGTAAAGTACTCTCTGGTGCTGAAGCAGTAGGATGAACAGCAGCGGCACCCTCATTTAGCTTTTGTAGAATGAGGTTAAGGGTGCCTTGAAGACCAGCTACTTGGGAGGTCAAAGAATTGACCTCAGTCTCCAGTTTGTCCATCCTTGTGGACACAGCAGAAGCAGACTCCTCAATAGCCTTAGAGAGATGGCTATGAGTACTGGTCAGCAGAGATTCTTGCTTGGATTGTGTAAGACCAATACGATCGACAACTGATGAGAGAGGAGATACCTTGGAATGTAAGGCATTCAGCTGTCGGTCAACTTCTACTTCTGTTGCCCGGGCTTCAGAGAGATGCTTGTCTTTTTCGAATTTGTCAGATTCGCGAATGGAGTTCAACTCTCTATAAATGTATGCTTTGAGAGTGTTGAACTCGCTGGTGTTGCTGCGAATCTGATCAGAAAGAAGAGCCAGCAGAGGAGTCTGAGTATGAACCTCAGTATGCAGAGAAGTGATGTTGGAGGATAGATTCTCAGCAGCGTCAACACACTTCTTTGGAACATCCCTGTGAAGGGTGTTCATCTGCTTCCTCAGCGTGGCCATCCCAGGTAGAATCTGGGATTTCACAACTCTAGACATCAGAGCAACAACAGCTCTGATGGGAATGCTTTCTACAGCTTTGCTGGATTCAGCATGGGACACTTGGACGCTTTGGGGGAAGGGGTCCGGTATGTCTCCAGCTGGAGGGGTAACCTCAGCTGTGGAAGTGGGTGTTTCTGAGTTAGGAGGAATGGCTCCTATTGGATGCTCAGAAACTATGGGGGGTGAGTTGGGTCCAGCTGAAACTTCTGGGTTTCTGTCAGAAGGGCCGATATCAGCTGTCGAATTAAATCGAAGCCAAGGTTCATCTACTTCTTCATATGGAGACGAATAGTAGGGCTGAATGGGTTCATCACAGAGTCAAACATCACGGCGTATGCTGTTTGATAACCTTGAGCTTCAGCCTCACCAGTCGGCTGAGCTGGTATGGAGACTGGTGGAAGAGTTCCTCTGGGTAGTGTGTCAGCTGCCTCACAGCTCAGTTGGCGAATACGTTCGCGATCACTGGCAGCTTGGGTGGATGCCCCAGTAACAACTGGGTCTGCAGTTTTCTCTTCATTGGCGGTGGTGGTTTCCTCGATCTCCAGCTTGTGTAGCTGGTGACGTTGTGGGAAACAGAAAGAACAGTTTCAAGAATGACTTGGTTTCCATTCAATCTATCATCAACTGCTGACTCAGGAAGTGATGAAGAAGTTTGTGGTGGTGTGTGTGCAGCTGACTCACGGGTGGCTTGGGTTGAGCAAAAAACTTCACCAGCAGTCTGTTGAGAGACTAAGGTTGCTTATGGAGTTTGTTCCCTTGTTACAACGACTGATAATGAATCAGTCGAGGAGCTACGCAGAAGGGTGGAGCCGGCACTAACTCCTAAAGAACGAAATTTCCGTATTGAAGTCTGCTGACTTGTTGAGAAATCAGCAGGTGGAGGAGAATGAGGAAGAGAAAGAGAGAAGTGATCAGCCAAGAGTGTTTGACTAGGAGCTCCGATTGTTGGTGGAGTTCCTGGAAAAACACTGTAAGAGTGAAAATGAGAAGGATTATTCTCAGTTACTGACATAGCTTCTGATCGTAATCCTCCTATTCTGGGACTCGAGTGAGTACCCAGAGGATCCTGGCTAAATCCTGATGATGCTGCTGTCGCCTGGTCAACATCATCAGCTGCCACACTTTCTCCATAGGTAGCAGACCCTCTTACCCTCAGCTGAGGAGAAGAAGGAGCACGTGAAGTGGGAGAAGATGGCGGGGAGAAGGGAGAGGAAGAAGGAGAGCGATGAGCGGGTCTTTTGACTCATTTCTTCACCACCAGAGGAACATCGTCCTCTTCCTCATTTTCCACATCAATGGGCACTGAGATCCCGGTCGAAGTGGTAGTATTTACATCAGCAGTTTGAGGAGAACTAGCTGATGGAAAACCCTTCAGATGAGAAAATGACTTACCTTCTTGTAGGGCAGATTTCTCCGTTGTGGTGCCCTGTGATCGATCCCTTTTGTATTTGATCCGATCATTAATGATCTTCAGCATGTACGAGGAGAGGGGAGAATCCTTACCAGCTTCCTTCTTGGAGTTGAAGATGGTGTTAGATAAGGCACGAACCTCAAACCATTCCCCCTTAAGGTCGTCATAATCGATCTTCAACTTCTCAAGCATCACATGAGCGATGCAAAGAGTGAAGAATCGAATATAGGGAATGTGAGTTCCCTTTGCTTTGAGCTTGGTCTTGACCTCCTCGAAAACCAGTTTCCCATAATCAATCCGCTGACCGGTGATTAGGGCTTCAGCAAAGACCTGAAGGCTGGAGTTGCACTGGTTGTGAGACCCAAGGTTGCCACCTATGCACTGAATGATGTGCGTGAAGAAGTAGGCCCATGGTCTTGATAGCTTAGACTTCTTAAAGATCTGCACCCTATCGTCGTCCTTTTCTAATCGATATCCGGTGATACCGATTAGACTTGCTTTTGCATCATCAGAAGATTTCATCTCCTGATATAGTTCGACAGGGAGCAAGTAGTCGAACCCGCAAGCAGTTCGGAAATCATCAATAATGATGGTGATTTGATGACCTCCTACTTGCGCAACAATGTCGTCTCCAGAAATGGAGACAGACATCCAGAAATCACGCAAGAGTTCGTAAAAACTCTTGGTGAAGCGCAAGAAAGCACCTTTGACCAAGAAATGGCGCAAGAATTTTCCGACCGGACGGTAAACATCTATGAGGTTTTCCGGTGGGGATGTGTTTGCTACCAAGTTCGAGTTCTGAGTGAACTCGATGGCAGCTCTAGTGAGAGGAGCTTTTGATTTCTTAGACATATTTGGGTGAGAAGAAAGCTAAAGGCTTTGAAGAAGAGAGACAAAAGCTCGAGAGAATATGGGGTTCTTGAGAGAATTTTAGGAAGAAAGTTTAGAGGGTGGTGAGGTGAATGGGGTGAGATGGATTGGTATTTATAGGGGATTGTAGGACGGTTTGGGTAAATATTTGAATTTAAACCGGGCTATAAATGGATAGTTAGAGACCAACTATGGAAATGCTGGTATTCGTGCGAAAAAGGAGGACGGATTTGATAGTGAGGGGTTAGTGGAGCCGTTTCGATGTCAGGTTGTCTTGTCCTTCATAAATGCCAAATATTTTCACTTGAGTGAAAATATTGGCTATAGAAATCGTGTGGATGGGGATAAAAGATTCATTTTCTTTAGAAAACCAAACGTTTTAACTTATAAAACCGGATAAGTATCATTTTGAGATGGATATTCAGCTGATTGAATGAATTCAAAACGTTTTTAGTCAGCTGAATGTACTAAGTGACAAGGTGATCTTATCAGTTGCTGATAGTACCTCAGCAGATGATTTAAGCATTTAACATGCCTAGCTCGGTGATTAAAAAATTAAAACGTTTTTCATCTAAAGGCTTAGTGAACAAATCAGCCTGCTGAAGGTCTGTTGAAATGAAATGAAGTTCAACGTCACCTTGTTCAATGTGATCTTTAATGAAATGATACCTGATATCGATGTGTTTGGTTCTGGAATGAAGAACTGGGTTGTTGCTGATTGCGATAGCACTAGTGTTATCGCAGTAGATAGGAACCTTGCAAAAGTTCATATCGAAGTCAATCAGTTGATTCTTCATCCAAAGGACTTGAGCACAACAGCTTCCAGCAGCAACATATTCTGCTTCAGCTGTAGAGGTGGAAACAATATTTTGTTTCTTGCTTGTCTAGCTGACTAGCTTGCCACCTAGCAGGTGACACCCTCCTGTATTGCTTTTTCTATCCATTTTGCAACATGCAAAGTCTGAATCTGAATAGCCAATTAGATCAAACCCGGAGTCTTTGGCATACCAAAGACCTAGGCTTGGAGTACCTTTAAGGTACCTCAAAATTCGCTTAGCAGCTATTAAATGAGATTCTCTAGGATCAGCTTGATACCTAGCACACATGCAAGTAGCAAACATAATATCTGGTCTGCTGGCAGTGAGATAGAGCAAAGACCCGATGATTCCTCTGTAGAATGTGATATCAACTGATTTCCCAATTGTATCAGCATCTAGATTATTTGGAGGAGCCATTGGAGTTTTCATAGATGATGATGAATTCATATCAAATTTCTTTAAAAGATATTTGATATATTTTTCTTGATTTATAAAAATTCCATTTTTAGATTGCTTAACTTGTAAGCCAAGAAAATATGTTAATTCACCCATCATACTCATCTCATACTTTGTAGACATAAGTTTTGAGAAACGTCTACAAAGTTTTTCATCAGTAGCACCAATATTATGTCATCCACGTATATTTGAACAAGAATGATATCACCTTTGATTTTATGAATGAATAAGGTTTTATCAATCTTTCCCCTGGTGAAATCATTTGCTAGAAGGAACGTGGAGAGAGTGTCATACCATGCACGAGGAGCTTGTTGCAACCCATACAGCGCCTTGTCCAGCTTAAACACATAGTCTAAGTACTTAGGATTTTCAAAACCCGGAGGTTGCTTCACGTAGACTTCCCCTTGCAATTTAGCGTTTAAGAATGCACTCTTCACGTCCATCTGAAAAACTGTGAAGTTTTTGTAAGCAGCATAAGCTAAAAATATTATTATAGCCTCAAGCCTTGCTACTGGAGCAACTGTTTCATCGAAATCGATTCCTTCCACCTGTTTATATCCTTGTGCAACGAGTCTAGCCTTGTTGCGAATAACCATGCCTTCTTCATCCATTTTATTCCTAAATACCCACTTGGTACCAATTATTGTCTTACCAGCTGGTGGAGGTACCAGCTGCCACACCTTATTGACCTCAAATTGGTTAAGTTCTTCCTGCATTGCTTGAATCCAACTGGAGTTTTCAAAGGCAGCTTTAATATATTTTGGTTCTTCAGCTGCTAAGAAACACGACCATAGGCAAAGATTACATGATGCCTTACTTCTTGTGACCACTCCTTGTTGTGGATCTCCAATGATTAATTCAATTGGATGTTCTGAGGTCCACTTGGATTGAGGAGCGGCTGAAGAGGAAGAGGATTCAACAGAATTTGATCCTTGTTGAGCGGCTGAATGCTCAGCAGGATTGAGTACTTCATTTTGAACTAATCTTCTTGAAGTATAAAGAGGTGGCTTAGAGTTGGATCTAGCCTTGGATGATGCTCTTCCTGTTGGAATTTCTTGTTGGACAGTTGCATTATCTACAAGATATGTGGGAGCATCATGAAATATATCATCTGAATCATTTATTGGAACTTCAAAAAGATTCAAAGCATCAGAGAATGCTTTAGCTGTATCATCAGTTGATGGTTTAGCTGATCTCTGAAATGCTTCAGATGATTCAGCAGAGGTGGGATTTAAGGCCTTAGAGTGTTCTTCAAAAGTAACATTTATAGATTCTTCCAATGTTTGTCTTCTTTTGTTAAAAACTCTGTATGCCTTAGACACAGTGGAGTACCCCAAGAAAATTGCTTCATCAGCTTTAGAGTCGAACTTACTCAGCTGATCTCGTGTGTTTAACACAAAACACACACAACCAAAGACATGAAAGAAACCGATATAAGGTTTCCTCTGACGAAGAATCTCATAAGAAGTTTTCTTGTGTCTCTTCACATAGAGAGACCTGGTTTGAGTAAAACATGTTGTGTTAACAGCTTCTGCCCAAAATTGTTTTGGCATGTTTGACTCAGCAAGCATTGTTCTTGCAGCTTCTATTAGGGTTCTCTTTCTTCTTTCAGCAACACCATTCTGTTGAGGTGTTCTAGCAGCTGAAAATTTTTGTGAGATCCCAACTTCTGAGCAGAAGTCTTCCAATGTACGATTTCTAAATTCAGTACCATTGTCTGATCTCACCTGCTTTACTCTTGACCCATTTAGAAGTTCCATCTTCTTGATGAATTTGATAATTTCATCAGCTGCATCACTTTTGTTACGAAGAAATATAACCCAAGTATATCGTGAGTATTCATCAACGATGACAAGTGTATACTTCTTTCCACCTAGACTTTCAGTACTCATAGGACCAAAGAGATCCATATGGAGCATGTGCAGGCAGTTGTCGATGGAGAAATATTGATTTGATTTGAAAGAGCTTTTATGTTGTTTGCCTTGCTCACACGCTGAACAAAGTTTATCTTTTTCATACTTGATCTGTGGCAAGTCATTCACCAGCTGACCTCGGGACGGCTTCGATATATTTTTAAAATTTAAGTGAGATAACCTTTTATGCCACAACCAATTCAGCTCTTCAATGGAGTGAGAGAATAGACAAACTTCTTGATTTTGAAGATTCATGTCAAGTGTATATACATGGTTGTTTCTTGGTGCGATAAGCACTACTTTTCCACTTTTATCTGTCACCATTCCTCTGTACTTATTAAAGTTCACAGAGAACTCTGCATCACATAGTTGGCTAATGCTGATTAAATTATGTTTCAGCCCATTCACATAACCAACTCTTGTGATCTTTATAGATCCATTAGAGACGGATCCATAACCTTCAGTTGAGCCTCCACCATTATCACCAAAAAATACTGGAGGACCAGCACAAACTTCGAACACTTCTAGCAGGGATTTGTATCCAGTCATATGTCTTGAGCAACAACTGTCTAGGTACCAGACGTGTTTGCTTTGATCACCCTGCACATAAGTTTAAAAGAGTTAGTTCTTTTTGGGAACCCACACCTCTTTGGGTCATTGTGATTTCCTGCTAGAGCTCACAGGGGTTGGGTTCTTAATGGACTCACAAGCTGAAGTTGAAGAGGGTCTTAAGCTTGTGCTTTCACACTCACTTACCATATGCCCATGATCTCCACACTTTTTACATTTTCTGTTGTTTTGTAGTGGAGTGGAGGGCGAAGCAGCAGGGTTGGGTATTGGACCCAAAATCCCTTTCTGATTATCTGAGATAGTCAGAGTTTGCACGAGTGATGTCAGCTTGCTGACCTTTCCTTTTAGCTGTTTGACAGGACCAGCTGAAGAAGGACTTGGAGTGTTTTTGAGAACACTCTTACCTTTGTTCTTTGCAGCTCGAGTACGAACTCCAGCTGTCTCACCCTTGAAGGGTGTAAGAACAGTTTTCTTTCCTGTTGTTTTGCTTGTCTTCCTTTGAGGTCTAGCAGAAGAGACAGCAGGTGATGAGCCCAGAATAGACTTACTTGGCTCAACAATAACTACTGTGGGTGTTCTAACAACTATGGTTGAAGAGTCAGCTGATGACTCTTCACCAGTAGTTTCAGAAGGTTCTTCTTTGGACATCTCATTAGCATAGGTTTTGGTAGACTTAACAAAGCAACCAAACACCAACTCTTCAGCTGGTATAGAAGCATCAGCCGACGAGTAGTACAGATCATCCGTACTGCTGTCAGGTACAGCGGCTGCAGCAAGGAAATCTCCTCCTAATACAACTTGTACTTGACGAGTAGTACGAATCATCCGTACTGTGTTTATCCAAACATTCACCTCTCAGCTGATCAGTGAAGTGTAAGTCACAGATAATGGAATCAACAATATCTTTGGCTTCAGAAGCCTCAGCAGAGATTAGAGAGGATACCTTTTTGTGAATTATGTTGACCCATTGATACGAACCAACATCATTAGCGGTAATGCTTTCATCAGCACGAGCCATCAAACACATTGTGGCCATTGGTTCATCATCATCAGATGAGCTGTCACCAGAGTCAGCAACTTTGCCTTCAAGTGCCTTCTTTTCTTCTAGGATCTTTTTGGTGAAGGCTTGTAGCTTTTTGTACTTTTCTTCAATGGACTCACCACTTGAAGAGGATGAACTAGCTTTCTTTTGCTTGCAGTCGTTAGCATAGTGTCCCTTTTTGTTGCAGTTATAGCAGGTTATCTCAGAGATACCAGGTGTACTTCCAGAAGAGCTGGAAGTTGCAGCTGACGAGATAGGTCTGCTACTTGAGCCTCTAGATGCGGAGCCATATTTGCCTTTGAAATTTTTTCTATTTTTGACAAGTATGGCAAGCTCAGTTATAAGGGCTTCATTATCTTCGTCTTCATCGATCCCTTCATTGCTGACCTCAGGTATGTTGTACAGATCAACAGCTGAAGTTGTGTCAGCTTCATCATATGAGGGAGGATATTCAATCCTGCTGGGTTTGTTTAGAGAAACAAGAGCAGCTGAAGATCCTGAAGAGCTCACTTTAGAGTCCTTTAGAGGTTGAAATTTGTTGAGTACAGTTCTCTCATGGCTTAGAAACATGCCATAGAGAGAAGAAAGAGTGTAGTCTTTTAAAGTAGGGGATGTACTCATGCAAGTTATAATGGTAGCCCATTTAGAGGGTAGAGCTGCCATAAACTTACACGTCTTGGACATATCGTCCTTTTCAACCCCATGAGACTTCAGCTCGTTTAACAGAATGTTGTAATGATTGAATGTTTGAGCTATAGTCTCACTAGGCTTGGCTTTAAACAGCTCGTAGTCATGAATGAGCATGTTTTTAATATGTTCACGCACAACGGATGTGCCTTCATACACTTCAGCCAACCTTTCCCACATTTCTTTGACTGAGTCACAAAAATGAATGTTGTGATACAGTTCATCACCAACTGCCTGAAAAAGCATATCCCTTCCTTTATTTTCAAGATGAATAAGACGTTTTTCAACGTCTGTCCATTGTGCTTCAGATTTCACAACATAGTGTTCTGGTACTTCAGGGGTACCAGGAATAAGGGTTTTGGGAATGTGTTTTCCTATCGTTATATTGTTTTGAAGTTTTGGGTGACAGGTAACCATGTGGGATAACATACGAGTTTTCCACATGGGGTAGTTGGTTTGAGTAAGTTTGGGAGGTTTTCCAGATGATGGAAGATCGGATGTTGTAGGTTCAGCCATAACAGATGCTCAAAGTTGATGGAAAAACGACTTTGACAGTTGCTCTGATACCAGTTGTTGGATCCCAACAACACAAATGTGTTGCGTTATGACGAGTAAAGACGATAAGATAAAGAACACACAAGTTTATTAAAACAACTTAATACAATACAAAGCTTGCGGAAATAGATAGTACACACTAACTAAAACTTTATACTTGAAGTGACACTTTTGCTCGCTCAAACTCAAAGACTTATGCAAGGAGAGTTATATCAGCTGATACTAACAGCTGATATTGAATGTCTGTGTAATAACTATGGGAAAGTTAATACCAGACAATAACAAACTCTCAGAGAATGTTCTTGTGCTATGAATGCTAAAAGGTGTGTGTAAATGCAAGCATTTACGTCTCTATATATAGCCCAAGATCCATGTTCCTTTGTCCACAAGTTAACCGACGTGTAATCATATCATTCGACGATGTTGACTTGTCCACGGAAACATTTAATGCACTTGCATAGGTTATAGTCCCATTTGTACTTTGTGTCAACTCCTTTTGCTACTTTTTCTGACGTACAGTGAAAATGTGTACTATGATAGTACAAAAGTAGTTAACTTTCCCATTACATGCTTGGAGGGACAAACGATGATGTACTGACATATTATCTTCTATTCCAAAATAGAAGATCTTCATCGTTTTCTTCTTCTTTGAGCGGGAAAGGAAAATGTTCAAGGTGTCAAGAACATTTTCCGCTAAGTCTTTATCTGCAGCTGGTACCATCATCTGATTCCACTATTAGTTGAATGGTCTTCTTCTGGTCTTTGTCCCTTGGCCATGGACTTCAAATGCACACTCTTCTATAGCTGCTGATTTGACTTGTTTCCTAGAGCTAAGTACGTACTCAGCTAAAGGATTATGAATATACTTGTTCTTCGGCTGAGATACATACTTCAGCTGATATTATTCTTCTTAGCTTTTGACCATCAAATCTTATTTACTTAGTCTGGGGACTAACATATTGGCACTTGCTTACTGGCTTTGGGTACGAACACCTTGTTGTAAATCACCAATAACCTGGTTTATTGGATGTTTCTTGTTCCATAACGTTGATACTTGATTTAATGGGCCAGATTCATCATTTGTTAAAAGAAGAGGTTGTGTTGGAGATAATGGTGGAAGTTGGATGTAGAGGGGTATAGTATCTGGTGAGGGTGTGGTTTCAGTTTCTTGATTATCGGGTTCATTTTGGATAGGAGTTAATTGCTCAGATGCTGAAGTGTGGATGGGTGAAATGTGTTCAACCTCAGATGGAGAGTGCTTTCAGGTTGGGTGTTATTTGATGTTGGGTTGCTATTAGGATTGACATCTTGGTTTTCAGATTGGTTGTTGATAGGTGAAGTATCAGATTTTCTGAGGGATGCTCGATATTTTCAGCTTGGTAGATGGAGATTGGTTCGTTGAAGTTCAAGTCTTCATCATTTTCCAGAGAGGGATAGAGATTAGAGACATGTTTTTCATTGAAAGTTACATGAACAATTTCCTTGAAGGTAGATCTTTTCAGATTGTAGACTGTGTATGCCTTGGATTGTTCGGCGTATCCGACAAAGATTCCATATTCAACTTTTGGATCGAATTTTCCAAGATGCTCTTTGTTGTTTAGAATGAAACAAGGACAACCAAAGACTCTGAAATATTCAATATTTGGTTTTCTTTACCTGGACATTTCATAGGCTGTTTTGTTGTGTCTTTTGACGACCACTGCACGATTTTGAGTGTGACACGCCTGATGAACTGCATAAGTCTAGAATTGACTTGGAAGTTTGGCTTCGTTCATCATTGTTCTAGCCGCTTCAATCAAGGTTCTGTTTTTCCTCTCAGCAACCCCATTTTGTTATGGGGTTCATGGAGCTGAGAAGTTTTGAGTGATACCTTTTTCGTTGCAGAAGTCTTCTAGAGTAATATTTGTGAATTCGGTTCCACGATCACTTCGGATACTTTTAAGTTTTACTCCAAGACTTACTTCAGTATTCTTGATAAAATTTATGAGTTCTTCAGCAGCATCACTTTTTGCTCTTAAAAAGAAGCCCCATCAAAATATTAAGAAGTCATCAACAATAACTAGAGTGTATATTTTTCTTCCACCCAGACTTTCCACATTCACAGGACCAAAGAGATCCATGTGAATTAGATTTAAGCATGTTGTAGAGGCGGAGATTACTTTGGATCTGAAAGATGTTCTGTGTTGCTTTCCCTTTTCACAAGCTGAACACCTTTTATCTTTGGCAAATATGAGTTTTGGAAGCCCTTCGACTAAACATCTTTTGCTAATGTTGTTTATATTTTTGAAGTTTAGATGTGAAAGCCTTTTGTGCCAGAGCCAGTTAACATTAGTTAGAGCAGTAGCAAAGAAACATAGTACCTTTTCAGGAGATGCAGAATTCATATCGAGGATATACATGTCATCTTTTCTTGGTGCATCCATGACCACGGTTCCCTCTGGATTGATGATGTATCCTTTTGTATCGGTGAAGAGTACCATGTATTTTTCATCACATAGCTGGCTGATACTTATCAGATTATGTTTCTGGCCATCCACAAAAAGAACCTTTTTGAAAGCACAAGACTCATTGGAGATTTCCCCTTGACCTACTCCCTTTCCAGATGAATTATCACCAAAAACAACTTTAGGACCAGCTTTGTCTGTGAAGTTTTTAAGAAGAGATTTGCAGCCCGTCATGTGTCTGGAACAACCACTATCCATGTACCAGATCTCATTGTTTCGTTCTGAGGAATTAGATGATCTTTCCATAAGACACTTGCAATTAGTGCTATCTGATGAGATTTCAGATTCTTTCTTGGATAATTCTTTACTATCTGACTTTGTATTTGTAACCCATGATTGAATGGTTGCTTTAAGAGCGTATGCTTTAACTTCTTCTTGGGCTATCGCTAATTTAGCCTTCAGAAACTGAAACTCTCGTTCAGTTTCTTCATATTTTCTTTTGTATTCGACATATGTATCGGAATCAGATGTGGAGTGAGCAGACCTTTGCTGATCATTTTATAGGTTTACTTAGCAATTAGCTTTATAATGACCAGTTTTCCCACATCGAAAACATTCATTTTCCCTTCTATACGTCTAAGAGTCTGATGCTTCAGATTTGTTGCGTTTTATAACTTTGTTATATCTTGTCACGAGAGCAGCCATTTGTTCTACCAAATCAAGTGCATTATCGCTAGAATAATCGCTGACAGAGTCTTCTTCTAGATTGCTTTCTTCGTCGTCAGATAACAACTTCTCTTCAATCACTTTTGGGAAACCATCTCTTTCATCTTCGGAGATTGACGGACTTATAGATGCATCAGCGATAAGAGAAACAGAGGATTCATCATTTAGTTCTGAATACATGGTGTTCTCATTTTCAAAGTTCATTAGAGTGATGTAGAGACTACTCAGATTCATATTCTTCAATTTTCCTGTTGTTCTTAGAACGGTAGAGATAATGCTCCATTCCTTTGCTAGGATTTCCAAGAACTTGTGCATTAACTCTTGGATATATTTCTTAATATCAGCTACTTTAAGTTCATTTGTAAGAATAACGAACCTGCTGTAGGATATTTTAAGAGGTTCACCCTGAATGACTTTAAATGCCTCCTACTTTCGATTTAACATGGACTTTTTACTCGCTTTAACAGCATCAGTTCCTTCGTATGATGTCACCAATATATCCCAAATTTCTTTAGCACTTCTACATTCGTTAACTGTAATAAGAATGTGATTTGGTAGAGAAGTTTGAAGAAGGAACCTTAACTTTGCATCTAATCCTGCCTTTTCTTTGTCGTCTTCAGTCCACATTTCTTTAGGTTTAGCCTTTTTGGTTTCGTACACAAAGTCTTCATCATCTTGAGAAAGAAATTCTTCTTCTGAGTAAGAACTTTCTTCCTTTCTTTCTTCAGAAAAGCTTTCTTTTCTTTTAAAAAAGACAGGTTTATGATTATGGATTTGAGGGACATAAGGACCAACTTCGAGTATACTCGGAGCGAGTTCGTGCTGGTGTTTGGCGAAACCCAGAAATCGTACTTTCCACATCTCAAATTCATCATCGGTGAAGACTGGAGCATTTGATTTTGAACCGAGGTTCGGTTTGGAATCTTTTTCGCTCATTTTGATTAGTAAGTAAGCAGATCAACAATTACGAATTAATTGTCCAGCTCTAATACCAATTGTTAGTCCCGTGATAAGTGAATTAATACACTTATACACTTTCACTGACCAAATAAAATTTAAGCCAACACTCAACACTTTTTAAACTTTTCTTTATTAATCAATAATGATATAACAAAGCAGCAAGTAATTTGCGGAATAGCTAAGAACAAATCCTAACTAAACTACTTGCAGGAAATAGACAATAACAGATACTATCTAAGACAAGTTCTGATCAACAAATGATCAGGCACAAGACCAGATACCTTCGTTACAGAGATTCAATTCTCAAATCAAGTAACTAAGGTATTACTGGTTGTTTACACAATGCACAAAGAATAAAGGTCTGGAGTAATTTTATCACCGTGTAGACTTGTTGGGTGCACACAGAATTCGATCGCTAAGTCCTCAATTTATAGCATTGGGAAACGTGGTGCCAAAGGAATGATCGATCAAATCCACGCGTTGGAATTCCAGTGGTGCATAGGATATTTCATGCGACGAGCACTACTAACGGAATTCTGACATTACTTTTTGTTGTCTTGTGATCGCTGATATCTTCTAGAAGATTTGCAAGATATTCCCTTTATCAGCAATACACTAACATGTGCTTTACTTGTGTCTTTCTATGAAACTGAAACTTCAGGCCTTTGTACGCTTCAGATCGCCATGTGTCTTCAGATACTCATGCTTCTTCAGATGGCATTCAGCTTCAGTGACCTTCAATAAGAGTTTTGCTTAGAGAGGTATCTGTTCATATGGTTCAACATTATTGTCTAATGTGTGCCGAACCTGCTACAACTATCTGATCTGCTGATCAGTATCTGATTTCGCACGGGGAACTGATCGTTGTTTCAGATGGTGACCAAATAGTGTAGCTTGGTAACTAAAATCCGAACAAATCAGGTTCAGTTACCCACAGTCTGAGGAACTGATCCTCATATTGTCTTCTATATATTTTCTTTTTTGTCTTCATTAAATCCCTTCAGTGGAGGATGCTTTTCAGCGACCCAACAGTTAATATTCACGCTCAATGAATTTCTATGATTTGGTGTTATATTTAATTAACATCAAGGTTTTAAAACATGTAAGGCGCAACATAGCCGATGGAATTAGAAACACCCACTACTAGTGTTGGATCATATTTGTTGTAACTATTAGTCTAGGAATTAGGGGTAATTAGTCATTATTAGGCTAGACTATAAATTCTAGTTTTTAAGGCAAATTGTCGGAATTAGGAATTAAGGGTAATTTTAAATAATTGATTTAGAACCGATCATATCTTTTGTGATAATGTCACCAACACTATTGTTATTCCACAAAGATTGAATGGAAATCCTAACAGTACTAATTACATCAAAGCTAACGTTGAACGTAGGTCACTTTGATTTTTTTAAACTGTTGTGTTGACGAGTAATCTGCGTGATCCCGATTGACCCTGATTGACTTGTGGTGCTACATCTGATAACCGCATTTTAACATTATCAACAACAGTCAAGGAATCAGAGGATTAATAATAGACCGTACTTTTACGTTATCAACATACAGTCAAGGAATTAAACGATAAAAAATAAAATGTACTCTTATGTCATCAACAACGGTCATAGTTTAAATGATAAAATGTGATGTATATTAATTAATTCAAAAATAAATATATTATTATTCAACACATTTTTATCAAGGAGCATCTTTATATGGAATTTATTTTCATCCCATAGAGTTTCACGTTGTCATGATGATTATATCATATTCATCATGAGGGGGAGAAGAAATTCCAGAAATTCTTTATATGAATAGATCTTATTCTTATATGCTCACTTTACTCTACAATCTAGTATGCTATATTCACTAGTTAAGGGGGAGTAAATAAGACATCAAAGACTTAACAAAGATATTAAAAAACTTTCATATAGTTGAATCATGTAATTCGTTTACTGGGGAGTAAAATTCAAACTTTTAATCCAACTCCCGTGAAGAAATAATTGTTTGTTTGAGGGAGAGTGTAAACGTTATCAAATTTCAAAGCATTAATGAAAGATCAAATGTTTCAAGATAAATTTCAATATCTTTCATACAATTTATCAAGATATATACTCAACAACAAAGATCGACATAAAACCACAAAGATCAAGAAAAGACTTTCACTGCTAATTGATTTATTAGTATGAGTGTTATTTTTAGTCGATCATATTGTATCTTCAAATAAAAGTCTTCAAAATATTTCTTGTCTTGGTTGAAAAGCCACATAAAGTATTCATTTTCACAGGTTAACAAGCTCTAGCTAATCCTGATACAAGATTATACAAACGAAAAATCTACTAGGTCCAGTTTTTGCTAAAGATGATAACTTCGAAGATACTCTTCTCAGACTATTGTTACAAATGGGAGATTGTTAGATCATATTTGTTGTAATTGTTAGTCTAGGATTTAGGGGTAATTAAAAATTATTAGGATAGACTATAAATACCGGTGTCTAAGGTTAATTTTCATTAAGCTTTGCATAATTATAATTGATCTATCATAATCAAAGTGATTCTCTCTCAACTATATCGATCCCAATCTTCCAAATCTATAACTGCTCTTGCTTAATCTTAGATTAATTATTGATTTAGAATTCACAACCAGTACTACTTTTACAGAGATAAAATTAAAAAGGGGTCAAAGGGCTTGCGCCCCCTTTCGTGGTCATGGGGTTGCGCCTGTAACGTGGTCGAGGGGAGGATACCCTTGCAGGGCTCGGGGCAGCGTCCTGGAACAAAAATGAAATTTACATAAGAGACTCTAGTATCTAAAATTCATGGTTGATTATATATGTATCAATAGATTTTCAAAAGCTAATCTGATAAAGCTTTAAGATAACAAACATAAAAGCTAAAAAAATTACGAGACACAAAGTTTGAGATTTTTTTACTTGGTGTAGATTTTGAGTTGGGATCTGGCTTTAGACTATTGACTAGTAATTGAGTTTATTTTTTTAAAGATTGTTTTATACTCCCTCCGTCCTACAATAAACTTCTCATTTGGCTTTTGCACAGGTTTGTAGGTGATAGTTAGTGGTGGGGTCATTGATAATACTTTTGATTAAAATATAAGGTTAGGTTGGAGAGAGAAAAATAGTTAGTGGATATTAGTGGTGGGGTCTTTAGTAATAATAGTTTTTTATTATGTGGAGCCCATCAAATATGAGAAATGATAAGTTATTTGTGGGACAAAAATTTAGAGTGAAATGGGAAGTTTTTTGTTGGACGGATGGAGTACTATTGAGTAGGTTTTTAATCATATATTAGCAATATAACACACAAAAGAAAAATTCTTAAAAATTAACATTATAAATTATTTTTGAATAGTATCACTTGCCATTGTGTACCTTATGATAAGTTCATTACTAAATTAAAACATAAATAGGTACACGAATTTAAATTTACTTGTTAAAAAGAAAAAGGCTTACTTAATTCATCCAAACCTTAATGCCTTTATGATATGACGCATATTGTATATTAGGGGTGGCAATTCAGGTCGGGTTCGGGTTGACGGGTTCGGGTTCGCGGGTTGACGGGTCAGAAATGTTCAACCTGAAACCGACATGTTTATATAAACGGGTCAGATATCTCAACCCTAACCTGTTTAACTTCAACCCAAACCTAACCCATATAGCCCATTTAATGAAACGGGTTAAACAGGTTATCAGGTCAAACAAGTTAAACGGGTCAAACAGGTCAAAACGTGTTTTTATTACACAAATTCATACCAAAATACTAAACACCAAATTACTAAGTAATATTTTCTATTTTTATCTAACTATTAATTACATTTTAACTAGTAAATTATAAATTAAGTATAAATATATAATTTTTAAAATATATTTTCATAATTAAACGGGTTGGCGGGTCGACCCATTTAAATTATCATTGACCCGAACCTAACCTGTTTAATAAACGGGTCAGCTGACTCAACCCGAGGCTGACCCAATTATTTTTTACCTCAACCCAAACCTGTTTATTTTCGTGTCGGTTCCAGGTCGGGTTTCGTATCGGGTCTGAAATTGCCAGCCCTATTGTATATAACAACATTTACCAAATTTTTTACTATTCATCAATAGTTGATGAATAATTTTATTTTATTTTTTTACTTTTGAGCTATATTTTTTTGTTATTGGCATTTTTTTGGTGACTCTATCATTATTTTTAATGGTGTTTAAATGATTTTTTTATATTGTAACAATAGTTTTTATGATCTCTTTTATTTGATTTTTTTATTACTTGAATTTTTTTATATAATTTTCGAGTACAAATTAAGTAAATTTGAAATTAATCTAATTAAAATGTTTGCACGTCTCACTACTACAGATCGGGTTTGTTGTTGCGGCCGTACAAATTTATATATTGAAGTGGTATAATATAACCGCAACAACAAATGATTATCACACTGCAAAAAGAAAAAACTGCAACAACAATGCAATTTGTTGTTGCGGCCACGCAAAACCCGCAATAACAATTCCATTTGTTGTTGCGACCATACACTACCCGCAACAACTACCATATTTGTTGTTGCGGCCATACTCTACCCGCAACAACAATCTAAATTTTCAGTTTAATTAATTAATTAATTGGCAAACAAAAACAAATTTCATAAAAAAACAACGATAACATTACATATATGTAAAAAACTATTACAAACCAAACCAAAACAAGGACAACCAAAACCTAAACACAAAGCTAACAAACATGAATGTTGAATTCAGAGAAGAGTAACCTTGAAGAAAAGTCCTTGACCATTGTTTTTTTCTTCGAGATGAAGGGTGAACATGACATGTTGGTTCGTGCGGATGCCCATCTTCTGTTTGAAGTCGACCATATCATCATTAATAGTCATATGGTCCATAAAACGAACATTGGACCTCCTTCGATCACCGTGAGTTTGTAAATTGAAAACTTTACCGTATGGGGGACTCATCTCAAGATTTTCCAAAGCAACCAAAGGATGCTCATCCCAAAGTTGGTGATCCTAAATAAATTTTGCTGGAATAGTCTGATGAAAGAAATGAAAATTAAACTTATACTACAAATTAGAATGGTTTATACATACATATATATATATATATATATATATATATATATATATATATATATATATATATATATATATATATATATATATATATATATATATATATATATATATATATATATATAGCAAGAAACTAAAAAGAAAAATCATACAATTTGTTTTGTCATGGACGCACACCATTGTACGATGAAGTAATTATTAACTTGTACTTCGTGATCACCAATATGCAGACTAGAACTCATATTAGAAACTTACAAAAGAATCTTATTTTGAAAAGTATTTTGATATAACAAAAGGAATGCATGAAGTCTTATACTTACAGAAACTTACAAAGACAAGTAAAATTTCTGGTGGGATTGGTGATTTGGCGCACATCACAACTGTACAACCGCATCTCCAAACAAGTAAACAATCATGTTCATTTCTGGTGCAGCATCATCAAGATTCGCGTACGAACAAAATCTGCTGCAACATGTGAATCTTGATGATGCCGCACCAATAAGCAATGACTTAATTTATCTTCATATATGAAAATTAAGTTTGATCCATCAAAATAATGGCAATTAGAGTCCAATATATAGAGCTGAAATTAAGTTTTCTTTTAATTTCAAAGAAACTATCATTACGTATATTTTAGAATCTCAAAAAAATATTTGATTCTCCTGCAACACTATCTATGGTGTGGTAAAAATCGAGGATAACCATTTGTTGTTACGGTTATCGTATTTGTTGTTGCGGTTAATTAGATAAGTGTTAAAAAGTAGCTGTAACACTAGCTGTAATTTTCATCCAACTTGATCTGCAGTATTTACTCGATTCATTTCAACAAATATTAATTCAAATAAAATCGATGCAGTTACACTGTGTAGAATTGGTTATAAGTGCGGTTTCTATATTTGTTATTGCGGTTACACTGTTTCTACGCGCTTGATATCCATAAGACGATCAATTTTCCCTCTTCAATTTGGCAGTTACTGGCTGCAACATTCGACACCCTTGGTTATTATATAGAGTTAACCAATATTCTTCTAAAATGATAACCTTTGATCACCAATATTCTTCCAAATGTCAACTACGATAATAAATGTTCACGTGACCTTAACAAAATGGATATGAATTTTACTTTTGACATTTCATGTGACTCTATAATTATTTTTTAATGATCTTTAAATGAGATCTTTTTAATATGATAAGAGTACTTTTTTATGATGTCTTTTATTTGATTTATATTATTATTTGGAATTATTTTATACAACTAGAGTGTTCAAATTAAGTAAATTTGCAATTAATGTAATCTGTTTGCACGTCTTTCAAATGTCAAATAGGATAATAATTTTCCAAGTTATTCTAATAAAATTTATAATATGTTAGTTTATAAATATAATGTGTATCTTTGCAACCCGCAGTGAAGCGCGAGTCCTAACTCATCGTTGTATATAATGTAAAGTAAAATTCCCAAGAGCTTTCGGGGTTAATCTCTGCTAAGAGCAAAAACAAATAAAAAATCCTCTTGTGGCTGCGAAGGTTCATCTATGTTGACTTAGGGGTACCCGCAAAGTAGGTGATCGCTCTACTATTATTCGGCTCGCAAAGCTAGTCGAAACCCATTTTACCAAAAAAATAAAATAAATAAGAATTAAGTAATGTAAACCACAAGTGTGATATAACTTGGTCTCCAAAAAGAGTAAAATTATTTGAAGCTTTCAAGTTCAAACTTTTGAAACAAAAAAATATACCTGCTACCCCTTTGTGGCCACAAGGTTCATCTGCGCGGAGTCTGACTAACTCATAAAACATGTAATCACTCTGAGATATATCGTATCGCATAGCGAGTTGGAATAAAGAAAAAAATAGTAACGTATAAATAAATTATAAATGTATAAATCTATTTTTAAATGTTTTCTTTCCTTAATCAAATCCCCGGGGATCATTTATACAGTTCATGCATTCCAATCATGAATTCATAGTCTCTCTCTAAATCCAACATAAGTTCATCATGACTACCTCTTGTGAAATAATATGTTCCACTCATTTCTATTTGATCATTCTTTCATTTGAAAGAATATATTATTCTTACTCAATGTTCTGACCAAGGGCATGTTCAAGAAAGGTTATTTAAGAAGCTTTTAAACTTATTAGTCTTAATATACTTAAATAAAATACGTTTTCTCAAACATGTCTAAATATACTTTTTACATATCATATTTTTTTTATACAATTTTGGACGTGTTGTCTAAGTATTGTGTTTTTTTTTAAGTGGTTCAAATATGATGATCATATTTTTTTAAATGCTTAATAGCGCATTTTTTCTACCATTATCTAAATCTACTGAAATTTGATTAAACTAAAAGTTTTATTGTTAGATCAATACATAGTAGTCTCATCACACCGTGACGCTGATATTACGTACCGCTCCATGTTCTAATGTTCTATGTGATGGTCGGGGTGCAATGTGATAAAAACCACAATGTGGTACAAATGTGTTAACTTCAAAATATTTAAATCGTTAAAAATTGGTGTCATCCATTAATTGCAGATAAAAAGTGGTTCAATTTGATTAATAAAAATGTCATGTTGATGTGAGGCTTATTTACCATGATCGTGTAACCACTCATGAGTCTTTGTTAAATGGTCGTGGAGACTTCGTAAGAAATCTAATATGTTTTGGGTGCAAAACTATAAAGCCGTTTCATGGACATGGTGGCGGGTTGTTTACCGTTCCTTAGCAGTTCAATCAACGGGTCCTTGTCCCACTTACTCTATATCGATGACTTGTTGTCGTCATAGGTACAGTAAAAGTAAATTTCTTTGTAAAGCTTATAGTATATTGATCAAATTAATACAAAAATTATTAGGATGATTTAGTAAAGAAAAAGCAATATGATCTATCTTTTTCGTTAGTATCCACCAATATGTGATATAAGTTCAAACTTCAAACCCATAAACTTAGTAAAGTTAGCCTTAGATATCTTTATATAATGAAAATAAGATATTTAAATTTAGCAATCTTTGAAAAGGAATTCTTTCCATTCCATTTTTTGTATTTCGAATAATATATGTTAAGAGACGAATGGAGTAATTATTAGTGGATCAATACAATGAACTTTTGCATCTTTAATTAAATCTTGTAAAGAATAATTATATATATATATATATATATATATATATATATATATATATATATATATATATATATATATATATATATATATATATATATATATATATATATATATATATATATGCATCTCTCTCTCTCTCCTCCCTCTCTGCCTCTATAAAAACTGTCCCTTTGAAGCAAATCTCATACAAATTGACCCTGCACTTTCTCTCACTAAATACACACATATCACTCTTGGGATAAGAATGTCTTCAAATAAACTCAAATCCCTTGAAACCAACTCTCATATTGACATGGGGTTTACTATACTTCAAAGGAACACATCCATTCCTCAACCCACCGAAAGACGAGGCCGGAAAAAGGAGGCCGAGCCAGGGCGGTTCCTTGGCGTTAGGCGGCGGCCATGGGGACGATACGCGGCGGAGATAAGAGACCCAACCACCAAAGAAAGACATTGGCTTGGAACATTTGACACTGCCCAAGAAGCTGCCCTAGCTTATGATAGGGCTGCCCTTTCCATGAAGGGCACCCAAGCAAGAACCAACTTCATTTATGCCACTGATCATGATAACACCAATTTTCATTCTTTAATATCACCTCTTGATGTGCAAACCTTATTCAACACACCACCTACTCACAATGTTTCTACCACTAAACAACCCATGATCAATATTCCAAGTGTACTCCCTCAAAACCCTAACCAATCAGGTCTTGACACATGGCACCAGTCCACAACTGATAACGACCGTAACTTCTCGATTAACGAAGGTGACAATTCGGGTTACCTCGGATGCATTGTACCTGATGACTACTTAAACCCTAGAAGCAATAATGTAAGTACAAGTACTCATGATCATGATTCTGTTGGTCAATGCTCATATTGGGATCAAAGCAACCAACTTTTTGCTTCTAATGAAGGGGAGATGTATAATAACATATGGGGTGGCAATGGTCAAACTTCATGGGATACAATGAACGGATACGATTTATCGGCTATCGTTAACTACCCAACACCATCATCGATGACTGACGAAGAAGGGCGGATGGTAGGCTTATATGATCCAAACTCGAGCTACGAGTTAATGACGGCTGCTAGTAACAATGTGACACATAGTTCAACTAGTACTAGTTGCTCCTACAGTGACATAGTTGGTATTGGATACTCTCTTTGATTTATGTTTTCAGTTTTGTGTGTTGAGTATGTTTGTTTTTCTACATGTTGAAGTTTACCCGTTATTTAATCGCATATGTATTTAATATATTAATGTAAACATTGACTTCTGAAGATTCTATAAGGATTGGTATTAAGAACGCTGGAATGTTAATTTAGGTTGAGTTATCCGTCTAATCTCGAAAGATTAATACACATGTGCTTATATATATCATGCATGTATATGTTATATAATACAAGCTAGGGTCCTATACATGTAACTAGTTGGTACCGATCACGACTCCAATTCTTCTAATCCAGTAGAAAACTTCATTTTAGTGAAGTGGTTAGATAATCATGTGCCGTATAGGTAATCCTTTTGTAATATAAATACAGTGAGTTGGTTGTTAGGTCATATTAATATTGTAAGTAATAGTCTAGGAGGCAAGATTGCCAACATTATATAGTTCTTAGATTAGTCTTAAGATTAGTCTTAAGCTAATTAGGCAATTAGAGGCTAGGTATAAATACTAAATTGTAATACTCTAATTGTAACTTTTGACATTAATCAAATCATTATCTCTTGCAAAAGCTCCTCCTTCTCTCTTGTTTCTCTCTCTAAAACCATACCTTTCTCACCAAATTTTCACCTAAAATCATCATCAAAGCCTCCAAAATAGAGTTTTGAAAAAGCGGGTGAGGAGATGTTTATTGTATTTTGAAAACGGATTATTTTCATTGTATCTATTAAACTAGACAAATAATCAAGTTTTCCAAACACAAGTGATTATCTGATTATTGCGATTTCAAACATCATTATCAAATTCAAACACTATTTTTCAAAATCACGTTTTGTAAACACTGATTATTAGATTATTCATTTTCAAAACGAATAATCTATTTTCATTAAGCAATCCCAGACACCCACTAAGTTGCTAGGTAGTTGCGTCGAAACCAGGTCTCACAATAAACAAATTAAATGAATATACTTAATAACAATTAAACAAACGGGTCAACCGTTACGTACCCAAAGCACCATTAACGGGTTAATCCTTACCCAAATCAAACAGAAGGGTCAACCCTTAACCAAATCACACAAATGGGTAAACCCATGCACTAATTTAGAGATAAAGCAACTTACATTCATGTGTCGATACCGTGCATATGGTGTCCAACCATGCATGCTTTGATATACTTGCTTAGCTCGAACATGCATGTTCACTTACGACCTTCTAATGATGTTTCTTCCCAAATAGTAGTCTACATACTGAGATCACTCTTGTACGTCCATATTTGGCGGAGGTAAGTCGCGAAGAAACTCAACATCTGAGGGGCTCCCCCTGCAGTCAAATTATTCTCTTTTAAACTTTAATTTTTTGTCCTTATACCGCTCATAATGTATATTTAAAGTATTTAAATTAAACGATGATATTAAGAAAGAAAAATAGTATATTTCACGTGCCAATCATTTTATGAATAAGAGGGTAAAGTAGAAATATTTAGTAGGAGGCAATATCATTTTACCATAAATATATACTAAGATAATAGAATGTCATTGATACTCAGATCCACCCATGATTTTTAGAGTTGATTATACGGATGATGTAGGGTTTTCAATAAACTGATCGATCACTTGGGTCAACCTTCTAGTATGCTTGGTTCGACCATATTGGTAAGAACAAGAAGGTGTTCTTGACCGGTTAAAACCAACTAACTGATTTAATCCCTAAAAGCGGAACTGGGATTAAACCTAATCCTTAAACCCTAAAGGATTGGGATGTTGAAATCTAGGTTAGATTAACAAGAAAGAAACCTTGTACGAAGAGCTCGAACACACACAAAGCTTGTGTGGTTCGTTCGACCATCAACCAAAGAACCCTAGGGCTCTTTGGTCGAATCGGTCCAAGAGGGGAGAAGGGAGAAAAGGTTTTCCCAAAACATACCTTATTGCTTGTGTTAGGACTAAAATTGTAATAAGATTAGGACCGTTATTGTAATAGTTTTGATCTTTAAGTCCGTTAGTTAACCATTGTCTAGTTAAGTGGTAGGAGTATAAAAGGATGTAAGTTTGACTTACAATGTAAGCTTTCCCACACTTTACAGATATACAATTTAGAAAGTTTCTGTTCTCTCTCGGTTCACACACTTACACCTTAAACACACACACTCACAAATTCTTCTATTTCTCACTCAAATCTCAATGGATTAGCTTGATTCTAGTCTTAAACGATCTAACAAGTGGTATCAGAGCAAAATCTCTCTTAGAGAAGATCCAAAATCGAGCTACAATGATCAAGATCTGAGAATTTTGAAGAAAAGTTTGTTACGTTCATGTCAAAATTAATGTTGTAAAATTTTTGTTAGAATTGAAGATTTGATCATGGATTAGTGTATCTTCAGTGTTTCTAAACACAATAGAATCAAATTCAGATTCATTCCATCAACATTTGATCATCAATTTGATGATTTTAGCTAAAAAGTAAAAAAAAAAAAAAAAAAAATTGAAAAACTTACTGTAAATCGAAGATTCGAAGCTTATATGTTATGGATTGAAGAAATTGATCGGTACAAAGTGTTAGCATTTGGATTTTGAGCAATTAGCAAGAAGAATCATTCAATTCGGTGAAGAATTGAGCAAAATCAGATTAAAAAATGATGAAGAAGACGAGCTGTGTTCGTACGCTCTTAGTTCGGCCTCAAGAACATTGAAGTTTGGCCTAAGTAGTTCGGCCCGAACAAGTAAGTACTTCGGCCCATTTCGAATTTCTTGTAGTTCGGCCCATCTCGAACAACAAGTTCGGCCCGAAGTGGAAAATACTATTTCGGCCCGAACTATATCTAACTTCGGCCCGAAGAACTTATCTACACCAAGTTCGGCCCAAGTACACTGTTCGGCCCAACAACATCTCACCTAGTTCGGCCCATATCACCTTTTCACCTAGTTCGATCAAGATTTCTCCAGCTAGTTCGACAATCACGATAACGATCTTCACATAGTTCGACACCCAATTTTGACACCTAGTTCGGCTTCACAGCAAATTCTTTCACAGTTCAATACAAAATTCGGCATCAACAATTTCGATCTCTCAATTTTGATCAACACTTCAATCAATTCTCAATTTCAATTGCTCAATCAAAACCTTCGGTTCATAATCAGACTTCGGTTCATAAAAAAAAAAAAAAAAAAAAGAAAGAAATTTTTAAAGAAGTTTGACTTTATCACACATAGTTCAAACCTTCGGCAGAAAATTGAAATCCAATCAACGATTTAATCATAGTTCGGCTATACATCATTAACAATTCATAAATCAGCTGCATCAGCACCGACGAAAGAATCTAGGGTTTCGGGATTTGAATCGGAAAGCAGTGATAAAATCTCGTTTCTTCTCAGCTCGAAAGTCTTGTTCTCACGGAATGATTTGGTTGATTTCTCTTCTTCTTTGTCAAGGTCGTTGATTATTCCTCTCAAGCGACTGGTTTTTCTTTTGTTGGTTCGAATTGAGACGTAAGCAGTGATTTTAACAGTGGAGGAGCCCAAAGCAAATATTTGGCTCATATAAGAAATTAAGTCCACATCAAAGTTAAGCCCAAAATTTAGTACAAGCCCTATCTGCTTGTGTTAGTTTGTTGAAAACTTCAAAGCCCAAATTAAGCCCAAATTAAGAAAGTAATATTCAAGCCCAAATCAATTTTTTTTTATCATTTCAATTAAGACATATAAGCCCAAATCTCCAAAACACCAACAGACACCGAATTTTGTTTTCCTTCAAAAAGTTCACACAAAATAAACCATTTTTTAATCCAATAAATCAATAAATCCAACACCTAAATTTTTTTTAAAACCATTTCGGTCACCAAAGTTTTTTTTAAAAAAAAAAAAAAAAAAAAAAAAAAAACTTTCTAAACACCTTAATTTTTTACATCAAATTTTTAAATACAATTTTTTTTTAAAAGAAATTTTCACATTTTAAACCACGATAACTTTAACCCAAAAATCCTAATAATCACAAGAATGGACAAATCTACACCAGCAATAACTGATGATTTGGATAAAGAACTTCAAGATGTACTACGAGTTATGGCACAAATGTCAGACTATGAGAAGATATATAATTCAAAGCCTACAAACGATAATCTGAGACCTTCATCCGACACTAAACCTGATCTCAATGCTACAATCTCAAATGAAAAGTCAATTATCACACCTTTAGATGCTACAAAGAAATCAATCGTTCATGATTCAGCATATTATAAACGTAAGATGTTGAGGACTAAACATCTTGAGACTGCAAAAGTGTTACTAGCTGCAAATGAAGAACATTCAGCAAATTTATGTTTCATGGCACGTGAAAATGCTGAAATCTCTGATCATTTCAATGAAGAGGCTACCAAAGAAATAGAGGTAATCAGTTCTCTCTTATCTAATTCTTCAAATACAATTGATTCTGATAAATGTTGTGTAACAAACCAGAATTCTGAAATTGAGTCTTTAAAACAAAACCTTTTGAATGAAAAAGATTTAAATGCTCTACTCCAACAAAGTTTAGCTGATTTAGAAAACGAAAATGAACAAATTGTTGATCATAATACACAACTTGTTCATATTATTAAACAAAATAAAAATTTTGAGAAAAAGAATCTGACGTTACAAAATCGAATTTCAGAATTGACTGTTAAATATGAGACTGATATTCAACATTTGTCTCATACCATTTCTGAACAAGAAATTGAGTTGACCAATCTTAAAAATACACAAAGTTCCACATCAAATGCTGACAATGATAAATATTACAAGTTATACATTGATGCATGGCATGAATATCAAATAACTAAAAACTGGTTGGAACGCAAACAAAAAGAATTTGATGATAATGAAAATCAGTTTAAATCCTTAACCTCACAAATTAAAGAATTGACTGAAACTTTACATGAAAATGACATTCAAACATCACAAGAATTGAATAACAAACAAAATGTCATTCATCAACTTCAACATGATAAAATTCAACTTTCTTCTCACATCAAACACTTAGAAGAAATAATTGCCAAACGAGGACAAACTGATCAAACTATTCACTTGAACAAGCCTAAAGATTTCAAATATTTCAATTCAAGAGAAGGTTTGGGAGCTGATAATCCAGAATATCTTCAGATGGCTTGTAACGTGCTTCCAACACTGTATGATTCAAAATACATACATGTCGATGTTTGGCAGAGTTTCCTTCGTATGACAGACGAGGAAGAAGAAGTAGAAGCGTTCAACAGAGCCAAAAAGGAGAATGCACAAATTAGTTTCAACTATGCTGAATTAAATAAATCATATGAAACTAAAAAGGCAAAATTTGAAAATGATGATTATTTTCCAATTATAAAACCAGAAGAGTTTGAAATTAAAGGAGATGCCGTTCTTCAACAAAAAGTAACACCAAAGATTTATGTTCCATCTCTAATTCTAGAAAAGAAAATTTGTCAATTGGAAAATGAAATCGACGAAACACATAAGGCATTTGACAAAGAAAAATCAGTTTTACAATCCAAAATTTTTGAATTAGAAACTAAAATTGATAAAACACATAAATATTTTGATGAAGACAAATTAAAGTTGCAAACGACAATTAAAAATTTGGAATCTAAATCGTCTCATCTTCAGAAGTTTAAGAAGCCTAGTGCATCTTTGAAATTCGATTCTCCTTTAACGGCAACGAATATAAGTAAAAATTCCAGAATGTTTTCTCCTGTAATGGCATATCGTGATATATATACTATCAAGCAATCTCAGATTAACAGAGGAAATTCTAAACCTAAACCGAAATCACAAGTAAATTCCTCTACCACGTCTAAGCCTAGGAGATCCACGGTCCCAGATAAGAAATTAAATGCTCTCAAACAAGTTAATAGAGGAAATTCCGCACCTAAAACTCCAAATAAATTAGGTTCCTCTTCTAGACTTCAGCATTCTCAAATGTATAAAACTAAAACATCGCCCGTATAGAAGCCATTCGAATATTCTTAGCATATGCAGCACATAAGAATTTTACTATCTATCAGATGGATGTAAAAACTGCATTTTTAAATGGCATTCTCAAAGAAGAAGTGTACGTTCATCAACCCGAAGGCTTTGTAGATCCACACTCGCCTAATCATGTTTATATTCTCGACAAGGCTTTGTACGGTTTAAAACAAGCTCCCCGGGCGTGGTATGATGTATTATCAAAATTCTTAGTTGAGTCTGGTTTTTCTAAAGGAAAAGTCGACACAACTCTCTTCATCAAACGTCAAGGGGAAGACATTGTTCTTATTCAAATTTATGTCGACGATATAATTTTTGGTTCTACAAATCCAAAATATTGCAAGAAATTCTCTGCTCTTATGGTCAAAAGATTTAAGCAATGAACTTCTAGTTGATCTAAGCAATGAACTTGTTCTTCGAAACTCGAAGAACACGAAGAACGCGAAGAACGAATGAAGAACACAAGCTTGTGTTCTTCCTTGATCTCGGCCGAATGGAGGAGGAGAGGGGTTAGGGTTTTCGTGTAATATGGTGTAACCAAATAAGGGAGCCGTAAGCCTTCTATATATAATAGAAGGACTTTCACTTAGGGCCCTTCTAGTTTAATTCAGATCAATCTCTTAATTAAACTTATCTCTTACACTTTAAACCCTTATAGTTTTACTAGTTATTATTGTCACACTTAATTATCAAATGTCTTAGTATTACACACTTATATATTTCGGTACCCATATACACGAAATATATATACTTGTGTTTTATACTTTTAACAATTAATTAGACAATAATATTATCCAATCACTATATGATTTAATAGCTTAAAATCATATCAATGATAATCTTTAATTAGTTAGTTAAACTAATCCAGTAATAAGTTAAACTTAACTTAATACTTAAATGATTCATAATGACTATTATTAATCATTCCTCTTCGTAGTACCATTGCATATCTTGCACGTATTACATGCATCACCGGTGTGACCCTTAAGTGTTTTGTAGGCATGGATGTATCATCATAGGTTGACTAACTGTGCACATAATTCCAACAGATGGTTCATGTGGTTTGCTAAAAGTTTTCGATTTGGTCCTTAAGTTTCAAAACTTACACAGATGGTCTCTAAGACGAAATGTTTTCACGCTTTTAATCCATAATACTAACTGCCGTGATAAGTGAATGTTAAATCTAGAGGGTAATTGTAACGACCCGAAATTTGTAAATAAATAAATTGTATAAAAATATGATAAATAAAGATAAATCGTTTAAAGAACGTGGGAATTGGTTTCGTGTCATTTGGATACCGTATGAGAAAGTTATGAACGAAACTAGATCGAAAGGGGGAACAAAAACTGCAGCCCAGCTGCATTGCCCAGATAGCGCCGCTATCTGGGAGATCGCGACGCGATCTTTAAGCAGCGACCCGAAATAGCGTTCGAAGGGGAAACGCGAATTTGAGATCGCGTGGAGATCGCGACGCGAAAACCGGACGCGATTTCTGGCGGACATCGAGATAGCGCCGCTATCTTGTAGATAGCGACGCGATCTCCGTCGCTGAAAGCATTAAAGTCGGGTTTCATGTCATTTAATGCATCCAAAACCCTAGTTTTTCCTCCCACTCGAGTTGTGAACAATTTTGAGTGTAAAGCATCATTTGGAGCAGATTTCTTGGTCAAATCTTGTGATTCTTCACTCCTAGTTGAAGATTAAAGGTATATCTTCAATCCTTTGTAGTTGTAGCTTTAGATCTAAGGATTTAGAAGCTTGGGGGTTGAAACCCTAGTTCTTAGGGTTATGGGTTATGGTGATATAAATGGTGTATACACTTACTAGATGGTATATTAACAAAGGAAACAAGTGTATGATTATGATTTGTAAGAATCTTAAGGGTTGGTTAAACCTAGGGTTTGGTAAATCATCATATTTGGGGAAATGGATTGATGGGTGTTATCTAAAGGTAGATGAACACATTAGTAGTAGTTTGTGATGGTAACCTTGTTGTGATAATTGTTTTAGACATTCGGTGAAGTGTTGAAGTGGACGAATTGTGAGCAAGGAACCGGCGGAAGGAATACGGTTAAAGCATCTTTATTGCTAAGGTGAGTACGTGTGGAAATTTACTGAGTACATAGCCTATGAAATACATTTTATTACTTGTGTCATGGTCTATTTGCTTAATTGTGTAGACTAGTAGCTAGTAGTTAGTTATATTGATAGTTGTATTGAACCAACTTGTTTGATGATAGACGTGATAGCCGATAGCTAGATTGACATAACCATCGAGTTATGATATGGTGAGATGATGTGATGATTCGGGGGATCCCCGGTCATGAGGTATGGAATGGGGAGCATTTGGGCGGATCCCCATCGGCCCATTCCATGATAGTAGTCTTGCTAACTGGAAGTAGTCCGGCGAGTAAGGCAGGTATAGGTAGATTGGGCGATTCCCTCTTGCCTTTACCTTGAAGCTTGTTAATGCGGGGGATCCCCGGTTAATAAGTTAATGTGGTTCTAGTTGGTTGGGGATGTCCCGACAACTAGATATGATTGCTAGGAAAGCAAGGTATTAGAGTCACAATAGGGTGACTAGATAGATGGGTAATTGCTTACATGTTTGTTTGTTTGTCATTCGATTATTATTATTAACTTTGGGGTCTAAACCCATGTAGCTCACGAGACGTTTTTGTCTCACGTACTCCTTGTTTTGTTTTGCTATGTACTCAGGTTCGGGATCGAAGGCTTAGGTACGCATGGATAGAGATGCAGGACCTAGATTAGAAGAACACTAGATTGGATTTAGTCTTAGCTTGGTTATGATCTATTTTGTAACACCTACTTTTATACTCTGATTTCATACCAAGGTTTTTGTAAATCCAAATTAAGGATGTTCTTCTATTTATAAAAATGTTTTATTTTGGCCAATATTTGGTATTAAAATTTGAGGTGTTACAACTTGGTATCAGAGCTATAGTTTAAGTGAATTAGGTTGGATGACCATCCTAGTCTTAGACTGTAGCATTAGGAATATAAGATTCCTTAAGATCATAGGTTGACCTTGAGACTTTACATTAAGTTTAGGGTTGAACCTAGGGGACCGATGAAATTTGATATGATTTTGGATATTGAGTCTTATGAGACTACTGGGTTGTGCATAAGGTACTAAATGTTTAATGTCTTCGTATAGTCTTGATCGAAAGAAATGGTGAACACTCGTAGAAGTGGGAAAGCCCCGGAAAACCGGGAGGAGGAGATACCTCATGTAGAGGTTGAGGTTGAACAAGAAAGTCAACCGTCGATGCATCGGGTGGGTGAGTCGGAGGTCGGAGCTAATAGAACTCCGGTAACTATGGCGGATCTCCAAACTATTATCGATCAAATCAAGGGAATGGTGGCCGAAGAAGTGCACCGTATTATTGGAGACCGTGAAAAATCGGGTGGAGACCGTGAATCCGAGGCTAAATCGGATGAGAGAACTGGGGTAGTGGCACCGGGGAGGGGAAATCCTCCACGAGTGGCCAAAGTGATGCTAGGGCTAGGCCCATTGTGAAAGAGGGTTGTTCGTTTAAATCCTTCATGGCTTGTAAGCCAAATGTGTATACGAGTAGTTCGGACCCGAAAGTAACTATGAGGTGGATCCGAGAGACCGAGAGGGTTATCGATAGTAGTAAGTGTAAGGATGCCGACATGGTGACGTATGCGTCACAACTATTGAAAGAAGATGCTATGGTATGGTGGGATATCGTGTATGAGACCCTCGGGAGGGAGGTGATTGAGAAGATGTCGTGGGATGAGTTTACCACGAGGTTGAAAAAGAAATTTTGCCCTGAAAGGGATTTGGAGAAAATGCACGAGAAATTCTTGACCCTTAAGAAGGGTGATATGTCGATTGAAGAGTATTCGAGAGAGTTCACGGGATTGCTCCCGTTTGTTGCAAAAACTTACTCGGATGAGAGGTTGAGAGTGGTTCGGTATGCAAGTGAGCTACCGTGGGATTATCAATTGGATGTAAAGAGGGCGGTTTCACTCGATGAGGCTATTAGTGCCGCCCGGAGTGTTGAGGAAGTAAATGAGGCACGTGTTGCCGAAAGGGCCCATGTGGGCGAGAAAAGGAAAGCCGAGAGCGGCTCTAGTTCGTTCAAGAAGGGGAAGTTCACTTCGAGCTTCTCTAAGCAAGGTAGTGTTGGCTCGTGCAAGAAGTGCGGGAAGAATCATGCCGCGTGTGCCGAGGAGAGTCAAAAACTTGCTTTAATTGTGGGAAGCCGGGGCATATGGCCCGAGAATGCAAGTCTAAATCGTTAGCCGAGGTTGAGTGTTTCTCGTGCCACGAAAAAGGGCACTATAGCAATGTGTGCCCGAAGAAGGGGACCGAATCGGTGGTGTCCACGGCTCAAAAGAAAGTGGAGCCGGCTAAGGTGAAGGGGCGATCCTTCCAACTCACTCGAGAGGAGGCGAAGGAGGCGCACGATGTGGTGTCAGGTACTTTATTTATTAACTCCTTGCCAACTCATATTTTGTTTGATTCGGGTTCTAACTATTCGTTTGTGTCTTATGAGTTCGGTTGTAAATTGAATGTGCCGTCCGAAATGTTAGATGAGGTTTATGAGATAGAAGTAGCCGACGGGAAAACGTCTATGGTTGAACGTATTTATAGAAATTGTGAGATAGAAATAGACGGTAGAAAGTTTAAGGTGGATTTGTTGCCCATGGGAATTAGGGCGTTTGATGTGGTTATCGGTATGGATTGGTTGGGTATGCACCAAGCCAAGATTTTGTGTGGAAAGAAAATTGTGTCGATTAGGACACCCGAGAATGAGAAAGTGTATGTGTATGGGGAGAAACGACATCACATGCCTAATGTGATTACCGCCATTAAGGCGAGGAAAAGTATATCGAAAGGTTGTGCATCGTTTATTGCATATGTATTAGATGGCCGAAAGGAAAAGAAGTCAATGGATAATGTCAAGATTATTCGGGATTTCCCCGAGGTATTTCCCGATGACTTGCCCGGTTTGCCACCGGAGAGACAAGTCGAATTTAAAATCGATTTGGTTCCGGGGGCGACGCCGATTGCTCGTGCTCCCTATCGTTTAGCTCCCACCGATATGCGGGAATTGAAGACCCAATTGCAAGATTTGTTAGATAAAGGTTTTATTCGTCCGAGTTCGTCACCGTGGGGTGCACCGGTGTTATTTGTTAAGAAGAAAGACGGTTCGATGAGAATGTGTATCGACTACCGAGAGTTGAATAAGGTAACTATTAAGAACCGTTACCCGTTGCCGATGATTGACGACTTATTCGACCAATTGCAAGGTGCTAGTTATTTCTCGAAGATTGATTTGAGGTCGGGCTATCACCAAGTTCGGGTGAAAGAAGGCGACACCGAGAAAACGGCTTTTCGTACACGTTATGGTCATTATGAATTCCTAGTGATGCCGTTTGGTCTTACAAACGCGCCGGCTATTTTTATGGATTTGATGAATCGGGTTTGTAAACCGTTCCTTGATAAGTTTTTGATCGTGTTTATTGACGACATTTTGATTTATTCGAAAACCGAAGAAGAACACGAAGGTCATTTGAGGCTTGTTCTAGACGTGTTGAAACGGGAGAAGTTGTATGCAAAATTCTCGAAGTGTGAATTTTGGTTGCGGGAGGTGCAATTCTTAGGTCACGTGGTGACGTGTGATGGTATTAAGGTTGATCCGTCCAAGATTGAAGCGGTGTCAAATTGGGAGCCTCCGAGAACTCCTACCGAGGTTAGAAGTTTTCTTGGATTAGCCGGTTATTACCGAAGGTTTATACAAGACTTCTCGAAAATCGCGATTCCACTCACGAAGTTAACAAGAAAAAGTGAGAAGTTTGTGTGGGAGAAGAAGCAAGAAGAGGCGTTTAAGTTGTTAAAGGAAAAGTTATGTAACGCGCCGATCCTTACGTTACCGGATGGTATGGAGGATTTTATGGTTTATAGTGATGCGTCGAATCAAGGGCTCGGTTGTGTGTTGATGCAAAGAGGTAAAGTGATCGCATATGCTTCGCGACAATTGAAGAATGCGGAATTAAGGTACACGACACACGACTTGGAGTTGGCGGCGATTATATTTGCCTTAAAATTGTGGAGGCATTATTTGTATGGTACTCGGTGTATGTTGTACACGGATCATAAAAGTCTACAATACGTGTTTACTCAAAAAGACCTTAATATGCGACAAAGAAGGTGGATCGAGTTGATTGCCGATTATGATTGTGAGATTGTGTATCACGCGGGAAAGGCTAATGTAGTGGCCGACGCCTTGAGCCGAAAGGTCTATGAAAAACCGAACCGAGGAATTTTATCACGTATAGAAGTCGTCTCGAGCATCATCGAAAGAATCAAGAATGCCCAACGAGAGGTTATGGGAAAAGACGAGTTAAGACAAGAACGGTTAGGTAAGAACCAACATTTTCTCGAAAATGTACAAGGGTTGAAGACCGTAGGCGGTCGTATTTGGGTTCCTAAGTTCGGTGGTATCCGAAAAGAGTTGTTGTATGATGTGCACAAGTCGAAGTATTCGATTCACCCGGGAAGTACAAAGACGTACCAAGATATGAAACGGGTTTATTGGTGGCCCGGAATGAAGGCGAGGGTGGCCAAGTATATCTCTAAGTGTGCCACGTGTGCACAAGTGAAAGCCGAGCATCAAGTACCGTATGGGGTAGCTCAATCATTGGTTGTACCGGCCGGGAAGTGGGAAGATATAACTATGGATTTCATAGTAGGTTTACCGAAGACGAGTAGAGGTCACGATGCCATTTGGGTCATAGTTGACCGGTTGACCAAGAGTGCATTATTTTTAGCAATTTGGGAAACGTTGCCACTTGAGAAATTGGCTAAGTTGTATGTTGATGAGGTGGTTCGACTCCACGGGGTTCCGTTATCGATTGTGTCCGATAGAGACGCGAGGTTTACCTCGAGATTTTGGCGGTCATTACAAGAAGAGTTGGGTACAAAGTTGCGGTTGAGCACGGCTTATCACCCGCAAACTGACGGTCAAAGTGAAAGAACGATTCAAACGGTTGAAGACATGTTGAGATCGTGTGTGTTAGACTTCGGTGGTAAATGGGATGAACATTTACCGTTAGTCGAGTTCTCGTATAATAATAGTTATCACTCGACTATTAAGATGCCGCCTTATGAGGCGTTGTATGGAAGAAAATGTAGAACTCCATCTTGTTGGTTGGAAGCGGGAGAGACGAAACTCACGGGTCCCGAGATCGTGAGAGTGACAAATGAGAAGATCGGTATTATTCAAACCAACATGAAAGTCGCCCAAGATAGACAACGAAGTTATTCGGGTTTGAAGAAAAGGCCATACGACATGGATGTCGGCGATATGGTCATGTTAAGTGTCACCTTGGAAAGGTGTGATGCGGTTTGGTAAAAAGGGAAAGTTAAGTCCAAGGTATGTTGGACCGTTTAAAATATTGAAACGGGTCGGGCTTCAAGCTTTTAAGTTGGAACTTCCACCCGAGCTTCAAGGTGTGCATGACACCTTTCACGTGAGCTATTTGAAAAAGTTTATCGGGGAAGTTGAAAATATTATTCCGTTGCAAGAGTTGCGGGTTGACGGCCCGAATCGGTTGATTGAGGAGCCCGAGGCTATATTAGAAACGAAAACAAAGAAGCTTCGGAATAAGGATATCGAGTTAGTGTTGGTCAAGTGGAAGCATTCACTTGGGCCGAATTTGACTTGGGAAGTCAAAGACGAGATTCGGAAAAGATACCCGGATTTCGTGAACTATGATGAGATTCCGAGGACGGAATCTTCTTAAGGGGTAGATAGTTGTAACGACCCGAAATTTGTAAATAAATGAATTGTATAAAAATATGATAAATAAGGATAAATCGTTTAAAGAACGTGGGAATTGGTTTCGTGTCATTTGGATACCGTATGAGAAAGTTATGAACGAAACTAGATCGAAAGGGGGAACAAAAACTGCAGCCCAGCTGCATTGCCCAGATAGCGCCGCTATCTGGGAGATCGCGACGCGATCTTTAAGCAGCGACCCGAAATAGCGTTCGAAGGGGAAACGCGAATTTGAGATCGCGTGGAGATCGCGACGCGAAAACCGGACGCGATTTCTGGCGGACATCGAGATAGCGCCGCTATCTTGTAGATAGCGACGCGATCTCCGTCGCTGAAAGCATTAAAGTCGGGTTTCATGTCATTTAATGCATCCAAAACCCTAGTTTTTCCTCCCACTCGAGTTGTGAACGATTTTGAGTGTAAAGCATCATTTGGAGCAGATTTCTTGGTCAAATCTAGTGATTCTTCACTCCTAGTTGAAGATTAAAGGTATATCTTCAATCCTTTGTAGTTGTAGCTTTAGATCTAAGGATTTAGAAGCTTGGGGGTTGAAACCCTAGTTCTTGGGGTTATGGGTTATGGTGATATAAATGGTGTATACACTTAATAGATGGTATATTAACAAAGGAAACAAGTGTATGATTATGATTTGTAAGAATCTTAAGGGTTGGTTAAACCTAGGGTTTAGTAAATCATCATATTTGGGGAAATGGATTGATGGGTGTTATCTAGAGGTAGATGAACACATTAGTAGTAGTTTGTGATGGTAACCTTGTTGTGATAATTGTTTTAGACATTCGGTGAAGTGTTGAAGTGGACGAATTGTGAGCAAGGAACCGGCGGAAGGAATACGGTTAAAGCATCTTTATTGCTAAGGTGAGTACGTGTGGAAATTTACTGAGTACATAGCCTATGAAATACATTTTATTACTTGTGTCATGGTCTATTTGCTTAATTGTGTAGACTAGTAGCTAGTAGTTAGTTATACCGATAGTTGTATTGAACCAACTTGTTTGATGATAGACGTGATAGCCGAGAGCTAGATTGACATAACCATCGAGTTATGATATGGTGAGATGATGTGATGATTCGGGGGATCCCCGGTCATGAGGTATGGAATGGGGAGCATTTGGGCGGATCCCCATCGGCCCATTCCATGATAGTAGTCTTGCTAACTGGAAGTAGTCCGGCGAGTAAGGCAGGTATAGGTAGATTGGGGGATTCCCTCTTGCCTTTACCTTGAAGCTTGTTAATGCGGGGGATCCCCGGTTAATAAGTTAATGTGGTTCTAGTTGGTTGGGGATGTCCCGACAACTAGATATGATTGCTAGGAAAGCAAGGTATTAGAGTCACAATAGGGTGACTAGATAGATGGGTAATTGCTTACATGTTTGTTTGTTTGTCATTCGATTATTATTATTAACTTTGGGATCTAAACCCATGTAGCTCACGAGACGTTTTTGTCTCACGTACTCCTTGTTTTGTTTTGCTATGTACTCAGGTTCGGGATCGAAGGCTTAGGTACGCATGGATAGAGATGCGGGACCTAGATTAGAAGAACACTAGATTGGATTTAGTCTTAGCTTGGTTATGATCTATTTTGTAACACCTACTTTTATACTCTGATTTCATACCAAGGTTTTTGTAATTCCAAATTGAGGATGTTCTTCTATTTATAAAAATGTTTTATTTTGGCCAATATTTGGTATTAAAATTTGAGATGTTACAGTAATTCGGTCTTTTTACATTTTCTCTATTTTTTCTTAATTTGGTCACTGTTGCTTTCAACCTCAAACTCTCAATTTTGTAGAACACACCATCTTCTACCTCAAGCTACACTAAAATAAAAAGAAATTAAAAAATAAAAAACTTGTAGAGTGGTCAAGTCTCGCAACTGGTGGATTTGAGCTTGTAGAGTTGAAGATTCAAAGGGCTAATAAAGCAGAACCATAAAAGGAGTGAATGAAGCAAATGACGATTGATGAACATATGAAGATAGAACAAATGCAAGAATTATAGTTACCCGCTTCAAGAAGTTCTGAAATCTAACGACCCAAGTAAGGGAGGTAACGATTAGTTTCAATGGAACGATACAGGGCTTCTAGATGGTGAGAAAACATAGAGTTATGCTTTGAAGAACCAAGTGACCTACGTTCAGCGTTGACCTTGATTTTAGCCCTAGTAGCATTTCAATTCATTCATCGTGGAATACCAAGAATGTTGGTATCACTATGAATGTTCCAGCAATAACACAATATATGCTTGATAAAATTCACACATGACCTAAAAAATATTAGGGGTGAGCATGGGGCGGTTTGGGGCGGTTTTTAACTAAGACCAAACCCCGCCCCGAAAGTTCGGGTTTTGAGAATTATACTCCGTTCGGTTTCGGGTTTTTCGGTTTCGGTTTTTCGGGTTTTTCGGTTCGGTTTGGGTTTTTCGGTTCGGTTTCGGGTTTTTTCGGTTTTTTAGTTTCCTTTAAATTTACCAATTTATTACCTTAAAAACTAATATCATGATTCAAACTTTCAAACCTTAACTCATTTCATTATAAATAAAAAACAACTAGTAAGTTTAATATAATGTAATAATAAATTCAACTAACATAATTTGAAAAAAATTAATAATAGAATAACATCCAACCATTTTTCGCAATAATCTTAGTCAATGTCTTCATCTATAGAAGTTTCATTGCATGGTTGCTTTCCTTTTGCAAAAAATTTATATCAAATCTTTTAAAAATATTCTTATATTTTTATAAAACTTGAAATATATATAAAGGCGGGGCGGGGTGGCTTTTTCGGTTTGGTTTTTCATATGCCCCCGAAAACCGCCCCAAACATTCGGGTTTTCCAAAAATCAAAACCGTTGATGTCGGTTTTCATATGGTTCGGTTTTTTCGGTTCGGTTTTTTCGGGGTTTTCGGGTTCGGTTCGGTTTTTCGGTTGTTATGCTCACCCCTAAAAAATATGGAACAAGACTCAATATGTGGACAAATGAAGTCGAGAACTGGAGAGAATTTTCCTCTTGATTCAATATCAACAATCTCTAAAGGAGATATCAATAGCATATGCTAATTCCCCATGAAAATTGAAACAAAGACTTTTTAAAAAGTACTTGAGTAGCTAGGAAAGTCGTGCGTTGCATCGTTGGGTCCATGATGTCTTCTTGAATAACATTATGCAACATATGTAGTCCGATAAAAATGTGGTTGCCCGACTTTTTAGTCGGTTTGGTAAAGGTTTTTTGATTTCTTTAATCTTGTCACATACTCTACTTAAACTCACATTTTAAATTTCCTACTCATCTCTCGTAATCTTCGTTATGTGTTTGAGGAGATCAACAATGTTTAAATGCATCTTGAGTGACAATTTTTGTTCGGATGTATAGAATGGAATATGTTTTGCACCAAAAACGTTATCACCCTTCTCAGTTTTTACCTCACCACACCCCAATCAAGATCTCGTGATACTTGATTCCGCTCACCTAAACCTAATCGACCCTTACATTCTAAATCGAAGGTGGCTCCCGGGGTATATCATGTCAACTCTCGTAGATCATGGGAGTAATGAAATTAGTCTATAATGCTCATCTACAATAATAAACATTTACCCAGATTTCTTGATATGTAGAAGTCACATAAATACCATCAAAAAAATTATATATCACCTATATAAATTGTTTCTCTCATACTTATAGAAACTGTTAACATAACATTTATTTCAATTATCGTTTGCACAACGGTTGATTCAAATGTGTGGCTTACGTTTAGAGTTTGTGTAATTTTAGCTCTAGCAGGATCAATCCTCGTGAAACATCATGTTGGGATGTCACTATGAGTGTTCCGCTGGATCACGAATATGCATTATAGTTGATATTTTTGTATGTTGTATGTTGCATAAACAAGAAAAATATATCAATTGATCTAAATACTTTGTTCATTCAAATGAAGGTGTGATATGGGACAGCTTGTTCACTAACTTCAACGCCACACAATTTAAAATGAGTTAGTGATATTAAATCCACGTGCATTATTTAAACAAATTTATGTTAAAAATCTGAGTGGTTGTTGGTGGTGTGGAATTGCTTTACTGGGCCAATAAGTCTGGTGACTCACTCTACAAATCAGTGATCACATATTATTTGGTCGCCCGGCTTAGAAAAAGTTTTAAAAACACTGATAGGTTGTTCCATATGTTTTCTAAATTTCTAAATTTATATTTTAACATCACATATGCACTCACTTAAGACTATACCCTCACTTTGAGTAACGGCTGAAAATGTATTTACTAGGAAGGTAACACCGATTCTGGCTAGACAACCCGAGGATAAGTCTGATTTCTAAATAGAAAAAGTATTTTGATATCAATTTTATCATTCATTTTTGTTTTGATTTACGATCTTTTATCCCCTAGAAATATTAATGCTCCAAATTGAAGTAATATTTCTCCCTCTTGACAAAATATGTAAAAAATATATATTTCTTTAGAATGTTACTTAGAGAAATACAAGAAGGAGAGGAGATAAATTTCTTTTGTTAATGGTTTATATATATCTTTGAAACTTTTCCTAGATGATCGGGTCCTAATCCAATTTAATTAGAAGCAAATGCCTGTTGAAACTTGGGTTTCAAGCTGATATACTTGAAAGTCATCTTTCATTAAGGTTCGGGGTTCGAGCTGATTAACTCGAAAGCCATCTTTCTTGGAGGTTCAGGTTTTCAAACTAATTTACTTACAAGTCATCTTCCGTTTAGGCTCGGTTTATACATTAAGATATGTATAAACTATATTTCTGCAGAGCAAATCATACAACTTTTTGTTCCCATTTTTCATTTGGGCTGATGGAGTTAGTCTTTGATTGAAATCATTAATAAGGTATCAATTTGATGTAAAGATTTAGAATTTCAAGAAGAACTCAAACTTGATATTTCACTTTTAAATAATTTTTGTGGAAATATTTTAGACTTTCGAGTTTTAGGAATCCATTTTTTATTTGAGATCGTGGTGTGATAGAAACACAAACATGTTTCACCTTTGGCACATAATATGAAGTAGTTTTAGTTGTCAAAGCAAACAAATCTTTTCTTGTGTACATTAAAGGTTATATCTTAGAATTTGAATTATTCAGAATCGTAAAATGTTTGAAAACATTTTTTTATCTAGAAGTAAAAGGTTCTGAACATTGTAGTTTTACAAATAACTTCCTACTCTTATAAAGAGAATAAAATGTTTCTTTATATCATTTGACGCTACAATTTCTTCCTCATGTAGACTTCAAGTTAAGTCTTTAACTTGTTTCGTTAAAGACTTTTTTTTATTTTCATTGTCATCAAATCCTTTCTGTTTTAGTAACAACTAATTATTAGTTATTTGATATTTATTTTGCATCTCAATGTAAAGTTTATGATATTTGTTATTTTGAGAATCAGTATCTTGTATTGAATCTTTTAAAGATGATATTTACTTAGTTAATATTTCAATTTCAAAAAATTAATGTTTTATTTTCCGAAATTCAATTTTTCATTTGCATCATGTACTTCTTTACCATTTGAAGCAAATTGTTTGATTTGGTTAGTACACGTCATAAGTTTGGATGTTTTGTATGTTAATTATGTTTTTAAATTATTTATTAAATTTTTTTCATTTTCAGTAATTTTCTAAATTGATTATTATAAGTTTTTTGTGTCTGACTGTCAACGCTTACTTTTAGTATTTCTGTAAATTTTTAAAATTGTGCCCTGAAACATTTTCGATTTCTCCCTCCTTTTTCATCATCAAATTTTAAAAGAATGATGCTGGGCTTTTCAAATGATGTTAGGCTAATTAAATGATGCTATATCTAGTTAGTGTTGGATTTTTGTATTTAGTATTAGGAGTTAAAAAGAAATAAAATAACTGGGTTGAAAAATTGTTGTTGGGCTTGATTAAAAAAAAATCGTTATTGGGCTCTTTAGAAAAGAAGTCTTGAATCGGCACAAGAGCTGCGTGAAACTCCATGAATTGTTGTTTTAAAATTGTTCTTGGGTTTGATTAAAAATGATGTCGTTATTAGGCTATTTAAATTGATATTGGGCTGAGAGATTGTTGGGCTTCTAAATTGGTAGGCGTTTTTTTTAATTGTTGGGCTCTGGGTCTTTTTTTTTAAATGTGGGGGCTGTGTTTTTTGTTTTTCTTTCTTTTTTTTATTTGATTCTTCTATTAAGCTCTTAATACGAGCTAACTGTTTTGATTTTGTTAGACATTTGACCAATACATGATTGAATTTTTATTTCTTTTTAAACTCAACATTTTTCACGATCCAAACATGCAACCCGTAAATCCTTAACAAAAAAAGGTTAAAAATTTCTATACATTTGAGGAAGCACACAGGTTTCAAACGTTAAAATTCAGAGCTTTTACAAGCAATATTATGAAAGTAATAAACTCTTAAATTGATTCTTAAAAAAATATGGAATGAGTAAACGAAGTAACAAAAATAGACAGTAATCATGTGTTAGCTTTTTATCAAACACTTGGTGGGCATTTGCAAACTTGCTAAGTAGAGTGTCTTTTTAATAAAAATAGATGAAGAAGCAAAAGGTGGAATGGAGATTTTTACTGAAATCGAACAATGAGTACAGTAGATGTTAGATCTTTCGATTTTTCTTTTTGTCAGACTTTTGTTTGGATTTGTTGCAAGATTGTTTCTTGTTACCTACCTGTTTTCAAAGCTCCCATCTAACTTTATTAGCTCCGTATTAAATCTGTATCTATACATCTATATTTATCTATATCTATACACACTTTTATGAAGTATTTTGGGGAAAATTTATTATTAAATCAATAAAAGAGTCTGATTTAAAAGTATACCTTGATCAAAATCTTATTTGAGAACAATTCGATTCATAGGACGCAACTAAAGACAAACTATCAAACAAATACAAAGACTCCATTCATGTCAAAAAGAAGTCCCAAACACGCAACCATCGAGTCAAATGCATTTACTATGATTCCATTAGGGGTGAACATAGTACTGTACTATGTATATTTTCTTTATACCGCGTACCGTACCATCTCTAATTGGTACGCTGATTTAGCTACCAATACCATACCGAGTTTACTTGGTACCAATTTGTGTGGCTACCAACAATCTTGGTTGGTACAAATTGGTAATGGTATATACCAACATGACAAACTTATATGAAATTAAAATAATTAATATCAAAAGAAGAATGATATTTTATCATTATCAACCAGTTAAACAATGATACAATATGTGTTATTATAATATTATATTAGTTTCAAAGATAGTTTTTGGGCACATCCATAATTTAAATAAAATATCATAAATTTTAATATTTAATTGGAGTCTTGGGCAAATAGATTGGTAGTTTGGTACAATTATTAAATTAAGAATATATATATATATATATATATATATATATATATATATATATATATATATATATATATATATATATATATATATATATATATATATATATATATAATGGTAAAGGAGTGTACCATTGACACTAGCCACATATTGTGACCGGACACCCGACCCAGCAACAGGTGCATTCCCCGGTAAATCACCTAACAATGATATCCACACCACTGCTTGGGCTCGATATACGAGACCTAGCATTTTCAGCACAGAGGGGGACCCACGTTTCAACGGAGGCTGGTGGCCACAAGGGGGGTTTCACGGGGTTCGAACCCGGGACCTCCCACATAGGAGGCCCAAGTCTTACCAACCGCGCCCACCCTTGTGTGGTTGGTAGTACCGTACCAATTGTGCAATCATGGTACGGTAATGGTACAAAATTTTTAGATACCATGGTATACTTTACCAACCAATATATATATATATATATATATATATATATATATATATATATATATATATATATATATATATATATATATATATATATATTGGTTGGTCAAGTATACCATGGTATCTAAAAATTTTGTACCATTACCGTACCATGATTACACAATTGGTACGGTACTACCAACCACAAATGTTGGCTACTAACATATTAGCTACCAACTATTTTTGGTATGGTTGGTAGAATGTTGGTTGGTTTTACTCGGTACAAATTTAACATCTCTAGATTCCATAACCTCTTGTTATAAGGATGACAACTAGAAACAAACAAAAATAATACCTACCAAAACAACTACAAAGACAATATTTTATGACAATATGAAATTCCAAAACATAAGCAACATACGCATAATGATGAAATTAAGAAACTTGAATGATGGCCGCTTAACATTGGCGGACCAATGACAAGAACGGACCAATAGCAGAAAAAAAAAACCAATATTTTTTTAATCATAACATAAAATAATATTTCATTAATAATAATAAATATACCTTTTGTTATTATACTTATTACTTCCTCTAAAGTGGAATTTCAAATCCAATATATATCATGGATTTTTGAAATGAACGAATTATGCAAGATACATGTAAGGATTTAATAAAGGATCTACAAATATTGGTTTGCATATATGCATTTATGTATGTAATCCATGTATACATATATGTTGTTGTGCATATATGTTACACATATCTAAACATAAATGGTATTTGTGCATTATTTATACATATATGTTTTTTTTAGTATTTTGGATGGTTTTTTGAGTATAGGATGCTTCTTTTTAAATATATATTTGATTTGGGATAAAAGATATTAAATTGTATATGTATTTACTAAATTATGAATGACTTAAAAGAGTTATTCAAGGTTCTAACAAAAATTATATAGATGTAACTCGCCCATATAAATATATATTTCCTATCTGTTTCGTGCAGATAAAATGTTTAAACTAAGTCCTCCTTGGTCGTTGGAATCCCAAGATGTTTGCTTCATTTTTAATTCGTTGCATAATTCTAGTAGTCCAATTGCAACCATTCTTCTTATCAAAGCCTTTTAACTTCTTGCGAGTTGTGACATTGACTCATATTTTGGAGGCTTATTAGAGACGTAATCAACTACGAACTATTACTTCGATAACACTTTATAATACTTCTTCGTTTCATAAAATAAGTTACACCAATTAGGTTTTATGTATTTTGAGGCAAATGATTGTAATAAATGTTACATTAAAGGAATAATTTCATACATATCCTTGTAAATCTTGAATATTATGTTTATATCCTTGCAAATTTCATTATTACCTATATATCCTTCCAAAACCTTAAAATTCTCACATATATCCTTTTACCTAATTTAGTTTTATTTAAATCTTTTAAAATTTTAAAAACATATATATTATGGTGATTTACCTTAAATACCCTTAAAGTTATAAACCTTCCATGCGTAGATTCTGTGAGGAGAAAACAAACACATCTAAACAAATTAACTCAGCCGCATTCTCTCGATTTTTGATTCGTACATGAAAATCACCAGCATAGATTCCCATGCAAATTACCAACATAAATTCAGATTCGTACTGTACATGTATTCAGTTTTAGGCTTTTTTTTTTTTTTTGGAAACGGCAAATGAAATAACGGAAGCCTACTCGCAATTTTTCAGCGAGCACCCCGAGTTCGAGCTCCGCATAAGCGGGCAAACCCAGCCCCTTTAAGCCATACAAATCCACCAGAAAATTTCGTAATTGAGAGAATGCGATTGATTTAATTTATAGGGATCTTTAGATCCCTCCCAAAATTAACGCATAGTGTTTATCATTTTAAGGGTATTTAAGGTAAATCACCATTAATTTAGATTAATATATATTTTTTTTTAAATTTTAAAAGATTTAAATAATATTAAATTAAGTAAAAGGATATATGTGAGAATTTTAAAGTTTTGAAAGGATATATAGGTAATAATGATATTTGCAAGGATATAAACGTAATATTCGAAGTTTGCAAGGATATGTATGAAATTATCCCTAAATTAAATTAAATTGAATAGTTAGTAAGTGATTTGTCTCACATATTATAATTAAAGTGAGTTTAATATTGTTTAAAAATAAAAGTAAGTGTAAATGAGTCATTTCACTTTATTAAAAGAGATAGTTAATGCGTATGAGTTCCACTACTTTTTACCAAATAAAGAAAATTTCAAAGTGTGTCACTTATTTTGAAACACCATAAAATGAAAAGTGTGTCACTTATTGAAACGGAGGAAGTATATAACATTTTCTTAATGATAAACAGTGGCACACATGTGTTTTCCTTCTTTTATTTGTTACTTTTCTTTAATCTTTTATTTGTAACATACTTAACTTTGTTTTAAGCTAATGTTGAGATACGTTTCATTTAAAAATAGTGACATTTGATTCTTTTTTATTATTCTTTAAAAAAAATGGTTTTAAAGAGGTCTTAATTTACAAAATAACAGATTATTTAATCTTATTTTAATATAAAGTTTTTACATTGACATGAGGTGCATACATAACTAAACAAAAGTAAAACAAATAGATACAAAATAATAATTAAGAATGAAAACAACTTAAATATAATCAGGATAATAACAAAAGTCTCAAATATAGTCATATATTGTACACTGAAACGTGTAATGTACTGATATAAACCACATTTTGGACATCGTATAAAAATCCACATGACATCACGTTGGGTACTTTCTATTAGTTAATAAATAATAGCCGAATATCTCTCTATATAATAAAAGAAGGTTTTTGCCAACTAGATAATGCCACGTCATAATGACAGTGCCATATCATATGCCACATAGGTTGTAATAGATAAATTTATTAATTATCTATTATTTGTAATTATCTATTATTCGTAAACTTATACTAAAGATAATTACCGACTTTAAAAAATAAAAAAAATTACAATGGCTTTAATAATTCAAATTTTAATGTTATCTTACTTATTTACATATAGATTTCAAATAGCAAGACGTAAATTAATAATAAAAATAAAAATTTGTAAACATTCGATAATTAAAATAACATTCGACTAATTCCTATTCCTATAAATATATGTAAAGTTTGTATTTCTGCAATTCTACATCGGTGACCTCGGTTTCAAAGTGACGGGTTCGGTTTCCAATTATATATTTATTTAGTTTTATTATAATTTACGACACGATTATAAAAATCACGACACTCCGTGAATTTCACGGGATATAACCTAGTACTATAATATAGTAACATTTATTTTAGTCTCCAACTTTACTAAACTGTCTTGTATTTGTAATGGGAGTTGATAATTATACCAAAAAAATTGAGCCATACACCACAGCTATGCTTTAGTACAGTTGTACAGACTAGGGGTGTTGATCGGGTATAACTTTCGGGTATCGGGTAGCTCGGGTCGGGTAGCTCGGGTATTTTCAAATATAAAAAATATCCAATACCCGAACCAAATTAATTCGGGTATTTGGGTATGGGTAGTTCGGGTAATGGGTCGGGTACGGGTATATCCACTACTACCCGAGAATTTGTACACTTGTATTGTCGGCGACCACAGTGATTATAATTGATCTTAATATACCAAATTTGTCTGCAATTTTACCAAACTCCAACTGACATGAGACTCTATCATTGACTTTTAGATGAAATTCATGGACTACAAACTTAACGATCGTATTTTATTTATAAAACTATAAAATATTACCTTTAAAAAATTCATTTTAATAAAATTCGGTTATTCGGGTATACCCGCCAACTTAAAATATTACCTTATACCCGATCCGTATTATTTTCGGGTTACCCAATACCCAAATGATTCTACCCGATACCCGAACTACCCGACCCGATCTACCCGAATTCGAAACGGGTCGGGCGGGTAGAGCGGGTTTTGGTTATTTTCGACAGCCCTAGTACAGACTGCTTCAAAACTTGTACAATGTGGTGGTGAAAGTAATTTTTGTGGTATAAACATCACCACCCATTTGTAATATTTTGTTATTGCTTTGCATGAAATGTTTTATGTTAGTCAAATTTTAAATTTATATTAGATAATAGTAATATAGAGTCGCGTTCAAAAGGTTCCATTATCTTTACGAAGTCCTGAGGAACAAATCTCAACCATTGATCAATAAGATCTAATGGTCAAGATTAATCACATATTTTATATATTGAGTGGTATTTTGGTCATTTTTTAAAAAATAAAAATATTTTTTTTATTTTTTTAGAGTTAATTACAAAAATGGTCCTTTAAGATGATATCACGTTGCAAGTGTGGTCCTAATCTTTTAATTTCGACAATCTTAGTCCTTTAAGATTACCAATTTTGCACGTTTGGTCCTTTAGGCCAAACGGTGTTAAATTTTTCAGTTAAGTGACCTCATGTGCAATGCACATGAGGGTATTTTCGTCTTTTCCCATTTACTTTGTACAAAAAAATAAAAATAAAATATATGTACTACTATCTATGCATTAGGTACACACCCACTTGAACATATACATTTCAACTTCTTCCCTAAAATCAAAACCCTAAATTACATCCTCTTGAGTGCTCATCTCTTAATTTGCGTTACGTTAGTTATGTGTTTGAATCATGAAAACATTGAGGCAGAAACATATTCTAGGCATCACGACCACTATCCGCCCCCCTCCCTGCAATTTTACCGGCTGCCGGAATTTGTCGGCATCGCAAGAATATTTTCAGACGATGGCGGTGCTAAAGGGTTACTAGCAGCAATCGGTTGCAGGGTTTTCTTCATTTGGGTGTTACGAACGAAAGAGGCAAGTTCCGGTGACATAGCAGAGCCTGTAGGCACCGGACTGTTTTCAGACGGGGGCTCAAAAACGGCCGTATTTGCATATTCAAGATTCGTCGCTCCATAGGGCACAAGCAGTTGAATTGCATGTGTATCCCCACTAAGTTGACCCATCCGAATCGATTGATGGTTGTCTGACGGCCCAGAAACGTCGGAATCTATCGCTGCCATAGTTCCCTTTTTTTCAAGCCATGGCGAAAACGAGATTTCTCGTGTTTCCTGTTGCGATTTGAACGAGGACCTTTCATAATCTTGTAGAGGAGATGATTCCGAGCAGGATGAGTGAAAATCAGGCTCCTTCTCCGACCAGAATGGCCGGAATTCGGCCACCTCCGAATTTACACACACTAATCGCACCTTAGTGTGTGTGTTTTGAGAGAAAAAGGGCGGCTATATATTAAGGTTGCACATTGTGTAACTTTAGTTGTACATGAATTTCTGGTTGTAATTTATATTTGGATGGTTGTACAACATGCATAAAAAATTGTATCTATATATAATTTTAATTTTATGTAAAAAAATAAATGGGAAAAGACGAAAATACCCTCATGTGCATTGCACATGAAGTCACTTAACAGAAAAATTTCACATTGTTTGGCCTAAAGGACCAAACGTGCAAAATCGATAATCTTAAAGGACTAAGATTGTCGAAATTAAAAGATTAGGACCACACTTACAATGTGGTATCATCTTAAAGGATCATTTGTGTAATTAACTCTTTTTTTATTTTTTTATTTTAGAATTTTTATTTTTTTTAATTTTTTAATATTTTTATTATGAAGGGGCATTTTAGTCATTTGGCACTTAAAAAAATTTCAATTTTTTTTTTAATTTTTAATTTTTATTTTAATTTTTAATTTTAATTTTTATTTAATTTTATTAATTTTTTTTATTAAAAAATGATATTTATTTGATAATTACGTGTATGACTTTACCACATGTGATTTTAGTATAAAATCACATGTGATTATATATTTAATCACATTTGATGTTTTAGTTCAATCACATGTGATTCAGAATGCAATCACATGTGATTCACTATACAATCACATTATGTGTTATTAATGAAAAAATAATAATTTTTAAAAAATAATAATAATAAAAATAAAAAAGTTTTTAAAAAATAAAAATTTTAAAATAAAAGATAAAAAATATTTTTTTTAAAATGACCAAAATACCCCTCAATTAAAAACTAAAAATAAAAAAAAATAAAAAATAAAAAAAAATCAAAATTTTTTTGAAGTGCCAAATGACTAAAATACCCCTTTATGTATAAAATATGTGATTAATCTTGTCAATTAGATCTTATTAATCAATAATTGAGATTTGTCCCTCGGAACTTGATAAAAATGATGGACCTCCTTCAACATTTTTCTAGTAATATAATATTTATTATAAAAACATTAGTATAACTGAAACAGTAAGGGTGAAAATGCGAGATAATAATATGTCATAATCTTACTGTATATGGAAATTGTAGATTTATAGTGATATGTAATATTCGTATCAGTAATATATATACGAAATAGATTTTAATTTTTAAAATTGTAGTCAGATTGAATATCTAAAAATTGAATATTGTAGTTGGGTTAGAAATATATGTATTTTATTTAATAATATAATATAGATATTCACATAGAACAATAACAATAACATTAATAATAATAATAATAATTGTAATAATAACAATTAAAAAACAAGTAGATGTTATATACTTTGTGTTATAATAAAGCAGTAAAATTACCTCTCGCCGTCTGTGTTATTATGTGCTATCTATATCAATCCAAAAACTTTATAGTATAAATTATATTATATAATTTGTTATTTTGAAAAATTTAAGCCTTGTATATAAAATTGTTAATAATTTAAATTTTAAAATATAAAATTACAATAAATACCCATAAAAGTTTATAAATTTACATATATTATGAAAAATATGTTGTAAAATTAATTAGATAAAATTACATTCCAAAAAATATGATCATGAATAATAATTTGAACCGAAATGAAAGGTTTATATTATACTATAAAATATACAAATTTATTAGTTACAGATTTACATAAAATATTACTCTTCAACTAAGTTGCAAAAAACAGTTGAAAAAGAGGTTGAACGGAGAAATGGGCTTGGAATTAAATTTCAAAGTAAAAGAAGTAAACAATATAGAACATAGAGAAACTAACTGGGATGGAAGGGAAATTTAAGCAATACAAAGGGCCCAACTACCACTTGGGTAGACATACTTTTATGTTTATTTAAGGTAATGTCTAATACTTATTATCATTTAAAATAAGGGATATGTTTTTTTTGAAGCTAATCAAACTAAAGATAATAATATTTTAGTTTTTTTTATTGGCTGGCATCTAATCTGCTTCTTTGCCCTTAACGAGACTTGAACTCATGATTTATAAGTTAAGGGTAACACCTTATAATTTACATTAATAGCACTAGGCTACAAAGTGTGGGTAATATCTTAGTAATAATAATAAGATTGGTCAAAATTTCGACCGGATTCATTGAACTTTTGATTCAACGGTTAGCAACAGGGTCTTGTAAAGCAAATCCACTTGCCCTAATATATAGATATCTGCCTGGGACTAGGTGGTTGACCATATATACATACACATCTATATATGTCACTACTTTGACAGCATCGAATTTGATGGATGATTCCACCGCCGCCACCGCCACCGGCGAGGCCGATGATACCGCGAATCAACAAGAAAGATTACTTCCGATTGCCAACGTGGGCCGGATCATGAAGCAAATCCTCCCACAAAACGCAAAGATCTCCAAAGAAGCCAAAGAGACTATGCAAGAGTGTGCTTCTGAGTTCATAAGTTTTGTCACCGGTGAAGCCTCCGAGAAATGCAAAAAGGAACGCCGGAAGACGGTCAACGGTGAAGATGTGTGTTGGGCCATGGGCACGCTAGGGTTTGATGATTATGGTCCGCCATTGAAGAGGTTTTTAGATAGATATCGAGAGGTTGAAGGAGATCGGTCGGCTGGTACATCTTCTTCAGCACCCGACTTTAATCCAAATTCAAAACCATTTTAGTCATCTTCTCTATTTAACTACTTTCTTTAAGTTTGTGTTGAAATTTTATAGGTTGATTAAAATTGATTAATTATGCATGTTTGATTTGGCAAATCTACACCAAAAGTTTTTTTTTTTTAACAACTTCACAAATGCTAACCTAACTTGAGTAGTACGTTCCCACATAATTAAGAACTTCAAATGACCATTTAAAGATCAAGGCAGATTTTATTATGTGTATTAATCTGACAACCAATCCATTTAGGTATACTATATTCGAACAACTGTGTTTTATGAACAAAACTTACGAAGATTACGGTAAAATATTATTGGGTTAAGGATGTGTAGACACTATACTTAAATTATCATTAGCCCCTACTATAAACATTGTGTGATCTATGCAAAACCCCTACCATGATTTAGCTAAGTTGAAATGTACAAGTACTCTTCATATAAATGTTGAAAAAAGGTTGATCCCGGCAACTCTAATCGGCCCCATCGAACTCGGCCTCTAAGGATACTCTATGGAGAGACATATTTTGACTCACTCAGCGGCTGAGAATCATAAGGAAGCGGGTTTTGAACCTCATACATATCATGAAGGTATGTGTAGAATTTTGGTGTTAAGTTTATGATAGTCTAAAAGATATCCAGCACGTTATAAACATGAATACCGTTTTTTTCTTAAAGATATGTGTGTTTATTTATGATCAAAATATGATCACCATGTGTTTAAAATGTACATTTTTGCATCCCCAAGGGACCTATTTAGTTAGAGCTCTTAGACGTTTTAATTGGTCGTTACCAACTGATTTAAGGTAGTTAGAAGTAACGAAAACTATTTATGAATTATGATTCAACAAAAGTCTTGTACATGTTGACAGCAGACTTAACGCATCAAGTAATTAAAATGCTTTATATATACATGATGTGCCTCACTAAATTGCATTGGTCTAGCACCAGGTAAACGAAAGTGATTACTTTGGTGGGTCAATATTTTTTCTAGTCTCATTTCTTGTTTTTGATATATATTTACATAAATATACACACCATATTTTAACATGTGGATCTGCAGCCTAGATAGATTTACCCCTCTGAAATACATTTTGGAAATTAAAAGATCATTACATATATTGTGGATTATCAATCTAAGGATTAATCAATGGATTAAGTACAAATAAGGTGAAATTAGGAAGATTTAGATGGAAAGAAAACTTGAACACATTCCATAAGGATTGAACAATACAAATTAGGGCAAAGGTTAATGGCAATTAGGTTACTACTTACTATTTATACCTAGGCCTACTATCGACTAAATACAAAATGATCCCTAGACTATTGGTTACAACAAATGTGACCCAACAATCTCCCCCTTGGTAACAATAGTCTTGGAAGCGTATATTCGAAGTCTTCATCTTTAGCAAAAGCTGAACTTTGTAGATTTTTCGTTTATATAATTCCGTATCAGGATCAGTTTGAGCTTTCTTTGGATGTGAAAATGAATACTTCTTGTAACTTTTCAACCAACAAGATGTATTTTGAAGACTTTTGACTAGAGATACATATTGATCGACTAAAAATAAGACTCATAATGATAGAGAGATTAACAGCAGAAGTCTTTTCTTGATGTTTGTGGCTTTAAGTCGATCTATGATTCTTGATAATTGTTGTTGAGGTAACATGTTGATAACGGTTACGCTCCCCCTCAAACAAACAATTATTTCTTCACGGGAGTTTGATTAAACGTTTTAATATTTACTTCCGGGTGAACGAATTATCTAATTCAACTACGAAAGTTGTTTGATGTCTTCGTTAGATCTTTGATTTCTTGTTTACTCCCCCTTAACTGGTGCATATATCTTTTTAATGTGGAGTAAACTGAGCTAACGTATCGATAATCTCCATAATATTGAAAGAATCTCCTAAATTTGTTCCCGCAAATTGAGCTTTAGAAGAATTTTTCTCTGAAAGTATCAATTCTTTATAAAAAGAATTTATGTAATGTATCTTCTCCCCCTCATGATGAATAAGATTTATCTGATTCATCATGTAAAATGTGAAGTTTTGCGAGTTGAAATTAGGAAGAATCTTCGATTTAAGGAAACAAATAAGTTGAAAATGAAGATGCCCGTTGATAAAAATGTGTTGAATAATGATTATACATTTTTTGTAATAATCAATATATAACACATTTTATCATTTAAACCGTTGAAGTCTTCTTTGTTTGTAAAGCTATGTCTGAGTGATGAATCGTTGTGCAGTTTTGTTGAAGATTCAGCTCCAGCTTTTGAAGTTCGGTAATAACAATAGTTTTAATTGGCTTTTCAACCAATAGAAAGTATTTCGGAAGACTTAAAGGAAATCGACGAAATGTAGACCCATAGATTAGGGGTGTTCGTATGGACGGTTTGGTTTTATCCGATCCAAATGGGTGAAACCAAATAAAATCCGGTTTTCAAAAGTTCAAACCGAACCGTCCAAACTAATTCGAAAACCAAACCGATCTGAACCAAATAACAATTTGGTTGGTTTGGTTTTATCCATTTGGTATTTCCTTAAATTTTTCAAAATATTCCAAAAGTATATAACATAAATAATACTAAGTTCACATGTAAAATTCCAAAATGATAAACTACTTTGTACATAAAAACAAGTCTAATTCATAGCTTGTGACATTTACAATCATATATGCAAAAAATTTGTCATCAACTTTATCAAAAACTCCAAAAAGATTGGTACATCACCAACTGATACAATTTAAAATGGAACAAGTATTAATATATATCAATTTACTATAAGTTATGTAAAGAAAAGGGAAACCATAATTGCTTACAATGGAAACCAACAAGTGTTAGTATATAAATCAATTTACTATATATTACTATTCGGTTTTTTGGACAATCCGGTTTTCACAACGGAAACCAAATCCAATCCGAAATCCAAACTATTAGTTTGGTTCAAGTACAAACCGATCCAAAAAACCAAATAACCAATCCAAATAATCCGATCCAAAATGTCCAATTGGACAATCTGGTTATATCCGAATAGTGAACACCCCTACCATAGATAGAGCGGTTAGCAACAGAAGTCTTTTCTTGAAGTTGTGGCTTTGTCGATTTGTTGTTGATCCTTGGATTCTGATATTTGATGAAGTTGTAGACGTGCGGTATATTGATTTATTCTGGATTTTCTGACCGTTGTTGATAATGTTGGAGTACGGTCATAGAATCCCTTATCTGATAAGTTGATTGTTGTTGATAAGAATGGAGTACAGTCATCAGATCTTCTATCTGACATATTGATTGTTGTTGATAAGAATGGAGTACAGACGTCAGATCTTCGCCAAGGAATGTATCAAGGTAAACCAGGATCAGATAGATTGCATGTTAGCACGACAGTTACAGAAATTGTGTGACCTACGTTCAGTGTTGGCTTTGATGTTAGCACTGGTAGGATTTCTATTCTATCATCGTGGAATACCAATAATTATTTGTATCACTATGAATGTTCCGGCAATATCATTAAGATATGCTTGGTAGAGTGCCTGTGTCCTAGAGAAATTTAATTCGGTTCTAGACTCTATTTGTGGACAAACGAATGCGAGGACTGGAGGTGGGCCCTCTTTTTCAATATCAACAATCTCCAAATGAGATGTCGATAGTGTATGTGGTAATCTCCGTGATTTTGAAACAAGTACTTTTTGTACTTGAGTGGTCAGTGGGGTTGTGCATTGCATCACTGGGTCCATGATGACTTTATCAGAAAGCAACTCATGCAGTCTGATATAGATGTGGTTACCCGGATTTTGTTCGGTTTAGGGAGGGTTTTCCGTTTTATTTAACCCTTTCACACACACTCCTCACTCAATCTCACTTTTTAATTTTCAACCACACCATCGTTTTGTTTTACCATGTGATAAGCTGATTTGAACCCCATACTTCATACCCCCTCTCAATTTTTACCTCAGCGCACCCCAATCAAGATCCCACGATACTTGATTCTGCTCACCTAGACCTAGGGACCCTCACTTTTTAGTTCCTATATTGTCGGTGGCTCCGGGGAAGATCATGTTGGATATAACAGATCATAGGAGTAATTTTGAGAGTGGACTATTACGCTCATGTGCAATATCATCAGCATTTTAAGATGTTACTTTATAAGAGTGGTTCACATGGATTTTCCATTGGAATTTTATGTGTTTCCGGTATAAGTTGTTGCATGTATGATTGGTGAAGTTAAGGCACAACAACTTGTTCTTTTTAGGTAACAGTGGACTCACATAGAGTATCTGTTTGCACACCGTATGAATCGGTAGTCGTTTGCACAACCATTGATTCAAATGTGTGACCTGCGTTTAGAGTTGACGTGATTTTAGCTCTAGCAGGATTTCCACTCGATCCTCGTGAACATCAGATTGTGATGCCACTACGAGTGTTCCGATGGATTCACGGAGATCCATTTTTGTAGTGCATGTGTCCTATTTTGGAAACTTTTGAGGGTGAGAGCTAGACACACTGTGCATACAAGAGAGACTTAACTCGGGGCAGGAGGTTATTATTTTTCAATACCGAAAAACTCCAAGTGAGTAGTCAGTAGAATTTGTGCTACGTCCCCTCATGAATTGAAACAAATTCCTGTTGAGACAAATTTGAGTGGTTGGTGGTGGCGTGCATGCTTTACTGGGCTAGTAAAGTCTATTGAAACATTCAACGCATGAATAATCACCTTTTTGTATGGTTTCTCGGTTTATTTACGGTTTGGATGCACTCAAAGGTGTGTTTTCTTAAATTTATCATGTTTTTCACATCACCTTGCACTCACCTATTACTATACCCTAGACCTATACCCTCGCATTTACCAGAGGATGATAAATATTACCCTGGGAAGGTAGAGCCGGTTTTGGCAAAACCATGGGAAGGTAAGTCTTTTGAAGTAGTAAGTAACGAGAATTAAAAGAATTTGTAATAAACAGATGTTATCTTTACTAGGGAACTAGTAAAGAGATCGTTTATGGATATTACAAAGACTTATAATTAACGTTACAAACATAAAACTTTTTGATTTGGGTATTTTTGTTTTGTTATTCTAAATTTTCTGCCCCTAGAAATATTAATTCTCCCCCTACAATTAATATTTTTCCCCCTCGACAAAACAAAGATATGAAAGAGTTTTCAGTTTTGAGGGCGTACCATAAACATCGCCTGGGGGTTGGAGAATAGTATTTGCAGTTATAATTGATTGAGCTTCGTGCTTTCTGGTTATGAGCGGGTTCTGAATCTGTTTTGATCAGAAGCCATCTTCCATTGAGAACCGGGTTTCAAGTTAAGGTACTTGAAAGCCATTCTATTTTGGCTCGAGTTATACACTGAAGTGTGTATAAGTCATTCTGTTGAGGCTCGAGTTATACACTGAAGTGTGTATAAGTAATTCCGATGAAGCTCGAGTTATACACTGAATTGTGTATAAGTCATTCTGATGAAGCTCGAGTTATACACTGAATTGTGTATAAGTCATTCTGCAAAAATAAATCATACAACTTTTGGTACCCATTTTTGTTTGGGTCCGATGGTGTTAGTGTTAGAATGAAACCATCGATAAGTTGTATCAATTTGATGTAAACATTTAGAATTCCAAGAGAAATTGAAACTTGATGTTTCACTTTCAAATAATTTCCGGGGAATTATTTGAGATTTTGGAATTTTCGGAATCCATTTTCCTTTTAAAACTGTGGGTGTCTTGAAAACAACAACAGGATTTGTTGTGGGCACTGATTTAAAAATTATTTTAAGTACCAATGAAAGTAAATCATTTCTTGTATACCTCAAAATGTTTGTTTTAGAAATTGAATTATTTTTAATTATAGAATATTACAAAACATTTTTGGATTTAGAAGTACAAGGTTCCGAAGATTGTGGTTTCACAAACAATTTACTCTTTTGAAGAGAATAGGTTGTGAATTATGAGACCTTTTTAGTAAAAGATTTTGAAGATTCACCGGTGTAAATCTTAATCGGAACTTGTACCGCACGTTTTCCTTTATAAATAATTTTAGGTTTAGAGAATTCAACAATTTTGATATTCAAAACATCGTTTATAGTTTGTGACAAAGAAATATCTGTTTTCAAGAACTGTAATTTTATCTAGCAATTTTGCTTTTTCAATATTAAAAATATTGATTTGTTTTTGTAAATCAGATCCAAAATTACATTCAAGTTGTTTGATTTTATCAGTCAAAATACATTTTTCAGCACAAACAGAATCATATTTTTCGGTGTTCAAACTATTCAAATGGTTGGAGTCATGAAGTTATTTTGTTAGTTCAGCAATCTGAATTTTAAAATTCTCAGAATCTGTTTCAAAAGTTGTAATTTTTTATTTCAAATTTACATTTTCAGATTCAAGAGCTTGAACTTTATCAGTTAAAATAACAAGTTTGCAATTAATTTTCTCACTTTTCTCCAATTTTTCATTGAAGTCATTACTTAATCGTAAATTCTTATAATTATCATGAAATGATTTTTTAAAGAAAACATAATTCTGCGTGTTTGTAATTTCCCACATCGCATTTGATTTTTTTAATTCACAAATTACCTTTTGAAGTGATTTAATTAAATGTTCATCCATTTTACCTTTTTTGTTTTCAAAAAAAATGTGTAAATTTCAAATGAAATGAAATGTCAAAATAGTATGAGATGTGTGAAAGATTGAGTGACACCCAAATGTTTGAGAAAAACGCCCCCAAAAAAAATTGTTTTGAAAATTAATTGACAATTGAGGGATTTAATTTGTGAAAGAGAAGAAAACAAAGAAAGAAAAAAAAATATATCGTTTGTTAAAATTCTCAAATTAAAACACAAGAAAAACTAAAGGACCAACTCATGTGAGAAATTAGATTTGGATCCAGATCGTTGATCTTTTTAAATACTTCCTCCGTATCAAAATAAGTGACACACTTTCCATTTTGGGGTGTATCAAAATAAGTGACACACTTTGAAAACTTTCCTTATTTGGTAAAAATAGTGGGACCCATACCCACTAACTATCCACTTTAATAAATTGAAATTACCCTTATACCCTTACTTTTACTTTTAAAACTCATTAATATCACTTTATTCAAGAAAAGTGGGACCCATTCTCCACTAATTATGTACTTTAATCTATTTTAACCTCTACTTTAATTTTTTACCTCAAAAAATGTGTAAGCCAATTTGTGTCACTTATTTTGATACGGAGGAAGTATGAGAAATTAGATTTGGGCTTTAATTGGATTTGAGCTGAAATTCGGTTTTGGGCTGAAATTTGGGCCGTGAACAAGTTTGAGATTTGGGCTGAAATCAACGTACTGGGAGCGGAATGAAGAATTCGAGTCGGAATGAAGAACTCGAGTCGAATTCTTGGCCAATTGTTCTCGTGTCGAGAACTTACAAAAATCGAGATCACAATTCGAGTCGGAATCGAGATCAAGTGTCGAGTCGAAGCCGGAATCTGATGAATTCGAGTCGAAGTCGTAATCAATGATTATCTCGAGTCGAGATCGAGATCATTCATCGTGTTCTTCACTGTAACGAACGTAAGCTTCAAAAGCACTCTATTTTGATCATATATTCTTCAATTCTTAACCAAAATCAATGATTCAAATCACAAAACGTTAGAAATTACTTTTCTAACAGTTTGATGCAATCATACAACTCAAAACGTATCAAATCAGCATTCGATTTTGATTTTACAGTCAAAATTTTGAGTTTTCAAATTTTTCACAAAAATCATCAAATTGAGATCAATACCTGATGGATTGAATCAAAATTTGATTCTAGAGTGATTAGAATCGAAAGAGGAATGTAAAGAACAAATAATATTAACGATTTCTACCTCAATCTTCAAAAACTTGCTTAATCACTACGGATTTGGATCGAATCTCTTAAGACTTTTGCTCTGATACCAATTGTGGATTATCAATTCAAGGATTAATCAATGGATTAAGCATAAACAAGGTGAAATTAGGAAGATTTAGATGGAAAGAAAACTTGAACAATTTGCATAAGGATTGAACAATAAAAATTAGGGCAAAAGTTAATGGCAATTAGGTTACTACTTACTATTTATACCTAAGCCTACTATCGACTAAATACAAAATGGTCCCTAAACTATTAGTTACAACAAATGTGACCCAACATATATGTTGCCTAATTATTAATATTTATATACTTTGCCTCGATGTCGTATTTGAGAAAAGAAATGTGGTAGCCATTATTGATAATAGTTGCTTGTATGTGCTAAATGATAGGAGGAATTATCTTTGAGAATATTTACTTGATCAGTCCTTCGCATAACAAAACAAAAAAAAAAGGTACGTGCGTTGTTAAAAGAAAGGTTAATTACCCGAAGTATAAATCATGTAACCATGAATGCTAGCTTATATGACTAATATATGTATTTAATGCATTTGTTAACAAGTATTAGGCAAGCTAAATTTTCATTCATACATATAACTTAATATTTGCCAAAACGCCGATAATCGGCAAAACGCTATCTGCCATACACCCCACATCGATGACAATATGTGGAAGGCAATGTTGAGCATATACCATTCGGATAACTTATCACACTGCAAATTAAGGAGAGTCTCCACCAGTTTGGTAAACATAACCAGTTACTTTATACCATCTTTGTGTACGTCTTTATCAACTTTATTTAAATATTGTAACGGTAGACATGTCAAATTATTTTAGTCCGCCTTTATGACGTAATATATGCCTTGAACAAATTCATTTATACGATAAAAATATTTGAAAATAATTAGTAAACATATAATACTTGTTAGCGTATGTTCTTAAAATACATATGAACATATCTTGTATGTTAACTAGGCTAAAACCCGCGCGATGCGGCGGCTGCGAACTATATATTTCTGGCGTTTAAAAGTCAATTGCTTACATATTTTTATCACGAATACAATACATAATAATGAAAACTGTGTATAAAATAAAGGGAAAAAAAGCAAGAATTAGCATTGGCGTTGAAATGTTGTTCGATTACTTGTTTTGATATATAATAACACAAATGATCCATCTCCAATGTTTCTTGTTATAAAAAAAAACCTAATTAAGAATAAAATGGGGGGGGGGGGGGCGTCTGTTTATTCGTATCCGTCAAGATTAATTATTTTTTTTTGCTGGATTTCCTAATACTTTTGTCGTGTCACGTGGAATTCCTCTTAAAAGGGCAACGTAAAGTTGTCCATGCGAGAAAACCTATTCCGGAAGATAAACGCCAACGTTGGGAATTGTATGTCCTTGAGCTTTGCTGATTGTCATAGCAAAGCTTAGCGAGCAAATATCCTTCAGTTACACATTATTTCTTACGATGCAATGGGTCAAATATGTCAAAAGTCCTGAAAGTAAGGAGCATATATCGATTGAGATTTCTGTATCCCTATGTTTTGACATAGGTCTTTAAACAGTTCTTTCATCAATGCCAACACAAAGATGTGCATCTCTTATAGGCAAGTAGTTCTTTACCAGAGTTTTAGTACCAAATATCTACAAATCAAATTAAATATATAAAAAGTTTTGAGTTCCATGATATTGAAGTAAATTATAATCAACAAAAGATTACTGACTTTCTATATAGTCAACTTAGGGAAAAAGTCAAACATTTTACAACATCTTCATTCTCGTTACCAAAGTATGTGCCTGTAGCTAAGTAACATCTTTTAAAAATCATCTTGGTTTGCGAGTGCCCTCAACTTGTCATAGGTCTTCACTTATTATTGATCAGTTTGACCACTTCCAAATAAGAAAACATTTACCAAAATCAGACTTATCACAACTATGGGGCCGTGACATAACTCCATTTGATCCAGATAGAATTTTAGGTAAAACTTTAAGGGGGTGTTTGACTCGAAGTAATCTTCTGTAATGTAATTAAATTCGGTTGGAATTGAATACGGTTGTAAGTGAATACGGTTACGCGTTTGGCTACTAAAATTTTGAGTTGTAATTCAAATCGATACTTATGCATTTATTTAAAAACTTTTTTAGATCATTTTTTTAAATTTTATTATTTTTTATTATTATATTATTATTTTATTTTTTTAAATTTTTTATTATTATTTTAGTTTAAAAAAATATTTTTTACTTATTTATTTTTTTAAATTTTTTTAAATGATTCTAAAATTTGAAGCATACAAAATATTCAAATTTGTTAGTTTACTAAAGGACTATAATTGAATTCATAGGGTGCTGGTACAAAATTCAATTACGAAGAATATCGTAATTCGAATTTACGTCGTAAATGAATTACGAAAAAAAGTCCATCCAAATGTACCTCCGTAATGTAATTGAATTACAATTACGGAGGATTACGTCGAAACAAACGGGCCTAACAATTTGGTTTGTAATTTAGCCACATGTAGCCACTTCAAATTGGTTGAAATTAAAATCAAATTTTATTTTTCACAATAAATTAGGAGAAATTACATTCAGCTAAAATGATTTTTTGATAATGCTTGCAAGTAAACTGTTATAAATTATAAACTTAAAACTCAATACAAAAAATAGGGCTTCAAAATGTAAATTGTTATCAATATATCAAGTTTTCCGGACAACGCGTCATTGAAATAAGCTAAGGAGGAGATACTGGCCGAATCAGTGTCATCGAGCTGATGAAGAAAGACGCCCGGTAAACCGGAAGAGTGCACTTTGGCGACAGCATTGGTGCCCCTATTCTCGTCTCTTGCAGTCAGCACTACATCAAAATGATCGTCCAATTGCTTGCATATTTCAAAAAACAGTGAATGCTGAAAGACCTATAAAAAGTAAAACAATTAATACATTTACATACAAAAAATAGTGATTAAAAACTTCATATATAGAAACATGATGATTAAAAAATACATTTTTTTTTAAGAATCAAAAATGTAGATGTTCTATCATATTCGTTCATTGGAGAGGACTACCCGGTAACAGAGAACTGATGGGTAAGGTAAGACTTCTCTTGGAATGTATTAATATTCGGTTGGAACAATCTACATATTCATAAGAGAAATGTCATATTATAATAACAAAATTTTAATATTATTTCAAATTCTAATGAAAACCATGCCTTCCATATATTTGTATATGAACAATACGCATGATGATATAAAACTCAGATTATAACAATATAATAAAAACCATACCTTCCATATATATGTATCTAAATCCACTTTGTGTTTGCTAGCAACCATATTAATAACATATATACTCAAAACTGACCAAAATACAAATGTGAAATCATGAGAATTATATAACGGTAATTATGTAAAATTAAACATGGGCGGTAATTTGACTACATAATTGCTAACCTTGACAGGTAATAATAGATTAATAAAATCCAATTGGGCCCGATTAGCATCCACTCTAATCATACCCACATATATTTCTCATCAAGTTTCATTTTTCTTCTTTTATGGACTTTTTCTCCTCCCAAAAATAAAAATAAAAAAACAATATATCAGTAAATCTTACATGAATTACTTATAGTCATACACATCAAGGGCAACAAGATGATTACCATGAGAATAGAGGAAGTAATGAACCATACATAAAGATTTTACTTGAACACATTTGGTACCTTGAAATACCAAGTATATGATTATCCTGATCAACACTCATTAGTTGTCTTCCTCTTGGGGCTATATATATCGGTAGCCATGGGTTCTTAAGTTTAAAATCTAGAACTAAAATCAATTCAGTTAAATTGATCAAGATTATTGGATAAAGCTAGATTTAAAGAAAAAAATTAGATAAGAATATGTACCCTTCTTTCGTCTGTTGATGTCTAAAAACAAAAAAAAATGTATAAGAAAGAGGTCTGAAAGAGAAAAATGATCGAATTGAGGATACACCTATTCCCCTTCATAAAACCGTAGATAGACTCACAGTCACACTTTTATGTAAACCGAAATGAATGAGGTATATTAGAAAGATTTTAATACAATCAATATATTTTGAAAATCATGCGGAGGAAATAATAGTATTTTAGAAAACTGATAAGCAAATTAACTGTGGTCAAACGGTTTTAAATTCAAATGCGTTTGAATTAAAATGAAGTCAATGCGTTTTAATTGTGGTATAAAATGCGTTAATTAAAATGCGTTTTAATTGTGGTATATTTCATACTCATTACTTTTTAAAATGAAGTCAATGCAGCCAATTAAAAGGTTTTAATGCAGGAATTGATGTGTGTTCAATTGGTGCGGAATAGATGGGCTTGCAAAAAATAAATCGTAACAGTCAACACACACTTATGATGTTGAAGGAGGCTAGTACTTCAGATGTTTCGGATAGAATACCAAATATTGGATGTGGTGTAGTGGTAAGTTGGACGTATGTGTTGCGTGAGGTCCCAGGTTTGAATCTCGGGTCACACAATTTTTTATTGCAATTTTACTTATGGGTTTAAGACCTTCCACTAATGGTAGGGGCTAGTTTAAGACCTTCTAATATTAGAAAGACATTGGCAAAATATATATAGTATAGATTAAGTAATTATATTGGTATCTGAAATAACCATTGGTTACTATATATTATCTCTCACAGTTCGTAAGCATGAAAAAAACGTAAGCATGAAAAAAACGTATGTATAATTAAGTCTTTATACCTAGTTACAAAATTAATTTGTCCTCTTTCATATAAAAACGTATAAAAATGTAAATTTAATAAGGGTATTAAAAGTATATTTAAATTGAAAAGATATAAGTTAATTTTGGACTAATAATTTTCTTACAATTTTGTATAAATAAGGGAATCTATAAAAGCATTCATTTTTTAACTGAAATATATATAATTCCTCTATTATGTAGTCAATACATTTTTTAACATTTAATTTTCATTAAGTTGGACGGTTACTATATTACTATTAAATGCGTAAATTGGAACAAGAATTATTTTATGAAGATAAAAATCATACAAATTCCTTATTTAGTTATATTTTTATATGGTAATTTTTATTCTATTTGGTCACTTATAAGTGAATCATTCTTTGAATGTAACCGCAATTTAAGAACCAAAAAACGTATATATAAATGTGGGATGAATTACAATTAGTTCATATAATTAATTTGTCCTGTTTGCAATAAAAACGTATATATAAAACGTCAATTAAAAGGTATTAGTAGGGGTATTAAAATTATATTTAATTTGAGAAGATATAGGTTAATTTTGGACTAATAGCATTGACTGACCGTTTTTACAACAATTTTGTATAAATTAGGGAATCTATAAAAGCATTAATTTTTTTAACTGAAATATTTTTAATTCACATTATGTCAAAAATAAAATAACATTTAATTTTCATCAAGTTGGGCGGTTACTATTTTCCTCTTTAATGCGTAAATAATAAGAACAAGAAGTATTTTATGAAGAAAAAATATCATACCAATTCCTTATTCAGTTACACACTAAATTGAGTAGATGTTTTTTACGTTATTTTCTATTCTTAGTTTAATAGAATCACTATAATCAGGTATCTGAATGTAAGTGAATCATTCTTTGAATGTAATCGCAAATTATATATAGTAAAGAGTTAATCAATATTGACTTACTTAATTGGCCCATAAGTCGGAGTGCTTTAAAAAGCAATTAAAAGCAATAAGTCAATATCTTCATATGGTAAATCTAAATTGCCAGTATTAAGGACGTTTTTGTTAATTCGCATTAGTCAATAAACTTTCGTCCAAACACCCATTTTCAATTGCATGTGGTCGATGTTGACGAAGTATCATTTTGGAGGGTGATTCAATATAGGTGTTATTTTGTATATACTTTTTTTTAAAGATGTAATGACCATTTAAGATGGTTAGCAATTTAGATAGAAATGGAGTACCCTTTAAACGTCATTAAAATATCTTCTCATTATTTTCCAATTATTATGACACATTAAGAGATAAAAGATAAGTAACAGGGTGTGACAAATGAGATAATTCACACTTCAAAATATATAATTTGTGTAGTTGTACACACATAATTCGTATAACAAAAACAATTATTGGGAAAGTGAGTAATTTATATAATTAAGCCAAAACATAATATAAAAAAAGCACCATTTGTGTCACAGAAACGTTATGTGTGATACAAATAATTATTGTTGTTTCATCCGTAGGGGTATGTTTAAACGTTTTGTGGGTAAGTCGACTGACGCTTATTTCCAGAGAGGGGAGTTCTTAAGCGTTTGAAATAACTTTTTGGTTGCGTGTCGGGTGGGACTTCGGGTTCTTCATCACATAAACACAATGGCATCATCATATTGTACTATCGGATGGATGCGTTGAAGTGTATATGCTTCTGGCATTTCCGGGTTGAACTCAATGTTTGTAACGTCAGTGGAAACAAGATATTTGACTGAAATGTAACCAAATCAAAAAGAGATATCAATATTTTTCTAAATAAAAAGCCTGTTAGGTAAGTGGGTATGCCCAATTATGGAAAGTAAAATGAATATCGAAAATAATGGAATCAACCTGTTGGTGTTCTAATCAGTTTCACGCGAGCTGCGTACACGGTTATATTTTCAGAAGCAGATCTCCCAATCATTGTGGTCGTGGCTGCCGATATACGATACAAGATGATCATGATTCGGTTGCCCCTGTCGGAGATTACATTTTAAATGGGTTATTTCCTAGGTGTGGTGATCATGTAAATCAGGTATAAAGACTTACCGACAGTCATGCAGCAGCATTGCACGCGATAAATAATAATATTTTTAAGTAAAACATTTAAAAATGTAATTACGCCAAATCGTTAAATAATAATATTTTTATGTAAAACATTTAAAAATGTAACGTAGACGTACCAATCAACATTTGTCGAGTTGTTTGATCCTGGAAGAGCCAGGTCGGAGATCTGACCAACGGGTACTTGGGGAACCAGGCATCTTCTCTATTCGTAGTTTCAGCAAGCTCGGTTTTAGTGTTGAATATTATTGCCCATTCATTACGAACAAAGCTATAGTTGTCAAAGCGGGGAAAGTATTCGACATCGTTGTAATCAATTTTGAAATACTTTAAAGAAAAGACACCGCCTTCTAGTTTTCGGCGTTGGTATGCAGAAACTAAGATGGGGGGATCATCGCTAGGAATTTGTGTCTCTGAAAATAAATTATTATTATTAAAAAAATAAAGAGAGCGTATAATAATTAGTAGTAACTTACAAATCTGTCAAGCATGAACAAATATAGTTTGTTATGTTTGTGGTCAAGCCAAACATATTCAATGCGAACAAATTTGCATTTGTACCAGTAATGTGGATTACAGAGGTCTTCAAAGTTTTCAATCGGTTCATATCCATCAAATTCCTTCGAAAGAGAAGCCGAAAAATATTAGTTAACACCGCATTTATGATTTTAAAGTAAGAATTTGAAACTCTGAATTTAGTCAAATAGACGTTACCTCTACTTCTTCAACTGGTCGTGGCAGTGGCTGGAGCACTGAAGCACCATATTGGGTGATTAAAGCCATGAAAAAGATAATATGATTGTAAGTTTTCACCTCGTAATTGAAAAAACGCATGCTTTCAATGATTGAAAAAAGCACATCATAATTGAAAAAAACGCATGCTTTCAATGATTTCAATGTTAAAATTAAAAACGCCATGGGTAGATTTGTGATTTATAACCGTAAAAAAAATAGGACGGAGTGATCTAAACCGCACGAATTCAATGTTAAAATTTAATACAGTCAAATTAATAGAATTTTCTATTGGTCTATTTATAAAATAAATTTGTAACGAGATTTTGAAAACCATAGAATTGAATTTGTTGCTTAACCATAAAATAATACTACGTAATATACTTTGTGAATAATGCTCAACCTTTTTGCTACATGGAATTTTATTTGATTTGCAAGCAGCCAAGCATTCTTCCTAACTAACCATCCTAAAGTATTAAATAAATCACACCAAAAGAAGTTAACAAGGAGAGATCGAGAAAGAGAGATTGACAAGTGTTATAATTTTCTCCCGATATTAACTATGAATTAAATAACACATAATAGAAAATTCTAAACATATTGTTATGAAATTTAATTTAGCTTCTATGATTAATGATTCTAAAAAAATGTTTTCATATTGTTGTTAGAAAAATGACTTAGGAGAATTAGTTAAAGTGATATAATGTTTTCTTTTTTTTTTGTATTTGAATAAAAAAAAACTTACACATATTTTAACTACTATAATTATAGTATGTTTGGTCACTGTTATCATATTAGGTACATATTATTATTATTTCACTTCTAATCAAACAAATGATAAAACCCGATTAAAACCACATAGCAACGACTACACTCCTTTCCCTTTGAAATCAACATCTTCCCGTTCGAAATCATGCGATCTCCAATGGTCGTTGGGGCAACCAAACCCCCTTTGGGGACGCGTTGCAGGGATGCTGGGGCGACGGGCGCGTACGGTTGTTGGGGACGGACGTACGTCACGTACGGGTAGTCCGGCCGATTAATGCGACAATTCAAATTTGATTTGCCTTTTGCATTTTAGACAAACTGTTATGATACGGTGGCATGACGTAGTTGGCGGCAAGTATGGAGAACAATACAAGCGCATTAGAGTATCCAATGCCCCACTTGATCAATTAGATAACAGAATTAGGTCGATCAAATTTAAATACGTAGTATATATTACTTGAAAGGGACAAAAATATTTATAACATGTTAATACTTTGAGTATGATCTGAACTATTGATTTACGTAATATTAATATATCACGACATATAATAACATATTTATACAATGAAAATAGAAAACATTGATAAAACTATTGATAAAAGTCGCTAACCATAAAAAGTTGACTCTTTTGTTACCTATGAATTTAATTTAAAATTTGACTATAATAAAATGACTATATTTAATAGTCCACTGTTTAGACTTTTTCTTTTAATAAAATGATTGTTATTTATATTTGATTACTTTTAATTTTTGCTAATTAAATTTATTTTAGTCAAATACCAAACTATAGTCATATTTATGTTTATATGTTATTCAAAATTTGAGAATACAAAATTTTGTTAACACCTTATATCATTAGTAAAGCATGAATTCCAAAAATTTATGAATATAGAAACATAAAACAAATCGTTAATATAATAATCATACATATAATGAATTGTTTACTTCTTTGTATAAAACTTACACTTAGCAAAATTACGACAACTCGTGATTTTTCACGGGTCATAACCTAGTGACTTTAAATATGACGGGGTGGAATATATAAATAAGTAGCATATCAAAAGTCATATAACCAGGTATACGATTTTTGACAAAGGTGAATAAGAAATTTCTGAAAATAGCAACATGGTGTGCTGGAAATTCATTTTGCTTATTTGGAGAAGTCCAAAATGCATTATATATAGTCTAAGATATTTGTAACTTATTGTTTTGTTTTGCAGCATGTTGTCTCAAAAAAGCATCTAAAACCATAAGTGCTTGGATTCATGACCCTGAAGTGCAATGATAGTAGCTTGAATTTGGATTTTGGTAGCATACCTTATTTTCGGAGCATATGATTTTTATGAAGGTTGTCGTCTCAATCTTTTTGTTTCACCTTCACTCGGGCTGATTAGCCTAGTAGAAGGAGATTTGATGAGTTTTAGTAACTTAAGAAGCTTCACTTTCAAAGAACTTCAATACGCAACTAATAATCTCAAATCAAAAAACATTATCGGGACTGGTGTATTTAGTAATGTTTACAAATGAAAATTAGTTGACGAAACCTTTGTAGAAGTTAAACGTTTGAAAAACATGAATAGCATCGTTGTAGAATCGTAATTCCGGACAGAATTAGAGCTGATTGATTAGCCCAGCAGTTCTCACCGGAACTTTTGTGAAAAGTTTGTTGGTGTACCCCTTTATGTTTAATGAGGGTGTTTTTGTTGGAATTTACAGCTCAAACTTGGGAATGGTCAAATTGCCAATACGCGTTTTATGTGGACAAATTGTCAACATACGAACTAGATTTCAGTTCCTTCAAATTCCTAAGGATTCCTACCAACAAACGCCACCTTAGTGATTTTGGGCTAGCTAAATTATTTGATCATGGTGAGTCACGTGACTACTGATGTTTGTGGTATGATGGTCACATTGCACATTAATATCTCTCAACGGGCTAATTGTCAGAGAAAACGGATGTGTCCACTTACAAATATACAACTTTTTATCTAACTGGTCAAACATCATCTTTACTCAAGTGCCATTTTAAGTTAACTTGACCAGATTGTCCAGTTATATAAATTAAATAGTATAAAGAGTTTAGAAAATATACATTGCATTCATAAAATTAGTCAGTAGTGTTGTGCAATGAAAGTTTTTCGATGAAGCATTTGGAATTACTTGGTGATTCCGTGCTGAAATATGCACTTTGGTATTATTTAAACCGTACACCAAATCAAGTTATCTTCTACCAATACCTTTTGCTTCAACGGGATTCCCATCGTCGAATAACAATGTCACCGTACCATACAAAAAGTCAACAACACCTTTGACTTCATTAATTTAAAACACCAGATTTCTGCAAACTAGAAGTTTGACAAATATCTATTCTAATACCTTCTTTTTAAACTTAAAATGTTCAAATTAGATTACACATCAACATAAATTATATGAAGTTACTAAACAATGTGCAGGTTAAAACAATTTTGAAGTTCAATTTTAACTTATTTGACACAATCAAAAGTCAGCTATAGAGGTTATTAGCTGTTGACTTGTATAAATTATATAGTATCAAAAGTTTAGAAAATATACATTGCATTCATAAAATTAGTCAGTAGTGTTGTGCAATGAAAGTTTTTCGATGAAGCATTTGGAATTACTTGGTGATTCCGTGCTGAAATATGCACTTTGGTATTATTTAAACCGTACACCAAATCAAGTTATCTTCTACCAATACCTTTTGCTTCAACGGGATTCCCATCGTCGAATAACAATGTCACCGTACCATACAAAAAGTCAACAACACCTTTGACTTCATTAATTTAAAACACCAGATTTCTGCAAACTAGAAGTTTGACAAATATCTATTCTAATACCTTCTTTTTAAACTTAAAATGTTCAAATTAGATTACACATCAACATAAATTATATGAAGTTACTAAACAATGTGCAGGTTAAAACAATTTTGAAGTTCAATTTTAACTTATTTGACACAATCAAAAGTCAGCTATAGAGGTTATTAGCTGTTGACTTGTATAAATTATATAGTATCAAAAGTTTAGAAAATATACATTGTATTGTTAAAAATATTAAGTGCAATGAAAGTTTTTCATTACTACAAGTACCAAACAACCTGAAATACCAAAGCCAGGAATCATGACTGGAAAATGTTGTGATTTGGGCGACAGATGGTTGGGGTCAAAGACTGAGGTTGGAGGGTATGCTCTTGATTCCAATCATGGATTTGTGGTTGTTTTATATAATGGACAGAGATGTTGAATTGGGTATGTGCGATAATTTTGAGTTTTCATCTAAAATAACATAATCTTGTAGTATGATACAAATTAACATGGTGTTATGTAACTGTTAGTAAGGGAGAGGTGTTTATGTCATTTTATTAAAATAAAAGGGTCATAGTTAGCATTTGCCAAAAGTTGGGGATGCCCGCTGGAAATGTTGTAACGACCACATGGGTTGTTCGTGGTAATAGTAATCTTGTGTAGTCATCTTCATTGTAAGCCTATATAGGCAATCGTTAGTAATGAAAGAGGCAATCGTTATTCTCTATACTCTCTAAATTGTTAACGTGTATTCCTTTCACCATCGGAATTGATTCTATAGATCATTCAAATCCCTTTCACCATCGGAATTGATTCTATAGATCATTCAAATCCCACGGTGTTTGGATTGAGTCAACCATCGAGCTTGCTCTCGGTCTTGATTCATCTCACATGGATTCAAAACCACATAAATTCCAAGTATTACTTGTTGTCACAGTGAATATCTCAATTTAATAAAAATGGTTACAACTAGAACTTTAAAAATCAAAACATTTAAACTAAATACCTTTTTAACAGAGAAATTATGGTCGGGCTAGAAAACTCATCTCCAAAACAATGCCTTCGCAGATCCAAACACGGCCATTCATGTGTGTGTGTGTGTGTGTGTGTGTGTGTGTGTGTGTGTGTGTGTGATTAGACCTTCAAATGTTGATAAGTGAGCTGTAGATCTGCAATTATGGTGTAATTCTTTCCAAATAAAACCAGAAAACTGATAACATAAGCAGATCTAAGAACACATTCGACTGTATCAACCCAAAATTGATCGAAACGTTGTAACAGAGAGGTCGATGATACCTTATCTTGCTTCGTTCTTTCAAGAGATCGTTTAAGAAATTAAACACCGGCAGATATATAGCATGGGTTATAAAGAAATGTAAACCCTAGGAAACGTAAAATAGGTCTACCTATTTTGATAGGATGACATGTGTATTTCACTAATTCTCTCTTCTAATATTATCCCTTGATTTTGATACGTGTCTTCATCTAATGAGTAGGACTAAATGATAGGCCTAAATACCATTACTTTTTTGTTAATGTTAGGACTGTCATTAAGGGCATGTTTGAGAAAGTTTATTAACGGGGTTTATTAGCTTATTAAGCTCCAAATTCAAGCTTATTTAGAGTTCAATAAGCTAATAAGCTCACAAGTCTCGTTAATACGCTTTCTCAAACATGCTCTATGAGATAGTTTTGACTTTCGTGCATAAATTATGTGTACTCTTATTAATGGGGGTTGATTCCTAAAATGCAGGAGCGATTATTAATTATTGTACGAGTAATCTATATGGACTGTTATCATTTTCCTTATTTTTAATACTCATTTTGCCCTAGGTTTGGACAATGTCTCTCCTTTATTGAATATTTTTTCAAACTTTCGAAGTTTTGATTTTTCATTTTCGGGTGTTAATTTCATATTTATTTATATTTAGTTTTTAGTTAGTGGTTCGAATGAGAGACTATGGACACCTTTAACCTTCTGTCTACGGGTAATAAACTCTACCATGTATTCGTTTGAGAAAAAGCCTTCAACAAAACTCGAACCTCAAATATTGGGTTGGGGAGATAACCCCAAGGTTTCCCCTGCATGTGTTGTGTTTGTGTTAAGAAAAACAAATTCATATCGTGTCGTGTTACTCAAAAACACAAGACGATAATACATATTAACAAGACTAGCTAAAAGTCAACTTATGATATGTATACAACTATAATATTGAAAATTTTCAAGCCCATATAATACAAATTATTTGAAAGTGCGTGTTTAATGCAATTAACCTATAATATATTAGGCCACAAAAATATTAGTCAAACTTAATATCATTTTTTAGTTTTGTTTGTGATATCCTCATTACGTAAATATGGTTAGCCTACAACTCATTAGACAAAAAACCCAAACTGTGTATTGTGTGGACCCATTTTTGTTTTAATTAATTATAGAGTAAATTAAATCTTTTAAGTTTACAGCAAATTTCACCAATGATCCTTTAAATTTAAAAATTACATTGATTGTCATTAATTATTCTGTTAACTCACCCCATGTGTAATTCACGCGAGGGTAAAAAACTTATTTTTAATTTCTTTACATTCTTAAATTGATCTTTTTTATCTTAAATAAAAGTTTTTAGTTTTAGAATTAAAAAAAAAGAAATGAACATGACTTTTTTTTACCCTCATGTGCATTGCACATGGGGTAAGTAAACAGAAAAAATTAACGTCAGTGAGTGTAAAGAGTCATCGGTGAAAAATCTTTCAGAATTAAAGACGATCTGTGTAATTTTTTGAACTAAATGACCATTGATGAAATTGATTATAAACTTAAAAGACTATCCGTATAATTTACTCTTAATGATATGATAATTATCACACTATTAATAAGTTTTATTTGTATACATATTTGGGGCCCATTCTTTACTTTTCGCACATGGTGTCGAGAATCAATGGACCGGCCTTGTACACGTACTAAGTTTATTCAATTCACATTTACCATCACATGTTGATAAGCTGTCCATTGTATGAAAGAAAAAACAAATTCACCAAACATCACTCACAAATGGTGATAGATAGCTCAAAGAAACTTAAAGTTTGGATTTCCTGCTTAAAAACATTATAAAACAAACATATTACATTTAGATTAAGGTTAAGTTTAAAATAAATTTGACGTTTTAACATGCCTAGGGTACAGTAGGGATAGAGCTATTCTAATTCGAAGACCACCACACCAAATTCGTAACTAACCAGCACAATGATTCAGTTGCTTATTATTTTACTAATTAACTCAAATAGATAATGTCATTCTTGAATGGCATAAAACAGGTCTCAAAATTTAATCCAGGGAACATTTTTATTGACACAAACCATACAAGGAATTACATAGATTTTCAACAAACTAAAACCTCAGTAGATTATCAACCCTTTAATCCGATGATACCTACATACAGTAAAACAAAACAAAACAAAACAAAAGCAGTTGTAATCACTATTCAATATTTTTTTAAAAATGTAAATAAAAAAGAGGTGAAAGATATTTGCTTACCACATGCAACTCTTCCACCAGCATTTCCAGTACTTTTGCTGAGTTCATGGCCTCCTGAAACACAAAAACATGTCAAATCATAATCAGTTTCTGTTATAACACAACAATATCATACAAATAAATAACTGTAAAGAACAAGCAGAATAACAAATAAATAAATATTGTGAATATATATTATTAATTTATTATGATAGAAATTTTACCCTTTCCAAGATCATCAGCATCAGCATGGACAACAACAGCCCTTCCAATGATGGATTGACCTCCAATTAGTGGAATCTACATAATAATAAATAAATATTTGTTAAATTATATGCGTATTTACAAACCTTAATTACAACAAACCTACCTGCTTATCCACAATGGTGAAATTTGCAGTACCTGAGTTTATAAGAAACATATAAGAAGTTAGCATTAAACCTTTCAAAGATAAATAACATTTAATTAATTAATAATTAATAAAAAGTGTCCATATTTTACTACAATAATGCCAGCAAACTTCTGTAATTTTAACGAAAATATACCATCTTCGCCAACTGTGACATTTCCAAGATCGCCAGCATGGCGAGTCTCGTCATCAGGGGCACCATGTTCCTTTCCATGAGGATTGTAGTGAGGGCCTATCATCAAAATAAAATATATCAAATTATTAACTATAATGGCATTGTGAAATAATAACTCATAACATTTTAATTAAAAAAAGAAACATAATTACCAGTTGACATGCATCCATTGGTTGTGTCACCAAGTGCATGAACATGGAAACCATGAGGCCCAGGTTTAAGTCCAGAAAGTTCTCCAATAACAGTTGTGGGAGCACCTGAAATATTAGTTTAATTAAGATTAGCATATATTTTTATTCATTTTTAATCCATAAAATATATAAATTATACAACTCTAAGATTACCTTCTTCTTCTTGAGTGAAGAGGATGGTGCCAGTGACACCCTCACTGCTGTTAAGAACTGCAACACCCTTCACCATTTTTGTATGTGATCTACACAATTCAACAACTAAATGTTATCAACCAAGCACCTACAACTATCAGACCAATTAGTATTTAGTTATCAAGTTTCAAATAAACACCCTTAATATATATCTTCTATACAATATCAATCAATTTCTCCGTGTGTGTTAGGCCTAGGTTTCATTCAATCTCCGTAAGAACAATTTTGCTCAAAACCTAATCCGATATAAAACCCCAAATTTTCCACTTCACAGAAATAGATTGACCGATCATAGCTTGTATGAAATTAGTACTTCAATTATCGTATTTTAATAACATAACTTACTTCAGTACTGCTATGATATCGCTATATACACTATAATTTTGTCAAGTTTAACAACCTAACTCTCTTAAATCAAGTTCTATATGCAGACATCAGAGTCAAAACTAGAACTCAAATGTCTATAAAATCGATCGATTAAATCTAATAAGCGTGAAGATCAAGCTAAGTCAACATTTAAAACTGATGAAAATCAAAAGAGTACAACATCTTCATCAACTTACAATCAAATTCGTTTTCGATCAATTCACAGAACCAGATCTCACATAGAATACAACGATCGGAATCAAACAAAATAGATAGACGAGGATGAATTTTACCTCAGAACACCCCTGCAACGCGCGTCTGTATGTGTGAGTAAGCCGCCGATACCTCTCCAGATAGGGCACCACGTATTGTTATATAGCTACAGCAGGTCGCCATTTATGACTGGACTGATCAACTCTACCACCTACCCCGTTCGTCCACGCGCTGTTTTCGCGACTGTACGTTGAATGGGTAAATGTCAGAAGACTATAGGTGCGTGAAGAGTACGCGAGTACGATCGTGTATTCGTGTTGATATTAGTTTTACTGTGATTGGATTAGAAACTTGGGCATGCCTATTTTTTTAGTATTTACGGGCCAGGTGAAAAAAGCCCACATCCGTTGAGAAATTAGAAGTTGCTAAAGAGATAGAGTTGTACACAACTGACTAATGGTATTTAGTCTTATTATTTGGTCAGTTTTATTATTTGGTCATATTCGTACTTTTACTTATTAGAACAAGATATGTGTTAAAATCAAGGGATAATATTAAGAGAGAGAAAATTAGTAAAGTACACATGTAATCCTATCAAGTGGGTGAGACTATATGTATAACCAAATAATATGACTAAATATCATTCTCTTAAATAATAAAAAAATAAAATAGTGTCAAAAGAAATCTTTAATTTTCTTAATATCTCAATGAAAAATCATAATTACTTCCTCCGATTCAAAATAAGTGATACATTTTTCTTTTTGGAGTGATTCAAAATAAGTGATACACTTTAAAAATTTACCTTATTTGACAAAAATAGCGGGACTCAAATCTACTAACTATATACTTTAACAAAGTTAAATAACTCATTTACCCTTACTTTTTACTTTTAAACATCATTAACCTCACTTTATTCAAAAGATGTGGAACTCATTCCACGCTAACCATCCTATTAATCTAATTTAATTATCATTATAATATTTTGGCTCAAATACCGTGAAACCCAGAGTGATACACTTTCCTTTTAGAGGTGTTTCAAAATAAGTGATATACTTTGAAAAATTACCTTATTTGGCAAAAATAGTGGGACTCACACCCACTAACTATCTACTTTAACAAAGTGAAATGACCATTTTACCCTTACTTTTTACTTTTAAACATCATTAACCTCACTTTATTCAAAAGGTGTAAGACTCATTCCCCACTAACCATCCAATTAATCTAATATAATCATCATTATAATATTTTGCCTCGAAAACCATCAAACCCAAAGTGATACGCTTTCCTTTTAGAGGTGTTTCAAAATAAGTGACACACTTTGAAATTTACCTACTAACTATCTACTTTAACAAAGTGAAATAACTCCTTTACCCTTACTTTTTACTTTTAAACATCATTAAACTCACTTTATTTAAAAGATGTGGAACTCATTCCACGCTAGTCATCCAATTAATCTAATTTAATTATCATTATAATATTTTGGCTCAAATACCGTGAAACCCAGAGTGATACACTTTCCTTTTAGAGGTGTTTCAAAATAAGTGATATACTTTGAAAAATTACCTTATTTGGCAAAAATAGTGGGACTCACACCCACTAACTATCTACTTTAACAAAGTGAAATGACCATTTTACCCTTACTTTTTACTTTTAAACATCATTAACCTCACTTTATTCAAAAGGTGTAAGACTCATTCCCCACTAACCATCCAATTAATCTAATATAATCATCATTATAATATTTTGCCTCGAAAACCATCAAACCCAAAGTGATACGCTTTCCTTTTAGAGGTATTTCAAAATAAGTGATACACTTTGAAATTTACCTACTAACTATCTACTTTAACAAAGTGAAATAACTCTTTTACCCTTACTTTTTACTTTTAAACATCATTAACCTCACTTTATTTAAAAGATGTGGAACTCATTCCACGCTAATCATCCAATTAATCTAATTTAATTGTCATTATAATATTTTGGCTCAAATACCGTGAAACCCAAAGTGATACACTTTCCTTTAGAGGTGTTTCAAAATAAGTGATACACTTTGAAAAATTACCTTATTTGGCAAAAATGGTGGGACTCACACCCACTAACTATCTATTTTAACAAAGTGAAATGATCATTTTACCCTTACTTTTTACTTTTAAACATCATTAACCTCACTTTATTCAAAAGGTGTAAGACTCATTCCCCACTAACATCCAATTAATCTAATATAATCATCATTATAATATTTTGCCTCGAAAACTATCAAACCCAAAGTGATACACTTTCCTTTTAGAGGTGTTTCAAAATAAGTGATACACTTTGAAATTTACCTTATTTGGTAATAATAAAAAAAAAAGTGGGACTCATCCTCAACTAACTCTCCACTTTAATATAGAAAGATTGCCCTTAACCCTTATTTTTATATTTAAACATCATTAATATCATTTTATTAAAAAAAATGGGACCCATCATTCACTAAGTATCAACTTTAATATATTTTAACTCTACTTTAATTTTTTGCCTCAACATTCGTGAAACTCCAAATGTATCACTTATTGTGATACGGAGGTAGTATTTTGAATCGGAGCAGGTATTAATTAGTTAAGAATAATTAATATATAAGATTAATTATTTTATACATGAAAGGTTTTTAGTCATTTGACATTCACATAAATTTTAATTTAATTTTAAAAAAATTATTTTTATTTATTTTATTATTATTTATTATAATATTTATTTTTCATTAAAATATAATATTATATGATTATATAATTAATCACATGTGATGTTTTTATATAAGCATATACGATCAAGTATGCGATCACATGTGGTGTTTTTGTATAATCACATGTGATTTTTTGAAAGAAAAAAAATTAAGAAAAAAAAGTTAAAAAAAAAATTAAAAGATAACTTTAAAAGGAAAATAAAACAAAAAAAATGAGTGTCAAATGAAAAAAAAATTATATATCTTCATATATAAAATATGTGATTAATCTTAACTATTAATTATTATCAATCAACAATCGAAATTTATTTTTGCGATTTCTAGAAAATTAAAAACTCACTTGAACAATTATGTTATATAATTAAAAAATAGTTTTATAGTGTAACCACACCACTGTTAAGAAGAATTTGGTGAAAAACTCGGGAGGGTTTTAGAATTGTTCATGATAATTTAGTGGTAAAGGTTCTTAAATAATTTTCTATAAATCATGGTCTGTTCTTTCATAGGTAAATAATTAATAGATTGTAAAGTAAGGTTTAGAAACAGCTGCAACAACAATTAGGTTACTTACATATCGAGTATAAGTTCGAGCACGTTGTAATGTCTATTATAAATGAAAATAACTTTTAAAACGACCTAGGGTGATTTATTTTGTCTATAATGGAAAAAAGTTTATTTAACAACTAAAAAAGTTTCCTTCCAATATGGAAGAATAATAAAACAATATATAATCTTATCTCAAGGAATCTTTAACAACTGCAAATTAATTAGTACTTTTAATACTATATTAATTACTTAAAGAATTTTTATTCTCGTTTGACTAAAAACCATTATCCACTTTAATCTTATTGGATATATTTAATCAAACTTGTTTTATTTTTATGTTTATAATCATTTTTATTACATTATATACCAATTAGCACGGGCATTATAAATATACACAGTCAAGTTTTATTAAAAACATACATTACAATTGATAGAATTGAATATGGTTATTGTTGTTGTATTGAAATTTAAAGAAAAATTAATTATTGACTAATTATAAATATATACATTAGTTTTTTTTAACAGGCATCTAATCTATTCCTTTTTGTACACGGTAAGACTTGAACTCATGATCTATAGTTCATGTGCAATACCTTATATTATTATCGAACAAGCGAAACATGATCACGTCAAAGAGGATAACACTAAACACATCTCGCCAAATTATTTTTTACACATAGACAACAAGAATTTCAAAAGCTTGAAGTGCAACATATTGAATCAGATTAGAATAATGTAGACTTGTTCACAAATTTATTGCCGAAGTATTCTTTTCAAAAATATGTCAAAATCATTGGTCTTAGAGAACTCTCTGAGCTACCTAAATCACATGTATCATGCATCTAGTTGTGTGTGAATAATGATTGCATCATGCCGTATGCTTTACACCCTATTGAGTGAGAATAATGATTGCATCCTAACATATGATTTGCACCCTGTTGAGTGTATGTGAGGAAGGAGTATTATGTTGAATACTTATTAAATATTGTGCACTATTTTATCATTCGTTAGAGTGTTGTCCCACTGGGTTATTCTCTTAACAAGGGGTTTTAATGAGAAACATCTTATATGATTTGCTCTCTCACTCAAACATCCAACTTGTACTCATTTGTCATTCGACCAGAGTGTTTATCCCAAAAGGGTTTTCTTTGACATTTTTTTAATGAGCCAAATGTCTGATGGATCTGAAGATACACGACGAAGAATTACAACTATGGTTCGACGTAAGTCTAAGCAACCAATGGGAGAGTTGTAACTCATAATTGATGTCCGGCTAATTGCATTTAACAATTTCATAAGTAGACATTATGTAATATTTAAACACCTTGACAAGTAGACTTTACTGGAACCGATGGGAACTGAACTGACACCGAACCTCAGTCCCCGATCCGGTTGTGGTTCTAAAATCAGGAGAACTGATGATGTCGGGTCGGGTAAAAACCGAAAACCGCTTAAAGTCTGTTTTCTAGCACCAGCGCATGTTCAGATTCACAACATCACCTAAAAACTGCATTTTCAAGCAGCAAAACGAGATTTTCTAGTATCAAAAACAGTACACGGGTTGGAATTTTTTTCCGAGCATCTATAAACAGTACAAACGTCAGGTCCAGTTCCAAGCAGTTCCACCCAGCCAAAACTGGAAAAACCAAGCATTAACCAAACCGAACCAGTTCTCTTCAGTCCATCAAAGTCTGGCTTTTCGGTTCCCAGTTTTAGTCAGTTCGATCCATTTCTTGGACCGTCGAGCTAATTTAAATACAAAACATCATGTTAAGTATTGAAAAGTAGTATCCTAATTCCTAAAAAGCAACCAACTTCATTTTTGGTGACTAGACAAGTTTTAAATCTTTGTAATTGCTATTCTGTTACAAATTCATACTATAAACTTATCACAACTAACTCCAAGTTTCGTATTTGTAAATCTATTAACTATTGAAGAGTTTCATAATTCTAGACAAATTATGTATTTCATTTTAACATTAAAAACAACCGAAACAGAAAATATCATAACATACTAGTTCATTCAATGATCCACGACAGGCTTAGGCTTACAAACCATATAATCTTAAGAAGATTTTGGTTCAAAATTAAAAAAAAAAAAAAGAAAAGAAAAAGATAAACGTTAATTAACGAAATACTATTTCTGATTTGCAGTTTTCTTACTTCTTCTGAATAAGCTTCTCAATAAGATCAGCAGCATCTTGAACAGTTGCAATGGTTTGGGCACTTTCTTCTTCCACACTGATTCCAAATTCTTCTTCAAGTCCCATCACAATTTCAACCTAAAAAAAATTAAAACAATATTTGAATAATGCAAAAAAACATATTAAAAAAGTCAACTTATAAAATGATAAACAAAACACAATACTGTGTCAAGAGAATCAGCTCCAAGTGATGTAAATTTAGAGTCTCCAGTTACAGCAGAGTCTTCTGGTAGTGCAAGCTGTTTCCTAACAATGGAACAAACTTTGTCAACTGTCTCAGGTGTAGCCTGCAAAAATATCAAATATTTATTTTCTTGGAATTATATAAATGTTTATCTATTTTGATTCTGGTTCACATCATTTAATATTAAAAATTTCATACAAAAAGGTAAGATATATACCGCACAGCAAATGCGGAAACGTGATGATTGAGATTTAAGTGATGGGAAGGATTTGTAATTGATAGCAAGTGATACCGCATTGAAGTTAGAAGCACGAGTAAGCGCCTGGTTAACACAAACATATATTAGCAAAGTAAGATAAACAGTAATTAATGAAATTGAATTAAATTACTTGTCAGAAATACAGCTTTGATATGAAATTAAAAGAAACCATACAGCATAATCAGATTTAAAAGCTAAATCTTGTATGACATGCATAAGAAATTTGATGAATCGATATAGAGTAGTACAAAGATCTAGAATTTTAAATTCATACGGAATCTTAGAATCCCGCTTTCTGATTATCAGATCACAGCCATCAAATGACAAGAGCATCATAATTCGTAAGGTAGCTATGAATAAATTTCGCACCTTGATTTAGAATCATATTAAGACAATTAAATGAAATTATTCATTAGAAATTCAACTTGATCGGAAACAAAAAGAAATCACGACAGACGAACTTCATGAATCGAATTGAGATACATCAAATTTGATTCTAATAAGATCGGAAAACGGAAGATCACAGAACCTACGAACATCATACAGCCTTATTTTCTGGAATCAAATTTACAGAATCAACATTAGGGTTTAAGGAATTATTACATGCAAATTGATAAAATAAAATAAAACTAAAACTAAAACAAACAGTTACCAAATAAAAACCCAACGAAAATGCAAATCCATTAACATCTCAAAAAGAGGTTTAATCACGTTACAGATCGAAAAGAAAGAAAAATGCAATTAACTGTTTGTTTAACCTGATTAGGCTTATGGCATGAAAGAGATGCCATCAAAGTAGAAGATCCAGCAACAGAAGCCATTGAAGATTGAGAAATTAGGGGAATGAATTGAGATCTGATAGTGAAAGAGAAAGAGGATTAATTTGAGCACAAAGAAAAGGGGCGAAGAGCACGAAGAGTGTGACGAATAATAAATAGGGGAAAAAAGGGTTTATAGTTCGTATCGAAATATTTGGAGTGTTTGGTAATGTGTTAGCTGTTTGTTCAGTTTGGAAACGCAATTAGTTAACCCCAAACCCTAAATAGTAGTACTGTAGTAGTACTATTACTACTTTCATTTCAAATTTCAACCCATCATTAATTCATATTGTAGATTTTAAATTAAGGTTGTTTTTTAATTTTGTTTTAATATTCAGTATATATTTTGAATATATAGAGTTGCATGGTTAATAAAAAGTACTATAATCAAGCGGAAAATAATTGTTGAATTTGATGCGGCAATTCCCTACATGACACGAACCCGATAAAGTAATAATCAGATTTGACGAGATGCTATAAATGAAAAGAAATTAAAAGTGACGAGATGTTATAGGCGTCGGGAATCTACGAGTTTTTTGTGCCGATGGTGTCTTCCCACTGGCGAATTCCACATAGAAATTGGCACGTTAAGAGATGCGGGTCTAAGATCCATAGATTTGAATATAAGACAAGTTGACACTTGACAACCACCCTACCCTACATTCATAGATTTTAAAATACGGTTTGGTATCAATTTTGAATGGGTATGGTCCCAAAGTAATTGCTAACCCATATTTTGGGCTAATAACCGAATCTTTAAGTTTCTCTTTGTTCATTATTCCTTATTAAGCTTATGCACGTTAGCGTAACATCATCTCATTTTAACTAACAAACTAATTGAGCACTTCTTCCGTTGTCTTCAGTTTTATTATATAAGCGTCACGTCATTATTTATTTTGTTAAATATAAAACTTAATATACTAAAATTTGTAAAAAAATAAAAGAAAAGAAAATATTTACTTTTTATTATTATCTGAAACGGTTAAAAAAGTGAGAAAAAAAAAGTAAAACTTCAAACTTCAAAAAAAATTGATTGTTTAAATAACCCCTCCCAGTATCTAGGGGTGAGTTCAGGGCCGTCTCTGGGCATGGGCAACAAGGACGGGCGCCCAGGGCTCACAAAATTTAGGGCCTATTTTTTTTTTTTTAAAAAAACTCATGTATACACGCATGTAAACTCATTTAAATCAAGGTAAGTCCAACGGAACATTGAAAATAGGCGGATTATAGGGTCCAATCCGGATATTTAACTTAGAGGGGTGGGTATGGTCACATATGAAATGTCCACCTCTGCGCCACCTATGCGCCACATCATTATTTCACATTCAAAACCCTCAAATACCTCATCTACCATCACTTAAGCCATTTGTGCCCACAACCCTTTTTTTCGTTTTCTTTTTTCTTAAAAACTTAATACTTCATTAAAATAAACATTACAAACTACAAATAAAATACCAAGAAAATAAAAATAAAAAACCGAAAAATATAAAAAAATTACAGCAAAATATAAAAAAATACTGAAAATAAATAAAAAAAGAATTATTGCTTGTCATCTTCAAGGTCAAGTTCATCCGGCTCTACGGGGTATTTTTCGCGGATGGACGAAGATGAGCCGATACCCCCCATTCCCAACATACCGGTAACCCAATCGTTTGGTTGTTGATATATTTTTTGTGGGTTTTTGGAAGTGAAAGTGTAGAAAATATTAGAGAGTTTGAAGAGAGTGTAGAAAAATAAGTTGTGTTTGAAAGGGTATTTATAATTGGTTAGGTTTTTTTTTTTTAAAAAGAAATAAATTCGGCAAAAGAGCTGTTGCCAACGGCTAGTGCCGTGTGGCACGATCTAATTGGGTCGTTGGCCTCGTGGGCTAGCCGACGAATGGCGGGGTTCAACATGGCGAGGGGTGTGGTGGCAAGGTGGCAACCCTGAGGTGGCGTCCGACGAGGGTGGGGTTCCGCCACCACACCGTGCACTCTTAGGGATTGAGGACACTTTTAATTTGCCGGAAATTTTTCAGTTATTTAGAAAAAATTTACTACAGGGGCCCCATTTTAAGATTTTGCCCAGGGTCCAAAAGTTAATTGGACCGGCCCTGGGTGAGCTCGGTCCAAAAAGTGAACCGAACCGAAACCGAAAACGATGAATTTTCAAAACCAAAGCCGAACCTATTACATGTTTTCAGTTTTGGTGTATTAAATTTTCAAAACCGAAAACGATAAATTTTCAAAACTGAACCGAAACCGATAGAAACGAAACCGAAAACGATGAATTTTCAAAACCAAAACCGAACCAATAACATGTTATCAGTTTTGGTTCGGTTTCGGTCGGTTTTTGGTTTGGTTCGGGGTTTTCGGCCCAAATGCTCACCCCTAACAATATCCCACTTTTCTCCTCTACTTCACCTCTTTTTCATTCTCTTTCCCCTTCGGCACTTCGTCTTCGGTATACTAAAGAAACCTACCGACGAACCCAACCAACGAGGCCGTGCCAACGGTGTTGGTCGGGCGACAAGACCGGCAAAGAGACCGACAGTACCGTTAACACATGTGTTTTATAGATTAAAAGGATCGGTTTATTCATTTAAAAAACTAAATAAACAAAATTTGCTTGAATCAAGTGGTATTTAAAAAGTGGTTTTTAATAACTGAGTTGAGTTCAATGGTGTTAATCAATGTTTTAAAACCCGGGTCGACCCGGCCGGTTTAACCCAGTTAACCTGGGATACGGGGAAGACACCGGTTCAATAGTAGCCGGGTATTTGATGAGTAACGACCCGTTGAGACGCGGATGATTTTGGTCAAACCCGCCGACCAGGTGACCCGGTTTGACCTGCGTTTTACTCTTTTTACTTCAAATATTGTATAACAAGATTCAAGTTTTACTTCATTATCACTGTTAATTGAGTTCCAGACCAATTACACAGAATCTAGTTACACACAATCTAGTTAAAATGGTTTACAAAGCTACTAAACATATGATTTGACTACACTTTAAACAACTTTCCACCAATTTAATTTGTTTCCATATAACAATATTCCCCACCTTTATCCTCATCGATAAGATACAAGTCTACAACCACAATTCACCCATTTTTGCACAAACATGAATTAAAACATAATAAAGTGGCAAATTCAATAATAACATTGGTGAGCAATAGATTTTGCTCTAACATTGCAAGTAGATCAAGACCAACATTAAAAACAAAAAAGTTTCTTTGTGTTAACGAAACACTGAGTAGTTACTTAACATAGAATATCAAATCCAAAAAGAAAAACTAGACTTAATTTTGTAACACGATATCAAACTCCACCAACATTTGAAGTAGTTTTTGTGCATAAATTGGAATAGGATCTTCATCTTCCATAAGCATCGGATACATAGGGACAAAATGGTCATTACATATCAACTTCAAATCCTCCCGTCTTGCCACATCAGCAGCAGGTGCTTCATTTAACATGTTAACGACTACTTCAAACCATATTTTTAAGCACAAGAATCTTGCATCACCATCTTTACTTCCTTTGCAAATAACAGATAAACTTGGAAGAATTTCGGTTACAAATGTTTTGTGGTTTTCTTCGATTACAGATGCTTCTTCTGTTATGGCTTCCACAACTCGTAAAAGGGTTAACACAAAATCATCTCTTCCCTAAAATGTTAATATCATAATCATCACTCGTTTGCAAATGAAGATAAAGTAAATTACACAAATGGTCCTTTAAGTTTGTATCATATTACATATTTTGTCCTTTAGTTTCACAAATTACATTGGTAGTCCTTAATTCTAAAACTATTGACACGTTAACTTTTCCCGTCAAGTATGGTCACGTGTGATGCACGAGGGAGGGGTAAATATGTCCTTTTCCCTTTCCCTTCACCAATTTGAAACCCATAAAAACCCGTCAGTTTGTTTGACGGGAAAAGTTAACGTGTAGTTAGGTAAAGGACCAAACGTGTCAAAATATGACCATTTGTGTCAGAAATAAGGACTATCAATGTAATTTATGAAACTAGAGGACAAAATATTGACCATTTGTGTAATTTACTGTAAAAAATAAAAATAAAAATAAAACCGTAAATATAAATATAAATTCTTTACCTGAAATGGCAATTCAACCAATTTAATCAAACGCTTAAGTTGCTGAAGAACCTGAGAATCAACCACCTTTCGTTTAAAACACGAACTTCCAAGAAGATTAAGTACAACCGGAAATAATTGCAAATTAGTCCTCGAACCACCTTTAACTTGCACAGATCTTTTCCCGCCAATGAGTTGTTGAACATCAGCAATAATCATCTCCAACAAACCAGGAATAATCGACACCACACCATTCACAAAAGCCTCCAAACATTGCTGCAAATAAACACCTTTTTCTTTCACTAACCGATCAACCGCCGACAACAATTTCAGATTTAGAAAAAAATGCGCAAGCCATCGTTTCCGCTTTTTACAAAGTAACGTAACAAACACGAGAGATTTCCCTCTCAAAACTTCACCCCCGTGTTCGACTAACGACGTTAAATTCGGTACTAATTTTTTATCTTCGATTAACGGCAACAAATGCCGACCAATATTTGCAAAAAGATCACTTCCCAACATGGCCATGTTTAACAAATTTAAACATATTTGTTGCTCACGGGGGCCGCTTTTTGAGATGGTGGTTGCGGTTTCTTTGAAGGTGAGTTTTTCCATGACTTGTTGGATTGTGGGCGGGTTGAAACGGGCCAAACGGGCCAGACATGACCCGCCGGTTAGTCTGATGGTTTCTTGTTTTGAGGGAGCCCGAAAGATGTAACAAAGGTTGTTGATTGTGTCTGGGGTTGTGAAACGGGCTGCCCAATGTCCGCCTTGACTTGAGATGTTTTCGATTGTTCTTAATGCATAAAGTTGGGTTATATCATCTTCACCTTTTCGTAAGAGTGATGTTATTAGTGAAATCAATGTATTTGGAACCTGTTAACAAAATTAAAATAAATTAATTATTAGAGTAAATTACAGAATTTATCTATGTGGTTTTACAAATTCTATGATTTTGTCACTTTACTTTTAATTACATTTTTTTTTGTCACTGTGCTTTTTGATTTCATGAATTTTACCCATATAGTTTTCAAATTTCATTTTTTCGTCTATTTTGACTGAAATGATGATACAAACTAGTAAAGTGATAACAACAATTTGATAACAAACAGAGATTGAATTAAAGGATTCAATCAACTGTAATGGTTTATCCACATTCGAGAGGTGGAAGCTCTCCCAATTAGTACTTTCTTTACACACACAACTGAATGAATACAAATGACTCCTACACTTGACTTTTATTAACCACTAGCTAACTACTAACTAACTTCCTAACAACAATTCAGGAAAAGACTAAAACACCCTTATGCAACATATGTGTACTTCACAACTGATCATGTATCAAATGACCAAAATACCCTTATTTTATTTCTTTAAATTTCTTTTGTTTCTTCTCCAACAAGTTCCTGCGACCTCAAATAAACCCTTCTGAGGCGTAAGCATCATAATACACAAGAAGGGTTTATTTGAGGTCGCCGGAATTTGCTGGAGAAGGAGACCGGAAAAGAAATAAAATAAAAATAAGGGTATTTTGGTCATTATAGGTCAAAATAGATAAAAAAAAGTTTGAAATTTGAAGACCAAAACATCACGAGATTAAAAAGTAAATAAAGTTAAAATAAGGGTATTTTGGTCATTATAGGTCAAAATAGACAAGTTTTGAAATTTGAAGACCACATGGACAAAAATCACGAAATTAAAAAAGAAGTAAAATAAAACTCTGGGTATTTTGGTCATTTAAGATCAAAATAAACAAAAATTTGAAATCCACAGGGACAAAAATCACAAAATTAAAAAGTAGAGACAAAAAAAATGAAATTAAAAGTATAGGGACATAATCGTAGAATTTAGAAGACCAAAGGGACAATTTCTATAATTTAATAATTAATTTATTCAGTGTTTTGGAAGGCTTGATATTAAAAAAAAAAAAAAAACTGACCTGCCACCCAAATGAATTCTTGGTTTCCTTCGATGGGGTTCCTGGAATAATATTGGTTGCTTTTGATTGGTCACTTTGAGTAGAAATATAAAACAATAATTCCCCCAATGCAGCCATACAAAACCGTCTGACTTTTTCTTGTCGGTCAACCAACCCTTCAGTCAAAGCAGCCAAAATATCCGAATTTGCCAGCTCGTCATCAACAAAAGTCGAATGCCGAATCAACAAGCCCAAGAGTGAAGCAAGTTGAACCCGTAAAGCTGCAGCCTTTGACTGCCTAAGCAGTTTGACCAAAACAGGCATTATTTGACCATTAGTCAACATATTCGCTGCATCAACATTACAGCTTAACATCTCAAGATATTTAATAACATTTTGTTTCTCACTAATTGAACTATTTCCATTTAAAATTGTGACAATACATTTTGTCACCATTTCCAACCGTTCTTTTGACATTTTCCCAAAATCAGATACAGAAATTGCTTCAAATGGAAGATTAGGGATCGTTTCTGGCCCATTTTTATCTGACTTTTTACTTGGCATAACGGGTCGAACCGAAAGATCAGATTGGTGCCATAAAACAGATGACAAATTGACCACATTTTCTGACCCGTCAGAAGCTTCCGGAACTTTCCTAATTTTTGGTTGTGGTGAAGCACTCACTTCAATATGATCAGAATTTGAAGATTCATCATCTGTTCTTCTAGAATCATCTGGTGTAACAACCGGGTCAGGATCTTGACCCGGTGAATTTTCACAAACGGGCCGGGTAGGGGTGTTGACCATTTCAGTCTCGTTATTCTCATCATCCTCATTATTCTCAATATTCTCATTGAAATCAAGTTCCATATCAGTATTTTCAATCTTAACATCAGTATCATTATCACAATTATTCTGTAACGGTCTTCGATAATTCTCTTTTTCATTTTCTCTTTGTAAATTCGATTTTGCAATCCTCGAAAGCCGTAACAAATTAATATTCTTAGTATTATTATTATTATTATTAGCCTTTGATTGAATCTTTCTACCACCACTTGATAACACCCCTCTACTAGGTGTATTATTATTAGAATTTTCATTTTGACCCCCTGAAGTTTTGGAATTTACGGGTAGGGTTTTGTTTTGATTGCGTTCTGTTTTATAACAGAGTTGAATCATGTGATCAAAAGCTGGTTGAGGTGGTAAAGGTAAAGGGGTGAGTTTAGTGTTCCAGTAAGCATGATTACAGATTTCTGACCATTGGATTCGTTCTGATGGATCTTTGATTAAGAGGGAATTGATGAGATTAACAAATGGACGGCTAGGATTACCCGGGAGATCTGGGGTTGGATCGCTCAAAATTGATTTGACTAATTGTGTAAATTCTTTTCCAATAAAAGGTGGTCTACCAGAATAACATTCGTATAAAACACAACCGAGAGCCCAAAAATCAGAAGCATAAGAATGAACTCCACCATCATGAAATAACTCAGGAGCCATGTAACATGGTGTTCCCCGTTTTGCTTCTGGTACCTAAAAATATAAATTTAAAAAAAAATTAAAAAAAGTAAGGGTATTTTGGTCATTTTAGGTCAAAATACACAAAAAAGTATGAAATTTGAAGACCACATGGACAAACTCACCAGGGAAGATTTTGATATATCACTCAGTTTTCTTGATAACCCGAAATCGCATAGCTGCAGAAAATAGAATTTAAAATAAATTAAAAATTAAAATGTTGGTACAAAATAACCAACTAGGTAATCATAATTACAGAAAAAAATACCTTTGTACGGCCATTTTCATCTAGTAAAATATTTGATGGTTTCAGGTCACAATAAATGATCCCCTTTGAGTGCAAAAACCTGATAATTTAACAGAGTTAAATGATATGCATGTTGTGTGTATATGAGGGTAGAAAAGTCTTTTTACCTTAAGCCTCTGATAAGATCCCGTGAGAGATCGTGTACTGATTCTTCTGGTAGTTTACTGTCCTGTTAATCAACCAAAAATACTTAATATATTATTTGTCACAAATATTTAAATTAAATTAGTTAGTGTCCTTTTATTTAATTCATTTTTCATACCTTAAATGAAAGTCTACTTGTGTTGTCTTGATAGGCAAAAAAAGAGCAATTTGTTCATTGTTGGTCCTTCAATCTTATTTTATTATTCTCTCTTTCTATATCCATATTTTCTCCTTTTTATTTTTTTATTTTTTTATTCAAATAATAATTAAGACCCAAACCTAACTCACAAAACAAACAATTTTTTCTCTTTCTGAACCCATAGATAATGAACACAGACAAAAAAAGGGTCAAAGTGAGTCAAAGGGTCAAACTACAGAAAACAGATGAAAAAAAAACCTAAATTTTAGAATCCAAATATCTTAAGTTGATTTACATAAAAATAGTGTACAAATAAATACTATACTTTAAAAAAATGTGGATACCTGCTCCAGTAATGTCCTGAGGTCACCTCCAACACAGTATTCTAAAACCAGCCACAAATGAGCCGAAGTTTCATACCTATTTCAAAAAATATATATTTTTTAAATATAATAATTTAATTTCCAATTAATGATAACTTCTATCAGAATTCCATGTTTCCCTGACACAATAAACTTAAAAATAAAATAAAATAAACATTAAAGACTTGCCAGGAATAAAATTTGAGTACATTAGCATGATCCAATGAGTGAAGAATTCTAACCTGCATTGGAAATTCAAATTAAAACTTAGATTTGAGAATTTAAAATACATATATGATGGTAAGATTATCAAAAGGCATTCTTATAATATAGCTTATGCATATGATATACTATAACACCATGAACAGAACTAAACTGCATACTTACTTTCATTGTGTGTCAGCCAACTTTAGAAACTTATGTGGATGTTTAGTAACCTTAATTATGCTTTCAGATTCTTCTAAGTTACATCTCAAACAAAAATTCATAATCAGTTTTGCTATAAAAATGAACTTTTATACAGTAAGTAGTCCTATTATACAGTCAAAATGAGGGCAGATTTTCCAATCTTAGTGATGAATTCATCACTACCCAGCTCTGAACCAGCTTTAAATTTTGACAATAATAAGTCCAGATTAAGATAAAAATTGCACAAAGGAAAGAAACAAAGCAAATTTTATAGATCTTTTAATACACTAATAGTAATCTGTCATATGGATCTGTAATTACATCCAAAATCCTCTTCGTACATTCAATTTCACATAAACATGCCTAAAACAATACAATGAAACTTACTTCCTGAAGAACCTTGCTCTTATGAGATTTATCAACGCTCTTAATTGCAAAATATTCAATGCTTTTCTTCTTCCTTCCTTTATACACCGTCTGCAAATCCGTGTAAACATAATCAAATTACATACTGAATCGAAACCAAAAAAGCAGAATCGAATTAGAATTTGAGTAATATATATGATTACCGAGTACTTTCCTTGACCGATTGCTTCGTATATGTGGTATTGATTCATAATATTACAGTAGAATCTATCCTAGGGTTTCACTGTGATGAAGATTGGTGGTGAAAGAAAGAGGGAAAACGTTCATGGACCAGTATATTCGATTGTGAAAAGTGAACAAAAACAGCAAATTGGATTCAACAAAGTGTGGAAGAGATGATTGTAGAGAGAAATTGAGTTACTGATTGGAGAGAGAGTGTGTGTGTGTGTGTTACTGGGTGTGTTTGGGCGGGACAGAAACCGAGATTGAAAATCGAAATGAAAATGCCTTTTACTTGAACTAGCAGGGTACCCGCGCAATGCGGCGGCGGGTACCCAGAAACCATATTTCGTGGCGAACAAGTGTTGTTCGTTTACACGGTAATAATTGTTGCTAGAAATAAATAATTAAACGGAAAAGTGGATTTTGGTAAGAGTTGATGATTTACAGCGTCGTATATTTAATGTTGTTGGGTAAAATGGTTTTCGAGTAACAGACTTTTGTTATTAAGTGTTGGTGGTGTTACCAAAGTGTAATGTATAGCAAGTGGTTAACACATAGTGATAAGTTAGGAGAGGTCTTGGGTTCGAATCTTATTAGCCGTGTTTTTTTTAAGGTAGAGAACTAACTAACAAAAGTGGAAAGATCCTTAAAATCAAGTTTAAGGAGCTCCTTAAACTTGCCTAATGAGGTAGGCCTAAATGCTTTATATAGTAGTAAGATAAATTGACTTTTTAGTAAGGAGCAAGGATATTGATATTTTGAAAGGAATTTTGAAATGTAAAGAGTTAATTGTTATTATTGTTATTATTTTTTCTTTTTTAAGCTTTTATAAAAATTAGGTCTTATTTATCTAAATACTTTTTTAACTTAAGGATTTCTTATACTTCAAGTTAATTATTTTCAAAAGCAATTTTATAAGGTTTTTTTTAAGTTATAAAAAAAATGGCTATTTTTCTATTTAGTTATAGTAAGAATATTTTTTAAGAGATTATTACAAATGAAAATTTCTTAAAATGAAAGCGATTATTAGTTAATGTACAACTAGTGATGCATATTATAATACTTTGTTGACAGCTCTAAGGGCTATCAATAACATTTTTCTTTTAATATTTAAAATTTCAATACATCATGTCACATTTCAAGTGGAATTAAATGATAACAATACGTTGTTTTGCGCAATTATTCAGTTGGTCCTTTATAAAGTGTTATGTACCACTCTTATGGGATGTTTGGTAGGATGGAAATGAATGGGAAAGAAAATTGCTTCCCTAGTTTGTTTGACACAAAGATAAAAAAACATGAGTTTTTTTCAATTATCTTTCACAATTTTAATTCTGTAAAAATATAGAGAAATATGGTGAATCAGAATTAAAAGACACATTTCTCACTTTAGCTTCAATGTGTGCTTTACACATTTTACTACAATTTAGGAAGAAAATTTCAAAGGTTTCAAAATCACTTATTCATTTATACGCAAATTAATAACCTAATTACTCATGTGAACTCTTACCAAATGAATGCAATCGACATGATAATCAAAATACAACAATGACTTCTGTAAACCTTTTTATATGCAAGTATATTCCAAAAGAGCATAAAATGTTATTTTGGTCGCTATTTTATGACACAAAATTGTCATTTGTCAAGTATGTATATATGTTTATGATTTATGCAACAATGACACAGTCCTCCCATGCTCCATATTTAGATGTGAAAGTACCACCACCACCATTTTGTTGCACGTGCTCCAAAATAACTGCACGTGCACAAACATCCCATGTTTTTACCATTTCATCAAGTGACATTGGTTCTGAAAGCTTTCTAAGACAACTACTAAACCGCCCTTTTACTTTTATAGAAATATCTTCGTGTTCCCTGCTGCATAACAGAAAAGAAATATTGTGTTAAATGTCTAAACTATCGATTAAAAATAGGAAATTTATGGTAAGCTCACATGTTTATTATATTTTAAAACACGAAACATTTTGACCAATTTATTAACTAATAAATGGGCTGATTCGGGTTATGTTTTATATTAAAAATGATTAAAATAATATATTACATGTAATCATGTTTGACAATTTACATACTAATTATTTATAAAAAAAAGAAATTTGTTGGACAAAAAGGTGTTATGGTCATTGGTCAACCCAAATTTTTTTAATTATTATTATTTTTTTTTTGGCAAAAAGAAGGATATCTCACCTGACATCAACTGGAATATCATCGAAGAGTATTGGGGAACAATTTGGATAATTTGCAGGAACAAGCAATCGCAACGGTTGTATAGGTGACTGCACATCAGTTAAGGAAAAATTAGAATGAAAATTGATATTTAATATTTTAATAATTAGATATTCGTGTGTTTGAAAGTTCTGATTATTTATTATATTAAATTATTAATATATAAAATGATCAATACATACAATTCTTCAAAAGGAGCCATTTTTTGAATGAGAGCCGAACACTCTTAAACCAGGTTAAAAAGCAGCGGTATATATGTAATTTTATTACACCTCAAATCAATTTCGTTGCAGCATGATTATGGAGACTTCAAATTATAATAACTAAAAAAATTAATTAGATAAAGTAAAATACCATTTGCGTCGAATCATATTGTGACTTAAGATTAGGAGCAAAAGCTGCAGCTTTAAAAGAGCATTTAACAACGGTTCCTTTACCAACTTCTGATAGTGTAAAATCTTCATGACTGATTATATCTACAACAGTATTTATAACTCCTTTATTTATTTCTCTAATTTCCTCCAAAAGGGGATCGTTTATCTGTAAAATTCAACATTAAAATAAAATAAATGGATAAATATTATTTTTATATACGGTATATAACAGAAACACATATGTGTAACTAATACCTCAGTTCGAGCCTTTTTTATTGTGGAAGTTGCAGTGGATTCCAATTCTGAAGTTTCCAAACAGTTAAAACTATGATTAACAGATGATACAACATTATAAAAATTTGATTTTCTTTTTGCAGTTTTTTGAAGACGATATTTTGTCATGGTGATTAAATCTTCACCAATTGCAGCTTTTGATCCATTTCCAGGTGCAGATTCTGCAATGCTATTAATCATACTAACAACTGAACCAATCTCACTAACTGAAGCACTCAATGATTTTTGTGAAATTGACTTAACCTACAAACGGAAAAAAAAAAAAAAAACATTTTTAGTTTATTGTAAGAAGTTGTTTTTTATGTTTTATATATATATAGCATTAAATAGAATAACTGAGATATATTGTTTTCATAATCCAATTTGAGACACTAATTATATATAAAAATTATCATTTTTTATGAACATAGTGTTCTTGGTCAAACCAACCCCATCCTAAATCGGTTTTGACCCACACAAAACGGGTCGAAGTCACCCAATGAGTATTTCAATGCAAGCAACTTCCTAAATCATTCTGTTTTCAAAAAAATGTTAAATTAATATAGGAGTAAATTACAGAAATTGTCCCTGTGGTATTCCAAATTCTACGATTTTATCCCTATACTTTTTTTTTCGTTTTTTTTGTCCCTGTACTTTTCAATTTCTTGATTTTTGTCCTTAGGGTTTTCAAATTTCATTTTTTCCATCTATTTTGACCTAAAATGACCAATATACCCTTATAAATATTTTTTTCTGAATTTTTAAATTATTTTTATTTCTTTTTTTTCCACTTTCCCCTTTTTGATTTCAAGACACACAATTATAAAATCATCATCATCTTCACCGTCGCATGTGTGGCTTGAAATCAAAAAGGGGAAAGGGAAAAAAAATTCAGAAAAAATATTTATAAGGGTATATTGGTAATTTTAGGTCAAAATAGACGGAAAAAATGAAATCTGAAAACCGTAGGGACAAAAATTACGAAACTGAAAAGTACAGGGACAAAAAATCGAAAAAAAAAGCATAGGGACAAAATCGCAGAATTTGGAATACGACAGGGACAATTTCTGTAATTTACACTCTTAATATAGTATTCATAATCCAATTTGAGACACTAATTATATATAAAAATATCATTTTTTTACTAACCACTTTGAGTAAGTGCTCCATGGGTTCTTCTGTGTCAGTCGATTTCCCAGAAATTACTGACACACTTTTACCATCAGGACTTGTGAGCTCAGAAAGCAAAGGTGAGGGTGAAATACCAGATGTACCAATCGAAACAGTCTGAGAATTTACAATTCCAGAATTCGGTTTATTATTATTTCCATTATTAGAAAGTGATGAAACACCAGAATTAACTGTCGGTGATTGCAAAGGTGAGTTTGCAGATTTAGTAACAGAATTCACCACATTCTGTTGTTGCTCAGATTTACTGTTATTTATCTCATTCTCATTTTGTTGTTTCTGCTGTTTTGTTTGTGAATGAAGTTGATGATTCTGGTTAAGTAACTGTTTCTGTTTATGCAGAAACTGTTGCTGCATTTCGCGTTGTTGAAGTTGCTTCAATTGCTGCTGCTGCTGCTGTTGTTGAATCATGTTTGAATTTTGTTGCATGTTATTATTTTGCTGTGAATTAACCAATTGCATCTGTGGTTTTCGTTTATGTGTGGTTATGAAATTAACAATTTGTTTTTCATATTCACCCAATTTTTCTTTATGGTTTGGAGTTATGTTGGTTTTGGGGACTTGCAGGAATGTAATGCAACACTCCAACATGTGTTTGAACTTTTTCAGTTTCTCAAGTTGTTCGTTGTTTGGTTGTTGAGGAAGAGAATCATTCTGGTCAACAAAAGTCAACTATCAAATTAAGTAAAAAGAATAATTTGACTTTGTGTACTTAGTTTATGGTTTTTTACCTGCTGCAATTTGATTATGCATTTCTGGTACATGTCTTTTAATACTGGCATATATTTATCCTTCATAGCTTTCATCTGTAAAAAGAAAAAAAAAATCATAGTTTTATTTATATTCAAAGCATTTTATTTCCAAATTCACAAATAATCATAAAATTTTATGTAAATCACCTTTTGATACACTTCCTCTTGCCAATCTCCACTGTTCGTATTTCCTGTCTGAGCTGTGGAATCTGAAGATGCTATAAAAAAATAAAAAATATAAATGTTTTCATAAAATAGAAATATTCATTATAGTGTTAAAAAAACATTTGAAATAAAAACCACATAGGCCTCAAAAAATTTATTTTAACTACCAGATAGGGACGGAAAAATAAAAACTTGAGTAAATTACACAAATGGTCGTTTAGGTTTTACCATATTACATATTTGGTCCTTTAGTTTCATAAATTACGTTGGTAGTCCTTATTTATGAAACTATTGACATGTTTGGTCCTTTACCTAAACAAACGTTAACTTTTCCCGTCAAACAGACGGGTTTTTATGGGTTTCAAATTGGTGAAGGGAAAGGGAAAAGGACAGATTTACCCCCTCGTGCATTACACGTGACCATACTTGAGGGGAAAAATAAACGCATGTTTAGGTAAAGGACCAAACGTGTCAATAGTTTTAGAAATAAGGACTACCAGTGTAATTAATGAAACTAAAGGACCAAATATGTAATATGGTACAAACCTAAAGGACCATTTGTGTAATTTACTCTAAGACCTATAATTACCAGTGTAGGTTGACTAAAAACTTGTAATTACCTAAACATACCATAAAAAGTTATGATTACCAAAACAGACCATCGCCTAAAGTATATTGCTATTTTATGACATTTTCCCTTTTGGAAATTAGGGTTTGATTACACACAGATGTCTAAATATGTATATACAAACTTACTTGATGAAACTTCAGGCATAACTCTCTGTTGTTGTAATAACTGTTTCTGTTGATTTACTACATTTTGCTGTTGAAAACCACCCGAAGTTGGAATTCTTTGTTGCATTTGTTGTGACAAATTTGACAATGGTTTCATATTTAAGTGCTGCTGATGAAGACCAGAAAAGTTGTTATGATGAGCAACTGAGTTCTGTTGCAGTTGTTGTACATTTGAAATATTGTTCTGATGGCCCACCAATCTTAGATTCTGTTGCTGATGTGGCATTTGTTGTCTTAAAACAGATTGTTGGTGATGTTGACTCAAAGGTTGACCTTGATTTTGTTGATATTGTGGCAACATTGTGGGCTGCATAACCGATTGTTGAGATTGCAACAGCTTCTGATGAATGTGTGATTGCACTGAAATTGTGTTATTATTCTGGTGGAGATTTTGTTTTGCAATTTGAGCCAACTGTTGTTGATAAAGATGATTCTGTAAGTTTTGAGGCTGTTGTTGACTTCCTGGTATCTGCCTTTGACTTACAAAATTGTTGGGAAGTATCCCATGAGTCATATTATTCCCAACAGAATTCTGTTGGATTCCAGAAATGTTTGGAACGTTCTGGAAACTTGAATTTTGGGCTGCAATATTATTATGTATGCTTTGTGGTAAAATCTGTTTTCCAGATTGAGGATGACCCGATTGTACAGGAATAGAAAGTGGTTGACTTTGAGTGTTGACTTGTTGCATGCCCTGAGAGCCTACACATTGTGGAATAAACCAAAATGAAACACAACTATTATAATTGAGGAGAAAAAAACATTTAAGTTAATTCTGAAACATGTAGATATATACGTATGAGATTTATGTGTTCATATATCATATATGTTTATAAAATAATGTCAGAAATACCTGAATCAGAGGGGTTTACAGCAGAGTTTGACTGCATAGAATTGGAATTGGATCTCTTCTCCAGGGTCATCAGCTTGATAGATATTTTATGCACATAATCAGACTGCAAAATCAAAGAAAACAAATATTAATATTTTATTAAAAAAGAGTCCTCTGTGTTATTTTTATTCCATTGAATTCATAATTTTCAAGAAAATATTGGAATAATAATAAAGGTGCAGAATACAAACATGGCTTGTTGCAGTGGTAAAAATCTTCTCCTCTAACATCAGAGCAATATTCCTAAGTTCATGTAGCTTTTCCTGTCCAGGAGGTAACTGCTTCTTCAATAAATCGATTCTACATATAAAATATATTTATAAATATAAATCATCATATTAAACACCATAAAACTAACTGCAACTTACACGAAATACGAATATTCAAGCAAATCACATACATTTAATATTATTATGTTAACTATCAAATAATAGCCAACCAAAAGAATATCTATTTTCACATTAGGGTCATTTAACCAAGAAAATATCATCATAATTGCTACTAAATTTTGTATCGAACCAATTTTTTTAGAGTACTAATTAAAATAGGTTAAGACAATAAGTCCAATCCACAAAACATACAGTTTATTGACAATCTTTTGCCTTGCATCCGATGGAAACTGAGTTCTCCAATCAACAGATTCCATCGAGGTTTCCCCAGCTTTACTTCCACCTTGATTAGACCTCCAATTACTTGTATCCATCGCCTAATTGACAGCTAATTTTCAATCCTACAATATAACAAATTAGCATTAATTTTTAGAGTTAATATATACACGGATGAATGTGAATACATAATAATAATCGAATTAACTCAAATCGAGCAATGAAATTATTTCTACATAACAATTATACGACGGAAGTAGCAGTAAGTTATGATTTGTATATAATCAAGTGAAAAGAAGGGTTACAAATACGGATTTTGATCCTACGATAATTCCGTAATTTCAAAACACGAACCTGTATGACGTTTGTGTAATTTTGCCGGTGAGTTTGATTGTACGTGATCAAGCGATTTGAAGCGATCGGATTGGGCGAGACGGAATGCTGACGATCATCGATTGCGTGTGATTCGATTTTTTCATGCAAGAGTGCGCATATATAAACTAAAAAGATTTTGTCCAAATGGTAGGGTCGGGTCGGGTCACATTTAAGGGTGTTTTGAGGAACTCCGGCCCGCATATTGACCATAGGCCCAATCCTCTCCTATATCCTCCCCTATCCTACCCTATATATGAGACCTAAATTTGAAGAGGGTTTGACACCATGGCAATTCCAAGCATTCCTATTCGTCCATAATGCCACTTGGAATTCACTGATTGGTCCACGTCATTTGCACTAATACAAACGAATCTGGTACGGCTTACGGTCTACATTCATATTCATATGCTCCATATACTGCAAACGAATCTGGTACGGCTTACGGTCTACATTCATATGCTCCATATACGGCTTCCTACATACAAGGAAACAAATAACTATTTAAAATATCGTACATACAAATAACTATTTAAAAGATCATACATACAAGGAAACAAATAAATATTTAAAAGATCAATCAGCGAAGGAAACAAATAACTATATGTAACATTTATATGTAACATTTCTTCATTTACCGTTTTTTTGTACAAAATCATCATCACATTTATCGATTATTATGTCATTTAGAAGTATATAAAGTTTTTGGACATTTTTCTACATACTAAAATTTACAGCATACCCGCCCATCGGGCGGGTTTTGTAGCTAGTATATATATATAGGAGGCTACATATGATAATTTTATGCCACCTCATCACAACGTCGGCTTTTGATTGGTGGACAATGCCACGTGTAATTCCGGCATTGGTCCATTCATTCCTTCTAAACTTCACTCTTGGCGAATGCTTCATATCCGTATCTCTCTCCAGTTAGGTTTTCTTTCCCCTCAAACCTCGCCCTTGATATCGCTGCCCTTATGCCCCTCCTTTCAAAACCTTTCCTTCATCAACCCTAATTTATTTCAAATCCCTTCTTCCTTCATTCATCGTATTTCAATATATTTTCAACGATGTAACGATTCTGCTTTTGGATTTGATTGACTTGCCTAAGAATCAGGTTCTAATTTTAATTTTTACTTTAATTGTGCTTGATTTCAACATTTTTAATGGACTCGAACAAATTAAGTAAGGTTTTTTTATACCTTTTTTGGTTGAATATGGTAGAGTATTACGAGCAACGCGTCTAAAATCCATTTAATTTCATTTGAATGACGTCTGATGAACATGAAGATGATGAAGAAAGTCAATTAGTTCCATAAAAATCGGTGATATATATTGATTCAAATGAGTTGCTTGATTTGGGGTGATTTTGATTTCAAACTCAAATTTAATTATGAAGTTATTTAATCTCATGTAAAAATTCTAGCATGTTAATTTGTTTCAACGCATAATCTCTTACATATTGTGAAGTTATGCATCATGTTTGTTATGCCAATTGATTGAAAAAGAGATGAAACTCAAAAATATTAGAAACCAAAATTAGAAGTCAACCAGTTTGGCTTGTTTGTGCTTTTTGATGTGTTTACAATAGTAGCAAATTGATCTATTTATACAAAGCTAAAGAAGGTACTTATTTGAAACACACTTTTGAAATAATAAGCCCTTGAGTTAGGACTTAGGATCGTGTCATCTTATTTAACAATAATCGAAAAACTGATTTCGTTTAGTTTATTTCAAGTCACATTGTTGAATTTTTCATAAGATTTCTTGATGCATCTAAATGCTATGGTATTGTGTTATTTACTTAATTTAATATTTACTGTTACTACTAATGCTACATTATTTTTCTTAGGGAGATGAAGTTCCATAGGATATATTGCCTGAACTATTCAATAAACCAACCCAATTAGCATCTTTAATATTTACAGTGATTCTGCTCCTAAACAAGGTGTTGACTACAACCCATAGAACTTCAGGTTCATATCTCTTTCTTTCTTTATATTTACACTTATGATTATGATCAAGCAACTAAAAATGTGAACTTATTTCTAAATCTTAATGATATGATACTTCTGATTAGCTGTTTAATGAATTATAAATTATGAAGACACATTAACTTAGGCCTAAATCTCTATGATCTTGATACTTCTAATTACATGTTTGATGAATCTCACATTTAAATTCAATCACATTCCTTAAGATACAAAACGACTCAATTTTGATGAAAATAAGATTTTGTTTTGTGTATTTAGTTCAAGAAAATTGACGGGAAAGATGGTCCTAATTATGTGTAAAGTGCCTTCCTAGGAAATTGGTGGCAAGCACTGGAATTAGAAAGTGGAATCACTCATCAATGCAGACTTCAGAAATGGGCTTCACATAATGCATCAGGGATAGTATGACATTTTTTAAGTCAACAATTTATTTCATTTCTTTGTTGATTCAACATTTTTTTTGCATCAGAGGTAGTGGAATCAATCATCGCCTTATGTTTTTTCACATGGATCAATCTAAATTGGCAGAGCAAGATAGTGGAAAGCATATGATTGACTTTTTTTGTTCTTGAAGTAGGGTTTGTCCATATATATTGTTCTGTATTTGTATTATGTTTTTTGTATTTGTATTATGTTTTTTGTCTTGTGTAGTATTTTTTTAGTTTTTGTTTTTAGTTTTGGGACAGTTTGTTTGTAATATCTTTTAGAAATTAGCCTGCACTCAATTGTGCACCAATTAATCAGTCAACACCATTCAGTGGTCCTGCACATTTGATCTTATCTCAGGAAAGTCTTTTTTTTCCTGTTAATAAAACCTAACGGTAGAACTAACATGGCCGATTTAACTGAGCCCGGGTAGTGAATAGTCAGAATTTACAACTCTAGGGTACTGATTTACACTTTTAATACTTTTGGGGTAGTAGAAAACCAATTGACAGAATTGAGGGTAGTTAACTACTCTAGGGGTACTAATCTACAGTTCGTAGTTTAAGTTTCATCACCAACTTTATCTCCATTTATTAATCTTTGTTGGTATTTTTTCCTGTCATGTTAGTAATTTTTTAAACTTTCTTGATAAATTAATGATTTGTTGATTGTAGTTGAGATTTCAGAAGTATGATTATGACTTTTTTATTTGATAAATTCAGGGTTGTTCTTGCAGCCTTCAGTGGACAGTGGAAATGGTCAAGTTCAACCTAGCAATAGGTCTGCAAGCCCTTTGATTCCTGATTACATGGATCCAACACTTGGTTATTATTCAAATGGTTATCCCTATTTGAATGGAGGTAATTCTGTCCATTTATTTACTGTTGTTTTAATAACAATTAAAACCAATTATAATGATTAATTTTGGGAATTTTAAGCTGCAATTTTTTATGGGATTGGTTTTCATCATTACCCATTTTATTGGATTTTTTGGAATTTTTTCAAATTTTTCTGGTGATTTTAGCCGCTGGTATCAGATTAGGGTTTCTGATCTATGTCAGAAGGGCAATTTGGGTATTTCTGTTGATCCTGTCAGCCCCAATTTTTATATACAGCATTGGCTTGCAATTTTATATTTTTGCAGAATTATTGGGATTTTTCTCAATTTTTTTGGAAGACTTGTCCCTTTGGGTATATATACCCTTCATAGCCTATGGAAGAACAGGAAAAAGGGAAGTCGGATTTTTTTGTTTTTGTGCGAGTCAATTGTGAGCTGCAGATTCTATGTTTTATGTTTTGCAGGTATTATAAAGTGGAGTGGATCATGCAGTGTTGGTATTTTGGGTCTGGATAAAAAAAAGGTCAAAGTTAGGACACTACTCGTCAAAGATGTGATTTGACTTTTTTTTGGAAGGGCTCAAAAACTGCATGATGATCTGATGATTGGAAGCTGGAAGAATCAAATGGAACTTCTGTTCAATTTCAGAAGATGGATTGCTGGAGTAAAAGCTTGGAATTTCAAGTATATGTGGACTTTGACTTTCTCTGAGTTAAAGTCCAGTATTATCATCATAATTCTCTGTTATGATGGTGTTATTTATGGAATCAAAATCTAGTTAACTAAGTTGAGTAAGAAGTGGTCAAAGGTCAAGATTGTAGTGCTTAACAGGTATGTAGCCAAGATTGGAAGCTGCTTGGTTAGGATGCATAAGGATTTGAGCAGATTTGGATGCTGGATTTTGACTTTGACTTCTCTCGGGTCAAAGTCAAATATTGATGTATGGGATTGGAATGGTATAACTCATTGTTATATCATTATGGATTTAATTATGACTTTCACTGAGTCAAAATTAAATCTTAATCTCTGGACGGTCAACTTATGTGGAAATCGGTTGACTTTAAAGATTGGGATTGCCAGTAAGTCTAAGACTAGAATGGTGAATGAGAAGACCAAAGATGACATGAAATTCAACCATGCTAAAAGTAAGGATTTTTAAATTATTTGTAATTTTTATGGTTGGATTGTTATGTATTTTTGTGTTTGTTTTGTATGAAATTCAACCATGCTAATATTTTTCCTTATCACAACTTAATGATGCAATGTTAATTATTAATATTATATTAGCATTTAATATCTAATATTGATGCAGGGAGGTTTAATTAGACTACTTAGAGGGATAGAGAAATATGATTCATCTTGGGGACACAAGATTTCTACTTATGTTTATTGGTGGATTCGATAGGTCAGGATTACAAATAAAAAATATGTTATATTCTTCGATGCTTTATCTTTTTTGTTTAATTTTATTTAATGACAGGGTGTCACGAGAACTTTTTTTAAAAATTCGAAGACACTTAGATTGCATACTCACTTGCATGAAAGATTAAGTGCAATCAGAACTGTAAAGGCTAAACTAGAGCGAAAAGGAATAACTCAATCAATTGATGTAAGTTAAACATAATAATAGTAATAATTAATTATGTAATTAAAAACGTAGGTACACTAATCTTATATCTTATGTTGTATGATTATAGAAATATAATTTTTTATTTTTACTCTACCTTCACCTTCATTCTGAAAATGGAGAGAAACACTTGACGGTTAATCGGATGCAGTTTCCTGTTCAGGTATGCTTTGCTATGACCATTAATAAAAGTCAAGGTCAGACGTTGTCTCAGGTTGGTTTGTTTCTGCAAAAATCGGTATTCTCACACGATCAGCTTTATGTGGCTGTATCACGAGTTAAGAACAAGAACGGATTGAAGGTCATTTGCTGTGACACATATGGGAATTACACTAATTCAACAGCAAATGTCGTTTACAAAGAAGTCTTATTTCGTTTGTAATTTTTGTGTAACATTTCTTCATGTATCGAATTTTATACCAATTCATCATTAAATCTACAACATTATTTATCTTTTACAAAATTATTAATCTTTATTGCTATTTTTCTACATACTAATTTTTGAAGCATACCCGCCCATCGGGCGGGTTATGAAGCTAGTATTTTCTATATACATCATCCTATTTCCTATACTTCAAAATCTAATCTAATCCAATAGAAAAATATGAGGAAGCACAATTTTTTTTTTTTTGAACATATCTTGTATTTTAGGGGGCCTGTTTTTATCGAGGCAATCAGAATGTACGGAACTCCCTTGATCACAATTTATATAAGGGTGCTTCTATTTGAACATCCTTATATATCATTTACACACCCCACTTATTAGGTCAATCTTTATTAATTATGATTAACTTACTTTTCCAATGTTTAAATTTTTAAATTCAGAAACATGCCAAATTATCAATGTTTTTTGTACAATTTATATTCTTGAAAATATAATAAGACACTCTTATCAAGATTCATCTACATGTTTTAATTAATTAGTTTTTTAAAATCTAAATAGAGTTTTTATAATTTTGATTTTTCTTAAAATAAAGAGTAAATTACATGAATGGTCCCTGTGGTTTACATAATGTTTTGGATTTAGTCCCTAAGTCTCAGTAATTACATCCGTGGTCATTGTGGTTTACATTTCATATTGGTTTTGGTCCATAATACTAACAACCGTTAAAATTTGCTATTAGCTTTTTTTAATTGACAATTTTACCCTTATCATCTCCTTCCTCTTTCCTCTTTCCTTCAACCAGAACACATTTGACCTTCGGATCTAATTCTCATTCCTCAAGAAAACTTTTGTACTTCAAATCCATTTCTGCATTCAACAACAAAAGATATTGTTTTCAAAATCCAGATGTATGTTAAAATCCATTAATGAATAACTAAGTTATATGTCAATGCATTCAGAACTCATAGTTAAGTGAAAGATAATGGTAGGAATAATATATGCAGCCAAAAGTAGCAAATTACAATCTAGATTTCCCACATGCATTAATTTATATTACTACATTATCTGTATGAAGAAATGCAATCATAAACTTTAATAGCAAGTTAATGTATCAATCTAAAGCTGAAAAGAAGATCAATCTTCAATCCTTAATGAAAAGCTTGTTTATTGGCGTCCACGAACATAGATATTGCCTTCTATAAACCAAAGAAGGATAAGCTATGAGCATTAATAAGCATCGAATTTCGAAAACAACGAGTTTTTAACGATCATAAACCGTCAAACAAGCGTATGAAACTATGAATTACAACTTTGACTATATTCAAAGAGTCAAAATTAAATTGTTACAAAGTTGTACAGCAGTAATTAAATGCAGAAAATGTAACCTAAATTCATGGCGTTGAGAGCTTTTGGACGATCGAGAGTCAGAACTGCAAGGCCGTTCGGAAACACATTTCCCTTGACAAAGTCGCCGGCGGCAGCGGAAGTGGCCATGGCCGCGAGATTCCTAAGAGATAGAAAGCGATCGGAGTTGTGGAGAGTGAATCCGCGACTAATTTTGGGTAAAATAGAATTAAATGATATTGATGATCTGATGAGAATCTTAGAAACACCGATCAAAATTTGCATTTTCTTCCGGTGAAGAGACTGGCAGTAGAAAAATTGGAGATTGTACTTGATACCGAAGACCATCAACTGCTTTTTCCCCTGAAATCGTTCCGGTGAAGAGACTGACAATAGAAAATTTTGGATGATTTTTTAATTGGGGTTAGGGTTTTAATTTGGGTGTGTTTTTGTATGCAAAGATGAAAGAAAGAGGAAAGAGGAAGGAGATGTTGAGGGTAAAATTATCAATTAAAAAAGTTAACAGCAAATTTTAATGGCTGTTAGTATTAGGGACCAAAATCAATACGGAGTGTAAACCACAGTGACCACGGGTGTAATTACTGAGACTTAGTGACCAAATTCAAAACATTGTGTAAACCACGTGAACCATTCGTGTAGTTTTCTCTAAAATAAATCATATTTTCTACTTTGATATTATAAGAAGACTTCAAAAAAAATAATTAACCGTGATATTATATAAGAAGACTCCAAAATAAGTAATTTTTTTGTAATATGGATTTTTATGAAGAAAAAAATGTTTTTAAAATATCCTTATTCTCTTATTATAAAAATTACTTTTTAAAAAATTAATTCTGTAATCGTTATTTTTTATTTTTTTTTTGTATTTTGAATTATTTATTGAAAAATACGATATTCTAAAAAAAATATCAACACCTTAATTTTTATGTAACGTGTCATATTTATTTATAGTTTATTTTTGTTATCATAAAATATACAAAAAAGTAAATATTAATTAGTAAAGTACAAATTAAAATAAGAATTAGTTAGTAAAATGTAAAATAAAATATATATATATGTTAGTAATTATTATTAATAACCATTAGTTAATCATTATTATTAGGGTGTTTGAATAGAATATTGGGGTGTTCAAATAGACATTCGCTTTATATAAACTTACGGGGGTGGTGGATGTGGTGAGTGGTAAAATACAGGAAGATCGAATTATAAAATGAAGGGAATTACTTTTTTGATATTTTTATTTTTGACAATCAATTCTGAAAATTTGAAAACTTTTTTTTATGTCTTGGAAGCAATTCGTGAAGGGATTTATTCTTCGAGTGAGTGCCGTGTAGGGGTGAGCATTTAAACCGAAAAAATCAAACGGAATCGGAAACCGGCCGAAACCGAAACCAAAAAAATATTATCGGTTCGGTTCCGCTTTTGAAAATTCGTCATTATCGGTTTCGGTTCTTGGATATGATGAGCATTTAGGCTAGAAAAACCGAACCGAAACCGAACCAGAACCAATAACGTGTAATCGGTTCGGTTTTGGTTTTGAAAATTCGTCATTTTCGGTTTCAGTTCCAATCGGTTTCGGTTTGATTTTTGGACCATGGCTCCCCTAGTGCCGTGTAACATTCGTAATTCTCTGAAATACGATAGAAATGGTGAAATTATTATTAGGAAAATAATAATGATGAAATAAGCAAGTATTCAATACCTTTGATTTGGGTATTGCATTATTGAGTAATATTTCTAATATTGAAAAACTTGAATTACTCTTATTTTCTAAAACCAAATTAATCAAACAATTTACCTTTAATGAAGGTAAATAAGTAAATGAAATTGAGTCTTTTTTATAGTAATTTCTCTAATATATTGATTATCAATTACACTCTAAATATTTTATAAATAAATAGTTCAAAAACTAGAGCAAAAACTAATATAAATTATGTTTTAACAAAAAACATGTATAATTAAACACACCATTCTAAATAGTATAAAATTAGGTATAGCAAGAACTGGAAAACCTGAAAATTTGTATTCCAAAGCAATGAACATTTACAAAATCAATTTCAACACTTGATCAGTTAATTGACATTTTGGTGTATACTTCAAATTTTCTTTTTAAAATTACAAATTTACACAATAGTAATCATCACAAAAAGAACACTTTGTGTCCCAAATCTTACTTAATCAATGCTTTTGGCTACTGATGATGAATGCATGACTTATACCAGTGGCTCTGATTCTGGAGAAATGCCCAAACCTAATTCTGCCCGTTGTTTTTCTCCATATCTGGCCCATGTCACCAAATATAAGCCCGTTATGATCAACAATCCTCCTAAAACACTGTTCACAAGTTCCATTTAACAATCAGATAAAATTATGCCAATTTCAACCCGTTTACTTATTAATGGGTCCGGTCGATCCGAGTTATGTTTTATCTCTAACAGATATAATAATACTAGTAAGAAAATCAAGCAATTGGTCAAAAGTTGTTTTTTAATGCATGAACCTACTAAATATTTATGTGAACTTTGACACAAAATCAACCCAATTCGGACCGAAAATTACCCTTTTTGACCCGTTACACAACCCGTCAGACCTGCCCGTTATTTAATGAGGTTGAAGAACAGACCTTCCCATATATATTGCACTTCCAAGGAATACTTTAGACAAAAAAGCAGTTGAAAGCGGTTGCAGTGGAATGTAAAGAGCAACTAAAGCGGGCCCCAAGATCTTGTTGGACCATGTCATAAGTCCATAATTCAATGCTGATGTAATAAACTCCCTGAAATCTATTAAAACAACAATCATATATTATATAAATAGTAACTTTATATAATCATATATTAAAAGAGAAAATGCTTACAGAATAGAATACTGCCCAAATGTCTGATTTTGTCAAATTCCAGTTTATCGACTCATTGTTTGTGAAGACTGCTGTAACTACCATCAAAATGGTACCAAAAAAGTATGAAAATGCTGTAACGGATAGGTGTGCAGGATACTCCAGCAACAGTGGAGCCTAAATTCATTTAAATGCAAAAATTAAAAGTAAAAAATTAAGTTAAAAGGGAAACTCGGGAAATGGGTCGAAAGTCGACCAAATTCATGCATACAACCTCGTTAGTTTTTTTATTAAAATAAAACTAATTATTATTATTGTTAAAAAATTAATAATATTGTTCTTGTAATCCACATATTACACTATCACGAATTTGAGACTTTCCATGTATAGAAAGGCTTATATATTCAAACAAAACACTTGCCTATTATTGAAAGATTTGTGTTACTTTTGCTATAAATGAAGGTAGAGTAAGCCGAACGTTTTACCCAAACCGCTAAATTTGTACAAATTGCATTTGAGCCGTTTATACAATGATATGAAATACTACCTCCGTATCAAAATAAGTGATACATTTGAAAAATTGCGGTTTTTGAGGCAAAAGATTAAAAGATGGTTTAAAATAAATTAAAGTGGATAGTTAGTAGAGAATGGGTCCCACTTCTTTTGAATAAAGTGATATTAATGATGTTTAAAAGTAAAGGTAAGGGTAAAAGTGTAATTTTACTTTATTAAAGTAGATAGTTAGCGGAGAATGGTCCCCACTTTTTTACTAAATAAGGTAAGTTTTTGAAGTGTATCACTTATTTTGTTCCACCCCAATATAGAAAGTGTATCACTTATTTTGATACGGAGGTAGTATAACTTATTTTGATACGGAGGTAGTATAATAATTAAGCGTTGCTTTGTGTGGGTACCCGTTTAGTCACAAGTAACACATTAATTATTTAAGATCTTTTTCAATAGAAAGACACATTAAAGTGATGCGGGTCAACCCAACCTAACCAGACACTATCCGTTTTGACCCACACTAGAAATTTCCATTTTTAGCCAACCATGTTTTGACTTGTTACCTGACCATAACAAAAAGAAGAGAATCTTTTACCTTGTTTATGAAAACATAGGGCCTTTAAACTAATTATTAGACAACATTATTATTAGGGCATTTTTGGGAAAGCTTATATAAGGATTTTTTGAGCTTATTACCTGAATAGCTAAAAAGGCTGAATGCAATTCCCAATTAAGCATAGTACACCCAAATGCCAATTATCAATTCCAAAAGTTGAAATTATCTCATGGTTTTCAGTTGGTGCAGAGCCCAATAAAGTGGGCCCACGAAACAGGGCCATTAGAATGGCACCAGAAACACAAACAATGATTCCTCCGACTTTTGCTTGGCCGTCAATCTTGACCAGATTTATTGTCTCTACTCTGCATTTATACGCACATATAGATACATATTGTGTGTATGTATAGATATAATGAGGAATTCTGGTTTACTTTACCCCACTATTGCAGCTAGTATAAATGTGAAGACAGGAATAGCAGGTTGAGTGGCTGCAGCATATGTTGGATTTGTGTAGCCAAGACCAACAAGAAATAAAAGTTGGTTTCCAAATATTCTATAAAAAAATAAAGGAAAATGTAAGTAAATAAAAAAAAAAATAGATAATAGTATTGAAAAACAAGAGGCGTAGCCAGAATGTAATAATTATATAATAATCATAGATTTTTGTTAAAAATTAAAAATTCTACTTTTTAAGAAGAACTATAAAAAAATCTTACACAAAGTTTGACCAGTATTTAGTATTTTATAATAGTAACAGTTTTGAAATCACTTTTACAAAAAAAGTTGGGAAAGAGAAGCAACAGCATGCTCGAATTTAAAGGGTCAACCCAACACGTTTGACCAATTATAGACTTACCCTGTCAACCCAAGAAAGAAAAATGTCATGAGAAACTGCCTAGTCATAGCTGGCCTGGTTCTCCTATAAGAACATAAAATAAAAACAAAAAACAAACCAGTTTTAGTATGATCATATATCCCAACAATACAAGTAATGCTTACAGGTCAATGATGATCAAAAGGTTACCCGAAAATATGGATATTGAGTTATGTACACCAATAAATATATTTGACTTTCATATATGATATATGTAAAAGTCAACTTTCATATAGGACTTTCAAATATCTTTCTCTAAACATGAATACTATATTCTGATTAAGATAAGATAAAATCAAATCTAAGAGTGAATAAAGGGTGGTCCTTGAAACATATTTCCTAAATCAGGGACCAAATGGTCAGTGTTGTAAAATTCGGTCTACCCGCCCGAGTACTCGCCGGGTAACCGCTACCCGGTGTTCTACTGAGCCGGGTTCGTCCTAACCGGTTAATTACCCGGTCAACGGTGGTGAAAATCAGTTCAGGCGATCAAAATCAGTCACCAACCGGGATTTTTAGGCCCAATTGGGTTTTAAAAATTTTAAGTTCATTGATTTAAAGGGAATGCAATATTAGGCCCACAAGGGAATGAAGCTATTTTACTTGTCCTCTACTAATCTTATACATGGGGCATAATTTAAATTACTATTTAACATTTAATATGTATTTATTTTAAAAATTAGGTAAATTACATGTACATTACATGTATAATATTATATTTTTGTAACTTTATACATAAAAGTTCCCGATTCGAGTACTCACCGAGTAACCGAGTCGACGAACGAACGGGTAACGAGTAGCGAGTTCTACAACATTAGGTCTAATATTCATTTATGACAATATATACATCTCTGGATGTTTCTAGAAATCCATCAACAACTTTTATTTCTCTGAAACCTAATCTGATCTCCCTACAATTACCTTGTTGTATTGTAGATTCAGCTCAAAATCAACAATTGTTGCTATTCTTATAATTTCTCAGATATTGCACAATCATTCATCACGATTTAACATAATAAGAAGAAATCAAAGAGGATAAACTAACTTATCATGGAAATAAGCAATGGGAGCAAGGATCGATAGGGCAAGGAGATCACGATACACGCAGAAAACAATCTCGTTGACTCCGTTAGTCAAAGCAACTGTGGTAATCACATGATATCCTCCATAGAACAGTTGTACCATCGTCATCGCCAAGTGTGCCTTCCATGCGGCAACACCACCGTCATCGCCGATTGACATCCTTACCTAACGCGGTATTTGTTTCTGCAAATGTGTGCGAGAGATAAGGTAGTAGGGTACAGATTTCGTTTGAAATTGATCAGATTTGAAAATGACTGGTGAATGATTAGAGTTGGTGACGAACTCATTTTTGGATTGAAGTAAAAGAATGAGTCAACTGTGAATTGTAATTGTCCATTTGTTGTGTCTGTTTCTAACTGACACTGGGGATGTTATGGAAGTTCGTTATTGAATGTTCTTTTGAAGATTAGGGGGTCAAAATGAGTGCATCTGAAAGAGTACGGGGTCAAGGTTTAAATTGTGCAACACTCTTGAAAAACTTATTTAAGGTGTTGTTTATCTGATTAAAATGTTAAATAAATTATTGTTCTTGTTTGTTTTACGTGAAGAATGAATAATGTTAATAATAAAATTTGATAATTTTTTCATTTTCAATGTCTCATTATTGTAAAGCATAATTAAGTAGAGTTGTGTTTAAAGAGGTCCTTCATTTTTATAAAGCCTCAAGGGATAAATCTTAGTCATTGGATCAAAAGATCTCATAATCAACACCATCATCAAATCACATGTGATTCAATATACAACCACCACCATCATTAAATCACATGTGATTCAATATACAACCACCACCGCCGGCCACCACCTCCGGTTGCCGGTCGCCGCCTCCGGCCGCCGCAATCACATGTGATTGGACACGCAATCACATGTGATTGCAAGCAGCCCACGGTGGCGATGGGTTGCGGTGGTGGAGACGGTGGCGCCGGCATAGGTGGTGGTGGTTGTGTTAATGTGTTGAATCACATGTGATTCTGGTGGTGGTGGTGTTTTGGGGGTTCATTGATTTAATGGCTGAGATTTGTTACTCGGAACTTTATAAAATTTATTGAGCTCCTTGAACGTTTCACTAATTAAGTAATATATAAACACTTTTCTAACCATACCTTATAAAAATATGAGATTGTAATTAATATAAATTGTGTAAATATAAAAGAGAAAAAAAGAAGTTGTGACTTAATGGGGAAACATCATCCCATGTCTTTTTCGGTTAAGTCATGTTGTACGAATTAAGACTTAAGCAAACAGACTCATTATGACTTTCCTCATATAGTAATTTCTCCGTTAAGTCTATTACTCCCTCCGTCCCAAATTTATTGTCCACATTTCTTTTTTGGTTTGTCCCAAAATTATTGTCAACTTAAAAATTCCACCAATAGAAAATTAGTTAAGTGGTAAAGACTGAATTTTATTGGCTAGAGTGTTAGCAGTGTTATAAATGAACTTTTCTTAAAGAGAGCTGATAATGCTACCACAATTTTTGATGGCTATACCACATTGTACAAGTTTTACAGCTAACTGTATAAGTATATTAAGCATTTGATGTGGTACATGCCTTAAAAGTTGTGGTAGAAAAATCACCCCCTTTTCTTAAACCGTGTGATTTTTGTCTATGGACAATTACTTTGGGACGGAGGGAGTAAGTCGATATCAAACGACACCTAAGTCCTACTAGTAATGGTAACTAAATACAATCATGGTATGGCGTCACTTCAGATTTCCATCTCAAGACCAAATGCCTGCAATGGTTACCAAATGCATTTTACCAAACAAAAAGTAGGGGGAGCAACCAAGCCATTTCTCTCACATGTTTGGTCAGTATGATCAAACCCCTTCTTCCTTTTCTATAAAATAATGAATACGGTCATTCCGGATAAAGCGTATGTTTCCCAAATTGCGGATATTTAAAAGTTTGTTGGTATTTTTGAAAATTTTGATAGTTAATTACTAGAATTAGAAATCACATAATAGTATCTTGTTGTTTTATACAATTTGCCCGTAATAAAACGCAATAAGCTAATCAACTGTTTAAATAATTCTATCCAAATTAACACACAGGAGATTCATCACAGAATCATGCTTTTACATATTGAAATTTCTATTGCGCAATTCGTTGAACAACTGTGCATTACACGTTTATGGTTTTGTGAAATGAGTAGCTAGCGTAGATTCACTCGAAGTGATTGTAATTAGGGTTTGATTAATTTATGTTTTTTAACAAAAAAATGTTTTGTGAAATGGAAGTAAGAATGTTTTGCGAAACACAATACTTGACAAGTGTGTAGAACGAAAAATTGTCTAATCGCATAAAAAAACATTCGGGTTGCAAAAAAATCTACCTACCACATAGATTCGCACAAAAAATATCAAGTCACATGGTCTCTTTTGAGAAAATCAAGTTAGACAATTTGTTTTTGGGAAAAGGTGTCTATTTTGATCATTACCTCATCAAATAATCAGTTTCACAATGAAAATCAAAACACCTCATAAAAAATACAATTTTTTTTCCAGAACAATCAAACATAACAATATAGATATGTTTTATGTCACTATCATTGTTCCTTTTTCAGTTTGCAATATAACTTGGTTACTCTCCTAATGTAATGCAATGAACGAACCTTATATACAACGACTTTGACTTTGTTTGACCAGTCTAAAGGTGCGATATATGATAAGAGACAGAAAGCAAATCGCAATCCTTCTACAGATTTCGGAATCACATAGATGCAATGACTCATGAAGGTATAAATGACAAATGCATGGTCGTTTGATTATCAACTTATATCGGGAAAAGATTCGCTTTAATGCTTGATGAAGATTTAAGTTGATGTCAAATTGATTTTACGTATTTGTTATGTAGAGTTTGATCTAAATCTGTTTTACTTAGTCAGTTTGATAGCCGGGTATCTGCACAATGCGTCAGTGAGTACCCTGTAATTATATTTTATAGGGACAATGGTGATGGTGATTGTAAAAGTAGTAATGGTGGTGGATGGTGGTGCGTAATGATAGTGGGTACGTGGCGGTGGTGGTGATAGTAGTGATGGTGGGTGGTGGTGTGTAGTGATGGTGGGTAGCGGCGATAGTGATTGTAGTGGGTGATGGTACATAGATTTACATATTAATAAATATAATGAGGTACATAAATATTTCCCAAAATAATATGTAAGTGTGTTGGTTGAAAATTAAGTTTTGCTAATTTGGGAATGTTCCAAATGATTATACTTCATTCGATTCAAAATAAGTGCTACACTTTGGGTTTCACGGTTTTTGAGGCAAAAGATTATAATGATGGTTAAATTAGATTAATTGAATAGTTAGTGGATAATGAGTTTCACACCTTTTGAATAAAGTAGGGTTAATGGTGTCTAAAAGTAAAAGTAAGAGTAAATGAGTCATTTCACTTTGTTAAAGTAGATAGTTAGTGGGTGTGGGTCCTATTATTTTTTTTTTGCCAAATAAGGTAATTTTTTCAAAATGTAGCACTTATTTTGAATCACCTATATAAGAGAAGTGTAACACTTATTTTGAATCGGATGAAGTATATAGTAAAAGATAAAACATGAGTATATTTAGTCCTACCATTTACCCCTACTCATAGTCCTACTCATTAGATGAGACATATGTCAAAAATCAAAATCAAAAAATAATATTAGAAGAAATAATTAATGAATTATATATATCATCCTATTAAATAAATATATGAATAGAAACAAATGATAAAGACTAAATATCATTTCTCATCAAACATATACCTAGAAATATATATAAAGGACATGTGTGCCTAATGCAGAATATTCTCTACCGTCATAGCCGTTATCTTTAGGTATGCTTTGTGATCGAGAATAATTTTACTACTCGTTTATAGAAAAGTGTGATATTTGATTTATGAGAATCAATATAATATTTTTGGTATCAACATGAGTTGTCAAACCTTATAAAGAAATTATGCTCATACGCTTACCAATAGTAGATTTGCAAACAGAAAAAGGTAACAAATTTAATTTGAAAAGTATCTTGTTAACCTTAAGAATCAAAGAATACATATTTCTTGAAAAAGGTACAAGGACCAAGTGCTCTTGTTATCTACTTAGTATGATGGCTCATTAATCATTATAATGATGTGCAAGTATAAATACTAATTAGGGCTATCGAATAACTTATTAAAAGTTATGGATTTGAGTGGTTAGGTCGTATATGTCAAGCACAAAGCTCAATCACAATAGGAAGTCAATTATAACAAGAATACATAAATAAGAAATATCATGACTTATTAGTTGTTCCTATCGATTTCTTTATAGATCTCAAGTTTAATTTTCCTTTTTATTTGATTGAGCTATTTATCATGGCGTCAATTACAGATACAAATAGGGCTTTCAAATCATGCTATCATTTCGTGTTTCTGGATAACACGACACGAATTCGTTTAATACGAAAACGACACGACACGAAGTCGTGTTTTATTTTGGTAACACGAACACGACACGATTAAAAAACGATAAACACAACAAACACGACAAACACGACAACACAACACAAAATAAATAACAAATTTCTTACTTATTACATGCTAAAAACACGACAAACACGAAAAACACGATAAAATCATAATTATCGTGTCAATTTCGTGTTAATCTCTGAACACGAACATGACATGAAACGACTTCGTGTTTGTTTTACACAACACGAACACGACATGAACACAAATTCAAATTTCAGTTTCGTGCCAATTTCGTTTCATTTTGTGTATTTTTGTCATGTCGTGCCAGGTTTTGACAGCCCTAGATACAAAGTACAAAAATTCATTGACGAGCCAAATTTTCTTCATTAAATTGACTTAGTAATGATTTTAATGTTTTTAGTGACAAAACACGGCTTGTCACTAAAGTCCTTTTTTCTAGTAATGTTTGGTCTAATTTCTAATTAATGAACCAACTTTTACTACCCAAAAAGAAAAAGAAAAACATAAACTTCAAAATTTTTGATTAAACCCCTCAAACTTTCAATTCAAGGTAAATAGCCTTCAAACAACCTAATTTGTATTCAATCCAAATTAACATTACAATTATAATCAATCCATTAGGAACTTTCTTTATCGATCTCTTGGTTTACATTCCTTTAGTTAGTTTTATGCAAACATTTGGCAACATGTTATCTATATCTAATTTATTTATCTTTACCGGACCTTATGCAATGCAAGATAAGCCACAAACCGATACCCTATCAACATCAATGCCATAACCACCAAATCCGTCGCTAAGTTATCCAATCCAACCGATTTAACCGCTTGAAAATCCGCAACTTTGCAATAAACCCCTTTTGAACACTCGTAAACATCATTCTCATCATACTGAACCCCAAGAAGAAGCTTGTAACAATAGTAACTATAGCTCAAATACTTCAACCAAACTATGAACGTAGGGATTTGTTGTATATAATAACCGCCCGCAATTAGGAAAACTAGGGTTGTAACCGAGGCTAAAGTAGTGGCTTGTTTTACATCCATGAGTATTGCACCTATTGCTAGCCCGAGACTTTGGGCCACAAGAACCGTGTAGAGTACAATGAGCAAAGAAAGAGTGAAAGTGGACGGGTCGGGTTTTAGCCCGCCCATCCAATAGAGTATGAAGGTGAAAGCGGTTGGGAGTGCAAGCTCGAGTGGGAGGTCGCCTATGGTTCTTGCTAAGAAGTAAGAGGAGAGACGGTACATTCCTGATGACCGTTCTTTTATAAGCATCCTTCTTTCTTGAGGGAAAGTGAAAACCGCGTTGTAGAGTGGATAAAATCCCCAAAAAACCGAGAAGAAGAAAAGCATTGCGATCTGCGAGGAAAGAAAAACAAACAAATTGTTTTTACAACTTCAAAATTTTGGAAAATGATAAGACATGTATCATAAATTTATACATTAATACATAACCAACTCCTGGATTCTAAGAATTATCTCTCCTGTAAATTTTTGTATGTATTTACAAATCATTAACAAAACTCTAAAATTCTAAGAAATATTGACGAGATTTTGCGACGAAATTAAATACTCACACGATCTTCGATATGGGACGTTGGAGTGTGCCACCATAGGAGTCCGGCTAATATAGCAACACTTATGACTTGAAAGATTCTAAGCTTATTGAAAGCTTTCCGTTCTCTAATTCCCCTCACAAGAAGCACTTTGAACTGATGCCACCAGCTCGTGCACCATTGCTCCGATTGCACACGGCTTCCTAATTTTTTAAAAAACAAAAAAAAATTAAATAGTTATACACAAATAATAACACCTATTATCTGTACAAGTTAGACAATATCACAAAAAAACTATAGATGCAAAACTTAGTTGTTAAACCTTCTTTTGCATGATTATAGTTGCGAATATCAAGATCGAATATTTCAGTTTTTAGCGTTGTTGAAATTTTCTTTTCGAAACAAGTGATCAGTTTCTGCCTAACCGATTTCCGCTCTTCCTCTGCATTTTCACCCCGTTCGTAGTCTTTCATTGAATCAGGTGAAATTCCTATAAAAAAATCAACGAAAATAATTAAAGGTTATAAAATTAAACAATAATATTCCATCCGTCCTAATATTATTGTCCCCCGATAAAAACACATAGTTTAATAGAATTACATTAATTATACTGTGTCACCAATTAAATTTTTTCTTTTCCACTTATACGCTTTTTTAATTGGTTTAAACTTAGGAGTAAAAATTTATTTTGGGATAAATAAAAATAAAAATATAGAGAATAAAATTAGGATGGATGGAGTAATTAAAGATGTAATTTACCATTAGCAAGATCCAGTAAAATGTCAGCAGGGTTGCCTGTGACACGTGTCGGAAACCCAATTGAAGAGAAATACTCCAAAGCAGTAGAAGCAGGACCATAGTAAATCTGTGAGCCTTCTGAAAGCAAGACCAATTTATCAAACATATGGTAGATCCGGCTCGACGGCTGGTGAATAGTGGTGACCACGGTTCGACCACCGCTAGCCAGTCTTTTGATTGTGGTCAGGATTCGTTGAGCCGTGGTCGAGTCCAAACCAGAAGTGGGCTCATCCAACAACAACAAGCTTGGGTTGACCAACATTTCTTGACCAATACTCACTCTTTTCTTCTCCCCACCTGATATACCTCGAACTAGTGGCCCACCTATCATGCTATTACAACACCTGGTCAAACCCAACTCGGATACAACTCGGTCAACATGGTTGACTTTTTCGGCCCTGGTTAAAGTTTTTGGTAGTCTTAGCATAGCAGTGAATAGAAGGGTTTCGGTCACAGTGAGATGAGGATAAAGAACATCATCTTGAGTCACAAATCCGGTTCGCCTTTTAGTGGAACCACTAAACGGTTGGTTGTTATATGTTATCTTTCCCGACAGTTTTCCGGTTAGTCGCCCTCCAAGTGCGGTTAGTAGGGTGGTCTTACCACTTCCTGATGGACCCAACATGGCTAGGAGCTCACCGGGACTAACCGTACCCGTTACTCCGTTTAATATTGTTTTCTCTATTGTACCCTTAAGTTTAACTTTATAAACAACCTCTTCAAACTGTAAAAAATGACATAATTAAGATGAATAACAGTTGTATAAGTTAGAAGAATTTAATTAGCAAGGTGGAAATGAGAAGAAACCTTTAAAGTTATGGGGTGTAAAGCCATAAGTAGAGAGGACTTTGAATGACCATGATCAGGTTTTACATCATTTGGAACTTCTTTTTCCATAGGGTAATTAGTATGTATGTTCTTTGGTGTTTAACTCTTGAGTTTCTTAGAAAATGTAACTTGCTTCTTACAAATATATATACATACATGTGTCATGTGTGTGTATGCATGCTATAAGTAGGGGGTGGGGTAGGGGTGGTTTGATGGAAGTGTGAAGGAGACAGATTTATCCTCTTGATTCTAAGAATTCACACGACGTTAAGGGTGTGTTTGGTACAGAGATTTGAAGGCAGGGAAAGGGAAATAAAGATAAAGTCTCTCGTTTGGATTGACATAAGAAGAGAAAATATGCATGGTAGAATTTTACACTGATGGCTCTACGGGATAATTGTTTATGGTTCAAATATTGTTCTTGGTTACATTGTGGTTTTAAGTACTTAGAACTGTTTTTTTTGTTACATTTCGATTGAATTGATGTTTTTGAAAGTGACAATAGTTTATGTTTTTGGATGTTATTATTGATTTTATTAATGCACTTTCGTTATTAATTTATCCATGAATTTTGTATGTTATAATAATGATTGTTGTGGGAAAAAATATGTTTGCTAATTATAAAGTTTGTACAATTCTCTACTATTTTTTTTGTTATACCAAACAAGAGAAATGATTCTCTGCTGCAATTCTCTGTTGAAGTCTTTGTGCTACCAAACAGAGGAGTCAATTCTCTTTCTCCAGACTAATTCCCTTTCTCTGCAATTCCATTCTCTGTACCAAACGTACCCTAATTGTATTTAGTCTTCAAATCCGTTTCCCTTCAAGAATATAAATTTTAAGAAAACAATAAACTAAGACTATATTTTATATTATATTTTAAATCGAGAAAATTAAGCCTAGATTTTCAAATGAGCTTAAAAAGACAAACGAGCAAAAAACTGAGTCTAAAACGGGGTAAAAAAACTAAACAAATTTTTTTATAATGCAAATAACTCCAAAAAATATAACTTTTTTGGCTGGAAATATGTTCTACTTATTGCAAGCTTTGATTTGAATAGAGCTGAAATCTCATAAAATTCACATTAACTGAGAGAAATATAAAGGTCTATATTACTACAATTTGGGCTGCATCAATATGATTATGTTAGCATTGTGACTCGAGGAATCACTAAATATCATTTTTTTTCACCGTATTTAATAATTTCTTACACAGTAATTATTTGATTTCCAATTATTCAATATCACGATATTCACTATAATAACGCACATTCATACACCTCATGATTGTCGAAAGTGACTAATGTAGGCCCCGTCTCTTTTCGTAACACGTGCAACCTTGAGTTGATTTGGGCACATACTAATGAAACTTAAGGTCCATATGACGTGTCCTAACCAGGATGTTAAGTTACCCGAGAATCAATAAAAGTAAAGGAAATCAAAGACCAACGCAATCTTAAACGAATTTGTGGGTCCCTGGAAACGAACGGAAATATTCAAGAAATTTGCGAATATTTTGTAGGAAGTAAAAGTTAAAGCAAATGATTAAAAACATAAGTCAAATTAGTGTTTAGGGGTATCCAATGGGGAGAGAATTGATGCTATGCTAACAAGACTAATGTATTCAAAGGGCAACAATCAAATGAATAATTTCCTATCAAAAGTAAAGCTAGATGATTCGTTACATACATTATTTTTTTACTATTATTTGCATTCACTTTACACTCGATCAATTTTAGGGCAACTATCCGCTTTACAGTTAATATGGAGTCCTAACTAGGGATGACAATGGATCGGATGTGGACCAGATGATGCGATGTCAACATCAATATCCATTTAAATTTTTACGTCGTCCATATCCATTTAAAATCATTTCATTCATCCATATCCATATCCATCTGATTATAGCAGGTAAATGGGTATCCGTTGGATGTCGAAAAAAATATTATTTTCTAGAGAAAGTACGATAGTTTTATAAATAAATTTGCAATTTTTGTTGAATATGTTCATAGTTTCTTCCAAAAGAATATACAAACGAAAACATAATTACGAACATACATTTGATGCATCGAGTAATTGAACATAGTTTGTAACTAATGCCCAAATACTGATAGATACAAACAAAAACGTAACTTAATATATATAAATGCCTAGAGTATGATTTGTAATGTTTACAAATTTAGTTATTATCAGTGTTATGTTATGTATGAATTTTATTGAATCAAAGGTGTGTAGACATATATGTGAAACTGTGATATAAAAAAGTTAATTTCGGGTTAAGTGGATTCATCTATGGATGAAAATCATCATCCATATCCACTCCAATAAACATCCATATCCGCTCCACATCCGATATTCACTCATTTAACTTCATCCATATCCACCACTTGTAGATCGGGTCGGGTGGATGATCATCGGATCGGATGATCATTGCCATCCCTAGTCCTAACATCATAGGGATTGAATCGTAGGGCATTAATTGTTTTGCTCATAGAGATTGAATCTGAGATCTCCTAAAATTTTCATCATTTTAGAAATCAAAGATTATAATAAATGATCGCACATAGAAAACACAATCAAGTTAATGAATCAGAATAATAAATTGACCATTTTTTTAAGTTATTGTTATCATTATGTATCTTCAATAGTTAAAGGTACTAAGATGCATTACGTACTATCTCTACTAAAACATCCATATCCGCTCCACATCCGATATTCACTCATTTAACTTCACCCATATCCACCACTGGTGGATCGAGTCGGTTGGATGATCATCGGATCGGATGATCATTGCCATCCCTAGTCCTAACATCATAGGGATTGAATCGTAGGGCATTAATTGTTTTGCTCATAGAGATTGAATCTGAGATCTCCTAAAATTTTCATCATTTTAGAAACCAAATACAACCACTAGGCCACCATCCCGTGGTTTCTTTACATATGCTTTAGTTTGAAATTTTTGTAATTTGATTATTGAAAATGATCACACATAGAAAACACAATCAAGTTAATGAATCAGAATAATAAATTGACCATTTTTTTAAGTTATTGTTATCATTATGTATCTTCAGTAGTTAAAGGTACTAAGACGCATTATGTACTATCTCTACTAAATAAAATTAGTTTATACTTAGAACAAGTTCTATTAAACATTTATAATATATCATAAGTTATATTTTAATTATAACTGTTGGAAAATGCGTGTAATCTATGAACATCTACATAATCTATGAGCATCCACATAATTAAACCACTTGTATAATAAATACCAAAATGATTGTAGTTTAGTGGTATAAAATTTTAAAAGTTATTTTCATTTGCCTGTAGTCATGAGTTAGAGTTTTATTTTAGATAAATGATGTAGGTTTATGAATAGTTTAGATAATATATGAATTGTTAAAAAAACTTATATAGTTAATACAAAGTAAAGTAAAATAACTATCCACTACTTTGTGACTAGTTTATTTTTATGGCGTGGGTAGGATTAAAAACTTAAAATGGAAGAAAAATAATATTTGTGCCTATCAATGTGTTTACTTACTTCTAAACTTAACATGTATTCATTAATTCTCTCTTTTCATATTATCCCTTATTTTTGACACTTGTCATGATCAAATTTAAAGCATAAATAGTAACACAAATATCATTACTCAAAATAGAATTAGATACTAATTAAAGTGTTGTTATTGAAGAACCCCAACCTCAAGTTCGCTCCCGACTCTATAAAAGAAAAAGGATGTATAAAGAAGAAATCATCAACTAAAGAATTGCATACGAAAGAATCTACTTTTCATATAAATAAATACAAATATACGATAATGGTTTGATACTTTTCTTCCCCTGTTATTAAATATGGTAAAGAATCATTATCATTTGAAGTACGGAAAACATTATTAAATCGTAGTCTAAGATTTAACTAATCTTTTGAAACTAGGTTGAACCGAGAAACAATAAAAATCTGTTTAAAATAAGCCGGTTAAATTGATGGTTATAGCTCGATCAGAACTATCCATTTTCACATAAAACCCGATTGAACTAGCCGATCGGTTCAACCATATTTAAATCATTGACCAATTCAAAGCAAAAACTTATTTTAGGTTTAACATTTTATTTGAAATCGTTAAATTGTGGATGATAAAATGGTGATATAGCATCGACAAGGCTACCTAAGAAGCAGTGTCGTCTAGGGATGAGATATAGAATCGAAAAACTGAACCGGACCGAACCCGTACGAACCAGAACAAGTTGGAACCGGATTACTTAAATCGGTTCGGCTATCGGGTCCAACTTTTACATGAAAATCAGTTCTCATGTATTTTCGGGTTCGGGTACATCGTATATAAAATAAATCGGGTCTAAGTCCAGAACCGAAATTGTATTAACTTTTTATTACTCTAATTAAAATGACACGTATTTAATTTAATATATAGTCGTCCATGCAAGTCCTAATATGATGTTTTTTTTCGATCGACAACAACTTAAATTTTAAAATATTAGAAAATGGAAACCATTTGGTAATATTCGATTTATGTTTATCACACAATTTTATTTGTAAAACAATCTAATATTAAATGTATAAACTAACAAATACGATGATAACACCCGAAATCGGCTCTAACTATTATTTCGCTTCCAATCGGGTCTATACCCGTTTTACCCGAACCGCACTCGGAACCGAACCGGAACAGGATCCTGTAAAACGGTTTAGTTCTTGAATCTACAAATCCTCTAAAATCAGGTTTCGGGTATTTAGGGTCCGGGGCGGTTAAGGAGCCATGTTGCATGTTTGTGGTCATCCAAAGTGGATGAAAATTGCTCTGTTGGACATTCACACAAGAGATGAATGTCACTTAACTTTTGAAGAACCCGCTTGCTCTTGCTCAGCTGGAATAAAGAAAGGAGCTAGATTGAGTGGATCTAATTTAACAAGAGCGAATTACATTTAAGGTCCATGTGATTTACCACTTATTGTAGCCACAGTCCCTAAACTTCAATAAGTACAATGGGAGTCCCTGGTGTTGCCATTTTGTTGCACCCGTAGCCCCTGAAGCAGACGGCCATTTAACAACCCTGTTAAATCACCCATGTGCACATCACATGATGGGTAGTATAGTAATTCTCCACCCCTTCCTCGTATTTAAACCCGAGTAAATTACATGGAAGGTCCCTGTGGTATACTACTTATTACAACTTTAGTCCCTGAACTTCATTTATACACCAGAAGTCCCTGGTGTATACACTTCAACCTTTTATTGCCGCGCCACCAACCCTTTGAAAAGTCAATCCGAACGAACACGAATGGAGCCTTATCCGTGTTCGTTTGTTAAGGAAAAAATGTGTTCGTGAACGGTTCACCAACACTTATCGAACGGAATTTTGTGTTCGTGTTCGTTAGTTAAGAAAATTTAGTGTTCATGAACGAGGGTAACAAACATAAACGAACATTAAGAAACACAAACGTACACGAAACAAACATAAACAAACACAAACGAACACGAAACAAACACAAACGAACACAAACAAACACAAACGAACATAAACAAACTCAAACGAACAATAACAAACGAACGTAAATAAACGAACGAATGGATGTTCACGAACGTAGAACGAACAGGCCTTTTTCGTGTTCGTTTGTTTAACTAAACGAACCCAAAATCTAGTTTGTGTTCGTTTGTAGGCCTGTAAACGAACCGAGCGAACGGGGTCTTGTTCATGTTCGTTTGTTAAGGAAAAAGTGTGTTCGCGAACTTATCTAACATAATTTTGTATTCGTGCTTGTTTGTTAAGAAAATTTAGTGTTCACGAACGGTTCGCGAACGAGGGTAACAAACATAAACAAACATAAAGAAACACAAACGTGCACGAAACAAACACAAAAGAACATAAACATATACACCAGGGACTTCCGGTGTAATAAATGAAGTTCAGGGACTAAGGTTGTAATAAGTAGTATACCATAGGGACCTTCCATGTAATTTACTAGGGTTTAAATATGAGGAAGGGGTGGAGAATTACCATACTACCCAGCATGTGATGTGCACATGAGTGATTTAACAGGGTTTTCGAACAGACGTTTGCTTCAGGGACTACGGGTGCAACAAAATGGCAACACCAGGGACTCGTAGTGTACTTAATGAAGTTTAGTGACTATGGCTGCAATAAGTGGTAAATCATATGGACCTTAGATGTAATTCGCTCATTTAACAAAAGAAACTTCATCATCATCTGAATTTAAAAAAGGTAAGGAAGAACTAGAGCGAATTACATCTAAGCTCCTTGCGGTTTACCACTTATTGCAGCCACAGTCCCTAAACTTCATTAAGTACACTGGAGTCCCTGGTGTTTCCACTTTGTTGCATCCGTAGTCCCTGAAGCAAACAGACGTTAATTAAAGTCGTTAAATCCCCCATGTGCACATCACATGATGGGTAGTATGGTAATTTTCCACCCCTTCCTCATATTTAAACTCGAGTAAATTACATGGAAGGTCCCTGTGGTATACTACTATTACAGCCTTAGTCCCTGAACTACATTTATTACACCGAAAGTCCCTGGTGTATACACTTTGTTACACACATGTAGGCATGTAAACGAACGAACGGTTCATGAACTAGGGTAACAAACATGTGTTTCTTTATGTTCGTTTGTGTTCGTTTATGTTTGTTAAGAAAATTTAGTGTTCACGAACGGTTCGTTTGTTTAGCTAAACGAACGAACATAAACGAACTCCCGCTGAACAGTTCGCGAACGGTTCGTTGAAAGTTTGGTTCGTTTACAGGCTTACCGGATCCGTTAATTGGTATAGTAGTGCCATTACCAACAAATACATTACGAAGAATAGAATTTGATAAAGGGGTTTGTATTTTACCTGCATCCGAAGTCATATGTGATGTAGCGCCGGTGTCCATGTACCAATTTGGGTCGGGTTGATTCAAGTGCATGGCTTGAAACGCGGCTCCAATGTCGGTAGGATGCAAAGCATTGTAGTCATGGACTGCTTCGGATGGGTGAGCCGGTTGGGCCGGGTTTCGACCGTTGGCGGGTTGGGCTCCGCCTGCTGGCCACATGAGCTTGGGCCGAGCTTTGTTTTGGAGATGGGGCCGAGTTGTAGCTATTGGGCCAACCGTTCGCCTGAGTTGGGTATGGGCAAGGAGGGGGAGCCCACCAAGCCCAAGGGGGGTACGCATGTGGTGAGTAGGAGTGCGGCGGTGGCATCGAGTAACCTCGGCCACGGCCAATGTTCGATCCTCGTCCCCCGCGATTTGAAGAGCGGCCACGTCCTCGTCCTCGTCCGTAGTCTCGTTGATCATTGGGTGAAGAGGAGTGTCCGGCGGATTGTGGTTTGGGGGCCGATGGTACGATCATGGCGGAACTAGTTTGGCGGGCGGATTGGCGGTGTTGCTCAAGTTGAAGCATATTACACGCAACATCCCAAGTAGGTGAGCTTTGGTTGATGAAAGATGCAACGATATCGAACTCGGCGGGAAGACCCCGAACAAGTTGAAGGACCATTCGGGTTTGATTGACCAGGTTGTCCATGTCGGTAAGTTGATCGGCTAGTGCTTTGAGTTTCTGGAAATAGTCTTCGATGGACGAACACGTGGCAAGGGTAAGGTTGGTGAAATCGTGCTCAAGGGTAGCTGCCTGTGAGCTTTTGTTGCTTAAGAAGATATCACGAATCTTCTTCCATGCATCATACGGAGTTGCTTCCGAATCGAGCACACGAGCCAAAAGATCGTTAGACAATGTTCCGTAGATCCATTGTAAAGCGATGGCGTCGATTTCGGACCACGTATCGTATGTGTCGTCATCGACATTGGGTGACGGCGTACCGTCAATGTGATCGAGAACCTTGTATCCTCTAGCATGGAGCTTAAAAAGCTTGACCCAAGAAGAATACGAAACTGTGGTACCGTCTAGCACTCGAACTTTATTCTGTATGTTCGTAACAGTGTAGACGGGGTGGAGAGCGGAGGGTTTTGGTTGCCCCGGTTGGTTGGGCGGCAGCGGAGGAGGGTTCGTATTCGACGGAGACATGTCTTTCGTAAAAGACACCGTCGACGGCTAGGGATACGACTAGGGTTCGATTTAGGGTTTAGGAATTTTGCTCTGATACCATAAAAGTGTTTATGGTATGATTAATGATTAAGTCTTTCATTAACATAAAGATCCCTATATATAGGGTAAATACAATAAGAAGATAATCTCTAGAATCTACCTAAACTATACAAGATATACATCAATCTATTTAAACTAATACAAGATATACATATATTTACTAATAATAAGTAGTATACCACAGGGACCTTCCATGTAATTTACTCACGTTTAAGTATAGGGAAGAGGTGGACAATTACCATACTACCCATCATGTGATGTGCACATGGGGGATTTAACGGCTTTAATTAACGTCCGTTTGCTTCAGGGACTACGGGTCCAATAAAGTGGCAACACCAGGGGCTCCCAGTATACTTATTGAAGTTTAGGGACTGCTGCTGCAATAAATATTAAACCACATGGACCTTAGATGTAATTCACTCGAAGAACTATTTAATAGTCTAGAACAAAAGATTGACGTTAAACAGAGTTGAAAATAAAAATAGGTGGCTAGAAAAGAAACAAAAATAGAGGTTTTTTAATACTTGATAAACAACAAAAATAAACGATACAATTTAAATGTTTTTTATACACTATACATATAACTTTTAGTTTTAATAGTAGTATAATAAAATGTTAATTTAATATATTTATTTGTGTTCCTGAAAAAAAATGAGGTGTAGATCAATGGGTTAATAAAGAAAATTTTGGAGGATTTTCCTTCACAAGATCTCGAATTCGAGTTTTGTTGAAAGTTTTTTCTCAAGATAATAGGTAGTTTACCTTTTATGAAGGTCACTGTTTAATCTCATATCACTTAATGACTTGCCGTTAGAAAAAAACGTAATCCAACATAAAACGAATCAAGTTACACTAGTAGCGTACCCGCGCAATGCGGCGGCGGGTAGCATGTTTAATATATTTCATGGCGATTTAAATATTGTTCGTTTACAAATTATGAATCAATTTTAATGGTTGAAGTGAAAACTGAGGCTGGCCGAGAAATGTTTACAAGATGAAAAGTTTTGTCACAAGATTCCCAAACCTGCTACCATACATTGGCCCTGCAATTGTCAAAAGACACATATAATGTGATGGACATTTACATTAACACATGAACATAGATGATATTTAATACTTAATATTTCCAGTTTACAAATTATGAACTAACTTTAAATGAGAATAATGGTAGTGGAGTTGGGTCATGAACATTTACACCTACATATTGCACTCTGAGATAAACTGGTACAATACCTGGCCAGACCCTATCTCAGCTTTGGACTTCGTTGCAGGTGCACCATTTAGTGAAGAGACATGATATTTAGGCCTACCATTTGGTCCTACTAATAGTGATACCTACTTGATAGGATGATATGTGTAATCCACTAAATCTCTCTCTTAATATCATCTCTTGATTTTGACAAATGTCTTCATCTAATGAGTAGGACCAGATGATAGGCCTAAATATCATTACTCTTTAGTGAATATTGGATTTCCTAGCAGACCCAAAACTGTACCTATAAATGACAAACTTAGACACAAGACAAGAAAGAAGGCCTCAAAGCCTTAGGTTGGTGAAAACTACATAGTTTTGTTGATAATACATATTGTTTCCTCTAAACTCTCAGCCTGAAAATACAATAATGTTGATAGTTTTAATATTAATATATTATGCAACATAACAACTGGACCCGCAATCTCCTTGGAGCACACAAGATTTGATGTTAGGATTTATTTATTATTTTATTTTTATTTTTTATAAAAAAAGGTATGATTATATTATATGTAATCTTAGAAATCAGAGAAAAATATGATAATACATTGTAACACTCCATGTGATTTGTAACATCAGAAAAAATGGTGGGTGCAAGTGTGCAACCAAATTTCCCATTCCATATTCCGATACCTATCATAATTGTAATGTCAAATACCTTCCACAATAAATAAATAAAGTAAAGCATAGATTATATGAGAAAATAGAAGAAAAGGATATACCTCGATATGTCTTCCATCAAGAATTAATCTAGCACCAACATCAATGCCTACTTGGATTAATCTATTTACGTTTTTCTTTGCATACTGATGCCTCAAAAAATCTATTTTCCCAGCTTTACAAGGTAAAATATATACAAGTAAACTAATTGTGAAAATAAGTGCACTATTTTTTTTATGACAGAACCAAGATCTGTATCAGGGTCAGTCTCAACATAAACTTTAAGGACTTTAACATGTTCCATTTATTTCAAGTTTGCACAAGATTACAAACTGAAATTAACGCATGATCTAAGAATAACAATTTAGTAAATAAATGTATACCGTGTTTTTAAACAACCAACAAATACAACACTGCAACCTGAAAAACATAATACACTTTATGTACATAAACAATATTCCTTGAAACTTGTATAAAATTTGTTTGTTGATAATTAGAAAAAATATGAACCTTTCTTGAAGCAAACTTGATAGCTTGTTTGTTGTTTGTCAAGTGCATCAATTCCTCAGAGACGACAAATAATGACAAGTAAATTCTTTCATAGTATTTGATATTCTCGAAAAAAATAATTAAAACATAAATAAATTTGACCCAATTGGCAGTAAAGCCAAAAAACTTTAACCATACAAGCATGTAGCAGAAGCTGTAGCATCAACAATGACAGTAAAAAACTTGTAATCAAGTTCTATAACATCAAAAACCTTATACATTTTGGAGTCTGAACACCTACAATTAATCAGCAACACAACTAAGTTAGGGTGTCGATCGGTAGTCAAATAGTAATTGATGACATAAGAATGTAGAGAAACAGAAATTGTGAATACAAAACTTTAGGCAGACATCGTAGTTGATATATAGGCCATTGAAACTTTGTTTGAATCGCTTTGATTAGACGGTTACTCATATCATAGGCGTCGATTGTGTTTCAGTTTCTCATCAAAACATGCGTTTTAGGAGGAATCGAACAAGAAGAAGCGTCCTATAAGGTGCGATTTCAGGAAGGATGGATTGAAGAAGAAAAACCGTCCCATAAAGGATCCGTTACTCCATCGATTGTGTTTCACTGGTTCAGCGTATCGACCGCTCAATCAAAACATCAGGGTCTAGAGATGATGTTGGGCTGGCTAAGGAGAAGGCTGTGACGGTTGGGCCTGGTAAAAAATCGAATGGGCTTGTAAATCAGTTGGTAAAAAATCAACTTTTATCTATGCAGAGCAAATTCATCCCAAATGACAATCATGCCCTTCCTTTACTTTTAACACATTTTACATTTCACCCCTCCCATTAAGGGCATGATTGTCATTTGGGATGAATTTGCTCTGTATAGACAAAAGTTGCTCTGTACGAATCAGCTCCTTTGTTTAAAGGTTATATTTATTAGTTATTGGGATAAAAAAAAGTCTACAAGTAACTGAAGTGGTTAACATACACGCCTAACTCCCAAATGGCCATGGGTTCGAATCCCTTAAGCTACATTTTTTTAATTTTTGTGTTGTAAAAAATTATATGGTCAACTATTATTAAAATGATGATTAAAAGTTTTGTTGTACATGAATAATCGGTAAAAATAAATCAAAAAAGAAAATGAAATTTTATTGTATAAGACGTTTGTTGTTGAGTTTGTATAGTTACCATCTTAGTCGTAACAAATAATTTTCAAGCATTTGTTTCTCTTTACTCTTGATACATCAACATATAGCTGGTCATGTGAGAATACTGATATTTGGACAAACAAATCAACCCGTGACAATGTTCGCCCATGGTTTTTTTAATAGTCATTGAAAAACGTACTTAAATAGGAAATTATCTTCGGCTCATTTTGAAAGACATTGTTTTGTCGTAAGGACTAAATCATACGTGGGATAACACAAATTGTACAAACTTTGTCACGATCTTACCTTCAATTATATTAGCCTAGTTCTATTGCATAAATCTACTTTCTGATCAATGTTTTGCATACACATTACAGGAGCATCTATCTTTAACTTCAATATATGATGCGTGACACCTGACATTTTTATAGTATACAAGAATTATGTGGTGTAAAGATCGAGGCTAAACATAGTATCATCAACAATTTCATGTGCGAGTGTTGATAATAATATGTTTAGACTATAATATTTTTGGATCATAATATTTTTAAACATTGATTATTATAACTTTAGATCATTATAAAATTGGATTATAATAAATTTGGATCGTAACATTTTGTGATCATAACATTTTGTGACCATAATAAATTTAAATTACATTTTTAGATCATAAGATTTTTTTCGTAAAATGTTTGAACCATGACATTTTTTTGTTCAAATTTTTATGTCTATACTCATTTCGTAAAAAAATTTATTTTAAAAACTTTTATTTTCTTAAAGTTTTTGTGATTATAACATTTTGTGATCATAATAACTTTAAACTACACTTTTAGATCATAAGATTTTTTTTTTCGTAAAATGTTTGAACCATGACAAATTTTTTTTCAAATTTTTATGACTATACTCATTTCGTAAATAATTTAATTTTAAGAACTTTGATTTTCTTAAAAATTTTGAGATTATAACATTTTGTGATCATAATAAATTTAAATTACATTTTTAGATCATAAGATTTTTTTTCGTAAAATGTTTGAACCATTGTTGGGTCACATTTATTGTAACCAATAGTCTAGGGACCATTTTGTATTTAGTCGAAACTTTGGCTAGGTATATATAGTAAGTAGTAACCTAATTTGCATAACCTTTGCCCAAATTGTAGCAGCCCTCATCATTAGCAAAGTGTTCAAATATTCCATCCATCTTAATCTTCCTATATTATCACTTGTTTATGCTTAATCTATGAATTAATCATTGAATTCACAATCTACAACCATGACATTTTTTTTTCAAATTTTTATAACTATACTCATTTCGTAAATAATTTAATTTTAAGAACTTTGATTTTCTTAAATTTTTTGTTTACAAATAAAAAACAAAGCTATGGGCGAAAAACGAAGCGAGGGAAGACATGAATATGTTTCCATATAAAGAAGAAGTTAATTGCCTATTATGCCATTTGAGTCAGCGTCCATGTCATCATTAAGAAGCAGTGTTATTGGTACATGTCATCAAATTAAAATCATGTCCTTGCTCCATATATAGGTGGGAGATTAAATTATAGCAACTAACAGTGGTTGTTTAGAAAACTTGCTATAATTAAATCGATTATGTTATAATACGTGAGCTACAATATGTTTTCTATTTAATGTTGGTTGTTTATTTGTTCTAAAACAAAGTATCATTTAGAGTAATATCAGTCAGTATTCGCAAATGTCTTGTGTTCGAATCCTGTAAGCAATATTTTATTTTTTATTTTTTTGGTGTTTAAGATGTTACCCAAAATAGAAATAAGATTAAGTTTAAGTTTAAGGACTTCTATACTTAGTAGTCCTAAACCATTTGATAAGGAGTAAGATAAGATAAGATGTTGAAATATGTTTAGAAGGTAAATCAGACGATTAAATTTAGACATTCTTTGAGGGTTATGGTGGGCCGTTATTGAATACGAATTAAAACACGGGTGTTATAATTTTAGAAGGTAATTAAATTTAGACCATAAATGAGTCATTATAAAACGAATAAGTTTAAGGTGAATTTGGTAACTTTGAATCATTAAATGTTTATTCGTATACATGAAAGATTCGAACACTATAAGTTTTGTATTTAACATAGTTTGTTTATTTGGTATAAAACAAAGTATTAATTAGATCAATCAATCGGTTAACACATAGTAAATATTTACAAAATTTCTTATGTTTGAATCCTACAAATAATATTTTTTAATTTTTATGTTGTTTTTAATGTTACCCAAAGTGGCAATAAGTTTAAGTATGAGTCGAGGTAACCGGGTCGGGTCAAGATCTGTATTGTTCGTAAACATCAATTCGTCAAACATTAGTGCAATTTACCCCCTGCAACAATCAATCAGTTCGAATAACGAGAAATCACCATGGATGATGATGAACGAGGGCCAAGGTTAAGCAAGAGATTTTCAGACAAAAACGCCGATGGAGAAGTTGATTACAGAACCAAAGCCGGAACTGCTTGGTCTCACTCTTTCCTTAATCAGAAACCATGGCATCCTCTCTCATACCCTAATCAACGCCGTAAGTGGATTGCCGAACAGACTCACGCTCAGCAAGAGCGTCGTGCAGAAGAAGTAGCTCGCGAGGTAGGTCAATTCGTCTTTGCACTAGTTCTTTCTTCAATTTCCCCAATTATCATTTGTCAAATTGATTCTGTCGTTTTTTTAACCTAATATGCATTAAGTGTTGATTTGTAATGGTTTCCTGCTGCAGTATGCTCAGGAACAGGAGTTTTTCCGCCAAGCTGCGCTTGTTTCAAAGAAAGAGAAGGAAAAGGTGAGGTCCTGCTTGTGTTTCTCATTGTTCAGAGTAATTGGGAGCTTGAAATTTAACTTTTAAGGTTAAAGAAGTCAAATTTCAACAGTAGAATTGGAATTTAGTGTAGACCTTTTGTAGATATGTGTGATTGCTAAAATTTGTCTCACAAACTGCATAAACCGAAGAACGTTGGTGTTATATTTGTTTGAAAACCACATCATTTTGCATTTGAAAATTGTGTACTTAACCAAAAAGTCAGAGTTTTCATTTAGTTGGAACAGAGAGAATACAAGCTATGAACATTTTTATATCTCCAGTTACACTTATTTTAATATCGTGTTAAATCCATTTGTTTGACTTGATTTCTATTTAATTTGTAGATGGAGAATTTAAAAGCTGTAAGCTTTATGTATGTCCGACCCCCTGGTTATAATGCTGAAAGTGCAAAAGCTGCAGAAGTTTCTGAGGAAAAGAAAACTCAGGAACCCTCACAAGATCCACATTCAGAAGAAAACGGGCCGGCTAATATGTAACTAATTATATTTATGCTCAATAGATTACTTATTACTGTATCGTATAACAATGTAGAATAATTTATAATTATTCTTCTATTGCAGGGTGGAAAATCAGCAAAAGAAGAAACCGAGACCTAAAGATGTTTTTGGCCGTGTTTTACCGACAGAAGAACAATTTGAAGCCCTAAAAAATGCCCCAAAGTAAACACTCTGCTTTTAATCAATAATGTTTTGTTATGTTTATATTGTGTAACTGTAATGATAAGATTGGTTCAGGCTAGAAACTGGTGTTGCTGGAAGAGCAAGACCGTTTGGGATTGAGATTAGGAATGTGAAGTGTGTGAGATGTGGTGCGTTTGGACATCAAAGTGGTGATAGAGAATGTGCATTGAAAGATGCTATAATGCCTAATGAAGAAAGTCGGTTGAAAAGAGATGATCCTTTAACTGCTATTATAGCCCAAACAGAATCATCTGAGGTAACATAATTATAAAAGTTGGTTGTTCAGACTGCTCAACTCAATTTCATTTATAGTTAAATGGAGTAAATTACACAAATGGTCCTTTAGGTTTGTAGTATGTTACATGTTTGGTCCTTTAGTTACATAAATTACACTGGTAGTCCTTATTTATGAAACTATTGACACATTTGGTCATTTACCTAAACAGGCGTTGACTTTTCCCGTCAAGTATGGTCACGAGGGGGTAAATCTGTCATTTTCCCTTTTCCTTCACCAATTTGAAACCCATAAAAACCCGTTTGTTTGACGGGAAATATAAACGTCTGTTTAGGTAAAGGACCAAACGTGTCAATAGTTTTAGAAATAAGGACTACCAGTGTAATTTATGAAACTATAGGACCAAATATGTAACATTTACTACAAACCTAAAGGACCATTTGTGTAATTTACTCTACTTATAATTGTATTTGACAAATGTAATCTTTTGATTTTTGCAGCCTCTTAAATGGGAGTTGAAACAAAAACCGGGAATGAGTCCACCTCGTGGCGGGTTCAGACCAGATGATCCAAATCAGCAGATTGTTGCAGAAGATATTTTTGATGAATATGGAGGTAACTCTACTTACACACATATTTATCACCAGATAAAAGAATAATTTGAAAAGAAAAATAAATAAATAATGTTATTTACTGTGTGTAGGGTTTCTTGGTGAGGAGTTGATCCCTAATTTGTTAGCCAATTTTTCTACAAGTAAGAAAAAGAAGTCGAGTAGTAAGAGAAAACACAAGCCACAATCACCATCAATAGTTAAGGATCATGAAGAAGATAATATGTCCTCTGATGATTTTGAAAAAAAGTCAAAGAAGAGTAAAAGTCAACATAAGAGGAAGGAGAAGAAAAAGAAGCGAATACAGAGTTCATCAGATGATTCAGATGTTGGTAGGCGGGAGAGAAGTAGAGGGGGTGGACATAGGCGGCGTGAATCAGATACTGATCAGAAACAAAGATCTGAACACCGCCACCACCACCACCATCACCACCACCACCACCACCACCGGAGACGATCTGATTACTCAGACTGAGTGTTGCAGTAAACGACATTGTAAACTGTTTGACATTTTTTGATTTTTTTTTTTTTTTTTTTTTTTACTTTTTTCCGGAAATGGAACGGAAAGTTACTAGGGGTATGCAAAAATGATCTGGACTGACAAACCGAAGAACCTAATGGGGCCGGACTGGAATCGTGGTTATCAATTAAGAAATGATGTCGTCTTGTATGCATATTTTTCTTTTACCGTGCAAATTTATCAATCAATTTCAAAATGTTAGTTTCCTAACATGCAATTAATGGAAATTAAAGATATGAACTTGAGATGTGGGAGGAGGAGAGTTGAATGGGGTTAAGTAACGGGTTAAAGCATGTAATTCTGGGTACATGTTCGGTTGGGTAGGGCCAGACTGACAAAGGACATATGTACTTATATAATTTGGAGCTTTTGAGAGGTTAGCCCATGAACTAAGTCAAATGCAACATTTTGCAAGAGGCATGTAGTTGGGTGACCAATTGTTCATTATGACAATTCTAGAAAATTATAGATAATATAACTTATCAAATGTTTTAGGTAATTGATTTTTACAAAACATTTTTTATTCATACAAACCAATTTCATGTCAAATGACAATTATGCTCTTCTTTATTATTTACCCTGTTTTGCATTTCACCCTTTCTAGGGCATGATTGTCTTTTAATATAAAAATTGATTTATAAGAATCAACCCAAACTGGAATAACGATAATCCTACTCAAAATCTAAGACCCATAGCGCATACATGAGCGTAGGGGTGAGCATAAAAAACGGGTAACCGGAATTGGAACCGGAACCGTCTTGGAACCGCCGGTTCCGGTTCCTAAAATTATGGAACCGCCCTAAGAGGTTCCGGTTCTCAAAATTTAGGAACCGGTGGATAACCGGAACCGGTGATTATTCGGTCTATTTTTGTTAAAATATTATATATATGATAAATTTAATGTCCAAATTTAAATATATGAGAAATTTTGTGTAACCTTTAATGAGTTTAGTCATTAATTAGTCTAAATACAGTGTTCTAACGATAAAATATATAGACAATAATATGTTTAAGTGTTTGGAGTTTATATTATTCAAAGATTAGTTGATAAAATGACAAAAATTGATTAATATTTATGCTTCGCATCTTATTTTAATTTTACGATTTTAGAAACAGGGTAACCGGAATCGGCACCGGAACCGGAGGTTCCGGTTCCGGTTCCGAAAATTGAGGAACCGGTACAAGAGGTTCCGGACCGGAACCGGTGGGTAACCGGCTATGCTCACCCCTAATGAGCGCCTTATGTATCGAAGGGGATATTTTCACTATTACTGAAACTGCAGGGTGTTAATTGCATCTTTATTATTAACCAGGGGATGAAATGAAAAATGACCACTGACTCAAAGACCTTGTTTCATCAAGCTTCCCTCCATTTTCATCAAGCTCTAGGGTTTTATTTCCAGACAAGAGTTTCGCGAAAATCAACAGCTCCCGTAAGAATCAGTCGCGCAAAAATGTCTTGGACGACGCGTGTTTTTGGTCAAGCTTCCAGAGTATTGATGGCAGCCGCCAATAGCTCCGCCACCGCCACCGCCACCACCACCACCATCGCCACCGCGCCGAAGCGGGGCCGACCTGCCGGTATTCTGAAAGTGGTTCCTGTCTCTCCATCTCTCGGAGAGTTTCTCGGTGTCTCAGAAGTTTCTCGAACTGACGCTGTGAAGAAAGTTTGGGAATACATCAAACACAATAATCTCCAGGTCAGTCATTGACGTCATTCCAACTGTTCGATTTCATGATCATATGATATAATCACACTGTTTGATCTTCGTCAAATGCTCGATTGTGTTTATTATTTTTTGGTGCCTCACCTGATTTTGGTGTTTATTTTATGCTTCTTTTGTTTGATTAGTAGTAATTTTGCTATGGCTTCCATAGAAAGGGTTCTACTGATTCAACCATTAACATCAGTTCTGCAGTGATAGAAAGAACTGATTCTAGTTATGATTTTCTGCTTTTTAGGTTCATAATAATCAGAATAAGATGTTTGCATTGGTGCAGGTTCATGATATCCCCTTTTTTTCAATTTAGTAAATTCTATAAATCAAAGTTTTCAATCATAATGGTAAGTATGAAATATAGAGTATAGACCTAAAAACAACTTAGAGAAGACGATTAATGAGGCTGATATGATAGTGCATGAACTTTTTCTCATTATCTTGTTCTGGCATCATATTTGTTGAGACATAAATTATGGTGTGGTCTATTGCATTGTTTTGTAAACAGATTGTGCTGTAAATACTTGGAAGCATTTCAATCCAATTTATACCAGTGTTTGGTTGGGGACCACATACATTGAATTCCTTATTAAACAGATATAATGTGAATTGACCCGTTTTAATATAAACAGGTCAAAAATGCCACCTGGAATTGCTGTATTAAGTAGTATAAACTAAAAAACTATAGTTTAGCCCTAATGTTTGTTGACATATCTGATATTTTGCAGAACCCATCAAACAAGAAGGAGATCCTGTGTGATGACAAATTGAAGACAATATTTAATGGGAAAGACCAAGTTGGGTTCCTGGAGATTGCCAAATTGCTGTCACAACATTTTGTCAAGTCTAGCTGATCTGACGGTGGTAAATGATAGTAATGAATTACAATAGTCTTATTTGAACTTGTTACATTAAATTTTTATGTCAATTTTGGATTTATTAGGATAGTGTCTATTTTGTATGGCAATGTGTTACTATTATCACTTTGATGGGAAACCAAGGATCTCGATTCTGCTTTTTTGTTCGAGTTCCATGATCTTTTGAAAAATAGCCTACAAACCAGAATTTTTGAACCTTTTGTTGTTCGTGTTACATCAAATGATTATAAATTTTGGAGTAAATTACATTAATCAAACCATGTGGTTTGTCTGAAGTTATGTTATCCAGTTTTCTATCGCTCTGATAGTCTTATTTTAAAACTTGCAAAACTAACGACCCTAAAACAATTAAGGCGGTAACTTTTAGGGATTGTTGATGTTACATAGTTTTAAAATTATGCCTGTTGATGTTACGAGTTTCAACATTAATGCTCGTTGGTATTACAAGTTTTAAAATTAAGGAGCACCCATATAACATTAAAAAAAATGTCGGTGTATATAGTTTATGTAGTTTAGTAGTTTACTGCAATGTTTTAAAACCCGGGTTATTCCTCGACTCGTTACGGTGTCCGGGTCAACCGGTTCAACCGTTGTGTTAACCCGGGTCAACTAAGAACATATAAAAATATATTATTTAAAAAAGATGTATACCTCTTGTAAATTGTTATACATATGAAGTAAAACTTTTTAATGCTTGCAACACATAATTAATCAAACAAAACACAGCTCTATCAAAATCAGGATCACAAACCTGATTATCGCAACGAAAACAATAAAGCTCAGATCGTTTAACATCTACAACAATCTCATGAGCAGTATGAGTTGGCATATGCAAAAATAAACAAGATTATTATGAACAGATCAAACAAATATATGATCTTCCTTTGTACCCATAAGTAAAAAGAGTATATTACAACTGCAGCCGGGTCGTTTTCCGGGTCGCCGGGTTTAACAAAAACCCGCCGGGTTGCAACGGGTAGTTTCTTAGCCAAAACCCGGGTGTTTTTAGCCCGCTCTCTACCCCGGGTCCCGGGTTAACCGGGTTGAACCGGCCGGGTCTACCCGGGTTTTAAAACATTGGTTTACTCTAAATTTTAAATGGATAAAAAGTGTTTGTTGACCAACGGGATTTGACACGTAAAAGGTTACCTACTTTAACCTTAACAATTTTGACTAGCGATGGAGCAGTTTGCTAATAACCTTGAAGCGTTATGATTTGAAAATCTCACAACCCGTTGTGAAATACGAACTCAGCTCCCCTTGATTCACTCGGAAACGAATTATGGAGGGGTGGACAGATATATATATATATACAGTTGTTAATTGGTTTGTCACCAAGAAACCACAATCCTAGTCTATGTCAAATTCATAATTAAGTAGTTTAATTAATTTAAAAACTTAAGATACTATCAATTATCTCATAGTTGATATTAAATATTAAATAGATGATATCCGGAAGATCTACTATTACCGTTTACTCTTTGTACACAGATAGTTAACGCTTTAATTAATTACAAGACAACATGGCTCGTGCGATGCACATGTTCATTATAATGTATTATTTTGAAAGTTAATAATGTAGTATACATTGTATTGGTGACATAGGCAAAGTACAAAATCATGATCGTTAACACGGTTTAACTTTGATCTTGGGTCATCTACTATATAAGCAAACTGTGTATGAGAAAAAGGCAAGGTATTTACACCATCATCATTTCTATTAGCATAACACAAAAAAAATAAAAAATTAATAACATAGAAGTTATACTACAAAAAAATTTATGTTTTGTCTTTTAGAAGAACAAATATGAATGAGCGGTGATATATCTTCAATCGATATCGTTTATTTAGTAGTTTCTAAAAATCAGTGTGTAAAAGATTATTAAAAAAAGAGATAATTGTAACTTATTTCTTTGCAACATAAATTTAATTTTAATGAATAATTAGAATTATTTTATATGTTTAGAATAAAAATCTATTAAAAAGAGGTTAAATATAGAGGTTAAATCTATATATTTCCCTTTATCCCCAAAATCATTGGCGATTCAATTGATACATTAAAAAATGACTTTACCTTAGCTACGTTAGGAATCCTTCAATATAACAATTTCAAACGATGTCCAAATGACACGATACCAATTCCTACGTGTTTTAAACGATTTATCAATATGTATCATATTTTTCCATAATTTACTCAATTCAAAATTTCGGGTCGTTACAAATATACACCCCTTAAAAGGATTCCGTCCTCGGAATCAACTCGTGAATTTCCAATCCACATTCCGTTCCAATTCTATTGTATTTATTACAATCGCACTTTCCCATTACAATTCAATCATCATTATATATTTAAACATTTACTTAACCCCGATAGGTCTAAATGGTCAAAACTCAATCTTAAACTCATATTACTTAAACGCGTCAAAATTGCACAATTTGACCATAACACTTTAAATCCTTTAACCAAACCCGCTATACACATAGAAACAATATGACCCAATCATTACAATCATCTAATTAATCAACATGGATATCAAAATCTAGCTTCGACCAAGTCGATATATCCCAATATTGTCTAATCCTTGACTTAAGCAGAAAGTCAATTATACTTTAACAATTTCCTTACTTACTAAAGGTTCCATTGATCATCCTTTCCTTTACGATCAAACTAGCACTTACCGTTTCTTAACCTTCATTCGGCTACTTATATAATTACTTAGTATCCTTTCAATCGTCTTTATATCACATCGATCACTTTCATAACTTTCATTCTCAATTAACGGTATTAGATCTCCTACCGCAACACATTCCACAATTTCATACAAGTTTGCCACATCTTGGTTGCCAAATAATAATTTGCTCACTAGGAGTTTCTCTTTCCTACACATACATGGCCTAAATGCAACCCGCATTTCAACCAAAATCTCATTTATCATAGCATAATAACAATACCCATTAACCACATGGTTCTACCATTCATCATATATATATATATATATATATATATATATATATATATATATATATATATATATATATATATATATATATATATATATATATATATATATAAACATATATAAGCGCATATATATCACGCCAATACCGTCTAAACATCTCTATTGTTCACATATACAAACATATGTATATGCCACGCCAATACCATCTAAACATCTCTATTGTGCACATATACAAACATATGTATATGCCACACCAATACCATCTATACATCTCTATTGTGCACATATACAAGCATATGTATATGCCACACCAATACCATATGGTATCCATCTTTTCGCATCACGTAGCTTTGCTACTTTCTCACTCATTCAATCGCCTATTTATTCATCATGCATTCTAGCACCTTTCCCATAATATCACATTATTGTTTTCTTTCCTATTCAACATATTTCCATTTGACATACTTCTTAACACGTTTTATATAACGTTACCTTTCCACTATCATATGCCTTCAAAGGCCATCACATAGCTCACATGCATTGTACCCCGCGGGTAAACCAATAGCATCTCCAATTGTCATTTACCGTTTTACTTACACATTAATCACCCTTAACCAGTTTATTTCCTTATTACACAATTTCCAAATCTTTTGTCACCACCGGATTAACTACCACTCCATTCCATTAACCATAATTCACCAGCCAACCCAGTCATCTTTGAGTCAACCAATCGACTCCGGTCTACATTTGCAACTCATGGCTTAGCGCCCAATAGCCCATCATTCCATGTTCTACTCTTTATACATCGCGAGAATTAGAAATGTTTATTTCCCAATCGTAGTCTCACAGTACACTATGTCATATATTATCATACCATTACTATGACATTTTACCAATAATTGTCTTCTTACCCTTAATGTCGAATCCATCATCCATGTTACAAAACGTTGCTATTGCTATATGCCAACTTATACTCGACCATTTTCAACAGTCGAAATTCGTCATTCCTGACACTTATTCTTTTCCACATATTTTCCATTTATGAGTTCTAAGGCATCACTATACCTGAGTCATTCTTTCCTTTAGCGTTCACATATAATAATATTACCTTAGTTATCCGGATTCCCGCCGAACATCCAAGTTCCATTTCCAAAGTTTCTATTTCTATAACTCCCATCCAAACTAACAATTATTACCAAGACTTAGTACTTCATTATACTATCATCCTCTTATTGGAAACATTCACCAATCTCGCGGTTCATCCTTTTATACTATTTATTAACATCAACCATTGTCTCCTTACTACATGCGACAATCCGGTCTATATCCTACCCATTTTAATTTCTATACACATACTAACCGGGGAGACTATTCCCAAAAATACATCTCCACCTCATACAACTTATCTTCAATTTCTATAAGCACCCATTCGTGCAACAACTAAACGATTAAGCCATAATCACGTAACATCAATTTCACCTAAGATCTCCGACGTGGCATCATGAACCATCATCTAGATTTCCTTCCAGGCAGACTTCCCCCTTTCAACTCACTCGTGAGTTTCTTTCACAACATCTTGTACTGCACTCTCTTTCCCACAGTTTCATACAACACATTCCACTGTGTTAACGCCTCATCCTTCAATAATGGTGATGCCAAAGTCACCATATCATTCTCCCTTTGTTCGCTACTCTCTAGCACTTGCTCAATCTACCGAATCCACCAATTCGTGACCTTCGGCTTAGGACTTCTGAATTACACAACGGTTTTACACGCAATGAAGGCTCTATACGACACCCTTCCATTTCTTTCGACTAGATCTTGCTACCTTTATATGTAGATACTTCCCACTACGGACTTCGCCATTCGATGACTATTCCATTATATGGGTATTGGAATCATTCCACCAACCCTCATTCATTCGATTATCCAAAATCTGGTTCATATCTTCATTCATAACTCTTCCCAAATTAGTGGAGCTCGTCCACTTTTCACATTCATTCTTTCGCCATACCAACGTATCCAACAAACAAGGTTCAAACGGTCACTCAACACTCGAAAACAACACAACTAGATCAAAACATGGCATTTTTCATAGGGGTCGACCCTATCATACTAATGCCCTACGGTCTTAAAAGACTTCACGTTTCTCAGGTTGGTTACATTCAATTGCAAATTCAAACCGTTGTTTCCATCTGTAGAACTTATACACTTACATTTCCGGCACAAAAACATATGCTGTCTCTTCTAATTCGTTACCTAGAATTAAAGCATGCACACCGTCTTTTTTAACCAAAATTTGGTTTACTATCTAAATATTTGTGATAAAAACTGAACGATGGTTGTAAAAAACCACAATTGTTTTTGTTCTTATTAATTTACTATATAACATTACGCATCGGCAATGAATAGTGCCAAGGAGGTAAAAAATATTCTTTAATTCACCGTCTTTCTTGACTGAATAGGGGCTGTGTTTTTTAACTTCATTACTTTTCAAACATAGTCTTTGTTCTCAAATTTATACATTACTTCACAAACACATACACATGTAAATATATTAGTATAAAATATATGTTTAGTATATAATATATATATATATATATTAAGAACATCTTGGCTAATCTCATGGTATATATTGGCTTTGCAAAAAGAGGGTGAACCTCCGTTAAATACTGGCTTTGCGAGAAGAGGGTGAACCTCCGTCGCCTTAAGATGAGTTTTTGTTTTACTCCTAAGAAATATCTTGATATCTGTGATTTTATAGTATAAAATAGCATTAATATAAAATTAGTTATGTCATCGAAAGTATCTTGGAAAAAAAATATATCTTGTTAACCATATTTTGCTTCTTAATATAAAATAATACTTGGTGTGTTATACAAATATTAATAAACATGTTTTTGGGTATCATATGAAATTACCTTGCGGCAGCGCGCGGGTAAAATCTACTAGTTACTTCAATACCACAATGTAAACTGCAGCTAAAGGGGCATATCAACTATCAAGCACTAAAACTATTTTTTTTGAGGAATCTAATTTCATTAAATTCCTTTTTGAGAAGCAGTTAACATTGTTGATGTCCTCAAACTTTTTTTTGTTGCTACTAAAAGTAATTGGTGAAACATTTAAGGGGCGTTTGGCTCAACGTTATCTTCCGTAATATAATTGAATTCGGTTGTAATTGAATACAGTTACATGTTTGGTTACAAATTTTTTAGCTGTAATTCATATCCGTACTTATGCATTTTTTTTAACTGTTTTAGATTCTTTTTTCTTAGATTTTATTATTTTTAATTATTTTTAATTATTTATTATATTTTTAATTTTTTTTAAAAATTATTTATTTTTTATTTTATTTTATTTTTTTAAATTTTATTTTTTTTATTATTTTTTAATATTCTTGAACGATTTTAAAATCTGAAGCATATAAAATATTCAAATTTATTAGTTTACTAAAGGACCATAATTGAATTCATAGGGTGTCGGGACGGATTTCAATTACAAAGAATATCGTAATTTAAAATTACGTCGTAACTGAATTACGAAAACAAGTCCATTCAAACTTCCCTCCGTAATATAATTGAATTACAATTATGGAAGATTACGGATGATTACGTCAAAACAAACGGGGTCTTAACGTTGGTGACTTGAACATTGGGGATACTTCAGATGGCTCTAAGGGTATATTAGTAATTACAAAAGATGCCTTTCAAAGAATCTTGATTTTCTCCATTCTTTTTAAGATTTTGAATTTGTTCAGATATATATGCTTCCATTGTAACATCACTAGCATGTTGGCAGGAGTAAACACATTTCCAACATTTCCATACTGAACCATAAACAAGCTTATGGTTAGTGGGCATGATTGTTAAAATTCATGTAGTATTTACCCTAAATGGTATATAAAATTATAAACCCAAGGCTTCTAGCCTAGTGGTATCTAAGGAGAATTTAAGGTGTTGCTTGGGTTCAAGTCCCGTCGTGGACAAAAAGGTGGAATGTTCGAGGGAAGGCATACTGCCCCTTGTGGATGTCACTGTCTAGGCTCGAACCACTAACTTACTAACTAGCCGTTCAAAAAAAATAATATTATAACCAAACTTTTACTTTCTAGCTAGGTCAAATTTTTAATTTCATGAAATCAATTATTTTTCTTTAAGTCATTGTAATTATCATGAAAATCTCTAGTACTTATAAAGTGTTTAGGACCTTTATTAAAATAGTAAGCTGAAAATTCAGCCAAATTCTTTCCTTTTTTGTCTAAAGTTCGATTTTAAAAATAATGCACAAAGAGAGGCTCGAACACGAGTCTACGACTAGAGCAAATGTGATCGCCAACCAACTGAACTACAAAGAATCACATAAATTTCTACCCAAAAAATAACTTTAACTTAACCTAGACTCTCCGTCAGTCGATTCAATTCCCTTCTTGGTTCTTTCAAAAACGCCTGATGGCTCTTCCTTCACGTATCCTTTTATTTCACAGTGGATTCAATTCCAAACCCCTCGATTTCTTCAAGCCTCGATTCGCCCATTCATCATCACATGTGCGTTTGCTTTTTAAATTAAATTAGGATTTTTAAGGCTGAACGGTATGGGCCTTCGGGCGTTACCGTGGGGCTGAGGTGGCAACGAGCCACGACGTGGGGTGCGGTGGTGGAGAGGGGTGGCCACGGCCACGAGGCATAACGTGCGTGGGAGGGAGAGTTTCGATGATATTTTGACCGTTGCAAGGTTTTTAGAAGCAAAAGTTATATAGAAAAGAAAAAAGAAAGCTTACCTGCAAAAACTTGGCTGTTGCGTGTGTTTTGCGGCTGTAGGAAGAAGATGACAATGAGACTTGAAAGTTAGAATTAGGTTTTTTATTTTCCATCTGGACTTTTAAAATTATATTAGGCTCTTTAAAATTGGGTTTTAAAAGTTTTGGGTTATGTGTGTAAAAAAAGTTAGACTCTTAAAAAGATGAAAGCATGTATGTAAAAAATGTTGGGTTTTAAAATAAATATTTGTATTTTTAAAGAAAAAAGTTATTTTATGTTTTGAAAATAAATGAAAAAGAAATGGTGATATGGAAATTAAAATGGTGTGGTGAATATTTTCTGGATAAAATAGTGTGGTGTGATGTGATGGCAGATGATGTGGCTAAAAAAATAGTGTGGTGGTGCCCATAGGATTTGATTAAGGGTTTTTAATGCTTGAATCATCGGCCAACGTTTTCTTTCCAGCAGTTCCAAATTGGGTTTTTTTGAGAATAATCAACAGTCTATCTTCTGTTCAGTTTTTTCAAACCCACAAATTATCAAGCAATGGCTTCTGTTTATTCGAAGTTCATGATCAACATCTCTCAATTTCGTACTCATTACGCTATTAGACCCACTCTTCCGCACAATACTAATAAATCGTTATTATTCTTTTAATCTCTCATTTTTAGGATCTCAGTTTTTAGCGGTTGGATTTTTAACTTTTAATGTTCAGCTGTTCGATACAGATGTTAGTATTTTGAGTCCTGTCAAACATACGATGTATCTTATTTTAATTGACGTGGGGAATGACCCCACAAGCTTGACTGTTAACATGAAGGCTGCATTTGAGGAAAATGGGGGAGCTAAGTTTATACTGTTTTCTTAAATCACACCTTTTTAATGCACCAATTGATGACCTTTGTTCAGTACCTGCAATTTTTTTTATCTACTCGATTAGTTGGTTTTAAGGATAATAATCAACTTCCTTCTCACAACACAAATGTTTAATGATTATTTTTCTGATTTTTTATGTTAATATGATTGTCTATTATAAAGAAAATTGTCCGTATATTTTCAGGTTCTTTTGGGGTTGATCATCGTGCTGATTAGCATGGCTGTGTAAGTAATGTTCTTTTTTATATTCTTGTTTAAATTAAGTTGTATGGGTTTCTTTAATCCATCTGCAGTTTTAATTATTTTTGTTTTGTTTGTGGTTGGAAGATAAAACAACACATATGGTGTATGCATGGTTTCAATAAAAAAAACTTATTAATTTCAGTTTTCAGGATGTTGCTGTCAAAATTATTTTAGAACAAGATTTTAATCCACAGTGGGTGAACGAATTCTAGCAAGAGGTAAGTTTTTTTTTTTTTTTTTTTAATACATAGTCAAAGAACAAAAGCCTACTGCGATCCTGATACGAATTGGACAAATAGTAACCAAATCTAACGACAAGTAATCGTTAGTCGAATGCTTAGTTGATAATCCTGGAATTGGAGAACCAGGTTTCTCCCTAAGAACAAGAGACGACAAGCTAAACAAAATAATCGACACCCTAACTAGGGCGGCCGAATCCCTTATATAGGGTCGGTATCCGAAACCTAGACAAACAAGGAAACTAATTAAATAATAATAATAATAATAGTCCTAATATAATTAAGCATTCGAATAATAAAGATAATCTTCACTTTGGTTTAACTCTTGGATAAACTTGGCCCCACTTGCTTGCCACGGATCCGGCAGTATCAGATCCATTTTAGGTTGCAATAGGGACACAATTACGGTTATCCAAATACCGAAAGGTCTTATGTGAAGGTTTGTTGACTTTTAATATTTATTTAGAATCACTGAAGGCTGACAAAATTTGCAATCTTATGCAGTTACCTGAAAGAAGAATGGAAAGGTAGGCTACAGGAGGTATTAACATTATCTTTGTGTTGTTTCTTACATAAGCATAATATGTAACTAGCATTTACAATTCTGTTTAAAGTCAATATACTCTTTTTGTAACGGAAATGACTCTTTTGTCTAAGACATGTGTAGTTTACTAGATAATTGACATTCATTATGTATGGAAGTTCACTTGTGAAGTTTTTTTTTTTTGTTACCACAACAGCTAAGTTCATATGTGTGGTCTATTTTTGCTCCATTACGTAGAGCTCTTGCTCCAATTAGTTTTAGTCCCTTTAAAATAACCAACAACTGTAAGTAAACTGCCTCCTTACCTTCCATTCCTATTTCATTTTCATTCTAATATTAATTGCTTTTTGCTAATATTAACAGGTAACCATTCGACCTGTTAACGTTTTTATGCTAACAAGTGAAACTTGCTAATTTCATAATGATTTTTGAATATCCTTTTTTTTTTGTGTCAGGTAGAAATAGAAAACATAAGGGCTTACTTGCAGCCATATTAAGCGCTCAGAGAAATGCGAGATTACAAATATCGCTGTTTAGGGTGGATTACAAAACACCAATAGTGAATTAGTGGTCAGTTTAGTAATTTAAGTTAATTCAAATTACACCAAATTTTAGCATCACTAAATGTATTACTCGATGATGCTCAAGAGAATTCAGAGTCATGTTTTACTTGATGATGCTCTAGAAATATGCTTTCTGAGTTTTTTCTTCTCCAAACTTATTCTACATCAAAGTGGGTAGTTGATTTTATTGCAATTCGAGGCACTTTAATGTTCTATTTCTATTTCAGTAACAATATCCAATGTAGCTAAACTTCATGTAACATTCTAATTCAAAAGTAACAAAAACCAATGTAAGTAAACTTCATGTAACATTCTAATTCAAAGCAAAATTTACAGGAAAGGCTTAATTTTCTGCTAACATACTTTTATGTTTGGGACAAAATTACATTTATAAAAGATATGCATCATGTAAGACTTGAATTTACAACACCGCTTTAATAACACAATGACCCAGCCGAGCTACTACACCATATCTTCTTTACTTTCACACAAAATTATCTTTAAGTTAATTACACAATTGGTCCTTTAAGTTGATACCAGATTTCACGTTTGGTCCTAAACTTTCAATTCCGACAAGTGTAGTCCCTTAGTTTTTTTCAATTTTGTCACGTTTAGTCCTTTAGGCCAAACTATGTTAACTTATTCTGTTAATTGACTCTATATGCAATGTAGATAAGAGCAAAATGATCATTTCTCACCTACATTTCTTTGTCCACTTGTTTAATTCCCACATTTCTTTGTCCACTTTGTCTGGGATCTGGGTTTTCGTTAAGAACTTAAGATATGAGAATTTTTTGCAAAAATAGGCTTGTTCGCAAATAGACTCGTTTTTTTACGTTTTTCAAAAATAGGCTTTCCGGAGTCCTGGAGGCCGGCTTCCCCCTCGAAAACGAACTCCTGGAGACCGGCTTTGGGGTGGTCTGACACACTCCCTGACACAAGGCCTCCCCGAGGCCAGCTTTCCTAAAAAAGCCTCCCCGAGGCCGGCTTTAATAAAAAAGCCTCCCACCACTAAACCAGCCAGACCTTGAATGTTCTTTTAAGGGGTTCTTCAACTCCCGAATATTTTCACAAAAAGTCAAAGTTAGTAAGTTGTTAAGATAAGAACAAGATCTTGACATATTAGCTAAATTGCTTAAAAAATACAAACCTTGATCCATTAACGCCTTAAATTGATTGATTGCTTCTTGGGAAGCAAGACCCATTTGAGATTTAGTTATTACAATCCAATAAAAGTTAAAAATTAGCGAGATTTATGAAGAAAGATGAGAAATTTAGTTGAAAGATTGAAGCTTTGTGAAGTCCAGAGTCTTTCTCTCTCTTGTGCTAAAAAAGTATGACGAACTTTCTTGGTAGTGAGTTTTGTTTCTCTCTCTAGCAGTAGACATGTCACGTTTAAATTAGGAAAGCCGGCCTCGGGAAGGCCTTGTGTCAGGGAGCGTGTCAGAGCACCCCAAAGCCGGTCTCCAGGAGTACGTTTTCGAGGGGGAAGCCGGCCTCTAGGACTCCAGAAAGCCTATATTTGAAAAACAAGGAAAACGAACCTATTTGTGAAAAACGAGATCAAAACAAGCCTATTTATGAAAAAAATTCAACATATGAACACTAACACACTTACAGATCTGGATTTTCGAGGATTAAGTAAAAAATTAAGGTTGCTTAATCTTTTCGATTTGGTATGTACTGAGAATAAACTCCTACCTTCTTCATCATCATCAAAATATGTAGAACACAAAAAATTTGAAGAATCCTAACTTGAAGAACCCTAATTTCAACGATGGTGGTCGGATCTGTTGAAAAGAAAAGAAAAGAAAAGAAAAACAAAGAGTAAGGCAGCTTAATTTTTCGATTTGCAGGTGACATAGTGTGGATTTTGGGGAAGATGTAAGCTTTGATTCACAAAAAGCTTGATCGAGTACAACTCCTGCAAAATCACCAAAGAGGAATTATGTTAAAGTTGATTATTGTAGTCTGCCTTTGCGTCGCTCAAATCGATTGAAACAAAGAGGAATATATCTTATTTCCCAACAGGTTTGTTTTGGAATTATTATAAAATACAATTTTGACGCCAAATTCATTACTTCTATTTTCAACATATATGTGTCTATTCTCAGTTGATGAAGAAGAACATTTTGAGTTATGGTGATGTGATTTGAGAGATGTTGATGAGTATTTTAGTATTTTAAATTAGAGTTTTGATTTTGGGGGAAAAAGATGAAGTGGGGGAAGCAAATGGAGTGTGAAAAGACAAAAATACCTTTATATATATTGCAAATGAGGTCATTTAACAGAAAAAGTTAATATCGTTTGGCTTAAAGGACCAAACGTGATAAAATTGTCAACTTAAAGGATTACACTTGTCGGAATTGAAAGTTTAGGACCAAACGTGAAATCTAATACCAACTTAAAGGACCAAACGTGTATTTAACTCTTAATCTTTTAAACATAAGTAAATTACACGAATGATCCTTGTGGTTTGCCAAAAGTTTTGGATTTGGTCCCTAACTTCTGGAAATTACGCCCGTGGTCACTGTGGTTTGGATTTCGTATTGCTTTTGGTCCAAAATCCTTACGGATGTTAAATTGAGCTGTTAAATATTTTGAAGTGACCAAAATACCCTTTACATCCGGCGATTATGCGCTTGTTACCATCGCTTATTGACAAATTAGCTAATATCGAGACTCATATTTGTTGTAGAGTAAAATGGCCTTGCTTAATGAATCCTGAAATTTGTGTTTTGAACATTGACAAATTAGCATTAACGATCCAGACCTGCAAACATCTAAAAGTATCGGAACACCGCCGTATGCCGAAATCGCCCAAGCATTATCAGAATCGGCGGTGATTGCTTCGACCGCCATGGATGCCTTCATCCTTTTCCTTTAATCGAAGTGAAACGGATTCAACAATTCTTAACAACGGACCTAATCCGCCTTCTTCGAAAACCGTTTTACTAGATTGATCGCTAGCACCAGCAAGCATTGATATCACAGACAGTGATTGTTCCCGATGAGCATTCACATCACAGACACCGATTGTAAAGGAAGAAACTTTATGCAAACATAAGAAAAAATTGCTGGATATTAAGGTTAAATGGCATTTGACATACCAACAATAGCTCAAAGTGTAAAAACAAGCAGATCTTCATTTAGTTCAAGCAATGGATTTGAAACACTTACATACTATTCCTCAATTACAAATAGTGTGTGTGCAGAGAGATGAAAGAGAAAGTGAATTTGAACATTGCGACAAAGTGAATTTGACAGATTGAAGCTAAAGATCAGTGAGAAAGAAGCAAAATCGCAGTAGTAGAGAGAAATAATGAAGCTAAAATTTAGTATAGAGAGAAAGAGAAAGGAGATGAGATTGAAAGATTTGGCTTCAAAAGAGAAATTGGATGTTTTTTAATTGGAGTCAGAGTTTTGATCTGGGTTTTTTTTTTGTGTGCAGAGATGAAGGAAAGAAAAAAGGAAGGAAATGGTGAGGGTGAGAAAGGTGAGGGTTGTTAGGTACTAAATATATTGTAATAGATAGTCTAGGGGGTATATTGATAGCCATGGTATAAATACCAATGTGTAAGGCTTAATTCCCAACTTTTGCTCATTTAATCAAACAAACAATTCTGCAATTGTTCTCTCTACCTTTCTCTCTCTAAAAACCCTAATCTCCATCTTCATTTTTCTAACCAAAATCATCATATAGCACCAAATATGGATTGATTAAGTGTTATTGTGCTTTTCAATTGGTATCAGAGCATAATTTCATCTTGAAAACGATCCAAATCCATCAATTGGTGTTAAAATCAGAAGATTCAGTGGGTTTTTGAAGGTTTTTGAAGAAAAAGGGGTTTAAGATCAAAAATCGGATTTAAGGTACTATTTCTTGTTATTATGGATTGAATACCTTCCTTTTATTGATATATTAAGCTTAGAATCAAGTTAGGATCGAATCTAATCCATTCTGATGAAGAATTTAGATTTTTAGGAAAAACCATTAAAGGTTCAAAAACCCTTTAAATTCAAATTTTCAAATAGATCTAGGTTGTTTTTGAGTAATATAGTAGTAATGGATTGAAGGAAATAGTATTTGGGTCAGTTTGCGATTAAAATCAAAGAATTTGGGTAACAAACGAGCATTTTAGGACAAATTAGTGGGTTTTAAAGGCTGTTCGTAACTGTTCTGCGCAAGAAACTGTTCGGCCCGAGAACAGTAACAAGTTCGGCCCGAACATCATCATCAACTTCGGCTCGAACTACAACCCAACTTCGGCCCCAACTTTAACCCAACTTCGACCCGAACTTCAAACAAACTTCGGCCCGAACTTCAACCCAAATTTCGGCCCGAACTTCTGTCAAACCTTCGGCCCGAACTTCTTTAACAACTTCGGCCCGAACTTCTTTCACTATTCGACCCGAACTTCAATCAAACTTCGGCCCGAACTTCTACAAAAGTCTTCGGCCCGAACTTCTTTTTCCGAACCCATTTCTTTTGTGCGGTCGTTTTTCTTCCAACAAGAAATGACTTCCAAGGACGCCTTGTCCATTGGATCAGACACTAAACCACCGGTTCTCTACCGAGGAGAATACAGTCAATGGAAGAAACGGTTTCTCCATTTCATTCTAAGCCAACAAGCTGGTCCATATATCCTTGAATCCCTTAAAACCGGACCCGCTAAGTTCTATCGTGCAGTGGCTCCAGCCCCAAACACTGTACCAGCAATACCTGGAGGTGTGATCGAAATTCCCCCAGCGGAATACACCCAAGAGCAAAAGGATAGAGCTCGGGCTGATGTGTACGCACATTCCTATATGCTACAGGGCATAACAAATGAAATCTACAGCAGCCTTGATAGCTTTACCACGGGGAAGGAGCTTTGGGATGAGATTCAAAAGCAAATGGAGGGTACCGACCTGGGTAATAAAGCAAAGATGGTTTCAACTCTAAACGCCTATGGTCAATTCAAAGCTGCCCCAATGGAAGAACTGGAGCAAACCTATCTCAGATTCTGCAACATGCTCAATGATCTCCGAAAGAACAAACTCATCAAAGAGAAGCTTGAGATCAACATCAAATTTATCCAATCCCTACTACCGGAGTGGGAGATGTTTGGCAACAGTGCGATGCAACACAAGGATTTAAGCTCCATAGATATTCATGAACTATATGAGTACCTACATTAAAACGAGCCTATGGTGAGAGGAATCGCCAAAACTAGGCAAGATACTGCAGACACCCTGGCGATGTTGTCCAAACAAAATCTGGCTCTCAACAAAGGCATCAACGAAGCAATGGTTGCAGCACAAACAAAAGAAGTGGTAAATGAAGAACAAGAAACTCTGATCCACTTTTTAACATTCAAACAAATCGATCAAAAAAGTGAAATCAAACAACAAACAGTTGCAGAATCACAACTCAATTACAGATTTCCATTACGTTTTCCCCCTAATTCAGTTATGTTTCTATTCGATTGGTTCTATGGCATATTAGCTTCGTTAGGGTTATGGCAGAAAGAAGCCAAGATCTTGTTCCTTGGACTCGATAATGCGGGCAAAACTACCTTGCTTCACATGCTTAAAGATGAGGTTAGTTTCGATCTATTCCATTTCATAACCTAATTCCCAATTTCATTCGCTAACAATAAAACGCCTAATTTTGACCTAATTTTGGTTATTTTGTGTGATTTCGATCTCGATTTGCTTGTAAATTTACTCGAATTTGATTGGTTACCAGAGGTTAGTTCAACATCAACCGACGCAACATCCGACGTCTGAAGAGTTGAGTATTGGGAAAATTAAGTTCAAAGCGTTTGATTTAGGTGGTCATCAGTAGGGGTGAGCAGAAAAAGAGGGTAACCGGAATTGGAACCGGAATCGCCTCGGAACCGGAGGTTCCGGACGAGGAACCTGCTAGGAGGTTCCGGTTCCGGTTCCTAAAATCATGGAACCGCCCTAAGAGGTTCCGGTTCTCAAAATCAAGGAACCTGGAACCGGTGGATACCCTGGAACCGGCGGTTTTTCGGTATATTTTTAATAAATATAATAATATATAAGATAATATATATTAAATTTAAGAGGTTTACCTAAATGTAAAATACCTCACAAACTTAATAGTCTAAATAAAATGGGTATCTTCATTATCACTGATTGAGCCATATTTAAACTCGTTGAATATGGAAGTCAAGTACCAGAAAGTGATTTTCGTTCACTTATTTCTATTTTGAACTCGTTCAACTATATTTAAAATCGTTAAATGGTATTTATAATCGTTAAACGATATATGTAATTGCTAGTTTGTGTGATTTATTGTCTTGTTTATTTAGTTTGTAATACTTAAATTTTTATGAATTTTGAGGCAGGGTAACCGGAACCGGTTCTGGAACCGGCGGTTCTGGTTCCGAAAATTTAGGAACCTGTCTTCCAGGTTCCGGTTCCGGTTCCGAGATTTTAGGAACCTGCGGTTCCGGTTCTGGTTCCGGTTCCGATCGGAACCGGCGGGTACCCTGTTGTGCTCACCCCTAGTCATCAGATTGCTCGTAGAGTCTGGAAGGATTATTATGCTAAGGTATAATCACAACTCTGATCCACTTTTTAACATTCAAACAAGAAGTTGGATTGATTTTATATGACTTAGTAAAAAAATACTAATATTTACTAACAGCTCTGGATTTCAATCGAAGGAACTAAAACATTCAAAATCCACTTTTTAACATTCCGAACACTATTCTTTCGTTTGAAAACATGTTTGGGACCATTTTGACAAGCTTTTGAACAACTATAACAACTTCCATTGGCCAATATCCTGATAATTTCGCCAATTAGACCCAAAACTCTCATGTGAACACAGTGGATCTTGATGTGTTTTCGAATAGTTTGCAATTTAACTAATCTTTCAACTAACGGTTCAAGAGATATTAATGTGACATCAAATTAAGTTCCTAATCTAATGAAAGAAGAATTATTAACATAAAATAGCAATATGAAGACCCTTACCCACCAAGAGCTCCAATGGAGAGTTAATCAAAGCTTACCTGAAATTTAAATGCAACCACATTTTGTTCCCGCATGTTGCTATCGATTCTTAATCGTATTCTCTTGATTTCGATATGAACTTGAAACTTAGATTGGTTTTCATCTTCGAGTTTATGAGTTAAATTGTATAGATATATATATTGTAATCTATTTTTATCTAGCACACTAAAAAAAAAAAAAAAAAAGCCAACAGTGATTTGAGACCAATTCATCATGTACGTTTGAAAATCGGTTGTTTCGTTTCTACAATACTGGAGTTAGGGTACGGATTTACGGAGTAAATAGGCATATTGTTTTTGAGATGTAGAAGCTAAACGTATCAGTTTTTGACTTTTGATGGTCGCAGTATATCTTCAGTATTTATGATATATGTGTATGTATTTGTTTATTGTTTTCTTCACAAAAGAAATAGATCACACGAAGTCCATGAAATTCAGACAAAACGTGAGTAAGAAAGTCACAATTTTAGGCTTTCAATTCAGCCCCAATCTCTCTATATTATTTTGTGAGACATCTCGAGGCAACAATTAGATTGTATACATTTTAGACATATCCAATGAAATTCAGCCAAAACGTGAGTAAGAGAGTCACAATTTTAGGCTTGAAAATAAAAAACATCATTATAAGCAAAGCTCGGTCACTCTAGATAATCATGTCATAAACAGGAATACCTTTTAAAATAAATAAAAGTTCGTGAGACTCTTATGATGCTACTATTCTGTATTTTCATCTATTCCACATTCTTGAAGACACAAAAAGTAATATGCGAAGTCTTTCCGGTGGAGAATTGCGGAAAGGTAATTATTTAATTCTCTGGTCTATATATGTCTTGAAGTTTGTTTTTTTGTTATGGAATCATTCTCTTTATTTGTTTTTCTACTGAAATTCAAGATTGTTCTAAATTTCTACATTTGAGCTTGATTTGGCTAATAGATGATTTACGTCTTATATGACGAAAAAACGAGTCAACACATGTTGCTTTTTTACTTCTGTAGAATGGGCTTTGGTCAAAACAAGTTACGTTGACCCAACAAATTTCCGACCAAGAATCAAGAAGCTGAAATCAACAAAGCACAGGGAACAGAAACTTGCTGGATCGTACTATTATTTGGATGACTAAATTATGGTTTCAAGTTTCAAAGTTACCAACCCAAACATGACTTAATAGCAACCGTAAAAGAAGTATATATATCTAATTTTAAACATTGTTAATCGGTTGGTGGGTCGACCCATTTAAATTACCATCAACCCGAACCCAACCCGTTTAAATAAACACGTCAGTCGAGTCAACCCAAAACTGACTCAAAATTGTTTGCCTCAACCATAACCTGTTTATTTTCATGTTAGATCATAAAATTGCCACCCATTAAATCAACTTCTTGTACCATGATTAGTAGTTTACTTTGTTTGAAAGAGACTTTTAGATCATTCATTATGGATTACAAATGTTTTAGCGACACTTCATCTAATACGGGGAAAAGAAGCAAATGGTTGGGTCTTGACATTTCTCAACTTCTTAGCATTCGCTTCGGGTGTTCCAAAAACGTTCCACAATCGCAGTGTCTCATCAGCACCCGCAGATGCAACCTGAAACCCATCTGGACTCTGAAACACAATAAAAAAAAATTATAAAAAAAATAATCTTCATTTACATACAATTCGACCCGTGTATGGTAAACGGGTCAGGTCGACTTGAAATCTTCATTTACCTGAGTCATGCCTAGCACCCGTGCAGTATGCCCGTGAAGTTCACTCAACTTAACCATAGTAGGATATTTCCAAAGAATAAGTTGGTTATCATTAAACCCATGCGAGCTCAAAAGCTCTCTCTCATGTCTATTCCAAATCAAACCCGACACCTGTGAACCCGTATTAACCGTATTCATACACAAACCCGTATCCGAATTCCATATTTTTATACATTGGTCTCCTACACCACCACCCGAAGCCAACAAATTGCTCTGAAACGGGCACCAAGCTAGCCCTTTTACAGCTGCAGTATGGTCAGAGAAACGCTGGGCCCGTTGACATCTTGATAGATCCCATAGGCACACCAGATTGTCGTTTCCACCGCTAGCGAGGCGTTGACCGGATGCTGACCATTTCAACCCACAAATTTCTTGAGTATGACCTCTGTATGTGCTAATGTTGTGTGATTGAATTCTGACATCATTGTTGATGATCAAACTGTTCATGCTGCCAGCTGTCAAGATGTGATTGTTCCAATCTAGAGATCCGATTCTTGACCCGTGCCCTTCTCTTAGCGTCCTCAACTGATCAAATAAAAATATTAAATTAAAATTTCAACTTAATTCAATAAATAAAATTACAAAAACCCAAAGTATAAATATATACCAGTTTAATTGTGGAAGCATCCCATAGCTGAAGATCAGAATTATTGAACCCGATTGCAATATGTCTGCCATCTGGGGCCCACTTGACACTTGTAATCGGGCCCGTATCATCATCAGTTGATAAAAGTTCAGAAGTTGACCCGTTTGAAGCATCCCATAGATACACACTATTTCCAAGCCCGATAGCAAGAATATTGTTGGTACCCCAATCAACCAGATTCAAATAATAGTCATCCACAATATCAGGTGCATCCAGAGTTTTTTCATTTGACTGTTTTATTCAAACAATGATTATGATTTTTATATAATATAATAAATGAAAGTTGAAGAAATATGATGACTTACTTGTGGAATGTGTCTCGTGCGTTTTGCAGGATTCAATTTAGGGGGGATTCGGTAAGTATCTGTGACGGGATCCAGTGAAGGTGGCGGTTTGTTTTTGAATGATAGGATTCGTGTTCTGTTAATGTTGAAGATTTCTGCAAGATGTTTCTGGTAAGATGAACATGGAGATGAAATTTCCTTTTGAGTGTTTCTGTTTGTAAGCATGGAATTTGCAAAGTCAAAATCCATTGCAGCACGGTTTGGAATGAATCGGTCCAACTGCGAGTCCAAAATAAGAAAACAATCAGCAAGTAAACGAAGATTTAAACCAAAATGTACACAACAAACCAAGAATTTCTATAGCTAATCACAAATCCTGATTTAACCTAACATAAAGTCCTAATCAACAACTAATCAGCTGTTCAAAAAAAAAAAAAAAAAAAAAAAAATCAACAACTAATCACACTGCAGGAATTCTGTAATGATAAACAATTAACAAGGAATTAGAAATAAGCACCAAGAAGCTTCATACAATACAGAATCTCATTGAAATACGGATAAAACCCTAACTTTTACAAACCTAGCAATCAGAACGAGATGAAACAATGATCGCTATAAACAATTCAAAATCCGTACAATAAATCACAAATACACACAAGCACGCACTTACATTCTCATCACGAGAAGTTCTCTTCCGATGCTTCCCTGTTGAAGTAGAATGTGATCTGGCGGACAAATTTCCTGCATCCATCATCAATTTCAAGATCAAAAAACCAGGAAACTGAATAAAAAATCAAAATAATATCTACAGAATATAATGAAAAAGAAATTGAAGCGAAGGTTTGAGAATCGATCGCAAGAAGATGGCGTGAGATGCTTTAATGGCGAATTGAGATTGAGATCAGATTGCGTTCAAGTATTTTGATTGCTCAGATTGCGTTCAAGTATTTTGATTGTTAGAGCAACGGCTATGAAACACATATATACGTTTTTGTTTGTGTAGGACCGTAAGCCATGGCCAGTCGATTTTTATTTTTAAGGGTTATTTGACGAAAATAGGCAAATAATTTAAATTTTTTCATAACAAAAAAAGTAATTAAATTAGATAATTTAATTTTGGGAACCATAAAACATTTGAATTTTTACCGGTTATGTAGTATGGTGAATACTACTACTAAAGTCAATATGGTCAACAAAGTTGTCCATCATGTACATACCGTCCACAATGCTAGAAGCCTTCCCAAGCTAGTACGGTTACACCAACAAGTCAACAAGTTGTTACACAACTTCTGGAAGCTTCCTAATCCTAACTAACTTATATGAGTTGTAACAGATTAGTGGTTAGTTAGTTTTCTTAATGCATGTATATAAACAGTCTCTATTGAGTATGTACAGCCTTCCTCAAGATAATGAAATGCAAAGCATTGCAGTTCTCTCTCTCTAACCCATACGATCGCCATAGCTTCTTATTCTCAGAAGCTTAATATGGTATCAGAGCATCGTAATCACACACACTAGTGATTACTGCTCATTGATCCTTCAATCTCATTCATCTATCATTCTTCCGCTCTCTGTTCTGCGTTTCAAATTGGAGCCCTAATTTCCTGATTTTGATTTTTCTTTCTTTGCCTCTCAAAATCATCTCTGTTCAATCATGGCTCCTGATGTTGCAACGTCATCAACAAATACAATTGATGATGTTGATTCAGTTCATCATTCACTTTATTTGCACAAAAATGATCATCCAGGCCTCATTCTTATTGCGAAGAAATTGACTGGATCTGACAATTATGGTTCATGGAAGAGGTCTATGTTAATTGCACTCAATGCAAAGAACAAATTGAAGATCATCAATGGAGAATATCCTGAACCTGCTATTTCTTCTCCACTGCGATCACACTGGGAGAGAACAAATGATTTAGTCATCTCATGGATTCTCAACACAATTGTTGACACTGTAAGCAATAGTTTGAACTTTATCAATTCAGCTTCTGCTTTATGGAATGAACTTTCTGAGCACTATGCTCAACTTGATGGCCATAGGATATATCAATTGTCTCATGATATTACTAATCTCAAACAAAACAATTGTACAATTGAGGTTTATTATAGACAATTAAAAGGTCTATGGGATGAGATTGATGCATTAGAAGCTCCTCACATATGTCACTGTTCTTGTACCTGTGAGGCTGGCTGAACTAATGATAAAAGGGAACAAACGAAAAGATTAATTCAATTTCTGATGGGCTTAGATGAGAGCTATACAAACATCAGAGGCCAGATACTTCTAATGCAGCCTCTACCTATTGTCACAAAGGCTTATGCTATGATTAGGCAAGAGGAAAAACAAAAAGAATCACACAATGCATCTCTAACCACACCTGTCACACCTGTTGCATTTGCAGTGACAGGTAATGGTAGATATAATCCACAAACATATAGACAAAATGAAAGGAAACATCCTTTTAGAAAAGGAATATATTGTGATTGTTGTCATAAAGAAGGTCACATAAAAGAGGAATGCTACAAAATAGTAGGCTATCCCCCTACTCATCCTCTCTACAACAAAACAAACAACTTTAAACCACAGAATACCAAACCTACATACTCATCTCATGGTCAAACAAAAACAGTAAATGCTGCACAGACTACTGTTCCTGTCATGGATACATCATCCAATTCACAATCTGATCCAATGTCATTCAAGCTTGACCAGCTACATAATCAGCTTAACCAAGTCATGATGCTTCTTCAAAACAAATCTGAACCAATACACTCTGTCCAAATGCACACGGCAGGTAATTTCATCAAAGCTGATAACATAAATCTGAACTCAAACAAAGTATGGATTATTGACAGTGGTGCCACTGATCATATTTCCATTTCATTGAAACAAATGCATGATGTGAAAAGACTTAACAACCCAATTCATATGGCTTTACCAAACAAACAAACTATTCCTGTCCACTTTATTGGTTCTGTCAACATCAATTCGGACCTTACTCTTCATGATGTGCTATTCATTCCTTCATTCAAATTCAATATCATTTCTATCAGTCAGCTTTTACAAAAATCCATAGCATCCATTACTTTTACTAAGTTTGGGTGTTATTTTCAGGACCATCACAGGAAGATAGTCCTTGGCACCCCTTCTAGTGGTTTGTATCTTTTACCATACATATACACTGATTCCCCTATCATCTCTTCTTCCATAAATTCTGTCCATTCTAACAAATTGTCTAGTTTTGAACTTTGGCATAGCAGGCTTGGCCACCCTTCTTTCAAAGTTATGCAGAGAATAAAGAGTCTTCCTACAATAAATAATGCTTCTCAACATCCATGCTTGATATGTCCACTCTCAAAACACCATCCTCTTCCGTTTCAACTCAGCCACTCACAAGCTACTCAACCATTTCAGCTTATTCACATGGATGTTTAGGGTCCATATAGATCTACAACACTTAATGGTTGTAATCTTTTTCTTACTATTGTAGATGATCATACTCGTGCAACTTGGACTTATTTGTTACCTAGTAAACATCATGCCATATCCACTGTCAAACAATTCTGCTTATATGTTACCAATCATTTTAACAGTACTATCAAAACAATTCGGACAGATAATGGATTAGAATTTGTCAACAAATCTTTAACTGAATTTTTCAGTTCACATGGAATAATCCATCAAACAACCTGTCCATACACACCAGAGCAGAATGGCAGGGTTGAGCGCAAGCACAGACAGCTACTTGAAATTGCTCGCTCAATTTACTTTCAATCTCATTTCCCCATACATTTTTGGGGTTACTGTTTAATGGCAGCCACTCATCTCATCAATATCTTACCCTCTTCAGCCTTAAACTTTCACAGTCCCCATGAAAAGTTATTCAATAAACCACCGAATTTTGAATATCTTAAAATTATTGGTTGTTTAGCTTATGCTCATCAACATCCAATGGACAAATTCAAGCCTCGAGCTATACCCTCTGTTCTGCTTGGTTACCCACAAAATAAAAAGGGATACCACTTGTACAACCTTGAAACTCACTCCACCTTTAGTAGTAGACATGTCATCTTTTATGAAAGCATCTTTCCTTTTCATAAATCCACTATCACTCCTGACATGTCTCCATCACCTTCAAACATACCTACTTTTCCTTCTCCTGCACCCTCCTCGGTCCCACATCCATCCAATGACCCTTTATCATCACCCACCCCTGACACATCTCATGACACATCTACTGATATGTCTTCAAACCCACCTCCCAACCCTTCTGCTTTACCTTCTTTGAACTCTGATGATACATCACCATCATCTTCTGACTCTAACCTTCATCCACCTCCTCCTACCCGACAATCTGCTAGACACAAGAAAGTTCCTTCTAAACTAAAGGACTTTCACTGTCCTACTCTTCCAAACAAACATCATATCTCAAATTTCATCAACTATTCTTCTTTACCACCTTCCACACAACAATTTATTAACTCTGTTGACACAACCACTGAACCCACAACTTACAACCAAGCTTTAAAAGATAACCGTTGGGTTCAGGCCATGAATGATGAGATTAAAGCCCTTGAATCCAATAAAACATGGATCATCACTGATCTTCCACCTAATAAATCCCCAATTGGTTGTAAATGGGTATACAGAGTAAAACATAAATCTGATGGCACAATTGACACATTTAAGGCAAGAATTGTTGCCAAAGGTTTTACTCAAAAAGAAGGGGTTGATTATAAGGAAACCTTTGCACCAGTCGCAAAAATGACCTCAGTTCGTGCACTTTTGGTTGTTGCTGTTCACAAAAACTGACACATACAGCAGCTAGATATAACCAATGCTTTCCTTCATGGTGACCTCCATGAAGATGTTTATATGACTATTCCAAAAGGTTACCCTGTTCCTCATTCTCCCAACAAAGTTTGCAAACTTCAAAAATCACTTTATGGTTTAAAACAGGCCAACCGTCAGTGGTTCAACAAATTAACTGATTTCCTGAAAGCAAATGGTTTCACTCAAAGCCATGCAGATCACTCATTATTCACAAAACATATTGGATCAGACTTCTTGTCTATTCTCATTTATGTTGATGATATTCTACTTGCTGGCTCAAACCTTTCTCATATCACTCACATCAAATCCCTTCTTCATGATCAATTCAGCATCAAAGATCTGGGTTCCCTCAACTATTACCTTGGCCTTGAATTCATTAGATCAAAATCTGGTCTAACCATATGCCAAAGAAAATATGCCCTTGATCTCCTTGCAGGCTCGAACTAAACACATTGAGCTGGATTGTCATTTTGTGAGAGAAAAGATTTCCAACCATCTCATTCGTCCATCATACATACCGTCCAAAATGCAGGTTGCTGATATCTTGACCAAGGCACTCCATAAAGCTTTACACATGAACTGCTTATTCAAGCTTGGAATATGCAACCCTTACATATTGCCAGCTTGCGAGGGGGATATGGAGAATACTACTACTAAAGTCAATATGGTCAACAAAGTTGTCCATCATGTACATACCGTCCACAATGCTAGAAGCCTTCCCAAGCTAGTACGGTTACACCAACAAGTCAACAAGTTGTTACACAACTTCTGGAAGCTTCCTAATCCTAACTAACTTATATGAGTTGTAACAGATTAGTGGTTAGTTAGTTTTCTTAATGCATGTATATAAACAGTCTCTATTGAGTATGTACAGCCTTCCTCAAGATAATGAAATGCAAAGCATTGCAGTTCTCTCTCTAACCCATACGATCGCCATAACTTCTTATTCTCAGAAGCTTAATATGTAGCTTGACACTTTTCATAATAGCTGATGATTTTTACACAACATATTTTAATTTATGTATTACAACGATCGCATTATTTATTTGTACAATATGCAGGATTGTGTAATATAAACATAAAAAGTTATGCTAGAAAAATTAATTCTCATTTCATAATCATTTGATACTTAGAAACAATTGATCAAACGTTATTAATTCTTAATGTTAAAATGTAGGATTAAAATAGGACAAAATTTGTGAAATACTCTCTCCGTCGCACAAAAAAATTCACATTTTATCCCTTAAATTTTGTCCTAAAAAAAGTTTTCATTTCTCAAATATGAGGGGCCCTTAATAAAATGCAAATATTATCATGTATCACACCACTAATTATTTACTAAAAATACTTTGTCTCTCTAAATAACCTTATATTTTAATAAAAAAAATATTACGAATGTCCCACCACTACCTATCTCCTAAATACCCGTGTCCAAATAAAATGGAAACTTCTTTGTGGCACGGAGGGAGGAGTACACTTATAACAATATATAATAATATACTTGTGTAACTAGAAATATCATTTTCCCCAAAGTTGTAAAAAATATACAAAAATATAATAACAATTCTATCGATTTGATCTTCTACGCCTAAATATCGACACGACTTTTATAGTAAGTTATTCCTCGATCATTTCACTTGGGCATGTATGGCTCGATTCTTATGGAGTGTCAAGTAATATGACAAAAGTGTAGAACTCATGGCTATAACGACAAGTGTTCCTGATCCAACAAAAACGCCATTCTTAACAAGGTAACATGTGCCATCCATCCATCCTTCGCCATACTCTTGTTTCCGGTTCATGCTTGTTGCCGTTCCGGTTAAAATCGATGCAACCAACAAACTTATCCTGCAAAATTGTCAAGTTAGAAAACTATTATTACTAAGTTGCCAAATATATATTGTTATTACCCTTATCTGACCGAGTTTCAAAATTAATGCTTCAAAATATATAATCAAACTGATCCTGGGCACGAGCCAATAGGACAGCCGCCCAGGGCCATACAAAATTTGAGGGGCCATTTTTAGACCCTAAACCCGAAATACCACTAACCTCCCAATTCCTTATCGGGTAGGGTCGGGTCGGGATTCGAGTTAGGATTTCTTTGCCCCAAACCCGATGGGTCTGACTTGATAAGAACCCTAACTCTAGCCAATGGACCCCCCTATGCGTAAGGATAATTGAATCAAAGTAACCCCGATGAAAATTTGAAAAGGAGTGGAATATCCAAAAGAAAAAACGTTTTATCCCTTCTTCCTATAGTTACAACAAACGGCCGCGGGCAAAAAAGTAGAATCGGGTATCATAGGTAAAGAGCATTTATATTTGACGAAAATAGACACTGTTCAATTTTACGCACGGCATCACACATACGTATGTATGACATCCTTAGGGAAGAATATAAATCTATTCTTGACTTCAAGTACATAAATCCAGAATAGTAACGTTTTCAAAATGATATCTCTGTTACTATATACGGAAAGTGCTTATCTTTAAAATCTATATGCAGTATAAATGCAACAAAAAATACGGCATGCATATGTTATGTTTAAGTTAATTACACCCTTTTGAAAGTGATATACATATACACAAATCTAGTGGTATATATAAAAGAGTATTGTTAATATGTGCTTTAGGACACATTATAACAAACATTTAATCAACTAAAATTTACAAAATCAATGTAAAATAACATCCATGAGTCATTAATGTTTGTATGTAAAAATAATTTTCCACTTGATATAATTGAAAATGAAGTATTTTTACAAAATATACAAAAAGGCAAAAAAGATATTTAACATTTATTCTCACATGCATCTAGATCAGATCATTATGAATAGTGTATTACAATGCATACGTTACGTTTATGTATTAATTACTATAATTAAACTTGAGATATTTTAAAGCTTACAAGTTACAAAGTAAACACATATTCCTTGTATGATATCAAAGAACTTCCTTTGCAAAAGAATGGAATTTTAGAATTAGTTGTACATAAATTCATTGGCTTTAACATGTCGAATTCGAATCCAACACCGTATCGAATACTTAAAATCTAATAAATCATCGGTTTCAGATCGACTTACCATGAGAAAAACAGAAGAAGGCTTGCAAAGGAAGTCGTTGAAGATTTGAAATAACCTGATCTTCTACAGAATACGAAGAATCCGGTCCCTATGATTTGAGCAATGGAAGAACATATTAAAGCTGCAATTCCATAACCAAATGCCTGACTTTGTGGCAAATAGCAGAGCTCTCCATCGACTCGAAGGTTTTTCTTCTACAAAACAAGAAAAGAAAAACTTGCGAATAACTAAGTTGGCAAAGTTGGACCACATGTAAAATTAGAATATAACAATGATACAAGATACCTTTGATTTCTTGATCTCGCAAATGATGCATAAAGCAAAAGAAGCAACGTCGAGGGAGATAATGATGGAGATGACCAAAACTCGAAAAATGATTTTGGTTTTATGTTGTTTTTCCATGTAATATAAAAGATTTCTTGGGTGTTTGTTTAATTGGTTTTTATACTAAAGGGAAATGGAGAGGATGGAAAGACGTTATAAGAAGAGCTTGGAAGTTACTCAAAGGAAAGAAAAAGAAAAGCGAAAAGTGGTTGGTAAAATGATTCTATCATTTCTTTAGTTGGGAGGTTGGGTTAGGAAGCAGGGGGTTTTTGCTTAGAAGGAAGGTAGATATACCATCCATAGTTGAATTTATTTGATAGATTGCATCTTGAAACATATTGCGTTTAAATTATTAGGAAATAATTCAGTTGGTCAACATTGACATACGTATAACTGGAATACTGATGGTTAGCTGAGGAAAGTTTAGAGACAATCACAATAACAGATAGGTTACATACATTAAGAGTAAAACTTGAGAACCTCAAGAAACATGTTACAACGAGAATACCTTTAAAAATAGAACAAATAGAATATATACATATGATGATGTACCACACCCTCCAGGGGAACGTATCAAGCTCTCGGCTGCATGCATGGCGTACAGTCATGCAAGCTCGCAAAGAGCGGGAAAACGCAGCATAAGACGACGAAGGAAACAGAACAGTGAGTCCCGAGGAATAGTTGGCGTGAACGGGATTCAAGGGAAAGTATGTGCGCATTTAATACGAACGGCGCTGAAAGCTTCCCAAGACTAAGCGTCATCGTGTTAACCAACGGACTAAGCAGATTTCGTATCAAGCTTTTACCCGGAGGGCCAACAGATGTCGTAGGCGAAGGAAGAGCATCTGTTTTTCCCGCCCAGCGGTCACGCCCATAAATAAGCACCCTCGACGGAGGATACGGTACGCAACTATCTGTCACCACTTACATCGCATTCAATATTCACTTACACAGATTACATTCATTACGCCCATTTACGTTCCAATCCGTCCCCATATATAAATACTGACTTGATCGTCGGAGTGTCTTCACGAGGTGACCCTCGTGGAGCTCCTGACTAGAGTTTCTTCGTGGTTGTGCGTAGGTTCCTGAGTGAGACGGACGCTTCCATCTCTCCGGAGGAATTAGGGTTCAACATTTGGCGCCATCCGTGGGACACGTAACTAAATGGCCATCGAATCCACGCCGGAAAGAAGAAATCATTCAACTCCGCCAAGGAATGATCCTACTCCACCGTTCTCCACCTCAGCGGTGGTAAATGCGACAACTTGTCCTCCTCCCTCAGGATCGGGAAAAGACGCCCCCACGAGGGAGGAGATTGAAGAGTTCAACCTCTTCTGCCGGTTTAGGAAATTGCGAGACCTGGAGAAGAGTCGAAGGAAACCGGTTGAAGGGGGAAGCAGGGTAGGAAAAACCTTAACTTATTCTAGTGAGGAATCCACCCAAGAAGAATCCACCGAGGAAGTTTACAAGGAAGAAACTCCTCCAAAACGAACCCGGAGCCGAGAATCAGGAAGAGAAAGGCGAACTTCCGAAAGGAGAGGAAGACAAACTCCGGAGAGGAGAAAAAGGCGGACCCCGGAAAGAAGAAGGGAGTCGCCCCCCGTAAGAAGAAGGGAGCACACACCAGAAGCGGAAAGGAGAAGATCAACCCCACGTCATTCCCCGGAGCCCCGGAGCTTCCGATCTCCATTCACCGACGATATCAACGAGATGCCGATTCCTCCAGGCCTTAAAGGGCCTAGGGTCAAATCTTATGACGGAACCGGAGATCCGGATGACCATGTGGCCAGTTTCCGATGGGCTATAAGGATGATACCCATGGACCCGAAATTGTGGTGCTTATTCTTCGCGGGAACTTTGGAAGGTTCTGCTCGGTATTGGCTCTCTAGCTTACCTCAAAAAAGCATAGCCAACTTTGAAGAACTTGTCGCTCAATTCAGTCATAGCTTTATACAACAGAAGAAGTATCAGCAGAAGTCTCAGTCTATCATGGCATGTAGACAGCGAGAGGGAGAATCTAACAAGTTATACTTCAAAAGGTTTAATGAACAGAGCCGGAGGATGCCGGTTCGGGAAGACTCGCTCATAATAGCTGCTTTTACATATGGCCTCCGAGAGGGGGAGTTGTTTCGAGAGCTCTCAAAAAGGGATTTCGTCAAAGCAGATGACATGATAAATCTGGTGAACAAGGTACTCAAGCAGGAGGAGGAGAGTGCTGAAAAGCTTCGTTTTGAAGCGCAAGAAAAGAAAGGAACGACAGGAAGCACGTCGTACAAGAACGGAGAAAAAGCTAGGTTTGCTTACAAGCAAACACCCGGAAGGTCTCCATACAAGGGTAAGGCACAGGAGTGGAGATCCTCGAGCGATCGATACCCTGCACATCGCCAGGAGGCTTTTCAAACCACCCAAAGAAGTACGAAGAAATGTCGACGGAAAGGCCATGAGGAAGAGATATCCCCGAGATCCTAATGCATACTGTGACTTCCATAAAATCATGGGCCACACAACGGCTTCTTGTGAGAGCTACAAACGAGAAAAGGAGGGGAAGGGTAAGACGGAGGCAGCCCTAGTCGAACCACCGGCGAGAAATGGGCCGGTAGCCTACAATGCTGAAATCCTGGCTTTGGAAGAAAGAAATGAGTCATGGTACCTTAGAAGGGATGCGGGAACATCGAGTTCCCGGAGTAATAAAAGGAAAGGGGTGGCTGTGGAGTTCGGAAGGGGAGATCCCGTGCCTGAGGGGTACGTAGGTACGGAACCCCTGGTCATTTTTGGTGTTATAGCAAAGGTGATGGTTCGGCGTATATATGTAGACGGGGGGAGTTCTGCTAACATCATGTATCAACACTGCTTCGAGAAGTTCCCAGATGACATCAAAGCATTGATGAAACCTACCAACGCTCCGGTAGTAGGCTTCTCGGGACAGTCCATATGGCCTAAAGGGAAAGTACATCTCCCTCTCAGATTGACCGATTGGGAAGGGCTTCATTACAAAACCATTTTGGCGGAATTTATCGTGGTCGATGCTCCCTCGAGATACAATGCCATCCTAGGGCGAACCGGAATGTGGCAACTACAGGCCGTCGCCTCCACTATCCACGGGATCCTTAAGTTTCCTTCGGAACAGGGGGTGGTCACTGTACGTAGCATGCCGATGCCGCCGTTGGAATGTCACAGCGTCACCCATCAAGATAGTTGGACGGAACAGGAGGAAGTTCAAATTGTCATCAACCCGGAATATCTCGAAATCAAAGTTAAGATCGGAAGAGACCTCCCAGAGAAGCTAAAACAAGAGCTCGAAGCTTTATTGAAGAAACACAAACGAACCTTCGCATGGGAACCTAAAGATATGACGGGGGTATCAAGGGAAACGGCTGAACATCGTCTGGGCATTAACCCAGCCTTTCCTCCGGTGAAGCAGTCAAAACGGGGTATGGCTTCCGGCCGGAACGAGATCATAAACAAAGAAGTCGAAAATTTGGTGTCCGCCGGAGTCCTGCGAAGTGCTCAATACCCGGAGTGGATAGCCAATCTGGTACTGGTCAAAGCAGACGGATCCATGCGGATGTGTGTCGATTTTAAGGATCTGAATAAGGCATGCCCAAAGGACAGCTACCCTCTTCCGGAAATCGAGCAGAAGGTAGAAGCCTTGGGAGGTTTCAAGTGGAAGTCTTTCCTGGATGCCTATAAAGGTTACCATCAGGTACAGATGGCAAGAGAAGATGAAGAGAAGACTGCCTTTCACACGGCGAAAGGAACGTTCTGCTACGTCAAGATGCCCTTTGGACTCCGGAACGCCGGAGCGACTTACCAACGGTTAGTCGATAAAGCGTTCAGCCGGCAGATCGGCAGGAACCTGGAAGTTTATGTGGATGACATGGTCATCAAAAGCAAAGAAGACGGAGATCTGATAAAAGATGTGGAAGAAACGTTGCTGCAGCTCTCGAAGATCAACATGAAATTAAACCCAAAGAAGTGCTCCTTCAGAGTCAGCAGAGGGAGGTTCCTGGGGCACATGGTTACCACTTCTGGAATACAGGCAAACCCAGAGAAAGTAGAGGGTTTGTGTCGGATGAATACACCCAGAACAGTGAAGGATGTGCAGAGCTTGAATGGGAAGTTGGCGGCACTAGGGCGATTCCTGGCTAAATCTGCGGAAAAATCAATCCCGATCTTCAGGGCCCTTCACGGATGCACGAAGAAAGGAAACATTGAATGGACCCCGGAAGCCGAAAAGGCCTTTGTTGAGCTGAAACAGCATCTAAAAACATTACCAACAATGGCGAGTCCAGTTGCAGGAGAACCCCTGGTCATGTATTTATCCACAAACAGAGAGGCAATAAGTTCCGTCCTCATCGCAGAAAGGGAAAAGAAACAAGTTCCGGTGTACTTCATCAGCAGAGCACTTCAAGGAGCGGAGCTTAATTACGCTACGGTCGAAAAACTTATATTAGCTCTCATATATTCAGTCAGACGGTTGAAGAGATATTTCCAGGCGCATAGTATTACGGTGCTAACTGTAACACCTCAATTTTCAAAACAACATTTAAATACCATTTAATTCAAAATACATAATATTGTATCAACATCAAATACCAGTTTTACAAAAACGAAAAGGTTTCTTGTTCGAGATTATCAGAGTTTACAAAAACGGTGTTACAAATTATATCTTAACCATAGGATAATGACTCTAATCATCAACACCGAGCTAATCTCAACAAGGCCTCTTCTAACGGGCCTCCTAGATCTTCGATTCCGAACCTGAGTACATAGCAAAAACACAAACATAGTACGTGAGACAAAATTGCCTCGTGAGATACATGGGTTTTAGACCCGATAAACAAATAGTCAAATAATATCATTAAATCTTAAAATAATATTACTAAGTTTGTTTTGGGTCACTTTATCACTTTCATCATTGGCCAATGTCAAGATAATCGGAATGCCTCCAATCTATCAAGACCATCATTTCCACGGTAATCGGAATGCCTCCAATCTACCGGGACTCATAGGTATTGGGTAATCGGAATGCCTCCAATCTACCACTAACCTTAAGGTACCGTAATAACCGGAATGCCTCCAATCTACTACGGCCCTAGGGACATCATCATCGTCATCATTACTTATCTTTTATCGTTATGAGCTTATAGCTCCATCATTTCTCAATCAATCAATCATTTCATCATCATACAAGCAATTCATCATAAATCACATAAATGACTAAATTACTTAACGACTCGACAAATCATTTAATCATAAAAACATTTACTAGCTATGTACTCAGTTTGAAAGTTCACATGTACTCACCTTTGCCAAGTTTATCCAATGTTGTGTTTCCTTGAACACCAATGTCACTTTCCAAGATTTGAATGCCTCAAATCTTCCAACCGGCAATCTATATCAAAACCAATACAATGGTTTGCATTAACCATCTATACTAACTACATAATCTATGGCTAGTTGACTACTAGCACCATTTTCCCCAAAATTACCAAACCCTAATTTCATAAATCACCATATTTTCGTGTATCCATAACATGACCACGTTTTTCATGACCAAATACCATAGATCTAAGTTATACTACTTCCCTTTAACCATTCATGAACGATTCCATAACTAGGGTTTGAGATTTAAGCTTTCCCTACTTGAATCTATGGCTAAAAACTCAAGAGGAATGAAGATTTACCTTAGATCTTCAACTTAGGAGCAAGAATCACCAAGATTTGATGAAGATTGAGCTCCAAACGATGCTTTACACTCAAAAACGCTCACACACTTGAAGAGAGAAAACTAGGGTTTGATGGAAATGCATTTATGGCCAAAAACCCAATTTAATGCACTGGTCGGAAGAGCTCGCGCCCCGCTCGCGCCGAGCTCGCGTCGCGAGAAGACGCGGGTCTGCCTGCTAGTTGCCGCTTTTTACCAGATTTCGCGCCAGGCTCGCGCCTGGCTCTCGCCGCGACGTCGACACGAAGTCGACGCGAGATGCTCGCGTTCCAGCTCTGGTCCCTCTGCTCAACCTCGCGTTTCGCTCGCGCCAGGCTCGCGCCGCGAACTTGCCTGTGCAGCAGGGCTGCACTTTTCGGTCTAGGTTTCAACACGGTTTCGTCCATAACTTTCTCATACGGACTCCAAACGACACGAAACCAATTCCTACGTGTTTTAAACGATTTATCCTTATTTAACATATTTTTGTACAATTTATTTATTTACAAATTTCGGGTCGTTACAACTATCTACCCCTTAAGGAGATTCCGTCCTCGGAATCTCATCATAATTTACAAAGTTCGGGTATCTTTTCCGAATCTCGTCCTTGACTTCCCAAGTCAAGTTCGGCCCAAGTGAATGCTTCCACTTGACCAACACCAATTCAATTTCTTTATTCCGAAGTTTCTTGGTTTTTGACTCTAGTATGGCTTCGGGTTCCTCAATCAATCGGTTCGGGGCATCAACCCGCAACTCTTGTAACGGAATTATATTTTCAACTTCACCCACGAACTTCTTCAAATAACTTACATGAAACGTATCGTGAACACCTTGAAGTTCGGGTGGGAGTTCTAACTTGAAAGCTTGCAAACCGACCCGTTTCAAAATCTTAAACGGGCCAACATATCTTGGGCTCAATTTGCCTTTCTTACCAAACCGCATCACGCCTTTCCAAGGCGATACTTTCAACATCACCATGTCTCCAACATCCAAATCATACGGTCTCTTTTTCAAACCCGAGTAGCTTCTTTGTCGATCTTGGGCTATTTTCATATTTGTTTGGATTATCCCAATCTTTTCATTGGTCAATTTCACGATTTCGGGACCCGTGAGTTTCGTCTCACCCGCTTCGAGCCAACACGATGGGGTTCTACATTTTCTTCCATACAACGCCTCATAAGGCGGCATTTTAACGGTCGATTGATAACTATTATTGTAGGAGAACTCAACTAACGGTAAATGTTCATCCCATTTACCTCCAAAATCTAGCACACACGATCTTAGCATATCTTCAACCGTTTGAATGGTTCTCTCGCTTTGACCATCGGTCTGCGGGTGGTAAGCCGTACTCAACCGCAACTTCGTTCCCAACTCCTCTTGCAACGATCTCCAAAATCTCGAGGTAAACCTCGCGTCTCTATCGGACACAATCGACAACGGGACTCCATGAAGTCTCACTACTTCATCCACATACAACTTTGCCAACTTTTCAAGTGGCATGGTTTCTCGAATTGCCAAGAATAATGCACTTTTGGTCAACCGGTCAACAATGACCCAAATGGCGTCGTGGTTCTTGCTCGTCTTTGGCAACCCAACAATAAAATCCATTGTTATATCATCCCATTTTCCGGCCGGGATTTGTAACGATTGAGCTACCCCGTAAGGTACTTGATGCTCGGCTTTTACTTGTGCACACGTGGGACACTTAGAAATATACTTTGCCACTCTTGCCTTCATCCCGGGCCACCAATACATCTTCTTCATATCTTGATACGTTTTTGTACTTCCCGGGTGGATCGAATACTTAGACTTATGAACGTCGTTTAGTAACTCCTTTCGGGTACCCCCGAACTTGGGAACCCAAATTCGTCCACCCACGGTTTTCAACCCTTGCTTATTTTCCACAAAATGTTGGTTCTTTCCCAATCGTTCTTGCCTTAACTCATCTTTTTCCATCACTTCTCGTTGGGCATTCTTGATTCGTTCTACTATACTCGATACTACTTCAATACGTGTTAGCTTTCCTTTAATCGGCTTTTCATACACTTTTCGGCTTAAGGCGTCGGCTACCACGTTTGCCTTCCCCGCATGATAGACAATTTCACAATCATAATCTTGTATCAATTCGATCCATCTTCTTTGCCTCATATTTAGGTCTTTTTGAGTGAAAACATATTGAAGACTTTTGTGATCCGTGTACAACGTACACCTCGTACCGTATAAGTAGTGTCTCCATAACTTTAAAGCAAACACTATCGCCGCCAATTCCAAATCGTGAGTCGTGTATCTTTCTTCCGCATTCTTTAGTTGTCTCGAGGCGTAGGCAATCACCTTCCCCCGTTGCATCAAAACACAACCCAAACCTTTATGTGAAGCATCACTATACACGACGAAGTCTTCCATCCCTTCGGGTAACGTGAGAACCGGGGCGTTACACAATTTTTCTTTCAATGTGGCGAATGCTCATTCTTGCTTTTCTCCCCACACGAACTCACTACTCTTTCGGGTCAACAATGTGAGTGGTGTCGCCACTCGAGAAAAGTCTTGAATGAATCGACGGTAATATCCGGCGAGGCCGAGAAAACTTCTCACTTCGGTTGGAGTTCGTGGCGGTTCCCACTTCATAACCGCTTCAATCTTTGACGGGTCAACTTTGATTCCTTCTCGGGACACGACATGACCAAGGAATTGGACTTCTCGAATCCAAAATTCACATTTAGAAAACTTGGCATACAATTTCTCTCGTTGTAGCACTTCTAACGTTTGTCTTAGATGACTCTCGTGTTCTTCTTCGGTTTTTGAATAAATAAGAATATAGTCAATAAATACGATAAGAAACTTGTCGAGGAATGGTTTGCAAACCCGATTCATAAGATCCATAAAAATGGCCGGTGCATTAGTCAACCCAAATGGCATTACCAAAAACTCGTAATGCCCATAACGTGTACGAAATGCCGTCTTCTCGGTATCTCCTTCTTTCACTCGAACTTGATGGTAACCCGATCTCAAATCGATCTTCGAGAAATAGTCGGCACCTTGAAGTTGATCAAACAAGTCGTCGATTCTAGGTAAGGGGTATCGGTTCTTAATGGTCATCTTGTTCAATTCTCGGTAGTCGATGCACATTCTCATCGAACCGTCTTTCTTCTTAACAAACAATACGGGCGCACCCCATGGAGACGAACTAGGACGAATAAATCCTTTGTCGAGTAACTCTTGCAACTGGGACATCAATTCCCGCATTTCGGTGGGAGCCAAACGGTATGGAGCACGAGCTATCGGCGTCGCTCCCGGAACTAAATCAATACGGAATTCTACTTGCCTCTCCGGTGGCAATCCCGGTAAATCGTCGGGAAATACCTCGGGAAAATCCCGAATCACCTTTACATTTTCCACCGACTTCTTCTCTTTCCTTCCATCTAACACATATGCTAAAAAGGACGAACATCCTTTGGCTAAACATTTCCTAGCTTTAACCGCGGTCATAAGACATGGCAAATGATGTCGTCTCTCACCATACACATAAACTTTTTCATTGTCGGGAGTCCTTATCGAGACTATCTTCTTCCCACATAAAATCTTTGCTTGATTCTCACCCAACCAATCCATACCTATAACTATATCAAAACCCGCAATTTCCATGGGTAATAAATTCACCTTAAACTTTCTCCCATCTATTTCCAATTCACAATTCCGACACATATGTTGAACTATGGAGGTTTTACCATCCGCAATTTCTATATCATAAATTTCATCAAGAAGTTCTAATGGTACATTCAACATCACAACAAAATCATGTGACACAAACGAATAAGTAGCACCCGAGTCAAATAAGATCCGGGCGGGAATAGAATTTACGAGTAGGGTACCTGAAACGACATCGTGGGCCTCCTTGGCTTCTTCTCGGGTAAGTTGGAAGGACCGTCCCTTGACCTTTGTCGGCTCCGCTTTCTTTTGAGCGGTCGACACCATGGTCTCACTTCCCTTCTTCGGGCATGCATTGCTATAGTGCCCTTTTTCGTGGCACGAATAGCACTCGATTTCATCCAACGGTTTGGCCCGGCAATCCCTTGCCATATGCCCCGGTCTTCCACATTTGAAACACGACTTCGAATCCACCAAACATTCCCCTTTGTGGTCTTTGCCACACTTTTTACAAGCACCCACACTTGTTTGCTTAGAGAAGGTCGGGATGAACTTTCCTCTCTTCGCCGAACCCGAGCTCCCCTCAAACTTCCTCTTCTCAAACTTTTCAAACTTTGGCCTCTCATTGATTCTTCTTTGGCCAACCTCTTCAACATTTCTCGCCGCACCGATAGCCTCATCGAGTGTGGCGGCCCTTTTAACTTCCAACTCATACTCCCACGGGAGTCCATTGGCATACCGAACAATCCAGGATCTCTCATCCGGATACAATTTGATCACAAACGGGATTAATCCCGTGAATTTCTTAGTGTACTCATCGACACTCAAATTACCTTTCTTCAAATGAACGAATTCTTCTTGAAGTTTTTCTAAGTTTCTCTCGGGGCAAAACTTTGCCTTCAACCGTTTCACAAACTCATCCCAAGTCATCTTGTACATCGCCCTCTTTCCCAATGTTTCATACAAAGTATCCCACCACACGAGGGCCTCATCCTTCAACAACCGGGAAGCATAAATCACCATATCACCTTCCTTGCATTTACTAGCTTCAAGGACTTGTTCGGTTTCACGGATCCAACGGATCGTGCCTTTCGGTTCGGAGCTACCATAGTAGTTATCGGGCTTGAAAGCCATAAAACTCTTATAAGTACAACCTTTTCTCTCCCTTGGCTCGGGGTCACTTTCTTCCTCAGTTGAAGACCTTTCAGTTTGAGCAACGCTACTCGACTTGCTCTTCGTGCGGGGTGGAGATTCCTCCCGCCTTTCACGTGCCTTATGTTCGTTGAGGATTCGGTTCACATCCTCATTCACTATGTCCCTCATTTGATTGAACATAGTTTGGAGGTGTTCTACGGTGACCGGGGTGTGAGTATTCCTTTCAACACCCGAATTTTCCTCCCCTTCCCGAGGTGGAGGACCAAACACCGGTTCGACAATGTTGTTCGAATCTTGCCCTTGATCAAGTGGGCCTCTTGTACTTCTAGTTCTCACCATTTTGCTATAATAAGACATTAATCATTTAGAAGTCAATTTATCAAAGTAACGATAACATTGACCGTCCCAAAAACCAAACATGACCTAATCCTCCAAGGTCAACCCTATTGAACCTACACTTAAGGTCTCAATAGCCATTCACAGGTATCCTATGGAACCTACGGTCCTACTAGCTCAGTTTAAGTCTAGGATGGTCAACTCAACCTAGTTCACTTAAACTATAGCTCTGATACCAAGTTGTAACACCTCAATTTTCAAAACAACATTTAAATACCATTTAATTCAAAATACATAATATTGTATCAACATCAAATACCAGTTTTACAAAAACGAAAAGGTTTCTTGTTCGAGATTATCAGAGTTTACAAAAACGGTGTTACAAATTATATCTTAACCATAGGATAAGGACTCTAATCATCAACACCGAGCTAATCTCAACAAGGCCTCTTCTAACGGGCCTCCTAGATCTTCGATCCCGAACCTGAGTACATAGCAAAAACACAAACATAGTACGTGAGACAAAATTGCCTCGTGAGATACATGGGTTTTAGACCCGATAAACAAATAGTCAAATAATATCATTAAATCTTAAAATAATATTACTAAGTTTGTTTTGGGTCACTTTATCACTTTCATCATTGGCCAATGTCAAGATAATCGGAATGCCTCCAATCTACCAAGACCATCATTTCCACGGTAATCGGAATGCCTCCAATCTACCGGGACTCATAGGTATTGGGTAATCGGAATGCCTCCAATCTACCACTAACCTTAAGGTACCGTAATAACCGGAATGCCTCCAATCTACTACGGCCCTAGGGACATCATCATCGTCATCATTACTTATCTTTTATCGTTATGAGCTTATAGCTCCATCATTTCTCAATCAATCAATCATTTCATCATCATACAAGCAATTCATCATAAATCACATAAATGACTAAATTACTTAACGACTCGACAAATCATTTAATCATAAAAACATTTACTAGCTATGTACTCAGTTTGAAAGTTCACATGTACTCACCTTTGCCAAGTTTATCCAATGTTGTGTTTCCTTGAACACCAATGTCACTTTCCAAGATTTGAATGCCTCAAATCTTCCAACCGGCAATCTATATCAAAACCAATACAATGGTTTGCATTAACCATCTATACTAACTACATAATCTATGGCTAGTTGACTACTAGCACCATTTCCCCCAAAATTACCAAACCCTAATTTCATAAATCACCATATTTTCGTGTATCCATAACATGACCACGTTTTTCATGACCAAATACCATAGATCTAAGTTATACTACTTCCCTTTAACCATTCATGAACGATTCCATAACTAGGGTTTGAGATTTAAGCTTTCCCTACTTGAATCTATGGCTAAAAACTCAAGAGGAATGAAGATTTACCTTAGATCTTCAACTTAGGAGCAAGAATCACCAAGATTTGATGAAGATTGAGCTCCAAACGATGCTTTACACTCAAAAACGCTCACACACTTGAAGAGAGAAAACTAGGGTTTGATGGAAATGCATTTATGGCCAAAAACCCAATTTAATGCACTGGTCGGAAGAGCTCGCGCCCCGCTCGCGCCGAGCTCGCGTCGGGAGAAGACGCGGGTCTGCCTGCTAGTTGCCGCTTTTTACCAGATTTCGCGCCAGGCTCGCGCCTGGCTCGCGCCGCGAAGTCGACGCGAGATGCTCGTGTTCCAGCTCTGGTCCCTCTGCTCAACCTCGCGTTTCGCTCGCGCCAGGCTCGCGCCGCGAACTTGCCTGTGCAGCAGGGCTGCACTTTTCGGTCTAGGTTTCAACACGGTTTCGTCCATAACTTTCTCATACGGACTCCAAACGACACGAAACTAATTCCTACGTGTTTTAAACGATTTATCCTTATTTAACATATTTTTGTACAATTTATTTATTTACAAATTTCGGGTCGTTACACTAACCAACCAACCTGTCAAGAACATCCTCCTTCAACCTGAGAGATCCGGAAGAATGACGAAATGGGCAATAGAATTGGGGGAATACGACATAGCTTTCAAACCCAGACCAAGTATTAAAGGCCAAGCCCTGGCTGATTTCTTGGTGGAAATGCCCGATGAGGAAGTCACGCTAAGTGCGGAGGAAGGACGTGCAGAGGTTGTGCGGAGCGAACACGGGAAGGGAGTCGCATGCTGGAAGATGCATACCGATGGTGCGGCAGGAGCAGATGGTTGTGGTGCAGGAATCATTATAACTGGACCAAACGAGGAGAGGGTAACGTATGCCCTCCGTTTTAACTTCAAATGTTCAAATAACGAATCGGAATACGAAGCGTTGTTGGCAGGTCTTGGTTTGGCCAAAACCATGAAAATAAAAGACATCGAGGTCTTCACAGATTCCATGCTAGTAGTAAACCAGGTTAAAGGGGTATACGAAGCAAAAGAGGTGCATATGAAGAAATACCTCACAAAGGCTAAGGAGTTGATAACTCAATTCGAGAAATTTAATATCCAGCAAGTCCCTCGGACCAGAAACAAAGAAGCCGACGCACTGAGCAAAATGGCATCCATGCTGTATTGTCATCTGACCAAGGAGGTCCTGGTAGAGGTACTACCAGAACGAAGTATAGCAGAAGGAGATGAAGTGCTAGAGATGGAGGCCGAAGCGGACTGTTGGATGACACCTATCCGAAAGTATATACAGGATCAAATACTTCCGGAGGACGCTAGTGAAGCGAGGAAGTTACGAGTAAACGTAGGAAAGTACATGGTAAACGAAGGAAGGTTATACCGAAAAGGTTTCTCCACGCCATGGCTTAAATGCCTTGATAAGAGAGAAAGTGAGAAGGCAATGGTAGAGGTGCACGAGGGAATCTGCAGTTCACACTCAGGACCGAGAGTGTTGACCCAAAAGCTGCTCCGGTCAGGGTACTTCTGGCCCCGAATGTCCAGGGATACGGAAGAGTACATCAAGAAATGCCCGTCTTGTCAAGCATATTCGAACGTACCGGCAACACCTCCAGTCAATCTAACAAGTATCCATAGCCCATGGCCGTTTTACCAATGGGGGATTGATATTGTGGGGCCTTTTCCCAAAGCCCCAGGTGGTTTACAGTTCCTGATAGTGGCAGTAGATTACTTCACCAAATGGGTGGAGGCCGAAGCATTAGCGTGTATCTCCGGCTCGAACATAACGAAGTTTGTTTGGAAACAAATCATCTGCCGTTTCGGACTTCCCCATACCATCGTAAGCGACAATGGAAAGCAGTTTGCCAATAATCCTTTCCGGGGATGGTGTGAGAAATCGGGAATTAAGCAGAACTTTACTTCTGTCGCACACCCTCAAGCGAATGGACAGACGGAGGTCACGAACAGGACGATTGTAAAAGGGATCAAGACTCGCCTAGATAGGTCAAAAAGGGGATGTGCTGACGAACTACAAAATGTCTTGTGGGCATACCGCACGACAATACGTAGTTCAACTAAGGAGACCCCATTCAGCCTGGTCTACGGTACGGAAGCGGTTATACCATTGGAAGTAGCCATACCATCTCCAAGGGTAGAGAATTTTCGTCTGAAAGAAACCGAGGAAGCGTTAAGGTTCAATCTTGACCTGGTTGACGAGAGAAGGGAGAATGCTAAGCTCCGACAGGCAGCATACAAGTCCTTGACGGAAGCTTATTACAATCGGAAAGTTCGGGGCACGGCCTGTAAAGTGGGGGAGTTAGTGTTACGAAAGAACGAGGCAAGTTTGCAGATTAAACCAGGCAAGCTCTGTCCGAATTGGGAGGGCCCGTATAGGGTTAGAGAGGCAAGAAGGGATGGATCGTACGTACTCGAAACTTTAGGGGGATCGCTAATCCCACGAACGTTGAACATGCGAAACCTACGGAAGTTTCACTTCTAGTTGGATAGGTTAAACTTTAGGGGGATCTCCAGTTTATGTTTTATTTTCTTTTGTATTGTGCTATCAAACGGCTGTACGGTGCAGTCCGTGTTTTGTAAAACGTCGAATATGATAGTAGCGGACCTTTCGAGAAAGGTTCTTTCGTTTATTTTGAAATATACTCGATATAATACGACGATAATAGTAGAGAAAGCGAACGTCGACGAAGTACTCATAGCTATGAGTAGGCTCCTACCTTTCCGAGGAAAGATACGAAGCCTACTTCCGGACGAAAACCGGAGTCGCAAAATAATTTTCTTGAAACACGAATCAACCACCTATTCCTAAAAACGGAGGACGCTCTGTTAAGGAAACGACGAATAAAACTAATGTGTAGAATGATTACAAACGAAACACCGCAAGATCATACTAAAAACAGATGCCACGAAGGGCAATTACATATATTCGATTGCAAACAAAGTACCATACGATCATACAAAAATATAAGCCACGAGGGGCAATTACAAATTCACAAAAAAGAACAGGTGCTAAACACCGACCCCAAAGCTAAACACCGGTTGTAGGGTTCGTACTCTCTTCCACATCTTCAGGACCGGAGGAAACCTTGTTAACGATGTCCTTCAGGTCAGATAAACCAACAGATCCAGCTACGAAGGAGTTTATTAGCTCATAAGTGGGGGTCACCAAATCACCAAAGAGGGCCATAATATTGCCTTCAGCATCTGGGTGGTTATGAATGAGGGGATTGGATCCAAGTAGATCGGCATATTCTTTATGTGTGTCCACGCAACCTTGATACCTGCCTAACCTAAGACTTTCCTCCTGCAGACTAGCATTACGATTAACAAACTCGGGGGAAGTCAAGAGCATATGAGCAACGTGCGGAATCCCTTTGCGTAATAACCACTCAAGGTCAAAACGGCTCGCATTCGCTAAACCCTTCTGCACCTCGTTTTCCTCTTTCAACGAACGATTCTCAGCCAAAACCCTTTCAAGGCGATGCTCAACATCCTTAAACTGGAGCTCTTTCTCGATGGCTGAAGGCTCAAGTTCGGCTATCCGAGCAGAAGAAGAATGGTTCTGCGTCTCCAGCTCTTGGTTCAATTTCTTCTGCTCCTCCAACTCAGAGGACAGCTCCAATACCTCCTTTTTCAGATCAACATTTTCGTTACTGGCAGAAGCAAACAGCTCAGACAGCTTCTTCCTCTGCTCAGACTCTTTCTCATACGAAGCTTTGCATTTCTCCATTAACTGGTTAATTTGAGCAAGAGTAGCGTCCCGTTCTGACAAATCCCTACCGTGGCGAGCAGAACGAGTCTGAAGCTCAGATAGGATTTCCATCGAGCCCAGAAGATTCATTTTAACCTTCAGAAAAGCCTCCTCGCTGGTAAGTTTGCTTAAATCCGACAAAGGGGAGGCCGGAGTCGGTACAACGGGTGGAAGAACAGCTGGTGGTGCGGTAGCAGCAATTGGAATCCTCACGGGATCCACAGAAGATGGGGCGGCTTCCGTAACAGGAAGAATCTTGGGAGCATCAAGTTGCGTGACACGAGCAGATACTGATATATATAAAAAAAAGAGAACGGATCAGGTTAAAACATATGACTCTAACAAAGATAGAGTCGGCGGAAACCTGAAGCGGTGTGAACAGGCATAGATGATTGACTTTTTGCAGATAAAGTAGGAGAACTCTGGGTCATCGATAAAGATCTGGTACCAGTACGAAGCATCCTGTCTCCAAACATGGCTAGTGCAGAGGTGCTGGATGATAGCCCAGGGAATTTCCACGACGAACCAGGACCCGATCGAAGGGGAGGAACAGACACGCTGGTAGTAACAACAGTTGGGATAATTAGGGAAGCTGGCGTAAAGGACACAGTAACGGGGGGAGCCGGAACGGAGGAAGCTGGTGCGGAAACGTCAGAAACAATAACATCATCTGACAAATCTGCATAAGAAAGGAAGAACAGTGTAAAGGAAAATTAAGCTGCAAGCAGTAACAAATAAGTATACCTTCAAGGAAAACCCGTCGGCGCTTGGGGGAAGGGGCCGGAGCTCCTTCGCGAGCACTTCGTGGTCGAATTGGCCGTTCACGGGAAGCAATGTTCTTCATCGTCCGTGACTTCACAGGTCTCTGTAATTCAGCTTGAGAGTCATGTATCGCAGTATCCTCGGTTTCAAATTCAGCGCCGGTAACAGGATCAACATCAATCCCTTGTACAACAACAAGCTCACCAGCGGGTCCGGTTTCAGGTCTGTTAAGATCCGGAGTGGCTTCAGAACTCTCTGACTTTTCCGACGGAGGAAGAAAGGGCACGATCGGGCCATCAGCCACAGAAATCTGACCTGCCGGGGGAATGCTTTTATCCATTTCCAAACGCCTCAACAATGATATGTCCTGGCCATCAATTCGCCATACAGGGCGGATACCTTGACTAAAGAAGAACGGGCTCAAGTCGGCCATGCCAAGGAAAACTTCGTCCGGATCTTCCCACTCTAATCTGGTGCCAGAAAGCTTCCTCACGTACTCCGCCTCTTCAGAGGTAAGCTCCGGTTGAGGGTCAGAAGTTCTACCAGTAACGATTCCCCAAGGGAGAGCAACATCGTTAAAAGCCGATCGATGAATGTAAAGAAAACCAAATTTCCAGTCGTGGATAGAATCTTTCAGACCTGACACACACTCTACCTGCCCTTGACGGAGTGCAAAGCCAGCCCAATCACCGCGCCCGGCGACGATATAAAAATAACGAAATAAAGTAACAGAAAGTGGAATACCCAGGGATCGACTCAACATAATGAAACCAATGATTTTACGAAGGGCGTTAGGAGCGAGTTGAGCGAGATTGAGACCAAAAAATCGTAGAAGGTCAAGTATGAAGGAATCAACGGGGAACCGAAGCCCCCCTTGCAGAAAATGAAGATATATGGGCTCAAAACCCTCCGGGGCAGACCTGACGGTGCCTGTCTCCCCCGGCAAGCGAAGTTCGAAGCGGGGGTCAATATGAAAATCCGAAATAATTTGTGGGAGATCTTCGGGTTTCACAGTACTAAAAGTGTTCATGGCTGTACGTTTCGCTCGAGAAGTTTTATCGGACTTTTCTTTAGTTGCTTTGTCTTTCCTCATAATGGTAATCAGGCGTAAAGACAAAGGGGGGAAGTCAAAGAAGTAGGGAATAGGCGAGAAGGTTTTGAAGAGTGCAAAGAAAAGCAAAAGCGGGTATTTATAAGGAAGGAAGATCAAGAGGCGGGAGAACGATACACACCCAACGGTCGAATCTCGGAAAAATAACACCCAACGGTCGAATCCCGGAAAAATTGTAACGGTAACTTGGGAGATTTTAACGGTAATATTTCGAAGGGAGGCAGTTTAGTTATCAGTTAAAATAAATCAACCATGTGGTAATCCACTTTTAACTAAGGGGACTTGATGATGTACCACACCCTCCAGGGGAACGTATCAAGCTCTCGGCTGCATGCATGGCGTACAGTCATGCAAGCTCGCAAAGAGCGGGAAAACGCAGCATAAGACGACGAAGGAAACAGAACAGTGAGTCCCGAGGAATAGTTGGCGTGAACGGGATTCAAGGGAAAGTATGTGCGCATTTAATACGAACGGCGCTGAAAGCTTCCCAAGACTAAGCGTCATCGTGTTAACCAACGGACTAAGCAGATTTCGTATCAAGCTTTTACCCGGAGGGCCAACAGATGTCGTAGGCGAAGGAAGAGCATCTGTTTTTCCCGCCCAGCGGTCACGCCCATAAATAAGCACCCTCGACGGAGGATACGGTACGCAACTATCTGTCACCACTTACATCGCATTCAATATTCACTTACACAGATTACATTCATTACGCCCATTTACGTTCCAATCCGTCCCCATATATAAATACTGACTTGATCGTCGGAGTGTCTTCACGAGGTGACCCTCGTGGAGCTCCTGACTAGAGTTTCTTCGTGGTTGTGCGTAGGTTCCTGAGTGAGACGGGCGCTTCCATCTCTCCGGAGGAATTAGGGTTCAACAACATACATATAAACACGCAAAATATATACATCCCAGCTGAATATATTTGATGGAAGGTGCATTCTATAAAATGATATTCGATTTCTACGTGGTTCTAAACCGTTTTACGAGCCAACTATATTTTATTAAAATTATCTATATTTATTCAAAATGTTACTTTTACTATATACGACCTTCGTCACATAAAAAGTTCTCATTTCCTTTTTAAATTTTGTCCCACAGAAAAGTAATCATTTCTCAAATGTGAGTGATTACTTAATAAAATAATATTATTACTATGAACTCCATCACTAACTATCTTCTAAAAACAATTTCTCTGTCTAAAAAACTTTATATTTTAATTAAAAATATTATTAGGAACTCCACCACTAACTACCTCCTAAATATTTGTGTCCATGAGAAATGGGAATATTTTTGTGGAGGGAGGGAGTATAATGCATTCGAGACTTTCATAAATTAGCAATGCTTATTCTTAATCAGCACACTTGTTATTTTCGGAACAGATTTGTGTTTTAAAAAAAATACGCATCATGTATAACTTGAACTTGCGACCTCCATATTATTAACATCATATCCTAACTAATTGAGCTAATAAATAATATATTCATTAGTTGACTACAATTATCTTTATTAATCTTTTAAACTTTAAAAGTTGAAATTATCACCACCTCTTACAACACCATCACTACCACCAACCGCCATCCACGAACTCCACCTCCACCACCCACCAAATAGTCGCTGCAAAAGATAGTTAAAAGAGTATATGTTGCAGCATTCTAGGAGTACCTTAGCTTCTAGTTTAATTATATCCATACATATTACATAGACCACACATGTCTCGGGTGAGACTTAATACACTGTGTCTTGGTTGATTGACCACCATACTATATGATGAGTTTCATGTAAAAAATCGATAAAACTCGAGAACAAATAAGTTTTGTGAGCCTTTAGATCAACAAAGGCCGGGCCTGTGCACATATCAAATATGCACTAAATACAATTTCATTTAGTGTTTTAAGGTTCAAACATGAACTACAATTACTTTAATGTGAAGCGAATATCACACGAGCCCTTGTAAAATCATACTGATATGCAAAAAAAATAAAATTATATGTATTATTTTTTTGAAAAGCAACTATCAGGACAAAATCCCAAGATGGGATCCAAAACATATACAAAAGTTCCCAAAGTGTTACGAACCACGCATTAAAAACCAAAACAAACCAAAGAGAGGAAATAAAAACTCAAAACATGATTCGCATTAGCTTGGGTAAAAAATCATTGGATTAACAACATTCTTCCGGTTAACCTTCAAGCTTGTACTTTTACTTCTATTTTCAATCAATAGAAAAGATTTTCATTTCATAAAAGGAAAAATATCTTCTTGTATAAAGTATCCCTCTCCTGAGCATTAGCAAACGGTAACTTATTTCTCCACTTCCTTATCGACCAAATAGTGGAGTATATGACTCCTCTGCACACATCTGAAACTAAATAAATTTGGACCACAGTCAATTTTTCCTCTAATCACATCAACTATAGTTAAATCCATACGAGCTTTAATTGACCACCAAACCCAAAATTTTTTCCAAATCAATTTAACCATAGAGCACTATTGTTAAATAATATTGAACAATCGATTTTATGCATTAGTCTGTAATAATGTATTTTACTTTATCAAATTCAAATTTATTTCACCCTATCCAACCTATAGTGTGTGGTCGCTTATATTGGGTTGACAATTTAGCTAACATCCAACTTGAGTAGGAGAAATTGATGAGTGGTTACGTCAATTAGTCTTGACATGTCATATTCCTTATAATATTAGGTTGCTTAATCATTTGATATCTCTCTACCTATTCAAATTTTCATATATATTAATTTATAAAAGTTGACTTTAATATTAATTAAATATTTTTCTGTGATTTAAATTGACTAAAATAATCAAATTAATTATTATACTTCTCCGTATAAAAATAAGTGAATCACTTTGAAGTTTATGGTTCTTAGGTAAAATAAGGTAATAAGAGATTAGTGAAATTAAATGAGGTAATTAGAATAGCGGGTGATGTTCATACCACAACTTTTAACTCATCTACCACAATTATTACTTGACATGCTTGTATAGTAAGCAGTAAAAGTTGTACAATGTGAAAAGGTTAAATATAAGAAGATAACAAAAATAAAAAAGAATTGATGGGTCCACACCTTTTACTATTTTGTTGTTTTTTCTAAATAGTGAAAAGGTTAAATATAAGAAGATAACAAAAATGGATGGGCCCCACACCTTTAATGATGTTTAAAAATAAATAAGTAAGGGTAAAAGGGTAATTTTAAATATAAAACTTACCAAATAAGATAAATTATTAAAGTGATTCACTTATTTTGATACATCTCAAAAATAAAAGTGATTCACTTATTTTGATATAGAGGAAGTATATAGTCAATTGAATATAACCGTTTTTTCATAATATAATATTATTACAATTAAATGATAATTTGTTAAAATTGTCTTTTAAAAGAATGTTTTTTATATAACGGATGTTTTTCATTTAAAAGATGTCTTTTATAAGGCTGAATCTTAGATTGATAGTATCTACCTATTAACTGAATATAATATTATGAAAATTTAGAAAACTTGAAAACTTAGGTTGATAGTATCTACCTATTTCACATGTTAAAATAATAGGGTAAATTACAGTTTTTGTCCCTGAGGCTTTCCGGATTCAGGGTTTTTGTCCCTAAACTTTTTTTTTTGTTTTTTGTCCTTCAGGTTTTGAAAATTCTGCTTTTTTGTCCTTCCGTCCAACTCCGTGTATTTTTAGCCGTTAACTACCATCACGTGCATAAAACGTGAGGGTAATATCGTCTATTTACAAATTCTTTTATTTTTTATTTCTCCTTCATCTTCTTGCTTGAAGAAACCATAATATCTTCATCGCCCCCCCCCCCCCCCCCCTTCCCTTTCTTCTCCGTCATCTCTCCTCTCCCAAACCAAACCCAAATCCTTAAACCATTACAGAAATCGAACACCAGATTGAGATAATCGAACAGATATGTAAATGCGGTCGTCTTCATGTGTTACTGAAAGTATAGAGTCAAACAACCCAACTCACCTCACCTGAAATTAATTAGAAAGAAATACATTTATCTGATGAACACTTGTATTTGTAGATGAAGTGAACACATGAGTCATTCCTTCCCAAACAACTTTTCCTTCACGAACACGAAGAAATACCAACCTATAATGCTATACCATTCGATAAATATAAATATTTGTTTAAAATTGTATGAAGAAAAATGAAAATATGATTTTGAGTCTCTTTCAATTGACATAAATATAATAAACTTTTAAGAATGGTAAATATTGGTGAGTTACAACCTAAGATGCAAAATTTCTTGTTTTCCCGAATGCGTCTTCACCTTTACAATTTATAATAAACAGACCAAACTAAATATTCAACTACAATTGATGCAATAGGATAAAGTCCTGCAATCGGTTCATCTAACAAAAAGGCCTTCTCAATATATTATCCTTTTGAAATTAAAAAATTACAATTTGGGTAACTTTTGACCCGTTTCCTTCTTAACTAAACCTTTTGATTTGACACTTTTGAGTAGAAAAAAACAAAACTGACTCATTCATATGAAAATGGGTCAAAATAGTTTAATCATTACCCGTTTCTTTATTAATGTTAGACCAAAAAATGCCGGTTTCTTTGAAATAAGGAATATTTAATAGAAAATTTCTTTAAACTATTATGATTACCAGCGTGTATAAATTTTCTTAAAAATAATATGATTACCAGTTTGTTTATTAATAGCTTCCTACACCACAAGAATGCTCATAAACACACACCTTTCCTCCAATCCTAGAATGCTAAGTAAGATCATGAAATAGCCCATGAATATCCTAACAAATTGTCATTGGGTTTTCAACAGCCTGCAATATATATATTCAAAAAGTTGATGAGTTTATTCAACTCAAAAACATCCTCATGTACAAAAAATTACATCTTTTTTTTGCATTTAATAGTATAAGAATACCAAATTTACATATTCTCAGTATTTTTAACTATAAACATGAACATTATGTAACAATTAATGGAATTAATACTTTCACATTGCTTTTTTCTATCATGATTCAACCAATAAGTCCTTTGTTACAGGTAAGCTACATTTGTAATGACACCTAAAAGATTAAACCAAAAAGAAACTACACAAATAATACATGAAGACAACAACAAGTTATAAATCATTACACCTTTTGAATTTTTTTTGTTTTCACATCCACTTCCAACTCAGATAGTTATATATGTTTCTGCATTGATAACATTCTCAATCTAGGAGACATAAGAATTCAAATATTGATGTCCAATCCCACTTGCATACAACAACATCAGCCATGAAATAAAGAATTAGTCACGATAGTTTTTACTAATGAGACGTTAAATATTTCCTAATTGAACCATTTTCCATAAAATACATTTGCCATAAATATTTGCCCTAAAATTGAATGCAACAAAAGTTATATAATCCTTATGTTGGTGGTGAAAATTATGCTTTTAGAGATTTTATTCTAAATTTCTGTATGCTTATACCTGCAAAGTGTCTAATGAAAAAAATCTATAGCTCAACATAGTTGTATTGATCATATTAACACTGTAATTTCCATCATATATACATGAAAAATCAAAATGCCCCAAATTAATCCTTAATTTTCAAATATTGAGAAAACATGATCATCAATCAATGTTTGCTTAGTCATATACGTATTTGCAATGTGCATAATATAACAATTAAAAGCATTGTAATGAGATAAAAAGTAGGCCGACAAAGCAAACCTTCTCTGATTGGTGTTTAGTTCTTCTTTCGAGTTCAATTTCATGTCGCCTGACTGAATTGAATTGAACGTTAACTCCATTGAAACCGATGAGTCTGATTATGAACATTAATTGTTTCGTTGAAACCAAATACCATTTGCCCTAACTGAATGCCTAAAGCGACGATACTATTTCATGAGGCAAAAAACCCTTATACATGTCAGCAATTCATAGCTACGGTTGGTTTTGCTTCATCGTCCGGTGGGGTGGCGCCGATAGTAAGTTTTTGGGAAACGGAAATGAAGGATTTCTAGATAATGATAATGTTGCTGCTACAATTTTTGAGTGTTTGATGTTGATGCTACAATTTAGCAGCGTCCTCAAGAAGATTTGGGACAGAAGGGATGGGCGGGAAAACGAATTCCAGAGGTCCTACATATCTGCCATGTGTCCATATAGTTAGGGGTGAGCATAAAACCCGAAAAACCGAACCGAAACTAAAAAACTTAAAAAAACCGCCCTGAAAAGACGAACCATTTGAAAAATTGGTGTCAACGGTTTTGGTTTTTGAAAAACCCAAATATTTGGGGCAATTTTTGGGGGCATATGAAAAAACCGACCAAAAACCCCACCCCGCCATTATATATCTTTAAAAATTTATAAAATTTTTTTTATATTAATAAAAGATTTGACATTTAGGTATATTTAAATAAATATTCTATTATTAATCTTATTCAAGTTATGTTACTTGAAATTTATTATTACAATATTATATTAAACTTAATACTACCTCCGTATCAAAATAAGTGATACATTTGAGAAATTGCGGTTTTTGAGGCAAAATATTAGAAAGTGATTTAAAATAGTATAAAGTGGATAGTTAGTGGATAATGGGACCCACTTCTTTTGGATGTAGTGAAATTAATAATGTTTAAAAGTAAAAGTAAGGGTAAAAGAGTAATTTTACTTTATTAAAGTAGATAGTTAGTGGAGAAGGGGTCCCACTTTTTTGCCAAATAAGGAAAGATTTTGAAGTGTATCACTTATTTTGTTCCACCCCTTTTAGGAAAGTGTATCACTTATTTTGATACGGAGGTAGTAGTTGTTTTTGTTTATAACGAAATGTGTTAAGGTTTTCGAATGAATCATAATATTAATTTTTAAAGTAACAAATTGGTAAATTTAAAGGAAAAAAAAAACAAACCCGAAACCGAACCGAAAAAAACCCAAAAACCCCGAAAAACCCGAAAACGGACGAGGTGTAATTCTTAAAACCCGAACTTTTGGGCCGGGGTTTGGTTTTAGTTAAAAACCAACCAAAACCACCTCATGCTCACCCATAGTGGTTATATATACTTTGTTTTATTATAGGGTAAATTACAGTTTTTGTCCCTAACCTTTTCCCGATTCGGAGTTTTTGTCACTAAACTTTTTTCTTCCGTTTTTTTGTCCTTTAAATTTTTAAAATTCTGCATATTTGTCCTTCCGTCTATTTTTGGCCGTTAAGTGACTAAAAATGCAAAAAAAAGGGTATTTTCGTCCTTAATGTTTTTTTCTTTTTTTTTTCCTCCTTTTTTCATCTCGCAAGCTTCCACATCTACCTCTGATCTTCAAAATTCTCGCAAGCTTCCACATCTACCTCTGATCTTCAAAATTGAACGCAAAACCCCCACGTACATCTACCTCTGATCTTCAAAATTGATTAGGTTCGAGTGTGTTTCTTCGCTCACCTCCACCGCCAAAGGCTTTATCTTGTTCCGACGATCAAAACCTGCAATTTCCACTGCCAGTCGCCGCCCCACGCGCCACCGCCTTCCGCTACTGTATCTCGCCCGCCGCGCGTGTGCATCTCTCCGGCCGATTTTCGCCGGCGGAATTCTTCCTCTGACATCGTCTCGCAACTCCGATTTAGCAGATCTCTTTACACACAATTTAGCATATCTGCGATTTCCGTCACCGCGATCGCCACCACCATTTCTGTAATTTCAGGCTACCGGCCGCCGCCTTCTTCATCTCCTCCGTCGCAAAATCCATCTCCCCGGCGCCTTCTTCATCTCCTCCTTCACTCCTTCCTCTCCGCCGCCGTCTCCTCCGATCACTACCGCTACAGACCTGGTCGTTTTTTAGATCTCGTTTTGAAGCTGATGAAGGTTCGTTTTTTAGATCTGGGTTACAGATCTGGTCGTTTTTCAGATCCAGATCTGATGAAGGTTGGATTCGGGATGGTTTTGGAGTTGAATTTGGTGATTAAAAGCTGTGATTATGAAAGAATTTGGGTTACAGATCTGATGAAGGTGTGATTCAAGATTTTGAAGATGACAAAGATGATGAGGTAGGTTGAAGATAGGGTGTTCTTGGTGATGATGGTGATAATGATGATGATAGGGGTAATTTGGGGAAATTGACGAAAATATCGTTAGTTAATGGAGGATGGACGGAAGGACAGAACCCCAGAATTTTAAAAACTTAAAGGATAAAAAAACGGAAGAAAAAAGTTTAGGGATAAAAACCTCGAATCGGGAAAAGATCAGGGATAAAAACTGTAATTTACCCTTTATTATAATAGTAGACAGATTAAAGTAAGACAAGTATATTATAAAGCTCGCATCATCACGTGAGATGTGTAACCCTCGTTATATTAACATGAGTTGAGTCAATATTTATTGTATATGATTTGTTTAATTAGTAGGAACTTGTTTAATATTTAATACAACCTAATTACATAACATTTGTTAGAGATTCAAGAAACGATATATGATGAAACGAACTAAGAGGTGCTTGACTTCAATCTTCGTCAATACCTTTAATAACATAGTAATTTTTAAATAAATAAATTTGAAGATAATAGTTATTGATATTATATTGATTTAATAAATATCAAAATAGATTTTTGGTCATGGTGAAGAGTTTTAACGGTTTGGAAGAATATGAAGGTGTTAGTTCCAATAAATGATAAACAAAGTACAAGTAATTGCATAATAGTTAAAAACAAGTAACCTAACTAAATTACTTGTAAAAAATTTACAATACACAAATGATAACTAGTACAACTATTGATTAATAAATATTTGATTACTTGTGTGCTTCTTGTTTCAAAGGTTGATTCTTCTGTTGATGGACTTGAGGAATTGGTTTGAGTTAGATTCTGAGACAAAGGAGGAAGTTGAATATGAAATGGTACTTCAGGATATGTTTGTTCGACTACTACCTCTGTCACAAGGTTGGGGATTTGATTTTCATTTTTTAGTGACTGGTAAATGAATATTTCTTATGGTATATAATAAGGTATATCGTATATACCTTCCTGACCAGAAGCGACCTTCCTAACCGAAAGAAGGGAACGGACGCAAAAGGATTGATGATCCCGATGATCATGATCCAAGCGTAGCGCGGGAATCACGGAAAGGCGCCTCACAGGTACGAGTGCATTAAATGCGATCAAGTCCCTAGGGCGGCTTAGACGTAAAGCGAGGTTATTATTCTCCGGTTCAAAGCCTCCTGAGGCAGCCTATTATCCCCTAAGCTCAGGAGGGACCGGTCCGAAGAGTAAGCACCTCCTTTTCCCGCCTAAGGGAGGTTGGCTATTATCCGTCTCGCAACTAACAAAGGCAGAGAGCTTCCGGTACATTTATTACACTTATCATTAATTGCTCGTATTCAATACAATCTTTATCGATCACGACCTCACGTCATATAAATCGTTTTCTAACTTGATCGTCGGAGTGTTCTCACGAGAAACCTCCCGGGGAGCATCTGACTAAGGGTTATTTTGTTGTTCGCAGGATCTTTTAGGCAAGAAGCGTCCGTCCGACCCTCCGGAAGATTCGAGAACCAACATTTGGCGCCATCCGTGGGACCTCGAACAAAATGGTCCAAGAGAATCCGCTGAACGACACTAACCGTCAGCAAGTTACGCCGATTCGACCTCGAGAACCATCAGGAGGGGTGCTTACTCCAGCGTCGGTGTCCACATGCCCACCACCCGAAAGCGGGGGGAAACGAACCCACCCATGAAGAGTTGGAGGAGACAATCTCTTCTGCAAGTTTAGAAAAATGAGGCAAATGGAAAAAAACTCAGGCAAGGTTAAAGGGGGAGATGCTCGTGGTAGAAAGGAATCTAACATACTCAAGTGACGACGAACCGGTAGAAGAGGTGTACAGAGATCCATCTCCCCCGAGAAGAGCCCGTAGAACGTAGGCTATCCCAGCTGAAGAACAAGAGGAGAGGAGACACCCCTCGCAAAAAGACGAAAGGGAAACTTCCCATCGCCGTACAGCACCTGGCTCGAAAGACTTTCGGTCTCCGTTTACGGACGACATCAACGAAATGCCCATACCTCCGGGCCTGAAAGGGCCCAGAGTTAAATCGTACGGTGGAACCGGAGATCCTGACGACCATGTGGCCAGTTTCCGATGGTCTGTAAGGATGATCCCGATGGATCCTAGGCTTTGGTGTTTGTACTTCGCAGGGACCCTTGAAGGGTCCGCAAGGTACTGGTTGTCAAGTCTTCCTCAGAGGAGCATCTCTAGTTTTGAAGATATGGTGTTGCAATTTAGCCATAGTTTCATACAACAGAAGAAATACCAGCAACGATCTCAGTCCATCATGGCCTGCCGTCAACGAGAAGAAAAATTGAAAGAAAGAGGTTTGTGGAAAAAGATGATTGAGGTCGATTTAGAGATCTGTGGAAGAAGGAGAATGGGAATCAGTTAATAAATAAGGAATATATATAGGAGGAGAATGTAAAGAGGCGGTTTTTACTGTGATAGGGTAACGTTTAAAAAACCCAACGGCCGGAAAAGGGCAACGGTCATTTTTTCGAAGTGACATGCGCCCAATAACCGGATACCAAGTTCAAACAACGTTTCCACGAATAACCCTTTTTGAACTTAGGGGACTTAATAAGGTATATCGTATATACCTTCCTGACCGGAAGCGACCTTCCTAACCGAAAGAAGGAAACGGACGCAGAAGGATCGATGATCCCGATGATCATGATCCAAGCGTAGCGCGGGAATCACGGAAAGGCGCCTCACAGGTACGAGTGTATTAAATGCGATCAAGTCCCTAGGGAGGCTTAGACGTAAAGCGAGGTTATTATTCTCCGGTTCAAAGCCTCCTGAGGCAGCCTATTATCCCCTAAGCTCAGGAGGGACCGGTCCGAAGAGTAAGCACCTCCTTTTCCCGCCTAAGGGAGGTTGGCTATAAATATATCCGCCTCGCAACTAACAAAGGCAGAGAGCTTCCGCTACATTTATTACACTTATCATTAATTGCTCGTATTCAATACAGTGTTTATCGATCACGACCTCACGTCATATAAATCGTTTTCTAACTTGATCGTCGGAGTGTTCTCACGGGAAACCTCCCGCGGAGCATCTGACTAAGGGTTATCTTGTTGTTCGCAGGATCTTTTAGGCAAGAAGCGTCCGTCCGACCCTCCGGAAGATTCGAGAACCAACAGTATATTATCATACACCGAAGTAATGGGTGGCTATTGGTCTTGGTTGATAGAAGTTGGTGTGGATGGGACACTGGTGGGAATGGTATCTGAGGATTGGAATGCTTTTGTATCTTTAGGTGTATCTGTCGTTTGTTTAGTGTCTGGTGGAGGTAAAACAAATATTGGTTCATTAAAGTTCAAGTCCTTTGTGATTGATGGAGAAGGAATGAGTTCAGAGACATGTTTTTCATCAAATGGAACATGGGTTTTTTCCTCAAATGCGGATGTCTTTTTAAGTTGTAGACTTTGTAGGCTTCAATTGTGAAGTATAGCCGACAAAGATTCCATATTTAACGTTTTGATCAAATTTATCCAGATGGTCTTTATTGTTGAACCCTCCTTGGTGCATTAGTCACAACTTTTCCTTTTGTATCAATAAGATAGCCTTGAGTGTATGTGAATATAAGACCATATATTTAGCATCACAAAGTTGGCTGAAGCTTATCAAGTTATGTTTCAGTCCATCTACAAACAACACTTTTGTAAATGTACAAGATCTATTAAAAATTTCCATTTGGCCTACCCTGGCCAGATGAATTATCAACAAAAACAACCTTAGGACCAGCTTTATTTGTGAATATTTTCATCAGGGACTTGCATCCAGTCATGTGTTAAACCTCCACTGTCCATATACATATGGCATCAATTTGTTTGCCTTGAACACACACATAAAGTATTAAATACTTTTAGATACCCATCTCATGATGGAAACTAAGACTGCTTTGCCTTTCACCTTGTAAATCTCTTTCTGTTGTATAACTGGTCTCCATAAACTCTTAACATGTTTGGGATACACAACTTGTTTGTTGACTGGTTTCCATTTAGAATTTTTTGAAAATGATTTGTTTTTTGAAACAAATATTTGATTTTGAGTCCATCCCTATTTGATAAGTGTGATTTGTGCAATTTTTGACCTTATAATTCTTTCAACCACAATGATAACATCATTTTCTTTTAATATGTGAAGGAGAGTACCCGACCTTTGGCTTGGGTGGTGTGTTTAACTTGAAAGAGCAATTTGAGTACACATGCACTGAACTCGGAAGATAACACTTTGTTTTTAAAAGTTTTAGTCCCACGTTCTGCTTTAGTTTCTTTTGTAACTTTGTTGCTCTTAACCTTTTCATTTTTAACATCTTCAACACTTTTACCTTTGTTAACAATTTATTATTATTATTATTATTATTATTATTATTATTATTATTATTATTATTATTATTATTATTATTATTAGATATAAATAGATATATTATCTTGTATATTTTTTAAGAAAATATTATATGCAATTTGCATGTTGTTGACATCACAAATTATATCCCCATATTCTTATAACAACATTACAGCTTTCCAATCAAAGTTTTGGTCCAGATACCAATTATAATAAAAGTTTTGGTCCTTATATCCACATATTTTTAATAATAACATTTATAGTTTCATGCATTTTAAGTTATTATACAATTTTAAATGTAAAATTGGTATTCTGTTTTATCATTTTTTTAATATATCTTACTCATTTTATAATTTACGCTCATCCTTAAAATTTTACTAATTTACACTTTTATCTCATTTAATTATTACTTTCGTAACTAAAAGTAAGAGTAGCTTTTATACATCATGTATATATTAGTTTTTTAATTTCATTAAAACAAATTCTTATAAAATTGTAAGAAGAAAAACTATTAAGATTTATACGTTTAGGTATTTAACCTCATTTCTAATATTTTATTTATTATGTTTCTATTTTATACTTATGTTTTCTATTAGTTTATTTAATTATAACGATTTAGAATTGTGAGAAATTTATATATTTCAATTAAATGTAAAATAAATAATATCTAAATCAAGAAATTGTAACTCATCCCTATATAATAAATAATACTAATATATTAATCATTAAAAAAAATTATCTATGTCTTCTTTCTGGATATTATATTTATAATACATTTATGATAATAATTACATGGCGGTGAACACTAAAATGGTATAGTGTTACCAAATAGTTTCAATACTCAATATTTTTTTAAACTAATTACCAACTTTAAAAAGCGTTATATAATATATGTATTTCAACGTATTTTTCAATGTATTTTAATTTTAAGAAACTACACATAATAGTATTACTGGTGGTATTGTAATTACAATAAACTTGATCATACATCATTTTTTGTTCATAAATAAAAAAATATAGAAATTAAATTTAATCAAAAGCGAATCATAATCTCAACAAAAAAAATTACGTTAAAAAACCCGCAACGTAGTGTGGGGACAACAATCCTTGTTATGAACATGAGGGATAATTATGGTATCACCTATAAAAGCATTAGGCTATGGCGTATGAGTCTCACCACCATACCAAATTTTCTGCCACATCATCTGCCACCTCAGCAACCACACCACACCACACCATTTTATCCAGGAAATACACACCACATCACACCACACCACACCATACAATTTTTTTTCCATCTCATCTCATCATTTCTTATTTATTTATATTATTAAACAATTACCATTTCTTACTACTTATTTTTACTATTTTATTTTTAAAATAACCACCTAAAATAAAATCTGCCCAATATAATTAAAAAACTTTGATGTTTAGCCCAAAATAAAAAATCTACTCTAGCCCACAATAAAAATGTTCAGCCTAATGTATGTCAAGCCCAAAACAAAACGCGTCATTAATTCCGGCAAGAGAGCAACGACTCTTTCTCAGGCGAACGCTCTATCCGGCCACTTCTCCCTCAAAATATGACCGTTCAACGGATAATTTTCCCTCGAAATCGTCACAACACGCCGTTCTCACCCGTTCTCGTAGCCACACCACACAACGCTGCCCCCCCCCCCCCCACGCGGTGAGGGAGGTGTTCCAAGCTTGACGACGCCGTTGTCCGTTTGCCACATCAGCCTCCACACCACGCCATCCGTCCCATACCGTTTAGCGTTAGGTATGGTGTTAATGTTAAAACCATGTTAAATGAGTGTTGGTTTTTTAACATGGATTTAATACTCACGTTAAAGAATATTGCTATAGTGCTAAACGACAAAATAGTGTTAAACACGGGTCATAGGAGTGGGTATCCATAATTGCTATAGGCTTGACGATTACCTCTTCGGCGCCCATGGCGATAAGGTGTTAAACATTTTAGCACCGCCAATAAGGAGCTTTGGCGAGCCTTTGGTTAGTTTATAAATATGATATTTATCTTTACAAATCATCGGTAAGCTTGAAAATTTTCTTATATAAAATGAAATGTATTCCTTCCAGTTTCCAGTTTTTCTACTATAGCATACTATAAACTTTACTATCTACATTATATGTATTGACACAAAGTTATACTACCCACGTATCAAAATAAGTGATACATTTGAATATAAACGGATTTTTAGTCAAAGGATGAAAAGATGAGTTAAAATAGATTAAAGTAGATAGTTAGAGCACCCCAATGGTTAAGTCATTGTGATACGAACCGGTAACTTAACAATAAATCACAAGAACACACACGAATATTACGATAATCGAATGCTTTTATTTGATAATCCCGGAATTGAAGACCCGGGTGTCTCCCTAATAAAACAGTAAAAACAATATCAAAACTCTCTTTCTCGATACCCTAAAAGAGGGGGCGGCCAGCCCTTTAAATAAACCCTAAACCAACAAACCTAATCCTAAAAGGAAACCAATTCAAAATAAGATAAATCCTAAATATAATAATATCCTAATAAATAATACTTAAATAAATAATAATACTTATCAAAATCCCCTGGGGAATTAGGATCGTATCATTACTTCCCGCCCAAAAACACACCTTGTCCTCAAGGTGTGACTTTGAATCTCATCTTAATCAATCTTTAGTCCTGGGTCCCATGGTGCAGCTTGTGACCCCATCTCGTCCACCTCGGTGACCATAAGGACTTGCAATGTTTTTTCTGGGCATCGGTGGCCCGGCGTGAATCTTCCGTCACAACGAAAACAAAGCCCTTTTGCCCTTTTTTTCGTCGTACTCGGTTTCGGTCATCCTCCTCAATGGTTGTTTCACCTCTTTTGTGGGTGGTCGGGTCGCCTCGGTTGCCTGAAGTACCACTGATTTAGTTTCCCCACCGCTGGTTTGTGCCACAGTTTGCTTGCAACCACTTTTATCACCCGTGTGACCGGACCCTGATTCATCAATCAAAAGAGTTAGTTTAATAACCTGGTTCAACCCATTTGGTTGTAGCACTCGGACTGAGTTCCGGAGTTCATTCTTTAATCCTTTAATAAAGGTTCCTTCCAACACTTGTTCGGATATTCGTCCAATTGTGCGGCCATGGACTCGAACTGGCTGATATATTCTCGAGCTGTTCCTGTTTGGGTAATATTCAGAAATTGCTCGTGCAAGTTTCCGTCCCGCGATGGTTGGAACCTGTCGAGTATTCCGGCCTTTAAGTGCTCCCACCCCTGAAACGATTCTCTGCGGTCACTCCAACGATACCATGCGAGCGCCGCTCCCTCGAGGCAAAGCACTGCTGGTCTTATGAGTTCTTCCTAATTATTCAACCCTTGCATGTCAAAGAACCGTTCGGCCCGGTATATCCACCCGAAGGCGTCGTCTCCATCGAAGACAGGCATCTTCAGCTTGCGTAACGGGTGATCGATATTGGGCGGCCAACCTCGATTACCTGACGGGTCTGATCCTGATCCGTTACCAGCCCCGGAATTCCATTGCGGAAACCCTCGTGCCGGGTAGTATAGGTTAGGCATACTCATGTCCGGTGGGCTGTTCCCGAACATGTGGGGCTGTCCGGCGGCCAGCCCTTTAAATAAACCCTAAACCAACAAACCTAATCCTAAAAGGAAACCAATTCAAAATAAGATAAATCCTAAATATAATAATATCCTAATAAATAATACTTAAATAAATAATAATACTTATCAAAATCCCCTGGGGAATTAGGATCGTATCATTACTTCCCGCTCAAAAATACACCTTGTCCTCAAGGTGTGACTTTGAATCTCATCTTAATCAATCTTTAGTCCTGGGTCCCATGGTGCAGCTTGTGACCCCATCTCGTCCACCTCGGTGACCATAAGGACTTGCAATGTTTTTTCTGGGCATCGGTGGCCCGGCGTGAATCTTCCGTCACAACGAAAACAAAGCCCTTTTGCCCTTTTTTTCGTCGTACTCGGTTTCGGTCATCCTCCTCAATGGTTGTTTCACCTCTTTTGTGGGTGGTCGGGTCGCCTTGGTTGCCTGAAGTACCACTGATTTAGTTTCCCCACCGCTGGTTTGTGCCACAGTTTGCTTGCAACCACTTTTATCACCCGTGTGACCGGACCCTGATTCATCAATCAAAAGAGTTAGTTTAATAACCTGGTTCAACCCATTTGGTTGTAGCACTCGGACTGAGTTCCGGAGTTCATTCTTTAATCCTTTAATAAAGGTTCCTTCCAACACTTGTTCGGATATTCCGTCCAATTGTGCGGCCATGGACTCGAACTGGCTGATATATTCTCGAGCTGTTCCTGTTTGGGTAATATTCAGAAATTTCTCGTGCAAGTTTCCATCCCGCGATGGTTGGAACCTGTCAAGTATTCCGGCCTTTAAGTGCTCCCACCCCTGAAACGATTCTCTGCGGTCGCTCCAACGATACCATGCGAGCGCCGCTCCCTCGAGGCAAAGCACTGCTGCTCTTATGCGTTCTTCCTGATTATTCAACCCTTGCATGTCAAACAACCGTTCAGCCCGGTATATCCACCCGAAGGCGTCATCTCCATCGAAGACAGGCATCTTCAGCTTGCGTAACGGGTGATCGATATTGGGCGGCCAACCTCGATTACCTGAGGGGTCTGATCCTGATCCGTTACCAGCCCCGGAATTCCATTGCGGAAACCCTCGTGCCGGGTAGTATAGGTTAGGCATACTCATGTCCGGCGGGCTGTTCCCGAACATGTGGGGCTGTCCGTTCGTAACCGGCTGCTTAGTTCGGCCCGCGGATGTACTTCCCCGCCCTTTCGTAAATATAGGAAACCCTTCTTCATCGAATTTGTACGGGGTGGCGGATACAATAGGTTGGGAAACAGTAGTCGTGGTGCGAGTTATTGGCGGAATGGTGGTGAGCAGGACAGGTTGCGATGTCGGTGGTGGCGGTGGCGGAGGTTGTTGCTGTTTCTGCTGGAGACTGAGGAGAATCGTCATCATCTCTTCATGTTTCCGATTCATCTCCTCGAACCTCTGCTGCGATTCTGCTTGCATGGCTGCCATGCGCTGCTGCGTTTTGGTTTGTATGGCTTCGATGCGACTAAACTGTTCCGCTGTGGCAGCTTTGTGTTCCGCCAGATCATTGTCGATATCCACCACTTTTTTGGTCATCCCGGGATCTTGTGCTCTGATACCAATTTGATACGAACCGGTAGCTTAACAATAAATCACAAGAACACACACGAATATTACGATAATCGAATGCTTTTATTTGATAATCCCGGAATTGAAGACCCGGGTGTCTCCCTAATAAAACAGTAAAAACAATATCAAAACTCTCTTTCTCGATATCCTAAAAGAGGGGGCGGCCAGCCCTTTAAATAAACCCTAAACCAACAAACCTAATCCTAAAAGGAAACCAATTCAAAATAAGATAAATCCTAAATATAATAATATCCTAATAAATAATACTTAAATAAATAATAATACTTATCAAAATCCCCTGGGGAATTAGGATCGTATCACATTGCAATGACTTATTTTAATTGACACCAAAACTTTCCACTCAAAATTTATAAATACGCTTTCCAAAAAGCTTTTGGTCAAATGCATATTAACCTACATAAAACCTTTTTTGTGTCTTGAGAAAGACTTAGGGAAGAATAAGCTTTTGAAGCAAAAGCTTTTTGCTAGAAAGTCATTTATCTTCAAATGACCTACACAAAAGATAATAAGCCTTGTAAAAAGTTACCATTGGAGATGCTCTAGAGAATGAATCTCACTCATTTTGGATGAAGTGATATTAATGATGTTTAAAAGTAAAAGTAAGAGCTAATGAGTAATTTCACTTTATTAAAGTAAATAGGTAGTGAAGAGTGTGTCTCACTTGTTTACCAAGTAAGACAAATTTTAGAAATATATCATTTATTTTGATCCACCCCGAATAGAAAGTGTATCACTTATTTTGATACGGAGATAATACATGTCATTATAATTGGTACTAGAAGGTTAAGACACGTAATTTAACAAGAAAAAGATATACAATATACAAATTATTATTATACAACATAATTATTGTACTATTATATAAATGTGATACCAAATGTACTTAGTGTTCACATATTATTTTCATTTTGCCCCCTAAATTATTGTATTAGTTAAACTTTATTACACTTTTTCATTGGAAATTATTATACAAAAAGGTGGTTAAGTGTAACCCTTTTACCTATGGATGTTAGTCAAAATATTATTTCCATTTTGCCCCCTAAATTTTTGTATTAGTTAAACTTTATTACACTTTTATTATTTTTATTATAGTCTTCAACTTTTCATTAGAACTTTATTATAGAATTAGGTGGTTAAAGTGTAACTCTTTTAAGAGTAAATTACAGATTTTGTCCCTGTGGTTTGCCTGATTTTGCGTTTTTGTCCCTATGCTTTTTTTTCTATTTTTTTTGTCCCTGAGGTATGCAAAATTCCGTTTTTTTGTCCTTCCGTCCATCCTCCGTTTGAATTCAGCCATTAAAGCCCTCACGTGCTGAAAACGTGAGGGTAGTTTTGTCATTTTACTTTTTCCTTTTTATTTTTATTTTTCTTTCCTTTGTCTTCTTCCCTTCCTCTTCTCCAAATTAACACCACAAACCCTAACACCCCCAATTTTGATTTCTTCATCACACCACCATCCATTACTTGTAACCATCTATACCCAAAATCAAATCAAATAAACAGATAGAGTAATCGGCAAAACACACCACCTCCGTCAGACCTCCGACCAAATCAAACCACCTCCGTCACAGGTGATACAACACAAACAGATCTATCATTTATCATCTCTCGCATATTTGTGTGTGTGTGTGAATCAAAAGTTGCTTACAGATCAGACTATGGGATGGATATCTGTGTATGAATTTGAAGTTTAGCAACTGCAAGTAATTTGAGTTAACATCCATGGCTGCTTCCTTCTGTTCATCTTCTTCTTCCTCATCCCCAATTTCTGCTGGTGGTGGTGATGCATCTGGTGGTGGTGGTGATGTATCAGGTGGTGGCGGCGGTGATGCATCTAGTGGTGGTGGTGATGTATCAGGTGGTGGCGGCGGTGATGTATCAGGTGGTGGCGGTGATGTATCAGGTGGTGGCGGCGGTGATGCATCTGGTGGCGGTGGTGATGTATCAGGTGGCGGTGGCGGTAATTTGTTGTTTTTGATATCTGGGTTTTTTGATATCTGGGTTTTAATTTCTTCATTTGGTTCAAAATTCGCCGGAGAAGAACGGCGCCGGATGTGCTCGCCGGAGAAGAACGGTGGTGGTGGACGCCGGAGAAGAACGGTGGTGGTTTGTAAGCATCGTTCGAATCTGGTTTGTAAGCATTAAATAATTTGAGCTTGTTCTTCATGAGGATGGTGGAGAAGAAGGGTATGAACAAGGTACAATCTTTAATGCACAAGATACAAGTAATTTGGGGAATGGACTAAAATACCCTCACATGTTTGGCATGTGAGGCAAGTTAACGGCTTAATTCTAACAGAGTTGGACGGAAGGACAAAAAAACGGAATTTTGCATACCTCAGGGACAAAAAAACAGAAAAAAAAGCATAGGGACAAAAACACAGAATCAGGCAAACCACAGGGACAAAAACTGTAATTTACTCCTCTTTTAACTATGGAAATGAGTAAAATAATTGTGCAAGACTATAAGGAATGTGGGAACGTGGTTGGTTTTGTTGCAACTGCGAAAAAATGTCAACAACAATACAAATTAAACTTACTTACATTTATTTAAGTTTTCAAAATGATAGACAATACAAATTTTATTTTTACTACATATACATATATAATTTTTATTTTTCAATAAAATTGTTTTATCTAATTTTTTAATCGGATTATTCAAATCTTTGTGCTTTAGGTAATCCTTATTTATAGAATTTTATAAGCTTTTATATAGGTTTTGAGTGTATATTAAAAACACAATTACCAAATAATACCTAGCGTCTAAATTTTTTAACATTATTTATGAACTTGATAACCCTTACAGTGTTATTAAATATGCATTTAAACGTATTTCACAATCGAAACTAATAGAATCGAAACTGATAATGGTTAATTTTTAAGACCTAAACCGATAATGATGAATTTTTAAAACCCAAAACGAACCAATTACATGTTTTTGGTTTCGGTTCAGTTCAGTTCTACAAGCCAAATGCTCACCCTTCCGAGGACAGGACATAACCAGATCGAAACCGATAAGACTGAAACCAAAAGTCATAAAATTACAAAACCGAAAACCAAAAATCATAAAATTACAAAACCGAAAAAACTGAACCAATTACATCTTTCGCTTCGGTTTGACACGGTTTGGTTTTTGTCGTTTTTCGGTTAAGTTTTTTCGTCCCAAATGCTCACCCCTATGATCTCGCATCGTTTTATTTGTTCATAATGAAAAAATAAAGAAACTAAATCTAATCAAAAGTGAGATTAATTTTAAAGCTCGCAACAACGTGCGGGGACCTATAATACTCGTTATATACATCGCTAAATAGTTACTTTGTATTAACATGATTATCTCGTGTATTAACAAAACGAAATGGAGGATGTTTTTTTTTTTTTAACAAGAAGAAAAAGGTACAATAGAATGAACTTTGACATTGTTATCACCTGCACCAAAGATATACCCGGTAACATTATATTAATTAAGTAAAATTCTTGCAAAAAGTTAGGATACATATTCCACACCACAATTAACAAAACATATCACCACCAGCTAAATATATACAAAAATACAACACCGATTTCAACTACACCAAGGTAAAAACTCTCGCCTCTTTCATTTTTTCTTAATCATAGTTCCAACGGATTTGATATCCAAAGTCCTCACTCATTACTTCCCCATTTCATCTTTGATCTGTGTTTGATACAATAGAAAGCTTGAGCATTCAAAAAGGTTGATTGAAAGCAACAGTCTTTTTTTGAGAATATTGCATCATTTCTCAGTTTCCATATATGCCACAACGCCGAAAATAAAGCTGGAAAAAATTGATCAGATTTGTCTTTTGTCATATTATTTCGAACCCTCCAATTCACCAAGTGCTCCCCTCCATGAATTTGCCCAATGTCAATATGCCACCATCTGCAAAAGTCGATCTAGAATTCCCGTGTTTTGCGATAGAACCAAAATAGGTGATCTTTGTTTTTTTTTTAATTTCTCTTTCGCACAGAACACAAACTGCAGATGAAAGGTTAATTCCCCTTTTCAACAGATTAAAACAAATAGGTAAACGATCATGAAAAAACCCCTCAAAAAATATTAATTCTAATTGGAACAATTTTAACCCAAGGCATGTCTATATCCGGTAATGGGCCCAGCCCGAAATGGAAGATGTTGATTCTGAAGTTCGTTCTCGAAGTCAGACTTTTGACAGGCCAGCCTTTTTTATGTGCGGTTTTCCCAAATAGGCTTTGCTCATCTGGGTGTTAGGCGCTTAATTGGCTGTGTGAACTTTGAGCCATTTGATCGCTGACCTTTCTGAATTAATAAATGTAGTGCTTATAAAATTAAAATCACAGGGTATGAATAATGCAGTTTGTTGTAGGAAATTATAAAATACTTCAAGTTGCAGCTCATGTCATTGACTGTACCTTTCCCAATAATAATGTAGCAATAAATCATTTCATGTCGCCAGTATCATAGTCTATTCTACCAAATTTACTCGACTATATTTAAACAACGCGGTACTAACTACTACATCAATGTTGGTAAAAACAAAAGTAAAATATATAATAATAACAAAAGTTTTGCTAATGACAGTCTTTAAGGTTGTCTTTAACATACATAAAATATTTGTATATCATTAATAAAGTAGTGATCTTAAAATTCAGGAAGCTGTCTGTATATTAAATTTGTCTTTATATTGACAGCCCTTATCATTAACCTAATAACAATAATATAAATAAGTTAGCGACCAACAACGGTCCCAATATGTAGCAATTTTTAGTAAGATCCCAATATCTAAACCAGTCGGTACTTAGTTTTTACAGTGAAATGGAATACTTTCTTGAAATTCTTCACCTTTGAGATTCTAAATTTTACTCTTTTACAACAGGTGTTGTATTTTTGTGTCGTATACGCTTGTTTGAATGAGTTTCTTTTATATTCTACATTATCCTCTGTTTACATTGTTATATTGAATAGTGTGAGTAACACACAATCAAAATGAACATATTATCAATCACATTTTATTCCTTTATTGACAAGTTTATCAAATAAATAGAGTTGTGTTCAATTTAATCCATCGTTTAATCATAGTCCTAAGAGATTAATGTCATTGGATCAATAATAATTAATAATAATGATTAATCACATGTTTTATACATGAATGTTATTTTGAGATTCTACACTTACATGAATTCTAATCCAATATTTTCACTTTTTCCGTTAAAAAACCAAAATTATGTGATAATCACATGTGATTGTATGTGATCCAGTATACAATCATATGTGATTATGACATAATGTTGTTTTAAAAAAAAACATAATAAAAATAATTAAATTATGTGAGTGTCAAATGTCAAAAATACCTCTCTATGTATCGCCTGTGATTAATCTTAATTATTAATAAGTATTGATTCAATGGTTGAGATTAAGACATTAAGACTATGATTATAAGATGGACTACATTGAACTCATTTTGCACCGTAAACTGTGCAAATTGACTATATACCGACCTCTTTGAAGCATATACGATTCACTCTGCACTGTATATTGACCAAAATGGGTCATATACGATTCATTTGGAACGTATATTCAAATGGACACTATACGCTTCATCTAGACCATATACTGTCTAATTGATTTTTTATGGTGTGTTGTTAGCACCATTATTGTAATATGTTTTGACCTTTAATCTTGTTAACTAACACTTGTAGTGTTAAATGGTAGGAAGTATAAATACTTGTAAGATTGACTTGTAATGTAAGCTTTTTCCCACTTCATTGATTACACGTTACAGAAAGCTTCATCTTCATCTCCAATCTCTCAACTCACACACACTAAATACACACACATTGTTCTTCAATTCATCCTTAAACTTCATGGATTAGCTTGAATTCATCCTTGTTTGATCTCTCATTTGGTATCAGAGCAAAAACTATATGTGAGTAGATCCAAATTCGAGCTAAAATGGTTCAGATCTGAGATTTTTGAAGAAGTTAGTTCGTTCGTGTCTGAGAATTTAATCGAAAAATTTTCAGTTCAAATCAATGATTTGATTGAAGATTATTGTTTCTCCATCGATTCTAATAACAATAGACCTAAATTTCGATCAATTCCATCAACAATTGATCCTGATTGAGTGATTTTTGTGAAAAAGTGAAAAACTCAAAATATTGACTGTAATTTGCAAAATTCGATTTGATTTGTTATGGATTGAGGCATATTATTGGATTCGATTGAGCAGATTGTGATTAGAATCACCGGATTTGATCAAGTATTGAGCAAGATTGAATAAAAAAGGTGAGTTTTTGAGTTTACCATATAAGTGTTCGTCCTCAAGAACACTTCACGTGTTCGGCCCGAACCTCAAAATCAGAGTTCGGCTCGAAGACTTTTCTCGGCTCAGGTGTTCGGCTCAGGTGTTCGGCTCAGGTGTTTGGCTCGTTGTTCGGCTCGTTGTTCGGCTCAGCTTCATCAATGCAAAGTGTTCGGCTTCCAATATTGACAAAGAGTTCGGCCCAATCAACACATAAATCAATCGAATAAATTGATCTCAGCCTACATCTAATTCAATCAGAATCTAATTAACAATCGATCGGAACAACACAATTGATCAGAATATAAGAAATTGATTGAACAAACCGATTTTTACAAAACTTCAGCTTCAAATCGAACAATCCAATGTCGTTCTTGATTCCCGTTAACATAATCGGCTTCCAAAATCGAACAAATCGGCTTCAATTTGATTTCCCGTTAACATAATCGGAAATTGATCTTGATTCCGACTTCAAATCATACCTTTGTCGTTCTTGATTCCATCTGTTTGTTCGACTCGATTCGATTTGCTCGATCTGCTTATTCGGCCGATAAGGTGTTCGATCAGATAAGGTGTTCGGCCCCATATCATATTCAAGCCCAATTGTATGTTCGGCCCATAACAGTTCTCAGCCCAACACTTGATCAGATAACAGATCAGATAAAAGTTCTCGGCCCAACCTTTATTTCAGTCCTCACATTTTTTAATATTCCAAAATCAGCTCAATACCATTTTTTTTATCCAAAAACGGCCCAACATGTGTTTTTAATTCGACTCGAATTTTTTTTTAGTTGTTATCGGCTCTTGATTCAAAACCAAAATCAAAAACAACATCATAAACTCAAACAATTCATTTTAAACCCAAGTTTAATACTTAACTTCAAGCCCAAAACATGAGAAATTTAAATTTCTTTAAATCCTAAACCGATAAACGCGAACAATATTTGTACAAATTCAAATAATTTCACAATGACTTCAAAAGATGCACTTTCGATCGGATCTGATCTCAAACCTCCCGTGTTATATCGAGGAGAATATCCTTAGTGGAAGAAACGTTTTCTTCACTTTATCAGAAACAGGAGCTAGCTACGGAAATTCAGGAATCTCTCGAGAACGGGAATGCAGTATTTTATGAAGATGTTATTGCTGGACCGGATGTTGTTCTTGTAGTTATCAGTGGTAAACGTCTTCTTACTCCTGATAAATATTCAGCTACACAAAAACGAAGGGCTAAAGGTGATTTACAAGCATACTCATTTATGCTTCAAAGCTTACCTAATGACATCTACAACAGTTTGGATAGCCTTGAAACCGCTAAAGAGTTGTGGAATGAGATCAAAAAGCAAATGGAGGGTACTACGTTAGGCAACAAAGCAAAAATGGTTACTGCCCTAAATTATTATCAATCATTCAAAGCCAAAATTGGAGAAGATTTAGAAAGTACATATCATCGATACTGTACATTGATGAATGACCTTCGCAAAAACCACTTGCTAAAAGAAAATTTGGAGCTCAATATAAAATTCATTCACAGTCTTTTACCAGAATGGGAAATGTTTGGGAATAGTGCCATGCAACACAAAGATCTCAGTCTCATTGATATTCATGAACTTTATGAATACTTGCACCAAAATGAACCTATGGTTAAAAACATAGTGAAAACTAAACAAGAGAATGATGATACTCTTGCACTACTCGCAAAACAACATCAACTGTATGCAACAGCTACTTAAAACAGAGAAAGTATTGAAGCACCTGTGACATCTACAACTGATGATTTGCAAAAAGAACTCGAAGATGTACTTCATGTTATGTCACTTATTTCAAATTATGAGAAGAAGTATTACAAAACACCCACAAACAACAACTTGAAATCGTCTTCAAACTTTAAATCTGCTCCATCTGCTTCAGCAACAAACAACACAAATGATAAGCAAACTCTTACACCACTGGATCCAACGAAAAAATGTTACAATTGTCGTATTGCTGGTCATTACTCACGTGATTGCAAGAAACCCAAAGTTCGTAATTCTGATTACTTTAAACGAAAGATGCTCATGGCTAAGCAAATAGAGGCTGGAAAAGTGTTGTTAGCTGAAGATCTTAGTTGGATGGAAGATTTTGAACCAGAAGATGAAGAACATTCAGCGAACTTATGTTTTATGGCGAGAGAAAATGCTGAGGTTGATGATCGTATTAATGAACTCGATGAGGACGGAAAGGTACACACGTCTCTTCTCTCTAATGAAAATACTTCCATTAATTCTGATACTTGTTTTATTCAAAATCAGATATCTCAAACAGAATTTTTAACTCAACAACTTTTAGTAGAAAAAGATTTAAATGTTCAACTTAAAGATTGTTTAAATATTTTGGAAAAATAAAATGAACAAAATGCTTATCTAGGTGCTCAATGTGTTCATCATCTTCAACAAACTAAAGTTTTGAAACAAGAGAATCTGGATTTACAAACTAAAGTATCAGAATTGACGGCAAAGCATGATCACAATCACAATCACAAACAATATGCTAAGACATGGTATGATTATCAAAGTACTAAAAACTTTTTAGAACGTAAACAACAAGAATTTGACGAAAATGAACAACAGTTTAAATCTTTAAATTCACAAATCAAAGAATTAATGAAAATCTTCATGAACAAAACATCATTTCATCAAATGAAATGCTAAACAAACAAAATATCATAAACACACTCAAGCATGAAACCATTAAATTGAATTCACATATCAAACATCTTGAGGAATTGATTGTCAAAAGAGGACACACTGATCAAACCATTCATCTTAACAAGCCCAAAGACTTCAAATATTTCAACACACGAGAAGGGCTAGGAGCTGACAATCCAGAATACCTTAAGACCGCGTGCAAAATGGTTCCTACATTATATGATTCAAGATACCTACTCAATGGAATCTCGCAACGTTTCATTAGGATGACTGACGAGGAAGAAGAAATAGAGACTTTCAACCGAGCTAGAAAGGAGAATGTCCAAATTAGTTTTAATTACACTGAATTAAATAAATCATATGAAACTAAAAAGGCTCACTTTGAATATGATGATTATTTTCCAATTATAACACCAGAAGAATTTGAGATAAAAGGTAATGTTGTACTTCAACAAAAGATAACACCAAAGATTTATGTTCCTTCTCTCATTCTTGAAAAGAAAATTTACCAACTGGAAAATGAAATCGATGAAACTCATACGGCTTTTGACAAAGAAAAATCTGATCCACAAACTAAAATACATGAATTAGAAGATAAAATCGTCGCAATAAAATCTATTTTTAATGAACAGGTTTCCACTCAAAATGCTTCTTCAAAACCAACGTCTCAAAATGTCAATTCTTCTTCTCCTAAAACTCCAATTCTTTTAAGATGAGATTCTAATTCCTTTGTTTTAAATTTTTCAGATCGAAATTTAAAAACCATGCTTAAGAAGCCAGTGCAAGGAGGAGTAAAAGAAGTTGAGCAGTTTAAGAAGTCTAATACGACTAAGTCTAGTATGCTTAAGTCAAAGGAGCTTAAGAAGTATAGATCTCCTTCGTTTTTAGCTTTTTCTTTTTCTAATTCAAATAAATGTAATAACTCAACAAATTTTATCGTATTGTGTATGATTCTACAATTTATCGTCCTGTTAATTTTGCTGTTAATGGTGTAAATTTGGTTGTTAAAATAGATAAAAATGGAAACACAATTTATTTTGACAGAAAAACTGATCAACCAATTTCTCAATATGATACACGATATTTTGTTAGAAAAGATGCTCCATGTGGTCCTCGACATGATGTATTGCATAAAAATGGTTCAATCATTCATTCATGCATAATTTGTTATCCAGAACCCTGCAAAACAATGCTTGCTCAATCTCAAACATCAAAAACTACACGTTCTTCATCTAAATCTCCAAATTCAGTTTATCGTGTAGTTTCAGCACCTAAAACTCCAACATCAATTTATCGCGTAATTCCTACACATAAATCTCCAAAATTAGTTTAACGTATAGTTTCTGCACCTAAATCTTCAAAATCAGTTTCTCGATTAATTTTTACACATAAATCACCTAAATCCGTCTATCGGGTTGTGTTTGCACCTAAATCGCCAAATTCCGGTTCCTCAACTCCATCTCCTAAGCTAAATTAAAAACAATCCAAGTTTGTTAAATATAAATGGATTCAAAATGAACAATCAAACTGGATTTTAATTTCTCCTGAGAAATCCCTAAAATGGTCTATCAAATTAACAAACACTGAACTACCTCCTTGCAGTTCTCCAGTTCTCTAAATACATTTTTACTTAAAAATTCTTCATAAGACATATATTACTAATCGTTCGGGACCCATAACTGATTGGGTACCACATTTTTATTTGTCTTATGTAGAATATTTGGTATCTATGTAGAATATTTGGTATCTTGATTCTGGTTGTTCCCGACATATGACCGGAAACAAGAAATTATTAACAAATTTTAGAGACAAATATTTGGGAACTGTTCGGTTTGGAAACGACCATTTAGCAGCCATAATGGGTATTGGAGATATAATTCGGAAAAACTTAATCATTCGGAATGTGACCTATGTTGAAGATCTTGCTTACAATCTTTTTAGTATTGGTCAGTTATGTGATAAAACATTAGAAGTTAATTTTCGAACAAAGAAATGTGTTGTTCGCACTTATGATGGAGAAGAACTTCTTACCGGAACTCGTGAGACGAATCTTTTTACAATTAATTTGGACGAGTGACCCCACTTGATGAAGTTTGTTTAATGTCAACGGCGTCGTCAAATGAATCTTGGTTATGGCACCATCGTCTTTCTCATCTTAATTTCAAATCGATTAACAAATTGGTTAAAGGTGGTCATGTTTCTGGTCTTCCAGATATTAAATTTGCTAAGGATCATCTTTGTTCGTCTTGCGAAATGGGCAAAATGACAAAGAAACATCATAAATCCAAACCAGTTCCAACTACTTCAAAACCGCTTGAATTACTTCATATGGCTTTATGTGGCCCAATGAGCGTTCAAACCATGGCTGGTAAACGATATGTGTTGGTTATTGTTGATGATTATTCACGTTATACATGGGTGTATTTCTTACGAACAAAAGATGAAGCTGCTGAGAACATCATTGCCTTCATCAAGAAAACCCAGACAAATTTGGAACTCAAAGTTCATACCATTCGTACTGACAATGGGACTGAATTTAAAAATCAAACTTTAGATTCTTTCCTTGAATCAGTTGGTATTTCTCATCAATTTTTCGCTGCCCGAACACCTCAACAAAATGGGGTTGTTGAACGAAGAAATCGTACTTTAGTTGAAGCTGCTCGTACCATGCTTTCATTTTCAAAACTCCCATTATCTCTTTGGGCTGAAGCCATTAGTACAGCATGTTTCACTCAAAATCGTTCAATCATCAACAAAACTTACAACAAAACTCCATATGAACTCATTAATAACCGAATTCCAAATGTCAGATTTTTCCATATTTTTGGGAGTCGATGCTTCATTCTGAATGACAAAGACAAAATAAATAAATTTGAAGCTAAAGCTAATGAAGGAGTTTTTGTCGGGTACTCACGTGAATCTGCATCGTTCAGAGTATATCATCGGTCGAAACGGACGGTTAGAGAAAGTGTCAATGTTAACTTTGATGAAACTTTTCCAATAGATTCATTAACTACAAATGTTGAAATTCCTCCACCTTCATCATCGCCTTCCACATCTCAAAATGATTTAGATGTCTTCTTTGAAAAGTTTTATGATGATTATCATAACATTCGACATACTTTACTTGAGGAGGCTGGTGTTCCATTTCCATCTGTAGTTGATGTTCAATCTATTACTGTCCCTGAAGTGCAAATTTCAAGTTCAACTTGTTCTCCATCTCCTACTTCTGCTGAACCAACTAACAATTTTTCTCCTTCACATTCAGTTTCATCTATGGAAACTCAATTTTCACTGGAAGATTCCCCACCTTTGCAAAATCAATCATCTACGGACGATTCCCCACCTTCTGGACATGCTGCAAATCCTTTAGATTTATCTTTAGTTCCAGCACAAACTCCACCTTCTGGTCAAGCTGCTAATCCTTTAGATTTATCTTTAGTTCCAGCACAACCAACACCATTGGTGATTGATTTCTCTAGATTCAACGTTAAACGAGTAGATCCTCCACCTTCTACATCAAATGCTCAAACTGCAATAATCCCTCATCCTGAATTCACTAATACCTCAAATATAATTCCAGGTTAACTTCGACTTCCTCATTCCCTTAAATGGACAAGAGAGCATCCTTTGCATCAAATAATCGGTGATCCTGACTCTTCTGTTCAAACCCGTAGAGCCACTGCTGACGAATGTCAATATTCTTCTTTTCTAAGCTCTATTGAACCTAAGAAAGTCAGTGAAGCTCTCTAAGACCCAGACTGGATCCTTGCTATGCAAGAAGAAATCAATCAATTTGAACGTTTAAAAGTTTGGCGTCTGGTTCCGAAACCACCTGGGAAATCTGTTATTGGTACAAAGTGGATTTTCAAAAACAAAAAGGATGAAAATGGGATAGTAGTTCGTAATAAAGCACGTCTCATTGCGAAATGTTATGCACAACAGGAGGGTATTGACTTTGAAGAAACGTTTGCTCCCGTTGCACGAATAGAAGCCATTCGAATATTTTTGGCATATGTAGCACATAAGAATTTCAGAATTTATCAAATGGATGTCAAAACTGCATTTTTAAATGGTATTCTAAATAGGGATGTTCGTTTGGACGGTTTGGTTATATCCGAACCAAATTATTGAAACCAAATAAAGTCCGGTTTTCAAAAGTTCAAACCGAACCGTCCAAACTAATTCGAAAACCAAACCGATCCGAACCAAATAACAATTTGGTTGGTTTAGTTTTATTCGTTTGGCTTTTCCTTAGAATTTTCAAAAATACTACAAACGTATATAAAATAAATAATATTAAGTTTGATATGTAAAATTTCAAAATGATAAACTACTTTGTTCATAAAAACAAGTCTAATTTATAGCTTGTGACATTTATAATGATATATGCAAAAATCTTGACATCAACTTTATCAAAAACTCCAAAAAAGATTGATATCTTGCCAAATGATACAATATAAAATGGAACAAGTGTTAGTATATAAATCATTTTACTATAAGAAATGTAAAGAAAAGGAGTACCATAATTGCTTACAATGGAAACCAACAAGTGTTAGTATATAAATCAATTTACTATATATTACTATCCATTTTTTTGGACAATCCGGTTTTCACGATGGAAACCAAATCCAATCCGAAATCCAAACTATTAATTTGGTTCAAGTCCAAACTGATCCAAAAACCAAATAACCAATCCAAATAGTCCGATCCAAAATGTCCAATTGGACAATCCGGTTATATCCGAATAGCGAACACCCCTAATTCTAAATGAAGAAGTGTTCATTCATCAACCCGAAGGTTTTGTAGATCCAAGTTTTCCTAATCATGTGTATATTCTCGACAAAGATTTGTATGGCTTAAAACAAGCTCCTCGCGCGTGGTATGATGTGCTCTCTAAATTCTTAGCTGAATCTGGTTTTTCAAAAGGAAAAATCGATACAACTCTTTTCATCAAACGACAAGGGGAAGATATAGTTCTCATTTAAATTTAGGTCGATGATATCATTTTTGGTTCTACAAATCCCAAATACTGCAAAAAGTTCTCTGATCTTATGGTTAAACGATTTGAGATGAGTATGGTGGGTGAAATGAATTTCTTTCTTGGTCTTCAAGTTTGCCAATTACCTACCGGGATCTTCATCAATCAATCCAAGTATATCACTGATCTCTTGAAGAAATATCTCATGGATGATTGCAAACCAATACCGACGCCGATGTCGCCTGGTTCTAAATTGCATGCTGATCCTGATGGCAAACTTGTTGATGTTACAAATTATCGGGGGATGATCAAATCTTTATTATATCTCACTTCGATTCGACCATACATTATGTTCTCTACTTGCATATGTGCTCGGTATCAGGCTGCTCCTAAAGAATCGCATCTTCAAGCAGTCAAATGTATATTTCGTTATCTGAAGGGTACTCGAGATCTTGGTCTTTGGTATCCTAAAGAAACTTCTTTTGACTTGACTGCATTCTCTGATGTTGACCATTCTGGATGTATGCTGGATCGCAAGAGTACATCTGGAAGTGTCCAATTTCTGGGAGATAAATTGGTGAGCTGGTCTTCACGGAAGCAAAATTCCGTATCTCTTTCAACTGCAGAAGCAGAATATGTTGCTGCTGCAAGCTGCTTATCCCAGGTAATTTGGATGCAATCACAATTAAAAGATTATGGCTTTTTATACAGCCGTATTCCTTTATATTGTGATTCACGAAGTGCAATTGCAATTTCATGCAATCTTGTTCAACATTTCAAAACGAAACATATTGATCTTCGATATCATTTTATAAAAGATCATGTTGAACAAGGTAATGTGGAATTGTACTTCGTTTTAACTGACTATCAATTAGCAGATTTGTTTACCAAGGCTTTGGACGAAAAACGTTTTAACTTTCTTGTGTCTAACCTTGGTATGCTAAATCTCAAATCTTAATCCGTTTTCTTCCTGGTTTTTCTCTTTTTGTTGTTATTGTTTTTAGTATTATTTTTTTTAAACAATAAAAATGGCTTTCAAGTAAATTCGCTTGAAACCCGTTCCTCAAAGATATTATTGGTTGAGGGGGAGAAAATCGCTATTCATTGGTTGAGGGGAGAATTTTTATATTCACTTGTTAAGGGGGAGAAAATCGACATTCATTCGTCAAGGGGGAGCATTTTTATGAATCTTCATAGGTAAAGGGGGAGCATACTCATTGTTAACCAATTTTCTATTCATTATTCAAATTTTTCAGAAACTCAATCTCAAAATGTTCAAATTTTAATAACTTGAGTTTCATTGTTTTAGTTCAAAACTGTTTTCCTCACTCATATGTTGCCAACGTAGGATACAAGTTTCTGTCAAATTCGTCGATCTCTCTACTAATTTCGATTAGTATTGATTGCATGTGTTTATGACACACTCTTGTCTCTTGCATTGATGACATCACTTTCTATTTTTTTTCCTACAAACAACAAACTCAAATCTTTCACCGGTTTTTCATTCTATGAGTTTAGTTGATGCCACACATCTTGGCATGCTTTTGATCATCATCAAAACTTTTTACTCACATTAAGTTGTTATCTACGTAGGATACAAATTTTTGTCAAATTCGTCGATCTCTCTACTAGTTTCGATTAGTATGGATTGCATCTGTATATGACAAACTTTTGTCTCTTGCGTTGATGACATCATCTTCTCAGTTTTGCTTTCAAACTTAAACTCAAAATCTTTCAAATCGTATTTGAGTTTCGTTGTTGCCATACCTTGGACAAATTCCACTAAATTCTAAATTTTTTTCGAACTCAATTGTTACCAATGTAGGATACAAATTGTTGACAAATTCGTCGATCTCTTTACTAATCTAATTAGTAAAGATTGTATCTGTTTATGACAACCTTTTGTCTCTTGCATTGTTGACATCACACTCTTCTTTTTCATATTACGTTGCAACTCAAATTTTTATACTAAATTCAACAATTTGAGTTTCGTTGTTGCCACGATTTTGGCACAACTTAATCTTAACTGTTAATTTTTTTTTACTCAAAACCATGTTAACTACGTAGGATATAAGTTTTTGGCAAATTCGTCGATCTCTTTACTAATCTAATTAGTAAAGATTGCATATGTTTATGTCAAACTCTTTTCTCTTGCGTTGTTGACCTCACTTTCTCATACAGAGTTGACATTATATGCTCAACATCTGTATATTCCTCACAAAATTTTTACTCATACTTTGTGCTCACAATGTTGTGTTCACAACGTAGGATATAAATTTTGGTCAAATTCGTCGATCTCTTTACTAATCTGATTAGTAAAGATTGCATCTGTTTATGACCAACTTTTTTCTCTTGCGTTGCTGACATAATTTTTCAAACCTTATTCTGATTTTGCACAACTTTTTCATTTTTCAAATACTTGTTTGCAACACTCAACACAAGTTGTTGTTAAATTCGTCGATCTCTTTAGTAATTTCGATTAGTACTGATTGCATCTGTTTATAACAACTTCTTGGATTGATTGTTCTTACCATTTTTCAAACAGTTTTCACAAACCTATAACAATGGAGAAATTATTTTAATTTTTCTCCAAATGGTTCTGATTTAATTCCGAATTATTCATACAATCTCACATACAAAATCGTTTTTGTGCACTGATCTTTGATCCACTTCAAAATTGATCTCTTTTAAACCTCAAATCTTTGCTTAACAATGTCTTCAATCATCCTGTCTTTCAAATTCATCGATCTCTTTACTGAAGTTCTTCAGTAAAGATTGCATCTGTTTATGACTTTAGGTGATTCTTGACACTGTTAATATCTATTCTTCAAATATTTTTCTCAAAGATTCTTGGCGAAAATCAATTTTTATTTGGGGACTACTTGAGTAGTACATGTTACTGGTTCTTGATTACGAAATGCAACGTACAACTATCAGATCTTGGCTCTCGTATTACAACGACATACAATTTCCTCTCTCAGTTTCAGCAAACCAAATATTCAACAAGCCAAATATTCAACATTAGCATGAGGCTCCTGGTCATGATCCTCATGAGGGGGAGAAAATGAGCAAGAAATGAACAGTATCAAGAAGAACCACAAACATCTCATCAAAGAAGAAAATTCATGTCTCATGTACTCAAATTATCTGCAAAATCAGAAATAGTTTATTTCAAGTAATTCAGAGGAAGAGAAAGTGATAAACAATGTGTTAAAAAGGAAAAACAAGTGAAGAAGAAGAAATCAACATATTTACAGAAATCTCTCTCAAATTCTCAACCGTTACATTAAAAACTCAACCAGTTCAAACTGAAACTTACTCATATAAATCTTTCTGTCCAACTACAAAACATCCATATCAATTCAAAATTCCAAATTTCTCAATAACTATTCTTTCCAAAATTCCATAACAACCACATACAATCAAAAGCTTAACCGTTTAAATCCACATTTCCAAACAAAATACAAATCATCCACACCAAATAAAATCCTAAAATGTACATATCATTCTTTCCTACATACAAAACTTACATACATACATATCCAAAACTTTTAACTTTCAAATCATTCTTACCAAAACAAACACACACATCCAAAACTTTAACTGACAAATCATTCAAAAACATTATCATTCTATCCTCAATAAAATCCTCTACCACAAAATTTCAAAACAACCTCTCCATTATCTGAAATCCCAGACAAATCCTTACCTAACTGATATTCCATTTCCCGAAATTTCAAATCTTTAGTAAAACAGTTATAGGATTTCCTCACTCAAACATCTTCAACGGAAAACATACTTTCTTTGAGTATCTGAAATTTCAGATTTCTGCAATGTTATTCAGAAAAATATTTTCTTGCCAAAGACAAACTGTAAGAAGAAACTGAAGTCAGAAAACTGGGATGACATATTAAAGCTCAAAAAGGGGGAAATTGTTAGGACCATTATTGTAATAGGTTTTGACCTTTAATCTTGTTAACTAACACTTGTAGTGTTAAGTGGTAGGAAGTATAAATACTTGTAAGATTGACTTGTAATGTAAGCTTTTTCCCATTTCATTGATTACACGTTACAGAAAGCTTCATCTTCATCTCCAATCTCTTTCAACTCACACACACTAAATACACACACATTGTTCTTCAATTCATCCTTAAACTACATGGATTAGCTTGAATTCATCCTTGTTTGGTCTCTCATGTGTATTCGTGCTTCGTGCGCTTGCACTATGGGTGAAGGACATATATGTTTGAAGGCTATGAGGGTCTAGTTCTTGTTGGGTTTTGTACCAATTTACCGTCACTTTGTTCGTCGCGGAATTACAAACAAATCAATACGATAAACTATAAAATTTAAAGGACCGATTAGATCTACGAGTCTAAGACGGTAACATACAATAATAACTGAAATCGGATTCAAATACTTACGTTAGCGGTGCTCGGTGATGACAATCCTTCAGATCTAGTACGAGCCAGAACTTTTCAACGAACTAGGATTCAAGCTAGAACCCCTCTACTTGATCATAATTGAGGTTGGCATCGAACGAGACAATACATCACTTGGTAGTGTAAAGTACCCTTAAGAAAACTCAAATGAAAACACCACCGAAAACTATTTCGGTCGACGGCGGCAGTGGTTCTGATGACGGAGGTTAGACGGAGCAAGGGCCGAAACTTAGGTATAGGGTTTTCAAGTGTTAAGTGTTTAGGTCAATAACCCATGCATCTTATTTATATGCATTAGTTTGACCAACCCTAATTTGAGTCTAACTCAAATTAGCCCAAGCCCGTCTATTTAATTAAACCCGTTAATTAAACTTAGCCCGATAGAATAACTAGTTAATTACATATTAACTTATTCTAGTCTGTTTAGCCTGTTACACTTTAATTATACATTTAATTAAAGTCCGGTTCGTTTTATCTCGTGTTCGGTTGCGCCTCAAAAGTAACCCTAGTAGGATTTTAATTTATGTTAACCAATCAACCGGTTTATTTGATGACGTTGAACACTATTTCAACAGTTGCTCATTTCCATCATCCCTTTTTCACACGTCATATCACACGTCATCTCTCTCCCTCCAATATAACAGATGTCTTCAATTTGTTTGTTCATAAAAATACAAATCAATCACATATCATATATAACTTGATCGAATGATCGGTATATGAAAAACGACATATAGCTAATTTTACTATAAATGTAGAAATACACATGTCAATTAATACATAATTTATAAAATCATATGTTTTATGCCTAGGCTATCGTGGACGTCCACACAACCCTAGCATTTATGTATTTGATTGGTTTGTATACTCTCGTAAAGGCAAAATATTAAAGGGATATGGTTGGCAGCTCTATAATTCTTGATCGGTTCTTATGGTTTGTATTACACAATTAACACTTGGTCGGGTCGTGCTGGTAATATAAACTAATAATATAACCGGTTTAATTTTATGTTTCAATTATATTCTAAATACAAAATAATTGCATAATGTTGGTTCATTCATGATTGTAGGGAAGGATGATCTTATATTGGTGTAAATAGGTATAACGGATCAGGATTACATTTGAAAAACAAAATATTGTCTAGCTTAATTATGATCTAATAACACCTATTCTGTATTTCAAATGAGCGATACTTATAAAAAACCGTGACCGTATACTTCTAGTTACTTATATCAAAGCGTAACCAAAAGTCGTATCATTTTATGCAACATATGACTACATTTAAATTAAGAGGTCGTATTAACCAAAAAACAGTAGTTGTAGCCCGTAGCATAAAAGTGTGATAGGGGAGGGGGGAGTAGTTGTGATCAAGGTTCTAAAAAGCATAAGGCGTGGCGTGACGTCGACATCAAGCTTCAAGTCATGGCGAGCCATGGCGGGCTGTGACATTGTTCAATGTGTGACTTAAGACGACAAACATTTTATATAATTTATTTATATACGTATATTAAATTAAAAAATATTATACATGTATTGATTTACATAACAATTCACATATAAAATTCATAAAAAGTGTTAAATCTAAATTTATAAATATATATGCCATATTTTTTTTAAGAAAAATCAATTTTCACAGCCGCCTTATAATTTTTTTTTTCATAAGGCGCGTTTTATTGTTCCTTATCACGCTTTTTCTCACGCCACGCCTTGCCTAGACGCTATGGCATGTTTCGTAACGTCGACGCCGCGTCACGCATAGCGACGCCTTGGCGCACGTTTTTTAGAACCTTGGTTGTGATCATGCATTCTATCTTGTGTGACCATAATCTATTTGCAGACACATATTTTTTTTTTTGTTATTTTGTGTGAGCATTGTGTAACCGATATTTACATGAATTTATTATGATAGTGGTGTTTGTTATTATAGTTCAGTCATGAAAATATATGTTTATTATGACTATTGTATACCTTTTAGACGTATACAATTACTCAAACAATAGTGAAAAATATAATAAGGGCTTACAATTTGTTTTTGAACCATGGTTATCATATAACTTACAACCACACATGTGTTATTTACTATGGAGATTGCTCCGAACATGTAAATTTTAAATATATGTAAGTATGACTGTTTTATATCTTTTGAAATAGAAATAGAAAATATAATATATATATAAATGAGTATATTAGATTTATAGACACAAAAGTGTTTGTAATTGTGACCAACAAGTAAAATGGTACCCGCGTTCCGCTGCGGATTTTATGATTCACTCATATAGTTGTCGGAGCATCATTACATATTTATCTTTTTCTTTTTTCAGTCACTTTTTGTTGCCGATTATTATTTATCATTCATATAGTTCCTAACGGTACAAACTTCAAAATACTTATTTTAAGTTTTTTCTTTACATTACTAAACAACTCTACAACTTATATAAAACCTTCATATTTTCCTCTTTATACTATTAAAATTAATTTTATTGCAAATGTTATCAACATTGTATTTATGTTTTTTTTTTAATTATAAATAATCTATTTATTATTAACGTGTCAATATTTTGTGTCTAAAATGCAATATTGATCAAAGTAAGAATCTAACTTCCCCTAAAGAGTTGAACATTTTCTTAACTATCAAAGTGGTGAGCAATAAATCGTCGTTATAAAACAATTATATGCTTCAAAAAGAAATTGGGTAGGCCCCTTATTTTATCTCAAAAATAAAATATAAAATAGAGAGCTAAATAATTAAATGTACTACTATATTAATTCAAAGGAAGTTGGGCTGGACTCTTTACTGCCAATTGTGTGTCATACCCATCTCAAATAATAGTAACTCCGTTCCTAAATAATTCCGTTCTGTTGAATATCTTAATGAACAGTAACCTCCTATGCCAATTGTATTATAAGTACAATTCAATATTAACTTCAGACATCAACGCTTGTTTTAATATGACCTATTTTATAGTATGGATGTTGGGTTTTCTATGCATCTAGTCGCACTTTACTTATGGCGGAAATTACAATTAACTTGACCGAACATTGACCCGATTTAGAAGAACTATTTGGACCGTTAGATTTACAATTCTAACGCAACTAGAATTATTTAATAACTAATTAAATAATAAATTCAAAACTTATGTCGTTGCGGTTTGGTGAAGATGACAAACTTGTGATCTTGTTCTTGCCAGATTAACACACAATGCTTAGGATTCAAGTAAGAATCCCACTGTTGGTTCACACCCAAGATTGATCACGAACAAGACGATATACCGCAGTGTAGTATAAAGCACCTTGAGAAACAAACACCGAAAGAAAATCGAAAACTCCTTCGACTTCCGGCGGCGGCTACATCGGCGATGCGGCGATCCGACGGCGGCGGCTCGGTGGTGGTGATGTTCGGCCGAATGCTTGGAGGACAAGGGAGGCACAAGTGATTAAGTGTATTAGGTTAAACCCTTAACCTTATACTTGTCCAAACCCAATTAGAGTTAAACTCTAATTGGTCCAAGCCCATCTTTAATTAACCATTAATTAAGCCCACAAGTAATTAGTTAATCTAATAACTAATACTTTGCCCGATACCATAAACTAGTTAATTACTCATTAACTAGATTAGTCCGTCTAGCCCGAAAGTCTATTTAATTAAACAATTAATTAAACACTATGTTATTACTCGTGTTCGTTGATTCATCGAGGGCAACCCGAATAGGACTCTAAGATACCCGAATCGTAATACCGGTTTATTTGATGTGCTGGACACTATTTCCAACAGTCTCCCACTTGGACATCTCATCAACTATAAGTGGTATGCGTAAGTGTATCCTTTAGAGTGTGCATTGCATGTGCAACTGCTGAACTCTGAACTATTAGAAACAGTCCTATGATAAGTGATCATTTGTCCTTCGTTACACGATATCACATAACTGTTGGAATTATGTGCACAGTTAGTCAACCTATGATGATACATCAAAACCTACGAAACACTTAATGGTCACACCGGTGAGTGCATGTAATACGAGCAAGATATGTAATGATACTACGAAGAGGAATGATTCATAATAGTTATTATGAATCAGTTAAGTATTAAGTTAAGTATAACTTATTACTAGATTAGTTTAACTAACTAATTAATACAAGTATTTGTATATTTAATAGTTGAGTATGTAACATCCCGAGACCCGACCCTTAATATTTTATTACTTTTGGTAAGTAATATCTTATTGTTTAATATTTTATTATTTTATATGATTTTTTTTGATTTAATTGAATTAATTGTATTTTTAACCATGGGGTTAAAAATTAGTAAAACTGAGATATTTAAATGTTAAAATGATTTTTACATATTTGGGTTCATTTCTGAACCGGGGTTCTAAAAATATCTTTGTTGTTAAAATTGGAGTTAGTTAGGTCTAATTAAATTATCTGCGAACCTATTATCCTATACTGTGTTTAAATGAAAATACCTGTGTTTGAGTGAGGGGTGTACGTGTTATGTGTTAGACATCTGTCAATTTACTCCTTAATTTCTCTAGTCTCTCTCTCTGTCTCGACATCACACACAACACACATACATTTTTGAAGTTTTCTCTCAAAATTGAAGAATTGGTGCTTGAATCCTTTGATTTCTGCTGTAAATTCGTGATTAGAAGCAAGATTAAGTAAGTTTCCTTCCTTCTTTAGCTAGGGTTTGATGTTCTTGATGTAGAGATGAACTAGGGTTCTTGAACTAGTGGGTTTTCTTGAAGTTCTTGTTGAATCTTGATGAAAATCCGAAATTGATGATTAATTTGGTGTCTATTTGAGTTCTTGCAAGTTATATGTGATGAATTGTTAGTTGTAGTGCATTTGGTGAAGCTTTCATAAAGCTCCATCAATGGTGGATTGGGGAAGAAGATGGAGATCTTCCCTAAATTGGTGAAAAGTGAATTTTGATGTTCTTGATGTTGTGTTAGGTTAGTTATGCATGTTAGAATGGTAATTGTTAATCATGAAGATCACTAAATAGCTATTGTGAAAATGCATAATTGATGGTAGTGTTTGGCTAGATGGAAATTTGGTCATAACTAGCTAAAATTGTGAATTGTTGACTTTGGTCAAATCTGGGAATTGACTTTTAGTCTTGTATGGCTTGTAAACTTTAATTATCAAATTCATGCTAGAAATGTGTTAGTTGAATGAATTGTAAGCTCAAGTGTGTAGGTTTCATGTCTTGACCCGTTTGGTTGCTTAATTGTGAAATTGACTTAAGTAAAGTCAAAATTGGTAACACTTGCAATTGGATGCAAGAAGTATGTTGGTTATGTAAATTGGATGTTGATCATGTAGTTTAACTCATTGGATAATGTTGTGTGAATGTCCGACATATGATTCTTGTTTTGACCCGTTTGGGCCTAAGGTGCAATGTGACCAATTGGCATAACGAATTGACTTGTTGAAGTTTAGACTTTAGTATTGTTTATATGTGCAATTGCAAGTAATTGGTTATGAGATGTTGTTGCAAGATTTGACTTTAAGCTTGTATTATTTATTAAACATTTGGTGATTTCGGGTAACTAATTCGGTATTCATTTTGTACAGGAAAAGGGAAGGAGCCTCAGTGATATAAGATCATTGAGCTCGGCACAAATAAGGAAGCTAAGGTGAGTGGACTTAACCTTCTTTCTTGTGTGATGTACAAAATTAGGGAATGGTAGAGTTTTGAGAAAAAGTGCAGGAATTGGGTATCTGGGAGAGTTCGCGTCGCGAACTTATGGTCGCGATCGCGAACTCGGGACAGAGAGTTTGGGGTCTGGTCGTGATGTAGTTCCCGAATCGTGAACTCTTAGTTCGCGACGCGAACTCTGAGTTCCCGACGCGAACTATGTCAGGAACAGGTTCTTGGCTGCAATTCTTTTTACAAGTTTATTCTTGGTCTAGTGGTTAATGGTAGTATGTGCACATGTTTTTTAGAGGTTAGCTATGGTGGTTTTCGGCTACGCTTCGTTACTCTTGGCAGGGGCGATCGGACTCCTTCGTATTCGTTATGTAAGGAGGGATCACCGTGCCTCTAGTAAAGAAGCCATCGGTTGACTGTTGTTGGCCGACAACAGTTGAAGGTCCTCGCCCGACCGCCGATCCTCTTTTAACGTCCAATTGCTTGTGGAAGTTTGGACGGGTTTCCCTATTGATTTCCCTCGATGTTCTAATTTGTTGTAGTTATGCAAATTGACGTTTATTTCTATTCACTTAGCTTTGTGCTAATCCCTCATTTGTTGACTCTTTTCAGGTTGTGGATTAGGCTTGTTTAGAGTCGGGTTTTGGAAGTATGACCGCACTCTGATTTTGTATACCGGGTCGAGCCTGTTTTAGTAACACCTTAAAATGTTTTAAATATTTAGTTAATATGTAAAGTTTTTATGTTGTGTAATAATTTAGGATGTATGTCTTCTTAAATCGCTTCCGTATGTTTATTTATTTAAAAAAAAAAAAAAAAAAAAAAAAAATGGCTCTAGATTGTGGTGTTACAATTTGGTATCAGAGCCCGGGTTTGGCGATGGTTGCACATTTAGGTGTACCATTCCCAAATCTTGGCTCGAGTTGGTCAAACTTCCATAATTTTGGGAGTGGATTAGTCGAGTGAATATGAATTGTGTGTTAGTAGTAGTTAGTAATTAGGTACTAACGATTTAAACTAATAGTTCGTGAGATGTTGTGTTTGTTACAGATATGACAGATAACGATCCTAATCCGCCGATAACCATGCCGAACCCCGAACAAGGAATCATTGGTACTTCTCGGGATACAAATGAAGACAGGGAAGATTATATTATAAGAATGGAAAGTCGTTTGGAACATCTTCAGAATCTGGTTGATAGCATGAGCCAGAACCAAAATAACCAACCCCCAAATTTCCCTCCCGTGTTTACTCCATCAATGTCCGTTCCCTCCATGCAAATTCCCACAACTCCCGCTTTTACCATGACGGTTCCCCTAATGTCAACCACACCTGAACCTAATCCAATAATGTCACAACCACAATATTTTTATGTTAACCCAAGCCAAGGTTTACCTCAATACCAATTCACTAATCAACCTTACCCATTTAGCATGAAACCAAGTTGCACTTTCAAACAATTTCTAGATTGTAAACCTCCTGAATTTAGTGGAAGTAGGGACCCTAATGTCACCATGAACTGGTTAAGAGAAATGGAAAGAACATTAGATGCTTGCGGGTGTGATGACCAACACCGGGTCATGTATGCCACACGAAAGTTAGTTGGTGGGGCTATGAATTGGTGGGATACTTTAATTGAGCATCTACCCAAGGAAATCAAAAACAGTATAACATGGGATCAATTTAAAGAACAAGTGTGCAAACGTTATTGCAATTCGTTTGAAATGGATAGGATTCGGTCGGAATTCTTAAATTTGCGGATGACTGAAAGGATGACAGTTGATGATCTGATCGAGCAATTTAATGAAAAACTGAGGTTTGTGCAACAATGGGTTCCCGATGAGCCATCGAAAATAAAGCATTTTATTGGTGCTTTGCGACCCGAGTACCGAACCACAGCAAGGCTTGCAACCACACTTTCACAGGCTTTTGATTTGGCTAAAACTGTTGAAGGTGATTTAAATTCTCGTGATTGGATGACCCAAGATAGACCCGGGTATCAAAAGTTCAAGTCCACACAATCGGGTTCTCAACAAAGCAAGAAAGGGAAAGGAAATCAAAGGTTTACTAGTCCGAATCGTAAACAGTCGGGTGGAAATTCGGGTCAAAGGACACAGTGGTGTGTTAGATGTAGATCTTCTCATAGTGGGACTTGTACGGCCCAGACGATGCGGTGTGTCAGGTGCGGACAGTATGGGCACGAGATGAATGATTGTAAATTCCCAAGAAGTGTTTGCTGGAATTGTCATAAAGAAGGTCACCGAGTAGGTGATTGTCCCTCGGATAGAAGATCGGGTTCGGGTTCTGGGTCGGTTGGGGGATCGGTGGCATCATCTCCTCAAAAGAGGAAGAACCGTCCTACATCAGAGGGTCGAGCTTTCAAAATGACGGTTGAAGAGGCTACCACTACTGATGATGTCATCACTGGTATGTTCCCGATAAATAACATTGATGCACGTGTGTTGTTTGATTCTGGAGCTAATCGCTCATTTATTTCTGTGAATTTCCATGCTAAATTAAAATTGCCTACATCTGTGGTAACTACTCCATTGGAAGTGGAAGTAGCTGATGGTTATGTGGTACTAGTCACAACATCTGTGACTGGGGCAAATATTAATATTGATGGGGCGTGTTTTAATATGTTTTTACTCTTAATGCCAATATCTGGTTTTGATGTGGTCCTTGGAATGGATTGGCTTAGTTTAAATAAAGCACTAATAAATTGTGATAAGAAATTGATTTCATTTCCATTGCCTGACGGGACACACGTAGTGGCCCGTGGGGATCGGGTTAATACATCTCTCCCTATTATTTCATTCATGAAAGCTAGAAAATCTCTAGCCAAAGGATGTGAATCGTTTCTTGCTTATGCTATTGATGTCAGAAAAGAAAAGCAGGTTGTTAGAGACATCCGGGTGGTATCGGAATACCCGGAGGTCTTTCCCGATGAGTTGCCTGGGTTACCTCCTATTCGGGAGGTAGAATTCAAAATTGATTTGGTTCCGGGAGCCAGTCCCGTAGCCAGGGCTCCGTACAGATTAGCACCGTCAGAAATTCGGGAAATGATGACACAGATACAAGAGTTATTGGATAAGGGTTTCATCAGACCGAGTTCTTCGCCTTGGGGTGCACCAGTTTTGTTTGTTAAAAAGAAAGACGGCACTATGAGAATGTGTATTGATTACCGTGAGTTGAATAAGAGAACGGTTAAGAATAAGTATCCGTTACCGCGTATTGATGACTTGTTTGACCAGTTGCAAGGGGCTTCATACTTTTCAAAGATCGATTTAAGGTCGGGTTATCACCAAGTCCGGGTTCATGAGACCGATATCCCAAAAACCGCATTTCGAACGAGGTACGGTCACTACGAATTTCTAGTCATGCCATTCGGTTTGACGAATGCTCCCGCTATATTCATGGATCTTATGAACCGAGTATGTCGACCGTATCTTGATAAATTTGTAATTGTTTTTATTGATGATATACTAATTTATTCCAAAACCGATTTGGATCATGAGAATCACCTAAGGCAAGTTTTAGACACTTTGAAACGGGAACAACTCTATGCTAAGTTTTCAAAGTGTGAGTTTTGGCTCCGGGAAGTTCAATTTTTGGGGCATGTTATTTGTAAAGAAGGGGTGAAAGTGGACCCGTCTAAGATAACCGCGGTGATGAATTGGAGTGCCCCGAAGACTCCATCCGAAATTAAAAGTTTTCTAGGTTTGGCCGGTTATTATAGAAGGTTCATCAAGAATTTCTCAAAGATTGCTAGTCCGTTGACAAAGTTGACACGAAAAGATGTTCCATATCGGTGGGGTGATGATCAAGAAAGGGCGTTTCAATTGTTAAAACAATTATTGTGTCAAGCTCCAATACTAGCCTTACCCGAAGGCTCAGATGATTTTATAGTTTATTGTGATGCATCTTATTCGGGTTTGGGGTGTGTACTAATGCAAAGAGACCGGGTGATTGCTTATGCCTCTCGTCAATTGAAATCCCATGAAAAGAATTACCCGACCCATGATTTAGAGCTCGCGGCGGTGATTTTCGCATTAAAGTTGTGGAGGCATTATCTTTATGGAACCAAATGTGTTATATGTACCGATCATAAAAGCCTTCAATATGTTTTCTCACAAAAAGATTTGAATGTAAGGCAACGAAGGTGGTTGGAGCTCATTAAAGACTATGATTGTGAAATTCGGTACCACCCGGGGAAAGCTAACGTAGTTGCCGATGCCTTAAGTCGTAAGGGATCATCGGAGGTGGTTCAGTTTATGCGTATGGAAATCGTGTCCGATCTTGTCGATAGGTTGAGAATATGTCAAATAGAAGCCTTAAAAGACGAAAACTTGAAATCGGAAATTATGTTAAAGCGGAAAGATGAGTTGGTTGATGATTCGCGAAGGTTGAAAACGTTTCGGTCACGAATTTGGGTACCGTTACTCGGGGGATTACGGGAATTAATATTGGAAGAATCGCACAAATCACGTTTATCTATTCATCCGGGTTGTACAAAGATGTACAATGATTTGAAAGTTTTGTATTGGTGGCCCTCTATGAAGTTAGATATTGCCCGTTTTGTTGAAAAATGTCATGTTTGTGCTCAAGTCAAGGCCGAACATCAAAAACCGTATGGGTCGTTAAAACAGTTAGATATTCCCGAGTGGAAATGGGAGAATATTACAATGGATTTCGTCACGAAATTACCTCGTACCCAAAAGAACCATGATATGATTTGGGTAATTGTCGATCGGTTGACCAAAAGTGCTCACTTTTTGGCCACAAACGAAACCGCATCACTCGACAAATTGGCTAAGTTGTATATAGATGAGATTGTTTCCCGACATGGTATTCCGTTATCTATTGTATCTGATCGGGATCCTCGATTCGTTTCCAATTTTTGGAAGAGTTTGCAAAGAGAATTAGGTTCTCGGGTGAATTTGAGCACGGCGTATCACCCACAAACAGATGGTCAGACAGAAAGAACCATTCAGACTTTGGAAGATATGTTACGGGCTTGTGTAATGGAATATGGTGGGTCGTGGGATTCTCATTTGCCTTTGATCGAGTTTGCTTATAACAACTCGTATCATTCGAGTATTAAGATGCCACCATATGAAATGTTGTATGGTAGACGGTGTAGAACTCCCACATGTTGGCTCGAAGCGGGAGAAAAACAGTTTGCGGGTCCCGAGATTGTTCAGATAACGGCCGATAAGGTGGCGATTGCACGTGAAAAGTTAAAAGCCGCTCGGGATAGACAGAAAATGTATGCGGATCCACGGCGTCGACCCGTAACTTTTGTTGAAGGTGAACGGGTTTATTTAAAGGTTTCTCCGTGGAAAGGTGTTATCCGTTTCGGGAAACGGGGAAAGTTAGCACCGAGATTTATTGGCCCGTTTGTTATTCGTCAAGTGGTGAATGACCAAACCGTTGCACTTAATCTTCCTCCTGAATTGTCGGGTATTCATGACACGTTTAATGTGTGTTATTTGAGGAAGTGTATTAGTGATGAGGAAATACCGGTATTACCGATTGCAGATTTAAAGGTGGATTCGAGGAAGCGGTTAATTGAGGAGCCGGTTGAAATTTTGGATCGTAAGGTAACAAAGTTGAGAAAGAAACAGATACCGATGGTTTTGGTTAAATGGAGACATAGTTTGGGTGCCGATATGACGTGGGAAACCGAATCGGATATGAAGAACCGTTATCCGAATTTATTTGATCAAGGTGAGATTCCGGGGACGGAATCTCTTTAAGGAGGGGAGATTTGTAACATCCCGAGACCCGACCCTTAATATTTTATTACTTTTGGTAAGTAATATCTTATTGTTTAATATTTTATTATTTTATATGATTTTTTTTGATTTAATTGAATTAATTGTATTTTTAACCATGGGGTTAAAAATTAGTAAAACTGAGATATTTAAATGTTAAAATGATTTTTACATATTTGGGTTCATTTCTGAACCGGGGTTCTAAAAATATCTTTGTTGTTAAAATTGGAGTTAGTTAGGTCTAATTAAATTATCTGCGAACCTATTATCCTATACTGTGTTTAAATGAAAATACCTGTGTTTGAGTGAGGGGTGTACGTGTTATGTGTTAGACATCTGTCAATTTACTCCTTAATTTCTCTAGTCTCTCTCTCTGTCTCGACATCACACACAACACACATACATTTTTGAAGTTTTCTCTCAAAATTGAAGAATTGGTGCTTGAATCCTTTGATTTCTGCTGTAAATTCGTGATTAGAAGCAAGATTAAGTAAGTTTCCTTCCTTCTTTAGCTAGGGTTTGATGTTCTTGATGTAGAGATGAACTAGGGTTCTTGAACTAGTGGGTTTTCTTGAAGTTCTTGTTGAATCTTGATGGAAATCCGAAATTGATGATTAATTTGGTGTCTATTTGAGTTCTTGCAAGTTATATGTGATGAATTGTTAGTTGTAGTGCATTTGGTGAAGCTTTCATAAAGCTCCATCAATGGTGGATTGGGGAAGAAGATGGAGATCTTCCCTAAATTGGTGAAAAGTGAATTTTGATGTTCTTGATGTTGTGTTAGGTTAGTTATGCATGTTAGAATGGTAATTGTTAATCATGAAGATCACTAAATAGCTATTGTGAAAATGCATAATTGATGGTAGTGTTTGGCTAGATGGAAATTTGGTCATAACTAGCTAAAATTGTGAATTGTTGACTTTGGTCAAATCTGGGAATTGACTTTTAGTCTTGTATGGCTTGTAAACTTTAATTATCAAATTCATGCTAGAAATGTGTTAGTTGAATGAATTGTAAGCTCAAGTGTGTAGGTTTCATGTCTTGACCCGTTTGGTTGCTTAATTGTGAAATTGACTTAAGTAAAGTCAAAATTGGTAACACTTGCAATTGGATGCAAGAAGTATGTTGGTTATGTAAATTGGATGTTGATCATGTAGTTTAACTCATTGGATAATGTTGTGTGAATGTCCGACATATGATTCTTGTTTTGACCCGTTTGGGCCTAAGGTGCAATGTGACCAATTGGCATAACGAATTGACTTGTTGAAGTTTAGACTTTAGTATTGTTTATATGTGCAATTGCAAGTAATTGGTTATGAGATGTTGTTGCAAGATTTGACTTTAAGCTTGTATTATTTATTAAACATTTGGTGATTTCGGGTAACTAATTCGGTATTCATTTTGTACAGGAAAAGGGAAGGAGCCTCAGTGATATAAGATCATTGAGCTCGGCACAAATAAGGAAGCTAAGGTGAGTGGACTTAACCTTCTTTCTTGTGTGATGTACAAAATTAGGGAATGGTAGAGTTTTGAGAAAAAGTGCAGGAATTGGGTATCTGGGAGAGTTCGCGTCGCGAACTTATGGTCGCGATCGCGAACTCGGGACAGAGAGTTTGGGGTCTGGTCGTGATGTAGTTCCCGAATCGTGAACTCTTAGTTCGCGACGCGAACTCTGAGTTCCCGACGCGAACTATGTCAGGAACAGGTTCTTGGCTGCAATTCTTTTTACAAGTTTATTCTTGGTCTAGTGGTTAATGGTAGTATGTGCACATGTTTTTTAGAGGTTAGCTATGGTGGTTTTCGGCTACGCTTCGTTACTCTTGGCAGGGGCGATCGGACTCCTTCGTATTCGTTATGTAAGGAGGGATCACCGTGCCTCTAGTAAAGAAGCCATCGGTTGACTGTTGTTGGCCGACAACAGTTGAAGGTCCTCGCCCGACCGCCGATCCTCTTTTAACGTCCAATTGCTTGTGGAAGTTTGGACGGGTTTCCCTATTGATTTCCCTCGATGTTCTAATTTGTTGTAGTTATGCAAATTGACGTTTATTTCTATTCACTTAGCTTTGTGCTAATCCCTCATTTGTTGACTCTTTTCAGGTTGTGGATTAGGCTTGTTTAGAGTCGGGTTTTGGAAGTATGACCGCACTCTGATTTTGTATACCGGGTCGAGCCTGTTTTAGTAACACCTTAAAATGTTTTAAATATTTAGTTAATACGTAAAGTTTTTATGTTGTGTAATAATTTAGGATGTATGTCTTCTTAAATCGCTTCCGTATGTTTATTTATTTTAAAAAAAAAAAAAAAAAAAAAAATGGCTCTAGATTGTGGTGTTACAGAGTAAATATACAATGTGTTAATTATAGATTATCCATGATATGATCTAAAGCTATTGAATCATATAGTGATTGGATAATATTATTGTCTAATTAATTGTTAAAGGTATAAAACACAAGTATATATATTTCGTGTATGTATATACCGAAATATATAAGTGTATAATACTAAAACATTTGATAATTAAGTGTGACAATAATAACTAGTAAAACTATAAGGGATGGAAGTGTAAAAGGATGAGTTTAATTAAGAAGTTAATCTTAATTAAACTAGAAGGGTTCTAAGTGAAAGATCTTCTATTATATATAGAAGGCTTAATGCTTAACCTAATTTCTTGATCCTTGCCCATAAGCCACGAAATATACTTCCTCCTCCTCCCTATTTCGGCTGAAACTTGGAACCTAAGTTTCGTGTTCTTCGTTCGTCGTGTTCTTCAAGTATTGAAGAACAAGTTCATTGCAAGGATCAACTAGAAGGTCGCTCGTTGTGTTCATCATCAGTGGACTTTCTTAAGCAAACATTAAGGTGTGTTTTGGGAAACCCTTTTCCCTTCTCCCCTCTTGTTCGAATTCGGCACCAGGGTTCTTGGTAGTAGTCGACGAACACACACAAGCAATGTGTGCGTTCGAGTTCTTCGAATAAGGTTTCTTTCTTGTTAATCAAGTGTGATTTCCAAGTTCCTATAATCCTTTAGGGTTTAAGGATTAAGTTCAATCTCAGTTCCACTTTAAGGGATTGAACTAGCTAGTTGGTTTAACCGGTCAAGAACACCATCATGTTCTTACCAATATGGTTCGAACCTAGTCACTAGGGGGTTGGCCCAATGGGTTGATCAGTGTTATGAAACCCTTCAATAACTGGTGACATGGACTTGTCAATCACTCTAGTTACGATTATGTTTCCTGATTCGAGATTTATGATGATGATTTGACTACTTAATTGAACTTTCAATTTAGTCATGACATGCGCATGTACTTCAGTGTCACATCAAATCAACAGGGGGCCCAAAGATATCTCCTCTCTCACTTAGATCAGAGGGAACGAATAAACTTTAACTACACCATCTCCTTCATAGTCATCACATGATACATGGAACTAATCTATATAGCTACCAGTTACGAATAGCGTCGGAGTTAGACCAATGCATCACGAAATCGTACTAGGGAGACGATGCATCTTGGTTTGAAGACTCATACGATATTACCCGTCTCACTATTACCCATGATGAAGTCCATGGGGGTAATTCTCTGACCGTGGGTTAGTCCAACATTTAAATACACCTTTTAAATGCTCATGTGAGTAGCAACAATCTCCATGCAATGTTCATCCTTTTGAACAATCTACTAACTCTCCCATGACATCTTAGTTCAGTTCTCATTCCCATGAGAACGATTGACTGTGGACATTTAAGTAATCTCTTAGGTTACTTTGGAATAGGTTCTAAACATGCAAAAGGTTGAAATGAAATAATTAAATACTATATGAATGATAGAACACTTGCATATTATTTAATCTCCATAAATAATCATCAATTCATACAATTTAATTTTCACTACAAATTTCAAATGAATAACACTTTATGATAAGTCACTATGAAATCTAATTCCTATCGTCCTCTCATGAGCATCATGCTTGGCACGACTCAGTGCTTTTGTGAAAGGATCAGCCGGGATGTTTTTCGACGATACTCTAGTCACTATGATGCCTCCTTCCTCAACACGCTTTCTCACATAGTGATACTTTCTGAGTATATGTCTGGTTCGACTATGATCTTTGGATTCTTTAGTCAAAGAGACTACACCTTCATTGTCACAGAAGATTTTCAATAAAGTCCTTGATGCTTGTTACGACACCAAGATCACCAATGAAGTTCTTCAACCATGTGGCCTCTTTTGCTGCCTCACTAGCAGCAATATACTCAGATTTAAAAGTTGATAGCTCCTCCGTTTAACAAGAACACTCACCCAGATTGTGAGCACGAGTCGTCTCTATCCGTTTGGAAACTCGCATCACAATAACCTTACACAACAATTTCGTCTTTCCCACCATACACTAAGAACATAATCTTTGTTCTCCTTAGGTACTTGAGAATCGTTTTCACCGCAATCCAATGATCGTTGCCAGGGTTGTCCTGGAACCGACTCACCATACTCAAAGCGTATGAGACATCCAAACGAGTACATATCATGGCATACATGATCGATCCAATCGCCGAGGCGTAGGGGACTCGACTCATCTTTTCCAGTTCTTGCTGAGTATTGGGACATTGACTCTTAGACAATGTTATGCCATGGTTCATGGGTAGATACCCTTTCTTGGAATTAACCATACTAAAACGCTTTAGTATTTTATCCAAGTATGTACTCTGGCCCAATCCTATTAGACGTCTTTCTCTATCTCTGTATATCTTTATACCGAGTATGTACGCTGCATCTCCTAGATCCTTCATTGCGAAACATTTTCCCAACCAAGACTTCTTGCAGTGTAGGAATATGATTTCCAATGAGTAGTATTTCGTCCACATACATTACTAGAAAGACTACAACGCTCCCACTAGCTTTGATGTAAACGCAGGACTCATCTTCACTTCTAGAGAAACCAAACTCCTTGACTTTCTCGTGAAAGCAAAGATTCCCGCTACGAGAGGCTTGTTTCAATCCATAGATTCATTTCTCAAGCTTGCACACTCTATCAGGATATTTCTTGTTGATAAAACCTTCTGGCTGTGCCATGTAGACATCCTCAGTAAGTTTCCCGTTAAGGAAAGCGGTTTTAACATCCATCTGCCAAATTTCATAATCATGAGATGCAGCTATGGCAAGCAATATTCTGATAGACTTTATCTTGGCTACTGGTGAAAAGGTTTCATCATAATCAATCCCATGAGTTTGAGTATAACCTTTCGCAACCAACCTAGCGTTATAGGTGAGCACATTCCCATCCATGGCTATCTTCTTCTTGAAGATCCACTTGCACCCAACGGTTTTAATGCCGAGAGAAGTCTCAGTCAAGTTCCATACTTGATTGTCATTCATGGACTGAATCTCACTCTCCATAGTCCATAGCCCTTTTCCACTTTTCGGCCTCAGGGCCTTCCATAACTTCCTTATAACTTGATGGCTCATCATCATCAACTAGTAAACTATTACTAGTTGAAGCATCACCTTCAGCAATATGGTAATCATAATAATCACCAAAATTCTTAGGAGGGCGAACAGTTCTAGAGGATCTACGTGGAACGGTAGGAGTTACATAATCTTCCTCAACAGGAGTCTCATCCTCTGGTTGAGTGCTAGTGTCAACTATAGGCCCCACTACATATTCATTGGTTGACTCTTGACACTCTTCAAGATCAATTTTGTTCCCACTGTCTTCTTTGGATAATAGCTCTCTCTCAAGGAAGAATCCTCTTCGAGATATGAACACTTCGTTCTCTTTCGGACTATAAAACCGATATCCAAAAGACTGTCGTGGATAGCCAATAAAGTAGCACTTCTCTGATTTATTATCTAGCTTGTCGTGAGATTCATGTCTTACATAAACCTCACAACCCCATATTTTCAAATGTTTGAGGGAGGGAGGATTCCATGTTCACATTTCAGAGGGAGTTTTGGCAACCTTCTTAGTTGGTACAAGGTTCACGATATGTGCTGCAGTTTCTAAGTCATATCCCCAGAAACTCACTGGAAGTATTGATCGACTCATCATTAATCGTACCATGTCTAACAATGTTTGATTTCTCCTTTCCGACACTATATTAAGTTGTGGAGTTCGTGGAGTTCGTGGAGGAGAGAGTTGAGATACTATTCCACAACTCTTGAGATAGTCGATAAACTCTTGACTAAGATACTCTCCACTCCTATCAGAGCGGAGCATCTTAATCTTCTTGCCCAGTTGATTCTCTACTTCTTTCTGAAACTCTTTGAACGTTTCAAAAGTATCAGACTTATGTTTAATTAGATAAACATAATCATATCTACTGAAATCATCAGTAAATGTGACGAATTATCGCTCATCATGTCTAGTGTTTGAATTGAAGAGTCCACCTACATCAGTATGTATGAGATCCAACAAGTCTTTGCCTCTTTCACATGACCCTGTGAATGGCGCCTTTGTCATCTTGGAAAGTAAACAAGACTCACACACATCATCTGATTTAAAATTAAATGATTCTAACACTCCATCCTTTTGAAGTTTAGCAATGCTTTTCTTGTTTATATGTCCTAAGCGACAATGCCATAGACATGACTTATCCAATACACCTTTGGATGAATCAACATTTAATATTAGATTTCTATTGTTTACGCAACTAACATTTTCATATATACCAGCACAAGGAATAGCTTTAAAGTAAAACACATCATTTTTATATACTAAAATGGAACCATTTTCATTGTCAAAAACAAACTTAAAACCATCCTTAAACAATGCGTAAAATGAAACAATGTTGTGTGCCATATATGGCGAAAACAAACATCTAATAAAGTAATTGAACGACCAGTACTAAGCATGAGCTCATAATCTCCAATCTTGGTGACAGCAGTCGAGACTCTGTTTCCCATTATTAGATTCAGCTCACCATGCTTCAGCTTCCTACTATTCTTTAGTCCTTGCATATCAGTGCAAATGTGAGTACCACACCCTATATCAAGGACCCAAGAATTTATACATTGAAGCACTGTGAAGTTCAATCATAAATGTACTTGAGGTGCCATACTTTTAGACCATGTGATTCTTCACATTATCTATGTACTTTGGACAGTTTCTTTTCCAGTGAACCATTTCATTGCAATGAGAACACATTGAATTCTTTTGTGTTATTAGTGAACTTCTCTTTTCTTAAGCTTTCGTTGGCTATGTCCCACCTTAGCTTCCCATTTTTCATTTGGGTGAGAAGGTTTACTTGTCGTAGCACCATTTGATTCAATAGTTAACATAGGAGTATCAGAATTAAAGTTATTGTAACACCCGTATTTTTAAAACATCGTTTAAATCATTTAAAATACATTTTCCCAATATTCGACATATTGTCCAAAATACAGTTTAACAAAAACTTTAGAACCTATATCAGAGTTTACAAAAATACGGTGTCACCAAGTATATCAAAACCATAGGCAACGGGATCTACCTATTAGCTCCCGAGCTAAACATCTATAGGCCACTTCTAGTGCAACCTTCTATCACTTCAAAGTTGTACCTGAGTACATAGCCACAAAACAAACGTAGTACGTGAGACAAAATAGTCTCGTGAGATACAAGGGTTTTAGACCCAAATAATAATAATCATAGTTTCATAAATATATAAACATATATATAAATATAAACAATCTCACTACCGGCTAGTCACCCTACCGTGACTCTAGCAATCTCTGCTCTCCTAGCAATCATATTTAACTATCGGGTTGCCCCCGCACTAGCTAGAGGCACAACATATCTAGTTATCGGGTTGCCCCCAAACTAACTAGAAGCACATTAACTTATTAACCGGGGATCCCCCGCATTAATAAGCTTCAACCAATTCTAGTATATAAACATATACATACTAGAAACATACCGGGGATCCCCCGAATTGCTCAAGATAACGGCAAGAGGGAATCGCCCAATCTACCGATACCTGCCTTACTCGCCGGACCTTCCTCCAGTTAGCAAGACTACTACCGTGGATGAGTCGATGGGAATCCACCCAACTGCCCCTCACTCCACACCTCATGACCGGGGATCCCCCGCGTCATCACATCATCTCATTCTTACCATAACTCATCAGTTATTCCAATCAAAGCCTTCGACTATCACATCAGTCATCAACAAGTTAGTTATCTAGTAATAACTATATATAACTAGTTCAACATAGTGTGAACGTACATGTATGGTCCCATGGACCCAATCATAAGCAATCTACACATACTTCTACATCTATGAACCCTAGGAGGTTCATATTCACTTATTTCATAATATACAATTCTTGTCTATCGACACCATAATACTTTTATCTCTTCGTGACCGTAATGCATAATTATTACCAGCCACATCATAATCATTTTCATATATATTCGTTCATTTCTTTTATTAGTAACTCTTACCAATAGGTACTCATTACTTATCTAATCATTTCTAATTGCTTTACTAATACATAATTATTAATAAAGACTCAATATACATTATATTACTCCATAACTTCATTATTATGTAACGTCCTGAAATTTTAATAATCAAATAATATTAATTTCATCGTCATATTTAAGTTTAAAATGGATAATAAGTAAATTAGTTACAATGAAGTTTAAAGATTCATATTTTTATTAGACGCGTTAATTAATTAGACGTTATTTAGTCGAGTGGGCGCGTCGGGTTCCAACCCGGTTTAACGATCGAGAGTTTAGTGATGTTTTAATGAGTCGGGCCAGCCAAAGGCCAAGGCCCGGGCTTTTGAATTTTGGGCTTGACTAATTTAATTTGCATTATGCCCTAAACCCATTTATAACCCCTAAAACCCCTAGTTCGTTCTCCAGTTCTTTTTAGCAGCAACCTTTGTAGTAGTCATTCGTCAATTTTGTGCATCAAGAGGAGAGCAATTCATCTTTTAATGATGGCCGGTGGATGTGGGTGGATCATTTGGAGTAGATGTTCAAGAAGTGGAATCAAGGTAGAATAAGAATTCAAGATATTTGTTCACGTGAATGTTTAGTGTGGAATGTAGATTGGACGCAAGCAGCTCAATTTAATTTGAGCAGCTTGCTTGCTGCGTCCCAATTCGAGAGGAAGGATCATTTGAGTAGCTTCCTTGCTGCGTCCCAATTTAAGAAGAATCAAGAGTGATTATTGTTGGTGCTGTAGTTGGTATTCGGGTATCGTTTGGTGAATCGCTAGGTATAATTCTTTCGAGTTTTCGTATTGTTAGGAGTTGTTATGATTAGAAATTTAAATTTGAATCTCGTGTTACTGAATTTCCGAGCCAAATAGTTTTGTTCAGTTTCATTTAGCTTGTGATTAATCGTTATTCCGTCATCATTGATTGTGTCGGTTCAATAGTTTAAATCGTGACTTATTGCTTGTTGATTGATATGCTGTTTGGCAGATTCGTTTTTCTGAATTTTGTTGATTTTTGAACATCTTCGGGACTGATTCTGGGTTCGGTTTCTTCTGAACATCCGTTGCTCCTTGAGTCAGGAGACCATGGCCGCTGACCGTTCGTTATTCCGAATTATGGTCAGTGAGTTATGGTCATATCGGTGAGATGTCGCAGTGCTGAAATTTTGTTGAAAGTTTCTTCAAATTCATTTTTTAAATTGTAAATTGTTATTGAACCATTTTCTTGTTGTTTTCGATTGGGACCGTGAGGGATGGACGACACCCATCCGGGTGTCGGGATGAAATCCCTAGGATCGGATGTTAATAAAATTCGTTTCTTAAGGCTAGATTAATTGTTTAATTGTTTTGGTGCAATTGGCAATTTGGAAGTGATGTGATAGAACCGAGGATGGTATCGAGCCCACGGGCTCGGTTGTATGACGTCCCGGGAATAAGTTACATTATCACCTAATTGATTCTAATGGCACGTTCGATGAATTTCCAATTTTTGTCACCGAAAAGGAAACCGAACCCGTAGGGTTCTCGGTTTCCCAATCGGGAGACTTTTTGCAATAGGATTTTTTTAGAAATCATCCATAATTTGAGAAATCGACATTTTAAACTGCTGGGTATCTAAATTTGGAGTGCTCGGGTTTTTATGGGCCGGGTCGGGTTGCTAAAACGGGTTTAAAATTAAAGACGTTTTCCGGCAGATTCTGCCGCTCTGTTCTAAATTGTTTTTGACCCGCTTAAAATAACTTTTTGGATTTTTGGCCCGTGATGGTACCTTGTTTTCTGAGTTAGCTTTCCAATTCCGCAAACCTCGCGTCAATCCGATTTACGGTTTAAAAGTTATACCTGTTTTAATATCCTGCTGTTAGGAATGTGACCTGTATGACATGCCTGTCTTGCAACACTGTTTTGAGACACTTAGAGTCTGTTTTAGCCAGTGACCGTCTCACAGAGATATGTAGTTCTGGTTGTCTACTTTTCCTGGTAAAAATATGGGATAAATCTACTGCACAGTTTAAGAGTTATAGCAGTTTCCGTGAGACCGACGGGTGCTGCCAGTTTTCTAAATTGAGTCCTTAGAACGGATTGTAATTCGGGTTTCATTTTTATGCTTTTAGGATCATCTAGGAATAACCGAGCAGCGCCTTATAGTATTGAGGATCCTTTGGAGCTTACGTTTTCTCGAGGTGAGTATTCTCACCGTGTATTCAGTTTTAACGTTATACATGCATGACTTACGTGTTATATTACTTGCACCTTAATTGTTATCTGAGCTTGATATGTTATCTGAGTTTGATCTGTTATCTGAGTATCTGAGCAGCTGTTTACTTATTCATGATCTGAGACATTGTGCCTGGGTAACTGAGCTCGGTACAGAGTCATTCTGTGCTATTACTTGCTAGGGCAATCTGAGATAATTATGTTAAAGAGATAATAAAACATAATAACACACATCTGAGTTTTGGGATCACCTCCCGTCTGAGTTTTTGGGATTATTCCCGTCTGAGTTTATATCTGACTTGACACCAAAGAGCACTGGTGTCAGACGTTTTGACTTGGCACCGAAGAGTACTGGTGCCAGGCCTTTTTGACTCAACACCGAAGAGTACAGGTGTTGAGGTGGTGTGAGGCGGGTCGAGGTTGATCTCTCAGCCCAAGTCACACTAGCGCGCTATATAAATTAAAATCTGAGTAATAAAATCTAAGAAATAAATCTGAGTAATTAATCGAGTAGATTCAGAGTAGGAGTACACCGATGTGCCCTCATGTGTTGTATGTTATGATTGTTTGCATTTTGAGAATTATTCACTCAGCTTCCCCAGCTGACCCAAACTTTCCCCCTCATTGTTTCAGGTACCAGCAAAGGAAAGGAGAAGGTGGACGGTTGACCGCTGTATCTTTTCATTACTGATGTGGACATCATTTAATATTTTAAAACACTTTACTTTATCTTAACTATTTCCGCAATAAATATGTTTTAAATGTTAAATATTAATATCTGAGATTTATTTATGGGACCTTTTGATTATAATTTTGTTTTCAAAAATTTTAAAAATCTTGTAAATTTTAGGGTGTTACATCATCCTTAAGCCTTCTATTTATAATAGAAGACCTTTCTCTTAGAACCCTTCTAGTTTAATTAAGATTAACTTCTTAATTAAACTTATGCTTTTACATATTCATCCCTTGTAATTTATCTAGTTATTACTTTTACACTTAATTATTAAATATCTAGTATTAATACACTAATATATTTCGGTATATATACATACACGAAATATACTTGTATTTATACTTTTAATAATTAATTATATAATAAACTTTATATAATCTAAACAATAATATTATCCAAACACTATATGATTTAATAGCTTTAAATCATATTATGGGTAATCTATAATTAACACATCGTATATTTACCCGACTAGTAAATGTACAAATACTTGTATTAATTAGTTAGTTAAACTAATCTACTAATAAGTTAAACTTAACTTAATACTTAACTAATTTATAATGACTATTATGAATCACTCTTCTTCGTAGTATCATTACATATCTTGCTCGTATTACATGCAATCACCGGTGTGACCCTTAAGTGTTTCGTAGACATGGATGTATCATCATAGGTCGACTAATTGTGCACATAATTCCAACAGACTCCCACTTGTGCAAGTTCGTAACCTTAGCTTGATGACACGAGCTACAGTGGCCCTCTAGATAGGCATATAGGTAACCAACCCCATAGAAACAACTTTATGTGACCAAGGTATAGTTTTAAAAAACTCTTTAACAACGTCGTCTAGTAAAGAACACTATGTCTTCACTTCTTGGGCAACGTGTTTAGGTTCATCCCTTGCAGCACGATATTGTGATAACGAATACGAGCATGGTAGAAAATATCAACCATTGTACTCGAAATCATTTCTTGACTTCTTGAATCAAACTGATGTGATAAACTGATGTGTACTCGAAATCATTTCTTGACTTATTGATACAATGTATATCTACCTTAAAAAGCATCACAAGGTGATCCGAGGCAAAGCAAGGCACGGTGTAATGTGAAAATACGGTTCTTAACCCTTGTAAAATATATTAAAGATTACTTTTGGTAATATATTTTACAAGGAATTTAAATATCAAGGAGGACATCTTTTACATTAGTGTTAAACCAATGTTAAAGAGCCAAATAAAAATTTAGCATAACTTTAACACACTACCGCACCTTGTGTTGTTAGTGTATAAAAGCTCGTCTAAACCCAAGTCATAGCTGATCAAAACCCGTCTAAACCCCTATTGTGGATGGAGATTCAATGATTAATTCATAGATTAAGCATAAACAATTAGGAATTTGGAAGATTAAGATGGTGAGAAAACTTGAACAATTCTTTGCTATGGATATGACAATTATAAATTAGGGCAAAGCTTCATTGTAATTAGGTTACTACTAACTATTTATACATATGACTAATATCAACTAAATATACAATGGTCCCTAGACTATTGGTTATAACAAATGTGACCCAACAATAAAAGATGGTTGTTCAATTCCCTATTGACGACTCTTGTTCCCACATATTTGATCATCATCGATGTTCTCACAGATCGATCAGGTTCTTCTCCCTATAGCGAGTTTAATATATCATCAATTTGATCTTAATAATTGGAGGATCGTGTCAGATGTAGCAACACTCTGTTATATATATATATATATATAATATATTATTTTTTGTTTAACAGGTCTTTAATGCCATCAAACAATTTAATTATCCATCATCATAATTGATAATTCAATTCTTTGACCATTTAATATATCTGCATAATAGTCTTACTAGTCATTAAACAATTTAATAAACCATCATATTTTGGTTCAAACCTCACTCAGTACATATTTTGGTTTGAGTAAATTATACGAATGGTTCCTGTGGTTTACACAATATTTTGGATTTGGTCCCTAAGTCTCAGTAATTACACCCATGGTCACTGTGGTTTACACTTCGTATTGGTTTGGGTCCCTAATAACAGACGTCAAATATGGCTGTTAAATTTTTTGAAATAACTAAAATACCCTTAATCTTTGTTCTGGTTTCGTCCTTTTTGAGTGGTTGTTTGCTACCAGATGCCACCACCACCACAAATCACAAATGGACTTAATTCGGTCACTTTTCGTCACCATTTGTTTCACCTCCATCTGCTCGTTCTTCGGTGTTTCTTCGCCGGAGGAGGTGGTGGCTGTTGGTTTCCCCTGTTCACCGGGAGATAGCGATGATGAAGATTTGTTCGTACATAAAATATACAAAAATTAGTTAACAGTGGAAAAAGCAAAAAGAGACCAACTTCGAGAATGGCAACTCTCCGATACAAAGCAAATTACACATAAAATATTCACCGACTTCTTTACAGAAAACAAAGACTACTTATTATATAGAAATTGAAATTAACTGGTCCTACAAAGAAGGACGTGAACTGCCTTTTCCCTTTCAAATTTCCCCTCTTGTTTATTGACCCAATGGATCGACCCATGACCCAAACATGATATTAAATTGTTCCTGGTCAATTGTGTTGACCCGTTTCTTTTTCCTTGTATAAACTTGGAGATTCCTATCATTTCCCCTGTTCACCGGGAGATAGCGATGATGAAGATTTGTTCGTACATAAAATATACAAAAATTAGTTAACAGTGGAAAAAGCAAAAAGAGACCAAATCTCTCACGTCTTTCTATCTGTAAGCCCTAATTTCTCATCACTTCAAACACTATCTCTCACTACTTTACTTCCAAATCGCTTCATCAAAACTCAAAGCCCTAATTTTATTCTTTTCCAAATACAATCCGCCATTGAAGCCACACAAATTCATTATTTAGGGATGTAGGTAGAGCTTGAAATTGATGTAATTTTAATAGAGATGGTGATGGATGCAAGACGACATTCGTGAATTTTCCGCAGCGTCGATCGGCAGTCATCTATTTGATTTCTTATTTTCTTCAAGTATGCTTCCACGTAATAGTTCCACATATCGCCAAGACGCCAACGAGGGAATTAATTTGGTATAGAGCACCGGCGACGATGAGTTGTGGAAGGTACAACCTTTGATGGCGGTTGCTCACCATCTTTTTCGCCACCTGCATCACCGGCCCTCAACCACGTCTGTGATGGAGGTGATGAAAATCACCTGTTGAAATAAATTTACCATGTGGGTTTTATTGATCAAGAAACAATAAAGTTATGAAATGGGTGTAGGATGTGGAATTCAAAAAGAGATTTGATGTAGGATGTGAGTACAGAGAGGAAGGAGAAGATAAGAGAAGAAAGAGTATAAGTTAAGGGGTATTTTAGGCACTTCAAAAAATTTAACAGCCATATTTGACGTCTGTTAGTATTAGGGACCAAAACCAATACGAAGTGTAAACCACAGTGACCACGGGTGTAATTACTGAGACTTAAGGACCAAATCCAAAACATTGTGTAAACCACAGGAACCATTCGTGTAATTTACTCTTTTGGTTTAGTCCGCTTACAGCTGATTTGAATTTTGAAGACTCGTTTTTCCCAAATAACATGGACAGAGAAATACCACATCTTTTTTTACAGTTTATCTTTTTTAAATTAATAAACTTTACTCATTCAAATACGCATGTAAACAAACTGAAAGTTCAACGAACCGTTTTCGTGCACTGTTCGGCGGGAGTTCGTTTATGTTCGTTCGTCTAGTTAAACAAAGAAACAAACACGAACACGAATTTGTGTTTGTTTAGCTTAACGAAAGAACACGAACAAAGGTCCAGTCGTTTAATTACACCTGTGAACATGAGTATGTGTTCATTCGTGAATGTTCGTTTACGTTTGTTCTTTAGTGTTCATTTATGTTCGTTCGTTAGTGTTCATTTGCGTTCGTTCGTTAATATTCGTTTGTTTATGTTCAAATTTTATATCAAATATTAATTTTTGTTTATGTTCATATATATGACTTTTCATACATACTAGTTAACGTTTTGTTTTACGACATCTTTATTTTATTTAGGTATATTTTAAGGATTTAATTGAAATCTTTTAAAAATTTACATTGTGATTTCATTGTTTTATTTGTCAACAACTTAAGTTTTTTTTATTGTTCTTCATTTTAAGTTTTGTTAAGTCGTTCGTAAAGGTTCCACTCTGTATGTCCATTCGTTTATGTTCGTTTACCTTTTTTCTGAATTATTCACGAACGTGAACACCTAATTTCCTTAACAAACGAACACGAACACAAAAGCCAGTTCGTATAAGTGCTCGCGAACTGTTCGTGAACACTTTTTTTCCTTATCAAACGAACACAAACAAAGTCTCATTCGTGTTCGTTCGGTTCATTTACATGCCTACATTTAAATTACGAACTACTCCCCTATAAATGCATAGTCTCTTCTTTCATTCTCTTGCAAATCCCACTTTATTCACATCTCTCTCTTTCTCTCTCTCACACACACAATCAGACACACATAAGCACTCTCTTGCTAGACATAAATACCCTGTTTGTTAGTGTATTTTTATTCATATACAAATCAATTACATATAATAAAGTTTACAAACCAAATAAGCCAGAAAACACTTGCACGATGGGGCAAAACGGAGGTGTCGATGAGAAGAGTTGGATAAGTGATTTAGAAAACAATGGAAATAAAATATTCAGATCTTGGGTTGAAAAAGAGCAAGAGAGAGATAACGAGCATAATCATAACTATGCTCGTTCAATCTCTTGTCGAGAAATGGAGTCTTTGATTGCGTTATGCGACACATTATTACCATCAATCAACAATATTTCCAATGATGATTCACTTGTCAAGCTCTATCAGACTTCTGCTTCTATGATTGGAACTCCAGAGAAAGTAGGTGCTCGATCTCATCATTTAGTTTAGACATTTGTATTAATTAAATGAGCAGGAAGATTTAGTACGTATGAAGCAATATCATATCTCTATTATTATTTATGATTTAGTTAAATAGTTACTAAAGTTTTCTTTTTAATTCAATGAAGGTGGCGACGATGATGTTATTCAACACAGAGCATCCGAAGCAAATCTTGGTCCGGTTGACTTTATGGTTGTTATCCACATGGATTGGAACATTGATTCTGTGTGGAAGGGCAAGTTTATCGAATCATTTTCCGTACGTACAAAAATTCTCTAAGGTTTCGCCTAAGAAACGAGAAGAGATACTTGTATCGTGGTCTCTCAGCTGCTTTTTTCTCTTGAGACTGCTTTTCCGTGGGCTGAAACTAGTCGTTCCGTTGGCTTTCTTCACTCAGGTAAGTTAATCTCCTAAAAACTGTTTTCTTTATTTAAACATTTTGAATCTATAGCTTATATTTACAATTTTACACTGGGGTTCTAAAAAATGAGTAAACATTGCCATACGAGAAATAACTCATGATAGTAATGTTAGGTGTTTAGTAATAATGTGTGAAAAGATGACATAAACGTGCCTTATCACAGCGCGTTATAAAATTTGAGTTTTTTTAGAACCTTGTTATTAAGTCATCTCCCCAATCTATTCCAAGTTTGCTACACATATTAAGGATTCCGCTAAACGTGAAAGCTAAAAGCGTACATTAAGATATTGTATTGCTTCATACTAAATTATCTTTCTGATAATTTGATCTATACAGAGTTCAAATCAAATGATAAAAGTATGGAACAAAATTAAAAATATTTTATATGTAAATCAATTTATATATAAAGAATAATGTATTTTTATATGATTATTTATTGTGTTACACGAGTTTTAGTTTAAAAAGAGTATGTATAAGATGTAAACTTTTACAGTTTTACACACTTCTAGAAAGTGCGTGCAGGCAAAAACAGAATTTTTTTTTTATCTTCTAAAAAGTTGTCATTTATTTAAAGTTATGTATATTGATCGTTTGCGTGTGTCGTTAATACAATGTTACTAAATGTCATTATTTTAATTAATGATTGTATGAAATTTGTGCAAAACATCTTCAACAACAAACAGTAGCTTAAAAAATGGATGTTGCCTAACGTGACAAGAACCGAAGACCTGATATTTCATCATTTCTACACTATAAATCTATTTATCCATTAACTTTACTAAAAATAATGTTGAATGTGCACATCAAATTTAATACTTTAGTTGGAGATTATTTCTTTCAAAAAAATATGTGTTTTTGGTAGGGGTGACAATTCAGGTTATGTTCGGGTTCGTAGGCCCACAGATTGGCGGTTAGTAAACGTTCAACCTGAAACTGACTTGTTTTTGTAAACGAGTCGGATATTTAAACCATAACTTGTATATGTAAACGGGTTAAATGAGTTAGCAAGTCAAACAACTTGTTATTACACAAATTTATAACAAAATACGAAAACATCAAAATAATAAGTAAACATGCTAGTTCTTATATAACTTTTAGTTAAGTTTGAACTAGTAAACTTTATACTAAGTACATATAGTGTCCGGATCCGGTGAGGACTCAAAAATCGATGAGTACTACGAGGACTAAAAAAAACTCCGAAAATGATCTAATACAAACTTTTTTCAAAAAATTTCTTTTTTAAACATAAAATTCGTAGCATATAAGATCCAAAAAAAATAAAAAATTTCAAAAACCATCCAAAAAAAATATGGATCATAATTTTGATCCACAAAAAAATATGGATCATTATTATGATCCTAAAAAAAAAGTGGATAATAATTTTTTTTTCAAATTTTGTTTTGGTCAAATGTAGTAATAATCATGGGGAGTTATATATATTTTTCTCGAAATTTTTTGAAATTTTTTTGAGGTGTTATCGTGAGTCCTCGCCGTTTTCTGAGTCCTCACAGGATCTCACTTATATATATATATATATATATATATATATATATATATATATATATATATATATATATATATATATATATATATATATAGGGTCCGGATCCGGTGAGGACTCTTTTCCTCGCGAAGACTGTGAGGACTCAAAAAAAACTCTAAAAATGATCCAAAACAAACTTTTTTCAAAAAAAAAATTTTTTTAAACATTAAAATCGTTATGTATAAGATCCAAAAAAAAATCCCAAAAATGATCCAAAAAAAAATATGGATCATAATAATGATCCACAAAAAAAATCTGGATCATTGTTATGATTCGCTAAAAAAAGTGGATCAAAATTTTTTTTTGAATTTTTTTTTTTTGTCAAATGTAGTAATAATCATGGTGGGTTATATATATTTTTTTCGGAATTTTTTGAAATTTTTATGAGGTGTCTTCGCGAGTCCTCACCGAAAAAAGAGTCCTCACATGATCCCACTTCTATATATATAAGAACTAGATCGAGTGAGGACTCTTTTTTGGGTGAGGACTGCGAGGACAAATCTAAGTCTTTAATCCATAAAAATTAATGGCTAGGATTGAATATGAAAAAGATAAACAATTTTTGAAGTTTGGGGGTTTTGTGTAAAGTTTACCAAAATAATGGGGGGAAAAAGAAAATTTAGAAGGTTAAATAGTCATTTGCAAACACTTTCTCTCTTCTAGTGCCACATGTCAAGCCTTGATTTGATGGATTTTTTTTACCCCCACCTTTGTTTTTCGGCCGTAACATTTTTTTCTTTGTAAGAAAAAACAACAAATGCCAAAGTTTCTTAAAATTAAATTATCTACAAAATGAGTATAGTCATGAAAATTTAAAAAAAAAACGGATAAAATATTGGATCATTTTGTTGAATTTGGATCATTGTCAAAGTTTTGAATCATTTTGTTAATTTTGGATCATTGTCATAATTTTGGATCATTTTGTTATTTTTGGATCATTATTAATCTTGCATAAACATAATTTTGCATAAATAATTAGTCAAATAATATATCATATATAATTTTGGATTATTTTGTTCATTTAGGATCATTTTATTTACTTTGTACGATTGTTAATTTTTGAATCATTTTGTTATTTATGGATTATTGTCAATTTTGGATTTTTTTTCTTCAAATTTTCATGACTATACTCATTTTGTAGAAAATTTAATTTTAAAATTTTTGGCATTTTTAGATTTTTTAATTTACATATAAAAAAATAGTTATGGGCGAAAAACGAAGTGCGGGGAAAAAACTCACTTCCAATTATAGGAAGACAAGTGGCAAAAGGAGGAAAGGGGGGTTTCGAAAATGTCTTTTATGCATTTTTTAGGATGAGTGGACGAAAATTGTCCTCGCAGTCCTCACCGGGAAAAAAGTCCTCACCGGATCCGAACCTTATATATATATATATATATATATATTATATATTTCAATATATTTTAATAATTTAACGGGCTGACATCGACGTATTTAAATTATCATTGACCCGAACCTAACCCGTTTAATAAATGGGTCAGTTGAGTCACCTAAGACTAACCCAAACTTTTTTATTTCAACTCAAACTTATTTATTTTTATATCAATTTCATATCAGAATTCGTATTGCATAATAAATTGTCAACCCTATATTTTGGTATCTAAATGGAAGAAGGTAAAATCCAATAAATTGTAGTGATGATGCAGCTACTATTCAAATTAAGGGGTAATCTATAAAAATATACTTCGTAAAATTTGAAAAAGTTAAATTTTATGTTACACTCAAAATTTTCAAAATATATTGTGATACATGCGACTCGATACAAAATTTGATAAGTATACGTATAAAAATAGTCTGCATCCACGAAAAAATTGTTTAGAAGTGCATCCGTCGCGTAGAAATGATCTGATAACACAAAAAAATTATATAAACGAACATCAGTCGAACAAAAAATGATCTATTCGCACAAAAAAATCTAGAGTCACAAAAATTGTCTTTGAAAGAATTCGTGAAATTTTTATGATTATTTTAATAATTATCTCTAAATTAAAAATATGTATACTAGGTTGAAAATCCCAAGGCATATGTTTAATGCGAGTTATTATGCATACATAATGCAACATGGACTTCTATATCTCTTTATATAAAAAGATAACGTGACATATAATTTGTAGAATTGTAGTACACATCCTTCGATTCATTACAAGTGATATATTATTTCATGATTTTGGAGTGAATATATTATAATAAGGGTTTTGCTAATGACAACCCTTAGGGCTGTCAATAACATGCATTAAAATGTTGTACTTTTATTACCGGATGAGAGATACCTAAAATGCAGGAGCTGGTTGTTGATTAATTTACAAGTTTTAATGCGTTTATTGACAGCCATAAGGGCTGTCATTAACAAAACCCTTATAATAATAGTTAAATTAGATTAATTAGATTATTAGTGGTGAATGAATCTTACACATTTTGAATAAAGTGAAGTTAATAATGTTTAAAAGTAAAGAGTAAGGGAAATGAGTCATTTCATTTTATTAAAGTATATAGTTAGTGGGTGAACATCCCACTATTTTTTGCCAAATAAAATAATATTTTCAAAATATATCACTTATTTTATATTACACAAAAGAATGTATAACTTATTTTAAATCAGAGGAATTTGAGTTAAGAAAAACATATCAATTATTTTGAATCGAAGAAAGTATAAGTAATGTATCGAGCATTTAAGTTCGTGTCCCATCAAAAAGGTCGGAATCTTTCTATCTTTCTATAGTTATACTTTCTTCCTCTTAAAGTTATTTTCAACCTTACTTCTTTTAATTTATTCTAAATTAGCTATTCACTTCAATTATTTATTTATCAAGTTTTTTATTTTATATATTTAAAAATAAAAGGAAACAACACTAAGTACATACTATAAATAGTAACAACTTTTTTCTAACTAATTAAAAATTATATTAATTAATAAATTGTATTTTTCTAATTATTTTAATTATCATAAATAGAATAATATTATTATCATGAATACTATCAGTAAATATCTCCTAAAAACATTTTCTCTCTCCCAACTTATATTTTAATTAAAAGTAATACCAAACACCGACTAACTTATATAAATATCAATATGTATACATTTATACATTTTATATAATATAATAAAATATTTATATTTATATTATATACTAAGAATTATATTTAAAAAAAAGTTGCATATGTTGTGTATATTCGAACCTAAGCGACCCCATCTCAATTACACAAAGTCTGTCACGAGCTGGCTTGAACTTTACAAATAAGGTTTGAACCGAGGCGAGCTCGAGCTTCAAGTCTTAAAATTTAAACGAGCCAAGTTCGAATTTATGCGAGATCGGGCTTGGCTGGTCTAATAATACTTAATACACGTCTCCGAAAATACGTAGAAGTTTTATGTAATTGGCCTTTTATAGTTCATCAAGTAAAATTTTATATATTATGGTGTAGGTAAATGAGAAGAATGAGAACCCTTCTTGGAAAGCCATAGACTATTGTGGGCCAGACCCTGATTTTATTCAACAGAATCAACATCAAAATATCAACACAGAAAACTTGTTTGGGCCACTTTATAATGGAATCATCCACCTCAACAAGCCCAAACAGATCATTGTAGAAGCCCTACTAAGATCAAAACTAGCCATCTCAATTCCTTGTAATCCGACCACACACTACAAGAATCCCAACAATCCATCTATGGTCATCAAATGTGATGCAGTGGTAGTTGGTTCTGGCTCCGGCGGTGGTGTGGTCGCCGGAGTTCTTGCTAAATCCGGTTACAAAGTTGTTGTTTTGGAAAAAGGGAGTTACTATGCAAGAAGTAATCTTTCTCTTCTTGAAGGCCCATCCATGGAAGAAATGTACCTTGGAAAAGGATTGCTAGCCACTAGTAACATGGAGGCGGTGATACTAGCCGGTTCCACCGTAGGCGGTGGTTCCGCGGTAAACTGGTCAGCATCAATCAAAACCCCAAAACACGTGTTGACCGAATGGTCAAAGTGTTACGAGCTAGAGTTGTTTGAGAGTAAACTATACGAAGAAGCTATGAATGTTGTGTGCGAAAGAATGGGCGTGCAATCCGAAGTTGAAGACGAAGGGTTCAATAACGCGGTTTTGCGAAAAGGGTGTGAGGAACTAGGTTATCCAGTGAACAACATCCCACGAAATTCGCCTTCGGATCACTATTGCGGGTGGTGTTGCCTTGGGTGTAAAGATGGGAGGAAAAAAGGTACCTCGGAGACGTGGTTAGTTGACCTAGTTGAATCGGGGAATGGTGTGATTTTACCGGGATGTGAAGCGGTTAAAGTTGCATGTGATCGGAAAAAAGGTAGAGATCGGAGTACGGCCAAAGGGGTTGAATTTGAGTTCGTGCATCAAGACGGGACAAGAGACGTTTATTTCCTCGAGTCAAAAGTGACCATTGTATCATGTGGAGCTATGTGCACACCACAACTACTGAAAAAAAGTGGATTAAAGAATCCGAATATCGGGAAGAATTTGCATATTCATCCGGTGGCAATGGCGTGGGGCCATTTCCCATCGGATAAATGGCCGGAGGTCGAAAAAAAGAGCTACAAAGGAGGGATAATGACTGCTATGTCAACCGTGGTGGCGGATTTTAAAGGGTCCGGATATGGTGCAGTTTTACAAACACCGGCGTTACACCCGGGCATGTTCTCAACACTAATGCCTTGGGTTTCGGGTTCGGATTTCAAGGCCCGAATGACCAAATTCTCGAGAACGGCCCATGTTTTTGCATTGGCAAGAGACAAGGGGTCGGGCGAAATACACCCGAAAACAACGATTACTTACAAAATGGACATTATCGACGAAGAGAATTTGAAAAAAGGGCTAGAGAAATCGCTTAGAATACTAGCGGCCGCGGGAGCTGAAGAGATTGGAACTCATAACAACAAAGGGAGAACATTATTTGTAAAGAAGGCAAGTTATCGTGAATTTGAGAGTTTTGTGAAAGAGGAAAGCTCGTGTGCGTTGAGAGATTTGACAACGCCGATATGTTCTGCACATCAAATGGGAAGTTGTCGAATGGGGGTTGAACCAAAGGGGTCGGTTGTGAACCCAAAGGGGGAGACATGGGAAGTTGAAGGGTTATTTGTGGCAGACTCGAGTGTTTTCCCGACGGCTTTGGGTGTCAACCCAATGGTCACTATACAAGCTATTGCCTATTGCACTGCTCAGTCTGCCCTTGAATCTCTTAGAAGAATGAAGGACACCACCTATCATATATGATTTTGGAAATACTATTTTGTATGTTATTAATCCAATGTTGATGTTATTTAATGAAACATATAATACATGTTTGTTATCTAAAATCAAAGTTATCAATACATGTCTTTCACAATTTGAACACATAACTCTCTTACTACTTGTATGCTTTTCTTTTGATATAAACTGGTGATATATGATCAGGGCTAGATTCAAGAATTCGGATGTCATGTTCAATTTACAAAAAAAAAAAAAAACACACTAAAACTTGTAAATTTTAAATTTACAAGTGATAAATTCTAATTTGTATTAAATTTCATAGTTAATTACATATTTACATGCGTATAAACTTAATTAAAAATTTGGGCGGGGAGGGTTCTTTTGAGAATTGGAAAAATGGTGAGAATGTGAGAATTTTTGTAATCATGGGGTAATCATCGATGATTACACATTAATCATCGATGATTAAACAGGGCACATGTGCCCCCCTCGTGCCGCGCGACAGACTTTTCCGGGCCATGAGCCCCAAATCCGCCCTAATCAATGGATGAGATCTATTTCGCATTCTCACCTAATATATTAATTCTCAATGGAACTCATTCCTAATTTGGGCATCTATTAGATATATACACTAATAAAAGAATGGGCCATGTTAATGGGCTCTAGTGAAACTACCTTGTGGCGGCCTTGTATGTGATCCAAATTCACGTTTAGAGCTTCAAATTCGTATTTTGGGGAAAATAATACGCAACAAGTGGACCACCTTCTTAAATGTTACATATTATTATTGCTCCAGCAAAGTTTTTTGCTGAATTGTTGAATCCAATATCGACATATATATCATTAAGGAGTATATAAGTTTGATTCATATGTTACCTATTAAAAAATGATAAATTATTATTTTTTTCCATACTAAATCTTACTACTTAATCCTCCTACACATAAATGATTAACACATGAAATCCACGAATACTCTTTCTTAATCCTATCATTTGATTTATACACTTGTATTGGTCAAATAAGTAGAAAATTTTAGTAAAAAGTAATATCATATTCTTAAATAAATGATTGAAAATAATATTGAATAAAATAATTGATAGAAAATAAGTTAAATAAACTCTATCTACACATCAAAGTCGAACCCCTCATCATATTGGGTCCAACAATTAAAGTTAAAAAATATAAAATTCCTTATCAATGTGATTTTGTGCTACAATGTGAGTTCACGACGCTGCCATTGGTAGGCAACAAAAGCTCACAATTCATATGCAGTGAGAATTTGACCGACCCCAACGGACCAACTCTCCACATTGTTTTCGCGCTCCCTTTAAGAAAAAACAACATCATCTTACTTTTATTCAACGATTGCTGCGTCATATATTCTTCTTCCGCGGGCAACGGTATCGGCCTCGACTCCACCACATAATTTAACTCCACCGTCTCATTCTTGCCTACATCAAACCGATCTGCTACCAACCGCGCAATTTTCACCCCGTGATAACCCAGCAACAACTTCGTGCTGTAGAAGCTAGCGTGTGCCTTTTGGTTATGATTCTCGGCACGAATGACGATCGTTAGTTTCACTGCCAGAACACCAGCCTGGTTGTACCTGTATAATCAAGTTTTGTTCATAATATTAGGATTTTGCTAAATATATCCTTAATAAATACGCTTAATAGTTAACTACCACATATGCTAATTAATCTTTTGTACTTTAATAACTTACCAACAAGTACAGTACTCCTTATATTATCACCTAATAAGATACAACCCTTCATCTTAATTTTATGTTTTCTTATAAATCAATATTCTATGTTAATTACTATTTATTTATATACTTTATTTAAATAATTTAATCTATTTATTAGTGACAATTATACATGTAAATAAAAAATAGCTTAAAATCATATGCGGGCAATATTGAACTAAACATAAGGGTCTCAAGTAAATTTTATAATAACCACTATTGATGTTTCCTAATTACTAAGTATATGCATTGTGAATGGAAGTAAATAACTAGCAGCTAAGTGCGAATTTAATAACCCACGTTAATAACATTAATGGTGGAATGGGAAAATCTAGAAGGTACAACTATATATGCCGGTTCAACGGGGACCCAATTAAGACGGCGGTAAAAAATCACCGGTTTTTTTCTTAGAATCAACTCAGTTCAACTCGGGAGAGTATTGTGAAAACCGGAAACCCGGTGATCGGGTTTTTACTCTGTTTACTTCAAGTGTATAATAAGGTACAAGGTTTACTACATGAGGTACACATTTTTTGAGTAATATATTTTTATATTAAAACGGAAAGATGGAGGATAAGTTTGTTTAATTATACCATATTTTATCAATACGAGATGCACGGACCGAGAGGAGCGGCATTTTAGGACGGATCACAAGGTAACCTGAAAAAACAACGACTCCGGCGATAATGACGGTGGTAGCGATGAGTGAGCAGACGATGGCGAAGCACCAGATGAAAGGGTTGGTGCGGCGTTGACGACCTAGTACTGGTGGTTTTGGCATTGGAAAAAAAAGGGGGGTAAGTGTAAATATTTAGGCAGCATAGAGGGGTTGGAAATGTAAATGATGGGTTATCTGAGGGGTTATAAAAGAATTATAGTTTGGAGAAAATGTAGAAGGTTTGGGGAAGGGGAGTTCTTTAGCTCTAATTGGTGGGAAAGGTAGAAGGTGCGTTACTTTGGTTTAAAGCTACTCATAATTTCATATTGTTATTTTGCACATAACTTTTGTACTATTGTTTCGTAGGTTTCGAAGGCTTCTAAACCTACTCTAATCATCAAGTTATCGTTTAAAAAACATATTTAATATCTAAAGATCATGTTTGTTATAAGTAAAAGGGTTTTTTAAAGACGTCATTAAGGGTTGTCTTGAAATATTATTACATGTATAAAAAAAATAACTTTCATCAATAGATGAGTAGTTCTTAAAATGTAGGAGTGATTATTTGATGTACAATTTAATGATATATGTTTTAACATCTTAATCACAACTTTTTGGGTAGTTTGTTTATCATTTTCCTATGTCGTTTTGATTGTTCTTGGATGTATTGAGTTATGTATTTACGTCGTAACTCGTAGGATTATCATCTTTAGATTACTTTGTCAAGGTTGTGTTTTGGAAATTATACTTCCTTGAGCTTGAGCATTTGCTAAATTTTATTACTAAAGTGGAAAAACCTTGTTCCTTGTAATCACTTTTGGATTTATTGAAAACTAGGTGTTACTTGGTTCCCATCATATGATGATGATGATGATAAGAAAATATAATTGGTAACATGTTATTATATATTAATGTATGTTCATTGCAACTAAAGATAGAAAAAAAAAATGAAAAATGATGTTGAGGTAAATTAAAGTAATTTAGGATGGATTAAAGTAGGATGGAGCTAGTAATGTGAAAATTAGAAATACAAAGTATATATAGTTAAATTAAATATGGAAAAAAGAATGACCTAAGGATAGGTAGTTAGGTATCATGTCTCAAGTTACTTTGTTAATTTATGGTTAGATCATCATGTTATATTTTACATTCATATCCTCAAATACTCATTCACTTATAACTAAACTCAACACACCTCTATTGGAACCTACTAAAATACTCCTCACCACAAAATACCTCACAAAATACCCCAGTATACATCCTCTCTCACGTCACGTCCGCTATTTGAGTGGCGCGCCACCTCACTCACATCACTTGTGGTGTAGTGGTTGTGAGATTGAAATCTGTCATGCAGGAAAAGGTAAGTGGCAACGTCACCTACTGTTGGAAATAGTTGTTCACGAAATCAAATAAAGTTGCCAAACATATACAGTAAATTAAAGTCCAACTTTATATTTTAATCAAATTATTACTAATGACCCAACCGTTAACTTTTTCCTTAAAACTTATGCTCAAGAAAATATGAACTTTATGTAAGGACGGATGAAATAATTTTTTGTCCACAGGACCACATCTTCTTAACACGTGACTCATTTATTCCACAAATGCTTGTTATCCCTAATATCACACCTAAACATGGAAAACAAAAAACATTAATTAAGAAAATCAATGATAAAGAAGAAGAGAAAATTGGTACTGGCGAAGTTGAGTATGACACAGAAGATGAATTTCCTTCTAACTAAAAAGAATAATACACCTACGAGTCAGAAAGGCAATGGACAGATGGTGAAAGAAAGAAAGTTGAGCTACTAAAGAAGGTGGAGCTACTAACAAATGGTTGGATATCCGAACTTTGATTATCCAAAATTTCTGATCGATCAAATATGATATTAGGATACAAATATTTTAAACATCCTACTAAAGAGGTCTCTAATTTCATAATAATAAATTAATAGTTGTATTTTATTTATTAAAACTATTTAAAAGCTTTGAAGTATTTCAGTTCTAAGTCTAAGAGAATTTTCCAGACACATTTAATGTTTTTGACTATTATTATATGTAAAATATAACACTAATAAAAAAAGGGGTAAATTACAGTTTTTGTCCCTGACCTATGGCAGATTTGGGGTTTTTGTCCCTAATGTTTTTTGTCGGTCTTTTTGTCCCTTAAGTTTTTCAAATTCTGTAAATTTGTCCTTCCGTCCAAAATCCTCCGTTAACTAACGAGAAATGCCAAAAAACTATGACAATTTTCGTCCTATTAAATTAAAATGACCTAAATACCCTTATATTTAACCTTTTTGAACTTCTTTAATTAAATAAAGCTTACTTTATTCTTTTTTAATTTAATTTTCTCCCTCGCTCTCTCTTTTATCACTGATCGTCCCTCTCTCTCTCTTGTTCATATCACTAGAGACAAACCTTAAGCAAATAATCAAAGTCTATGAACACAAAGAACACAAATTGATTTCTGCAAACATAAGCCCTAATTTTTGGGGCAAGCCCTAATTCGTTTGCAAGGGGAAAGCTTGGAGAAGACGGTGGCGGAACCCTAATCAGATCGACCGGTGGCGGACCGGTGGCGGTGACGGTTCGTCTTCAGATCTGGTCTTCAGACGACCGGTGGCGGAGCCGGAGAAGACGACTGATGGCGGTGACGGTTCGTCTTCAGATCTGGTCTTCAGACGACCGGTGGCGAACAGGGGAGAAGCGGGAGGGTGACTAGGGTCGGCGGTGCAAAGAGATTCTTCACCGGCGAAATGGTGACGTGGAACGGCGGAGATAAGCCTTGGAGAAGGGTTCTCGGTCGTTTGAAGGTGGGCGGTGATGGTGGTCCGAGTGGCGTCTGTCCTCTCTTCTGTGTTCTAGTTGGCCTTGACTGCAAATGAGGCCACACGATTCTCAGGTACGGAGACTGCCGGATGGTCGGAGACATTGACGACGGTGATGACCCTGAGACATGGACGATGGCGATGACCCTGAAACAGAAACAGAAACGGTGCAGATCTTGGAAGTATGTCTAACTTTTTTGAAATGTTTGTGTTTTTAATCATATTTTGATGATGATGATGAAGGTCAATGTTGGTGTTCATATGTGTTCTTCATCATATTGAAATGTATAATATTTAATGCACAAGTTACATGTAATTTGGGTAAGAAATTGGAGTTGGGCGATAAAAGATTAAAAGGACAAAAATACCCTGATTTTTTTGGCATTTCACGTTACTTAACGGCTAAACTGACGGAAGGATAAATTTCCAGAATTTGAAAAACTTAAGGGACAAAAAAACCGACAAAAAAACATTAGGGATAAAAACTCCGAATCGGCCATAGGTCAGGGACAAAAACTGTAATTTACCCTAAAAAAGATATATATCATTTCCTTATTTTTTTGGGAGAATGGTATAAATAGTGTATAATGAACCTAAACTTATAAATGATAGTTTGACTGTTTAGGATCCTTCAATTTGGCTTTGCTCTATAAATGGCGGTCACGATTTAAAATGGAAAATAAGACTTTATGGAAGATGGGGTGGCCGATCCGGGCGTTTGTTTTATTATGTTCTGTTTTTGTGTCTTGTTTCCTTTTTGGTGGTTTTAATTTGGTTGTATTTGTTTCGCTAACTTCTGGCTAGATATTTATATAATTTCTTTCCTGTGGGTTCGTCGTGGGTGATGGCTATACCAAAGCTATCAGGTTCCCTTTGTCATTAAAAAAAAAGACTTTATGGATGACCGTTATCCAATCCATTCACGGGCCTCATGGTGGGATTGACCTTGCTAATCCCGTTGGCAAAAATCCAGGCGCCTAAACAAATTCTTAAAATTCCATTGACTTTTCTCTTAGGTTGTTGGGTATGAGTCACTGACCACACCAATTATTCTGTCACATTATATGTCACCTCAGCTACCATAACACATCACATCATCACCCAGAAATACCCATCATACCACGTCATTTTAATTTTCACATAACTATTCCATTTTCATTTATTTATAAAGGGTAGTAATTTTGTGTAACGCCCTGAAATTTTAAATAATTAAATAATAATTTAAATTAAATTTAAATTACGTTTTAATTGTCTAGTATAATTATGTGACATTTGGTGATTATGGGTGTGACGTTTTGTCTACGCGTTAAATGTATTCTTTGATAAGTATGTGCTGTTTATTATATACACGACGTTTTAAATTTCAATAGCATGAGTGTTGGGTCAAGGCCGGCCGGAGGCCAAGGCTGAAACCCGGTTGACTTTTATTTATAGTCGACTAGAGATTTTAGTAAAGGCCGAAACCCCCGTAACTCTTTTGTTCCGGTTTTGATGAGGCGTGAGTAAGTGTTCGTGTGTGGACCAAAACCCGTTTTCTTTTATTGCTTGAGTCCGAGTACAGTTGCTAGTCCACTCTTTCCCTTGTTTTTGTTTTGAGCTTGTGGGTTCGGGCCTTTTTATTAAATTTTAGCCCAACCGGGTATTAAAGCTCTAAGCCCTAAATATAATGTATTTAATTAAAGATTAAACCTAATTCCTCCCTAACCCAAAACTGCCGTGCTCTCCTCCTCCTCCTTGTTCGACGATCGAGCCAACAATTTCTGCCATTTGCACTCGTGAATTCATGTGCATCTTTTCTTTTTATTTATTCATACGAGGGGTGGATAATTCGTTTTCTTTGTGGATGCGGGCATTGTTGAAATTGTGAACACCCATTGAAGTGAATTAAAAAGGAAGCAGGTCACGTGATTTTCTCGTAGGGAGTTGGTGACTTACGTGTACAGAGACCGAAATTCCAACCCACATGCGTGATGACTATCAATAATGGGACGGTGGAATTAATTTGATTTTCTCTACAATCAGTGACCATAATGGTGGTTAAACTAAGAGTGTAAGTGTTTGTGGAAGCAGCTGTCGAAGGGAAGGGAGCAAGACACGTGATCATTTGTTAAGAAATTTTGAAGATTCTTGACCGTCAAATCCTCCCAACATTTATATTATTTGTTTTTTTTAGCTGCATTATTTCGTGGCTAGATATCAGCCCATTTTTCTTAAGTGTGGCCAACGAACTACAAAGGACAATCGAGTTCTTGGAGGTGTCGAGTAGTTCATAATTCAGGTGTTTAGTTGTCTTCCTCGCGGTTCGATTGTAGGGTATAATCTCTAACTCCTTTTGTTTCATTGTTAATTGCGGGTAGTGTGTATCAATTTATTTTCGGGCCAAGCCAAAGAGGGTTCGGTTTCGTTACGTGTTTATATTGATTATAATCATTGGTTAAATTAAAAGGTGGATTTGTTAATCCAAAGGAGAAACCGAACCTGTAGGGTTCTTGGTTTCTCAATTCGAAAAGTTCTCAATTAAACGAGCTAAATCATTTTTTTTAAACAAAGTTTCTGTGATAAATTGGTTTTCGGGGCTGTCGGGTGCCTCGGGAATAAACGGGATTATGTCGGGTTTGTAAAATGGGTTTTTTAAACATGCTGAATTTTAGACATATTATGTTGGCTGAATCCAGGTCTGTTTTTGTCATACTGAAAATATGTTTCTGGATTTTTGGCCCGAGAAGGTATCTAGTTTTCTGAGTCCTCTTTCCAATACCGCTAACGACTCGTTAATCTGATTTACGTTTTAAAAGATATCATTGTTTTAGTAAAACGTCGCAAAAGCTTTTTTTTTTGTTCAGCTATCCTGTTTTGTAACTAGTTTTTGAGATACTTAGAGTCTGTTTTGGACAGGGGTCGTGAGACAGTAAATTGTAGTAATCTGAGTTTTCTAGTAGTGGTTAGAATTTGGAAATAATCTAATAAACAGTTTGGGAGTTATAACAGTTCCCGCGGGGTGACGGGTTCTAGCAGATTACTACTAGTTGAGTTTTGGCCCGAGTTTTAATCCTAGCCTTATTATGTGATGTAGGACCTTCTAGGAACTGAGTTGCGACTTGTACGTGCCGAGTACACTTCTAGGAGCTTACGTTGATTGAGGTGGGTGATCTCACTATAAACTTGCATTTACTTTCATTTCATGATTATGTGCTATGTGTCATGAATTGCTATTGCTTTGAGATAAGCTTGTTTATTTGATGATGTGCTAAGTTTTGTTTATTTTAAATACATCCTGAACTGAGATATGGATGTTGAGTAACCGAACTAAATACTCTATCATTATGTGTTGATCTGCGTACATGAGTTATGTTTATGAGTTATATGCATGTGAGATGTGCTAGTTGATTACATATCTGTTGAGATGATATGTGTTGAGTATGAGATGGTTTGTTTTATATGAGTACATGTTGTATGAGTCAACACGTTAATAAAACTAACCTAATAACTATGAGATTTTAATTACCGATCGCAAGAGGCGACGGCGAGAGCCAACTCTTCCCGTTTGAGTTGCCAAAGTACACTACACGACTGTCAGCGTGGTACTGCGGGGCACCTAGAGGACGGGTGTTGGAAGAGGGTGTTGTGACGAGCGTATGGCGGTGGGCGTACGTTGAGCATCGTCACAACCCACGACGAACCTAATGAGATTTAATAAAAGGCCTAATAATACAGATATGAGTAGAGTCTCTAGGGATCACTTATGTGGTGTGGATTGTTTGTATGTGTATGTTTATTGTGTTGATTATTCACTCAGCGGTGGCTGACCCCAAACACTCCCTCCCATTTTGCAGGTACTAGCAAATGCAAAGAGAAGGTCAATGATTGATGAGCTGCGTTTCTATTTTTTATATTTATGGATTTGGATTAAAACATTTATTTTGAGTAAAACGTGTTTTGTTTTAAAACCTTTATTTATTCCGCATTTAAAACATGAGACGGTTTCATATGTTTATTTATGAGTTGGGACCTTTGAGTTACTTGTACTTTTGGGGAAAATGTAATATTTTATTGATTAAATTTTTTTAAATTCCCCTTGATTTTTGGGATGTTACATTTTGGGATCATATAAATTACTCCAAACACCACAACCACTGTTTTACATTAGTTGTACAATATGCTTTAAATATTGTACAGTGTGGTAGATGAAGTAATTTGTGTGGTCCCAAAATCACTACCCATTTTTAAAACATAAAATCACATCACATCATTTTTTTTTAATAAAAAAGCCCCAGTAATTAGTTTATAATACCATATTGTTAAATTTTATACTAAATTAGATTTTAATTAAAACCAAGTAGAAAAACCCCATATTTGAATTAAAGCCCGGTAAAAAAAACCTATACAATATTTTAAGACCAACTTCCTTTAAAAAACCTAGTAAAAAAACCTAATAAAAAAACCTAATAAAAAAACCCTAAAATCATCTTCTTCAACAAAAAAAAAAACGGCAGCTTATTCTAAAACCCAACTTCAGGCGATCGTTTTACCGGCAACCGCTTTCCGGCAAGGCAACCAGGTACATTTTCTATTTTTCCGGCACTCGTTTTCTCGTTTTAGCCGCTTTTGCGGTAGTTATATACTCCTACATTTGGGTAATTTGGAAAACTCGTAACGGAAAAAGATTTGACTCCAATTCTCGTGAGGTTGTCGCACCCGAGAATAATATTCAAATTCGAAGCCTATCATTTTTATAGGATTAGCCACATATTCAAGAAGGGCGATATAACAAGAAGTGGGAATTATGGCTTACGGACCTGCTGTCATATTTTTAGCTTACTGACCAATTTATATGTTGTTATTTTTTTCATGTTTATGGTGGTTAGGTTTCTTTTTTTTTCTTTTTTTATCTCTCTTTTGTAATGGTATCGTATATGGCTCTAGCGCCTTGCTAGCTGTTATATATCATTTCTCGGGTTCTTGTGGGAGGGTGATGAGTGTATCGAAACTCTCCCTTGAGGTCCCCTTTTGGTGTTCAAAATAAAAATTAAAATATATAGCTAGTACATGTAAGAAATACTTTATTAATATGTAATAAATGTATTTATTCGATATATTACCTTTGTATCACAATAAGTGATACATTTGAAGTGTTACGATTTTTTAGGCAAAAAAAATATAAAGTAGAGTTTAAGATAGATTAAAGTGGACACTTAGTGGAAATGAGTCATACTCCTTTTAAATAAAATGATATTAATAATGTTTAAAAATAAAATTAAAAGTAAATAGGTAATCTCAATGTATTAAAGTAGATCATTAGTATATCACTATTGTAGACTACATGTGTGGTCACACCACTTCACCATCCACCTCAGCATTACCTTAGTTTTTTCTCTTCATTTACCTCTAATCAGTCATAACTCTCTCCAGTCTTTCATCCTTACCTTAGTTTTCAACCCATTTTTTAATTAAAAACATTACATATATAATTAAAAACCTAATATGCAAAGGTGATTAAAAATGTAAATATGGTATTGAGACATTTTGTGGTTCGGGAAGTGTTTTGTTGAGACGTTTTGTGAAAAATGGTATTGAGAATATGATTGTATATAAAATGAAAAATTATACTTAAAAATATTAAAGTGTAAGAATATTTATAAATGATAAAATGATAGAGAGATTTATTTCTTCAATAAAAAAAAGAACTCATCTATATGGAAGGAGGCCTACTTTCGCACACAAACGAAACCTTACCATTCGCCTAACTGATTTAGCAAGTCTCGTGCTTTAGCTACCCACTATTTAGGGTGCAGGGTGACGCATGAATTTGGGGGTTTTGATGTCTCACGAGTCGAGTGGCTGAGAAATATTAGCCTTCAAGTTAAGACTACTCGTTACACATGACCGGTCTACCGGTCACGACCTCCACGCCATCCAATCCCGACGCGTCGCCTCCGTTACGCCCTCTCCTCCCCGACGCGTCGACCCCCTCCAACGGTCGACTCCACGACCGGTCAAAAACGACCGTTCAACGTAAACCTTCCCACCCCCCTCCCCCAAACGGCTATTTTCATTAATTTTTACCTCTTTTTTTACCTTATAAATACCCAATTCTTTTACCAAATAATTCACAACTCTCATTTCTTTCTAAACTTGAACACACACTCAATTCTCTCAATCACCCTCTCCAAAAATGTCTTCCTCCAAGAACAAAGGCAAAGCTTCAAAATCTCGACGCCAAACAAACAATCCCACACCCTCTCAATCACCCTCGATCAACTTTCAACCACCAAATTTCGTACACAAAACAACTCAACCAATACCACAAGGTTATCATAATAATCTATTTGCTCCCCCTACTACCAACAACCATACCGACCATACCCTCCACAACAACAACAACCACCACAATATCAACAACCACCACAACAATACCAAAATTATTTTGGTACGGAGCAATACGACCACCAAAGTTTTGATCTTTTCGCCCGAACACAAAGTGGTTCCCCCGACACTCCCGCCGCGCCCCTCGACGTCGAGTCTTCCGACGAGCCCGTTGTAGCGCCAACCAAAAAAAGGTACCAAAAAGGCGTCAACCACTGACAAAGGGGGTGACCGGCGGAAGTGCGACATGGACGACGCCCGAAGAGATAGCCTGAAGCAAGGCTTGGATCAACACTTCCGAAAATGTCGTTAAGGCGAACTACAGGGTGCGATGTGGATTTTGGCAGGATGTGTTAGTTTACTTTGCGAGCGAAGTGGGTGAGACGAACCGAACATACGACTCACTAAACTGCAAGTGGAAGAATAGGCGTCGTCCTAAAATTGCAAACTTTTGTTATATTTATGACAACCTCGTATGAAGAAACCCAAGTGGGGCGAACGACCAAATTTTGTGCGAGCGAGCTTGTGGTGAATTTAGTGCTCAACATGCAGGGGACTTCAAAGAGGTCGACTGCTGGAGATTGTTGAAGGACCATCCAAAGTGGAAGGAGGTTGAATACCCAAAACAGTTGGCGATGTTCGCGAAGGCTAGTGGAAAAAATCAAGGACGTCGTCATCATCAGCTGCTCAAGGTTCAGGGGTTGGTGAGGATCAGTATGATGAAGAAGTGGAAGTTGCACCCCCTCGACCAATGGGGCGGGACAAGGCGAAGAAGAAAGCAGCGACATCGTCATTAGCTGCTCAAAGTTCAGATTTCGGTGCCCCCCGTCATCATCGGCTCAGGAATTAGTCGGGCATTGGAAAGAGGCCACAGACGACTTTTTTGACCTCCGCAAAGCGTTCATTATTGATTTCATGGAGATTCAAAATGATAAATAAGAGCTTAAGCACATGAAATTCTACAATGACCCGCATGACCACTTCACCGGCAAAAAGCTTGAGTGGATTTTGGCGAGGAAAGCGAAAATCTAGGCCAAATATAATTTGGATTTTTAGTTTGTTTTTTTAAGTATTTTTAAATTTATTTATGTAATGTTTTTTTATTATTAATGTAATGTTTTTTATTATTATTAATGTATTGTTTTTAATTTAAATTAAAATAAAAAAAATTATCGACCGGTCACCTATTACGGGCTATAGGTAAAGCTGATGTGTAGCAGAGATGGCAGACGGGCAGGTCACCTATTACGGGTAGTATAAAACCCTATAAACCTCTTAGTGGCATCATCGTAATTCGATCCAAATCCAGGCCTATTCTTACTATAGGCAAAGGCGTTCCAATCCACACGCTTTCATCTCATTGGTTCTTCCCTAATATAAATACTTGTACATAAAATCTCCATTTCATTCAAGCAAACCTCAAACTCCCCTCCCCCTTTCTAGCTCATATAGGTATCTTCTACTCTGTCTAGAAATCAGCTTACATGACATGCAGATCTATTGTTATTTACAGCTATAGCTACAGATTACGTATCTATATACGCGATGAAGAAATTCTTTTGTTATGGCGGTTTTCTGATTCGCTTGGTGCAGGTCGGGACCGTTTTGCCACCGATTTCATCAGGTGAGTTGTGGTCCTGCCTTGTATCAACTGAATCTGAAACCGCTGTAAATGAATCATATCATCCGTAAGAGAATCGGTAAATATTATCCGATATCTTTGATTTGGATTTGGAAGAAAATGTTGAATATGTTCTGATTTGGATCTGAAGCTGTCGATTTAATTGAAATTATTTACACTCTGCTATTTAATTTTAATAATCTAACTGTATGATATAATATAGATGGATCGGTGTTACTTGGTTATTTTGAATTGTGGATTGATTATATAGGTAATGAATTAGGTTTGGTGCTTCCTGCAGTTAATTACGCTAAATCTGTCAGTTTGGTAACTAATTCGTTTCATGATTCTCTGTTAATAAGTAACTAGGGTATTGAATTAGCTGTAATCAAAATTACAAAATAGCCCTTTCGTTTCAAGTAGAGGATAATAATTTGAGAACGGATGTTAAATTAAGGTTGTTTACACTTGAAAATTGATAAGCATTATACCAAATTTGGCAAAACAGATTGCTACTTGTACAACTACTACAGATAGAATACCGTTTTTCTGATTAAAAATACTGAGTTTTGCCACGTGATAGTCCTGATTTTAGTTAAATTCGGTTCATTTTGGACTGATATTAATAATATAATAGAGATATGTTGTTGATTCAGCATAAACCTGGATCTGGTCATTATTGTGAAGCTCTGTATTCAAAACCTGCTTTTATTCTTTGTAAGGAATCTTGCTGGCTATAATTCTGGCACTATTTTGTTTTCTTGCGGCATGAAGAAGTTGTTTTTTAGCTGATTGTAATTTGTTTGTGATTCTTTAAATCATTTGAATGAATTTTACCCTTTTGGGGAAATAGCAGTTTGTGAGGAATTTTTTCACTTTTTGAAACTTGACATGTCATAGTGTTTGAATTTGGGTGTACTAATAACAAATCTTGCTGAAAGTTATGTGCAATTTAGATCACTTTATCAGTTAGTGACACTTCTTTTTGATTCACATTGCTAACTTTTCTCTTTATTTCTAATGGCATAGCTGTTTTGGACTTGGGACTGTTACTTTTTTATTTATTTATAATAGTTAGGTATATGTATAGAGAACGAGTATATTAAGTGCCGCGCTTCGCAGCGGATGTTTTTTTTTTTCCATTTATTTATTTATCTTTGTTCATTCCATTATATAGTTCTAACATATTAAAGTAAAAATAAAAACATACTAATTAAAATCTTTTAATAAAATATTTCGTATCATCTTTTTAACTTATCCGAAAAGAGAATGAAAAAGAAATATAAAATGATTCATAACTAATATTTGTTGTTTAAATATTACTATAAACTGAAAAAGATGAATATTATAAATCGTTAGTATTACAAAGCTATAATTAGAAAATAGAATTGTACTCAAAAGTAAAAAAATTAATTTAAGAACAGACAAATTGATTTGTGATTGGGCCCAATTAATGTAGTCTATGTATATTGTCTAAAAACACTATTAAAAGCGTCGTTGAGTTAGGAGTTAAGGCCCACTAAACTATGCTGCTTTTAATATTTGGAAATATAAATATTAAATTTTATAAAACTGGCTACCAAAACTAAAACTCCGTTTTTGTGCCACCATTCCGTGCAGTTTTTATAATGAGCAGTAATGAATTGAATGGTAATTGTACTATAAGATGAATGAGAGATGATATTTACTTTTCTTTATGTTTGATTAATAAATGTGTCCAACTCAAATAAATAAGATTAGAAAAAAAAATAGTTGTTTTTACATGTTAATCATTTATGGGTAATAGGATAAAATACTGAGATTCAGTAGAAATCAATAAATATTTTCATAGAAATTTTCTATCTAAATTTTTAACATGTGTCTGAAATGAAATAGGATTTAAGGATAGGATGGACTAGTAAAACAATCCATACTTCTATCTGGACAACCACATTCTCTTAAATAATGAGACAACCCTTTAAAACAATCCATACTTCTATCTGGACGACCGTATTCTCTTAAATAATGATACAACCCTTTATAAAAAGCCTTCTTACAAGTCCCAGTTATAATTTCAATTTCAAGCCATAAAACTCTAAATCAGTCCCTCTCGTTCACACCCTCGCTTAAATCATTAATAAGTAACAGCGAACTTCGAATTCAAGCAATAACATTCTTTAATCATCAAAACTACTTTGATATATCTTTTTTCATCACCACCGCCGACCACCTAAACCACGACCCAGCTCTGCATCTCGGATGATGACGATTGGTAGAGTTTTCGTTGTGATTATTAGTGTTGTGCTGTCGACGGCTGCTGTTGCAGGTGGGTGTATTCTGCAACCGAGGTTGGTGTCAGGAGGCGGTTGTTGCATGTGGGTGTGTTGTGCAGCCGGCTGTGGTGGAGGATGGTGGCAGGTCGGTGGTTGTTGCATGTTGGTTTGTTGTGCAGCCGGCTGCGGTGGAGGGTGGTGGCAGAGCGACGGTTGTTGAAGATGGGTGTGCGGTGCATCCGGCGGCGATGGAGGGTGGTGGCAGGGCGGCAGTTGTAGAAGGTGTATTGTGCAAGTGGTGGAAGTGAATGAGGGTGGTGCCGACGACAGTTGTTGAAGGTGGGTGTGTTATGTAGCCGGCGACGGTGAAGGAGGTGGTGTTGGAGACAATTATTGAAGGTGAGTTTTGGTTGTAGTATTTTGCATCCGGCAGAGGTGGAGGACGGTGGTGACCGGCGGCAGTTGTTGCAGGTGGGTTTCGATGTTGGTTTTGTGTAGCTTTAAACGGTGGAGGAAGGTGGTGGCTGGTGGCGGTTGTTGCATGTGGGTGTGTTATGCAGCTGGCGATAGTCGAGGGTAGTGGCAGGCGGCGGTAGTTGCAGGTGGAGGAGAGAGTATGATAGGAAATGAGGGTATAAATATATGAGGCAGGAAAAAACGTTCAAAGTAGTGCATCTTTCTTGTGAAGTCTTGATGGACAAATCTCAACCCTTGAATTAATCAATCCTCAAATCATCACCACAACCACCACCACCACCATCATTACATGTGATTCAATACATCAACATCAACACCACCTCATGTGTATTAAATCACATTTGATTACACACCCTCGACCACCAACACCACCATCTCATGTGTATTAAATTACATGTGATTGCACACTGCCGACCACCCCACCTCCGCCAACCTCTTTCGGCCACCCCTCGTCACCATCGTCTGCTTTCACTCACATGTGATTGTCTATTCAGTCACATGTGATTTGATGATCCTGGTTATTAATAGATTTTTTGATCAAATGACTATGATTTGTTCCTTAGTACTTTGTTTTTAAAGGTTGAATATCTAAAACGCAATTCATGAGGTCGGTTTAAACTAATATTGAAAATACTTCAAATATACAAATCCTATTAATAAGGTTGTTCATATATATTACATGGCTTTATTAAATAGCAGTACGGGGGATAAATAACTAATTAATACTAAAAATTTAGACTATTATGATTATAAAGTACAAATATTTAAACTTCTTTTTTATATGCAATTAGATAAATTGTTTACGTTAATATTGTTGTCAAATATAATTTACAATATCTTACATTAATCTATATAATATGTTTCACAATTGCTTTTGCTAATACCTTAGTTTAATAAGAACTATAATAACAATAAAAAATATTAAGTGGGTACGCATGACACGCGGGTCAATAATCTTGTATCAAATTAAACGACTAACCAATGTGGGCGAAGTTCCAAATTTGAAGGCCTAATCGGGTGAAATTATAAGAAACCATCTCGTCACACGCATCTTGTCCATCTAAAATAGGCCATACAACTCATACCGAGCCCAATGCTATCGTTGTTTTAAGTTGGCCATATTTCAAGCCAGTTTGTCGTGCTCATGCTCATTTGGCATTTGATCCATATATTTGCCTTAGTATTCACTCATTTGGTATTCTCTCATTTCAGTCAATTGTACTTGACTAGTTCTTTCAAAGTTTCAACCTTGATGAAGATTAAATCGTTTATATGTTTTCTAATTTTGTCCGAGAAAACAAAAAACAAAATGGTATTCAGATATTTACTTTTTGTATAATGCATAAGGGTGAGCATAGCCGAGTATTCGCCGGTTTCAACTGGAACCGGAACCTTTAATACTAGTTCCTCAATTTTCGGAACCGGAATCAGAACCTCCGGTTCCGTGCCGGTTCCGATTACCATGTCTTTAAAATCGTAAATTTAACATATGTTGTAAAGCTTAAATATTAATCATTTGTGGTCATTTTATCTATTAATCTTTGAATAATCAGAATTTCTAAACACTTGGAACACATGATTGCCCAATTATTATATCGCTAAAACACTATATCTATATTAAGTAATGGCAAAACTCATTCAAAATTACACAAAACTTTACATTGTTAAATTTGTGCATTAAGTTTCTCATATTTATAACATTATAACAAAAATACACCGAATAATCGCCGGTTCCGGTTAGCCGGGCGGTTACTGGTTCCTAAACTTTAAGAACTTGAATCTCTTAGGGGGTTCCATTATAATTTTAGGAACTGAAATCGGCGATTCCAAAGCGGTGGTGATTACAATTCTGGTTACCCGCTTTTTCTAGTTACCCCTGATAATGCACATGTCACTGAATTCCAGTTTCATATGATTAAAGACTTAAAGTTAAGGGCAAGTAGATGAGTGTATATCTCAGTTAGAGATGCACAGTAACCGGTTTCTGGAAAAACCGGTTTCGGTTTTGACCGTAACCGGTTACGGTCAACGATCTCAATAACCGGTTTGGTCAAAAACCGGTTCGGTTAGTAACCGGTTTCTACCACTGAAAACCCTAACCGGTGTAACCGGTTACCGGTTCGGTTAGTAACCGGTTCGGTTACTAACCGGTAAAAAACCGGTTTTGACCGGTTATTCTATAATGCCATTTTTTTTTTGCCGCAATTCGATATCAAACACAATCATTAAACGTTTTAGCAAAACACAAACATTCATTAACCATAGAAACGTTAAAAACATTCAAGTACACATAATTAAACATAAAAATACAAAGTTCGAAAGCATAGAAACGTTAAAATCATCGAGATTCGAGATTTACTACTAAAAATACGATTAAAATACAAATCTTCACTCTTCGTCGCTATCTTCTTGTGGGTCATTATCTTCATACTCATAACCATCGGAGCTAGATGCTCGGGACGATTCACCTTCTTGAGGTATATCTTCATCGGAAAGTGAGGTTGAAAGACCTTGAGCAACTTCCATGTCGAGAAGTTCTTCTTCAACGTCAAGTTCCTTCTCTAGCTTTTGTTTGTCTTGAATCCGGTCCGCCGCATCCAAGTGATCCTTCAAGCAAATACACATCTCCAAAGACGCCGGCGTGAGTCTTGTTCTCCTAATAGATAATACCCTGCCACTAACAGAAAAAGCCGATTCCGAAGCTACCGTAGAAGCTTGGACACTTAGTAAATCTCTGGCCATGGCGCTTAGAATGGGAAATTGAGGCTCCCTTTCTTTCCACCAAGCCAATATATCAAAATGCTCGATTTCTCGAGTGGTCATATTGCCTAAAAAGTTTGTTTTCGTATATCTCGACAATTCGCCATGAGCGGATTCTTCACTACTCTCACCCCTTTGCCGTTTAGTTGTTTCCTCTCTTATAGTATTAAATAAATGGGCTAATGGGTCGGTGGGAACATCAACATCACCAAAAATTGGGGCAAACGAACTTGAAGAAGCATTTGGTGCACCATACTTTTGAAAATAAACCACAAATAATGATTTAAAATTATCCCAAAAATGATCTTGTGCATTTTTAATATATGTAGGACTTACCAAATGCAATTCCAAATCATAACAAATTGCACTTATAGTGGTTTCGACACCGATTTTGTTTAAAGTAGGGTCTAACATGGCCGAACATGTAATTGCCAATGGTATTTTGCGAAAATATTTTCTTAGTTTAGTTTTCATTGGCGCGACCATTGTTTTATAAATACCACCTTCCAAATCAAAAGTATCAATTTTATGAGCCATCAAATATAGTTGTTTTAGTACACAATGACTTGTTGGATAGTAAACACTGGAGACTAAAACCGTTACATCTTTAAAAAGTTTAAACAATTCGGTTAGCTTTTTAATAACCTCCCATTTTTCGTCACTAAATTTGGCTTTAACACGTTTCCTTGTAAAAAGTTTGTCATGAAAATATTGTAAAGTTTGACGTTGACGAACACCACATACAAACATGTCATAACTTGAATTCCAACGAGTGGTAATGTCCCAATTAGGTGATAAACAAAGTGAATTCGTTTGCTTACACAAACGAATATATCTTTTAACTCGTTTTGGACCCCTTTTAAAAACATCACATAGCATCAACCAAAAGTCATGTGTTATAGCACCAATCTCCGGTGAGTTCAACCCATCTCGCACAAATAAATTTATAATGTGTGCGAGACACCGACTATGGAAGAAAAGACCATTCACGGGAGGTTTGAATGATAATATTAGCTTTGCAACCGCATTTGTATTATTAGATGCGTTGTCAAACGAGATTGCAAAAACTTTTCCATTTAATTTATAGTAATTTATTACGTGACTTAACATATAAAATAAATTTTCACCCGTATGGGGATGTGGAAAATCTTCAAACGCGATCACACGCTTCATCATTTGCCATGTGCTTGGATCGATCCAATGTGCGGTAACACAAATGTACGATCCGGGCGAACCATGAGGCGCCGACCAAACGTCCGTTGTTAGGTTTACACTTGTATTTAAATTATCAAAACCATTTACTAGATCAATTTTAGCCAATTTCCAAAGTTTTAAACAATCTCGTCTAAGAGTAGTACGACTTACATGATTATAACGTGGTTGAAGCTCTTGTTGGATGAGGCGCGTCAATCTTGGGTTGTCAAAGTGGTTGAACGGCAAACCTTGTTGAATCACGAACTTGGCCATTTGTTCTCGACAACGTTCCGCTTGGTACGCAAAGATACCACCGTCTCGTGCCATAGTCGCTTGACCCTCTTGTTGTGAACCCCTTCTTATCGTTTGACAATGCTTTGCGACATGTGTCCTCATCGTTGAGTTGGAACTAGCTCCCATGAGTTGACCACAATTTCTACAATGCGCCTTTATAAGACCATTGGTTAACTCGACTAAGTCGAACGACCCATTTGGTCCAAAAAGTTCGGGAACTCGTGTAGTTGGCAAAATTTTAGCAATACTTGCCGTTTCTTCATTTGTAGAACCAACGCCGGTGAAATCTTGACTACTTTGGCTTTGGTTTGGGTGTGACATTTTGACGTTTTTTGCTAATCGAAAGTGTTTGGAGAGTGTTTTTGGATGTTTTGAAGTTGTGATTTTAACCAAATGCAAGATATGTATTTATAGGGATGTTTAGGGGGGCAAAATGGTCCAAAAATACCCCCCCAACGGTCACAAAACAGCCCCCAACGGTCATATGACCGTTTTTTAACGGTAATATACGAAAATCGACGAAAACCGGTTACAAACCGGTTATAAAACCGGTTATTACCGTTATAACCGAAAACCGGTTATCAGAAACCGGTTTCTGCCGGTTTTTTGGTCGAAATACAGTAACCGGTTAGTAACCGGTCGGTTACTGAGAAACCGAACCGGTTACGGTCAAAACCGGTTTTGACCGGTTTCGGTTTCGGTTCGGTTCCCGGTTTCGGTTTCGGTTAATATGTGCACCTCTACTGTTTTTTACAACTTATACAAGGGTCTATGGGGTGGGCAAAATTTGGTCTGGATTGAGAAAACCGGCAAACCAGGCCCAAACCGAAGCAGTATTCGTTATGTTCTGTTTAGTTCGCTTCAGTTTTAATAGAACTTATGGATATTTTCAAAAGTCAGTTTCTTAGTTTAATCTAGTTGTTTGCTATGACAATAGTAAGTATGAGAAAATATGGTATGGTATCATATATATTTACTTCATACCGTGCACCGTATCAATTATATTTGGTACAATAATTTAGCTACTAATAGCGTACCAAATTTACTTGGTACCAGTTTGTTTGGCTACCAACAATCTTGGTTGGCACAAATTAGTAATAGTACCAACATCACAAACTAATATGGAACTAAAAATATAAAAATAAAAGAACTATGATATGTTAACATTATCGACCAGTTAAACATATTAACAAGCTTCCGAACCCGGAAACAAAGTAAGCAAAATGATATAATATGTTAGGTGCTACATAAACATAAACATAATCTAGTGACCGAAGCAAGCCCTAAAGGATCATGAGGACCTGAAGAGTCATGAGTCGCTGAAGGATCATGGATCGCTTAACATTACTTAGTCACTGGAGGTTACTTAGTCACTGGAGGTTCAGTAGTTGTCAAAGAAAGATTCAAGTTTTATACAACTTCATCGAAGTGGCAAAGTGTCGACGACGGCTGAAAATCTGTTTTCCAAGTCCCGGCTGCGAATGACAGTGGATAGAACAAAAAGCTCGGAAAACGCAGGTGAACGCTAGATGTTGCAAGGGGTCGACAGAAAACACTCTCCCCCTCTCTCTCTCTTCGTATGCGATTGGAAATGAGTTTTTTCGTGGATTGGAATTAAAAAGTGAAGAAGCTTTAACATTAACTATTTTATTTTTTTGTGAACGTCAAATTGGTAAATTAGTGGTTCAAATCATGCACCGACATCTAAACGGGCCACTGACATTAATTACTCTTGAAATTAAAAAGTAAAGAAGCTTTATTTTACATTTTCCATGATTTTTGTATTAATTCTACATTTTCAAGTTTACTTCGTTATTTAGTTTTGACGGTTGATTTCCTGTTGTAAATTTTGATGGTTGATTACAACGTAAGTGTCATTCGAGCATTAGTATTATTTGTGCATAAGTGTTATTCGTACATATTTTATACACAGGTGTTATTCAAGTATTAGTGTTATTAGTGCATTTTTTTATACATATGTGTTATTGTATGATGTGTAAATGTTATTCGTGCATTTTTTTTATATATTAATGTTTTTCTGTTACATGTAACTTATCGGTAAACGCATTTTTAACTTTAGGGACTAATACATCTGTGTTCTCTCAAACACATATGCTCATCTGTATAATAACACGCATTTACACTAATTACCGAAAAATAACATTAATTACCGAAAAAATATATATGCACAATCGGCTCGACACATATGCACAATTTGCATGTAACACTAATTACAAAAAAAAAAAACATATATGCACAATCGGGTCGATAAAAAAGATATTATAACAAAACATCTTCGTAAATAATTTCCAAATTTTAGGAAATTTTTAAAATAAGAATTTTTTGTAAAATGTCGTAAATACCCTGAACAATTAATATAAATCAAATAATTCAAAATTATTTGCATAAAAACCTATATGGTTAAAATTAAAAAGTAATCTAAAATATGTATTGTTAGTACTATATAACATTGGTAGTTCGTGAATAGTGACACTTGGGATGAGTTTTTTTTCCTCCCTAAATTCAATATTGTTGACTTTTAAATTCAATATTGTTGACTTTTCTTTATTTTTATATTTTCAATACAATAAAGTTTGTTTTTGTTTTAAGTCGGTGTTAAGATATGTTTCACTTAAAAATAATGATATTTGATTCTTTTAAATAAAATTGGTTTCAAAATGGTCTTAGTTTCAAAAATAACAAATTATATGGTCTTATTTTATCCTAAAGCTTTTGGATTGACGTGAAATGGGCACTTAACTACACATAGTAAAACAAACAGATACAAATCTTCTCCTATATATGAGCCTACATTTGATTTATGCATGACAACTCATCCGTTTGAAGCTCTGTGATTGGCCCAATATGCCACGTGGAATTACACCATTGGTCCACGATAAATCAACTAATACCTCCTCTAATCTGTTTTCCCGCTCTTTTGACCAGCTCATTCATATGCTAAACAACTTTTGCGATAATTATGGAAGCAATCAATGAGTTCCTTATTTTTGGTATATATATTAATTTCATATTTAATTGCCAGTAGTCATTGATACATCTTCAATCTTGATTTCATCTCATATGAGTTCTTCATACATCTTCATTATCGATTTCATCTCACATGGGTTCTTCCAAACTCATCTTACATCACATATGGTGTTGTCTCAAGTTCAGGGTTTCGATTGCTATCAACCTCGGCAGTGGTCGAATTAAGAGTTACGATATGATTTTTAAACAATTTTCTTCAACTGAAGTTTAGTGATTTCGTTATTCCAGAATCATTTATCTAGTTGGTTTATTTTTCTACACATCTTGGATTATTAACCTAAATGATTTCGTTCCATTAGGATACAATTTTTTTTGGCTTTTGAGGGTTCATCTTTATGCATATTAAACAGTCAGAAATCAAAATGCGAAGATGAAATTAATGGACCCTTGATTTCGTTTGTGTGTTTTTGACCAAATTAGCTGCTTAGATCGATGTCATTTTAGTGTCATTTTGAGGGTTTAAATAATGTATCATGTAATTTAAGTGGAATTTTTTAACATAATTTAAGCTAACCATGTGCAGAGGCATTTGCAACTGCAGAGGTTCAAATGGGATTCCATCTAGATACAGGGGCTTCATTTTCTTTCTTGTCTTCCTGGTAACTTTGGAAATTTTAATATCTTTAGCTTTAACTCCCGATAGTTGTAAGTTTTGGCTAGGAAGGCAAGTTAAAAAGGACGGCTAACCTTTACACATATACCATAACAAATTAACTAACTTTAATATTTTTAAATATTTTTTCTTTTTCAACTGATATCTTAGGTTCATAATTCGTAGTCTTTGCAGGTGTCTGGTCAAATATATTAGACTCAATTTGAGTTGACCAAAGTAAGCTATAAATTTCCCTACTTTTTTGTAACACCCAAAATTTTACAAAAAAAAAAAAAAATAAAAAAAATTTGAGTACAAAATTTTAAATAAAAAGGTCCCAATAACTTAATAATTAAATTCCGATAATAATATTTTCATTTAAAAATGTATTTAATGCGGAAATAGTTTAAATAAAATAAAGTGTTTTAAAATATTAAATGTTGTCCACATCAGCACTGGAAAGATACAGCGGTAAACCGTCCACCTTCTCCTTTCCTTTGCTGGTACCTGAAACAATGTGGGGGAAAGTTTGGGTCAGTTGGGAAGCTGGGTGAATAATCTCAAAATGTAAACAATTAAAACATACAACACATGAGGCACATCGGTGTACTCCTAATCAGAATCTACTCAGTTAATTACTCAGAATTATTTTCTCGAATTTTATTACTCAGATTTTAAATTTATATAGCGCGCTTGTGTGATTCGGGTCGATCGCCCCTCCTCACACCTCAGATAGGCGTAAGCCAAAAACTCAGACGGGAGTGATCCCAAAAACTCAGACGGGAGGTGATCCCAAGATAGGCATATAGCCAAAAACTCAGATGTGTGTTATTATGTTTTTATCTCTTCAACATAATTATCTCAGATGCCCTGGCAAGAAGTGGCACAGAATGACTATGTGCCGCGCTCAGTTACCCAGGCACAATGTCTCAGATCAAAATAAATAAACAGATGCTCAGATACTCAGATAACATATCAAACTCAGATAACAAGTATGGTTCAACTAGAATAACACATAAGTCATGCATGTACAACGTTAAAACTGAATACACGGTGAGAATACTCACCTCGAGAACGTAAGCTCCAAAGGGTTCCCGAAAGTCAAAGGCACACCAAGTTATCTCTTAGACGATCCTAAAACATAAAACGAAACCCCGAATTAAAATTCTACCCAAGGACTTATTTTAGAAAAGCTAGCAGCACCCGTCGGTCTCACGAAAACAACCATAACTCCTAATCGGCTCATTAGATGTTTCCCAGATTTTTACCGTAAAAACTAGACAACCAGAACTACAAATCATTGTGAGACAGTCACTGTCCAAAACAGATTCTAAGGGTCTCAAAATGGTATCACAAGGCAGGCATGCTGCACAGGTCAAGTTCCTAGCAGCAACATATTAAAACGGGTATAACTTTTAAACCGTAAATCAGATTAACGAGAGGGTTGCGGCATTGGAAAGCTAACTTAGAAAACAAGGTCCCTTCACGAGCCAAAAATCAGAAAAGGTTATTTTAAGTAGGTCGAAACAACCGAGAACAGAAGAGCATAATTCTGCCAGAAAACGTTTTGATGCAAAACTTGATTTAGCCAATCCGACCCATTACCCGAAAAAAACCTGAACACCTAGAATTTGATACCCGACAGTTTAAAATTATTGTTTTCTCAAATTATGTCTGTTTTTATAAAACTTGATGGTAAAAGTTCTCGATTGGGAAACCGAGAACCCTACGGGTTCGGTTTCCCCTTCGGTTATAAATTTCCGCCTTAACAAAACGATCATGTTAACCCAAGCCACCGAGACAGCCCGAGGTTTGACCTCGATTGTTCGGTCCATAGATTCTACGATAGTTAATACAGTAAAACGGTTTTAGGTTAATGTAGGTCACGGGAAAAATACAATGACAACAAGTCCTTAACCAAACCGACCCCAATTCGGTGCGGTATTAAACTCTCGAACTCTAGCAGCCCTCTAGCAACCTGTTAACTACAAGATCAAGAACCGAAATAAAAGGAAGCTAAGACAACAAAAGAAAGACTACCACGAATTCTTCCGATCGAACTCGCGGTTTGCTTCTCTTGAATTCAGCAATCAATTTCCTTGTCGACTCTTCTGTTTGCGATTGTAATCCACGAAACCCCAACATATATAATTGATTAGAAACAGGTTATATGCTCATGACAAAATAGAAACTGAGCAGAAAAAATGAAAAACCCTACCGAATAGAACTCCTATGCTCGATTCTCGTCTCGGTTTGAACCTACGCCGATGGTGACCCGTATTTCCCTGTTCGATAATGAACACAGCAGCAAACCCGACATGGAAGGGTTAGAAATAACACCCTCTTAGATTGAACCGATTTAAAACAGAATACTGGAACAAAGAAAACGATTACCGAACACAACTGATTATGGCTATGCGGAATTGCCCGGGTTCTCTTTCCCGATCACTGATTCTCACTCGATTGCAATTTCTTCTTCTCTATCGAAAGAATAAATTGGCAGAGATTGGGAGCGTCTTGGGAAGAATCGACTGAAGGAAAAACGAATGGGGGAGTCATAGGGTTATTTGGCCTTAAGTACGTATTATTTGAGGGATTAAGGCCTAGCTAATTCTCGGGCCAAGCCTATCACCTCTCTTGTGCTGGACCAAATAAAGAAATAAAAGAATAGGCCTGGTTGATTTTTCCTCTAGCCGAGTACAATCAAGGATAAGTGGGTTCGGCTTTGGGCCTCTTGGCTGAATGGGATTATGATGTTCCGCGAGACTCTTAGTCAAATCCAAAAACTCGATCACTAGATAGGGATTGTTTGCGGGGTTAAATGCCCCGGCCGTAGGCCGGCCGGCCTCACCCTGACACAGAAGCTAAACAACACTCGATTAATAAGGCTCAAGATTTAAACTTCGCGATATTAAATGTCTCAGAAAAAAACTAGAACGTCACAGTTAATTAACTTGCGTAACGAAACGTCACACAATAAAGATCATATAATACGTAATCGAACATCACCTATTATTTCACTTAATAATATCAAATAAGTAATACAATAATGTTTTAAATGAATAAAACGTAATTTCCACATAATTTGAATTAATTATAAATTAATATTTAATTACTTGAAAATTCGGGGCGTTACATTTTTTAGATATATGAGATCTTAAAGAAAAATATGACTCAATGGCTACTTTCACAAAAACGTAATTGTTTATATGGGTTTGTAGTCAATTAAGGTTGAATGTTTAGGAAAAATATAATCTTTACTTTGTAGTCAAAATTGAAGTATGATATGTATTGACTTTTGTAGCAATTATATAATTTTGACTTTTGTAGTCAGCATTTTGATTTTCATTGCCATCATGTGTACTGTAATTTTAAGCATCTATTTCTATAATAAGCATCTATACTATTTTTAGTTTGCAGCCTTTGTAATTCTGATTTTATATAATATGGTATTATGGTTAATTAAGATTAATTTAAGCGAGATTCACGGGTTATAACTTTTGCTTTCACAGGTCATATTGTGTATACGATTGACCAGTTTTTAATTTTTTTTACCTGTTTTGGATTTCATTAGTCATTACATTACTTCAAAACAGCTTGACTTCAAAGAGTAGTCAAATTAGTTAAAAGTGTAATTTGACTATAGATTGAGACTGTTGACTTTAATATTGGACAAAAATGCACTTTACCTGGATTTATTGAAGTTAATTGATTGTAATTTCATTAATTTCAATATTATAATTACAATTTAATATTTTTTTAATTTTTTGAAATTACATCATAATTACAATTGACATTAGTCAATAATGTTTTCAAGTGATATTTTGGTTTCGATAAACTATTTTTTTTTATTTTTGTACTTTTTTAAAATTTATTTACATTTATGCAAAACAATTTGACTTTTGATAGTAGTCAAATAATTTGGCTTATATGTTGCTTGTGCCTATTATTTTTAAAGAAGCATAAATACTATGACCATTAATAAAAGTCAAGGTCACACGTTGATTCAAGTTGGTTTGTTTCTGCAAAAACCGGTATTCTCACATGGTCAGCTTTATGTAGTTGTATCACGAGTTAAGAACAAGAACGAATTGAAGGTCATTTGTTGTGACAGAGATGACAATTACACTAATTCAACATCAAATGTCGTTTACAAAGAAGTCTTATTTCGTCTATAAATTTTATGTAACATTTGTTCATGTATCAAATTTTGTACAAACTCATCATTACAGCTATCGATTCTTATGTCATTTTTAAAATTATTAATATTTGTTGGTATTTTTTTATAATATAAATCTTGAAGCATGTGCGCCCAGTCGGGCGGGCTATGAAGCTAGTTTACATAATAACTAAGGATTTAAACAACTTGAATACAATCAGGAAAATAATAAAAGTCTCACATATGTTGTACAACTGAAACGCATTATGATATAAACCACCCTTTAAACGTTGTGCGAAAATCTCCGTAGCATTGCAAGAGTAACTTTCTGAGTGAGTGATATTTCAACCACACAAATTAATTCCTATACCATATTTATGCTTTAGTATAGTTGTACAGTCTGTTTTAAAATTTGTACAGTGTGATATAGGAAGTAATTTTTGTGTATGAATATCAATTCTCAACTTTCTGCTAGTTGTTATTATTTGCATTTACAACCTTTAAAATTATTCGGACTATCCATATTGTAGATGGATCCAAGGCTCACACCATTATAAAACCAAATCCAATCCCTCTGTTTCTTCTTACTTCTGCATTCGCTCTTGCTCTGAAAACACACACTGACACACACAGTAATAGCATCGCTCAGAAAATGTTGGATTTGAATTGAATGAGAATTGCAGTTAGTTTACCTACCAAAATTTCACCTTCCTTGCTTTATATTCTCCATTAATGGCGATGCGGATGCCATGCTTTAATTTTTGTCTTTTTTAATTTCTAGGTTTCAGCTATCAATCAAGCTCGTGCTGAAGAGATTAATCAATTAAATTGTCCAATCGAAAAAAGGTAGAATCATCTTCTTTTTTTATTACAAAATCATTTATTGTCTCACAGCAATTAATTGAAAAATCGATCAGATAATTTAAGTACAAAATTGCTATCATCGTGTTCATGTGTTGCATATACAATGTATCTAATATATGTATGTATTGCATATACGTTCATAATCACTTTAATTAATTTCCAAATTTTGTTGACGTCAATTGGTAACGGTTGCATTTGTCTGGATTCTCGTCATCAGCTAAAATTAAGTCATATTAATTTTTAAATTTGTAACAGTCATCACCTAAGTTTAACTACTGGTGACCGTTAACCAAATTATTTATTAGCAATTCAAACAACGCGAAATCAATTGCCGGAAGTTATAGCTATCACAACCGGTTCAACCATACCGGTATGACTCGATTTACAACTAACTGCTTAGTTTAAAGTTGTTTATAAACATTATATATTAATCCGGTCGACTTGATGCATCCTATTTCCCAATCCAACCGATGGCCGATACATACAACTTGTGTTTTCAATTCCCTTGTCGATCAACACCACCGCCACCAACTTCAGCCCCCAAAGCCATCTCCGTAACTCATCTATGCAGCCGGAATAACCGGAAACAACACTATTGTCTCATCCATCGGACCAACAACACCATCATCATCACCTGTAGTGGCAGACTCTTACAGACTCAGGTATCACCAGTTGTGCATTGTTTTTTCTCTAAGTATCACCTACTTTACAAAAATAAAAAGTTAATCTAATTTAATTTTTAACACTATTTTGAAAGTCCACGACAATTGTTTGGCAGTATCTAAATGAATAATATTTATATAATGCAGAGTCCTAGATGATGCAAATATTTTCATATGAATTTGTATCTGAATGATAAATTGTTGTGTGGTCAAGCATATGAATGATTATCTCTAAATAATAATTATAATAATAATAATAATAATAATAATAATAATAATAATAATAATAATTTTTAAACATCTAAACTATTTTTTGTTGTAACTACAAATAACTATAACAAAATACATAGCATACAAAATTTAAATTTAAATGTAACATAATAATATTGTGTCACATCTTAACGATTCAGACAATGCAGTAGATCTTACCTATTCAACTCATATAACCAACCATCTTATTGATTAAGACCCATATAAGTCTTCAAGCAAACAGTTTGAATATTGCCTGTTCATATCCAACCCTTTATGAATCATTAAGGTATGAACAAACAACCCCTTCTAGGCTTCTACCCTTACCCTCAGACAACGTTCTTCACATTTTCTTCCAATAAACCCCAAAACTTAATGGCAACTACAAGTTATAAAACATTAAAGTTTACTAGCAAGGTACCAGCGCAATGCGACGATGAGTACCCGTAGCTAAATTGTAGAGTTTTTTTTTTGGCAATAATCAAGACGTTACCTTAAATAAGTGTTGAATAAGATGGGTGGTAAGACCTTCTAGAATACATATTAAATTGTATCCGAAATAAAACAGGGGACAATTTTGACGTTTTGCAGTGTTATGTTGTCTGTTTATTTGGGATTAAACAAAGTGTCACTTATATCAATTGGTTAACATACAGTCAGTACTTACAAAAGTTCTTGTGTTCGAATCTTGTAAGCAACATTTTTTTTACTTTTGTGGTGTTTAAGATGTTACTAAAAGTAGAAATAAGTTTAAGTTTAAGTAATCTATATTTAGTAGTCATAAACACATTATAATAAAACATTAAAGTTTATATCTAAAAAATTATTTTTCAAAAGAACTTTTTTTTTTCTTTTCTGTGTGATTGGAGTAGTGCCGACGAAATATAATAACACATCATCGTCAATTAATGTAATATATAAATTAATACTTATGGCGACACATCTAGTTTCTAACATCACAAATATATTATCCAATCAATTTTATACAATTTAGTATTTACGAATGGTGCTATTGAGCAAATAATATTTGTAATTTGTGTACTAAACTAACCTAGTAAAACATGAAACTAAAATTTTAAGTTTTTAGCTAACAATCATAATTTGTAAATTGGTTTAGTCTTTCTAGAAACATAAATAATTGTCCTGGCTATTTATTTTACATGACTCACACTCTGTGTAGAAACATACTCCGTATCATCCAACAAGGCCTCAATGGCTCAATTATTTCGGTTTTCAGGAAAAAAAGATTCGTGGAGACATTTTTGGGTACAAGTCGTTTTCTAAAATTGACATTTTGCTAACCTTTAGCATCGACATACATTTTACTTTTTGTCGTTAAGTCAATGCCATTTTACGCTTGATAACCCGAAAGATACTAAACAGGCATGTGATCGCAATCCTTGCCCATTTTGGTGTCCTAAGATCTCTCTTTGTTGCAAAATTTTCTCAATCTTACTGATTTGTTATTGTACAACTAATAATATATAATATTACGTCACTAAATATTAATATTTTTGTTGTTCCGTGTGTTAAAAAACAAAAATAACCGATATTGAAAATGGAGATACCTAAGAGAATCGAATGTAAGTGTTTCATGGACTTTTGTTGTGGTACAGGAAATTGATTCTTAGTTATTGTATTACCCGCCCAAATCAGCATCTTAAGAGTTTGTTTGTTTGTTTGTTGGTCCATAAATTAAATATTAATAGTCGATTAAAGATGGTGTTATTGAGGAGAAGGATCGCGTGTTGTACATGGAACCGAGAAATCATAAACAGCATCGACTTCGATCAATCACCAAAAGGTATTTATTCTCTCTCGAGATATTTGGGTCGGATTCGAAACCGATATATGAATTCATGTTGCTTTAACTACAATTATTTGCATAAGAAAAACAAAATTGATACAACCATTGTTACTTGTTAGGTCTTTGGTTTGGCTATATATCATTTTCATCTTTTTGATCATAAATGTAGCATTTATTTTTTATGACTTAAAGTATTAAATTAATATTTAATAATCAAATTGATAAAAGTTTTCAATTTTAAAAGACCGACACTGAGATGGTGGCCCTGAATTTAATTTTGAGCTATATAAAGAGAAGAAAATAACTATAAGATGCCCAAGTCAAGTAGTGGTGGGGATAGAATAGTCATTTTCTAGCTTTTAGAAAGTTGTTATAACTCATGCTATTTTTTCTAGTTGGCTCCTATGCAGTTTTTGGGATTCCCTCTCTCTATCTTGCCTTTACTTTCTTTCTTTTTCTTTAAATCCGAAATTTAATTCATTGAAAAGGAATAATGATATCATTTTACAAATAAAACTAGTATTTGGTATGATCTATATATACGAGTTCATTCTACAACTTTAAAGTCAACGAATGGTAAAAGTTACTCCATTGAATCCAAAATAAGTTTCATAGCTCGAGAACGTGTTAATTATTCCATTTTTACTTAATTCATTTCTTTATTTTCAATTTTAACTTTAACTTTTTTAATAATGTATTAGTACTACACTCTTTAGCTTTACACATCTTATTACTTCCTCCGTATCAAAATAAGTGACACACTTTTCATCTTGAGATGTATCAAAATAAGTGACACACTTTGAAAACTATTCTTATTTGGTAAAAATAGTGGGATGCATATCCACTAACTATCCACTTTAATAAAGTAAAATTACCCTTATACCCTTACTTTTAGCTTTAAAACTCATTAATATCACTTTATTCAAGAAAAATGGGACTCATTCTCCACTAACTATGTACTTTAATCTATTTTAACCTCTACTTTAATCTTTTACCTCAAAAAACATGTAAGCCAATTTGTATCACTTATTTTGATACGGAGGAAGTATAAAAAATTACATTTTCATTATTGTTTGAAAATTGTTTTCTCAAATTAGTTCTAGCTTCAGTTAACAGCTTTTTATTTTTGTTATCATATGTATATTTATCAATACTCAAATACAATAATTATTATATGATATTTTTACAATTGTATTATTGTTTTTTATGGTCTACAGGACAAGCGTGTCAATAATCTAGCAATACTATTTATTTCGTAAAAAAATAGTGTAGCAAGAGTTTAGTCATGAACTCACCCATTTTATAAATCAGCATTGCTAGATTAATTATGTTTATATTAATCATATTATAAAATATGATTCTTTATACCTTTTGCCCAAATTTCAGGCTCGGTAGTGGTTTTCTTTAATATAAAAAACTTCAAAAAAGCCTACACTGCTTTTTTTATGACATAGAAACAATTTTCTATGCAATTACGATACATACAGCATGTGGTTGTTTTTACTGAAGAATCTGTATTATTTGAAAGTTAGTAATTATATCAATTATAATACCTAACCTCTTTTCTAGTTACATTTATAATTTGAATTATAAAGAAAAAACATCATCTTCTATGTCAAAGTATATGTTTTTTTTACCTCTATTAAATTATTTTTATGAAAATAGAAGTACAATTCATATTTGAACCCCTTTCTCAAAATCATTTTTCAAATTACAACTTGAATTGGATATGTACTTTTTAGAGGTGACAAAATGGATGGATCGGGTGGTTTTGATATTGGGTCGAAAAGAGTTTTTTTTTTTTTTAATACTTGCCGAAACTAGTCGGACTGAGTTGACCCAAATCACCTTGTGTCCTATTTTTGTTAAAATTATTTTCAACATGTTTGTATATTAAATATGAGTAGAAAAAAATATTTTAATTGCGATATTCTTATGAATTTTCTGGAATATAATTAATAAGTTTGGTATATGAATTAAAAATACATCTAGGACGACTTTTGACCCTAAACAAATCTTCAATTGTTTTACTCATCTGGCTTAGAAATTCAACTTAACCTGAATTGACCCGTTAAAAGTAAATGGGCCAAAGTTGTTACCTCTATCTAGTAAGTTTTTGACTTAATTCTACAAGAGTTTATAGTTTTCCTTCCAAGAAACCATTTAGCAAAAAACAACTTATATGGTAAAAGGGGATCTTATAAAGGTTCCTATCATGTTGATATTGCATTCACATTATTTTTAGGTAAAAATCATAAATCGAGTATACATAAAAAGCAAGATATAACTTCATATTAAAAGTAAGCGTTATATATATCACAACATTCTTTTGCTTGATTTGGTTATTAATTAATCCCTATGAATATAATCCTTATTAACACATATTCCTTAATTTAATCTCAATAAAACTAATAATTTTCAGGAATAATGACATATAATGGTCTTGAAAACTGCATTCTTAATGCAAACTCGTGTGATAATGAAAGTGAATGCCCAACTGACTCCATTGATGAAGATGATTCAAGTTGTTCGTCTAGTAGTAAATCAGTTTCTTCCCATTGGGCTATGATTAAACGAGACGAAAAGAAAGAATTATATGATTCAGAAAGCCAGAAGAAATCTGTTATTAAAGAAAAAGTATCTGAAGTGGAAATAATGAAAGAGAAGTTTGCAAAATTGTTGTTGGGTGAAGATAGTACAGGAGGAAGTAAGGGTCATTCATCTGCTTTTGCTTTATCCAATTCCATTACAAAGCTCGCAGGTACGATGATTCTTACTGAACAATTTTTATCCATACATAGCAATGCCAAATGACATTTATGCCCTTCATTTTCTTTTATCACACTTTGCATTTCACCATTCCCAGTTTGTCATGATTGTCCTTTAATATGAAATTCTCTGTATAGATAAAAATTGCTCTGTAAGAACATCTCCCTTTATTCTTTCTTTTTGGTCATATTAGCCATTCATTTTGTTAATAAATGCGATATATCAACAATTTCAAACAATATAATCAATTGTGAATGCTAACGTGTACATTCAATTGATTATCTTATTGTTATTATTCAATTCAATGTATCAAAAAAGGCGCATTAAATTGAATTCACAGGATCTGTATTTGGTGAGCTATGGAAATTAGAACCTTTGTCGGATGAGAAAAAGATAAAGTGGAAAAACGAAATGGAATGGTTGCTTGCTCCAACTAACTATATGGTTGAGTTAGTTCTGGCTAAGCAATTTGATGCAAACGGCCGAACTCTAGAGGCATTTATTCTTTCCATATACTTAAATTATTTAAATTTTATCATTTTCTTTAAGATAATCTTAAAATGTTTTTATATTAATTGAAGCAGATCATGAAACCAAAAGCCCGTGAAGATGTTCACATGAATCTCCCAGCACTAAAGAAGTTAGACTCCATGCTTCTTGTACGTGGTCTCGTCTCTTTACTTACACTTTAATTAGAGGTGAAAAAATGTGCAAGTCAACTTGTCTGTGTAAAAGGTCAAAATGTGTCATTTTCTTATTGGTCGGGTTGGGTCCCAAGCCGGAACTAGAAAATGGACCCGAACACTTTCTACCGCTGATAGACTTCATACGATAAATTGAACCAAACACTTTTTGTCCATCATTATTATTTTTATATATTCTTGGTGTGCCAAATATGATTTCAAAACTTGTACTCCGTATTATTTATCAATTATGCAAGCTTATTTTTGGGCATATGGGCTTATTCCATTTGTCTCAATTTTCATAAGCTTATTCTTTTCGGCTTATATTCTAGTTTTAAGTTATACTAAGCTCATAAGCAAGAAAATACGCTGAAAAGATAGGTTCATGAAAAATAAGCCAACACAAATACTCCTAAGAAAAAACTAAAACCCTTAAGAAAAAACATTGACCCATTTCCCTTTAAATTGTTAAAGTGATTTGTATACTACTAAAACACTTATATGCTTTTGATCTTGTACTTTGTAATGTACAAATCAACTTCCCATATTTAAAATATAACCCAACCCGTTTATAAGTAAACAGATTAAAAGTTGTCATCTCTACTTTAAATCAAAGGGTTTCCAATTCTATAATTAACCTAAAGTGGCGCTAACAGGAAACACTAGACGCTATGAAAAATACAGAATTTTGGTACGAAGAAGAAGGAAAGAACACGAGTTTAAAAGAAAGCAAAAAATGGTGGGTCCCGGTCCCACAAGTACCGGAAGGTGGACTCTCTGATTGTCAAAGGAAAAAGTTGGCAAATCATGCGAAATTGGTCAACCAAATTTTTAAGGCTGCAAAATCTATAAATGAAACCATCTTGCTTGAAATGCCTATGCCAAAAATCATTCTAGAGGCACTCCCTAAGGTCAGTTAAGTTATTTGCAGTTACTGTTTGACTCGAACAACTAGCTAACTGGCCGTTAAAAAAAAAAAAGTTATTTGCAGTCACAATCACTCTTTTTACTCATAATCATATTTGCTCGATATATTTTCTGGTTTATGCAGTCTGGAAAGGCGAGCCTTGGTGATGATCTTTATAAGACTTTAAATACAATCTCTTGCTCAGATGTTGGAATGCTTAATTCCCTCAACTTAAAATCTGACCATAATGCCCTTGACACCATTAATAGACTTGAAGCAGCGATACACGCATGGAAAGAAAGAATCTTGATGCAAACAAACACTAAATCTCAAGCAAGAACATCATGGTCCTTAAAAGATCCTTCTATGGAGATTGATAAAATTCAGTTTTTTATAAACCGAGCTCAAGTTCTTTTGCAGCAAATTAGAATGAGATACCCGAATCTTCCCAAGACGTTTCTTGATGTCATGAAAATACAGTATGGAAAGGTGAGAAAATCGTGCATACCGTATATTATTTAGCTTGTTTAGAAGATTTGGTTAAATGGGTGGGCCGGATGAGTTGTGCAATGGGTCAAAATGGGTAATTAAGTCATGTTGGGTTGACCCGACCTGAAACACTTTTAGTCCAAATTTTTTGACCTTTTTACAAATAGCAAGTGTGGCAAATATGACTATAAGATTTCTTAATTTTTTTAATAATAGTGTAATGTTTTTGTATAAAATGAGTTAGGTGCTTTTTGCATTATAAAGCCACATTGTGTATCTCGTTTTGTAGAGGTGGTTTGACGGGTGGGTTGGTAAATGGACAAATACAGGTTTGGCTCATATTCTTTATATTTTCTAATAACTAGTTTGTCAAACATGATACCAAAAATTATGTTATTAATTTCAATAATAATCTAATTTTTTGATATAACACATTAGACTCATTTTATTTTTAGCATTTTTTTATATTACACATTTGTCATGTTAACAGGTAAAAATGGGTTGAGGTTAAGACTTGTAATTATTTGTATGAGTCAAATCACATCGGGTTGACCCAATTACTTTGGCTCAATTTTCAAATTCTTTTGTAGATACCTTGTGTGTTAAACACTTAAACATGATGACGAAACTTTATACATTTTGAACGACTTTCAACCATTTGACATGTTTTCCTCTTTAGCTTTTGTTTTTTCATTTGAGCTTTACCACGAGTTGACCATGAGCGTATACAGGATATTGCACACGCAATTTTGGAATCTTATTCCCGTGTTCTTGGAAACTTGGCATTCAACATACTGACTAGAATCAATGACATTTGTAAAGAAGATGTATCTGTTCCTGGTATAAGTGCAAGACATGAGATGAATAATATACAAGGGAAATTGAGTTTGTTAGAAACCGAAAAGCTTTCTTTAATAAGTGACGAAACACGTACAAAATCTGTTACAACAACACCTAATCGAAGCCCTCGATTTTGTTTTACACCCCCAAAATGGTCACCTTAGTTTTGTTTGTGTACCGGTTATGTAAATAGTATGCTATATGTTTAATAGTTAACAGTATTATACAAGTTTTATAGTTGACTATTTTGTCCCTCGGCAATTGAACTCTTTCTTCTGCCATTTCAAATTCATAACGAATAAAATCGTCAAAACAATTAATTAGTCTACCTTGCGCGTTGCAGCTTACATTTTTCGTAGAGATGAAACTTATAGTTTGGTTGTAATTTAAAAAAATATATATCCGTAAAAAATACATTTATATATATGTTAGTTACACATAAAGGAGTCTGTTGCAAAAAAACAACGAAGAAAAGTTGAATGAAAAGAATAGGTGGAGATGCAAAGTATTTGGAACTTGGTGGTCCCAAAAAATTGAAGGGAAGATGTATTGTTGTCATGAGTACGTCAGTTTAGTGTGAGTTAATGTGTCTGCTGACATGACACTGATTTGGTAACAAACGTCAGATGAATGTAATATATAATAACAATAATACAAGTTTGTTTCAATAATACATGTTTATTTGAAAATGATCTAAATTCCTCGTTCTAAGGATTTTAAAATCTCTCTGAAATTCACATTCTCTTAGACCAGTGTCAACTGGGGACTTTGGTCCCCCCTCTTCTTCAACATACGAGTTTCAAGCCATTGGCACGGAGGGTTCGGTTGATGCCGTCGGTTTTTGCTGTGGGTTTGGGGGCGGGAAGGAGGGGAGAAATCAGTTGGTGAGGTGAGGCCCAAAGGAGTATTTTGTGTGTGTATTTTGTAGTGCTGGGTCACAAAAAACTGAAAAGAAAGAAATATTATTGGCATGTGTATGTCAGTTTAATTTCGGTTGGAGGGTAAGCTGACGTGACGCTGATTTAACAAAAACTAACGGTTTCAGTTTGTGTAATAATTAGGAGTGGTCTTATTTAGTGGAATTTGTTAACAACTCTAATTCTTCCAATTAAAACAAACTTCGGGCCAACAATTCTTGATATGACCCGTAACCTGTCACATGAATAATCAATTTCACGTTGAGCGTAAATGAGTTCGGGTCAAAGACAGGTCGACTCATCCAACTGTTTGTAAAGCAGGTCGGTTTCAAGTCATCTTATGTATAAACTTGTTGACCCATCAACCATTTATAAAGCAGATCGGCTTCCGTTACATGGATCAGATAAGCCATGTGGAAGTTACCATAGTTTAAATATGTACATGTCATGGTTAGTTCTAACCCAAGTATTAGATTTTAGGCGACTAATTTTATGTACCCAAACATTACCCGACCTAATTATGACTCCTAAATAAACCAAACATAAAGTAGGAATTGGATTTTATAATTCTTCAAACTCCTAAACTTCTGCCATAAGATTATTTCCGCACAAGCACCGAAGAAATAGTTGGGCCGGAAGAGATATTGCCGGCGAATGGAAGAGTAGCACAGGTACAGCCAGCCGCCTCTTCACATTTGTGTGTTAGGATTTGAATTTTTAGGGCTTTTTAGCAGATTCCTGTATATCATCTCGTCTATCTCCAGGTATATCATCATTCTTTCACTTCGCAAGCTAATTGATTCTGAATTATTACTTTATTTTGAACAACTAATTCCTCTATCTAATTTTCGTTTCATTTTGTTCACACATCGACCTTCGTAATCGTATGATTTCTGTTTGTCAGACCAATAAATCAGAGATACATTTTACTGTTGAATGTATTAACTTTAGTTTCTAATAATGTAACCTAAGGTTTGTTCTAATTTGGTTGCAGATTTATGATTTCTGTTTGTCAGACCAATAAATCAGAGATACATTTTACTGTTGAATGTTATAACTTTAGTTTCTAATAATGTAACCTAAGATTTGTTCTAATTTGGTTGCAGAGTAGAAATCATAATCATAATGGGTTTGCCCAAATTTACACGCCCTAATAAAGAGGGTGCAAGCTGCAACCTTTACGTAGCTAACTGTGGTCCAGCTGTTGGAATTAGCTTAGATTGTATTGCATCAGCATTCAGCTTATATGGAACAGTAAAAGGAGTTTATCCTGCTGATGAATCTGGCTCTCGTGTTATTGTTTCATACCATGATGACAGCTGTGCACATGCAGCACTTGAAGCCTTGGACCGAAAACCGTGTTCTGATCTCGGGGGTCGGTTTTTACACATTCGTTATTCAGTGCCACGCCCAATTTGCCAGGTATTATTGATTATGTCACCTTTGAAATTTGAAACTAAACCCAACATACAGCTTAAAAAAATTAGATTATTATTTGAATAATATGGTTAGGTTTATACCTTAATATATTGTTGATAGGTGAGAGATAGTGATTCAGTTGAGGTTTGTTTAGAAGCATCAGAACTGAATATTCCGGGAATCTACTTGATCCATGACTTTGTTTCAGTTCAAGAACAGGAGGTAACGGGCCCATTTTGTTATCCGCATCAGCAATTACGACCCATTTACTTTTTTTTATATATTTTTTTTCCAGCAATTAGTTGGAGAAGTTGATGCAAGGCCTTGGCATAGTCTTGCAAAGAGAAGGGTTCAACATTATGGTTATGAATTCCGTTATGATGTAACTTACTAAGTTTAAAACATTTTAATTCTTTTTAATCACAAGCTATAATTTTAATTATTCTGTTAAATCTTGATTAATGCAGATAAGAAATGTTAATACACAACACAGACTTGGCGAACTCCCTTCGTTTGTTGCAAATATACTTGAAAAAGTCAACGCCTTTAAAAAGCTTGATGAGGCTGCAGATGTATCACTAGACCAACTAACGGTATTTTTAATTTTAATTATTATAAAGATGTAAAATGTAACCTTTTATGGTTGGAAATGAATATTATATGATTTTGGTAGCGTGCGTACAGGTTAATGAATATCCAGCTGGCGTGGGTTTGTCCCCACATATTGATACCCATTCAGCATTTGAGGGATCAATTTACAGCCTTTCATTATTAGGGCCTTGTATTATGGAATTTAGAAATGTAGAAAATATTAATAATATAAAAAAGAAAGCTATTTATCTTCCCCCTCGATCAATGCTCTTGCTTTCTGGAGAGGGAAGATATGCTTGGCAACATTATATCCCACATCATAAGGTACATTTTGCATCCTTTTTTTTATATATAAATAACAATTTATTTTATTATCCGGTTAAAAATAAACATAACCCCAATCATAAGTAAATGTGACGGTCACCTTTAATAGAGTAAATTACATAAATGGTCCTTTAAGTTTATAGCAAATTTCACCAATGGTCCTTTAGTTTCAAAAATTACACCGATGGTCCTTAATTCTGAAAGGTTTTTCACCGATGATCCTTTACACTAACTGACGTTAATTTATTCTGTTAACTCACCTCATGTGCAATGCACGTGAGGGTAAAAAAGTCATTTTTAAATTCTTTTCTTTTTGAAGATGGGGATGAATGTTGAAGATGGGGATGGAAGAAAGAAATAAAAGTTTTTAATTTAATAAATAAAAAATGACTTTTTTACCCTCACGTGCATTGCACATGGGGTAAGTTAACAGAAAAAATTAACGTCAGTTAGTGTAAAGGACCATCGGTGAAAAAACTTTTAGAATTAAGGATCATTAGTGTAATTTTTGAAATTAAAGGACCATTGGTGAAATTTGCAATAAACTTATAGGACCATCCGTTTAATTACTCCCTTTAATATTAATATTATTGATTGAATTTATTTGGTAGGTTGATATGGTGAAGAATAATGTGATTAGAAGGGGTCCAAGAAGAGTTTCCTTCACATTTCGCAAGGTATAATATTATTATTGTTTATTGTGATTTTATTTAATTTACCATTAGTCATATAATTTGATTGGTTTGTTGTGTAGGTGAGGAAAGGAGCATGCCAATGTGAATATCCTCAATATTGTGATTCTCAAACAGAAATATAGATATTAAATGTTTTGTCAACTGTAACATTTCTTTTAAATGGTTTGGTAGATCAATGTTATTTAAGTATTTAACCATTATCCATGTTCATTTTTTTAGCAGAATTTTTTTAATTTTAAATATTGTGTATGGTTGTAAGTGGGCCTAGTCTTTTCCTGGAGGTGGCAAAACATGCGGGTGGCTAACAGGTCAATATGGGTCATCTGAGAAAATGGGTCAAACGGGTTGGGTCAATTTAGGTTGACCTGTTCCTTTTTTGCTTTAGTTAGAATGAGTGTATAAAATTTACTTTTAAAAAGAGAACCGACTTGAAAGCCGCAAACTAGGTCCAACCGGTTCAGATTTTTGGTCACAAACAGTAGTGTTTTGCTTTCCATGTTTGTGAATCAATTGCTATAAATTTGTGAATCCACCTTTGTTTGGTTTTGAATGATGTACTATTTGAAAAGGGTTAATTGCAACTAACTACGGTCAAATTTGTATTCCAGGTAACCGAATTCTATTTACCCTTGGAAAAACTACCAAAATATTAAAATATCAATTAAGGCCCGCAAAATTCTATTTTTTTTAAACAAAAAATCCTCAAAAGTTTTAGAAAGAAAACTCCTGAAAAATTTTCGGGTCAAGACGATCCAATGCTAAAACATATCTAAGATAATGGTTCAATTGATTAATAGTTTGATTAATGTACCTTATTAACTATTCTAAGCATATGAGAACAATTTGAATGACTTGTGACTTCATTGATCCGGTTTGACCTCTTTTGGTTACCTAAGTTAAAGAATTTTATCCGTTTGCCGGCCAAGTTATAGAATTATCAGGAGGTCACATATTCAATTGATGGAGAAAAAAGAAATACTTCACTATGCCCATGGAGGTTTACCCATGCTAACTCTAGGCTCTCCGCAAAATAAGTTGTTGCTATCGGATTCATCAACTCGCGAAACTAAGTCACAACTCAAGTTAAACAAAATTAAGAAAGTAGAGTTTGTTATAGTTATGGCTAAAATGGTGTAACCTGAAAAACCGCTTAGATATTATATATATATGGGGTGTTTGGGAAAGCTTATTTACAATTGATTGTGTTTATTAGCTTATAAATTTACTTAAGTTAATAAACTTTTTGTAAATAAAGTGTTTGCAAGGGCTAATATAATCTAATTATAAAATGATTAAAAAAGACATTTGTAATAAGCTAATTGTTCTTTGTTTGATCATTATTTGAGAACACTTGCAACATATTAAAGCTTTTAAAAGTTGCAGATGCCATGAATGTTGGTAAGGTGAAATATGATTATAATGAGAGGGTAAAGAGATAAAAAAGATTCATAAATAAGTTATTAACTTACAAAATAGCTTATTAAAAACTTCTTAAATAAATGCTTATAAATAATTACTTCATTCGATTTAAAATAAGTGATACACTTTGAGTTTCATGGTTTTTTAGGCAAAAGAAATTATAATGATGATTAAATTAGATTAATTGGATGGTTAGTGAAAATGTATCCTACACTTTTAAAAAAAAGTGGGGTTACTGATGTTTAAAAGTAAAAGTAAGTGTAAATGAGTCATTTCATTTTGATAAATTATATAGTTAGTGATTGTAAGACGGGTGCCAACGGCCCCGCCGGTTGGGGTACCGTTGGCACGGTCCGTCTCTTTTCTCGCCGGTTTGCCGCCACTTGCATTCTCGTGAGTTTGAAGACGGAGGAAGTAACACGTTAGTTTAATTAGGTGGGGCCAAAAGGGGTATTTTGTGTGTGTGTTTTGTAATGGTGAGTCCCAAAAAATTGAAGGGAAAATGTATTGTTGGCATGAGTACGTCAGTTTAATGTTAGTTAGTGTGTCTGCTGACGTGGCGCTGATTTGACAACAACTGATGGTATCAGTAATGAGCACCGTTGGGAGCAGTCTAAGTCCCACTATTTTTTTGCCAAATAAAGTAATGTTTTAAAATGTATTACTTATTTTGATTTACACTAAAAAAGAAAATATCACTTATTTTGAATCGAATCGGAGGAAGTATTAAACTTAACTAATACTAGTAATAACACCTCCTAAATATCCATTAAGTAGGAAAGAAAATGGAATTTGTCACTCAAAACTAGGCTTGTGCACGGTCCAAGAACCGGACCGAACCGACTAGGACCGAGAACCGAAAAAATGGATTTTTCCGGACCGAGGACCGAACTGAAGATGCTCGGAATCGAACCGAACCGGACCGAGAACCTGCCGGAACCGAACCGAGCTAATTTCTTCGACTTTTTCTCGGTTTTTCTCGGTTTTGGACCGAACCGAACCGGTTGGAACCGAACCGATTGGGACCGAGAACAGATTTTTTAATAAAAATTAGAACCGAGAACCGAACCGATGTAGCTCGGTTCGATCCGGTTCGGTCCGGTTCTACGGTGTGTGTCGGTCCTCGGTCCAATTTGCACAGGCCTACTCAAAACAGTATAACCTAAAAATTCCGAGAAATAATTTATTTCAAAATCAGAATTCAGAACAGTTAACCCGCTTGTTCACTCCGTGGACAACTCCGTCGGAATCTGCTCGTATCGCCGGAAGATTTTGTGTTGTGAAATATGCACTTAAACTCCGACGGTAAACTTCTCAACATACCTAACCTCGTTTGCTCTCACACTAATTACTTCAAAAAATTCTTCGATATGTTCAAATTACTTGCGAACTGTCACTAGCTATTCAAATTCACAATATAATCCATCTCGTTTCCTGAAAACAACAACAATTCTGCGTTTGTATTTACTTATTGCTTTGAAATAAAATATCGATAGTATTTGATTTCATTAATTTCGCGTCGTATCAAGTGGTGGCTTAGAGAAATATATACCGTTTTATGATTGATTTGGATGCAATTTTATGTTTTAAGGCAAATTAGGTTCTAATACCCTCCATGAAATTGTTTATTTAAAAAGATTTTGGGAAAAAAACAAAACTCTTAAAACACTAGGAGATAACATGTTATTTTGAGGCATTTTAAGCTAAAAATGGAGCTCTATATGCACTCACAGGGGATATCTGTAGTTATTCAGAGTTTTAGTAACTTTAGGAGTTACAGTACACATCAATGACAAGGAAATAACATAACATGGATTGATAGTAAAACTCCATTTTTGTTCCTTTGAAGGTTTCTGTTGTGCAGTTTGACAAACATACAAAATGGATTGGGCTTTTGTGAATAGAAGTTGGGAAAAGTGGGCATGCAACAATGTTGGTTCTGATGGTGAGAAATCACAATTTGTTTGAATTTTCTGATTGTCAAATGCTTATGGTTAAATAATTCTGTTGCTGTTCTGTAACTTGCAGGTCAGCCATTGAAGGCTGCTCTGCTAATCAACTATGATCCAACTGGACCTTCTCGTCTACTGTCTACAATGTAAGCTTCTGAACTAGAATCATATATCTATATTTCAACAATATGTTTTGTGTATGATTATTGGTTGATGAACATGAAATATTGTGTTTGGTCACAAGAAAGTGAATGTTGATGCTTGCAGTGCAGAGGAAGAAGGTATAGAAGCAGACCCCATTGAAGTGGGTGAGTTTGTTAACTTCATTAAACGAGGCAATTACCAAAGTGAAAGCTTCTTTATTCAGTCAAATCAATGTAAGTTACAATTAAAGAAATTAAAACATTATATTTATAAATTTCTTAGCATTATTAAGTGAATTTTTCTATCTGGTTTTTGGTGGCAGATGTTATTACATCAATACATGAAACTTGGTTTTGTGGAAGGTGTATGAACACTTCACAGCCTGCTGGTGAAGGCGCTATAGTTTACAAGACACCATCTTTCCTCTTTCTTGCATTGTAAGAAAATATATATTTACATAAACATTTAGTGTTTCAAATATGATTAAAATGATTATATTATTTCAATAATAATCTAAACTTTTACTAAAATAAAAGGTAGTTTTATGATTTGGGTGAGTTTGATCATGTGCAGATATGATGGCTCCATTGGAGCAGCATCTCGTGCAATGGCTGCAGCTGATCGTTTTGCGTGGCAGTTGGAACGAAGAAATCTTTGATAATGTACAGCCACATGCTACTTTGTTTTTATTTTTCTTTGTTTTTTTGTTTATTTTTTGTTTGGTTTTTGAATTGGCATTTGGAACCAAAGACTTGATTACATCCATAATTTGTCTTTAGGTTAAACCCAAACAATTATATTTTTTTCGAATGCCTTATTAGTGAAATTTGTTTAAGTTTCTGTCTTATTTAAATAAAAAAAGTTGTCATTTTTTTGTTAGATTTCACTTGTTATGTTAACATGTACTATAAGAAAAAGAAATTGATTAAAAAAACCTTCACATCACTGTTTAGGCGATTTATACTTACAAAAATTTTAGATTTTGGCAAAATATTAAACAGTTCCGTTATTATTTTAGATCATTATTATGGTTGGTAGCTAGAATTAGAATTTACTTGTAACCATATTATCTTCTCCTATATATGTGTCTACATTTGATTTACTTATGACCACTCAGCCGTTTGGAGCTCACCCATTGGTCGAATATGCCACGTGTAATCTTCTCTTATATATGAGCCTACATTTGATTTACCTATGACAATTCAGCAGTTTGGAGTTCACCCATTGGTCGAATATGCCACGTGTAATTCACCCATTGGTCAACAAATTCCTCACAATATTCCGAAGACTGAATTCCTCACAAAACCCTAATCCCTCTTCGTCTTTTGCCAACCCATGTATCTTCATCTCCTTCTCTCTTACGCACAAACTGCTGCGCTCCACAACCGCCTCCCACCTCCGAATCATCGTCTCCTTTCCGACAAGTCTCAACTCTCATCCCTTCACTCCTCCTACAGTTTTCCGGCTACGCCTCCTTCAACCACGGTATTTTATTCAATTTACCATTACAATTAGAATTTTATTAAATGAATTAGGGTTTACGGGAGAGATGATACACAATCAATTTGCTGATTTAAATTGAATGATAAGATTATATGAGTTCAATGTTCGATGATACATTCTGCAATTGCACCATTTCTATTTTAGATCACTTTTTGACCCGTTTGACAGGTTTCTATTTTCAGTTTTGACCCGTAAATTCTGGGGTTTCATCTGCTATGACTACTTCGTAATAAGAATTTCAGTATCATCTCCTCACATTATTCATCCTGCAAGGTATCCCCTCCGAACTAATTTCCTAAATTGATTTCTGCCTATTTGGTGGCTGCGCATTTTTTTCTCCATCTCACACTTAAATTGAATCCATTCAGTAATTATTGTTGATAAAAATTGTTATTTCTAAGCACCTTACAAAATTATTTTAGTGCATAGCATCTTTGATCCGTTTTCCAAATTTTATGTACACCAACTGTTTGATAAAATGTGTGAAAAATTTTTTGATAATAGTTTTCACAACACGGATTGTTGACTTGTGTTTCTGGTATATTGCGTGTGTGGATCATTATATATGGATGTCAAGAACGAGGAAGCAACACCCCCAATTTCGTAAAGGAATGATTTGATTATTAGCTTTGTGAGAAGCAGTCCTACATCCAGTAGCAGGTACTATACTACGTTTCCATAAATGATCTGCCTATATGTTCTAAGAGGTAGCAAGACTTGAAAAGGTTGGCATTTGTTAAAAATTAAATACATTTCATATCCTAATATTTTTCGGTGAAATTATTCTATTAGTAAGAATTTTAATTGTCACTAATGAATTTTAGATGTTGATTGGTGGATCACGCTTCAAAGTCTGGTCAAGTTCCAGCAGGTCTTAATATTGGGAATACATCAGAGATAAGGAAACCACAAATGTTGATAAAGATGGTCCTGCATATATGGAGGAGGTACTAATTTGTCCTTCACAAATTTATCGAGCCATTTAATCGAGCCATTTATATGAAATCGGCTCAAATGGGTTTATATAATAGGTGATGCAGCTATGTAAGCATATTCATCAACTGTTGTAGAGAATTCTTACAACATCAACTGTTGTAGAAAATTGTCTTACATCTCAAATCAAATGAAAAAAAGTATTAATCATTCTTTTTTTATAAAAAAATGAAACTTTTCAATACCATCATAATTTTCTTATTATGTGATTTGGATTTGGATCTGGAACTTTAATGTCATAATACTATCTTATGAAACTTACTTTCAAACATCTTAATTGTGTGTAATTCTAAAACCTGTTCATACAAGTTGAATATTTTTTTTTGTAAATTTAACTTTATCTTGCAATATCTTGATTTAATTTAGTTTGTGAGAAACTGTTGATTGTCTCATTTATATTCAACTCGAATGGATAAAAATTTGACCAATATTACTGGATACGGAATCAACAGTCCAAGGTTTGATTGCAACAACAAATAATCCAGGTAATTAGGTTTGTTGTTTGGATGTTATCACCTGCAATACACAACTGCAACTTGGGAGTTGAATGTTACCAGGTACAAATAGAGATATAATTAATTGAAAGTAAATTTTATAGAATACAAATATTAAATGAAGACAATAATTAAATGAAATTGTCGAATCAAAGTTGTGATTAGCAGTTTACTTCTTAAATAGTTTAATACAACATCTTACCAGTGAAATTGTATATAAACTATATATTAAAGGATACAATTAAAATTGCATCGTATAGCCTATATTCGTGATAAATCACGGGTAACTTATAAAAATTTTCTTTAATAGAACATATCAAATTTACGTGTTGGGGCAATTTACGAAACTATTTAAATAAAGGATGTGTAATACTTGTCTACAAAATTAAATAATTACAAAAATATTTAAAACTTTGGTAAACTATTAACTTTTTAGAACATTATTAACTGTAACATATCTTCACGGTGACAAATGCAAATTGATGTTTAAATGTTGTAAAGCTACTACAAATTGGCACATTCTGGTCGAAAATTTAGAAGCCATTTGTAACTCCGTTTTACGTTCTGTTTCAGGCTCTAAAACGTAGAAGTTCTGTACCAAATGATGATACCGGGTCCGGTGGCCCACTTCGTATAACCTGACAAAAAGTAAATTTTCTATCACAAAGAGAGAAGAGAACTCGGATACCCTATTCAACAATCAAAAACTTTAAATCAAAAGCTTATTTTAACAAACTGGCCGGAACCAAACATCTTCAAACAGGCTGAAGAAAATGGTTAAACACGTACAAGCTTAAGTTTAACATATGCAGCCTTCATCTCTTTTCAATAAAACTAGTGGGTTTTACCCCGCGCGTTGCGGCGGGGGATTTTCATATGATTACCGAACAATTGTTTGCTGATATGAAGTAAATTTTGTTGTACCTGAGCTATACATATATGCTATGACTTAGTATGTATAGGAACCGAACAATACATATTAAGATGCTATATCATCTTATCATCTTAATTCTTAATTTTTAAGTTCAGATGCTATATATATTATGCTATATATATTATGCTATACATAATTTAAAATTTGTTGTAAGATCTATTAAAGTAACCCAACAAACAGTATTCTCCAAAAAAAAAAAAGTCATGCAAATGGAATAGAAAACTTACAGAAGGTAGAGGTTGGATCCAGGTCATTGGTGCAACTTTTTACCAGGCTCTATTAAAATCATTCAAACTATAACTCAGAATGTGTTCATTTCCCGGTCTTAATAATACAGAGTAAAAGTAACAACTTGATTTAGAAAGGCGATCAGTGTAATAAAACATACCTCAAAGTACCTCACAAAATGAGATTGGAGAAGGCTGAATGCACATAAAACGTTATACTAAAGATTGATCACCTAAACTAACCTGGACATAACATCAAAAACTATATGATTTAAATAAAATATGAACCGATTTGACAATTTATCGATCAAAATAATGGACAATGAGATATATTAACTTAAGCACAAACTGAATGGTCAAAACTAATCATAACAAATGATGATCATTTACTGTTTCCTAGAAAAATTGTCATTGTGTGGTCTAAACCAGAGCCACACCCAAAGTACCGGTTCTTTTCTAATATATTTAGTCCCAGGCGAGGGATCGGATTGTTAGCCACCGGTGCGGCTACAAACCATATCATAACCAAAATATGTAATATTTTTTCTTCGCATGTACCCGCAGTAGCATTCAAGTAATGCCCTTTACGAAATATGTAATTGGGCAACGATTTAGTTAGATACAAATTCTCATTCTTATGTTATTAATTTTCTAATGGTTTTGAAATGTGCAAAGGTTGTTACCTACTGATGTTGCAAGTTGCAAGTTGCTAAAGTACTAACGTGGGTCTCAAAGTGTTTGGTGGATTCTATCTATCACGATTCACGAATCATTTGAACTTAAATAAAAAGTTGGTCGCTGAAAAATATCGGAAGCAAATGTGTACCTCTGTCAAAACTTTACCCAACAAAGAGCATAAAATCTTCAAACGATATGTCAAACGCTTCCAAGAGACGGATCAAATTAAAGCCCAATTCTCAAAAATATAATAAATCTTCCCATTATACCATCAAATCTACAATACAACATAATTGAAGTGTATAATGATCGGAAGCCTCTATATAACTCACAATCATTCTTTTCGTGAATTAATTGGAAATCCCATTATTACACATGTAAACCCTAATCTGCACATAGTTGGAAAGTAAAAATACAAAACCTAAAAGGAAAAGGTGATGGTTGAAGCTCACCTTTACAAACGGGGACTGTAATTCCTTATTTAGACGTTCCAAAATCCAAACACCCAAAGTAGAAAAACTCAGCGAAAGTAACCTGAGGTGATCTGAAATCGTTGATGAAGGAATGAATCGAACAACTTGTTCGTGTACAGCAAAACCTAATTCAAAAGTAAGGAACCCAAAATTGATAAAGGAAACTTTCAAAAGGAGAATATCATAAAATAACTGAAGATGCAGCTGAACCAAGAAAAGTTGCGAATAAAACGGAAGAATTATAAATATCCAAAATAATAGATAGAAATACCGCAAATAAAGCCATTGCAACACCCCTAATTGGAAACTAAGAAACCCCAGTAAGAAGGAAATGGCTTTGTAGTGAGCGTCATCTTTAGAGGCAGATGGCAAATAGGGGTGATTAACATAAGCAGGAGGTGGGCGTAGTGATAAGTCGAAGTAGCAGGAGGTGGCAAGCATGAGGTGTGGTTTTACTGTTCACCCAAACTGTAAAATGTAATAGATATAATAAGGTTAGTTTAATTATTATTAAACATGTGATGTTACTGTTTTCTCATGTGAAAACAATGTTATGAACTAATTTTAGTATTTTACATCGTTTGTGACAAGAAAATAATTCACTTTGTTGTCATGACACTTAAGTTTATTATATTGGTAATATATTGGTATATTCAGATCAACAAATATACGCTTAAGCATATATATTAATACAAAAATAATAATTTTTTTTACAGATTGCAACAATCTCTTTAGAACAACGAATGCTTCTTTCTCGACTTTTGCTACACAATAGCTTCTTAATATAAGCAACTATGATTAGCGTAAAACTATGAAATTATTATGAAAACTTTTATAAGCCACCCGTGATTTATCACGGGTTATAGGCTAGACATTGCAACTAAATTATAAACATGATAAACATACTTTTGTTATTTTGTAGAACGATAAACATGCACTTAGAAATGGCAAAGATTCCAAACATTGAGAAATGCTTGGATGTAGAAGCTAAAGAGGGTACTGGTGAGGCATTGCTAACTGGTTTTGAAGTATCCTAAGGCATTTATTTTATAGCTCGGATTGAGGATAATGATTCAATATGCTTATGGTGAGGAGCTTATGTAATGCTTGAGTACTGTTGTGAAGAGGTACACATATTGTTTTTTTAATAAAATAAAATTGAAAGTATAATTTAGAAAGGGTTAAAGAGATTTGAATTAATATTTGTAAATGCAGGCAGACCACTTCTCTTTTGCACAAGAATTTGGAAAATGCAAAAGCCAATTTACAAGTTTTAGTTGCTATGTTATTATTCTTACTGATCAAGTCAATATTTGTAAATATTATGTTTATCATTCTACAATATTCTGTCTAATCAGTCACTAAAAGATAGACCATTTGTCCTCCTGTCTTCATACCTCCCATATGCAATATTAGTGGTATGAAGGGGTCTGGTTCAATCACATAATCTATAAGTGACTACAAAATCAGTAATTTCAACCAACCTCTTTTCATGTATTTCCATAAGTACTGCGGTTGTCTTACGTATTTCACCTTCCAATATAACTTGTCAAAACGTGTCAGAACACACACATAACGTTTGGAAAAAATAATGTTACCTACACTATGATTTACGAATATTATTTCTATATTGTCACTCTGTTATTTTAACGTTTACCTTTTCAACTAAATTGTCAATTCAACTATCTTTTATTTCTTCATAAATCATAATATTGACAAATTTTATTGATAAATAGATGCAAAAATTACAAATCTTTAGTAGCTTACAGTGATTTTACCCGTTTCACCCAATAGAGAAAAGACAACCCGAGACGTTCTTAAGTATTCGGTTCGAAATTGAAAAGAAGCAAGCCGAGGTATTTTGATTATTATGTGCAAAAACGTGATGCGTGGCATTTTGTCTATTAATACTTGGATCAGTTCATATATGCCAATCGAATTAGTAGACCTATTGATCTATTAACCAACCCGAATGACTCGTGAATTATACAATCTCTATCTAAGATATTTTTGCATGGTCAACTATGTGTCGATGTCTCAAGAGTTAAGAGCAAGAAAGGATTTAAGGTTATTTGTTGCGACAACAAAATGACAATTATACTAATTCAATTACAAATATCGTTTACAAAGAAATTTTATTTCGTCTCTAAATTTCCCATAACATTTATTCATGTATCAAAGTTTAACAACTAATCATTACAATTATGATTGTTATGTTATTTCAGCCGGTATGAATATTTTGTTATTTTCCTACATATCTCTTGAAGCATGTCCGCCCAGTCGGGTGGGCTATGAAGCTAGTATTCGTATATACAACAACAATTGATTGTTATTTTTCGTATTTTTTTAAAATACAAAAAATGAAAAAAGGAAAATCCATACTGATTACCGCCCGCCTGTGTGAAGTTTCTGTATTAATTTCTTATCCCCAAATTATAATTAGGAAACCGTAGATCCTTTTCTTCAAGTAAAACCTTCCAACCAATTGGTCTATATCAATTGAGGGTTTAAGGAAAGACATACTCCTCCTTGTGTATATCACTGTCTAGACTGTAACTATTAACTTACGTTAAAAAAAGAAAAAAAAAAGAAAAACCTTCAAAAGATATTTTGCAGCTATCTATAGAAACAAACTGATATGAACTAAAAATGTCACGTGCCCTCACGTGGGAGGAAGTTACATAATATTGGCAGGAAGGTTGTTACGTTTGCTAGTCAAAGTCAAAGTTACATAATATTGGCATGTGTTCCATAATTGGTTTATCATCCATCATGTGAAACTCCACATATTTAGACACAAGGTACTTGTTAGTACCTTCCTCATGTGATTTCCGTAACACTCGCTCGGATATGTCAAAACAGCATATAGATCCTAGAGTCGGCCACATAGAGAGTGCTTGATGTGACCCAAACACAAATGTCTCTATGCAGAACCTTTTGCCTTTCCAGATCAACAATTGAGAAAAGGAATGTAGATATTGGAATCGGAAATGAAAAGCTTGGGAACTGATGTGTCACTAGTAAAGAGCACGCGAATTTTGCAAGGCAAGTTTGACTTTATTCGTAAGTCAAGGTTGGTCAACTAGTGGATTGTTGACTTTGGTCAAAATTGGGTTTTGACTTCCGATTAGAATGGTTAGACGATGTTAAGAACATAATGTATCGTTTATATGAACATAAGAAGGGTTAATTGATTAATGGTAAGAGTTATAGTCGAAGGGTGCGACTTTGACCCGTTTGGGTGTTAAGGACTTAAAATTTGATTTTGACCCGTTTGGATATATCGGGGTCAAGTGGGATTTTAAATGTACAATGGCTATCGAAGTATAATTGGAAAAGTTTGGTTATAATAAATGTGAGAGAATGGATGTAAAATGCGTGGACGAGTGCGGATTGGAAACCTTTGAGTTGATTCCGAGGACATAATCCTTTTAATGGGTACATAGTTGTAACGACATGATATTTTGTATCGAATAAATTATGGTAAAAATATGATAAATAAGGATAAATCATTTAAAATACGTGGGATTTGGTTTCCTGTCAATCGGACATCATTTGCTATGTGAAGTCCATCGTTTAAGCCGAAACAAAGATTGCTGGAAAAGTTCAAGCCCAAGTTCACGGCTCGAACTTTAGTTCACGACCGTGAACCTTCGACATAGATTTTTGGGTTCTGACGCGAGGAGTTCACGCCTGAGTTCACGGCGCGAACTTTTGCTGAAGTATAATAAAAGCGGGATTTCAGCCATTTATGCTCATTTTTCACCCCTCACTCTCTCTCGAGAAAGTTTATGCATATTTTAAGTGGAAAGAGTGCTTTGGAGCTGATTTGACCTCGGATCTTGTGTAGGAACACTCCTAATGGCTGATTAAAGATATATCTTAATCTCTTAACTTATTTTTAGTGTAGATTTGGGAAGATTGATTTGTGTTATCAACCCTAACTTTTGGGGTTTTCATGAATGATGAAATAGAGTGTGTAGAACTCTTATCTATGGTGTTTAGACATGGCGAAACATGTTTTTAACTTAGATCTATACTAGTTAAGAGATTGTTAACTAGTATGGTTATTCCCAATACCCGAATTGGCCAATCCATTCCCATCTTGATTCACATTCGAAGCTTGTTCTCCATCCAACAAGGCTCGACCACTTCTCGTTCTAGTCATCTTACTATAATAAGATGTCAACCCAATTAGAATCCAATAAGTTGACTAAATAGTCAAAATATAACATAAGAAAAGCTCGATTCAAAACAATTCCCTTAAATGGCAACCCTAATATTTAAAGGTCAACTTAACTTCCTATGGCACATAACGTCCCACTTAGCTAAGTCTAAGTCTAGGATGGGTAAACCAACCTAATTCTCTTAGACTAAAGCTATGATACCAAGTTGTAACACCTCAATTTTTCAAACCAATTTAAACTTTTAAATAAATGAAGTTTAACATTAAAATCCATCACATTCAAAATATGGACTAACAAAAACATTGGAATGATTAATAAGTGCCAAAAAGCGGTGTTACAATAATATCAAATCTATAGTCTAAAATAATATCAAATCTATAGTCTAAGGGAATCAAATAAGTACACCGAGCTTAACCATCCAATGCTATAACTACGGGCCGCCTAGTCCTTAGCTCCCGAACCTGAGTACATAGACATAAAAGAAAACGTAGTACGTGAGACAAAATTGTCTCGTGAGTAACATGGGTTTTAGACCCGATTATAAACATTTGCAATTAAATAATATTAAATGAATATTAAATTGCACATAAGTCAAACATAATCTTGAGCTTGCCCTAAGCTCACACATACGCAACGGGTCATCCCGAAGCAACTCCCCTGATGTGGGTTATCGTCAAAAGATCTCATGGTAATTGGGGTTCTCCCGAACTTACCGAGATCATCACTCCCCCGTCTCGCGGGTTATCGTAATCCCCCTTTTTATCGGGTTATCATAGTCCCCCGAATGTCGGGTTATCGTTCACTTAGATATACTACCCTTACGCAGGGAGGTACCGCCCCAAGTAGTAATCTTAACTCCCCCACGAATGGGTTATCGTTTCCGGATAATTTGACTAACACATAATTGGTCATCAAACATGAGCCTTAGCTCCAATTCAATCATCATTTCAACAAGTCAATGTCACAAATCATTTCATGGCATATAATCATTACAATCAATTTCTTTATCAAAAATGTTTATTCAATAAAAACTCTTTCAATCGTTTTAATCATTCAAAATTGTTTTCCTATGTACTCAGAAGAGATCACATGTACTCACCTTAGCAATGCTATCCAACAATTGTGTTCAACAACACAATCCTTACTTCCAGGGAAGTACTTCCAATCACAAGGTCTTCTTGACCTAACATCAATATCATCACAAAACCTAGTTATAATCCATAACTAGCTACTAATTAATCCATACAAACATTCCCAACCACCAAGTACATACAACTTGGTGGAATCTCAAACCCTAGTTCAAGATTTTCCATCATCAATCCCAAATCTAATTTGTACACATTGATTACAAGTCTACAAGGAATGTTTTACACTCATGATAGTTCATCTTCCCCAAAGATGACATGGTTGGTTCCCAAACCACCATTGTTACCCATACTAAGCTCAAAATTAAGGTAACTAAGCAAGATGATCAAACATTCTTACCCTTGATGCTTGAATCCTTCAATATGGTGAAGATTTGAGCTCCTTAGCTCCAAAAACCGACCAAAATGCTCTCAAAATGGCTGCTATAGATCTAGGGTTCGTAGGTGTTATGAGACCTAGCCTTCACACAACTTTTTATAGTTCAGGGCATCCTCGTGGCCCGCTCGCATTTCGCTCGCGCCGCGAAGTGACGCGGTATTCCCATCTGGTCGCCGCCCGAAGACAGCTTTCGCGCCCCGCTCGCGCCGCGAGCTCGATGCGAGTCTCAACTCGAGCTCGGCGCGAGTCCCTCGCGTCTCGGCTCTGAAGTTTCTGTTTTACCTCGCGTCTGGCTCGCGCCTTCCTTGCGCCGCGAGGGCTGTTCCAGGCAAATTCTTGGCCTTTAAACTTGTTTCCATCCAAGTTTTGACCCATACTTGGTTACACCAAGTCCCAAACATTCAAACACTCAACAAAACACAACTCGAAACATAAACTAATATATATAACGAAATTCAAATAAATCCCGAATAAATTATACGATAATACAAATGTAAAATTACGGTTGTTACAATCAGTCCATGTATGCTTCAGTTTTGGAACGGTTCGTGTGCTTTCAGGAGCATCATCAGTGGCTGCAACGGGTTCCACGGTTTGTGGAATGATGGGACTATCAGTCAGCACTATGAGTATTTCATGGTGAATGGACACAAGTTACCATTGAGCCTTCAACTTCCATTGATGATAGTCTTTGCCATCAAAGATTGGCACTCCTTTTCCAGACATAACTGGTGCAACAATGGAAGACATTTTGGATTTTGAATTTTGGGAAGGGTATGTATATGGAATGGCTGCCAGGGTAATAGATCGACTAAATAAGAGTTTATTTAGCCTGCTCTGATACCAGTTGTTAGGTCACAACAACCCTGGTTTTATAAGTTAGTTGATAAAATTAGTATACTTAAGACAATTAAAGTGTAGAACACGGTATTAGAGTTAATGTATAAATCCACTAAGTGTGGCTTGTTGCGGAATAACAAGACCACTGATCAATTACAAATATGTGAAAGTGAATACATAAATTGGTGAGTACTCCTTTGCAAAGTGATCTCTATTTATAGTGTTTATAGATATCTTACAAAATAGGCAAAGGAGTAGTGGAAGGACTAGAGTAAGGAAAGTGACCAAGATCAAGGGATTTGATCTGGTCAGTTACATATCGAAGATGTAACTCAGTCCTTCCACTCAGTATTGGATTTCCAATACTGAGTTCTTATACTGAGTGGCCAATACTTCCCACTCAGTATCACACCGAGACTTAGCTAATTTCTATAATCTAATATAAGCTAGTCTAGGTTGTCTTGTTATCTTTAGATCCTAAAGGGGTAAGGCTTTTTTGCCTTAACAAAACAGATTTTCCACATACCAAAATCGTCATCAGTAAACACAAGGGCATTTGTCTTCGAACCAAGATTCATTTGAGATAGCTTTTCACCCATTTGATCAGTAAGTAAGCAGATCAACAATTATGAATTAATTGTCCCTGCTCTGATACCAATTGTTAGTCCCGCACAGGTGAATTTCTACACCTATACGCTTTCACTGACCAATTTAAATTTTATGGAGACACTCAACATTTTTTAAACTTTTCTTTATTAATCAATAATGATATAATATAGATGCAAGCCGTTTGCGGAATAGCTAAGAACAAATCCTAACTAAACTGCTTGCATGTGATAGACAACGACAGATATTATCTAAGACAAGTTTATGATCAACAAATGATCAAGCACAACACCAGACACTCTCGTTATACAGATTCAATTCTCGAATCAGATAACTAGAGTTAACTGGTGGTTTACACTCTGCTCGAGGGAATAAAGTTCTAGAGTAAATTCAGCAGCGTGTAACCTTGTTGGGTGCACAATGGAATCGATCGTCTAAGTCCTCAATTTATATCATTGGGAAACGTAGAGCAAAAGGAATGATCGATCGATTCCACGTGTGAGAATTCCGTTGGTGCAGAGGGCATATCATGGGATGCGTACGACTAGCGGAATTCTGACAGTACTTTCTGTCGTCTTGTGATCGCTGATATTTTCTAGAAGATTTGCAAGATATTCCCATAATCAGCGATGCACAAACTTGTGCTTTACTTGTGTCTTTCTGTGACGATGAAACTTTGGGCCTATGTACTCTTTTAGCAGCCATGAGTTTTCGGATACTCATGCTTCTTCAGATGGCCTTCAGCTTCAGCGACCTTCACTAAGAGTTTTGCTTAGAGAAGTATCTTTTCAATGGTTCAGCGTTTTGTCCATTGCGCTGAACCTCAATTTTTCTAAAATTGAATTGATTTCCTATTTCTTTCCAGCTTCTTTAATCCTATTATTTCTTTGAGAAAATCTTACTTTTTAACAGCAGCATATAATTTAATTAATGTTGCTTACCATTATCAAATCCAAAGCAGAAAACAATCATTCACATTATCAGCAGCCTGCAAAACAAAATGAAAATTTGAGTTAAATGTAATAATCCATCCTCACTTTATGTTTCAGTATGTCACCAACTTTAATAAATAGACATCCAACCACCAACGATAAAATATTTGAAACAAGTTTATAGTAGTATTATTATTGACAGCAGCTAATTAATAAAGGTATTTTCCAATTTCTCTCTAAAGTTATAGAATATCAAAATCATACACTAAATTGTTTATACAAAGCCACCCACTTTGAGTTTTAACACATACAAAATAAAAGAATTTACCTCCTTAAATCCACAATTTGTGAAATCTAATTTACCTGAGCTACTGCATCAGAATGTGAAAGTTTCATTTCTCTATCATTTTTAATAAAAAGAGCACGTTATTTTGTTATATTTGCCCAAATAATAAAAAACGAAAGTAAGAAACGAATATTTCAAATGTGTACATGGTTGTCTAGCGTTGTATCAATCTCAATAATCATTTTGCACCTTGAGAATATTTCCTTTAAAAACTCCCATATGCTAAACTTGTGAATAAATTCATATACATCCAGTCTCTTTGAGTTGAGATACAGAGTGGATGATGAGTTCATGCTTTTCGGTAAATATTTAACTCAATGAGCTTATCCTTTAACATAAAATTTGCATCATTAAACCAAAATTACAAACCTGAACGTAAAATCAGCCCTACATCTTTCAGTATTAGTATGGAAAAGAAAGAACTTTATCAGAAAGACAAACAAGCTAAAGAAAAAAAAAACATTCATGAAAGAAAGAGGCTGAACCACTAAATGTCTAGTAAAATTGCAGGAAATAAAAGAACAACATAAGTTCAGCTGAGAGATATGATTTGTGCTTCGAGATCTTACTTGGTTTGTCCTCACAACAGGTATTCGTGAAAATTCAGCAAGTGATATATAGAATGAAGAAACGAAATGCAGAAGAAACGTTAAAAACATGCAGAAGAAACGAACCACATTCTTATTAGTATCATCGAATCTCTCACGATTTGCATAGGCCTGAAATTAGGGGGTGTCAAATTTGTACCGAATAAAACCAACCAACATGCTACCAACCATACCAATAATAGTTGGTAGCCAATGTGTTGATAGCCAACATGTTTGGTTGGTAGTACCGTACCAATTGTGTAATCATGGTACGGTAATGGTACAAAATTTTTAGATACCGTGGTATATCGTACCAACCAACATATATATATATATATATATATATATATATATATATATATATATATATATATATATATATATATATATATATATATTATATGATTCTTAGTTAAATATAATGTACCAAACTATCAACCTATTTGCCCAAGACTCCAATTACGACAAGATAGCTACATCTTTTGTTACATTATCGTACTAGATTATGTTAATATATCACGTAACATATTATATCATTTTGCTTATTTTGTTTCTATGTTCGGAAAACTTATTAATATGTTTAACTGGTCGATAACTATAAAATATCATTGTTATTTTGTTATTAATTTTTTTAATTTCATAGAAGTTTGTGAAGTTGGTATATACCATTACCAATTTGTACCAACCATGATTATTGGTAGCCAAACAAATTGGTACCAAGTAAACTTAGTATGGTATTGGTAGCTAAATCATTGTACCAATTATAGTTGGTACGGTACACGGTATGAAGAAAATATACATGGTACCGTACCATGTTCACCCCTACCTGAAATCAACACTTTAAAAAAATCAACACATAAAAGAGGAAGTATCGAAATGAATCTGCAAATTTTGAAACCCTAAAAGAAGATTTAGGAAAAAATACATCGGGGTAATTATCAACACCAAAAGGAAATTGTATATCAAAAGGACTGAAATTATCAATGGACGCAAGCTTGAAGGAATCAAGAAAGTGGAAGGAATCGAGAGGCCTCTTGAGAATTGAATCGACGGAGGACTTTTGAAAGACCCGATGCAATTGAAGGGAAGAGGCGTCTGTTTAGGGTTTAGGGGGAATTGTAAGACGGGGTAGAGAGGTCATATTCAGTGTTCAGGAGAAAAAATATATCTTACCTTGTAGTTCAGTTGGTTAAGTTTGCACGCATATGTTCCGTTGGTCCTGTGTTCGAGCCTTGATTGGTCTTTTTTTGATGCATTTTCTTAAAATCCTAAAATAGAAAGAAAATGGCTGAATTTTCAAGATGGTACAGAACCGCAGAACTATTCCTAAACCAATCAAATTTCAGAAAAATGAAATTAATATATTTATTTTTTCACCTCATTATAAGGGTAGAATTGAGATTTCATTATAGACGGTTATATATGGGAATCGAATGAATTTAATTTGTTCCTAAAATAATGCCTACATTATTTCCATATTGTCTCTCTCATTAAACAATCAAATCATTTTACATTCCAATTTTCTTCGTGATTATCACCAGCCGATATAGTCTTCTTCCACAAACCAGGTAAATTTGTAAACCCCATTCCAAAAAAATGAGCAATGATGGAAAAATTCCAATTATCTCAAACCAACCGATATAGTATGATATAGTTGAGATCTAATGTTTTTACATCTAATGTTTTTATATCTAATGTTTTTACATCTAATGTTTTTACATTTAATATTTTCCTATAAAATACTATAAATCAACATGAATACCTTTACATTTAATGTTTTCACAAAAAAACTAAACAAATGTGTCTGACACAAAAGAAATCTAAAGTTTTTTCTACCTAAAATAACCACGCGATCATGTGCATCTTTTTTTAACAAATTAACTCTTAAAATTTTTTGTAAAATAACAAAATGCCTTTATGTGTGACGTCATAAGTTTACAGAAGATTCAGTAGATAATCTTTAGAAAAGGGGTTGTGTTCTTGAGGAATGTGCGTGATTTCAGGAACAGGATTGCCCCACGAACGAGAGATTTTTGTATTTAAAATTTTAAAATAATTAGAAGATACCAATTATACCCTTTATGCTTGAAAACACCCGTTTAAGATTTTGTTTTAATCACATTTATGCCTTACGAATGTCAGCCATAGATTTAAGGAAATAAGTGGTGTAGATCATATTAGAAATAGTTCTGCGGTTCTGCAGCTTAAATGAGTTCTGCGCTGAATTGGACCATATATATATATATATATATATATATATATATATATATATATATATATATATATATATATATATAGGGTCCGGATCCGGTGAGGACTCTTTTCCTCGCGAGGACTGTGCAGACTCCAAAAAGAACTCTAAAAATGATCCAAAACAAACTTTTTTCAAAAAATTCATTTTTTAAACATTAAAATCGCTATGTATAAGATCCAAAAAAAAATTAAATGATCCAAAAAAAAATATGGATCATAATAATGATCCAAAAAAAATAATCTAGATCATTGTTATGATTCGCTAAAAAAAGTGGATCATAATTTTTTTTTTGAATTTTTTTTTTGTCAAATGTAGTAATAATCATGGTGGGTTATATATATTTTTTTCAGAATTTTTTGAAATTTTTATGAGGTGTCCTCGCGAGTCCTCACCGAAAAAAGAGTCCTCACAGGATCCCACTTCTATATATATATATTTATATATATAAAGTTTTTTAATAAAGACAATAATTAAAGAAATAAATTACATAGACATATTTGTAAAAATATTTGTAAATCTTAAATAAATTAGTAAATAAAAGAAAGAAAAATAATATGCATAAATAAATGTTAGTATACATAAATGAAAGTTAGTATATATAAATAAATGTTAGTAACATAAATAAACGTTAGATGCAATAAATTAAATGTTAGTTTGCATAATTAAAAGTTAGTAAGCATAAGTAAATGTTAGCATAAACATGAGTAAAAGTTAGAATACATAAATGTAAATGTTAGTTTGCATAAATTAAAAGGGTTAGTAAACATAATAGTAAAATTAGTACAATAATAAATGTTAGTACGTTAGTAGTCCCAAGATTAATAGTCCAAATGTCATCATAATGTCCTTGATGAAATGTGTTTACTTTCATTTAACTTATTATTATATTATAACTTATTGTTATAAGAAATGTTTACCTTAAATAATTAACTTGATTAAGTAAATGTACCATGTGATTAAGTTGATCTTCCTTGATTAAGAACTTTCGTACTGATAACGTGTTATAAATTAACCTTTATTAAGGCCCTATTTGCAATTGATCAAAAAACTTGAAGATTATAAAGTAAGAAACAAGTAAGATGGAGAGAATTATAATCATCTATGCAAGTGTATTATGAGGTGCATTTTGCTTCTTTACATGATGAGGTATTTATACTACAAAGTTTACTATGGATTTACCATGCTACATTAATTAGTAGACAAGAACATTTATGATAAATTTGGAAATACTGAGTTTCGAACGAGCGACCTATGAGATATAACGAAATGCCTAAACCAAGTGATGTAGGTTTTAAATCTGGTAGGCTACTTACTGTTAAGGATTATAAACACGTGGTGTATCTGAGCTTGGGCCGATGTCAATAATTAAGGAGTGGGATTGGGCCCATGGCAAAACGAAGTCGCCGATGTTCGATTCGACGGGCGATTGGAGTTCTTCCTTTATCACCCTCCTCGATTCCGCAAACGCCTCCTCGGTTCCTTAAATCTTGCACAGATCTTCACCCTAAAAATACACCACATCGGCAGAATACAAATCTACAATTCCATACGATTCGAAATACATATCTCCTTCAACGATTACGAATTTCAGGTAAGAAATTGTGTTTATGTTGGTTCGATGTGATGCTGACTGTGAATTTTAATTTAGGTGAATGTGAATTTCAATTTTAGGATGACTGTGAATTCGAAACACGAATGTAATGTTACGAATTAAAAGTTTAGAAATGATGCCTTTGAATCTATTTCAACTCAAAGTTTCATCTTTTTCAGAGCCCTGCAAGCTCTCATCATATGGAGAACACTGTTGTTTATGTTTTTTCATTCGGGATTGAATCTCAATTTGTTAATGTATTCTCAATCTTTGTTTTATAGGAAGTATAATTTTTTTAAGCTAATTTGATATATATATGTTTATTAATGGTGTTGTTTCTTTTTGTTAGTAAATACATTGTCATTTTGCCACCTCTACTAATATCTGATTGTTTGAAGAATCAACTGAACTACTAGGTATGATCTATTTCATCGTATCCATTAAAATTAAGCTTTGCGTGACTTCCATCCCCTTTGTTTTATAACCTTTTAGTTTAATTTATGGGTTGAAATAGCCACCTTTAAACTAAAACCCATAATAATATTACTATTGTGTTGCAATTTCCTCATCGTGTTTAAATGTTTCTATGATATGGCTTTAAACGATGCACTGAAAGAAGAAGTAGAGGGAAAATGCGGAGAATATTCTTTAATCTAAGTCGGAAATACCCATATTAGGATTAGACCCAATATTTGAAAGCTGTTACATGACAAAAATCTTGCAAATGAAATGAATTTCCCTTCATCTTTTCGATCAAACCAACAACAATTTTACTCCCAAAATCAAGTAATGAACACCATGTTAACTACACAACAGTTTCAACAGTTTCAGCAACAACAACTTCACCAACTTCAACAGCAATATCAACAAGAACAACAGCAACATCATCTGGCACAAATTGGTGATCTAAAAGTAAGAAGCCCAATGGACGTTAAAGAACATTGTTTACATGGGTCTAAAGATCGAGTTTAGATCAGTTTGGTTGATTAGTTGTGTTAAATTTGTGTTTCAGATGTGATAATTTTTGTTTATATGCATTCATTTTAAATACATGTTTTATTGGTTGTGTTAAGTTATGGGTGCATAATGTAATGTTTAATACAATATATATTTTAGAATTTTTGTTGGTGCTCAAATTATAAATAGTTAGATGTAGCATTTGTTTAAGATTTGACCAATTTCTTATTTTGGGTTGAATTTGTTGTTAAAATTGGCTTGGTTTCTTTTTGGATTTTGATAAAGTTTTTAAGTTATCACTGTTTGGCATATAGGAAAGGGTGGGCGCGGTTGGTAAGACTTGGGCCTGCTATGTGGGAGGTCCCGGGTTCGAACCCCGTGAAACCCTCCTTGTGACCACCAGCATCCGTTGAAACGTGGGTCCCCCTCTGTGCTGAAAATGCTGGGTCTCGTATATCGAGCCCAAGCAGAGGTGTGGATATCACTGTTAGGTGATTTACCGGGGAATGCACCTGTTGCTGGGTCGGGTGTCCGGTCACAATATGTGGCCAGTGTCAATGGTACACTCCTTTACCATTTTTTTCATATAGGAAGATTCACATTTTAGCCCAAATGATAGCTATAGTTTTGAAGTTTACACTTTAGCTTCTGGAATATAAACTTCTGTGGCAATTAAGTGCATATAGAAATTTAAAACCTTCTGTTTTGTACATGAATTATTAGACTAGGTTACATTTGGATCCCAAAAGTATACAAAATTCATGTTTTTGTACTTTTGTCACTTAAGAAAACTTATGGGTTTAATTGTATAGGATGACAACCAATTTAATCCTAAATTTTTAAATTTGCAAATGAAGTCTTAAAATCAAGAAGTGTTTAAACCTTTGCAAAAATTTCATGTAGGGTAACATGATTGAGTTGTAATTTTTTTCTGTGTTGTACTGACTAACACTTGCTCGATGTCATCCGAAGAAACTTTTTGCAACTTTGTAAATTTTGTTGTCTTTTCGGTTTTTTTTGTCAAGTTACAAATAAGGTTTTCGATTTTCACCCATGAAGTGCACATTACCCCGCTACCGCATCGAGCATGTAACTTGACACCACATGGTACCTGCCGTTATATTGCGCGGGTACCTGCTAGTATATACTTATATAGATTTTATAACAAATATGTAAAAAACTTTGAGATCCATCTTGGCTTTTATTTTAATTTTGTTTTTATTTTAATTTTCGTTTTTGGGTACTACAGTGTACACGCACGCCCCTCATACCTTTTCATCTGCTTTCTTGATACCCTTTACTCTTTTCTTTTCAGAAAGCCATTTACTTGCTCCAAAGTAACTCTTTTTTTGCTGACAAAATCTTTATCCTCTTGATTCTCCTTAGTTTCTACTTGTAATTGGTTGTGAAATCTGTCATTTTCCGTTGATTTACATTCAAATCTTGCGAATTTGGATTTCAAACAATTATCAATTTTTGACGGATTCAAACAGATTTCTTCACTTGGGTTATATAATTGTTTGTATGTTCTAATTAGTCTTTGTTCAAAACTGAAGGCTTTTGAAAAGTTCGAACAAAAGTTTAGACTTTGACTGCGGTATTCTAGAGTTTGACTTTAATTTGTGCGATGTGTCCTAAAATTGGTTGATTCCTTGTGCGGTGTTTGGTGGGCCCTTGTTTCCCCCCTTCCTGCCTGGTGAATATGAGTAGAGATTGACTTCCACCAAATCCATTTTGGATTTACTGCGAAATTGAGGTATTTTTCTTTCTTTAATCTGATTTGGGTATTTGTTTAACGAGTCAAATCCATCTTTTCTAAGTTGGGTTGTTGAAATCTGCTCATGTTTTGACCTAATTTGATCTAAAAATTGTTTCTTGAAATGCTTTAGTTTCGGAAACAATTTCTCGGAAATTGAACTACTTTTCTTCTCAACTCTGATTTGGTTAACTAGTCAAATCTAAGGTGTATCCAAGTTCGGTTGCTGAATATTGACCAAATTTGGCATAAAAATTGTTTCTTGAAATATTATAATTCTTGAAAAAGTTTCTAGGAAGTTGAGGTACTTTTCTTTTTAAATCTGATTTGGGTATTTTACAGATTAGTCAAATCAATCCTTCTCTAAATTGGGTAATTGAAATTGGGTGATGTGAAGATCTAATTTGTCAAAAAGATCATTTCTTGAAAATCTTTTTAGGTTTTTGGCATGAGGGATATGGAGGAAAATGGGTCAAAAAATTGGAGAGAAACCGTTAAAAAGATGCTTCCACCTGGAACTACACTGCCTGAAGATAATGATGAACTTGATTACTCAATTGCATTAGAATACATGGGTCCTGATGTATCTTATCAGCTTCCAAGAATCGAACCAATCCCAACCGCAAGTGTAGCCGGGTCGTTTTCCGGGTCAAGAAGACCCGTCACTCGTGATGGGTCGGCTCAAGGCCACCCTGTCGTTGACCCGATTCCGATGCCCGTTCCTTACATAGCCCGTGTAACCGATTCACCAAATCAAAGCCCGAGATTATCCGCGAGCTCGGAATCGGTAATTTCGGTTTTGCATAACGCGGATTCGTTTTCAGCTTCTCCTTCGGGCTCCCCCGGGTCAACTCATAACCAAAATAATGGTCAAAGACGGGGGCCGGTGGTTACATTCAACACGATTGACAGATCAGAAAGACAAGAAGCTGAGTCAGAATACGTTCCAGTTTCCAAAGAAAAAAAGAAAAAACATGAAAAAAGACGAGTTTGTTACCGATGCGGAAAAGGGAAATGGGAATCAAAAGAATCTTGTTTGGTTTGTGATGCAAAATATTGCAGTAATTGTGTTCTTAGAGCAATGGGGTCGATGCCCGAAGGTAGGAAATGTGTTACATGTATTGGTGAAGCAATTGATGAATCAAAACGTCTTATTTTGGGGAAAAATTCAAGATTATTGTCTCGTTTACTGAGTCCTTTGGAAGTAAAACAAATAATGAAAGCAGAAAAAGAGTGTTCTGCTAACCAACTTCGGCCCGAACAGTTAATTGTGAACGGGCATCCACTTAAACCTGAAGAAATGGCTGAACTTTTGGGCTGCCCGCTGCCCCCACGGAAGTTGAAACCGGGAATGTATTGGTATGATAAAGAATCGGGTCTTTGGGGAAAGGTAATAAAACTGCATTCTTTCTATAGATTTAAAAAAAAATATACATTATAATAATCTTTTATTTGTTTTTAAAAGTAAAACATATCTCGAATTGACCAATTTATAATAATCCTTTATTTGTTTTAAATTTTTTTTTTTTTTGTTTAGGAGGGAGAGAAACCGGATAGAATTGTGAGTTCTAATTTGAATTTTAGTGGGAAACTTAATCCGAGTGCAAGCAATGGGAACACAGAAGTTTACATGAATGGTCGAGAAATTACAAAACTTGAGTTGAAAGTGCTCAAGGTTTCTTCTTTTTCTCCATTTTATCATCAATATTTAATAATACTAAATATGATATTATGATAATATAATCCAATTTTTTATAATAATTAACTGACTCCTAAATCATTTGTCTCATTTCCATTTTATGAATAAATTTAACCCAAAAATTGACCATTTAATTTACATAATTTTGAATTTATATGATAGTTAGAGATAGTAAAACCGTGTGTTTTATGCATTTGTTTAAGATGGCAAGTGTGCAATGTCCGCGTGACACTCATTTTTGGGTTTATGATGATGGTCGTTATGAAGAAGAAGGCCAGAATAACATAAAAGGAAATATCTGGGAAAAGGTATGTATAATATTAAATTCCCAAATTATGGTAAATAAAAATAACTTATTTATTTATTTATCTATTTATAGGCCTCGACACGGTTTCTTTGTACATTGTTGTCATTACCTGTGCCACAAGGTCAACCACAAAGGGAGAGAGATGAAGCAAGCAATTATGCAACCGTTCCTAATTATTTTGAGCCCAAAAAAATTCAAAAACTTTTATTACTTGGACTTGAAGGCTCGGGAACCAGCACTATCTTTAAGCAGGTAAAATATTGATTTTTATTAAAATATGTAGATTGTGTTACACGCACGCTAACTGTTATTATTATTAACTGATAATTTCCTCAGGCAAAATTCTTATATGGAAATAGATTTAGCGACGAAGAATTGCAAAATATAAAACTTATGATTCAGAGCAACATGTATCGATACCTCAGCATTTTACTCGATGGGCGTGAACGCTTTGAGGAAGAAGCAATGAAAAACAACAACTCAGGTTTATATCACTTTTAAATTCAGCCCGTTACATATTTGACCCATATACAACACGGGTCACAGTCTACTGTTGATTTCAGGTAACGAGGCTGATGGTGAAGAAGAAGCTAATGATTGTATATATTCTCTTAACCCGAGATTGAAGCATTTTTCTGATTGGTTGCTGGATATTATTGCAACGGGAGATTTGGATGCATTTTTTCCTGCAGCAACACGTGAATATGCTCCTTTGGTTGAAGAAGTTTGGAAGGATCCTGCAATTCAAGAAACTTATAAAAGAAGGAATGAACTCCATTTTCTGCCTGATGTTGCAGACTACTTCTTAAGCCGGGTATTTTATCTTTTTTTTATTTATTTATAAATTTTACACTTTTGATATATTTCAGTATCTTTTTCTTGTGTTATATGATATCATGTGACAAATGGAAATGTGATTGTCACTCATGTATTAATTGAAGCACTGATAATTTGATTTAATCCTTAATCTTTCGTTGATTGGCGTTTTAACCTTCAAAACATTTTTCTTTCTCCTAAACTTTGGTTGAATTGTTAAGAACCCCATTGTGACTTGCTATCATCGTTAATACTTACGAAAATTGTTTTAATTCATGAACTTCTTTTTCATAACAATTTAGTTCCTTTACTTTTATATAAGTTTTTATAGCAATTTTTTTTACGGAATTTTTTATACCAATTTCTTTTACAATTTTAATTAGTTAATGATATTATTGAGGGTTAAACTGCCAGATATGTGAAAGTTTAAGGATTAGACCAAATTTAACTATAAGAAAACATGCACTTAAACACAAAATAAATGGTTTGATGAAAACTTGTCAACAAAAGGATTAAAACACTAACTGAACAAAAGTTTAGTGGTTAAAGACCAGTCAACATAGTTAAAATAAAACCATTTCCAGAAAATGTTTAAGTGAGATTTAAAACACTAAATGAATGAGAGTGTGACATTTAAATCATAATTAACTCTATGTAATACGCACTAATATATGCCTATTTATATATGTAATACTTGTTTTGTACCTGAACATCAGAGTTAGCCTAACTGATCAGGGATCCCTCTCCAATTACTTGTTTTGTACCTAAAAAGAAGTGTTTTAAATTGTAAAAGTACGGAATGCATTATTTTGAATATTATTATACGTGATCAAAATGTACAATAAACTGCAATATTGTCTTTTAGTGGTTGTCGGCTGTCCCACAATGTTGCAACATTTTCTTTCAATGAAAAGACTCCTGCTACATGATCATTTGTACAACGGAATTGTCCCCTTATTTTCTTTTCTGAAAAAGACTCAAGTTAAATTAACTATTTGCCCTTCATCATTATTGCAAACACATGAATGAGATTTTTCCAATTTTCAGAAAAGATCTTAAGGTCAAGTTTAGGAGATTTTTATTGAAAATAATAATAATTTGTTATGTCGGTTACAGGCGGTTGAGGTATCTAGCAATGAATATGAGCCTTCAGAACATGACATATTATATGCTGAAGGTGTGACTCAGGGCAACGGTTTGGCTTTTATAGAATTCTCTCTTGATGATCGCAGCCCAATGTCTGAAACATATACAGATAATCTTGATGCTCAATCTCAACCTCTTTCCAGGTATTTTTTCCACTAAAAAATATTTTTTAAAATAATTTTACTGTTAACTAATGGATAAAGTAAATGCTTGTAATATATATTACATTTCATTTTTTATTTAGAGGCCTCCAGCAACACGTTGAAATTTTTATAATCTCATCTAAAAAAAATCATTTACTATGAATGATAAAATATAACTTGTTTTTAAAAGTTTATATAAAGAAATAGTCATGTTAAAGAAAACATTTTTTATGATTTAATATCTAAGAGTTTTCATAACGACATATCTTTAGGATTACTTAAAAAAAAAGGGTTTGGCTAATGAAAACCGTCGTTAAGAGTAGGGGTGAGCTCGGTTCAAAAACCGAACCGAAACCGAAAACGATGGAGTTTCAAAACCGAAACCAAACCGATAACATGTTATCGGTTTTGGTTCGGTTTGGTTTCGGTCCAGTTCGGTTTCGGTTCGGTTTTTTTAGGCCAAATGTTCATCCTTCTCCCAAAACCGAACCGAAACCGATGAAACCGATAAAACCGAAACCGAAAACGATGAATTTTAAAAACCGAACCCGAACCGGTACATGTTATCAGTTTTGGTTCGGTTCGGTTTCGGTCGGTTTTCAGTTCGGTTTTTTCAGTCCAAATGCTCACCCCTAGTTAAGAGTGTTTGTTAAATACATAAAGCACGTTCAATTTGTAGTTATCATTTCCTTGTTTTAGCGTTATGTAACAAAGTTTACATCTATTTAATATACATGTTTTATTTTAACAATATTCCCTCTTAAGGACATCAATAAGGGTTGTTATTAGCAAAAGTTCTCAAAAAACCTATATTTAATAACTGGAAATTTAAAGTAACAAAACTTTAAGTATTTTATATTTATGGTAGCCAACTTTTGTCTAAATTAGGTATAGTTGTATTAGTTCACTTTTCATTAATTATTACTTTTTGTTAGATATCAACTCATTAGAGTAAACGCGAAAGGAATGAACGAAGGTTGCCGATGGGTAGAAATGTTTGAAGACGTTCGAGTAGTTGTCTTTTGTGTCGCCTTAAGTGACTATGACCAAATGTGGCTATCACCCGACAACACGGGAAGTGGTTCACTTCTCCAAAACAAAATGATTCAAAGCAAAGAACTTTTCGAGTCAATGGTCAAACACCCGTGTTTTAAAGACACCCCGTTTGTCTTGATCCTAAACAAATACGATCTTTTTGAAGAAAAACTCAAACAAACACCGTTAAGTGCGTGCGAATGGTTCACGGATTTTAGCCCGGTTCGGCCCTACACCAACAACCAAAACCTAGCCCATCAAGCCTACTATTATGTGGCTATGAAATTTAAGGATCTGTATGCATCACTCACAACCCAAAAGCTTTTTGTGTGGCAAGCACGGGCTCGAGACCGTGTGACGGTTGATGAGGCGTTTAAATATATACGAGAGATTGTGAAATGGGATGATGAGAAAGAAGACACGTATATTAATGGGGCCGAGGACTCGTTTTATAGCACTACGGATGTGAGTTCACCGCCTTTTGTTAGGCAAGATGAATGATGAAGAAGTTTGTTTGAATTTTGTGTTTATGGTTGTAGATAAGATGGTTTGGTGAATAAGTTAATTTGTCGGATTTTTACAAGTTAGTGATTGTGTATGCATTTGTAAGTTTGATATGAGGAGGGTTAAGATCCGATTTTTAAATGTAATGAAGTCAATTAAGATTTTGTTTTATTTTCGTTGGTGCGATGTAACGGTCGTTCATGTATGCTACCCGAGCATATTTAAGCATTATTGTAGCAAATAGTTTGTTTGGTATTAATCTTCAAAAATGGGTTTTGAGTGTGTTAAATGTATTAAATTGTAAGGTATTCTGTTTAGGATTGTTAATGGACGTGCACAAACGGGACCAAAATCAAAACAAACCGGTTTGGATTCGGTCAACTATGGTCAAACAAACCGGTTTGGATTCGGTCAACTATGGTCAAAACCAGTTTGGGTTGAAACCTGATTTGGGTGGAAGATATAGCATCCGGTCGAAACTGGATTGGGATAAAACCGGTTTGGGAATTTGGTTTGGCGTTTTTTTTAGAAAAATTGTTTCTTTAGTGGTATTACACGTTTTAAGATACTAGTATAAAGAAAGCAATAAATATAGAGTTTTATATATTGAAGTAGGAAATAATAATAATAGAGTTATATATTGAAGTAGGAAATCATAATAAAAGTACATCGTTAAACAAGTACGTCTTCATGATAATAGAGATACAGAGTTGCGTCTATTAATCTTCTCATCCAACATTGTTGTTTAGCTCTTCGAATGCAAGTTCTTGCAATGTTAGGGACACAGACATCTCGTTAGCTACTTCATCGTCTTGTATATGTTGTTTGATGCCTAACAACTCGTCTTCAAGTGATGAAAAGTTTTGTATATGTTTCGCAGTGTCGAGATGGTCCTTCAAGCAAATGCAAAATTCAACAAAAAAAGATGTGAACTTCATTCTCCTTGGTGATATAACCCTTCGACTAACACTAAAAGCGGATTTCGAAGCAACCCTGGAAGCTTGGACGCTTAGTAGATCACGTGTAATAACGGAAAATTATCAGAAATTGAGTCCCTTTCCTTTCCACCAAGACAAAATATCAAAGTTATGAAATTCGTGTATACTTAACATGGACAAAAAATTGGTTTGTGTATACCTCTCAAGCTCGCTAGAAATGAGAAATGGTCTTAGACTGAGCTCGTTTGCTATTTTAATTTCTCAAAATGTTATAAAGTCTTATTGTTTCATCACCAACTCGAAGCTGATGCCTCGCCCACACCATGGTTTGAATGCGTCTTGTTGTACCACAAATCAATTTAATAATATGTGCAACACGTCGACTATAAAAAAACACCACAAATCCGTTTATATTTAAGACTTAGTTGTCCAACTACAACATCTCAAACAAAATAGAAAAGACTTGGATTCTATTTTGAAGGTACTTCTGTACAAGTTATCCCCGGTATGTGGATATCTAAATAATTCTAACACATTTACCATCATCCAATTATCGAGATATACGAAGTATATATATAGAAGTGTGATCGAGTGAGGACTATTTTTTGAGTGAGGACTGCGAGGACAAATCTAAGCCTTTAATCCAACAAAATTAATAGCTAGGATTCAATGTGAACAAAATAAACAATGGTTGAAGTTTGGGGGGTTTCGTGTAAAGTTAACCAATATAATGGGGGGGGGGGAGAAAATTCAAAGGGTTAAAATGGTTATTTGCAAACACTTTCTCTCTCCTAATGTCACATGTCAACCCTTGATTTGATGGGGTTTTTTTGACCTCCACCTTTGTTTTTCGGCCATAATTTTTTTTTTCTTTGAAAAAAAAAAACTAAAAATGTCAAAGTTCTTAAAATTAAATTCTCTACAAAATGAGTATAGACATGAAAATTTGAAAAAAAACCCAGATAAAATATTGGATCATTTTGTTAATTTGGATCATTGTCAAAGTTTTGAATAATTTTGTTAATTTTGAATCATTTTGTTATTTTTGGATCATTGTTAATATTGCATAAACTTAACTAGCTTCATAGCCCGCCCAACTGGGCGGGCATATTTCAAGAGATATATTATAGAAAAATAACAACAAATATTAATACTTTTAAAATGAAGAATCTAAGTTGCAGGTTCAATTTAACAGTAAATTTCTTTAAAACATCAACAATCATTTGACATAAAAAAAACAATATAAAATGTAACACCTCAATTTTTACAACGCCTTTTTAATCATATTTTCAAATAAAAATATTACAAGTCCAATATTCCCAAAATACGGTTTAACAAAAACCATTAAAAGTTTATCAGAGTATTAAAACCGGTGTTACAAAAACAATATCATAACCATAGGATAAACGGAATCTACCTACGAGCTCCCGAGCTAAACAACGCTAGGCCACTTCTATCGCGACTCTCTATTCCTTCGATCATGAACCCGAGTACATAGCCAAAAACAACGTAGTACGTGAGACAAAATAGTCTCGTGAGATACATGGGTTTTCGACCCATTCTCAAAAGATTTATAAAATAATATTTATAACATTATAAATACTTAACCTTATCATTTCTTATTAATTCGTAATTCATCTTCTATTCATCTAATCGTATAAACTAATAAGCTTACCATAAGCTTACTCATCATCTAATCACATACTTGTAAGCTATCTACAAGCTTACACTTTCTTTATCACATATGCAACGGACCTCTCCGAAGCCAACTCTCCCGATATGGGACGTCATAGGTAAACTATCAAGGTAATTGGGAACCCCCATCTTACCGAGATTCATAAGCTCTCCCCGTTCCCGGGTCGTCATGCTCACCCAACACTGGGTGTCGTAAACTGTGACATTCTACTCTTTGCGCAGGGAGGTACCACCCCAAGTAGATGTCTCATGCTCCCCCATTTCTGGGCGGTCTTATTCCGGATATCTCATTAACACTTATGAGCCTCAGCTCCTTTCATCAAAATATGAGCATTAGCTCCTTTCATCAAATTATGAGCATTAGCTCCTTTCATCAAATTATGAGCATTAGCTCCTTTTATCAAATTCATCACTTATTAGAATACACATATTCTAATTTATCATATTATTCTCTTTACTTATTCAGTTTCAATCTTGACTTTACCAAGTCCTTTACTAATTTAAAACATATTTATCTTTTATCAAAATCATATTACTTTGACTAGAATACATGTTTATTACTAGTCACTTATTACTTATTCTCTTAGTAATTCGATAACTACTTTCATTAGTATAATATAATAACCGATACTTATTACTTAAAAATCATTGTCTCAAGCTTTATTAATACATATTATTAATAAAGCGATTATCGGGCTCTTTTAAATCATTATCTTTATTCGTACATCTTATTTATAAAAACTCATAAATTACTTTTCATTATCATAATCTCTTTCAGAACAATCAATCATTTAGACATACTAAAATAGTCTATTACTAGCATTTTCTTATCATATCAATCTTATCTTTATTAAAATCGTTTATTAATAAAGACTCCTAAAACATCATGGTTTTCAAAATCAATTGCTATGTACTCAGTAAAAGTCTCATGTACTCACCTTAGCCAAGCTAACTCCAAATCGTGTCTAATAACACGAATCCTTGCTTTCCAACTTGTGAAATGTCACCAATCTTTAGGTCTTCTTGACCTACCATCAATATCACCACAATAACTAGTTATTATCCATAACTAATCACTAATCAATCCATATTCACATTCCTAACCACCAAGTTCATACAACTTGGTGGAATCTCAAACCCTAGTTCAAGATTTCCATCAATAAACCCAAATCAAACTTGTACACATCGATTACAAGCTTACAATGAGTGTTCTACACCCATGATTAGTCATCTTCCCCAAAGATGACATGGTTGGTTCCCCAAACCACCATTTTTACTCATACCAAGCTCACAATCAAGGTAGATAAGCAAGATACTCAAGAATACTTACCCTTGATGTTTCAATCCTTCAAGATGGTGAAGATCTGAGCTCTTGAGCTCCAAAATCGCCCAAGTTTGCTCCCAAATCGGCTGCACTATGTGTGTGGTTGAAGGTGAAATGAAACCCTAGCTTACACACAAGTTTATGTATTCCTGACGCTCCTCGCGCCCCGCTCGCGCCCACCTCGCGCCGCGAAGTGACGCGGCTTTGCCTGCTGGTTGCCGCTGAAATACAGACCTCGCGTTTCGCTCGCGTTTCGCTCGCGCCTCTTGCCTCAACTCGAGCCTCAACTCGAGCTTCTCGCGTTTCACCTCTGGAGCTTCTGTTCAACCTCGCGACTGCCTCGCGCCTGCCTCGCGCCGCGAGGGCTGTCTGGGTCAGTTTCTTTCCTTTCAAACTTGTTTCCATCCAAGTCTTGACCCATACTTGGTTACCCCAAGTCCCAAACATTCAAACACTCGATAAAACCCAATGGAGACTCGATTAAATATTTCACCACCTTTATTCCTCAATAATTCCATTTAATTCATTAACCGAAAATTCCGGTCGTTACATAAAATTGGCTACATAAAGAAATAACTCGGGCGGGCTTTATGTAGCAGTATTCTCACATGGTTCCGTTTAAGTTGAAGGTTCAATTTAACAGTAAATTTTAGTAAAAAAACAATATAAAATTAGTAAAAAAATAGTTGATTTTATAAAATCAGAAAATAAAGAGTATAAAATTTTCAGTAAATTTCAGTAAAAAAAAACACTAAATTTCAGTAATTTCACTGTATAAAAAACAGTATAAAATCAGTATAAATTAATTTATAAACAGATTTGATTATTTGTTTTTTATACAGTGAAAATTATGTACAGTGAAATTGTATTGGCAATCTGTTACTCCCTCCGTCCCACAAAAAAACTTCTCATTTCACTCTAAACTTTTGTCCCATAAAAAACTTCCCATTTCCCATATTTGGTGGGCTCCACCCAATAAAAAACTATTATTATTAAAAACCCCACCACTAATATCCACTAACTATCTTTCTCTCTCCAATCTAACCTTATATTTTAATCAAAAGTATTATCAATTACCCCACCACTAACTATTACCTAAAAACATGTGCAAAAGCCAAATGGGAAGTTTTTTGTGGGACGGAGGGAGTAATATTTATAAACAATTTTTGATTATTTTGTATTTTTTAAAACGGATTTAGGCAAAAGTGTTTATAGTCAATTTAAGAGATAGAATTTAAGTTGCAGGTTCAAAAGTGTTTTTTTTTAATAACACATTATATAGAATATTAACAGATTTGAAGTAATACCTGGTATTTGAAGATTAGATCCTGCTGCTGCTTCAACGTTTCCTGCAAGGTTTAGGCAAATTTTAACTCTATCAGGTATTATGAATGAAGTGTAAACAACATTGACTGTATTGCTATTTGATGCAGGAATGTTTTTTATTAAGAATTCGACACCTGGTGTAGATGAAAAGTTGAAGAGTTAAAGAAGTTTAGACGAAATCTTTACCTTATGATGCTTAGTAATGCAGAGGTTCAGAATAGCGCAATAAACTGTAAGTCGTAATTAGCTAATAGGGTGTATGGTTTAATTAGGGTTTAATGGCACTAAATATCTTATAGATGGTAAAGATTTAGGTAGTTACCATCGCCTAATTTATTGCCAGAAATAAAGTGATTTTTCAAAATCCGTAATTTTTGTAGTTATCTTATATAGGTATCGTAGACTTGGTGGTTTTTTCCTTTTTTTTAAAGCTAGCCGCCCGTTTAAAAGTAATACTATAAATTTTTGCCTGTGATAGTATCGGTTTGACTTATAAAAGTCAATATTGGATTCTACTAATTTCCGTCTAAATGTTGTATCAAATAGGCCATTTAAACACAATAGTTGTTTTAGGAATTTAAATTAAAGTATGGTAATACATATATTTTAAATGAATTTTCCTAATAATTTTCCATTTAAAATGGTTGGGTGTTAAATGGAATTCAAAACCAGAAAAAAGGAAAAAATCAAATAAATTATTCTGTTTTAAAACATGGAGTAAGATTTGTGCGAAATTTGTTTTAAGGTGTGTTGATTTAGGAATTTAGTAGGGATTTTAAATGATTTTGATAAGGGTATACCGTTATTGAGTTAGGAATTTAGTTGTGTTTTTTATTATTATATTGCAGGAGGTAATTTTGGAAATAAATTTGAATTTTGGGAATAAATTCTAATCTGTGATCAGCTTAAATCCCGTGATTTATCCCGATATGTTAATTGAAATCCCGTAATTCTAGTGTTTCTTGTTATAGTGCAGGAGGAAGTTAGAATTTTCGGTTTGTTATAGAATGTAGGGAAGATGCCTCCTGGCCAATAGGGGAATTACATGTGGCATTGGGGGACCAATGAGAGAGAGCTTGAAATTGATTAGTTGACAAAACAATTTCAAGCATAGGCGTCATATATAGGTTAAGATTTTCCATAAATAATTAGTCAAATAATATATCATATATAATTTTGGATCATTTTGTTCATTTAGGATCATTTTATTTACTTTGTACGATTATTAATTTTTGAATCATTTTGTTATTTATGGATCATTGTCAATTTTGGATCACTTTTTTTTTTCAAATTTTCATGACTATACTCATTTTGTAGAAAATTTAATTTTACAATTTTTGGCATTTTTAGACTTTTTATTTTACAAATAAAAAAAAATGTTATGGGCGAAAAACGAAGTGCGGGGGAAAAACCCACTTCCAATTATAGGAGGACAAGTGGCAAAAGAAGGAAAGGGAGTTTCAAAAATGACCTTTATGTCCTTTTTAAGATGAGTGGACGAAAATTGTTCTCGCAGTCCTCACCGGATCCGGACCATATATATATATATATATATATATATATATATATATATATATATATATATATATATATATATATATATATATAGTGTCCGGATCCGGTGAGGACTCTTTTCCCGGTGGATTTGGGTGAGAATTAATATATTGGGTGAGAATGTGAGAATAAATCTTAGCCATTGATCTGAGTAGATTTGGGGCTCACGACCCGGAAAAATCTGCCGCGCAGCGCACATGTGCCCTGTTTAATCATCGATGATTACAAAAATTCTCACATTCTCACCATTTTTCCAATTCTCAAATGAAATTCTTTGCATTTCCTGATTCTTATATTTACACACACATTTATCATATTTACACCCATCAGCTTTTCTCTTTAAAAAGTTATAAATATATATACGAAGAGAACCGGAATTTGATAGATTTCGTAAAGTAATTATGTATTAGCCATAAGAAGAATCAACCCCTAATCTAAAAAACGACCTTATTGTGGTTAGAGTAATGGTATTTAAGCCTATCATTTAGACCTACTTATAGGCTTACTCATTAGATGAAGACACGTGTCAAAATCAAAGGATAATATTAGGAGAGAGAATTAGTGGAATACATATGTCATCTTATCAAGTAGGTAGGTCTATAGGTAGGTTTAGATGGTAGGACTAAATATAATAATAGTGATTTTTTTTCTTATTTCAAAAATAAGAATCAACTTTTGCATGTGTATATTTGACAAGTTAAAAACTTTGTCATCATTTGAACTTACAAAACAATCCTTATAGTTTCTAAAATACATAACAACTTAGATAATTTTTTTAATAAAACCTTTACTTAATTAGCTCAGTAATTATATTCCAAACTCCTAATATTTTTATTTCACTCTTTTAGTATAACTATCTAAAAAATATTTATACATTTTTTATTGTTACAAGTGTTCAAAAATTATGTAAATAAAGAATAACAATTTGCAGCGAAGTGCGACGAAAAATCTTTTATAAAGTTTGAAAGTATGATGTATAATATCTTCTTTTACAAAATAAGATGTTTAACTTATTAAAATTAGTACTAACTTAACTCATTTCTAAATAGTTTAAAAACATAATATTATTTAATCTCATTATATACATATCAAATATTTAGAAATTAAATATTCTTATAAACTTTCATTAATCCAAAACTCATATAAGTGACATAAATCAAAAACAGTATAAATGATTAACTAATAACTACTACCTATTTAATATTAATTTTAAAATTTAAAAACAGTGCCTAGAATAATATGGGTATGGATCCATAGAAAAGGGTCCTTATTTGAAAAAGTTAAAGAAGCAATGCATTTTCGTAAAACATACATACATGTATGTATATATACATATATAATTAGTCCATATATATTATATATATGCATATTCATGCCCTATATATACGTAAATATACACATATATATACACATGCATTTTACATAACTTGCATTTGCATTTTCATATCAGAACTTGCATTTTCGTAAATGAAAATGCATCTACATACCGTATATATATATATATATATATATATATATATATATATATATATATATATATATATATATATATATATATATATATATATATATATATATATATATATATGTGTGTGTGTGTGTGTGTGTGTGTATATATATATACAAATCGAGGGTATACATGTGAAAATATATATATATCCATGGTCTAAATATTTATGTATATGTACATATATGTATGTATATGTGTGTTTATATGTATATTTTACGAAAATACAACCCTTTTCTAGCTTTTTCAAATAAGGATGCTTCTTTCTTGATCTATATTCAGAATAATATTGTTGCAGTTATAATATATATGGTCGTATACATTTTTTTATTTGAAAGTTCAAAAATTTATACCTATTTGAATAAAAACTAAACCTTAATCTCGAAGTAAAATTTTGTACGTTTTTTAATCTGCGGTAAACTAAATCCTCGTTGTATTGACAATTTTAACCATCCTTAATTCCTTATCCAAACAAGAAAATAAAAAACTCACTAGAGGTATACATACACTTGTCTCACAACACAAGATTAAGATAAATGTAAAATGCATGAAGCAAGTTCTAAGTTCATTCCATACAATGAAAAAATGGGCATTCGTGTTTCTTTATATCACGAATAAACATTTAGTAACAGAATCTTATAAAAACTAACATGCAAAAGCATTCCAAAAAAGTAGCGCAATTGAAGGCCAGGCCTTTTTGTGGAATGTCTCTGATTTTAGATACGAGCAGGGATCATGTTTAGAATCTTCAAAATGAAAGTGTATGTAAATGCATCCTCTTGCAACTTCTCAAACCTGAAATTACCTCAAACAAAACATAAATATCGCTACTTATCTTTTATTTATTTGTTTTATTGCTAGTCATAATTTTGACTTTGACCCATATTTCCTTTCGTACGTTACTAAGCTATATATAGATTAGAGGTGGAATTATACGTTTTATATCTAATGGACAAGTGTCAAACAGGTAAAATCAACAAAATAAAAGTCATTTTTAATAAAAAGAAAAAACTATATAACGGTTGAAATAATATTATTTTCTCAATTATAATTTGACACTAGCTCAGAAAATTATTGACAAAAGATAATGAAATGATAACCTTCCAGACTTGGAGAAGTGACCGGCTCCCATCTCACATTTAAACAACAAAACATTATCATCTGTTTTCATCTCTCTCAGCTTTGCAACAAACTTAGCAGGTTCAGAATAAAGTACACGTGGATCTGTCCAAACATTTCTTGTAATAAATAACACTATACATAATAATTAAAATGTGATTTAAAACTCTGCCTACCATTTAATCCAGCAGTAACAAGTATGGCCGGATAATTCTGAGCCTTTACCTGTTCAAAAAATAAAATAAAAATAAAATTATCATGTCACTTAAATAACAACTGAAAAAGGGAGCATTAATACTCACATTGTCAACTGGTGAATATGATTTCATGTAGAAATAGTATTCTTCTTTGCGCGGATCCCCCCATTCCTGCAACAGATTACAAGAACTCGGCTTTTAAAAGAAATAAACAAAATAATTAATTTTTAACAACTTGATTTTACTAGATTACCCTTCTTTCCTAGAACCAAATTAACCAAGCAACACAAATTCAAGAGTAAATTACACAAATGTTCCTTTAGGTTTGTACCATATTACATATTTGGTCCTTTAGTTTCATAAATTACAATCGTAGTCCTTATTTTTGAAACTAATGACACGTTTGGCCCTTTACCTAAACAGACGTTAACTAATCCCGTCAAACAAACGGGTTTTTATGGGTTTCAAATTGGTGAAGAGAAAGGAAAAGATAGATTTACCCCCTCGTGCATCACACATGACCACACTTGACAGGAAAAATAAAACGTCTATTTAGGTAAAGGACCAAACGTGTCAATAGTTTCTGAAATAAGGACTACCAGTGTAATTTATGAAACTAAAGGACCAAATATGTAATATTGTGCAAACCTAAAGGACCATTGTGTAATTTACTCTTAAATTTAACGAGGGCAAATATGTCAATTTTGGAAAAATGAAAAATAAATGACCTCCCATTCTGCGGTTGTTAGAGGAATAGTTGGATCGAGCATTGTAGTGACAACATCCACAAAGGGAACTCCAGCAACCGCTGCTTTAAATAAATCAGGTCTCATATTCAAAACAGACCCAATAAGCAACCCTCCTGCACTTCTTCCATTAATGCACAATTTATCTTTTGTACAATATTTTTTATTTATCAAATACTCAGCAGAATCGATAAAATCAGTAAAAGTATTCTTTTTCTGGAGATATTTCCCGTTTTCATACCACTTCCTCCCCATTTCTCCACCCCCACGAATGTGTGCAATTGCAAATGTGAAACCACGGTCTAGTAAAGATAATCTTGATGCTTTGAAACTGGGGTCCACACATATCTGAAACAAGAACAGAATTGTGTGATTAGTTTAAGAATGAATATATGATGACAAATGACAGCTGGCAGATGTATTACCTCGTATGATCCATATCCATACAGCAGAAGTGGGTCAGAGCCGTCAAGTTTGACCATATCTTTTCGGTAGACTATTGATATAGGAATATGAGTGCCATCTTGAGCAATTGCCCATTCCCTTTTAGTTACATACTTTGACGAATCAAACCCACCAAGTACCTGATCCCATCGAATATTAGGCCTAATATTTTAGATTCAATAAATTACACAAATGGTCCTTTAGGTTTGTACCATATTACATACTTGGTCCTTTAGTTTCATAAATTACACTGGTAGTCCTTATCTCTAAAACTATTGACACGTTTGGTGAAGGGAAAGGGAAAAGGACAGATTTACCCCCCTTGTGCATCACATACTTGACAGGAAAAATACATGTTTATTTAGTTAAAGGACCAAACATGTCAATAGTTTCAGAGATAAGGACTATCAGTGTAATTTATGAAACTAAAGGACCAAATATGTAATATGGTACAAATCTAAAGGACCATTTGTGTAATTTAGATTTTAATATATCAACTATAATATAACTGACCGTTTCAATTTTCTTGAGAACTGAGACGCCTGAATTCATATCATAATCATATGTAGATGGTGGTGTTCTCAAAGAGCTATAATAAAACCGCAAAATACTGGAAGAAAATTGTGATTCTGCAGGCTCAACTGAATAAACAGGATCAATCAAGTCAACCGTTTGACCACTTCCAAGAGTCTTAAGTGGTTCACCGACAGCTGGCAGAGAGTAATAAGTTACTCTAGGTAGACCTTTTTCACGTTCATAAATTACAAGGTGGTCACTAAAAAGTTGTACATCTTGTATTTTCACACTGCAAGAAACAAATATAGGAAAAAAATAAAAGATTGATAAATAAGTGCCTAGTGAAAAATTATAGTATATATAATAAATTAATCATTTTAAAATTCAGTGGTACCTTTCTCTGTGAGGAATAAGAATTACAGTTGCATTTACATCATCTAGCGGGCAAGCTAATAGTTCTGAGTTAAAAGCTTCATCACTCCTCCTTTTAATGAAAAAATGGTGCCCGCGATGGCTGACCGAAGTATCAATGCCCTCTGCCCGAGGTGTCAACACCATAAGCCCATTTTCAGGCTTTGAGATATCTAAATAGAAAATAGATCTTGTAGTTTTACTTTCTGATCCAACAAATAGATATTTTTTGCTCTCGGAAGCTTCTAGATCTAGAGAAAACATGTCATCTTTTTCATGGTAAAGACATGAATCAGTTGACTGATTTGTACCTAACTTATGAAACCACACCTATGACCACCAAAATGTTATGTCAGAAAATTAGATGATTTTGATACCAACCCGGTTAGCTAACGGGTCATGCTCGGGTTGGGTGATATGTAATTACATAATCCAGGAAGAAGATTAATAAAAAAAATTAGAGTAACTTACACAAATGGTCCTTTAGGTTTGTACCATATTACATATTTGGTCCTTTAGTTTCATAAATTACACCGGTAGTCCTTATTTCTAAAACTATTGACACGTTTGGTCTTATATCTGAACATAAGTTTATTTTTCCCGTCAAGTATGGTCACGTGTGATGCACGAGGGGGTAAATATGTCCTTTTCCCCTTCCTGTCACCAATTTGTAACCCATAAAAACCCGTTTGTTTGACGGGAAAAGTTGACGTCTGTTTAGGTAAGGACCAAAAGTGTCAATAGTTTGGACTACCAGTGTAATTTATGAAACTAAAGGACCAAATATGTAATATGGTACAAACGTAAAGGACCATTTGTGTAATTTACTCTAAAAAAGATTACCTTAAATGGCCTCAAAATTTCATCCATGGTGATGTATAACAATGCCTCATCGCCTACCCATTCAAAATAATCAGTTACACAAACCAAAGGCTCGCCAACTGGCGAATGAGTCTCAATATCCATTACATGAATGGTGTAAATCTCATCTCCTTTAGTGTCTTCTGCATATGCTACCAATTTATGATTTGGACTCACCTAAATATGTACCAAAAAGTCAATTAGAGAAAAAATATAAATTTTAGTTATTAAGAAAGATAATTTAGTATTACTTTAAAAGAACCAATGCTATAGTATGCATGCTCTGCAGCCTTAACATTTTCATCCAAAATCACATGCTCCTTAGGAGCTTCTGGTCCTGTTGGCATTACATCATGAACAGATGGCACGGTCCCACCATCTTGTACAACACGCCTACAATGTTGTACATATTCCTTTCCTTCTAAAGTACGTTTGTAATAGTAGTAAGGCCCTTTGCGATTTGGTGCAGATATATCATCTTCTTTAATTCTTCCTCTTATTTCAGTATAAATTTGATCCTCCAAATGTTTGGTTCCTAAAATTTGAGCAATCTTGTTATACAAGAGGAAAACCGGAGCCAATTAATGTGTTTTTATTACAAATTAGAGTATGTTTTGGTGATCTAGAGCTGTATGTTGATATTAATATGACAAGTTATTAAAGTTATTGACATTAAAAAAAACAAATACTATCAACATTTTACAAATTCATAATCATAAGGTAATTCCTTATAATAAAGAAGATAAGATAACCTGTTTTCTTGTTCATGCGTATCATAACATCATACTTCATCAGTTTACTTTGTTAGGCTTTAAATGAACTGTTTTCCGTGTAACAAAACTATGTGTTGGCCAAATAGTAAACGGAAATTAGGTATGTATATTATCTGCATTTTCTGTCGGTTCATTCCTATCTCCTAAACAACGGGAGAAGCCAGCAATTAACAATCCTTCAAATACTCACAGGTGAGATTCAAATGCTTTAAATCATTAAGCAATTAACAAACACTCGATCTAGTTCAGACTGATAGGATACTACAAGTAGAAGATTTGAGTAAATTACCAGACATAATGAAATCAGTATAAGCATTCTCTTGCTTAATGTATGAAATCATTTCAGGATTGGAACGAGAATCATCACGAAGCCAGTAGTAATTATCAACCCTAACGTCACCGAACATTTCCATTTCGTGCTTCACCTTCTTAGCCACAGGAGGAGACTGCACAGCACTCGAATCAGCAGCAGCCATGGTTGATGTCGTGAAGGAGCAGCTAGAGATTCTTCTTATTCGGAATCGTAGCGACAATCTAGGGAAACTGGTACCCTGAAGAGATCGATGAACACACCGAATTCCGGGCTTAATTTGGGCCGACGGAAGTAAAGATATCATTTTCCGTTTTTTAAGCCTATTAAAATACGGGGGCAAACGTACAACTCACTGCAACTTTTTTATACATCTACAATTTAACCCTTACATTTGTTGTCTCCCAATTGTGAGGCGTTCTTCAACTAGTTAGTAGTATTGCATCACCTTCTTTCTTAACGACGAGTTAGTGAAATAGTATTATATCACCTTCATTCATTTGTACAGTATTTGTTAAAAAAACATGATGCGTAAATGGGCAGGTATAATTTAAAGTAGAAAGATATGGAAATGGGTTAAAAAGAACAACCTAATAAAGTACTTAAACACCACCAAGATTAATCAAATTGGCGAAAGTTGATGTTACTAGTGATAAAGCAACAGCACCACACTAACAACGATCAAGAATCGACTCCTCTCGTGTTTAAACACTCATAATCAGCTTCAAGAGCTATTATATTTCATTATTCATAAAAGATGATTTCTTACTACAACTTGGAACCCTATATATAGGGGTTGGAAACATGAAAAGAAACATAACTCTGGAAAATGAAAAGCTACCAATTAAAAGACTAATAAAAACTATTGATGAAGCAATAATGGTTTAATTAGAGTGACTCTTCAAGTCATATGAGCTACCAGAAAATTATAGTTCTTCCTTTAGTCATTTTGAACCCAAAATAAGAGTCTAATTCAGGCCCGAGATGAGCTGGACTCATGAAATGGGCTGACTTTGTTTCAAAACATGTACTGAACAACATTTGAATTGCCACAAAATAAAGTTAGTAGAGTAACCGCCGCCGCATTACGCGGATACTAACGTTACTAGTCGCTAACAAATCCATCATACAAAACAGTTCCAAATGGACCATCAAATATTTTTATATAAAGAATTCATTAACTGTTGAGTTTTATATTATTTAAATTTTCAAACAATCACATTTAATCCAAAACTTATTACAACTCAATACAACAAATTAGAAAAGAAACCTCACTTATCTCAAGATAGATACAGTACATAATTAGAACTTTCATATAACATGGGAAATATACATACAAAACTGTTCTCTTGTGTGTTCGTGCCTTTTCAGAACGATACAAATGGAGTAAATGACCAAAACGCCCTCCAGAAGTGATACTATCAGAAAGGCAAACACATATCCAGATGTTGCAAAAAGGATTCGCAGTTTTGAACAACTGAAATTACAAAACTACATCCCAGATTCTTCTAGAAGTTTAAGAATGTTATGTTCGGGTGCACTGATCGATGGCAAGATCATTCGGTTTGTTCTTCGTTGAGATTTTATTCCAGGTGGCTCGGGTTCTGGTGGGCCCACTGCTCCTTCTTGCACTATTGACAAATCTGCCCTCCTTTGCACGCCTGCACATACGCGCTCTTTCCATATTCTTCCGTCCTTTTATGTAAAAAGAAACATGGATCAGTAATTCATAACCAACTCACTTATTGTATGGCTATTTGTCAAATATCCATAATACCCTTCAACAGCGGAAAACAAAAAACATAATCATCAAATTTCGTTAAAATATAATAGAATCTTAATCAAGTTTTTTTAATGAAATATTTTATGAGGAATTACATATTAAAATAAGGTCATTTTTACACCACAATTTTTATTGCATGCACTATAACTGTTGCTTAGTATGGTTGTACAGTTTGTTGTAAAACTTGCATGGTTTGGTGTATGAGTTAATAGTTGTGTAAAAATGAATTCCCATTAAAATAACACCCTAGTTAAAAATACTACATTATATTCAAAGGTTTAATTATTATTTTTTAATTATATTCTATATATAATGATATTTTTAATATGTACCGCATCATGTAGCGGTTCCTGGAAAGTTTATTTTGATAAGTAAATCAAATATATTATAATTAAGGTCAACAACGTAGCAAAGAAGACTAAATGGCCAAACAATATTATAATTGAAATAAAAATTAGTTGTTTTCTATTAAGTAGTTCGCATCAAAGAAAGCTAGAAATGTTAAGGTTTCATAATCTTCTTAACAAAATATGGACACTAATAAACATAAAATATCAAAGCCTAAGACAAGCAATTTAATTTTTGATTTTGAACTTACATTGAGAATTGAAGGTTCGGGCATCGGGCAATGAATGGGTTGATCATGGTCAAGAGGGTCAGTGGGATGGTCAACGGGCTTAAACTCAACAATTACATCAATTCCGTGATGAGTTGTAGCAGTTGCTGCAACAATTGTTGTAACTGATTCTGTAACTTCTGTATCTAGGGATAAAACTTCTCTCTCATCCTTGATAGCCCAAGAAACAAATACTACTATAAGTTATTTATAAATTATAATCATAATTTACAAAGAAAAAGAAGTAACATAGATACACATATTCAAGAGGCGTCACGAAAAGTATTACCACAAATCAACCTTAATTGATTATAAATATGACAAAAAGCTAGGTGGCAAAAGTTTGGGTTGAAAGCGGAATAGATACATGGTAATTTCAGTTAACGGGCCGGTTTGGGTTGACCCAAGGTGTATTCAAAATGTATAAAACCTCGTAAATTAGATAACAAGAATAATAGTAAGTTTCCGGCAACAACATACCGACTAGGCCACAATGGGTAAAATTGCAACCAATACTGGTATCCGTTTTCCAAATTCCGGCCAAAATCACAATATTTAACTGTTTTTTTAGCAATTTCCATAGCTGAAACAACATGTTCCCATTGTTAGCCTTACAAATTAATACTCTTTTCAATTAGAATTTTTAATTCCATTTAAAATTGTCATTTTACTAATTTCCAAAAGCCATTGAAAAACCTAACCCTCAGAAATCACACTGTTTCACAAATTAATTACAAAAAATAAAATTAAAATCAATAACCTAAAGGAAATAAAATCAAAAAAAAGATCTAGCAATTTCAAAATAAGTCAATATAAGCAACCGACACCACAATTTGAAATCAAACAAACCGTAAAAATCTCCAAAAAGCAAAATTGAATTAGGGAACAAGCACGCAAAGCAATTAATCAACTATACCACAACTTATTTAAATAATTAAAGAGATTGATGCTTATTTTGCTTACAAGTGTAGTCTGGGAACGACGATGACCATTTCTGCTTATGGAAAACCTTGAAAAAAGACCCACCATGTTGCTTATTTGCGTCTTCTTTTTTTGGTTTAATGAACAAACAAAAAACTCGAAATGTGATGTAGGATTTTGTCAACTTGTTTCAGTCCCTTTCATTTGGGGCCAAAGTTTTCAAAGTTAAAGAGGGATGACGGATGGTGATCGATAATGGTGGCTTAGAGATCTCCAATCATACTTTATCCATCTCTCTATCAGTTTTATCCTCTTCAACGTACCTCTATCCATCACTTAGTGACAGAAAAACCCCTTCTATATTTGAAGTGGGTATCCCTCTATTCATAAACCTCACACATCCTTCACTCTAATTTTCTTTTGTAATGTAAAATAAATTAATTAAAAATATGATTTTTATAGATCCAACTAGTTTTAAGGAATTAATAGAGTTTATGATTGGGGTTGAAGTTATATTAAAAGTGAATAGATTGAGTTTATAGATTTATGATTAGAGATGCTCTTAAGTTCGGTGGGTTTTGTTTGATTCTATATTTTTTAGATAAAAAATAGTAGTAGAAGTTCATAAAAATTATAAATTTATTAATTAATATGAAAATTGATGAATCTTGAGGTAAAATATTAAAGTAATGGTTAAGATCAAGGTTCTAAAACGTGTAAATCGCGGTGTGCTGTTGGGTTAATCAGTTACGGTGCATGTGGTCACGTACATTGCTGGAACTTAGATTTAATAGATTATTAATGTTATTGAGAAACGTTCAAGGAGGTCCATCATCTTTAGGAAGTTCCAAAGAATAAATCTCAACCATTGATCAATAGGATCTAATGGTCAAGATTAATCATATATTTTATATATTGAGGGGTATTTTGGTCATTTTTTAAAAAATAAAAAAAAAATAGTTGTTTTATTTTTTATTTTAAAATTTTTATTTTTTATTTTAAAATTATTTATTTTATTTTATTTTTTATTATGAAGGGGTATTTTGGTCATTTGGCACTTAAAAAAAATTTTGATTTTTTTTATTTTTTATTTCAATTTTTTTTATTTTTTTATTTTTTTCTATTTTTTTATTACTTTTTTTATTAAAAAATAATATTTATTTGATAATTACGTGTATAACTTAATCACATGTGATTTTAGTGTAAAATCACATGTGATTTTAGAGTAAAATTATGTTTTAGTTAAATCACATGTGATTCACTATGCAATTACATTATGTGTTATTAATGAAAAATAATAATTTTTTAAAAAATAATAATAAATAAATAAATTTTTTTTTTAAATAATTTTTTTTAATTTTAAAATAAAAAATAAAAATATTTTTTTTTTTCAAAATGACCAAAATACCCCTTAGTTAAAAATAAAAAAATAAAATAAAATGAAATAAATTTTTTTTAGTGCCAAATGACCAAAATACCACTCCATGTATAAAATATGTGATTAATCTTGACCATTAGATCATATTGATCAATGGTTGAAATTTATTCATCGGCACTTTGTAAAAATCATGGACCTCCTTAAACGCAACTCAATTAATAGTTTATTCATTATATAGTTTGTTTGAATAATAAAGGTGTGGTAGAACCTCTGACCGAGTCTTATGCATAGACGTTAGTTTAGTTTGATAGTGGGTAGAGTAAGTCGTCTTGTTACCTAGTTTTTAGGTAAAATTAGTTTTTAATTATATTCTTTATTATGTGAAACGTCTACTTTTTGTAAGGCTATTGTAACGAACCGATTTTTTTCAACCAAATTTAAAACTTTTAAAAATATAAAATATATGTCTTTACAAACCGAGTATCCAAAATATGGTTTAATTTAAAACATTTGGAATAATTAGAAAGACCAAAACCGGTGTTACAAATATATCAAAACTATAGTTTAGGGAACTAAATAAGTACACCGAGCTAATCCTTCCAAATGCTAACTTCGGGCCGTCTAATCTTTTGCTCCCGAACCTGAGTACATAGTCAAAATAAACGTAGTACGTGAGACAAATATTGTCTCGTGAGAAACATGGGTTTTAGACCCGGTTAGAAATAATTTGCAATAAAATAATAATTAAATAATTATCAAATTGCACATAGTCAATCAAACTCTAAGGCTTGCCATAAGCCAAACACATACGTAACGGGCCTCCCCGAAACAACTCCCCCGATATGGGTTATCTAGGTAAACTCCCCCGTTTCCGGGTTATCTATTTGCTCCCCCGATTTTCAGGTTATCTATTTGCTCCACCGATTTCCGGGTTATCTATTTCTCGACACACTACCCTTGCGCAGGGTGGTACCGCCCCAAGTAGGTGTCACTAACTCCCCCAACTTATGTGGGTTATCTAGGATCCAATCGGTTAGCTAGCACATAACAAATCATCAACTTGGGTCAAAGCCCATATCATAACTCAGTCATACTAGTGGTAACTAAGCAGATCAATTTACAATTCAATTCAATTCATACCCTATCAATTCAATCTTTTCTTTATTAAAAATATTTATCTAATAAAGACTCTAAAATCATTTCAATTAATAAAACATGGTTTACTATATACTCAGAAAGATCACATGTACTCACCTTAGCAATGCTATCCAACAATTGTGTTCAACAACACAATCCTTACTTCCAAATTGAGGAAGTACTTCCAATCTCAAGCTCTTCTTGACCTAACATCAATATCATTACAAAATCTAGTTATAATCCACAACTAGCTACTAATTAATCCATCTAAACATTCCCAACCATCAAGTTCATACAACTTGGTGGAATCTCAAACCCTAGTTCAAGATTTTCCATCATCAATCCCAAATCTAACTTGTACACATTGATTACAAGTCTACAAGGAGTGTTTTACACCCATGAAAGTTCATCTTCCCCAAAGATGATACGGTGGGTTCCCAAAACCACCATTGTTACCCATACTAAGCTCAAAATGAAGGTAACTAAGCAAGATATGCAAGAATTCTTACCCTTGATGCTTGAATCCTTCAAGGAGATGAAGATTTGAGCTCTAAGACTCCAAAAACGACAAAAAAACTCTCCAAAAACGGCTGCACAAGATCTAGGGTTCGTAGGTGTTATGAGCCCTAGCTTCTACACAACTTTATATACTCCAGACAGCCCTCGCGCCCCGCTCGCGTTTGCCTCGCGCCGCGAGGTGACGCGGGATGTCTTCTTGGTCGCTGCAGAAAAACAGATCTCGCGTTTCGCTCGCAACTGGCTCGCGACTGGCTCGCGGCTCTTGTCTTAACTCGAGCCTCAACTCGAGCTTCTCGCGTTTGAGCTCTGAACCCACTGTTCAATCTCGCGTCTGGCTCGCGCCGCGAGGGCTGTTTCAGCCAGATTATTGGCCTTTAAACTTGTTTCCATCCAATTTTTGACCCATACTTGGTTATACCAAGTCCCAAACATTCCAACACTCGATAAAACACAAACCGAAATGTAAACTATCATAAATAACGAAAATTCACATAAATCCCGAATAATTAGACGAAATGAAAAATGTAAAGTTACGGTCGTTACAACTATCTACCCCTTAAGAGGATTCCGTCCTCGGAATCGTCTCATAATCTACAAAATCCGGGTAGCGTTTCTTCATCTCATCTTTGACTTCCCAAGTCAAATTTGGCCCAAGGGAATGCTTCCACTTGACCAACACTAGCTCAATCTCTTTGTTCCTCAATTTCTTCATTTGGCCTCCAATATGGCCTCGGGCTCTTCAATCAACCGGTTGGGTGCATCGACCCGCAAATCTTGGAGTGGAATAATATTCTCCACTTCACCCACAAATTTCTTCAAATTACTAACATGGAAGGTGTCATGGACACCTTGTAACTCGGGTGGAAGTTCTAACTTAAATGCTTGTAGGCCGACCCGTTTCAAGATCCTAAACGGGCCTACATACCTTGGGCTCAATTTGCCCTTCTTTCCAAATCTCATCACGCCTTTCCAAGGCGACACTTTCAACATCACCATATCACCGACATTCAAATCGTAGGGTCGCTTTTTCAAACCCGAATAACTCTTTTGGCGATCCTGTGCCACTTTCATGTTCTTTTGAATGATCCCGATTTTCTCATTTGTTATTTTCACAATTTCGGGACCTGTGAGTTTTGTCTCACCCACCTCTAACCAACAAGAAGGCATCCGACATTTTCTCCCATACAATGCCTCAAACGGTGGCATCTTAATTGTCGAGTGATAACTATTGTTCTATGAAAATTCAACTAACGGTAAATGTTCATCCCATTTACCGCCAAAATCCAATACACACTATCTCAACATATCTTTAACCGTTTGGATCGTTCTTTCACTTTGACCATCGGTTTGCGGATGGTAAGCCGTGCTCAATCTCAACTTCGTTCCCAACTCTTCTTGGAGTGATCTCCAAAATCTCGAGGTAAACCTTGCATCCCGATCGGACACAATCGACAATGGTACCCCATGCAAACGGACAACTTCATCAACATACAATTTTGCCAACTTCTCGAGTGGCATGGTTTCCCGAATAGCTAGGAATAACGCACTTTTCGTTAACCTATCAACAATCACCCAAAGTCTTTAGGAGACCAACAATGAAATCCATTGTGATGTCATTCCATTTCCCGGTCGGCACTTGCAACGATTGTGCAACACCATAAGGCACTTGGTGCTCGGCTTTCACTTGTGCACACGTGGCACATTTTGATATGTACTTTGCTACTCTTGACTTCATCCCGGGCCACCAATAAATTTTCTTCAAGTCTTGATAAGTCTTTGTACTTCCGGGATGAATCGAATACTTAGACTTGTGAGCATCATTCAACAACACTTTTCGGTTTCCACCGAATTCCGGAACCCAAATCCGACCATTTACGGTTTTTAGCCCTTGAACATTTTCTTCAAATACTTGATTCTTTCCTAACCTCTCTTGTTTATACTCGTCTTTTCCCATCACTTCCCTTTGTGCGGTTTTTATACTTTCAATAAAGCTAGAGACTACATCAATCCGCATCAACTTAGCCTTAACCGGCTTTTCATAAACTTTTCTACTCGAGGCGTCGGCTACGACGTTAGACTTTCCTTCATGATAAACGATCTCACAATCGTAGTCACTAATCAACTCGATCCACCTTCTTTGTCTCATATTCAAGTCCTTTTGTGTGAACACATACTTGAGACTTTTGTGATCTGTGTACAAAATACACCTTGTACCGTACAAGTAATGTCTCCAAATCTTCAAGGCAAAGATAATCGCCGCCAACTCTAAATCGTGAGTTGTATACCTTTCTTCCGCATTCTTCAATTGTCTTGAAGCATAAGCTATCACTTTACCTCTTTGCATCAAAACACAACCGAGACCTTTATTCGAGGCGTCGCTATACACCACGAAATCTTCCATACCGTCGGGTAAAGTGAGAATCGGTGCATTGCACAACTTCTCCTTCAATAAGGTAAAAGCATTCTCTTGCTTTCCCCCCCAATCAAACTTCACATCTTTTCTCGTTAGCCTAGTGAGTGGGACCGCCACTCGGGAAAAATCTTCGATAAGTCTTCGGTAATAACCGGCTAACCCAAGAAAACTTCTAACTTCGGTTGGAGTCTTCGGTGCTTCCCAATTCTTCACCGCTTCAATCTTAGACGGGTCAACTTTTATCCCGCTTCGGGATACCACATGACCAAGAAATTGAACTTCCCGCAACCAAAATTCACACTTTGAGAACTTAGCATACAATTTTTCTCGCTTCAAAACTTCTAGAGTTTGTGGCTTTTCTTGAAGTTTGTGGCTTTATGTAAGACCCATAAAGATAGAGCGATTAGCAGCGGAAGTCTTTTCTTGAAGTTTGTGGCTTTATGTCGATCTATGATTCTTGATAATTGTTGTTGAGGTAACATGTTGATAACGATTACGCTCCCCCTCAAACAAACAATTATTTCTTCACTGGAGTTGGATTAAATGTTTTTTGGATCATGTTTGTGTTGTTTTCTTCACTTAGTGGTGTTTTTTGTGTTTCGGTTTCGGGGTTGTCTTCGGTTAAGATTCTTGAATTTCGTTTTTTGGTGTTTTGGCGTCTGTTGTGGGCCCACTCATCTTGGAAATCATCTGAATGTAACCATTCGGTATCGTTTTCGTCTAAATCAGAATGTTCTGATTCTGATGTGTCCATGTCTTCTAATAATTCGTCTAGGTTTTCGTGACAGTTGTAAGCTATTGAGTTTCGGAGTCCCTTGGGTCGCAAGTCATAAACACGTCCTTCAGCGTCATCCATGCTGCATGAATCTTGACTTGTTGACTTTTTCTTGAAGCTTTTTGACATGAGAAGTTTCTTAAACTTGTCTTGTCGAATGAGTTCTGCCTTTTGCATTTCAACTTGTCTAATTAAGTTGACAATTTTCTCCTTTAAACTTGTAATCTCATAATCTTTTTCTCTGCAATCATCTTTATCCCAAAGTTGGCACCTTGCAGAAGAAGCAAGATTGAACAAATCATTCATGATATTTTTAGCTTCATGGAGTGAACGGATTTGATTCCAACGACCTCTGCCACTAAAAGCGCGTTCGCGTTCTTCTGCTTCTGATAATTGTGAAGCCATTGAAACAATTGTGCTTGATGAAGTTGCAAGCATGTTCTCAAGTGAAAATATTCTTGAATTTCTTGCACCAGGTGACATTGTTTGACTTAAAGTTGATTGCTTTGTGAAATTTGCTTCATCCTTAAGTTCTGCAACCTCCTTAGCCATTTTAATCCTCTCTTCTTTTTGGCGCTCATATTCACAAAGTACTTCATGAACACGAACAGTAACCTCAAGTTCATGCTCAATTGCTTGCATTAATGCCTTAAGTCCAGGGCCATTACAATCCATAATTAAATTGACCCAAAACAATCGTTTTATATTTTTTATTATTATTATTATTATTTTTTTTTTTCCAACAAGTTTTACTTCTTTGTATATGCTTAATCGCCCTCTAAGAAATAACCTCCAAATTCAATAAAAACATTATGAACCATGATTAATGAGATTTTTCTTTACACTACGGTGAGGGGAGTTATATCGCGACTTTGACATATATAGATTCATGGTATTCGCATATACATGGAAATATGGGATGTTTTGTGGAACTATTCCTATCTAGAAAAGAAGCAAAATTCAAATTGTACCCGTTTGTTGGCCATAAGTCATAAATTAGCATAAAAAGGACTTTTATATTTTATATTTTATTTTATTTTTATTTTGTTTTTATTTTTTTCCCAAATTCTATTATATCCAACCTTAACATTTTTAATTCTTACAAATTTTTTTTATTTTTTTTTTTTTTTTGGTTTTAAAAGAAGATTTTCACATTGTTAAACTCAAAGACTTTTACCCCTAATGGCAAAAATATGGATAAAGATCTTGCCAATGCGATAAAAGCCAGCAAATATTATAAACAAATGGAGATTAAGAAAGTGTTAGCTGAAGATGAAGAACAATTAGAAAATTTGTGCAGTATGCCAAGAGAGAATACTGAGGGTTCTGAAAAATTCAATGAAGATGCCAACAAGGAAATTGATATAATCAGTACTTTTTCATCAAACTCTGACAATCCCACTGATCTGAGGGATGAGCTGGTCGTTCCACAAAATGATGAAAATGAGGTACACTCTTCTTCCTTTGACTCTTTATTATCTGATTCAGACACTGATGAATCAGAGAATTCCTTGTTTAATGAAACACTTTTTACTAAAATTGATGAGAAATCACATTTGACAAAACAAATAACTGATTTGGAATCTGAAAAAGCACAACTCTTAAATGATTTGAGTGAGTTAAGTCAATGTTCTCTTCAAATAACTCAAGTAAACAAGGAATTACAAAATCAGTTGTCTACATCAAAATCAGCTTATAAATTTCAAATTTCTGAATTACAAAATAATCTACAAAAACAAGTACATACAACCAATGAATCAAATACACAAATCTCAAAATTAAAGGAAGAAAATTTAACCTTTCGTCGCCAACTTGAAACTCTTGTTCCTCAAGTAAATCAAAATAACCGTTCAAATCAAAAAACACAAGAGTTACAACAACAGTTGTCATCGTTTCATGCTGCTCACACCAGTGAGGTCAATCATCTAAATCACATTATTAATACAAAAAACCTTGAAATTTCGAACCTGAAAAACATGAAGACGGTGTCAAGTGATAAAGACGACTCCAAGCAGCTGATAAATGACTTGGCGAATCAACTAACTCGAGAGCAAAAATGGATGAAGTCCGCAGGCATCAAGATGAAAGACTACCAAGAACAGTTGAAAAACGCTGACATCGAAATTCAAAAACTAAATGAACAAATCAAAAACATAACAAACAGCTTTAAAAAGGAAATTGATGAACAATCAGCAACCATATACAGTCTTACTGTCCGAAAAGAAAATGCTGAAGAACACTTCTCAAAACTGGAGCAGATGATTGTGAAAGCTGGTCATACTGAACAAACGATAAAATTAAACCAGCCAAAAGAGTTCAGATCTTTCAAGTCAAAAGTGGGTCTTGGAGCTGAGAATACCCGTCCTCTGGAAAAAGCTGCTGATGTTCTTCCCACACTATACAATTTCGATTACATGAACATGGGAATCTGGCAAAGCTTCCTTCATATGCCTGATGAAGAAGCAGAAGTTGAAAAGTTCAACCGGGAAAAGGAAGAATATGCTCAAATTAGCTTCAATTATGATGCCCTAAACTCAACATACGAAAAGAAGAAAGCAAAATTTGAACACAATGAATACTTTCCAATCATCACACCTGCTGAATTCTCCATTCCTGAAAACCAAATTTTAAAACAAATCAGAGAGCCAAAGCTATATGTTCCTCCATTAGTTTTAGAAAAGAAAATTGTCCAATTAGAAACTGAAATTGATGAAACTCACAAGGCCTTTGATAAAGAAAAAGAAAAACTTCAAAACAAAATACATAATTTAGAGGACATCATTTTAGAATTAAAAGCTAAAACGAACAATATTGTTTCTCAAAATTCTAAAGCCTCTTTATTAGGACCAGCACCAACAAACCCAGTTCCAATCATCTTGAGGAGAAACTCTAATTCACCTGTCTTAAATGCTTCCAATAGTAAATTAGAGTCTCAGAGTGAGAAGGTCAAGAAGCCCAATGGAGTCACAAGAGCCAAGCACTCCAAGAAGTCTATTCAGACTGGACCTAGTATGCTTAAGAAGCCCAGACTACTTAAGAAGTCTAGTCCTCGTACGTCTGTAGCTTCTTCTTTTTCTGTTCAAAATAAATGTAATAACTCTAATTGTGCGAAAACTCTTTTAACGGCTTTTAGAACTGATTATGATTCAACTGTTTATCGTCACGTCCGATACTCTCCTGACTTTGGTGATGTGTATGTTAAAACTGACAAATCTGGAACAAAAAGATTTTTTGATAAAATTACAAAGAAACAGATAACTCAGACTGATAAACGTTTTTTTGTAAGACTTGATGCACCTTGCAGTATTCATAAGAACATAGTATATCATAAATCTGGTAAACTTATAAACACTTGCAAAACGTGCTATCCATATCAATGCAAATCATACGTAACTAAACCAGCAAAATCAAATCAAAAGATTTTATCATCTCTAGTTTCCAAAAAACCGAAATCTTTTCCCAAAAACCCATCAACCTCTGATACCCACTTGTTCTCTCGTCGCAAATCTTCTCGAAGAAATTCCGCACCTAAGCCAAAATCTTCAGGTTCCTCAAAATGCGACAACAAAACACCCACCAAATCTTCAACGTTTGTAAAATTTAACTGGATCAAAAATGAAAACTCTCATTGGATTATTCAATCCTCTGAAAAATCTTTAAAATGGGTCGTTAAATCCACAACTTCTGAACTGCCTCCTTGCAATTCTCCGAACCTCTAATTTTATCATAAAATAATTCTACATAAAACAACAGTCACTAATCGTTCAGGACCCATACATAATTGGGTACCAATCATGTTTTAATTGTTTTATGCAGAATTTGAGGTACCTTGACTTGGCTTGTTCAAGGCACATGACTGGAAACATAGCTCTCCTATTCAACACTCATGATAAATAGTTGGGGATAGTTACCAGTCTCGACCAGGGATCTTTTCCTAATTCCTTACTTCATTTTAATTTTAATTTTATCTTACATATATACATATATATATAAATTTCATTTGTTAAATTTTCTTTTATTATTAATAAAATCAAATTTTCAAATTATATATATATATATATATATATATATATATATATGTATATGTATATATATATATATATATATATATATATATATATATATATATATATATATAATTTCATTAACGTAAGTGACTTATACACACTTTAGTGTATAACTCGTGTCACAACAGAATGGCTCTTACACACTTCAGTGTATGACCCGAGCTTCAAAGAAATGGCTTTCATGTATCTCAGCTTGAAACCCGGTCCTCAACGGTCAATGGCTTCTGATCAAAACAGATTCAGAACCCGCACTCAAAAGAAAGCACATAGCTCAATCAAGCTTCATCGCAAATACTCTCCTTCAACCCTCCGACGATGTATAAGGTACGTCCTCAAACCTCAAAACTTTTCATACTTTTGTTTTGTCGAGGTGGAGAAATATTAATTCTAGGGGGAGAATTATTATTTCTAGGGGAGAAATATATAGAAAATCAAAACAAATTACCCAATTCAAAAAGTTTTGTGTTTGTAACGTTAATTATAAGTCGTTGTAATATCCGTAAACGATCTCTTTACTAGTTCCCTAGTAAAGATAGCATCTGTTTATTACAAATTCTTTTAATTCTCGTTACTTACGACTTTAAAAGACATACCTTCCCATGGTTTGCCAGATCCGCCCTTACCTTTCAAGGGAAATATTTCAGCCAACTGGTAAATGTAAGGGTATACGTCTAGGGTATAGAAATAGGTGAGTGCAAGGTGATGTGAAAACATGATAAATCAAAGAAAACACACCTTTGAGTGCATCCAAACCGTTAACAAACCGGGCAACAATACAAATAGGTGATCATTCATAAGTTGAATGTTTCACTAGACTTTACTGTCCCAGTAAAGCAAATGCACACCACCACCAACCACTCAAATTCCTCTCAACAGGAATTTGTTTCATTTCATTAGGGGACGTAGCACAAAAGCTACTGACTACTCATTCGGAGTATGTCGGTATTGAAACAAAATAACCTCCTGCCCCGGGTTAAGTCTCTTTGTATGCACAGTGTGTCTAGTTCTCTCCCCCAAGAATCTTTCCAATATAGGACACTTGCACTACAAAAATGGATCTCCGTGAATCCATCAGAACACTCGTAGTGGCATCACAATCTGATGTTTCACGAGGATCGAGTGGAAATCCTGCTAGAGCTAACATCACGCCAACTCTAAACGCAGGTCACACATTTGAATCAATGGTTGTGCAAACGACTACCGATTCATACCGTGTGCTAACGGATACTCTAAGTGAGTCCGGTGTTACCAAAAAATCCATGTGAACCAACTAAAATGCAACATCTTTTAAAGAGCTGATCAAATTGCACATGAGAGTATTAGACCACTCTCAAATTACTCATATGATCTGCTATATCCAGCATGATCTTCCCCGGAGCCACCGAAAATATAGGAACTAAAAGGTGAGGGTCCCTAGGTCTAGGTGAGCAGAATCAAGTATCATGGGATCTTGATTGGGGTGCGCTGAGGTAAAAATTGAGAGGGGATATGAAGTATGGAGTGCAGATCAGCTTATCACATGGTAAAAACAAAAACGAGGGTGTGGTTGAAAATGAAAAAGTGAGTTGAGTGAGGAGCGTGTGTGAAAGAGTTAAAGAAAACGAAAAACCCTCCCTAAACCGAACAAATGACCGGGTAACCTCATCTATATCAGATTGCATATTTTGCTTTCTGATTAAGACATCATGGACCCAGTGATGCAATGCACAACCCCCACTGACCACTCAAGTACAAAAAGTACTTGTTTCAAAATCACGGAGATAACCACTTCCACTATCGACATCTCATTTGGAGATTGGTGATATTGAAAAAGAGGACCCACCTCCAGTCCCCGCCTTCGTTTGTCCACGTATAGAGTCTAAAACCGAATTAAATTTCTCTAGGACAAGGGCACTCTACCAAGCATATCTTTGAGATCTTGCCGGAACATTCATAGTGATACCAAAAATATTGGTATTCCACGATGATTGAATGGAAATCCTACCAGTGCTAACATCAATGCCAACACTGAACGTAGGTCACACAGTTTCTGTAACTGCTGTGCTAACGGGCAATCTATGTGATCCTGGGTTACCCTGATACCTTCTCGTGCGAAGATCAGACGACCGTACTCCACTCTTATCAAACACGGTCACTATGTCTGATAGAGGATGTGATGACTGTACTCCAATCTTATCAACAACAGTCAATACATCAGATAAGGGATTCTATGACCGTACTCCAACATTATCAACAACGGTCAGAAAATCCAAATCATATCAATATTCCGCACCGCTACGACTTCAACAAACATCAGGAACCGAGGATCAGCGGCAAATCGACAAACGCCACAACTTCAAGAAAGGACTTTCGCTGCTAACCGCTCTATCTATGGGTCTACATTCCGTCGACTTGCATGAAGTCTTCTGGAATTCTTTATATTGGTTGAAAAGCCAATTAAAGGTATATCTATCACCGATGATCAAAAGCTGATGCTGGTTCTTCAACAAAACTACACAACAGTTTAACACTCAGCTCCAGCTTTACAAAAAAGGAAGACTTCAATGGTTTCAATGATAAAATGTGTTATATATTGATGATTACAATAAATGTATAATCATTATTCAAGACATTTTCATTAAAGGGGCATCGTCATACTCTACTTATTTGTTTCCTTAAAGCGAAGATTCTTCCTAATTTCAACTCGCAGAACTTCACATTTTACATGATGAATTAGATAAATCTTATTCATCATGAGGGGGAAAATATACTTTACATAAATTCTTTTTATAAAGAATTGATACTTTTAGAGAAAAAAATTCTTCTAAAGCTCAATCTGCGGGAACAAATTTAGGAGTTTCTTACAATATTATGGAGATTATCGATACGTTAGCCCAGTTTACTCCACATTAATAATATATATGCACCAGTTAAGGGGGAGTAAACAAGAAAACAAAGATCCAACGAACTTATCAAACAACTTCCGTAGTTGAAATTGGTAATTCGTTCTCCGGGGAGTAAATATCAAAACATTTAATCCAACTCCCGTGAAGAAATAGTTGTTTGTTTGAGGGGGAGCGTAACCGTTATCAACATGTTACCTCAACAACAATTATCAAGAATCATAGATCGACATAAAGCCACAAACTTCAAGAAAAGACTTCCGCTGCTAATCTCTCTATCTTTATGGGTCTTACTTTTAATCGATCAATATGTATCTTCAGTCAAAAGTCTTCAAAATACATCTTGTTGGTTGAAAAGCTACAAGAAGTATTCTTTCTAACAGGTTAACAAAGCTCAAGCTGATCCTGATACATCATTATTCAACGAAACATCTACAAGGTTCAGCTTTTGCTCAAGATGAAGACTTCGAAGATACGCCTCCCAGACTATTGTTACAAAGGGGGAGATTGTTGGGTCACATTAATTGTAACCAATAGTCTAGGGACCATTATGTATTTAGTCTAAACTTAGGCTAGGTATATATAGATAGTTGTAACCTAATTGTCACTAACCTTTGCCTATTTTGTAACCTATCCATCCTTATTGCAAAGTGTTCATCATTTTCCTTTCAATCTAAACCTTCTATTTTCTACTTGTTATTGCTAATTCTATTGTTCAATCTCTAAATCAGAACCTACAGTAGTTCACATATAAAGTTCACAAAAAGTGTTATATTCAAATTTATAATTGTATATGACTATATGTCATCATTTTTATAAAATAAATATACTCAATTTTCATACCCAAACTCAAAAAAACTGGTCATAAGGTGCGATTTATCGCACCTTATAGCGTCTTACCTTACGTCACGTCTTACACGGGTGTCATGGTCTATTTCGTAACGTGGACGCGTCTCGCGCCTTAGAGAAACCTTGGCGACTCGCGCCTTAGAGAAACCTTGGTGTTGCCATGACACACATTTTATTGAACACTGGTTAAGATAGATTAAAATGAATAGTTAGTGAATGATGTGTCCCACTCTTTTTTAATATAGTGATATTAATTGTGTTTAAAAGTAAAAGTAAGGGTAAAAGGCTAATCTCACTATATTAAAATGGATAGTTAGTGTAGGATGTGTCCCTTTTTTTTTTTACCAAATAAGGTAATTTTAAGAGTATATCACTTATTTTCAAACACCTCTAAAAGGATTGTGTATCACTTATTGTGATAAAGAGTTAGTATATAAAGTTCATAATTATTATACATCTAAATTTATAATGGTATATGTCTTATCTTACGTCATGACTTACACAGTTGTCATGATCTATTTCATAACGTGGGTGCCCTAGCGCCTCCGTGGTTCGCCTTTTAGAACCTTGCCGTATAGGCGCTAGGGCACCCACGTTATGAAATAGATCATGACAACTGTGTAAGTCGTGACGTAAGATATTATATATTATAACTAGTAAAAATTACCCCGCGCGATGCCGCGGGGACTTTTCACTATGTAACTATATATGTGGCACATATTCTGCTGATTGTAGTATGCAACTGTTATTTCATCGTTAGAAAAGGTGAAAAAGTTGTTCACCAACATCTTCTGCAAACGTCAACTCTGTTTTCATAAATACCCATGTCATATCTCCTTTTGCATAAGAAATTGTTTATCAACATAAACAGAACAGCTAGATGTCGTTTGAGCAACCAACAATATTCCATAATCTAGTCAACTGCAAAAAAGAATAGTAAATGAATAAAGATTATATAAAGTTCTGAAAAACTTGTAAAACTTATATGGTACATGCTTATAAAAGACAAAATTATGAATGAAAAGATTTCGTATGGCTAAAGGATACCATTAGTGTTTCTTGTAAATCTGCTAATGAATTAATTATGGGTTTGGGTTGGGTTGACATGCATTAGTCCATGTAACCCTTGTTGAAAAACTAATTCCCCTAATAGTTTTCACCAACCTTCATCAGTCCATGACTACTTGTAAACACAATACAAAAAGTACTTGTATACATACAAAGTTTATATATATAAATTGATAGATAAATTTTTTTTACCTTTAAACTACTTTGAATAACAGGGACTGATAATGTAATTTCATTACCACCTTTTGTGGCAACTCCATAGTTCACAATTTTCAATTTTAACCCATATGAAGAACTCCAAACCGTTTTAATAAAGGTAAAGTAGTTAATCAAAATGTAACAACAAATGGATCTTTTCAATCATGTGTAATCCTTGAAAACAACACTCCTAGCATTATATTAGTGTTTATTAATTAATAATTGCAATAATGATAACATTACCGGGAAAGAATAATCTGGAAACACAATCACATCAGCTCTTTTGAAAACATTTTTCCACTATGAAATTAGATGTTCATATCCCATTTCTTGATATAAAGAAAGGCAATTTGCAAGGGTGTCTTCCTGAATTATCCATATAAGTTGTACAGATCAAAAAGACTCCTGCATAAGAATGCATATGAAGTATATAAGATTTACAAATTTTGAAAACCGCATTCTAATTGTGTTATCAACATGCTAATCATAACTTTTAGTATTTCTTTAGAAAAAATCTATATCAGCTACTATGTACCTTGAAATAGCATCATGTGCTTCTATAGAATTTACAATAACACCATCGAATCTGCACCAATAGAGATAACATAACTTACTTTATTTTTTCTTCATCATAAAAAAATCCATGAAAGAGGACTAGGGGTGAGCATAAAAACCGAAAAATCGAACCGAACCCGAAAAACCCGAAAAAACCGTCCCGAAAAAACCGAACCATTTGAAAAACCGATGTCAACGGTTTTGACTTTTGGAAAACCCGAATGTTTGGGGCGGTTTTCGGGGACGTATGAAAACCCCGTCTGAAAACCCCGCCCCGCCCCGCCATTATATATCCTTCAAAATTTTTAAATATATTCTTATACTTATAAAAGATTTAACATGTAATTATCTTTTAATAAAGTATATAATTGAACTTTTGGGTGATTTATTCTTATATTTTCATGATTTCAAGTCATGTTAGTTGAATCTATCTTTACATTATATTAAACTTACTAGTTGTTTTTTTATTAATAACGAAATGTGTTAAGTTTTGGGAGTTTGAATCATAATATTAATTTTTAAGTTAACAAATTAGTAAATTTAAAGGAAAACAAAAAAAACCGAAAAAAAACCCGAAACCGAAAAATCCGAAACCGAACGGGGTGTAATTCTTAAAACCCGAACTTTTGGGGCGGGGTTTGGTTTTAGGTAAAAACCGCCCCAAACCGCCCCATGCTCACCCCTAAAGAGGACCAATCAATATGATTATGAGAGAAAATAAAGTAACCAATTGTCCTAGTTGATCCACAATCAATACTCGATAACCCACAATCATGCTTGATAACCCAGATATGTCCCGTCGTTTGTACCTCGGCTTGCCCCTACAAATTTTACAATCAAATAAATCTAAACTTTTCTGAAGTCTCAACCCCCAAATTTAAAAAAAAGGCAGTGAAACTTACTGATGTAGAGAGAGAATCGATAGATAAATTAATTCGAAAGTAACAAACCCCAAAATCAAAAGGAAAGACTTTGAAAAGTAGAATAAAAGTTACGTGGAGAAGGGGGTGGGTTAAGAATGACATCGTAGGTGGATTTTGTGTAGGAGCTAATACTTATTTTCATTAAATAAAATACAATACAATTGGGAAATGACTAAAAACAAATATAAGATTGAAACAAGAATATGTAGAAACAAAGAAGGAACAAGTTTTGGTTGAGTCTCGTGAAATTCACGATCCCCTTAAAATAGATTCGTCGTCTATCTCCCAGGGTAAAACAACCGAGTAGTTTTACACTACCGAATATAAAGCAAGCCAGAACATTTATCGAAATTTATGTGTTTAAGAACACGAGAGAGATTGTGATGTAGATGTTTCAAGAGGGTGAAAGAATTCTTATGATGTAAGAAAGTCTAAGACTTTTGGTGTGTTTACAAATGAACCATACACATTCTATTTATAATAGAAATGTGTCATCATGTTAATAACAATCATAATTGTCATCATACATATTCATTACAAATAAATAAAACCACCAAATTCAATTATAGATTTAATGACACACATTAAACCTCTTAATAATATTAATAATAATATTATCTTAATAATATTAATAATAATATTATTATTACTTGAATTTCTTAACCATAAAAACCGAACCCCATTAAACACGGGAGACGAGCGTGGATAGGTTCAAATTCTCACTTGTTCATTTATTTTATTTCTTTGTTCCATACACCTCACTTCGAGAGTCGAAATCTCATTCACCACAACTACATTTTGGGCATGTCAACTATTAATTATATATAACATATATACATATAATTATACTAGCAGGGTACCCGCGCAATGCGGCGGCGGGTACTCGTAACTATTTTTCGAAGTGACGACAGTACCGGTGGTGGTGACAATAGCGATGGTGATGAGTGGTGGTGCGTAGTGATGGTAGGTGCTGACATTAGTGATGGTAGGATCAGATCCGAAATTGGCCTTTTTGTGAAAGTAAATATGGGCCTTTTAAATAGAGAAATGATGGTTCAGTTCTGGTGACGTTAAAGCTTATATATATTAGTATCTGGAACAAATCAAAATAATCAAGCAGTTGAAGTGGTTAACTTATATCAACATACTTGTCTAAATCACAACATTCATAAACAAACATCAACAACTTAAACTAAAAATAAAAAAATTTATATGATTTTCAATTGGTCGATCATAACACGAATTTACCAGAACAATCATCTGATCCATAGAGAATTTATATGATTTACTTCCATCCTATATGTAAATTTATATGATTTTCAATTGGTCGATCATAACATGGTAGAAACTCACGTGATTTTCTTTAACTTCAACCGACAATTATGTCAATTTACATATAGGATGGAAGTAAATAATTTAAAACGGGAAAATAGAATGAAAAAAAACGTTAAATGATTAAAAACAATGAATATTGTTGTTCACATAAAGTGGATATTGCTACAAGGAAGCAAATGGATAGCTGCGAAAACATCCAAGATCTCCCATAGTAGTCCTAGCAAGTTCGGTTTTTTTAGTGAACACTACTGTCCAATAGTTTTGAACGAAGTTGTAGTTTCCAAAACGTGGATAGTCTTTGGGTAGGTAGAAATCTATCTGGAAACCCTTCAACGAAAACACACCACCTTGTAAATTGAGTCCGTCATATATAGTCCTTAAAATGTGGGGGATAAAGGCCATGATTTTGTGTCCCTAAGACGAAATCAATGAATTGGTAATTGTAAAGTTAAGAAATTTAAAGGTACTACATGTCATTATTTAATAGCAACTTACAAATTTGTCGAGCAAAACAAGCCACATGTTGTTTTGTTTGTCGTCCCTCCAAACATAATCAACCCGGACATAGTTGCACCTGTAAGTCCACTCAAGTTGGCAGAGAGAGTCAAAGCTCACTATTGGTACATACAAGGGGCATTCCATCTGCTGCAAACGTTTTAAAAATATATTGGTGATTCAATGGTTTACTATATCACTTTAGCTGTAGTGTAGATATATTTATAAACGGAGTGATTGACTAATGCGTAATGCACGTTATGTGTACACCTTAATGACAAATTTCAGTTAATGCCGTAAAATTTAAAAACGGCCAAATGAATGTAAATATCACGGATTCACGTAATCATTGACCAAGTAAACATGTGATATATATCTTCATATTAATTACAGTCAATTCAACGACGTTACAAAAATAGACCATAAAAACGTTTCCTTATTTAGAAAAGTCCAAAGCTGTTACTTTGACTGTAATTATTTCAACATTTACTAAAAAAATGTTTCCCGATTTTGTTAATAATCATGAATAATACTTTTTCTTGGTAATATTGATGGAGAAAACGTCATCCTTTAATAGAAACACTTAATGTATGCGAATTACCATAAAAAATATTGACTAAGTTGTTAGTTTTGTCTATACTATATAACTTTTTTTTATGCTAAACGTCGACAACGGTTTAAAAAAACCGGTTTTAGTTAACAGAAAATTAACAATATCTAAAAACGTAAAAGAATTTCATATTGCAAGTTGAGTGTTTTATATAATTTTGTTGACATGATCATAAAAGAACTTCATTTTATTGCTGCATAAATACATTTGGGGTACATTTTATGAGTGGTGTTGAATTCATTGATTGTGTGTTTAGATGTCGCGGTGGTAAACGCGAAGTCGTTTATTTCCAAACAACGAAGTTCTTGAGCGGCTGAAATAACTTGTTGGTTGAGGCTCGGGTGGCACTTCGGGTTCTTCACCACTCATATCGACATCATCGACGTCTCGTACTATCGGATGGATAAGTTGAAGTGCAAATGCTTCTGGCATTACAGGATTGAATTCAATGTTCGTAACGTCGGTAGAAACAAGAATGTTACCTGAAATGTAAACAAAAAAAGGGTTATCAATAAATTTTGTATAAAACCAAAAAATATATTTAAAAAATGATGTATTTAACGCATATGTTAGGGGTGTTTTTTACCTCCATTTATTCGAACCAGTTTAACGCGCGCTGCGTATACGGTTATGTTTTCTAAAGATGATCTGCCAATCATGGTGGCTGTGGATGCTGGTATATGATACAAGATTATCTTTATGTGTTTTCCCCTGCGGGAGACAAAATTACAATGAGTTAATTCCAAGTTCATGTACGCATGTAAAGTATTTATAAACACTTACCGACAATCATGTAAAAGAAACGCGCACGATATCCGACCATTGGTAAAAAAAAAAGCAGTCGTTCGACATGTTCCCAGCAACATCTATGATAGCGGTATTAATGAAAAGATATGGTTAAGCAAACGACATAGGCAAGTTATTAAATATATTATTTTTAATTAAAAAAGTTATATAAAATAGTTGTACCAATCAACATTTGTCGCCTTGAGTGATCATTCAAGAGCCATGTGGGAGATATGACCAACGGGTATCTAGGAAACCAGGCATCTTCTGTATTCGTAGTATCGGCAAGGACGGTATGTATGTTGAATACTATAGCCCATTCATTGCGAACAAAGGTATAGTTGTCTAGTCGTGGAAAGTCATCGACGTCGTTGTAATCAATCTTGAAATTTTTCAGTGAAAATAGACCACCTTGTAGTTGTCGTCCCTGATAGGCAGTTATTAAAGTGGAGAGAATTACCGCCGCAATTTTGTGTCTCTAAAAAGAAATGGTTATTAGTAACGTCGGTAGAAACATATATAGTTAGGAATTATTAACGTGGACAATTAACAATTACTTACAAATCTGTCAAGCAAAAACAAATACAGTTTGTTTTGTTTGTGGTCAAACCAAGTATATTCAACGCGCACGCATCTGCATTTGTACGAGTACTGAGGTTTCCAGAGGTCTTGAAAGTTTTCAATCGTCTCGTATGGTCCAAAAGCCTTGCAAAAAAAAAAAGAATGAAATAATTACATTAGAATAAATAACCCTGAAATACACACGCGTACTAATCAGTATGTGACATTATAGTATATTTGCAAATTGGTTATGAAACTTGTACCTCTAGAGCCTCAAAAGTTGAAGACATTTTAGTTGTCTTTGTTGCTTACACGTAGCTAGTTGAAATATGTATAGTGATTTCAAGTTGGTATGACAATTTGACAATGGATTGTATATATATATATATTTGTTATGACCGGACACTAAACATTAACGTGGAGCATATAGTGTGGCCTGAATTGTAGCTGCTTGTTTATGTATGGTCAAAAGTTGATTTCGGTTATAAATGGTTTTGGTATGGTCAAAATTTGATTTTCGGTTATAAATTAAACGGAAATTGTTTCTAGAAATTGTTGATATATAGCCTGTTATATATGCTTTTCGGTTATAAATTTTTGTATCCCAAAATGCTTTGCATGAATTGTAGATGGTTGTTTATGTATGGTCAAAAGTGGATTTTCGGTTAAAAAATGGTTTTGGTATGGTCAAAATTTGATTTTCGGTTATAAATTAAACGGCTTTTGTTTCTAGAAATTGTTGATATACAGCCCGTTATATATGCTTTTCGGTTATAAATGAGTTTGGTATAGTCAATTGTTGCTATAACTAAAGCGCTATAGTTAATGTTAGTGATAAATCGGTTGGAGTAACAGGTTAATAGGGGAAGTGCCGGTTTTAAATAAAATGTAATGTAGAGCAAGTGGTTAACATATAGTCCTAAGTTAGGAGAGGTCCTGGGTTCGAATCTTAAAAGCTGCGATTTATTTTTTTAAGGCAGAGAAGTAAGTAACAAAAGAGGAAAGCTCCTTAAAATTAAGTTTAAGGAGGTCCTTTAAAGTTGCCTAATGTGGTAGGCCTAAATGCATTATATATTAGTAAGATATGTCCAAAATTTTCCAACATTTTGTAGGTACTCATGTGGAAGGAGATGGATTTTGTAGGTAAACTCAGTGGAAGAAGGTGATATAATTTTGTAAGCCGACTCTGGAGGAAGAAGGAGGTGTAGACTTAGGGTGGCAAAAAGCTTTTGTAAGCCGAGTCAATGGTAGAAGGAGCTGGATTTCACAGGTAGAGTTGGGTGGCAAAAAACTAAAAGCTCGCCTAAGAAGGAGGTGGCATGATTTATATGGATACGTTTATCAAGTTCCAAAATGTAATATATTTCTACTATCTATAATGTATTTAGGAATTTCCTTAAATAGAATGCTGAAAATTCACCCAAATACTTTCCTTTTTTATCTTTAATTGGATTTAAAAAATAACTCGCAGACAAGATTCGAACGTGGGAACAGCCAGCTATAGAGGAAGAATGATAACCAACTGAGCTACAAGGTGTTAGGATTACTGTCACCTAACCAATAAACATAATATCACTACACTCTCCTCTAGGTCTTCCCGTCGATTCAATTGCCCTTCTCGATTCCTTCAAACCTCCTCAATTCCTTCAACCTCGGAACTACTACAAAATTACTATAGCCCTCAACATCGATCACTGTATCATCAACGTCGCCATTGTCTCTCCGGCAATTAATTGTGAGATATCCTCCCCTCGATTCTTATCACTCTTGTAATTGACAATACTCTTCTTCTTTCTCAAATTTTAGGGTTCCATTTAATGGAAGTGTGACTTATTTTTCATTGTGCAGATCGAGTCTTCCATCTTCGGCTCAGGATACCAAGTATACCAGAGAGCTACGAGCTTTTGTCGACGTCGCCGAGCCGGCTTGGCATCTTTGAATTGACGTAAGTTTCATCTTATGACATTTCTCAATTTTCCATATTGCATTTAACCCACGTCCTTAGTTTTAGATTATCATGTGGTACTCCCTCAGATTTTGCCAGGTTATCCTTCTCTGTCCTTCTCTCAATTCCATTAGCCAAGTCGTTTCGCAGGTCGTCATTTTTTGAAGGTTTGTAAATGTATAAAAAATACAACTTTGATGTAATTTTCAGTGAAAATTTATTGAAATCCGCTTTAGTGAAATTGTAAAAATACCGGGTGCCAGTATCCAAACATGTAAGATTTGAAGAAAATTAAAGTTTATTTACAATTTATATAGACATTGTATTACTGAATATTTTTTTTTTTTTTACTTTTTGGTTCTTGATTTGTTGAGTTCTTCTTGAAAAGGTATAACTTTAATTTATTAATGTATTACACTTCGTTCTTCATATTAGTCATGATTTTTCTTTTGATGATAATGAAAATTGATCTTAAGCTAATTATGCCCCAGAATTATATCTGCAAGAGATGGAAATAGGCCATTAACAGGGGGATTGGTATTGAATCTTAAAAATGATGTTTTGGATTGAAGTAATGCTGTTTTTACTGATAATTTGGGTTGGGGAATAAGTAGGAAATTTAGGATCAGTGCAAGAGTTCAAAATGAAAATGATGGAATGAGAATTGAAGAAGCAAAAAGTGAAGCTTTTTGTGGTGAAAGATCAAAGAGGAGAGTGTAAGTCCCGTTTTCATGTTTTGTTTGTCTTCTATAATGTATTTAAATTTATATACTAATTTTTTTTGATATGGGGATACACCTATTATCTATAACCCAAAGAATGTTTCCCAACACAGTTGCACTACTGCGTTCCCTCCCTTCAGGCTCTACCAATACCTAGCAGTGCAACACCATTTGCTCGGTGGTTCGTTTCTGAGAGTTATTGATTGTGCTCAGTAAGTAGTGTTAATTTGTTTGATGATTTCGGTTTTTAGGTATAGTAACATGATGATACAATGATTATGTTATTTGATTGATTAATTTCATGTGTAGTTGTAACTAGAATTGGATTTCGATCAGTTTATAATTGAAGATGTAAAGTAATACATAATTCATTTCCAAACTACCGTTTTCTTTTTACTTTTAAACGTTTAATTACACAATTTTTTAACATTCTGTGATGCAGACTTTCTATAAAAGAGATATTTTTGATCAACTATTTTGGAGTTCCAAAACCTCTAATTGTAAGTTGGGATTTAGGAGCTACAAAAAGTTTATACAAATTTAATGAAATGTAAACTGGCACGACCATACACATACAAGACACAAGTTCTAATTCATAAACATAATTGTTAATTGTAAAAAATTATAATATTATATGTTTAAAGTAACGAATATGATACAAACAACTGAAACCTACTATGATTACTATTTTAGTTCCAATCAGGTCTATACCTGACTTGCTCGAACCAAACCGGAACCGTATTCCTTAATCAGTTCGGTTCTTGGGTCTAAAAGTCCTTTGAAATCACGTCGTGGGTATTTCGGGTCCGGGTCCATCTAGGTCAATTATGTATCCGATCGCATCCGAATTACCCAATACTAGAATCACTACCGCCGCCGCATCAATATCGCCAACGCAATATATAGTTCCAGGGTACCCACCGCCGCATTGCGCGAGTACCCTGCTAGTTCGTAGTTAATTACTTATAAAGCACCTTTCCATAATTAACCGGCTGAAAATTCAGCCAAATACTTGCTAATTATAGAAAGTATAACTTTTATTAAAAAAAGTCGGGCGCCTGGATTCGAAACCGCAACCTAAAGCTTATAAAGGCAACAACCAAACCAGCTGAACTCTAGGGATATCTGTTCATATCAAAGAAAAAAGGCTCGACAAAAGACAAAGTTCCACAACTCGCTGCGACCGATAGGAAATTTGTCAACTTGCAAATACCCTTGTAATTTCCAACAATCCCCCACCAAGTTGGAAAGTTTCCTTTCACTCAGACAAATATTGTCACTTGGGTGTCACGAAGATTAAACCCATGTTTAATGTGAGCAAACAAGAAAAGATCAATTCAATGGTATCCTTATAGGTTTAAACCAAGAACCTTAGTAACCTCCCCGGTTTACCCCCACACAACATCTGCCATCTTTGTGTTCTCTCTGAGCACAAATATGGCCATGTGCTAAAATCCTTTTCATGACCCTTTAGAAGACAAACCAAAAGTCTTCATTTGAGGTGGCACCTCTAGATCAGATAGGCAAAATTTTACAACTTCTTCATTGCTTAGATGTCTCCAAAATTTGGTTAAGAGTATTAACTCATCCTCGTTCTCGGCAACGACGTACTATCCTACCTCACATGGATCTATCGCGATTGATAGTACCTTCTATCGTTAGTAATTTCATTATTACCCATTAAACTTGAAAAATAAGAGCATTAAGTTCAAGTTGGGTTTCCATTACTAGCGATTCTAGTTTGGTTTTAAACCCACGACTCTCGCGGTAGATATAACCAAATCTCTCGTTAGAGGTTTGGTAAACAGATTTGCCAAGTTCTTTGTTGTCTTGACATAAACAACTTTGATCGTACCACTATCAATTAGTTGTCTCACAGAATGATGTCGAAGACCTACATGTCTCGACTTCCCATTATATTCATAATTATATACTTTAGACAGTGTGGTCTCACTATCACAGTACATGAGAATTAAATGCATCAGAATATCCCACAAACGGATATCCAAGAGTAGATATCTAATCCACTCTGCCTCTTTGCCTGCAGCGGCTAAAGCAATAAGCTCAACTTCCATCGTTGAATGAGCTATACATGACTGTTTCTTGCTCGCCCAAGAAATAGCCCCACCAGCTAGTGTATAAATCCATCCACTTGTGGGTTTAGTATCACTCATGTTATCAATCCAACTGGCATCTGAATACCCTCACTAGTATACTAGAATTTGACGTGTAAGTCAACTCAAGATTACTAGTCCTTTTCAGGTATCCTAGTACTCTTCTTACTGCCTTCTAGTGCTCTGTACCGGGGTTGAAATTATATTGACTTAATTTGCTTACTACAAAAGCAATGTCAAGTCTAGTGCAATGTGTAGCATACATCATGCTTCCAATTGCACTATCATATTCTAGTTGAGCCACTGCTCTACCAGATTTCACTTCAAGTTTTACACTAGAATCGAAAGGAGTGTTAAATTCCTTAATATTCAAGTGTTGAAACTTTGTCAATATTTTCTCTATGAGTTTGACTTAGAGAAATTTGACTATCTGTCCTTTTGACCTTAATACCAAGAATGGTATCCAGTAGTTCCCCTAGATCTTTCATCTTAAAGTTCGAGGATAGGTATTTCTTCGTATCAAGTATACCTTGTAGGTGAGTGCCAATGATCAACAAATCATCAACATAAAGACAGATAACTACGGTGTACGTATTCGGTTGTGCATTTAGGGTAGCTACATCTATCAACACTATTATGCTTCAAACCAAATGCAGATACAATGGTGTCAAATCTCTCATGCCACTGTTTTGGAGCTTGTTTCAAACCGTACAGTGATTTACTAAGTCTACAAACATTGTTTTCCTGTCCGGATACAATGAAACCTTCAGGTTGCTCCAAGTATATCTCCCCATTGAGATATTTATTTAGAAAGACTGTCTTCACATCCATTTGATGAATGTACAGTCCTTTCAATGCAGATATTGCTAGAAGAGTTATAATTGAACTAATCCTAGCAACCGGAGCATATGTATCGAAATAATCAATACCGTTTAGCGACTACTCTCGCTTTATAGGAAGATATTGATCCATCTGGATGATACTTCCTCTTGAAGATGATTTAGATCATATGGGTCTCATACCCTTGGGAAGATCAGCTAACTCCCGAGTTCTGTTTCCCATAAATGAATCCATTTCATCATTAATAACATCCTCACATAAAGGAGCATCTCTCGATGTCATGGCATCATTAAAAATCTTAGGATCATTATCAAAATAATAACTAAGATGACCTCTATCATCACCTTAGATTGAGATCCTTCAACTAAGTATGATAGAAAATCATCTCCAAAATTCTTTTCCTTTCTGACCCTTGTACTTCTCCTTGGTTCTTCTACAACAGAAGAAGGAGAGAGAATATCTCAAGAAGTATTGGGTGCTGAAATGGGATTAGAGTTGGGATTGGAGATTTCATCATCTCCTATTAACTTATCGTCGAAGAATTCCACATCTCTGGATTCCACGACGACTCCTGATTCATTATCCAACAATTGGTAGGCCTTACAATTATGAGCATATCCAATATAAACTTCATAGCTCGAGTTCCCAACTTGGATCGTTTAGGATCAGGTGTACGATAATAAGCTAAACACCCCCACACTCTTAGATAATCTAAGTTAGGTTTTCTTCCATTCCATAACTCATATGAACTAGAAGGAATCACACGACTAGTGATTCTGTTGTGCACATAACATGTAGTCAACAAAGCTTCCTCTACCGATTGTGTGGCAAACTCGATGGATTCAACATGCATTTCAACAAGGGTTATATTCTTTCTTTCAGCTAATCCATTCGGCTGGGAGTATATGGTGAAATTCTTTCATGCTTGATACCATTTTCTTCACAGAATGTAATAAACTTGTCATTAAAGTATTCTTCGCCTCTTTCCAAGCGAAGAATCTTAATGTGTTTGTCATGTTGGTTTTCAGCCTTGCACTTATACAGTCTGAATGCATTAAAAGCTTCATCTTTTGAATGCAACAAGTAAACATGTAAATAGAGGCTAGAGTCACGACAAATTGTAATGAAGTATCTATTGCCTCCACGCGTGAGTATTCCATTCAGTTCACAAATATCTGAATAGATCAACTCTAGTAATGATATAATTCTTTTGACACTTGAAAAAGTTTCTTTGTAAACTTTGATTTTATACAAGTTTCACATTTGTCAAATTTTTTTAATTTACTTTTATCAATCCTTTAGATTGCGTCTTTCAATATTTATAATGTTAGTGTGAGCTAACCTTTTATGTCACAAATAAATTGAACACACAATATAATTAGAAAAAATATTTCATTAATTCGAAACTTAGTTACATCATCACTAGCGATATTGTCACTAACGTTGACAGTATCATCACTCTCACGATTACAAAGATCAACATTTAATACATAATCATTGGATATAGATACAACATTATCTTATCCATCACAACATAGATCAAGCTTATACATTCCACCCATGTTGATGGTTACACCCACAAGTAACCTATCTTTGGAGAACACAATATGACCATTTTTATTACCAACTTGTAACCATTTTTGTCAAATATGTTCTCCGATATAAATCCCTTGGAGATTCAAGGAACGTGTAGGACCTCTCGAAGGGTAACCATAATTACATTTCAGAATCTTAGCACCACTGTGCCAATATCATGAACACGTACTCTATGGCGGTCAACACATGTCACCACAGTTCCTTCTCGAACCATACCATAAATTTGGAAACTATCACGATTTCCACAAACATGAATGTTGACTCCCGAATCAACAAACCAGTCTCGGGCCTCCATCACCCGAGTAATTGAGGTAGTCATATTGACTCCTACATGACCCACACTTGCACCCAAGTGGGTTAGATTTGCAACAACATTTGCAATTCCTTTTACATAAGCAAAATCCGAGCTCTAACCTGACACGTGGTACACACTCAATCTGACTTTACTCTTTTGATCTCTTATGAGATTTTCCTTCTCAATAAGGAAGTGTTTCAACAAAACATCCAAAGAGTAGTCCTCAAATTTGTGAAACTCCATGTATTTAACCACATTCAAGGAAAACAGTATTTAGGTAGCTCTATTCGAATACAACCAGGAAAGACGGTGAGGGTAGACAGCGCTAGTGTGTATCGGAACCACCCCCATTTGGAGTCAGAAAACCCGCCTTTATCTTTCTTAGACATTGTAATAAGAATAGGTGAGCCTATTTGGGTATGATTGATAATGTATTCCACTTATAGGTTCAATACAATGCTTAATGATACACAGCTGGAAAGATTCCATACACTAAAATTATCTATTTTGTATAATCATGATTTTCAAATAGTACACTTTTCAAACATAAAAGTATCTTGAAATAATCTATATACAATAAATAATAATTAAATCAATTATATTGCTTCAACCATAAGCATGATAATTCATATAACACCCACTTTAGATGAGAAAAAACCTCTTGTTTTAACTTGTCCATTAGATTAAAATAGATATTTAAATATGTCAAAACAAAATATATCTATTAAATAGGCATAATTATTATTTGGTTCTTTCTTATTTGTTGGGTTTGATATTGAATTATCAATATCATATACGGTTTTTAATATCGTAATTGTCTAATTATATGATCACTGAATAGAGTTGTGTTCAGGGAGGAACACTAATATTATAAAGTCCCAAGGAACAACTTACAGCCATTAGATCAAGCTTAATCAATGATCAAGATTAAAAATAAGTATTACACATGGAGGGGCATTATACCCTTCCACGCACAAAAAATATTTTATATGAGGATATAATCTGGACCATTGATCTCCTTGATCTAAGGGTCCAAAAGTGTTCTTTGGGACATTATAATAATTCTGGACCTCCTTGAACAAACCACTCACTGAATATATAAAGTTTACAACAATCTTTAAGGTTTTTACGCGTGGTAATTTGCTGCCAGCCTCATCGTAGAATCCCAGGATTTGATGCACTTTGTCGGTATGATTCTACAACAATAGAGTTACTGATAACACAAAGTGACTACTAGGAAACACACGAATAATACCAAGACGCAACTAGAGTGTGGAGAGCTTTTCGTTGTGTTCTCTTGAACTTCACAACTAGAAGTCCTTTATATAGGAAGTGAGCCATCAATATGCTTTATGAAGAGTAAATCAAATACTCTTGTAACTCTTGATTTAATGTGCTTTATGAAGATTAAATCAAAACTTATAACTCTTGATTTAATGTAGCTAGAAAAAAAATGGCATATCAAAGAAAAAAGGCTCGACAAAAGACAAAGCTCCACAACTCGCTGCGACCGATAGGAAATTTGCCAACTTGCAAATACCCTTGTAATTTCCAACAGTCACTGCCAAACTCACCGCCACCTACGTGGCACAAATTACACTCATCGCTAGGGGTGTTGACGAGTCGAGCTTTTAACGCGCTACTCGAGTTCGAGCTTGTTTATATCGAGCTCGAGCCTATACTAATTCGATCTCGAGAGCTCGAATATAAAACAAGACTCGATTAATTTCACGAGCCGAACTTAATAGAGAGAATGTATTTTATGAGGGGTATTTTGTAAGTGAAGACTGAAGAGTATTAGTGGGTCTTAAAGGAATATTTTGGGTTGAGTTATGATGGAGGACGTATTTAAGCTTTTGAATTTGAAATGTGAAATGTTAATATGAGCATTTAGCTTGAGTAATGATACCCAACACTATTAGAACTAGATGTAAAGTACACAACTATACAAACATGTATTTATTTGTATATATTTTGTAGGTATGAAAACACATTTACATTCATTTTCTCTTACTTATATTTTGGCAGAGGTCTAGCTGGAATAATTTTCTCTACCTCCTAGTAGAAATATAGTTGTGTATATTGCATCATCCATACATTTATTTGAAAAGATTAAGTTCGTTATCGTGTTTTTGTTGTTGAGGAACAAGTAAAACGAAATACGAAATTATGCGGAATTCGGGGGCCAAAAATGAAACTATAAAATATCCCGCTTTATTATGCAATAAAATAGACAGATGAACAACTTTACGCGCAGTAACAAAGTGAGAGAGACGAAAAGTAACAAACCACTCTTTACGGAGTTATTTCTGCAAAATTATTCCCTTCAATTTCTAATTTAGAATTTGAAACCAGCCATGAATCGCCGTGACGATCCGAATCCTTTTGACGAAGAAGTCAATCCATTTTCGGTAATCTATACTCTAGATCTTCCTACTTTTAAGCTCATAAATTGGTTATTCAATTGTTTTAGGGCTTAACTGATCGAGATTTTGTTTGTTTAACATCAATGCGTACATATGCTTAGTATTTTGAGTTCTGCCTGTAGATTTGTAGCAATTTGGCTAATTTTAGTTATAGATCTGAGAAATGATTGTGCGTAGCATTGTAGTGTTTTGTGTCGGTCGTTAATTTAGAAATGATTGAGTTAATGTGTCCTATAAGATTTGCTATGTGTAAGGATCATTTGCATTAATGCCGCTGATTTTGTGGATTAATTGATTGATGGTGAAATTGGCTGTTCTTAAAAAGATATGATTGTATTTTGCGCTTCACATGAATCAAACAAGCATAGATTTGTTTTTATTAACTCTGTTGTATATCAATATTAGGACATGATTAGAAAATGCAATTTGGAAACTTCTTACTGTAATTTGATTTATTTTAATGCCATTTCATCTTTTTATGACTTAATTACAGAATGGAGATGCTGCTCCTGCATCAAAATCCCGTATTCCGCAGATGGTTGCTAATACTTTCGGTTATGGTCAAAAACATGATGCAACTGTTGATATACCATTGGAATCATCAAATGTAATTTTATAGTTATTTTTATTTATTACTTCCTCTAAACTCTCTGTTCAGATGCTTAGTCTGCTCGTTGGTATCATGATTCCAGGATCCAAAGAAGAAAGCAACAGAACTTTCAAACTGGGAATCTGATTTGAAAAGACGAGAAAAGGTCGGTTTTACAGATTTTTATTTCACTACAAAATATGTTCTTACCAAGGATTTGCAATTTTTAACTGCTACACATTCTGTTTTATTATGTATTATATAATGACTTAAAGTTATTTATTACCATGTGTCTTATAGGATATCAAACGAAGAGAAGAAGTTGTTGCTGGAGGTGAGTATAAGTTTAATATCATTTTACATCAACTTGGTATTTTTTATAGTGGCATAGTTTTAAACTTTACTGTAATTACATGTGAAAACAGCTGCCATCCCAGTAGATGATAGAAACTGGCCTCCATTTTTTCCAATAATTCATCATGATATCGCCAACGAGATACCAGTTCATGCTCAAAAGTTGCAGTATTTGGCTTTTGCAAGCTGGTTAGGTATGATTTTTTTTTTTTTAATTGTGATTAATTGTTTCTAGTAGGAATATTACAGAAATATTAACACTTCCCATGCAGGTATAGTATTGTGTCTTACATTTAATGTGATAGCTGTGATTGTCTGTTGGATCAAAGGCGGTGGTAAGTTTATTTAATTTTTATTTTTTATTTTTTTGGGTGAAATTAAGGCAGTATTTTAAGTTGTGCGCATATATATATATATATATATATATATATATATATATATATATATATATATATATATATATATATATAGGGTCGAGTTATATTGAGAACCCTGATTTCAAAAAGAACTCTGAGAACTCTTATTAACCAATCAGAATTTAGTAAATTAATTTTGATTTATTTAATTCATATTAATTATTCAGGGGTATTTAGGACATTTTACCAAAAAAGAATATATTTCCGTTTTTAAAAAATTTCCTATAATTTAGAAATTATTTTCAAAAAATTATTGTTATTTTATTATTTATGTCAAGTCGGTTGTGCACATATGTTATGCATATATCTTATTTTACGAATCTGCATTTTATAAATTCATGTTACAGCTATGCATACATGTTATTTACGGTTTTGCATATATGTTGAACATATATGTAACATAAAACATACATGTTTACCAAACAGAATATATATTTAAATTCTATAAAATTTTACAACACACGGATGACATACAAATTCTACTGAATGTACAAGTTAGAACATACATATTGAAATTATTCATACAAAAGTCAAAATTATGTAATTACAAATTTACAATGCTTGGTCTTGTAACAAAAAGTGGAAAAATTTGATACAAAAGAAAACGACAATCTTGTCAAGGATCCCAAAACATAGATGTATCAACATCTATGGTTGAAATTGGTTTACCAAGAGCATAAATGCAACCAGGAACATATATGTCACCGGGAACAAAGATGTGATCGAGAACATAGATGTAACGACAAGATAGATGTTTAAGCCCCATTTCAATTAGCAAACTTGAATCACTTGCTTGGTACACAGCTCCTATGAAAATTATAAATATAAAAAAGAAAAAGAGAAGTTAGTAACAAGTTAGAATGAATAAATTGTCTAGTAAAATATGTCCATCTACTTACGGTTTTGTATAATTCTACTTATGAATGAACAAACAAAAAAACACATTTTTTTTAACATAGCTTGAAAATTTAAATTACCTGGAAAAATTCATCATTGGTGGCTATGTCTTGGCCGTACACCCTTTGAAATTACCTCATTTCCAGAAAATAAAAAGTAAAAAAATAACATCATTACTTTGACGGATTGGGGAAACGATTTGAAACAATCAATATTTCATATTTAAAAACTCTTACACGGTAGTAACATCAAATTGTGTAACATCGCCGACTAGAGACATCTAATATATATATATATATATATATATATATATATATATATATATATATATATATATATATATATATATATATATATATATATATATATATATATATATATATAAACATTGTATGACTGCAAATCTGGGTTAGGAGTTTTATCGAACAGTTGGCGGGCACGTTATATGAAAGTCTCATTATTAGTCGGTTTTTGCAAAACACCCACAAACCCAAAGCCACTGAAACATTGTAGATCGGAGATGAAATTGTAGGTCGGAGAAAGTAACCTGATTTTTGCAGATCGGATAAAGTATGTAACCTGATTTTTGCAGATCGGATACGTTGCAAGTCGCGGGCCAATGAAACAAATCTTCCAGGAAACGAAGTATGTGTTGGTGGTGACTCATCCGGGGTTTGTAGCAGTGGTTGAGGTGTGGCGGCCGATAGTGTTCGTGTGAAACCTAAGAAACCAAAACAATAAACATGATTTATGGAGAATGAGTTGTGTAGGTTATGGGGATATGAAGGTGAGAGACGTGGTAGAAAAGAAAGAGAAAAATCTTAGATCCAAAAAAATAGGCAAGTTTTAGGGAAGATAAACAAATAAACGGTTTTAATTTTTAATTTTAATAATTTTATTTTTTGTCCCAATTACTAATTTACCCTTTTCATTTAATTTTTTACAAAAATATAATTTGATTTAATTACAAGAATACCATAATAAATCTGAATCGTTAATCTTAAATCCCATGGTCTAGATTGGCTAATAGAAAGTTCTCAGAGTTCTTTTTGAAATCAGGGTTCTCAATATAATCCTTCACTATATATATATATATATATATATATATATATATATATATATATATATATATATATATATATATATATATATATATATATATTTCCATGTACAGGTGTGAAGATTTTTTTCCTTGCAACAATTTATGCACTTCTTGGAGTACCACTTTCGTATGTATTATGGTATAGGCCACTCTATCGTGCAATGAGGTATCTTTCTTTATTAATTATAAAAGAAAATTACAAGCTGAAACACTTTTTATCCAAAAGTCGTACATTTTTTATTTTTCATAGTCTGATATTACAGAAAATCTAACTTTTTAAGTAATATATATTTAGGAGGTTTATACATATATATAACTTTGAGGGTCGTTCGACCTGTTTTCGTTTTAGCCATTTTTGTTTTTAAAATTTACATGTTAGAAATAAAGCATAACCTGATTCGGCAAGAACTAAAATAATCGTCAAAATTAAGTATGATTTTTCTTGTTGCGATGTTTTGGATTCTACTTTTATTACATGAATGTGTTGGATTGATAAAAAGAAGTTGATCATAACCCTACTTTGTTTCATAATTTTGCAGGACTGACAGTGCTTTAAAATTTGGTTGGTTTTTCATGTTTTACTTGGTAAGTTTTTACCATGTCAGCACTTTAATGATTAATTATTCAACTAATTTATGACTTACAATTTAAGTCCATTGTGAATTTGCAGCTCCATCTTGGGTTTTGTATCTTTGCTGCCATTGCTCCCCCAATAGTCTTTCATGGAAAATCATTGACGTAAGCCCTTTTTTTCTTAAATTGTAATAATTTGGTATTAATGAGTAGTTTTTTTACATGTATTTTGATTGTTGTTATTTAATCATCAGGGGTATCCTAGCTGCAATTGATGTCTTTTCTGATCACGCAATTGCAGGGGTAAGTCTTTAACTCAGTATTTATCAGTTAAATACTAAAGAGAAGGGGTATTGTTGGCATGAATATGTTAGTTGAGTGTAAGTTTATATAACTAACGGTAAGCATTTGTTGCAGATCTTTTATCTTGTTGGATTTGGATTATTTTGCTTAGAATCACTACTAAGCTTTTGGGTACTTCAGGTTAGATACATCCATATTCCTTTCATTGTTAAAATTTAGACCTATGTTTTTAATTATTTGTTTAATTGTTTGGTTTATACAGAAAGTTTACATGTATTTCCGCGGGAACAAGTGAAGTATCATCTTATAGTCTATAATGTTTTGTTTCTGCATGTGACTTGGTTTTGTACGTATACTACTAGTCGAGTTAGAATGGCGTATTGTAATGCTTTTATTTGTATAATTGATTGTTTATTGGAGCATAAATAAAATACTCTTTCTTTCTTGATTGCATTTGGTTTTTCTAAGTTGTTCATATTGTAGCTGCAAGGTTCAACGACTTAAATGTTGATCTTAGGTTTTGTTAATCTTGAATTATAATGTAAAGCAAAGCCATAGGAATTAGGGTAACTATTACTATTGCTTTAAAGGTTGTACATGAAATTAAGAAAATATGTGGCGTACTGATAAGAAAATATGTGGCGTACTGATAAGAGCTCCTGAATAACTTTCTAGATGTTATATGTTTGATCCTTTCTTGGGTAAACAGTAAATATTTATCATATGGTCACTGAAAGGTTTGAAAATGATCATGATAACGGTTAGGTTGCATACATAAGAAATTAAGAAAATATTTTCTCTTTTTTTAAGTTTTGAATTGCCAAAAAAAAAAATGGAATTGAAGAATGATGAGGAGCAAAGCAAAATGGCACGTACAGGAGATGGAAGCTAGGCTTGATAATTGATATGGTTGGTAAACAAAGACCCAAAGCTCTACTCCACACAAACTACCCTCATCCATAACCAACCAATTCCCAAATGCCACGTGGCATTACAAATATCCAAACTGCAACAAATAACCACCAAGCTTCTCCATGCCTATTGTTATCACAAATGCCATCACCTCATCTTCATTACCCAATCTTCATTTTTCTTGACGCTTTGAAAATGACATAAATACCCTCATACTTTTAAAAGACAACCACAACTCTGACCCACTCTCTTTCTCCACCTTAAGATAACTTCCATATAATACTGTCCACACTGCAACAAAGAGTTGTACCCTGTGTAATTCAAGTTGTACAATCCTTTCTTTTAATATGTATCTCACAAAAACTATCACTTGAAAGAAAATGACCAAAAACCCATTTCCATCAACACATTAAAAAGCTATTTTTCTCATTCTATGTTTGAGAGACAACAAAAAAATGGCAGTGTCCACAGTATACACTGTTCAATCTCTCAACTCAACATGTTCAATCTCATCACCCACAAAAACCAACTTAAAAATCCATCAAAAACAAGTGTTGTTGTTCAATGCAAGTGGTAAAAAGACGAATAAGGGCAGAGGGAGAAGTACCGAAATAAGATGTGCAGGGGACACAATAGTAATTGGACTAGCAGCAGACTCAGGGTGTGGGAAGAGCACATTCATGAGGAGGTTAACTAGTGTGTTTGGCGGTGCAGCGGAGCCACCACGGGGTGGCAATCCGGATTCAAACACGTTGATCAGTGATACAACAACGGTTATTTGTTTGGATGATTATCATTCGTTGGATCGAACGGGGAGGAAAGTGGAAGGTGTGACAGCACTTGATCCAAGGGCTAATAATTTTGATCTTATGTATGAGCAAGTTAAGGCTCTTAAAGATGGTATTGCGGTTGATAAGCCTATTTATAATCATGTTAGTGGTCTTTTGGATCCCCCTGAGCTCATTAAGCCACCTAAGATCCTTGTTATTGAAGGTTTGCACCCAATGTAAGTTCATGAACCTTTTTTTAATTATTTTATTATTTTTGAATTTTATATTACTTACTAAATAGATCTTGTTAAGCCATACGGTGTTTGGTTAAGGGGTGTTTGGATTTGCGTTTTGGAATTGATTATCTGATTATTGAGTAATCGGCAGTGTAAATAATAATAGTTTAGTGATGGAATTAGTTATGTAAGTTTTGTATGAAATATATATGTAGGTACGATGAGAGGGTAAGAGACCTCTTGGACTTCAGTATCTATTTGGACATCAGCAATGATGTTAAATTTGCATGGAAAATTCAGGTTAATTTGTTATCTTATGTTTAATTATGTTTGGATAATTCATGTTCAGTGGCAGTTTCGATTTTCGACCCATTTACTCATGAACAGAAGACCGGTTGGTCGAAAGTCAACCAAAGTGTATATTTTACGCATGCATGCGACCTCCTAAATCATTTTATTCCAAAATTAAATCATTAATAATATCGTTTTTTGTATAATATTTAACACAAAAATTGTTTACTGAGAACTGTAACTTTTGGTGTTTAACGCGACCCAATCCGTATGAAAAATTACCCGTTTTAACCCGTTGCCCAACCCACTGACTTAACCTTATGAAACACAAAGAGTAGTTGTACCGAGGGTTTGTACTAACTGTTTCCATTAATTTCAGAGGGACATGGCAGAGAGAGGACACAGCCTTGAAAGTATCAAAGCTAGTATTGAGGCCAGAAAGCCAGATTTTGATGCTTTTATCGGTAAACATTCTTAATCATAACCTCAAAAACTCGTAAAAAGTTATTTATTCCCCCAACCCGTCTGAACCCATTTTGACCCGTTAGTCAACCAATTGACCCAAGTTTTGATGCTGCAGACCCGCAAAAGCAATATGCAGATGCGGTCATAGAAGTATTGCCAACTCAGCTGATCCCAGATGACAACGAGGGAAAAGTGTTGAGAGTGAAACTGATAATGAAAGAAGGCGTGAAATATTTCAGCCCGGTTTACTTGTTCGATGAGGGGTCCACAATCTCATGGATTCCATGTGGCAGGAAACTCACCTGTTCTTACCCTGGTATCAAATTTGCATATGGCCCTGATACTTACTATGATCATGAGGTAATTTTTCTACAAATTAAATTACAAAATATAGTCCTTTAGGTTTGTACCATATTACATATTTGGTCATTTAGTTTTATAAATTAATCCTTATTTCTGAAACTATTGACACGTTTGGTCCTTTACCTAAACAGACGTTTATTTTTCCCGTCAAGTAAATCTGTCATTTCCCCCTCGTGCATCACACGTGACCATACTTGACGGGAACAATAAACGTATTCAGGTAAAGGACCAAACCTGTCTATAGTTTTAGAAATAAGGAGTAATAGTGTAATTTATGAAACTAAAAGACCGAATATGTAAAATGGTACAAACCTAAAGGACCATTTGTATAATTTACTCAATTATCATACTTATACATATCACAATATCCATCCGTTTACTTATGAGAAGTCAATTCGGGTTATAATTTACGGGTTAATTTGCATTTTACGTGAGTAATATTGTTTTGATTTTGACCTTTTTAGGTGTCTGTGTTGGAGATGGATGGACAATTTGACAGACTAGATGAGCTAATTTACGTTGAAAGCCATTTGAGCAACATTTCAACCAAATTTTATGGAGAAATCACTCAACAAATGTTGAAACATTCTGATTTCCCAGGTAGCAACAATGGAACTGGCCTTTTTCAGACCATTGTTGGTCTGAAAATCCGAGACCTTTTTGAGCAAATCACAGCCACCAAAGCGTCTGCTCCACTGGAAGCTACAAAAGCTTAGAATCAAAAAACTCCCTTTTATTTTTACAACCTCTTTTTTTTCATGTAAAATTGCGTATGTATTTAATTAGTTGAATTCGCGGAGATCTGTAATATACGGAATCAAATTCTTATATCAAATCTTGACAACATTAAAGAATACTTCTAATTTATCTTTGCATATATTTATGGTGATGATAAGAATTCATCTAAAACAAACATTTAGATGCCTTTATCTTTCATATCAATTTACGTGTTTCCATTGAAGGTTTGTTCTTGGTCGTTGTGTTTGGCCCTTTGGAAGGAATACTATTTTTCTTGCTGTTGCTGTTCGGTTCATTAGGTTTCAGACATTATAGAAACAAATTAATTCTCTAAAAAAGAATGATCACAAATATGAGATTTCTCTATTCTTAATAGTCCTTGAAATTTCAATGTGGTTATTTGTTCATCCATTCGGTTAGTTCTGCAAAAACTTGATGATAAATTTGCAAAATGAACTGTCTCTGACATCAAAAATCAAAATTCTGGTTTTGGATTTCCAAAAACCAAAAAAATTTCTGTTTGGTTTCGGTTTTACTTGAAAACCGAACCAGACTAAACTGTGCACACTTCTAGCAAAATTTCTGTTTGGTTTCGGTTTTAAATTTTCAAGCTTATTTAGACTTATAATGCTAATAAGCTCAAAAGTTCCTTAAATAAGTTTTCCTAAACATACTTCAAGTTAAATGAAAACCCAATGGAAATACCTTAGGCATACCGTTAATTTGTTTTTTATAATTAGTACAAAATAGATAGATAAAAAAGGTAAATGAGAAACATGTCAAACATATTAAAGAGTCTCCAAAATATAAGAACTTACATTTAAATGAGAAAAAAAAAACTTCTATTTTGTTGACATATTTTTAGCAACTTATGCAATAAAGTGAATTTGTTATGATATAAGACATTTTTTGTTCTTTGAAAAAATTGGTAATTAGAAATATGTATACACAAGATAATTAAAAAAAGAGTAAATTACACGGATGGTCCTTTAAGTTTATAGCAAATTTCACCAATGGTCCTTTAGTTTCAAAAATTACACTGATGATCCTTAATTCTGAATTTTTTTCACCGATGGTCCTTTACACTAACTGATGTTAATTTTTTCTGTTAACTTACCCCATGTGCAATGCATATGAGGGTAAAAAAGTCATTTTTTATTTCTTTTCTTTTTATTCTTAAATTAAAAACTTTTATTTCTTTCTTTCATCCTCATCTTCAACATTCATCCCCATCTTCATAAAGAAAAGAATTTAAAAATGATTTTTTTACCTCACGTGCATTACACACGAGGTAAGTTAACAGAAAAAATTAACGTCAGTTAGTGTAAAAGGACCATCAGTGAAACACCTTTCAGAATTAAGGACCATCAGTGTAATTTTTAAAACTAAAGAATATTGGTGAAATTTGCTATAAACTTAAAGGACCATCTTTGTAATTTACTCTTAAAAAAAAATTGTATAAGTTTATGCGAAAACGAAACTAGGTTGATTTTTAAGTCATTACTGAGAGGTAACGAAACTCTATCATTACTTTTATTTACTTTAACACACACTACTGGCCCTGAAGGCCAAGACTATTATTAACAGATTTTTAAATTGGAACCCACAATAAAAAAAAAGAGTAATTTATTCAACAAAAAATTATATTTTTTCATTGATATTTATTTTTACAATTAAGATAAGGGCCCTGAACATCAGTCTTTCACCTAGGCCCCGACAAATTGCAATACATTTTACACATTTACAGAAATTAAAAAAGTAAATACACAAGAAAAAATAAGTGATTGTTTTCAGCCAACAATAGCAAGCAAGCTCTGTCGAACAAGTGGAACCGAGCAAACCAATGAACCAAAAATACCCGTTAGCCCGTATGCAATTGCACAAAATGGCAAGGCCTCTGGTTCCTTTGCTGACAATGCTGCTGTTCCCAACCCATGTGCACTACACACAACAATCAACATTTTCCAAAATTAGGACTCAAATTCAGCTCATGTACTCATAAACGGGTCGGGTCGGGTTGTGTTTTGTCTCAAATGGGTCAAAGTCAAACAATACATACCTAGATGCAGTTGCGATCCCACGAGCAATAGGATCATCAAATTTAAGTTTATCGAGAACCGCTTGAACAAAGTTTGCTCCAATAAGACCAGTCAACACAACAGCAGCAGCAGTTAGTGATGAGTTGGCACCTATGAGGACAAGACAATTTTCAGGGGTAAAATTGTAAAAACACATGTTTAAGTAGTAATAATACCTTCAAAAAGGGAGACAATGCTGAGAGCAAGTGCAACAGTGATACATCTTGGTAGAATAGATATGGTTAAAGTTGGTTCTAACCCAACAAGCCGCCCCATAAATGCAGTTGAATATAAAGAGAATAAAGTTGCTATTGTGATCGATGTGAAGATTTCAGCTGCATGGCGTTTAACAAGCTGCCCAAAAATCACAAAATTAACACTTTGAATTTCAGCATTTCAATTAAAAATTTATTTTAGAGTAAATTACACAAATGGTCCTTTAGGCTTGTACCATATTACATATTTGTTCCTTTAGTTTCATAAATTACACTGATATTCTTTATTTCTGAAACTATTGACATGTTTGGTACGTTACCTAAACAGACGTTTATCTTTCCTGTCAAGTATGGTCATGTGTGATGCACGAGGGGGTAAATCTGTCCTTTTCCCTTTCCCTTCACCAATTTGAAACCCATAAAAACTTGTATGTTTGACGGGAAAAGTTAACATATGTTTAGGTAAAGGAACAAACGTGTCTATAGTTTCAGAAATAAGGACTATCAGTGTAATTTATGAAACTAAAGGACAAAATATGTAATATGGTACAAACCTAAAGGACCATTTGTGTAATTTACTATTTATTTTAATATGATTTATTTGTGTCATTTCGTTACCTTTCTTTGTTTGAACATTGAGAAGGCAAAGGAGAGGATAACTGATCCCAGAAACCCCATTAAAATGTCACCGGCTCCAGGATTTGAGGAGACTTTTGTAAGGTAATATCCTGCATTCAAAAAAATTAAAATGCCACATAAGCAACATGTTATGCATGGAAGAAGATTAGAAATATGCGCACCCAAAATTGGATAAAGTCCAGATTTGGAAAAATATCCAAAAGCAAATGCTGCAAGATCTGCTGCAAGTGCACAACAGATAATTGGATGAAAAACCTTCTTCAGTGCAGATGGTAACCTGAAATTGGACAGATTTAGAGGTGGAAAAATGGGTGGGTTGGGTAACGGATCATAACGGGTCGGGTCAGTTTGACCCGATCACTTGCATAAAATGTCCCGGTGGTTTGTATATAAATTACGGATTTTGTCCCTCGACTTTTTTTAATTACATGATAGTCCGTAATTTTGAAACTTGTAATACTAAAGGGTCCCTAAAGCTAGATAGGTCATTAAGTTTCTAGAGACCATTGATGTTACAACTTTCAAAATTAAGGACTATATTTGTAATTAATAAGTCAAGGAACGAAATCCGTAGTCTCATACAAACAACAGGGATAGTATATGCAATTAGCTATATTACTACAATATTATTTATTTTATTAAATAAATTGTTTGAGAAGGTTCCGTGGCTTAAAAATACACATTTTTTCAGCCTGTTTGGCCCGTTTACCCAAATCGGCCCATTCTTAAATGAACATTGTTAACCCATAAGATTTAAGGTAAAGGTAATTAAGGAATTTTACCCTGTACCAACCATGTAACCTAAGACAGTAGATCCTAACAAGAATGGCAAACATGTTCTAGCATTAGTTCCCAATAAATCAGGGTATTTTAGGGCTGCAACAAATGATGCTACAGAAATCACACTCCAAACAGCAACTTCCAGTGAAGAAAAAGGTGATGGTTTTGACATAGGTTCAGCAGCAATCATTTCTGTTTTAACCATTTTTCTAACTGCGATAGCTGCATATCCTGCAACTGCAAGTGAAGCTAACCACCCTCCAACTGTATGCCAAAAAAATATATATGTAAAACTCGAAAAAATTTAATTAATTTTTTTTTATGTTACCTAAAATGAAGCAGATTTTGAGGCCTGAAGCGGCAGGAATATCTTGAATAGCAAGAGGCAAAATGACCAAAGATGGAACATAAAACAAAGGCAGCCATCGTTGAATGAACAAAAGTGCAGGTTCAAAAAAGTTGACCAAACCATTAGCAGCAGCAGGAACAGTAACATCAAGAACCACAAGAACACTGAATATACAAAACATCCCAAAAAGTGCACTTGGAAACTTAATTGCAGCTGCAACGAAAGCTTCTTTTAAGTATTTATCCATTGCTAGTATGATCCCAAGTGAAACAGCCAAATGTCCTACTCCCAATACCTAACAATGGAAACACAAATCATCTTAATTATCACTTAATTATCCTAAATTTAATATAATTGAAATTCAGTGAGGCATTTTCACATACAGTTTGCAGTATATTGGAAGTAATGCTGCTATCCGAGCCTGCAGATCTCAGCAAACCGACCCGATTAGAGTGAATTCTTCGAGAATCCGGTTGCAAAAAGTTGCATCGAGATCCGTTAACCGTCATTGGAGCAGAAATTGGGGCATTTCTGGTAGCTTTGAGCGATGAATTTACTGAGGTTTTATTGTGCGGATGTTTTGAAGAAATTGGGGATGACGCAGTGGAGAATGTGGTTGAACGTTGATGGTGGTTCTTGGGGAGATAGTTCCAAGCGACAGAGGATGCGGTAGCCATTGATGAATTGTTGATGGATCAGGAGAGTGAAGACGATTGAAAGAAAACATTTTGGAGTAAAGTATCGTGTGGATGTGAGAAGATTGGATCAAGATTAAGAAGATGAGAAATGGTTTTGTTGACCATTTGGAAGTCAATGAAGCAGAAGTCAAAATAGACCATGTTTGGGCCTGAATTTTAAGCCCAGTTCGATTTTATGCAAATACCGACCCAAACCGTATCACGCTTATCACTATTGCTTTCTTACGGATCTCATTTCCATGATTTATTTTGTTTTCTTTTATGTTTCTATTATAAATTAACTATTAATTAAAATTTATTGTTTCTAAGAAAATAAAATTTATTGTTTCTATTATAAATTAACTATAATTGAAGTTCTATTAACACTTAATTAAAGAACTTGAAGATTATGAAAGCAAGAACAAGAATAAGATGGAGAGAATTATAATCACTTATAAAAGTGTATTATGATGTGCATTTGATTCATATATTTGATGGGGGTATTTATACTAAATTTTTTACTTTTGAACTCATACTTAGTAACAAAATAAGGAAAAAAATCTTGGTAAATCGTTTATTGGATTGGACATGAAAGCTTGACTAATTGATCATCTACCATAGTTTAGCTTCATTATCACTTAGGGGTCATTTTTATTCATTTTATAACAGCTATATATTTGGCAAATATATTAAGAATAATTGTAATTGCTTTTTTGTTTTGCCATTCATTCAAAAAACTTCATCCAAAAAAAATTCCATATAATTGCAATATGTTATATGATGTATAATTTAACAAAAATAAGTTAAATATATAAAAAGAGTAACCACAAGAACAAAATGAAGAAAATACCACCATGGCCACAAGCCCACAACCGAAGTTATTAATTGAAATATGATTCGATAAATCAACATGAATGTCAGCCTAGTTGAAATAATAATAACAGAGGAGTATAAAAGAGGATTAAAATGAAATGAAATATTCCGTGTTAACTTGCATCTCCGAATAAAGTTTATATAATTTACTTATTTTGACACATACTGACTTCTCTATTTTAATTTGAAAAAAAAAAAAAGTGTTTTACACTCAAAACAAACTTGCAGAGTTCACAGAGGTTGCTAAATTGAGCCCAGCCAGCCAATCAACAAACAAACAAACATACATACATATAAAATGTTACAATTTAAAAGAGAGAAGACAATGTTATGGGTTAATTGAAAACTTGAGATCCATATAAAATGTTGTAAATACCTCCAGCCAAATATTATGATTGTCCAAAACATTGGTCGAATCTTATATCATATCTATGTTAATGTGAAGATAAGATTTCCAGATTTTATGATTAAAAAAACAACTGACAACAAAACAATGAAAATTTAACCACAGAAGTTGAGTTTCTTCATGACTTTAGCATATGCTGCTGGGACTAAGGCAGGTAGTCTGCCTCTACGTTTTGCTATCTTTGACTTCATCAACCAAAAGAAAAGAAAAAAAAAACCCATTAATATAATAATGTAACCTAATTTATGGATAGTATATTACAATGAAACAAATTAAAAATAATAATAATAGTAATAATAATAAAGATTATAAACATGCCTTATGATGAGCATTATGTCGTTTTCCTTCTTTCCACCTTCTAATCTGCCCATCATTCATAGTCCTAAATCTTCCCTTGAAAGACCTAATCAAATACCAGACTTCATGCTTTGCTTACAAATAATATTTTAATATTCATTAGAAATGAAGTTTAAACAAGAAAAAACTTACGAATAAGATTTCATTTTGATTTTCTTGAGCTTGGAGACAACAGGGGAAGGCGGTTGCCTACTTTTTAACTTCCTCTTCCTTTGCTTCAAAGTAAGATGTCGCACTTGCATCAACTACAAATTGTCGTAAGCTAAAATGTCATACCAACAAATTTAAAAAAGAAAAGCAATTTAACAGTTAGTTACTCCCATTATTGTTATCATAATTCATAAGCATCATGGCATCCATTGCTCATCATTTATTGCTAAAGTAGGAAACATAAAATGGTTTTAGATTTTGCACATGTGAAAGGGAATCTTGCTGCGGTCAGTTTTATCCTAATTATGTGTTTCTAGTAATATTGCTTTCAGGATCATAGTAGTTGTTCTAAACTTGACCAAAATTTTAGACGATTCACCATTACATTAGTCCCTCAATTGAAAAGGATATAACAACACTTTGAATGTTAAGGTCAAATGAGTTGTGGTTCAAATTCAGAATAGTATACAATAGTCAAGTTTTATTAAGTACATTATTAAACATTATAGTAACAAGCAATGCAGGCATAAAACCAAACTAACGTTGGTTATAAATGATAGAAAATTCCCATATCAAAATTTGAATTTGACCTAAAATATGATAGGCAGTTCTCTTTCTGGTTGATTAGATTGTAAAAGGTCACTTTAAAATTCATAATTCCTGTAAACCTGGCAAAACTTCTTGACCAGGAAGGACTCGATTAAATAACATAGGATCCATAATTCCATAATCCATACACTTTAAGTCACTCCTTCCGTTTCAAACAAATAAATTAATAAGACAATTTATTTGTGAAAACAAATATGAGAACTTTCAAATGCAAAATTGATGTGAATGCTGTTGCAAATTGACCACCAATGTTACTCTAATTTATATTAACTGATAAAATTCTTATAAATTCAGTACGGTACTACGGTTAATAAATCTTCCACCCAAACATTGAAATCCAAGATCAAGTAAATGTTGAAAATGAAAAGTAAAGAGTGGTATCCAATGGGAAAGTTTATAACCAAATTTAACCTAATCCAATACATGAGCCAACCTAAAGCTCGCCAATTTGCAAAGGTGTATGTGTATCCTACATTCTCATTCATAATCAAATTGCTTAAAATACCAAATTGTTAAGGGTTCGGATCTTATTGTCATAATATAGAACCAAATTCATGAAAAAGTTAAGCAAAATTAAAACCCTAACTTACAGAGAGAGGAAGTGAAGAAGCGCGAGTGGAGCTTGTTGTAACTTGTAATGTTGAAGGAGAAGTGAATAGCAGTGGACGAAAATAGGGAGAAATCGTAGAAGGGGTGTTGATTAGGGATTTGGTGAGGAGATTTGGGGTGGAAGAATGGAAGAGGCGGCGGCGGAGATGGTGATGGTTGAGAGAGGGAAGCTGTTGTGGAGGTTTAGGAAATGATGAAGATGAACCGAGGACGGCGAGTGATCGGAGCTTGGAGCACCATCGCTGCATTGTGGCCGGCGTATGAGTTCACGATCTCACGCCAGGTTACAGAGAGAGTGCTTAATTAGTAAAATGAAATAATGGGTTTTTAAGATTTATTTTTTTAAACCAATATTATGGTTTAGGTGAGTTAATAACTCTAGGCCATGTTTGGGAAAGCTCATTTAGGTGGCTTTTTAGTAGAGATGCAAATGGGTATGGGTAGTAGCGGGTATTGCAAAACCTGTATTCATACCCGATCCGTTGTTCCCATACCCGTACCCGCCCCATGCCCGGTCAAATCCCCGTCGGGTTCGGGTACAAAAATCCCCGCCAGGTACGGGTAACCCGACGGGTACGCATTCAATAAAAAAATTAAACAAAATAGCCAAAACATTTAATAATCTTAATTCGTTTAGGCTTATTTCGTTCAATACGTAATGGACTAACGTGAGACGGGCCAGATTTTAACCATTATTAGATAGGGCTAATGAGAGATTAAGAGTTGGGCTAAATGTGGGTAGTGACTAGTGGGCTAAAGTTGTATTAAAAAAATTACACATTAATATATATATATTCGGGTCGGGAATAAACGGTGCGGGTATTATTAAACTTGTACCCGACCCGTTCCCGCTCTCGGGTATGAAATTTAAACCCATTCCCAACCCGTTACCCGTTTAGACGGGTAATACCCGTCCCGTAAGACTCGGGTACCCAAACCCGCGGGTCAAATTTGCATCCCTACTTTTTAGCTTATTAACTTAATAAATGCTAAACAAGTTTGAATTTTAAGCTTATTAAGCTAAAAAAGTTCCCTAAATAAACTTTCCCAAACATGCCCTTAGTATGGTAAGACCGATAACATTGTGATATTAGGGTATGTTTGGTATAGAGAAATGAGGGGTGAGAAATAGAATTACTCAAGAAGTCTCTTATTGAAGAGGAGGAGATTTCCTAATCTCTAAAATTGATTCTCTCCAAATTAAAGAGAATTGATGGGAATTGGTTTTGCATTCTCCGTGTTCTTTTTAATGAGAATTGAGTCACAACAAAATAAAGGGATATATAAACTAGATTTCACGTGACTTGCACATGTATAAACAAAATTAGATTTCTTTCTAACCCTAATTATATTTTCCCTCTGGTGACTCATCCAAATTTTATCGTCAACACCAATTCTTCATCCAAATATGATCATCACCATCATCAAATACAAGTTCAAGCATCAAATTGCATTCAACTGATGTTTACAATGAATTAGAAAGCCTAGAAACAAACAGTGATTTAATGGATCGATTCCCCATCGGCAAACAGAGACGGTTGGTTTTATTACTTGCCTGAGGTTGGGTGCTTCTTCTTCTTGCATCAGCCATTAATGGCATGGGAAGTAATCTGTGGGTCATCTTCTTATTAGCTATTTGACTTCTATTACAAACTATTTGGTTCGAGGGTTTTGATCACTTTGTTGTTGGTACATATGAATCAAATGAATAAATTGTAGAGTTTAGTGTAGACCATCTTCTTGTTTTTGTTTTTGCTTAATTGTTCCTTCATGTGAAAACATGTGTATTCTTTAGTATTGCTGTTTTCTTTATTAACGCAGACCATCTTTTTTTTTTTTTTGTATTTTTACTTTTATTAGTTCAAATTTAATTGTACGAAAAAAAAAACATTTCGTTTATCTGTTTTATTAGTTTAATTAATCTATTTTTGTATGTTTGTGTTTGAATAATGATTGTTGTGGGAAAAAAATTATATGTACGCTAATGATAAAGTTGGTACAAGTCTCTATTTGAATGTTTTGTTCTACCAAACAAGAGAAATGATTCTCTGTTATATTTCTCTATTGAAGTCTCTGTGCTACCAAACAGAATAGTCAATTCTCTTTCTCCTCATAATTCTCTTTCTCTGCAATTTCATTCTCTGCAATCATTTCTCTACAATTTTATTCTCTGTATCAAACGCACCCTTAGTGTTTATGGTGTTGCCCATTAGCCTTGCACAAAAAACAAGAAACTGAAACCATAAGAGCATCTCCAATCACACTTTATCCCTAACTCCATCTTTATATTTAGAGTTTTTTCATCTCCAGCTCAACTCTATCATTCACTTCATGTATAAACTTTTCTCAAAAATCACTCTACATTTAAAGTGAGGGGGTATTAACTTTATCCATGGACCTCACTTTGCAATGTGAGTATAATTGTTAGTTGAATGTAGGTCCCATTAGGTTTTGAATTGTTTTGAAGAGAAGAATAAAGTAAATGGTTGGAGTTGGGATGTTGTTTAGAAGGAATGGTCCCATAATTTATAAAGATTGAGAGAATTTTATAGAGATTATTGTTGGAGATGATCTTAAGCGAACCTGAAACTGGAAACCGAACCGGTCAAACCCGGTTTGGTCAAAACGGGTTCGGTTTTTTTCAAACCTGCATGTTCCCATCCGGTTTAGGGTTGTTAGCTTTCGAGCTGGTTAGTAACCGGTTTTGACCGAAAAGAACCAAAAGGTTTGAGTTTTTATACCCCTAAAACCGGTTAGAACCCGAACTAGTTATTGTCCAAACTGGTTTTAACGCTTTGACCAAAAACCGATTTCGCTTTCAAACCAGAACTGACTTTGGTTAAACCCGATTTTGGTCAAACTTGGTTTTGTGCATCTCTATTGCCCATGACTTAAATGTTATGGGTCCAAGCCAAAGTGAGAACAAAGTGCTGTAGACTAGATATCTTCCCCTATATATGGAGCTACATATCATTTTAGTTTGACACCTCACCTGTTTCAAGCTATTTGATTGGCTGATAATGCCACATGTAATTCACTGGTTGGCCAACGTTTTCTTCACAAACTTCCGTAGACTTCTTCAATCCCTTTGTCACGATCCAATCTTCAATCGACTGCTTCTCAATCGATCGCTGCTTCTCAATCGTTCCTCAATCGATCGCTGCTTCGTCAATCGTTCCTCAATCGCCTGCTTCCTCAATCCATCGCTGCTTCTAGGGGTGCCCAAAGGGTTGACCCGACCCGACCCTAACCCGAACCCGATTACGCTTATCGGGTCGGGTCTATTCGGGTTTCATGTTATTATCGGGGTTTTTAAACCCGGCCCGACCAACCCGATTCGTTATCGGATCGGGTTTCGGGTTAGAATTTCTTACCTTTGTCGGGTTCGGGTTGACCCGATTAGACCCGATTAAAGTTTAAGTATTTTATTTCCTATAAAAATTAACATATTTTTACTATTAAATCAATTAATTATCAAATTATATGATAAAGTATTCAATAAAAATCAATTAACAATTAAAAGTGTTAAATAAATACTCATAAAATTCAATATATTAAATAATTTCTATAGTTTTTACCAAAAATTCCTAACTCAAGTGTAACCCGACCAACCCGATCGGGTCAACCCGACAAACCCGAAACCCGACCAACCCGAACCCGACAAACCCGAATCCTTATCGGGTCGGGTTTCGGGTTAGAATTTTTTAACCTCAAACCAGACGGACCCGACCCGATAAGAGCCGGGTCGGGTCGGGTTGACCCGTTGGGCACCCCTAGCTGCTTCCTCAATCGATCGATGCTTCCTCGATCAACCTGGTTCCATCGTAGGTATTGTTTTTCTCAATCGGCATTAAACAAATCGATCAAAAACAAATCGATCGACGGGAACGTTTTCTTTCATCTTTTTGATGTTCAACATATCAAGAAACAAATTGATCGATGCTTCCTCGGTTAAAGAATTTGTAGAGTAAGTTCTATAATTTTCTGCATACTCAATCGGCATTAAACGCTTTCTTTCATCTTTTTGTTTCTTGATATGTTGTAGTATACCTATATATGCTTGTGGATATGCAATATTGTAAAGGATTTGAGTATTTTCATCTCAATTTTATCTGTTGAATTCTTCAAGTTGGTATTGCCCACCACCTGTTCGACGAAATGCCAAAGTCTTCAATTTTTCTTTGCATGTGATATGTAGAAAAGAGATGTTTATGGTGCTTGGGAGCAGTATCTTGGGTTGGAACACTCAGACACAACTCCTAAAAGGGCGTTTACAGCTAATCAGGTATTGTTTATAACTTCTTTTCTTAATTAATCGACATTGTAGTGTGCAGTTTTTATGGTTGCAGAACCGTCACAGTTTTGAGAAGCCAGTTAAAATAAGTTGTATTCTAATGCAGTTTTTATTGTTGATTAGGAAATTAGATCTGAGAGAGAGGAGTATTTTCATTTGATCCAAAGTGGTGAGCTGGATATTATAATTGGAACTCATTCACTACTTGGTAGTCGTGTCACATATGATAATTTAGGGCTTCTGATAGTTGATGAAGAACATGGTTGCTTCCTTTGCAATTTACCAATTATATATAATTAATATAGTTTATATAAATTAATATGTGTGTTTGGTTTACAGAGGTTTGGTGTCAAACAGAAGGAAATGATTGCTTCAATGAAAACTTCAATTGATGTTCTTACTCTTTCTGCAACACCAATACCAAGAACACTCTATTTAGCATTAACTGGATTTCGTGATTGTAGGTAGTTTCACCAAATCTCATTTATACATTTATCTTATGAATTACTTTGTGAAGCAAATAATAGATTAAATTTTTAACTGATAATTTTTGTAATCTTTTTTCAGTTTGATCTCAACACCACCTCCTCAAAGAATTCCTATAAAAACATATCTCTCAGAGTATAGTGAAGAAAAAGTTATGTCAGCAATTAAATATGAGCTGGAACGTGGAGGCCAGGTTTTCTATATTTTGCCACGTATTCAAGATAACCTTGCACAATAGTTTGACCTCAATTTTGACGTTTTTTACAAGTCAAAGTTTACTATTTGGTGATTTTGTTAAATGGAGTTTATTAATTATTACAATCTTCAGGTCTTGAAGAGGTGATGGAATTTCTTGAAAAGTCTTTCCCAGATATTGAAATTGCTCTTTCTTTTGATTTTTATTATTTAATTACTTGCTTATGCTTAAAATATATTATGTAATTAACTAGTATAATGAAACCCGGGCGATGCTGCGGGGATTCTCATACGACATCCAAATGATTTTTTAAGTTGATAAATTTTTCAGTTGTACAACGCCTAGCTATATCGTATGTAATCTAGCTGGTTGTATGCAAATTGTTTTTACAATTAGGTATTATGTAAATCCGTAGCTTTTAGTTTTACTTTGTGTAAGAGTGTGTGCTATGTATCCAAACCTAAAATTTTATGCTAAAAATAAGATCATATAATTTGAAATTTTGAAAATTCATATCTAGTTAATACCAACTTTATGTATGATATTATTAGTAATATTGATAAAAATAAAAAATATTATTTACATTTTCGTACAAAAAAATTTAATAATATTTGTTAAAAAAATTCATCATTTTAGTTATATAGGAATTTGTTAGTTATAGAAATACTTCCTCCGATTCAAAATAAGTCACATATTTTCTTTTTTTTGGTGATTCAAAATAAGTGACACACTTTAAAAAAATTACTTTATTTAGAAAAAAAAATAGTGGGACTCACACCCACTAACTATCTACTTTAACAAAGTGAAATGACTTATTTACCCATACTTTTTATTTTTAAATATCATTAACCCTACTTTATTCAAAAGGTGTGAGACATATTCTCCACTAATCATCCAATTAATCTAATTTAATCACTATTATAATCTTTTGCCTTAAAAATCGTGAAACCCAAAGTGTGTTACTTATTTTGAATCGGAGGAAGTATAAAATTTAAAATGTAGATGTTGAATATTAAAGTTAATTACTATTTAAGAAAAGTTAAAATTTAAAAGGAGTAAATTGTAATAATTGTAAAAGTTGATTGAAAAGAAATTAAAAAAAAAGTTTGGGGCTGGATTCGAGAGTATGACCTCTCAGTCAAAGACAAAAATGCTTACCGCTCCGGCCAAATGACACCTTATTTCACATAGCGCGTAAACTCAATATATAGTAAGCGAAAAAATGAATTGCTGTCAAAGGTTGATTGGTGAACTCACTGTTCACCCCATGTCTTTTGTTATATATACAATATCATGCATCTTTTGTGCAACTATATTCAAAACGTTTGGAAAAAACCATGGCAAGATTTGTAGATGGAGAAATTAAGATTTTAGTTTCTACTAATATAGTAGAAAGTGGGCTTGACATTCAAAATGCTAACACCATCATAATTCAGGACTTTCAGCAATTTGGGCTTGCACAACTCTATCAGGTTCACTAACTGAAAAGAAAAACTGGTCAAACAAGTCAAACATTGTATCTTCAATCCATACAATTACCTTTAAAAAAATATTACATTATCAATATTGTAACAACATACTTTCTGTATTCATATCTGTTACATTATTTATCGATAGAAAAATTAAATAAAAAAGGACAAAAAAGATGTTGCAGTGAATAAGTATGTGACTTATATATTATTTATGTATATATATATATATGATATTTTTTTTGTTTGATAACTTTATTGGTGTAGTTGCGTGGAAGGGTGGGAAGGTCGAATAAGGAAGCTCATGCTCATCTATTTTTCCCCAATAAGTTGAAGCAAAGGTAGTTATATAACTAATAATCTGTAAATATTATATATATTTACATACCATATAAATATTAAAATAATGAGTCTAAAATAGTAATAAATAAATACTACAGAAAAGGCTAGCAACTCTTGAAGAATGTGGTGATCTTGGTCAAGGGTTGCAACTTGCAGAAAGAGACATGACAATAAGAGGTTTTGGTAATATTTTTGGTGTACAACAAACAGGGAATATTGGCAATGTTGGCATTGATTTGTTCTTTGAAATGCTTTTTGAGAGCTTATCAATGGTATTTATTAATTATTGTTATGTTTCTTTTTATGTCAATTTTAATGATTTGATCCATCGAAATTGATTCTAAAAATCTCGCTTTTGTTGAAAACCAGGTTGATGTACATCGAACTCGTCCCGTTCCAAAGGGTGAATCTAAAGTATAATTCCAAAGGGTTGATGTGTCATGTGCTAAAGTATAATGAAAAGGGTTTTGAATCTAAAGGGTGAATTAAGAGTATTGATTTAAGATGGTTTTATCCTACATTATATTTTATCATTTTTAGAGATTTTTTTGATTTTTATTGAATGTTTTTAGCACGTCCTTTTATTACTAAATGGGTCGATAAGGGTAACAATAACAAAAACTCAACTTTTTTTATAAATAAAATCACTAAAAATAGTAAATACTCATATCAGGGATTTTTTATATTTTATTGATTTTTTTTTTAATTTTTTTAGCATATCCTTTTATTACTAACTTGGTCGATAAGGATAACAGTAAAATAAAATTCAAAAAAATACCCAAAAATCACTAAAAATAGTTAAAACTCATATCAGGGATATTTAACATTTTAGAGATTTTTTTGATCTTTTTTGAATTTTTTTTAGCATATCTTTTTATTACTAAAAGGGTCGATAAGGAAAACAGTAAGAAAATTTCAAAAAAATATCAAAAAATCACTAAAAATAGTAAAAACTAATATCAGGGATGTTTAAAATTTTTAGAGATTTTTATTTTAATTTTTGTTGAATTTTTTAGCACAAAAAGTCACGATGTAAAAGCAATTTAAAAATGCAATTTAATATGCAAAAATCAGTTTAACCCTAATTAATAATTACCTTTCACAGTCAACCTAGATAAATAAGGTTAAACATAATATTTTAACCTTTGATGTAAAAGCAATAACCATAAAATTATTAAATGCACATTTCGAATAGTTGACTGCTTCTAAAGTCAAGCAACAGGATTTTGTTTTAACAAATTCCAAAAAAATTTAGGAAACGGGTCGAAATGAATGCCTTTTAATGCTGAATATGACTGTGACCCATTATAGATAAAATAAAACACAAATCAACCCATTTATAAGTAAACGGGTCGAAATGTATGCCTTTTAATGCTGAATATGACTGTGATCTCTTTTTTGTTTGATGGTGTAATTTATCTAAAAATGTACATTACTTTTCCACTTTGTGTATCAGATTAGGATTCTTGATCGAATTGAATTGAAAATCTTGGAAAAATTGGAAGAAAGTGTGCAACGAGAGCAGTTACTTTTGGAAAAATTGGAAGAAAGTATTGAAAATCTTGAAAAACAATCTTCACCCGTTGAAGAACTTTCTCAAATTTTGAAAAGAGCTGATAATTTTTTACATATTGTTCTTCAAAATGCTCCTGTTGTTATTGGCCATTAGGTAATTTGGGCGGGTTTTAGGTTAAATAGGCGGGTTATTTTGGTTTTGGTCAACCACCCAATAACCTAACTGAAAATTAGGTTTCGGGTTACTGAGAAATGGATGAGTTGTAGTATTTTCTGACAAATGGATGATTATATTTTCTTGAAATTAGTATGTTATATTCCCTAAATATGGATGATTTTTTTTTTTTTAGTTTTAATTTTGTGATCTGCAGGATAATGAATTGCGGTATCGGTTCATATACAACCATTTCCCAAGTTTACGAGAGGAGGTAATACAATCTTTAATGAGTGGAAATAAAATCACATTTTTAGCTATTAATTCAGATTAATTATAGTTAAAATATTATACTTTCTAATTTATTGGCAGGATATTATTGGAAAAACAGACATAGAAATATTCAAAGGTGGTGGTGTAAAAGAATCACAAGATTTCAAACGAGAAGTTTGGGAAAGAGGATTACCAGCAAAAAGAGAAATTACTTTTGAAACCGAATTATTTGGAGCAAAAACGTTTTTAATTTACGTTAAACCCGTTTTTAGTAAAGATGGAGAAAAAATTGGTGTAAATTATATGGGTATGGAAATTATTGATCAAGAGAGACCATATTTTCTTCTTCATATTCTAAAATATTACTCCCTCCGTCCCACAAAAAACTTCCCATTTGGCTTTTGCACATGTTTTTAGGTAATAGTTAGTGGTGGGGTAATTGATAATACTTTTGATTAAAATATAAGGTTAGATTGGAGAGAGAAAGATAGTTAGTGGATATTAGTGGTGGGGTTTTAATAATAATAGTTTTTTATTGGGTGGAGCCCACCAAATATGGGAAATGGGAAGTTTTTTGTGGGACAAAAGTTTAGAGTGAAATGAGAAGTTTTTTGTGGGACGGAGGGAGTATTAAAAAAGTTTAACGATTTTTTAAGTTCGTAGTTAACTATGAATGCATTTGTTTTCTTTCAATTTGGTAGACAATTAAACGTGTTACATATTGATAAATTTCCATTAACTTTCACTTTCATGATAATTTTTATTATAAAGAAGTTTTATTTAGTCTCTAGATTTTGTGTACCATTTGTGATATGTATCAAAACACGTTTAACATCATTTCAATAATAGATTACTGTGTTTATTTCTTTAGTTTTTTTGTTGGTATATTCCTTTTTATTTCTCGAAGCATGCCCGCCCAATCGGGAGGGCTATGAAGCTAGTTAAAAAATATATAACAATCATAGGAGTGTTGTGTTGATTAGGGCATATTTGTTTGTATTTCTTGTTAGCTTATGTCCGAAACCGACCCATACCCAAAATACATGACACCTGATTCGGTATGGGTCCGGGTTCAGTTTTTCGGTTCTCTATCTCATCCCTAGTGTCTAGATGAGTAGTAAATAGTTTTTTGTTCATGCTATTACTAGTTTTTATAGTCTTATGGCGCTAATCTCAACCATTGATCAATAATAATTAATTGTCAAGATTAATCATACGATTTATACACAGAGGAATATTTTTGTCATTTGACACTCACTTTCGGTTATATATCTCATCTCAACTGTCGAGATGAGTAGTAAATAGTTGTTTGTTCAATGCTAGTGCTTGTTTTTTACTATGGTCTTAAGGTGCTAACCTCAATAATTGGTCAATAATAATTAATAGTCAAGATTAATCATATGATTCATACACGGAGGAGTATTTTTGTCATTTGACACTCACATAAATTTTAATCCATTAATTTTTTTTTATTATTATTCTTTTAAAAAAACATTATTATGTGATAATCACATGTGATTGTATACTTGATCAGATGTGATATTTTTGTATAATCACATTTGATTGTATACTTGATCACATGTGATGTATACAATCAAATGTGATGTTTTTTGTATAATCACATATGACTGTATACTTGATTACATGTGATTGTATATTTATTTACATGTGATGTTCTGTATAATATATGTTATCAAGTTTACAATCACGTGTGATTATCACATAATGTTGTTTTTCAAAAAGAAGCAATTAATAATGGAAGATTTATATTTTACGGTTGAAATATTTTTAGCACCAGATGATACTCGAAGTTTGGAAAAAACTTCAAAGAATGAAAATTGTTTCTTATGAGGTATGTTTTTCATCTTGGATTACCCTGATTCAAACCAGTGCGAAGATCTAAAGACTATACTCCATTATCATCAACAACAACCAATATGTCAGATAGAGAATCTGATGACTGTACTCCAATGTTATCAACAACAGTCAAGAAATCAGATGAAGGATTCTATGACCGTACTCCAACATTATCAACAACGGTCAGAAAATCAAATGTAAATCACAAAACCGCACTTTCACGTGCTCAACAACGGTCAGGAACCAAGGATCATCAATTAATCGACAAAGCCACGACTTCAAGAAAAGACTTCCGCTGCAAACAACTCTATCTAATGGTCTTCATTTCGTCGATTTACATAAAGTCTTCTGGGATACTTTCTATTGGTTGAAAAGCCAATTAAAAGTATTATTTTCACAGGTCATCAAGCTGATGCTGATACTTCAACAAAACTATTCAACAAATTATCATTCAGTTCCAGCTTTTACTAAAGAAGAAGACTTCAAAGATATGCTACCCGGACTATTGTTACAAAGGGGAAGATTGTTAGGACATATTTAATTGTATTCAATAGTCTAGGGACTAGAATTGTCACATTTTATATCCTTAAACTTGCAACTAGGATAATCTCAAACAATTAGTGATAAGGTATATAAGGCGCATTGTAAATCACTAATTGCAACTTTGCCACTGTTGTTTCTGATTCATTGATTAAACTATAGATTAAGCATAAACAATTAGGAATTGGAAGATTGAGATGGAGAATTTCTTAAGAACACTTTGCATTAGGATAAGAGCAATTACAAAATATGGCAAAGGTTGGGTGTAATTAGGTTACAACTAGGTATTTATACCTAGGACTATTATCTACTAATTACACAATGATCCCTAGACTATTGGTTACAACAAATGTGAGCCAACAATCTCCCCCTTTGTAACAATAGTCTGGGAAGCGTATCTTCGAAGTCTTCATCTTTAGCAAAAGCCGAACCTTTTAAATTTTTCGTTTATATAATTCCGTATCAGGATCAGCTTGAGCTTTCTTTGGATAGGAAAATGAATACTTCTTGTAGCTTTTCAACTAACAAGATGTATTTTGAAGACTTTTGACTGAAGACATATATATTGATCGACTAAAAATAAGACCCATAATGATAGAGAGATTAACAGCGGAAGTCTTTTCTTGAAGTTTGTGGCTTTATGTCGATCTATGATTCTTGATAATTGTTGTTGGGGTAAAATGTTGTTATAGTTTACGCTCCCCCTCAAACAAAAACAAAAAAAAATTCTTCATAGGAGTTGAATTGAACATTTTGATATTTACTCCCCGGTGAACGAATTACCAAATTTAACTACGAAAGTTATTTGATATCTTCGTTAGATTCTTGGTTTCTTGTTTACTCCCCCTTAACTGGTGCATATATCTTATTAATGTGGAGTAAACTGGGGTAACGTATCGATAATCTCCATAATATTGTAAGAATCTCCTAAGTTTGTTCCCGCAGATTGAGCTTTAGAAGAATTTTTCTCTGAAAGTATCAATTCCTTATAAAAAGAATTTATGTAATGTATCTTCTCCCCCTCATGATAAATAAGATTTATAGAAAATGTGTGACCTACGTTCAGCGTTGGCATTGATTTTATCACTGGTAGGATTTCCATTCAATCATTGTGGAATACCAATATTTTTGGGATCACTATGAATGTTCCTGCAATATCACAAAGATATGCTTGGTACAATGCCTGTGTCCTAATGGTGTTTAATATGACTCTAAAGGCGATGACTGGAGAGAATTGTCCTCTTTTTCAATATCAACAATCTCCAAATGAGATGTCGAAAGTAGATGAGCTGATCTCCTTGAAAATGAAACAAGAACTTTTTAAGAAGTACTTGAGTAGCTGGGGGGGGGGGGGTTGCGCATTGCATCACTAGGTCCATTTGTGACCTTTTCAATATCAGAAAGCAACATATGCAATCTGATAGAAATGTGGCTACCCGGCTTTTTAATCGGTTTGGTAAGGGTTTTTCGTTTTATTTAACCCTGTTATACCCTCCTCACTCAAGCTCACCTTTTCATTTTCAACTCCTCCTCGTTTAATTTATCATGTGATAGATAGATTAATTTGTTGATTTGCAACCCAAACTTCATCCCCCTCTCAATTTTTACCTCTTTGCACCCCAATCAAGATCCCGTGATACTTGATTCTGTTCACCTAGACTTAAGAACCCTCACATTATTTCCTATATTGTAGGTGGCTCCTCGGGAAGATCATGCCGGTTATAGCAGATCATATGAGTTATTTGAAGTATTATATCACGCTAATATGCAATTGATCAGCATTTTCCTTGGTGTGTATGAATCACATGATTTTCCATCGAAATAATTGATGTTTCTGGTATAAGTTGTTGTTTCTTGGTTGATTGTGTATGATAAAGCAGAGCAACATTCAATTAAGTGTAAAACCGAACTCACATAGAGTAGCCGTTGACACAACTTTTAAATCAGTGGTCGTTTGCATAATGGTCCAATTGTGTGACCTGCATTTAGAGTTGGCGTTATTTTAGCTCTAGCAGGATTTCCACTCAATCCTCGTGAAACATCAGATTGTGATGCCACTATGAGTGTTCCGATGGATTCACAGAGATCCATTTATAGGTGCATGTGTCCTAAATTGTAAAGATTTGTCGGTGAGATCTAGACACATTGTGCATTTATATGAGACGTAACCCGGGGCAGGAGGTTAATGATTTCAATACCAACAGACTCCAAATGAGCAGTCGATAGATTATGCGATACGTCCCCTGATGAATTGAAATAAATTCCTGTTGGGAGGAATCTGAGTAGCTAGTGGTGGTGTGCATTTGTTTTACTTGGCCAATAAAGTCTAGTGAAACATTCAACGAATGAATGAAAACTTTTGATAAGGTTGGCCGGCTTATAGGTTGTTTGGATGCATTTAAAGGTGTGTTTTCTTTTTATTATCGTGTTTTCACATCACCTTGCATTCACCTAAATCTATACATTAGACCTATACCCTCACATTTACCAATCGGCTGAAAAGTATTTCCCTGGGAAGGTAAGACCGGTTCTGGCAAACCATGGGAAGGTATTGTCTTTTGAAAAATTTATCGGTTAGTTATTAAGTTGGGTATATTGTTTTGTTATTTGAAATTTCTCCCCTTAGAAATACTAATTCTCCCCCTAGGTGCCAAAGAAAGTAAATATTTTCTCGAGTACGTTAAAGATTTAGGTTTGGAAATAAATTTCTGAGAATGTGTAGAATGTTTCAAAACATGTTTTGATTTAGACGAACAAGATTCCGGAGATTGTGGTTTCACAAACAACTTTTTACTCTTTTGAAGTGAATAAGTTGTGAACTGTGAGACATTTTTAGAAACAGATTTTGAAGATTCACCGGTCTAAATCTTAATCGGAACTTATACCGTTTGTTTTCCTTTATTAACAATTTTAGGTTTAGAGAATTTTTCAACCTTGATCTTCAAAACATCGTTTTGATTTTGTGACAAAGTAAGATCTGCTTCAAGAGATGAAACTTTATCTAGCAAATTTTTGCAGTGATCTTCAGCTTTTTCCCTTTCAAGTGTAAGGTTGTTTATAATGGATGTTTGATGATTGATTTCACCTTTTAGAGTATCATTAACCTCTTGAATGCTTGCATTTAATTTTTGAATTTCTGAGGCGGATGACTTCAATTGTTCTTGATAATCATTCATCTTTGTTTCAGATGCTTTTGCCTATTCTCGTGCTTTTTTGTAATTTAGCTATTGCATTATAGTATAACTTGCAGAAATCTGCTGTATTACTTGATCTTCAAAACATCGTTTTGATTTTGTGACAAAGTAAGATCTGCGTCAAGAGATGAAACTTTATCTAGCAAATTTTTGCAGTGATCTTCAACTTTTTCCCTTTCAAGTGTAAGGTTGTTTATAATGGATGTTTGATGATTGATTTCACCTTTTAGAGTATCATTAACCTCTTGAATGCTTGCATTTAATTTTTGAATTTCTGAGGCGGATGACTTCAATTGTTCTTGATAATCATTCATCTTTGTTTCGGATGCTTTTGCCTATTCTCGTGCTTTTTTGTAATTTAGCTATTGCATTATAGTATAACTTGCAGAAATCTGCTGTATTACTTGGAATTATTTTCATGCTCTTTTGTTTTCAAAATGTGTAATTTTCAAATAAAAGTTTTTCTTTTTTATCAATTTTCCGAATAAAGCACACAAGAAATAATTTCAAGAGGTAAAAAGTTGTTTGAGCTGTATGTTTTCTTTTTCTCTTTTAATTACAAATTAAATTGAAAAAAAATGTTTGACTAGAAAATTAAAAAGTGTAAAATAAAATGAAATAAATCTCCCAATTTATTAAAATATGTGTATGTTGGGCTGAATTTGCTTTTAATAATCCAAATACGTTTTAGCTGAAATGGTTTTGGAATTTAAATGTTGTGAATTTGAGTTGGGTCAAGATTTAATTTTGGGTCGAGAACAAATAATAAAAGAATTGGGCTAGATAGTATTTGGGCTTAGAAGTGATATGGATTGAGATTTGGGCCAAATTTGATATGGGCTGAGATCAATGAAGTGTCGAGAAGCAGAGCAGAAGTATGAGTCGAAGTAGAGAACTTTTATCAGGTAGTCGAGGTCGAGATGATCGAGATCAAAACTGTTTGAAATTGCCGAGATAATTGAAATTGCCGAGAACTTTTATCTGGTTGAAATTCCCGAGATCAGGGATGAGTCAATTACCGAGATCGAGGTTGTGATCTCGGGTCGAGATCAGTTGAGATCTCTGAGGTCGAAGTTGAGAAGCAGATACTGATTTCGAGTCGAAGTCGAGAAGCAGAAATTGCCGAGATCAGTTGATGAACTCGAGTCGAAGTCGAGATCAGGTTGAACTCGGGTCGAGATCGAGATCCTTCTTGGAGTCGAGATCGTTCTTGGTGATCGAACGAAACTCTGAAACTTCACTAAATAGATCCTAGTTTCCTCAATTCTTAATCGAAATCAGTGATTCAACTTGCAATTTGTTCGAAATCAATTTTCTAACAGTTTGATACATACAAACAGCTCAAAACGTAACAAATCAGTACTCGATTTTGGTTTTTTCAGTCAAAAATAGATGTGTTCATGGTTTTGACAAGAATCCCAAAATTGAGATCAATACTTGATGGATTAAATCAAAATTTGATTTTAGAGTGATTAGAATTGAAAGAGGAATGCAATGATCAAATAATATCAACGATTTCTACCTCAGATTTCGATTTTGATTTTTGATACTTTTGCTCTGATACCAATTGTTGTTTCTGATTCAATGATTAAACTATAGATTAAGCATAAACAATTAGGAATTGGAAGATTGAGACGGAGAATTTCTTAAGAACACTTTGCATTAGGATAAGAGTAATTACAAAATATGGCAAAGGTTGGGTGTAATTAGGTTACAACTAGGTATTTATACCTAGGACTATTATCGACTAATTACACAATGGTCCTTAGACTATTGGTTACAACAAATGTGACCCAACAGTCACATTAATCACAATTACTCTTGCATTGTTCACTCTCCACCTTCTCTCTACTTTCTCTCTCTAAAACTCTTTCTTCATCTTCAAGTTTCTTAATCCAATCAATCAAACTATAGATTGATACTCATTTTGGTAATCAACTTGATATAAGATGCATCTACTTTATCTATATTAACATAAAAATTGAGTTCCAAAAGTGAAGTTGCATTTATTACCATGTAAATATATCATAAAAGTTTGAGTTTCATGACAAATGTTGCAATTATTACAATCTATTAAATATGCATTTGTTACCATGTATTGCCGAAGAGTTTAGTTTGCACTTTAGTGATTGATGTTTAAATGTTTGGGCAGTTTATTAACATGTATTAATTTGCATTCATTAGCGTCTAATGTATCTACATCTCACATACAAATACAACCGAACAATTATGAATTGTTGTTTAAATGTCTGGCGGTTACGTTTTCATCACAAATTCCAGTCTTAAAACTTCAATTATTCAAATGAATCAAAGCCAATTAATGTTGCACCAATTATATTTCCAGTCGTTACACTTCACCCTTTTAAACAAAATACATAAAAAAATAAATGACAATTGATGTTGTAACACTTAAATTTCCAGTGTTAAGGTATGGACAGTTACGCTTGACCCTTTCAAATACAAATAATTATAATGACAAAAGTATACTTAACCATTTTCATTCGTGTTATAAAAACGACCCATTTCGGAAACTGTACCGTGTATTCATAGGCGCTTACCTATAGTCGTCCCCCACCGCAAACCGTCACCCATCACCACCATGGGTATCTACATATACAACTTTCTGGTTCAATTACTAAGGAACCATATGAAGATGTCTACTTCAGTTGCTTCAACCAATTGACAATTTGTGCTTGCAATCTTAGGTTTGTTTTCATTTAATTTATGATTTATAATTTCCAATTTTAGGTGTGTGGATGTGTGTTTATGTGGAACAATATGAAGATGTTTGCTTATTTGCATCCATCGATTGTGACATCTCTTTTTTTTTTACAATCAAAGGTTTGTTTTCATGTAACTTATGACTCTCAATGTCAAATTTTAGTTGTGATTTATTTTCTCCAATTTCAGGTGTATTTATTTGGATTACCATTAACGTTATATTCAACGATGATCCTTGATATTTCATTTAGCATTGTGATGTTTTATAAATAATTTGTTGCAGGTTGCCATGAATCCAACAAACATTGTTTTCGGTATGCATCTATCTCTCTCACTTAAATGCCTTTGAATTGTTAGTAGTATAAACTGATACTATTTTTGTGGACATTTAGTGAACTCTTAGCATTATGATGTTTTATAAATAATTTGTTGCAGGTTGCCATGGATCCAACAAACATTGTTTTCGGTATGCATTAGCCCTCTCACTTGAATGCTTTGAATTGTTAGTAGTATAACCGGTACTATTTTTGTGGACATTTAGTGAATTTAAAGTCTTCGATTGTGTGCTTTTATAGTAATTGATTATGATTTATTTTGTAGTTTTATATCGGCCAAAGAAGTTTTCTTAGAAAAATCGATATTTTTCAGTTTGTACAATATTTATAGTAATTATGCTATCCAAGTCCATAAATGGATGTTAGAATTACAATCGAATCTGGTTGGGCAGAATTTTGAATTGTGAAATTTTGGGTTCAAAACATACACAATTATAACATGATGTGAACCATAGTGTTGTAATATATGGAATTTTGGTTTTGAAATATACACAATTATAACATTGCTAAATCCTCTTGGACTTGCTAAAGACATAACAAATGTTTTTGAATGGAAGCTGAAGGAGATTAAAAACGGTAATTAATATTTTGGATTACTGTTTTGAAAGTATTAAGCCAACGGAACAAAAATATCTAATTGGTAGCATTTCTATACCTATTGATCAAACATTTATGTACCTATTGCGCCTAATGCATTATTCTCTTGATCTTTACAGGGCAACTTGGCATATCGAGCTTTTCGTGTTTACCTGGGAACAAAGCCCGTGCATCGCACGGGCCATGTTTCCTCGTTTTATTAAATAATTTGATTTTATTAGTTCTCTTCGGTTCCAGTCATTAATGACTTAATTAGCGCACAAATGTCTAGGTAACATGCTCAACTTAAGGAGAAACCTGATTACACAAATAAGTTTCACAACCAACATTTGTTTCTACTACGGTCTGGTTCAGATTTTTTTTGGGACCTTCAGGTTTGACCAGGACCAGACCGAAGACCAAAAACATACAAACTAAGGACCGAGAGCCAGGCCATTCATGTGTATAACACTACAAGAAAAAAACTATTTAGCGACATTTTTAGTGACATGAAATTTATGTCACAAAATTGCGACAAATTTATTGACATTTTTAGCGATGTTCAAGTCTTCCACGTCATAAATTATGTCATAAAATATACAAAGTCAGAAACTATGTCGTTAACTGTGTCGCTAATTTTGTGACTTGTTTAGAAAGACACTATGCAAGTCGCTAATTTGTGACTTTCTAAAAAATGTCACTAAGGAAGTCGCTAATTTATGACTTGATCAAACATGTCTCTAACAAAGTTGCTAATTTTATGACTTAGCTCAAACAAGTTACAAAATAAGTCGTTAATTTTTTGTGACTTGTTTAAAAAGACACTATTCAAGTCGTTAATTTTAAGACTTGTTTAAAAGGTCATCAAGTAAGTCACTATTTTGTAGATAAATATAACTTGTAATATATAAACAAAAACATTTTTTAACGTCATTTAAGTTTCATCCAAGTTTATTTTATAGTGATATATAATAATTGTAATACAAATGTAAATTATAAGCTCCTAAATCAGATCAAAAAGTTGGGCTAATTAAAAGGCATTAAATCAACTTGGGCTAATCAAAACACCCGACCCCTAAATCAGATCAAAAAGTTGCACCGTAGTCTCATATCTCAATCTCAAATCGTCTCTCTATGGTGTGACGATCGTCCGCTCGTAGTTTGAAGACGAGTGTTATCCGCTCGTAATAGGAAGACGATTCTCATCTGCATTTGTTCCACCGCCGTACTCCACCGCCACTCACGATCATCATCGAAAACTCGAACAGACCATCACATGCTCTAGTTGTAAGTGTATGTGATTTGTATTCTAGATTTTGCTTATTCGTCATCTAACTTATGCTTATTCATCATCTAATTTATGTTTATACAGGTTTATTTTACCTGAATCGACCGCCTACAGTTATCTTCTTCGGCGTGATCTCAGATTTATTCATCGCACGCTCTAGTTGTAAGTGTTCATGTGCTTTTTGTTAATTCAAACAATTATATAGATTACAATCACTAATTAGCTCCTTAAAACCTTAATTCTCATTTCACATAGAATTATGATTCTAATTGGATTGTACTTTTGTCATTTTTAGACTCAGAGAACAACTAACGTAAAGCATTCCCCGCTTTGGCCCATTTGACCCGCTTGGCCCATTTGACTCGTTTGGCCCATTTGACACGTTTGGCCCGTTTGCTTTTTAACTAATATATCTATGAACAGTTATTTTGTAGTTTAATTATATAAGTGGTAGTTAAATCAGTTGTATGATATGTGCTTTAAAATTATATTTTTAACATGTTAAACTTATTCATGTATGTTTGTGTTTTCAATATAGGAACAATACAACGAAAAATTTGGAGATGAAGACTCACTTGATGCAGAGTCAGGGAATGTATCTAATACATACTCAAGATGGGCTGAACATGTTGGTGTAAAAAATGGAAGAGCTTATGGGTCAGTGCTTGATGAGTACATGCTTCAGAATGTCAATATGGAAGAATCCTCGGTTCACAATGTACCTAATAATGAGCTGGATGATCTCCGAGAGACAGTTATGACCCAAAAACTTGAGCAAGCGCTTCTATGAACCGAGTTGGAAAATTTAAGTTCTACACAAGAGGTTCAGTCACGAAAATTAGATAAATTGGTTGAATCACAAAAGTCTATGGAGCAAAGCATAAGGACTATTGTTGCTGATGAAATGAAAAAAGCTACCCACTAAATTTTAGAAATACTTCGAGGTCGTTAAGAGTCTTTTAGCTGAAAACTTTATACTTTTGGATTTGGATTTGGATTTGGAATGAAATTTGATGACATGTGCTATTATTGGTTTGTGTATTATACATTGTTTTAGATATTTGCTTTGATAATAGAATATTTTAGATTATTATGTTTGTGCTTTTATATTTATTATATATTATAAATAGGAATGGGAATGAGATGCTAAAAATGAATTGATATTTTTTTTGTAATAGTGACATTTTTAGCGACATGAATAGTGACTATTAATAAAAAAATAGTGGACATTTTTAGAGTCGTAAGTAGTGACTTTTGATAAAAATAGTGACATTTTTAGCTACTTGAATAGTGACTTTTGATATAAATAGTGACATTTTTAGAGTCGTGAGTAGTGACTTTTGAAAAAAAAGTGACATTCTTAGAGTCCTAAGTAGTGACTTTTGATAAAAATAGTGACATTTTTAGCGACTTGAATAGTGACTTTTGATATAAATAGTGACATTTTTAAAGTCGTGAGTAGCGACTTTTGAAAAAAATAGTGACATTTTTAGCGACATGAATAGTGACCTTTGATATAAATAGTGACATTTTTAAAGCCGTGGGTAGTGACATCTGAAAAAAATAATGACATTTTTAGCGTCATAAGTAGTGACTTTTGATAAAAAAAATAGTGACATTTTTAGAGTCATGGATAGTGACTTTTGATAAAAATAGTGACATTTTTAGAGTCGTGAGTAGTGACTTATGATAAAAATAGTGACATTCTTAGAGTCGTAAGTAGTGACTTTTGATAAAAAATAGTGACATTTTTAGAGTCGTAAGTAGTGACTTTTGATACAAATAGTGACATTTTTAGAGTCGTAAGTAGTGACTTTTGATAAAAATAGTGACATTTTTAGAGTCGTAAGTAGTGACTTTTGATAAAAATAGTGACATTTTTATCAAAAGTCACTACTAACGTCTCTACTATTAGAGACTCAATGTTGAATGTCACTAAAATAGCGACTTCTTAGTAGTGACTTTCTGGTTGATGTCACTATTAGCGTCACTAGCTTCAAATATGTCATTAATGATGTCACTAATTGTGTCGCTAAAAAGGCTTTTTTTTGTAGTGTAATGTTCCAGTCCTAGTCCGGGTCGGTCGGTCTGACGGGTCGAATGCTCACCACTAATAAAGGGCAAATAAAAATTTCCATTTAAATAAAAGATTATCACAACTTAGAACCACGGATGAAATGTTAAACAACCCCTAAGATTTTTGTAATTTACTCTTTGTACAACTTCCAACATCGAATTTGCTGCTATCAATACTCCAATAAGCATCCATGCAGCAACCCGCCTTCAAAGTTCAAAGTAGTTGCCTAGAAAACTTGCAATCACTTCCATGGAAATGACCTACAATACTAATTATTATCTTTCCAATAAAAATTATACCTGTAATACAATAGTGATAGTAAAGTTACTATTCACTTTGTTTTGATTGGTTGAAACTTTTTATAATTCTTAAATATCTATGTGCCAAAGTGGCAAAGGCACATGCCTTCTTTATAGGTTTCCCAGGTTCGAATCTCATCCGTTGCACTTTGTTAGTTTCTTTTTGTTTTTTCAATTCTACCAGTTTAAAATTTAAGATAGGATCTATTTTTTTTACATAACATTATCGGTACATTTCAGTTGTATTTAAAATAAGATCCAAAGTTATAAATAATTTATGTACTTTAACGATTTAAAAAGTAAATAATATTAAAGTAATACGATAACAAAATAAAAAACCAACAAACTGAAAATGTTAATACAATATTTTGAAGAAAAATAAATACAACTGCGAAACAATATAGTGATATCTGACGTATAGATGGACTAAAATATCAATACATAAGAAATCCATCTACTTGCATATAAAAAGAAAAGGATGCACTTGGGAAAATGAAACCAATCCAATGTTGAGATTTTTTATTAATTAAATAATAACAAATTGCGTCAAATATAAATAAACAAAGTATGAAATTATAATGTAAATAATTAAAGGGTTTTACTAATCACTGTTCTTAGAACAATGGTTAAAGATGGATACAATAATTTATGTACAATTAAGCATGCATAACTACTTAAAAGTGGTTAATGAAATTACAGGGGTGATTTTTTTTATTAGTTTATGTAGAATAACTTTAAACCAACAAAAATTTCTTAATCATTGATGTAATATCTTCTTACATATCACATTTTCTGAAGTGCGATATAGATATATTTGTTCAAGTAATAGATAATTAAAAAGTAACCAAATTTTATAAAGACGGAACAAAAAAATTAAATTAAATTTTTAAAAACCAAATCCATAATTTTTGGAAAAATAGAACCTATATAAACTCGTAACGGAGTGCGAGCACATTACTACCCTTGTTACTTACATTTGACCATATTTTGAAGATATTAACGTAAATATTTAATTGGTGAAAAATAGGTGATTATCAGTAGTAAAATCTAAAGCTATTCTTACTTTTAGATCAAAAATAAAACCAGGATTCAAAGTTTAGATAATCGTTCGTAAGTTTGGGTTTCTTGTCCTTTTCGATGTTTCTAAGCAGTTTGTATTCTACATTTGTCTAACTTTTTGCTAGTTTTTATTAATTAATTTGCCGTAAAGAGAACGTAAATACTTAATTACTATAGCTCTCAAATACTACTTTAATTCAACAATATGTATTTTCTTAATGAAATTAATTAACAAGCTAGCTTTACAATTTTATATTGTGAAAAGCTAAAGAAAATCATAGAATATCGGTTACCATACAAATAAAGATTGTGACTTTACGTCTCGACTAAGACATCTAGCATTTAAAAAGTTGAAGATATTTTAAGGAAAATGTTAATATTTTTGTAGGTTATAGTTCAAGCTATCAATACATAGTTTAGCCTTTAATCATAATTTTGTGAGTAACTTGAGGGTGAAGAATGAGGGTTTTTTTGGAGTGAGAAACTAGAGAGAAGGGAGAGAATGAACAATGCTGGTTGGTATGATTAATGTGACAAAGTTACAATTAGTGAATAAGATTGAACTATTTATGCTCTAACACTAATTGTCTAGCTTAACACTAATGGCTAGTTAACACTTATACAATGTGACATAACTAGACCCTAGACTATTGAATACAATACAAATAAGTCCTAACAATCTCTCCCTTTGTATCAATAGTCTTAGTAGCATAACTTTGAATTCTTCTTCATTTGTAAAACTGGAACTGAGTGATAAACCGTTGTGCAGTTATGTTGAAGAATCAGCTTCAGCTTTTCATGATAGGTGATAACCATACTTTTAATTGGCTTTTCAACCAATAGAAAGTATTCCAGAAGACTTCAAGCAAATCGACGAAATGTAGACCCATAGATTGTGCAGTTAGCAGCGGAAGTCTTTTCTTGAAGTTGTGGTTTTGTCGATTTGTTGATGATCCTTGGTTCATGATATTTGTTGAAGTCATAGAAGTGCGGTTTATTGATTGTTTTGGATTTTCTGACCGTTGTTGATAATGCTGGAGTACGGTCATATAATCCCTTATCTGACGTATTGAATGTTGTTGATAAGAATGAAGTACAGTCATTAGATCCTCTATCTGACATAGTGACTGTTGTTGATAATAATGGAGTACAGTCGTCAGATCTTCACACAAGAAAATATCAGGGTAACCTAGGATCACATAGATTGCCTGTTAGCACGACAGTTACAGAAACTGTGTGACCAACGTTAAGTGTTGGCTTTGATGTTAGCACTGGTAGGATTTCCATTCAATAATCGTGGAATACCAATATTTTTTGGTATCAGTTGTGAAATTTTGACTTGTGAAATTTTGGTTTCAAAACATACACAATTATAACATGATGTGAACCATAGTGTTGTAATATATGGAATTTTGGTTTTGAAATATACACAATTATAACATTGCTAAATCCTCTTGGACTTGCTAAAGACATAACAAATGTTTTTGAATGGAAGCTGAAGGAGATTAAAAACGGTAATTAATATTTTGGATTACTGTTTTGAAAGTATTAAGCCAACGGAACAAAAATATCTAATTGGTAGCATTTCTATACCTATTGATCAAACATTTATGTACCTATTGCGCCTAATGCATTATTCTCTTGATCTTGCAACTTGGCATATCGAGCTTTTCGTGTTTACCTGGGAACAAAGCCCGTGCATCGCACGGGCCATGTTGCCTCGTTTTATTAAATAATTTGATTTTATTAGTTCTCTTCGGTTCCAATCATTAATGACTTAATTAGCACACAAATGTCTAGGTAACATGCTCAACTTAAGGAGCAACCTGATTACACAAATAAGTTTCACAACCAACATTTGTTTCTACTACGGTCTGGTTCAGATTTTTTTTGGGACCTTCAGGTTTGACCAGGACCAGACCGAAGACCAAAAACATACAAACTAAGGACCGAGAGCCAGGCCATTCATGTGTATAACACTACAAGAAAAAAACTATTTAGCGACATTTTTAGTGACATGGAATTTATGTCACAAAATTGCGACAAATTTATTGACATTTTTAGCGATGTTCAAGTCTTCTACGTCATAAATTATGTCATAAAATATACAAAGTCAGAAACTATGTCGTTAACTGTGTCGCTAATTTTGTGACTTGTTTAGAAAGACACTAAGCAAGTCGCTAATTTGTGACTTTCTAAAAAATGTCACTAAGGAAGTCGCTAATTTATGACTTGATCAAACATGTCTCTAACCAAGTTGCTAATTTTATGACTTAGCTCAAACAAGTTACAAAATAAGTCGTTAATTTTTTGTGACTTGTTTAAAAAGACACTATTCAAGTCGCTAATTTTAAGACTTGTTTAAAAGGTCATCAAGTAAGTCACTATTTTGTAGATAAATATAACTTGTAATATATAAACAAAAACATTTTTTAACGTCATTTAAGTTTCATCCAAGTTTATTTTATAGTGATATATAATAATTGCAATACAAATGTATATTATAAGCTCCTAAATCAGATCAAAAAGTTGGGCTAATTAAAAGGCATTAAATCAACTTGGGCTAATCAAAACACCCGACCCCTAAATCAGATCAAAAAGTTGCACCGTAGTCTCAAATCTTAATCTCAAATCGTCCCTCTATGGTGTGACGATCGTCCGCTCGTAGTCTGAAGACGAGTGTTATCCGCTCGTAATAGGAAGACGATTCTCATCTGCATTTGTTCCACCACCGTACTCCACCGCCACTCACGATCATCATCGAAAACTCGAACAGACCATCACATGCTCCAGTTGTAAGTGTATGTGATTTGTATTCTAGATTTTGCTTATTCGTCATCTAACTTATGCTTATTCATCATCTAATTTTGTTTATACAGGTTTATTTTACCTGAATCGACCGCCTACAGTTATCTTCTTCGGCGTGATCTCAGATTTATTCATCGCACGCTCTAGTTGTAAGTGTTCATGTGCTTTTTGTTAATTCAAACAATTATATAGATTACAATCACTAATTAGCTCCTTAAAACCTTAATTCTCATTTCACATAGAATTATGATTCTAATTGGACTGTACTTTTGTCATTTTTAGACTCAGAGAACAACTAACGTAAAGCATTCCCCGCTTTGGCCCATTTGACCCGCTTGGCCCATTTGACTCGTTTGGCCCATTTGACACGTTTGGCCCGTTTGCTTTTTTAACTAATATATCTATGATCAGTTATTTTGTAGTTTAATTATATAAGTGGTAGTTAAATCAGTTGTATGATATGTGGTTTAAAATTATATTTTTAACATGTTAAACTTATTCATGTATGTTTGTGTTTTCAATATAGGAACAATACAACGAAAAATTTGGAGATGAAGACTCACTTGATGCAGAGTCAGGGAATGTATCTAATACATACTCAAGATGGGCTGAACATGTTGGTGTAAAAAATGGAAGAGCTTATGAGTCAGTGCTTGATGAGTACATGCTTCAGAATGTCAATATGGAAGAATCCTCGGTTCACAATGTACCTAATAATGAGCTGGATGATCTCCGAGAGACAGTTATGACCCAAAAACTTGAACAAGCGCTTCTACGAACCGAGTTGGAAAATTTAAGTTCTACACAAGAGGTTCAGTCACGAAAATTAGATAAATTGGTTGAATCACAAAAGTCTATGGAGCAAAGCATAAGGACTATTGTTGCTGATGAAATGAAAAAAGCTACCCGCCAAATTTTAGAAATACTTCGAGGTCGTTAAGAGTCTTTTAGCTGAAAACTTTATACTTTTGGATTTGGATTTGGATTTGGAATGAAATTTGATGACATGTGCTATTATTGGTTTGTGTATTATACATTGTTTTAGATATTTGCTTTGATAATAGAATATTTTAGATTATTATGTTTGTGCTTTTATATTTATTATATATTATATATTATAAATGGGAATGGGATGCTAAAAATGAATTGATATTTTTTTTTGTAATAGTGACATTTTTAGCGACATGAATAGTGACTATTAATAAAAAAATAGTGACATTTTTAGAGTCGTAAGTAGTGACTTTTGATAAAAATAGTGACATTTTTAGCGACTTGAATAGTGACTTTTGATATAAATAGTGACATTTTTAGAGTCGTGAGTAGTGACTTTTGAAAAAAAAAGTGACATTCTTAGAGTCGTAAGTAGTGACTTTTGATAAAAATAGTGACATTTTTAGCGACTTGAATAGTGACTTTTGATATAAATAGTGACATTTTTAAAGTCGTGAGTAGCGACTTTTGAAAAAAAATAGTGACATTTTTAGCGACATGAATAGTGACCTTTGATATAAATAGTGACATTTTTAAAGCCGTGGGAAGATCAGGCGACCGTACTCCATTGTTATCAACAACGGTCACTATGTCTGATAGAAGATCTGATGACTGTACTTCAATCTTATCAACAACAGTCAATACATCAGATAAGGGATTCTATGACCGTACTCCAACATTATCAACAACGGTCAGAAAATCCAAAACATATCAACATTCCGCACTGCTTCAACTTCAACAAAAATCAGGAACCAAGGATCTGCAGCAAATCGATAAACGCCACAACTTCAAGAAAGGACTTCCGCTGCTAACCGCTCTATCTATGGGTCTACATTCAGTCGATTTGCAAGAAGTCTTCTGGAATACTTTATATTGGTTGAAAAGCCAATTAAAAGTATGTATGTCACTGATGATCAAAGGCTGTTGCTGTTCTATCAACATAACTGCTCAATGGTTCAAATCTCAGCTCCAGCCTTACAAACACAGAAGTCTTCAAAGATATGCAACCTAGACTAGTATTACAAAGGGGGAGATTGTTAGGTACTAAATACGTTGTAATAGTTAGTATAGGGGGTATATTGAAACATTGTATAAAAGTTAAGAATAGTTTAGGAAATGGTCCTAACTAACCAAGGAATTAAGCCATGGTATAAATACCAATGTGTAAGGCTTAATTCCTAACTTTTGCCATTTTAATCAATTCAGAATTTCAGCAATTGTTCTCTCAACTTCTCTCTACTTTCTCTCACTAAAAGCCCTTATCATTTTCTTCATCTTTCTCAACAAAATCATCATCAAACATCTCTTAATGGATTGAATCAGTGAATCTATGCTTTACAAACACTAATGGCTAGTTAACACTTATACAATGTGACATAACTAGACCCTAGACTATTGAATACAATACAAATAAGTCCTAACAATTTTACCATTTTACCGGGTTAAATATTCCATTAGACTGATTTTTTAAGGCTGACTAAGCAATTTACATTCCTCAAGCGTACACCAAATTTTCAACCCTTTATACTTTCTCCGTATCACAATAAGTGATACATTTGAGCTTTTACGAATTTTGAGCCAAAATATTAAAGTTTTGGTTAAATTATAAGTAGATAGTTAGTGCATGATGGGCTCACTTTTCTTGGATAAAATGATATTAATAAGTTTTAAAAGTAAAAGTAAGGATATAAAAGTAATTTTACTTTATTAAAGTGAATAGTTAGTGAAAGTAGGATCTTATATTTTTGCCAAATAAAGTAATTTTTATAGTGAAAAACTTATTATAAAATAATCATTTATAAAAAGTGTATCACTTAAGTTGTAGTGATAGAGAGGAAGTAGTATAAAGAATCTAAGCCGCTGCCATATTCAACATACCATTGTGAGTTGCATCCCTAGAAAGTTAAGAAACGAATTAACCATGGGTGCATCTGAAAGCACTGCAAGAACGAACGGGACCTCCCAAGAGGAGGAAGATCGTCGAAGTCAGCAAGAATCCGGTGGAGTTGGCGGCCAACGGGTTGCAGTTGCAGTTGCAATAGCTGCTGCCGGCGTAGCTGCTTGGGGCATTTCTAGAATGCTCTCCGACAAGACCCAAGAACCTGTAACCGAGTCCTCTTATATATTCTCGTACCAACAACCATGGAGGGAACCAAAACCGAAATATGGGTGTGGCTCGCAGACCCGCTGGTCGCTTCAAAATGAACACAGATGGCGCATGTCATCCTGCAGCACGTGTCTACCCTGACGGCGTCAAGCGAGGACCAAGTGGGTATGGAGGAATCATTCGAGACCAAGATGGAAAATGGTATCGAGGTTTTCTAGGGTATATCGGTGTGGTCGATTGTCTCACAGCTGAGTTACATGGGATTTATAATGGTTTGCTGCTTTTGGATAAACTTGACATTAAGGAAGCCATTCTTGAATCTGACAGTGAAGCTGCTGTTTACTGGATCACGAAAGATGATGATAACTCCAGTCGTCGTCTCAAACAAATCATCAATAAAAACTTGGATATCATTACTGACTGCAAGCGGCTTGTTGGAAAAAACAACATTACTGTTAGAAAATGCCCTAGGAACGACAACAAATGTGCTGATAAGTTGGCGAATATGGCGATAGCCAATGAAGTAGAGCACGTGGTCATCAGGGATGTTCCTGACGAGATCGAGCAATATCTTGTTGATCAAGAATCTAAGAATTGCAGTTCCATGTATTTTTAATTTGGCGTCTGTTTGATTTCAATTTCTGTTTTTATTAACGTTTACTGTTTGGTTTCTATGCTAAATTCAGAATTTATCTTGGTGTAGCTAGGTTCTTAATTCTCCTATGCATGTATTTAATTATTTCTTCATAATAATCTTGGATTCCAAACTTATTCCGGGGAAACTTAACTTGCATAGCTAGTGGCATGTTTCGGCCTAGCCAAAACCATGACCTTTTAATGCCATGTTATTAAGGAACCTCTTAAGGGAGATTGCTTTTTGGTGGAATATTCCTTCTCCGCCGAACACGGCCGGTGGAATCTCTTTTTTCATGGGGTGGATGATACGATTCAATTATTCAAGGTGGTAATTCTCACTTATTTATGGCAAATATAGAAAACAAAGAAGTAAAAAGAGTCTATTGATAGGTTGTTCACCCTAAGTTATGGAAACTCTTCTATTCATATATAGGCTGTTCACCTGTGAACCAATTGGTCTATATCAATTGGCCACCAAGGGTTGCCTTGGGGAGTTTGTCTTCAAGAGGTCTTGGGTTCAAGACTTGTTGTGGGCATTCTTTAGGAGAAATAAGGTGGTGGGGTTTATTCCCAAAAAAAAAAGGAGATATGTTTCGAGGAATGCATACTGCCCGCTTGGATGTCACTGCATATGTCGAACACTAACTTACTAACTTGCCGTTCAAAAAAAAAAAAAGGTTGTTCACCTGTGGATGGTGATGGGTAGTGATGGAGGTTTGTGGTGGTGGTCACGGATGGAAGTGGTTATAGTAGTAGTGATGGTGGGTGGTGATGGTGGTAGTGATACAGATTGGTGGTGGTTGTAGTAGTAGTGATGGTGGTGGTTAATGATGATTATAATTTCAACTTTTAAAATTTTTACATATTTATAAAAATAATTATAGACAATTAATGAGCGATTGTTCTAATAGCTCGCTCGGTTTAGATATTGAGTAAATAACTACTCCCTCCGTCCCACAAAAAACTTCCCATTTGAGTTTGGCACAAGTTTTAAGGTGATAGTTAGTGGTGGGGTATTGGTAATAATTTGATTAAAATATAAGATTGGTTTGGAGAGAGAAATATAGTTAGTGGATAGTAAGTGGTGGGGTCCTTAATAATAATAGTATTTTATTATGTGGAGCCCATCAAATGTATGAAATGGGAAGTTTTTTGTGGGAAAAAAATTTAGGATGAAATGAGAAGTTTTTTTGTGGTACGGAGGTAGTAATAATTATAGTTTGATTATGATTATATGATCTCTTAGCTTAATTAGTTCAAGCATTGTACTAATAATATATAAGTTGTATGTTCAAGTCTTGTTTGATACATATTTTTTTTTATTAAACTCATAGGTATCCTAAAATAATAAGTGTGTTAAAAATAAAGCATAGCTAATTTAAGAACATTTTAATAAATTATATACTTCATCCGATTCAAAATAAGTGACACATTTTGAGTTTCTCGGTTTTTGAGGCAAAAAATTATAATCATGATTAAATTAGGTTAATTGAATGGTTAGTGGGGAATACATTTCACATCTTTTGAATAAAATGAGATTAATGATGTTTAAAAGTAAATAGTAAGGGTAAATGAGTCATTTAACTTTTTTAAAGTGTATAGTTAATGAGTGTGAGCTCCATTATTTTTTTACCAAATAATGTAATTTTTTAAACTGTGTTATTTATTTTGAATTGTTAAATATAATGCTACTGCGTGAATTATTAATTATTACCTTTCTAGCCCACTAGTACCTGTCTTCTTCTTTTTTCTTAATGTCAAAGCTACCTAATTTCCCAATTTTCTAAGACTAAATTATTTTATTAATATATGATTATCTTAAATAATTGTTTCAAAATTAATCTAACAACTTTTATTTTAAATTTTTATTCAACTTAAAAGTAACTTCAGAAAATTAATCTTATAATTGACAACATATAAAGTTGTCAAATAAGATATTAGGATTAACTTTAGAAAATAGTATTCATACACACAATACTCTATTCAATTACCTAACACTAAACTTTATTTTAAGTCTACTTGGTTCTCGAAATTATAGTTAAGTCTACTTGGTTCTCGAAATTATAGTTAAGTCTACTTGGTTCTCGAAATTATAGTTTAAATCGTTAATATAAGCAAATCATAATTAAGACATATCGAAACTAAAAATGAAGATTTTTTTTTTTTTTTTGAACTTCAAGTTAGTAAGTTAGTGGTTCGAGTCTAGATAGTGATATCCACAAGGGCAGTATGTCTTCGGTCGAACCCTTCACATATGGGGAATAAACCTTACCACTTTTTAATCTTCAAGTTTTACCTCCAACAAAGTTGAACCCAAGGACTCTTGAAAGAAAACCATAAGGCTATGTTTGATGGCCAATTAATCTAGACCAATTAATTAAAACTAAAATAATGGAAACAAAATATCAAAGACTGGCTTATGCTTCGTAACTGAAGTATCTAGCAAAGAGAGAAAGTGAGTTATCTAGTGAGCATTTCTTTTTATTATATGTATTTAATATACAAAAATATTAAGTGAATAAGTTAGCGGATAGGTCGGTTGAGAATGATTTTAGGAAAATCTGTTAATACACCTTTTAACACATAATGCTACACTATGAATTATCCATTATTACCTTTCTAGCCCACTAGTCCCTATCTTATTTTTTCTTAATGTCTAAGTTACCTAAGACTAGTGGTAAACATTGAGCGGTTTGGGGTGGTTTTTGAACTTAAATCTCGAACTGATAACTTCGGTTTTTAAGAATTACAAACCGTCGGGTTTCGGTTTTTCGGTTTTTCGGTTTTTCTTCGGTTCGGTTTTGGTTTATTTTCGGTTTTTTTTATTTTCCATTAAATTTCCTAATTTGTTAAACTAACAATTATGATATAAAGTTCCAAAGTTTAACTCATTTCCTCTATTTTTAAAACAAATAATTAGCCCGAATTTACATTATTATACAACTATAAATCCTACAAAGTATTTGAGTAAAATGTATCAAAAGTTCAAATGATATATCACTACTAGAAAAGTTGCCAATACCAACGGAATTTTACCAACGGACAGGAAATCCGTTGGTAAATTAGCATATTACCAACGGAATTACCAACGGAAGACACTTTACCTAGTTTTTAGATTTTACCAACGGATGTCCGTTGGAAATGCTGTTGGTAATTTTCTTAATTTTGGAAGGAAAGTTTTACCAACGGGAAAATTTTCATTATCCGTTGGTAATATTGGAGGGAAAGTTCCCGCTCTAAATTACCAACGACACATTTTCATTAGTCCGTTGGTAATTGTTAAAAGACAATCACCAATGAGCTTATGCAGTTGGAAACCTATTAACCCCGTTGGTAAATTAGTGTATTTCCAACGGAATTACCAACGGATAACAAATTTACTGAGTTTACATGTTACCAACGGGATGAATTTTTTAACCCGTTGGTAATAAACATTAAGTTGGAGGGAAATTAAAAAAAACCTACCAAAATCCAGCCACCCCTTTCTTTATTCCTTCACATTTGCTAGTATCACACAAAACAAAAACCCTTTTTGCTCCCTTTTCTCCAACATGTCTCTCGATGTGAAGATTTGATGCTTTGAGCCTAATTCTCCTCACAATCGTTGCTCACAGGTGTGATTTATCTTCTCCATCTTTTTCTCCACTTAATCTGTCAGAGTCACTTCAGAGCCCTAATGTTGAATCAGTCATATTCACGTTGTTTTGCTTCTTACAAGAAAACCCTAATGCCCTAATGTTTACATCTTAATTTCATTTCTATGTTTACCTCTTAATTTCATTTCTGTGTTTACCTCTTAATTACATATATGGATGCACTAATTTCTTGATTTTTGAAAGTAACAAAAGTACATGAAGTAAAGAGATCAAAACTTGCACATAACACTATTTTGAACTGCTGTTTTGCTTATTGCTGCTGTGCTGATTTGTTGCTGTTTAGGGCTGTATTGCAGCTGATTTGCACATGTTCTGCAGCTGTTTTGGTGCTGATTTGCTACTGTTTTGCAGATGTAATTTTCTGTTGTTTGGCTGCTGTAATTTGCTGCTGTTTGGCTGCTATTTTGTTGCTGATTTGCTGCTGTTTTGAAGCTATTTGGCTGCTGTAATTTGTTGTTGTTTGGCTGCTGTTTTGCTGCTATTTCGGTGCTTATTTACTACTGTTTTGTAGCTGTAATTAGTTGCTGTTTGGCTGCTGTAATTTGCTGCTGTTTAGATGCTATTTCGGTGCTGATTTACTGCTGTTTTGCAGCTGTAATTTGTTGCTGTTTGGCTGCTGTTTCAGTGCTGATTTACTGCTGTTTTGCAGCTGTGATTTCAGTTTGGCTGCTGGTCATTTCTCAGTTGGGTTACAACCTGATCAGGTCAGCTTAACTAGTAATTTAAAGCTTATTGTATTACTTACATTGTCATTTTATAAGTTATAACAACAAATAGTTACATGGTTACTCTGTATAGCAAAATAATGTCGGTTGATAGGGGTTGGATGAAACATCGAGTCGAGTCTCATGGGTGTTCAATAACTGATGAATATATAGAAGGTGTCGAGTTATTTATGGATTTCGCTTATATGCATCCCCAATTTGTAACTCGTGGGACAATTAAGTGTCCTTGTCAAATGTGTCAACTTTTACAACTCCATGACCGGGAAACATGTACTTTACACCTTTGGCAATGGGGATTTAAAAGTTCTTATACGACTTGGTATGCACACGGAGAATTGTTACCTGACGAGACTCGTGAAAATGAAGTTTTAAATGAAGATGTGCAAGGGGTGTTTGATAATCGTTATAGAGACATGGTGGTTGATGTAGCTGGACCTGAATTGATGCAAAACCTTGAAGAAGAAGTCCCGAACCCGAATGCTGCCAAGTTCTTTAAATTGTTACAAGATGCTGACGAGCCTTTATGGGATGGTTGTAAGAACCATACTAGGTTGTCAGCAGTCTCTCAACTGATGAATTGCAAGTCTGAATACAACATGAGTGAAAGTTGTTACAATCGTGTCACTTCATTAGTGAAGAGCATGTTGCCAACCGATGCGGTATTACCTGACGACTTTTATCAATCGAAGAAAATGGTGAAGAAATTGATACTTTCTTATGAAAAGATTCATGCATGTCCAAATGATTGCATGCTCTACTGGAAAGAACATGATAAGAGGAAAGAGTGCATGGTGTGTGGTCATCCTCGGTTTAAACGTGGTAAGAGAGGTAGGGCTGGAGTATATAATGAAGTTTCTTTTAAAGTGTTACGCTATCTCCCATTGACACCAAGGCTTCAAAGACTTTTTTGTCAAATAAGACTGCTCAATACATGTCTTGGCATAAAAATAATTCTCGTCAAGAAGGTGTACTTAGTCACCCCTCCGACGGGGAGGCTTGGAAACACTTTGATAACATTTATCCCTCATTCGCTGCAGAAGCTCGAAATGTTCGGTTGGGTCTTTCAACAGATGGTTTTAATCCGTTTGGACACTCAAGTATATCTTATTCATGTTGGCCGGTATTTGTTACACCGTATAATCTTCCACCCTGGATGTGTATGAAAGAGGCAGTCTTATTTTTAGCTCTAATCATCCCCGGTCCAAATAGTCCTGGAAAAAACATTGATATATATCTAAGGCCACTAATCGATGAATTGAAAATGCTTTGGGAAGTAGGGGCCATAGGCTACTGTTTTTTTTTCTTTTAATCATATATCATGGCTGTTTCTTTTCTTTTAATCATATTTTATGGTTGTTTATTTTCTTTTAAATCTGGTAGAACATCAAGAAACATCTATGCAACAGACAGGTAGAAAGAGGGGGTCATATTTAAGTAAAAACATCCCAACAAAGGAAGTTGAAAAGAAGGTGATATGCTTTCATGGATTAAAGTAAGTATTCGGTAGAACACTTAAAGAATATATACTTTTCAATGATTCACTTATGTACCTGCTAAACCCATTTAGGTACTTAGATCCTGAAGCTCCAAGAAAAATCACGAAAGCTTACAAGGGTTCATTTCGTGGAATAGATACTCGGTGGTCTTCTTTAGACAAGACTCTTGTTGACCATCTATATAAAAAGTTTCTTGTAAGTACCTTGGCATATTTTACTTTTCAATAACAGTTAGAAATGATTTCTAAAAATATAATGTTATATTATTATAGGATATATATCAATATGAGGACCACGTGAATCCGGAAGTGGCTAGGAATGTTTGGGAAGAGAAGTCAAAAGCACTATGTCGACAAACATGGAGTGATGTTAGAACCAAATGTATAAAGGAATCCCAAAGCTCAAATCCAAATGACTGGAAACCACATCGTCCTCCCTTTGTACATGAAGAAGATTGGGAAGGGATACTAAAGTCTTGGATGACACCGAAATGGAAAAGACTTTCGGAAAACGGAGTAAAGAATAGAAAAAGTGTTCCCGGTGGCGGTGGAGATGAAGGTGTGTCATCCTCATATGTTAGACACACGGGAGGATCCGTCAACTTTAGCATACATCTTAAGCGATTGGTATGTACATTCATACATATGTGTTATTTTAAATTAGCATAAACATTACCAAATTATTACTTTAATCTTAACGTATCGATAATCTTGTTCATGTAGTTTGTTTTTAATTAGGATTTATTTGTAATAATTCAGGTTCGGATATTTCGAAAAAGTCAAACCGACCCATTATACACTTTTTATTAATTCAATGTGTATTTTGTTTATTGTAGGAAAATGAAATAGGACGTGAGCCAACCCAACTTGAAGGTTTCACTCGGATGCATAAAAAGCAAAAAGGTAAAGGCGAATGATGTGATGTAAGGGCTGAAAAAGCAGTTACAAAGTATGAGGAAGTGATGTTGGAAAAGCATCAATGTGATGGAATTAATGAACAATCTTCAGAAATACCTTTTGATTCTCAAGCATGGTTAGAGGTGACTGCAATTTCAAAAACGAAACAACCATATGGATTTGTCAAGTCTCAAGAAGCCAAAAAAAAGGTCACTTCTCCATCTCAGTCTGTAACTTCAACTACAATGCAAGCGGAAATGGAAGAGAAAATACAGGCAAATATGAAAGAAGAAATGATGGCGGAGATGAAGGCGGAAATGGAAGAGAAAATAAAGGCAGATATGAAAGAAGAAATAATGGCGGAGATGAAAGCGGAGATGGAAAAGATGAGACAAATGTTCGAGAGCACTCGTAAGCCTTGAACATGTACAAGATGCTAGGTAATCAATTACCTTTTGTGATCACCAAACCATTTATAGTTGGAAGATACTTGGTTGATACTTATATAAATTTTTTTTTTGTGATTACCTAGCCTCTTGTATCTTTTGTATATTGAGGATACATTATCCTATGAATCATTTTGTAGATGACAAACTAATTATAGTTTTGGAAATGAATTGCATGTATCTTGTTAGGTTTTAGTTAGTTGTTATATATATATATATATATATATATATATATATATATATATATATATATATATATATATATATATATATATATATATATATATATATATATACCAACGGGATAATCTGAATTTACCAACAGGCTAATCTGAATTTACCAACAGCATATTTTAGCAACAGACTTTTAATTACCAACGGCTTTTCCGTTGGTAAATTGTGAATTATCGACTTACTAAAATTACCAACAGATAGATAATTTTACCAACGGCGTTTCCGTTGCTAAATTACCAACGGCTACAACGTTTTTGGCTATCAAAATTACCAACGGGTAAATTTTAAGCACCGACGGCTTGGTCGTTGGTATTTACCGACGGGATCGTTGGTAAATAAATTTACCCACGGGCCTTTTACTGACAGGCGGTTTCCGTTGGTAATCCCGTTGGTAAAGCGGATTACCATCGGATTTAGCCAATTTACCAACGGATTTTGCCCGTTGGTATTGGCAGCCTTTCTAGTAGTGTATACTCAATATTATTTTTATGAAATAGTTAAGCATTAAATCCTCATAAAGATAAGAATATACTTCCCCCGATTCAAAATAAGTGACACACTTTGGGTTTCACGGTTTTTGAGTCAAAATATTTTAATGATGATTAAATTAGATTAATTGGATGGTTAGTGGAGAATGAATCACACACATTTTGAATAAATTGAGGTTAATGATGTTTGAAAGTAAAAAGTAAGGGTAAAAGAGTCATTTCATTTTGTTAAAGTATATAGTTAGTGTGTGTGGGTCCCACTACTTTTTGCTAAATAAGGTAATTTTTTAAAGCGTGTCACTTGTTTTGAATCACCATAAAAGAAAAGTGTGTCACTTATTTTGAATCGGAGGAAGTATATACAAAATTTGTAAAACAAATATGGCGGGGCGGAGCGGTTTTTTCGGATTGGTATTTTGTATGCACCCGAAAACTGAAGGACTTATGTGCACAGTTAGTCAACCTATGGTGATACATCCATGCCTACGAAACACTTAAGGGTCACACTGGTGAGTGCATGTAATACGAGCAATATATGCAATGATACTACGAAGAGGAATGATTCATAATAGTCATTATGAATCAGTTAAGTATTAAGTTAAGTTTAACTTATAACTAGATTAGTTTAACTAACTAATTAATACAAGTGTTTGTATATTTATTACTTGAGTAAATATACAATGTGTTAATTAAATATTATCCATGATATGATTTAAAGCTATTAAATCATATAGTAATTGGATAATATTGTTGTATAAATTATATAAAGGTTATTATATAATTAATTGTTAATATAAATACAAGTATATAATTCGTGTATATGGGTACCGAATTATTAGTGTATTAATACTAGACATTTAATAGTTAAGTGCAACAATAATAAACTAGTTAAACTATAAGGGATGGAAGTGTAAAAGGATAAGTTTAATTAAGAGATTAACATTAATTAAACTAGAAGGGCCCTAAGTGAAAGTCCTTTTATTATAAATAGAAGGCTTAGGGATCACTTATGAGGTTACACCACAAAAAGCGAAACCCTAACCCCCCTTTCCTCCATTCGGCCGAACCCCAAGACACCACCAAGTCTTGGTGTTCTTCGTTCTTCATGTTCTTCGTGTTCTTCAAGTATTGAAGAACAAGTTCATTGCTTAGATCAACTAGAAGATCGCTCGATTTGTTCATCATCAGTGGATCTATCTTAAGCAAACAACAAGGTATGTTTTGGGAAACACTTTTCTCCCTTCTCCCCTCTTGGACGAATTCAACCAAAGAACCCTAGGGTTCTTTGGTTGATGGTCGAACGAACCACACAAGCCATGTGTGTGTTCGAGTTCTTCGTACAAGGTTTCTTTCTTGTTAATCTAATCTAGATTTCCAACATCCCAATCCTTTAGGGTATAAGGATTAGGTTTAATCTCATTTCCGCTTTTAGGGATTAAATCAGCTAGTTGGTTTTAACCGGTCAAGAACAAGTTCATGTTCTTGGTCAGTATGGTCGAACCAAGCATACTATGTGGTCGGTCCTATGGGTCGATCAGGTTACATGAAACCCTTCAGTGGTATCAGAGCGTTGGTTTAGAGACCTAAACTAGATTAACAAAGTTTGTTTGTTTAATTTTTAATTAAAGTTTTTCTTTTTGTTCCATTTTTTTCTTCTTCTTAAGTTTTCGAAAAAGGGTAAGAACCCTAGGACCAAGAATATTAAACTAATTTAGTTTAATTGGTCAAAAGGTTTCTAATACCCTAGTAATTTTCGAAAATAGTAAAAGAACCCTAGGATCAAGAACATTAAACTAGTTTAGTTTAATTGATCAAAAGGCTTCTTTTCTTAACCCTAGTAATTTTCGAAATAGTAAAAGAACCCTAGGATCAAGTATGTTAAACAAGATTTGTTTAATTGATCAAAATGATTCTTTCCTTTTTCCCCATGGAATTAGAAATATAGGAAGACCCTAGAACCAAGTATGTTAAACAAGATTTGTTTAATTGGTCAAAAGGATTCTTTCCTAATCCCTTAGAAATTTCGAAATCTAGAGGCTACTTGGACACCAAGTTTGATTAAACTAGCCTAAGTTTAATTGGTGGAAAAGTTCCCTAGGCTTAAGTTTTTCAAAACCGTAAAGAACACTAGAGCATTAAACTAGTTTGAGTTTAATTGTTTAAAAGAATTAATTAGGATGATAATCTAAAACCTAAATAATTAAACAAGTTTATGTTTAATAGGTTTAATTATTATTTTGATAGATTTATTAAAACTAGTTCTTTAAACCTAGAAATTTAGACAAAGTTTTATTGTCTATAAGGTTTAAATTAAAAAGTTTAAATAAATTTATTAAGGTTATAATCTACTTAGAATTTAAACAAAGTTTATTGTTTAGATAGGATTGATTAAAATTAATCTTTTAATAAAATAATGTCTTTGATCAAGAAAGTCAAAACCCTGGTTTTGATTGATCAAGAACAAGTTTAGGGTTTAACTAATTCATTTAGGGAATTAATAAGATTAAAAGAAGTGTTAATTTTTAAGTTCTAAAACTATCAAGGTGTATTTAATTATTTATACATATATATTGAATTTTCAGAATTTTAAATATTTAAAGAAAATGTTTTTTTTAAAAAGGATATAATAAGTTTATACGTATTTTAATTAGATTAAGTTAAAATACATACGTATAAATTAGATGTGATATTCTTATTAGAATGTTACAAGTTTATTATAAATAATATATATACGAATATATTAAATACAAGATAAAATGGAACAATTAAAAGGGTAATGTTATTTTGATCTTTAAAGAATAATAGTATAACTTGTCATTGTATAAGTTACAATATAATTAAAACTAGAAAGTACAAAGTTATGATTACATTATAACTAGAAATTGTACAAGTTGAAATTATATGATTAAATAGAAATATACAAAGTTATATATTAAGGTATATAAAGTTATAAGTTATTATAACTAGATAATTATACAAGTATAATATAAGTATTTTACAAGTCATGTAATATACTAGATTAATGATCAAGTAATAAATAACAAGAAAACTTTATAACCTATATTTAACTAGTTCAAGTTATATGTAAGAAAGGTTTAAAACAAACTAAGAATTATTATATATAATCTTTATATAATAAGTTTATTAGTTTCACCAAGTATAAACAAGTGATTGTGTTTGCTTAAGTTCCATCATGGTTGTTGCAGCTAGTGGGAGCTACACAAGAAAATCACAAAGTTTATAAGTGTGTCGTTAAGACATAAGTTTTGGTCGAATCTAATAAGTCAAAAACAAATGTTTAATTTCATTATTAGACATATGAAAAACTAGATGTGTTAAACTAGGTTTATGTTTCAAGTTTATGAATCATAATAGAATTAAAAGTTTAACATAAGTTTTAAAGTTTTTCAAGAAAGATAAAACAAGTAAGTTTTATTATAGATATGGTTTTTCACAAAACCTAGTAAAACGTTTTGTACACCTCGTTTTAGGTATACATATAAGTCGCGTAATTCTTGAATCAATAAGTTTTAAAGAATATTTCTTAAGTTTTAAAAAGGTGTCTTGTAGAATTCTTAAATTCACAAGTCACACATTTTAAACAAGGATTAAGATTGGAATAAAGGTTTAAGTTTAGTTTAAGACTTAAACAAACCCAAGAAAATCTTAGATCGAAGTACTATCCACCTAATGGAACACCTCACTTGTTCAACGATATTCATATTGTAAGGATAAAAAACCTTATATGTGGATTCAAATCATGGCGAGTGTCAGGGTGCGTAAGGTTCTGTGATAATCGGGAGTCCCGGCGCAGAGCATCGCACTCTCTTAGATGGTCTGGTCTATTTTGGTGATAAGCGGGAGTCCCGGCCCAAAAAGTACTTGAGTAGAATAAACATACTAGATTTTATTACTAACTTGAAATATACAATTAGATTGTACAAGGTTGTAATAAGTTATAAGTCTAAAGATTCTACGACCCCTAGGAATCGTGTCAAGTCTTGATACAATCGGTAAGGATGTTACCTACCATAAACAACATGTCTCGTCGAGAAATGCTCAAACCTTGCGGCGAGAATCTGATATATGGATCCTAGGCCTAAAATATTAATTATGGGTTTATAAAATATTTTAGAGAATGCTTATTGATGATTACTAATTAAACTGGGTTTGATTTGTAGATGGCAGCAACAACCACGACGACAAGTACCAACAATCTCTCACTTCGCTCGATCCTCGAAAAAGACAAGTTGACTGGGTCAAACTTTCTCAACTGGGAGCGCAATCTTCGTATTGTGCTCAGGCATGAGAGAAAGTGGTATGTCTTGGAGAGAGCAGTACCAAATGCCCCTGTCGTTAATGCTAGAGCTGAAACGAGGCAAGCTTATGATAAGCATGTCAGTGATGCACTCGATGTGAGCTGTCTAATGCTCGCCACTATGAGTCCTGAGTTACAAGCAGGACTTATGGATGTGCCTGCATTTGAAATGATCCAACAACTTAGGGATTCATTTCAAGAGCAAGCTCGCACTGAGAGGTTCGACATGAATCGAGCCTTCAATTCTTGCAAGATGGTCAAAGGAACACCGGTGAGTGCCCATGTCATGAAAATGAAAGGGCACATGGATCGCCTCGCTAGACTTGGTTACCCCATACCGTTGCAAATGGCAACAAATACTATACTCAACTCGTTGTCTGGTGACTACAAGTCTTTTGTGGTCAACTACAACATGCATGATATGGAGAAATCCATTGTTGAGCTACATTCCATGCTCAAGACAGCTGAGTTGAGTTTGGGGACCAAATCTAAGGATGTTCTTATGATCGGTAATGGTAGTGGCGGTGTGAAGAAGAGAAAAGGGCATGGTGGTAAAGGAAAGGGCAAAACCTATCCTAACCAAGGAGTGCCAAACCGTAAAGGTGTCAAACAAAAGGTCAAGAAGGTAAAGCCTAACACAGCGAGGACCGAGAATCGGTGCTTCAAGTGTGGCGAGGCTGGGCATTGGAAAAGAAATTATCCTAAGGGTGCAAGCGGTGGTGGAGGAAACGCAAGTTCCTCAGGTAACAGAACCACACTTCTTAATCACTTTAAGATACTTGTAAAGTACATTATGAGTAATCTAACTTTTGCAATCGTTTATTGCAGGAGGAGATGGAAAGTGATGGTGACCGACATGAGATGGTGATGATCCCACGAGCACCAAGTTTTTATAATTCAGTATTTTATGGATTCAGTAAAAAAAACAACTTTATTTTATTGTTTGGATAATTTTTATTTTATGTTAAAACAACGTTTTTGGTTTTAATAAATTAGAATCCATGGTTGAATTATATTGCGTGCATGTGTGATAATTACACTAGTCAAGGTTTATGACTAGATTGTAAGTCAAGTTTTGATTTACTTTATATTTCATGTTTTATACTTGTTTGATTGTTGTATGAATGAATAATGTCTTGATAGCTCAAGGTACTTAGATACTAGCAATTAGAAAGTTTTTTTTAATGAAAGTATTTAAGAGTTTTATGGAAGCATAAGGTTCAAAAGTTATTGAACTTAGTTAAAACATCTTAAGTAATAGTCATTACTTATGATAGAAAGTTTTAAAGTATTAGTATTAATATAGTGTGATTATATTGGATATAATCAAGATAGACTTTAAGAGTATTATTGCAAGTCTTTCATACTTGTAATAAAGGATTTGATAAAGCCATAATTCCCTAATAGGAATAATTGGATATTCGTAAAATCCAAGTAAAATGACTTAAACATTGAATGAACTCTTGAAAGGGACAAACTATATTAATGTATTTAAGAATTAAAAGGTATTATTGCAAGTCTTTTACACTTGTAATAAATACATTATTTAATCAAGACATAATTCCCTTATAGGAATAATGGATATTTGAGAAATCCAATAAATGACTTTGGCATTAATTAAAGTTCTTAAAGATTACTAATATGTTTAAGAATTGAAAGTATCGTCTCAAGTGTTTTATACTTGTTAGATACAGTAATCAATAAAGGTCATGATTCCCTAAACAGGAATGTTGGATATTCGTAAATCCAAAGGATGATCTTAATTATTGATAGAATTCTTGAAAGATTAAACTACAAGTTATTGACTAGGTCAAAGTAGTTTAAGAGATGCTTAAATTCCATAAAAGATAGTGGGAGCTAAGACTAACATAATTCATTATAGATGTTAATGAATTTAGTAAGTTGGTAAGACATTAACAACAAGGTCTTACCAAGTCGTTAGCCAAATAGTTAAGAGAAATAATAAATGATCGTTAATTAGATTGTTGCAAGCCTAATAGTGTGGTCACAAGTCTTGTGATTAATTATTGCATATCTAATAGGTTGTTCACACTCCATTGGATAACATAATCATTTAAGGAAATTTCTTTAACTAGTAAGAATATCTACAAATCAAGTAACTAAAAGAAGCTTTAGTTACAAGGAGAATTTTATGAATTCAAGAAACTAAGGAGTTAATTTCCAATCCTCCCATGTTTGCGGAATTACATAAAAGGCAAGACTAGAAAATGTTCCAAATGTTGCATGAACAATATCTAGCAAAGACAAAAGTAATAGTATTTTTCAAATACTTGTCTTATGTCTTTAGTTTAATAGAAATGATTGGTTTAGTGATAAAGTTACAATTAAGGTTGTAAGAATCATTAAGTAATCAACACGAACAAAAGAAATAAGTAATGATCCAGTAATAATTTAGTATCTATGTACAGTGAGGAATAATACATGAGTTAGTATCATTTTTATTCAGACTTTGTATGTTTTATAACATCCATGAATAAAAGCCTTTTTATTCAAAAAGATATAAATCCGTGACTACTCGTCTTGGTGGGAACCTCGATGGGACGTTAACATCATCGCGATATTTGGTGGTAGATTCGAAGTTCTTCGAAGATAGCTACGCAAGTTTTGTGTAAACCAAATATCGGTGATATTCTGTTGGAGGCTCAACGAATATTGGATTGACCACCGTGACAATACTTCGTGCTTGTAAAGTTCAAAAGTATTGTTCACTAGGATTGTCCTTAAGCCTGAGGTATTTGGTTTAGGATACAATGACTAAATGTGCTTTGGTTCGTCTTAGACAATTCTGAGATATGTTTGTCATACGAGGCGATACTGGGTACAAAGGAAGTTGTATTTTAAATCGAAATATAACAAGATGGGAATTGCACCTCCTCTTTAGGAGAGATATTTATGGGTCCTTTGACATGATGAGACAATTGGAAAGTGCATGGCCATGCCCAAACGAACTGATTTATTCTTTGTCGTTTATCACAACAGTTTGAATCAAGAAGTCATGAAATGATTTCGAATACATGAGTTGATAATTTCTACCATGCTCGTATTCGTTATCACAAATATCGTGTTGTAAGAGATAAGCCTAACATAGTTGCCCAAGAAGTAGAGACAGAGTGTTCTTTACTAGGAGACGCTATTAAAGAGTTTTTTTTTCATAAACTATACCTGGGTTACATAAGCTGTTTTTATGGGGTTGATACCTACATGCCCATCTAGAAGGCCACTGTAGCTCGTATCATTAAGACAAAGGGTACGAACTTGCACAAGTGGGAGTCTGAAGGATTTATGTGCACAATTAGTCAACCTATTATGATACATCCATGCCTACGAAACACTTAAGGGTCACACCGGTGAGTGCATGTAATACGAGCAAGATATGCAATGATACTACGAAGACGAATGATTCATAATAGTCATTATGAATCAGTTAAGTACTAAGTTAAGTTTAACTTATTACTAGATTAGTTTGACTAACTAATCAATACAAGTGTTTGTATATTTATTAGTTGAGTAAATATACAATGTGTTAATTAAAGATTATCCGTGATATAATTTAAAGCTATTAAATCATATAGTAATTGGATAATATTGTTGTATAAATTATATAAAGGTTATTATATAATTAATTGTTAATATAAATACAAGTATATAATTCGTGTATATGGGTACCGAATTATTAGTGTATTAATACCAGACATTTAATAGTTAAGTGCAACAATAATAAACTAGTTAAACTATAAGGGATGGAAGTGTAAAAGGATAAGTTTAATTAAGAGATTAATCTTAATTAAACTAGAAGGGCCCTAAGTGAAAGTCCTTCTATTATAAATAAACGGCTTAGGGATCACTTATGAGGTTACACCACAAACAGCCGAAACCCTAACCCCCCTTTCCTCCATTCGGCCGAACCCCAAGACACCACCAAGTCTTGGTGTTCTTCGTGTTCTTCAAGTATTGAAGAACAAGTTCATTGCTTAGATCAACTAGAAGATCGCTCGATTTGTTCATCATCAGTGGATCTATCTTAAGCAAACAACAAGGTATGTTTTGGGAAACACTTTTCTCCCTTCTCCCCTCTTGGACGAATTCGACCAAAGAACCCTAGGGTTCTTTGGTTGATGGTCGAATGAACGACACAAGCCATGTGTGTGTTCGAGTTCTTCGTACAAGGTTTCTTTCTTGTTAATCTAATCTAGATTTCCAACATCCCAATCCTTTAGGGTTTAAGGATTAGGTTTAATCCCATTTCCGCTTTTAGGGATTAAATAAGCTAGTTGGTTTTAACCGGTCAAGAACAAGTTCATGTTCTTGGTCAGTATGGTCGAACCAAGCATACTAGGTAGTCGGTCCTATGGGTCGATCAGGTTACATGAAACCCTTCAAAAACCGCCCCAAACATTCAGTTTTTCTAAAAATGAAAACCTCTGAGAGAGCTTTTGCAATCTAAATCATGTCAATTCATGATGATTTTTAAAGGTTTGAAGAATTCAAGTGTGTGTAAGTGTGTGTAGTTTGAGAGAGAAGGAGATGGAGGGAAGAAGCTTTCAAAGTGTGTTTCTATTATGTGAGTCAAAAGCTTACATCATCATGCTTAAACAAAGGTATTTATACCCCCTATCACTAATTACCACTTCACTAGTTGACTAAGCCTAATTACAAGTTAAAGGTCAAAACTAGTCCTAATATGGTTCTAACAATCTCCCCCTTTTTGAGCTTTAACACCTCATCCCAGTCTTCCTTCTTCAATATCTTCTGTTGACTTGTTATAAAGTTCATCTACTCTCAGAACTTTGAAGCCTGAGACACTCAAAGGAAATATTTTTCGTTGAATCTTGTGGTGTAAGAAAAACCTAAAATTGGTTCACTAAATATTTGCAAGCTCTGGAAATGGAATATCAGTTAGGTACGGATTTATCTCGGATTTCAGATAATGGAGAGTTTGTTTTGGATTTTGTGGTAGAGGTTTTTGTGAGTATAGGATAATGATGTTTTCAATTTTGAGAAGAATGATTTGTACATTTAAGTTTTGAATAGATATGAGTGTTTGTATGTAGGAAAGAATAATTTGAAATGTTGAGATTTGGATAGAATGTGAATGTTTTGGGTTTTGGTAATAATGATTTGAAATTTTAAGATGTGAAAGGATGTGATTGATATTTTGTGTTTTGGAAAGAATGATATGTAATGTGTAAGATTTTGGGTAGATATGAATGTGAATTTGTGGTTTGGATATAATGATTTGACATGTTTAAGATTTGGATAGATACGGATGTTTTGTAGTTTGGAAAGAAAGATTTATACGATTAAGTTTCGGATTGAAATGGTTGAGATTTTGAATGTAATGGTTGAGATTTTGAGAGAAATTTCTATAGATGAGCCGGTTTCTTCTTCTTCTTCACTTGTTTTTCCTTTTAATACATTGTTTATCACTTTCTCTTCCTCTGAATCACTTGATATAAACTATTTCTGATATTGCAGATAATTTGAGTACATGATACATGAATTTTCTTCTTTGATGAGATGTATGTGGTTCTTCTTAATGTTGTTCAGTTATAAACCCGATGTTTGAACTATTTCTTGCTCATTTCTCCCCCTCATGAGGATCATGACCAGGAGCCTCATGTTAATGTTGAATATTTGTCTTGTGAAAACTGAGAGAGGAAATTGTATGTCTTTGTAATACGAGAGCCAAGATTGTATAGTTGTGTGTTGCATTTCGGAATCAAGGACCAGTAACATGTAGTACTCGGTAAGTAACCAGATAAAAATTTATTTTAGCCAAGAATCTTGGAGAAAAATATTAGAAAAATGGAGATTATCAGTGTCAAGAATCACCTGAAGTCATAAACAGATGCAATCTTTACTAAAGAACTTCAGTAAAGAGATCGATGAATTTGACAGACAGGATGATTGAAGACATTGTTAAGCAAAGATTTAAGATTTAAAAGAGATCAATTTGGAGTGGATCAAAGATCAGTGCACAAAAACGATTTGTGTGTGAGATTGTATGAATAATTCAGAATTAAATCTGAACCATTTGGAGAAAAATAAAAATAATTTCTCCATTGATGAATGTTTGCAAAAATTGTTTGAAAAATGGTAAGAACAATCAATCCAAAAATTTGTTATAAACAGATGCAATCAGTACTAATCGAAATTAGTAAAGAGATCGACGAATTTGTTAGGTCACAACAACCTCGGTTTGTTTGATAATTGTTTAAATTAATAATTTACTTAAGACAATTAAGGTGATTAACACAGTAATTTAGTCAAACGTATATTATTCCACAAAGTGTGGCTTGTAGCGGAAATACAAGACCACTTGAACAATTACAAAAGGATATTAGTGAAAGTGTAAATTGGTAAGTACTCCTTTGCAAGGTGATCTCTATTTATAATGTTTATAGAGATCTTACATGATGGCAAAGGAGTAACCGAAGGACTAAAATAAGGAAATGACTAAGATCAAGGGATTTGATCTTAGTCCGTTACAATACTGACTTGTAACTCAGTACTTCTACTCAGTATTGGATTTCCAATACTGAGTGTTGATACTGAGTGGCCAATACTGGCCAAACTCAGTATCACACCTAAACATAGCTAATTTAATTTACTATTTAATCTAAGATAGTCTAGGTTGTTTTGTTATCCTAAGATTCACAAAAGGGTAAGGCTTTTTGCCTTAACAATCTCCCCCTATCTAATGATAACAAAACAATTACAAAGAGAAATAAAAAATACATAACTACAGGCTGCAAAGTCTTCTTCTTCATCTTCTGTTGATTGATTCGAACTCATAGAAGACTTCCTTCTTTACATGGATGAACTCTTCTCTTTTCTTCAGTTCATCTTGCCTGTTGTTTAGCACAGCAACTATCTTCTTTCTGAACCAATCATCTTCTTTCTTGGTTATCATCCATTTCAAACCCACCAAATGGCTGATAGGAGCTGTTGGCAAATCTGCTTTAGTAATGAAGCACTCCATGTCATCTGAATCAGTATACATATATCCAGATGTAGGATATATGGTACTCTTTTGATCCTGAAAGATAAGATTAGGGGGAACAGTATATTTGGGAAATATTCTGAAAGTATTAAAGCACTCAGGTTTGTTGTTCTTGATAGCTTCAGTCATCACACTGAGTGCCCTGTAATCTGCTGCATAAAGGATGCCTTTTTCATAGCATATAGCAGATACAACCCAAATTTCATCCATCATCACTTGGGCTTCAGAAGATCTTGAGGGCATCTCCTTTATCAGTCTAGCAATTTTTATCCAGTCTTGGAGTCCCATATTTTGGATGTCATGGATAAAAATATTCATTGGAGGACTGACTGGCCCAGTGCAAGTTGCAACAATTGATCTACCAACAGTTTTGACTTTTATTTTGTTGACAAATTCATTTAGCCAGTATATGTCCTTTACATTCAGAAATGCTTTATTCCTCAGTATACCCAACCTTGTTTCCCTATACCTTGTTCTTTGTGCCACAATGTTCCAATTCTGTTCAAGTAATTCATCTCCAGTTCTTTTTACCGTATGAGATCTTCTTGGGACATCTTCAGACTCAGATTCAGGTTCTTCTTCCTTAACATGGAAGAATTTCTGGGCCTCAATCTCATCCTCAGCATCACTCTTTTCCTCAGTATACTGAGTGGATCTTCTAGGTCTTGAGATCAGAGGAGCTGGATCTTGTTCTTCACTTGCTTCAGAGGACATAACCACATTTGACATTCTTCTGGTTATTGGTCTTCTAGGGATTCTAGAAGGTCCTTCAGCTTGAGGAGAGATTGGTTTTCTTGGATGCTCTTCATCATCTGAGGATGATGAAGAGCTTTCTTTATTTGCTTCATCCAGTACAAAGTTAAAAAAGTTTTCTGATGGCACTGGATATTCTTCATCTTCATCATCAGCAATAGGCCACACAAAAGGCCTATACACTATAATCTGCAAGTTGTTTTCCTCAGTAACAGCTTGATGTGGTTGGTCAGTTTCAATCTCCCCCTGAGCAGATGGCTCAGATGGTTCTTCTTCAAGTTGTTCCAAAACTGACCGTCCTCTTTGTCAGCTTCTTTCATACCTAAACCTAAGTGGTTCAGTATGAGGTGTTTGCTGATGATGATGTTGTTGTTGTTGCTGTGGAGGTTGATCTTCATTTAACTTCCTTCTTTTCTCCCCCTGAGCAGATGGCTCAGGTTGATCAACCTCTTGGTCTCTTTGTCTCTTCTCCCCCTTATTGTTATCATTGGAGGGGGAGGGAATTGGTTCAGTATCACCACCTATGTCCCTCTGTTGATCTTCAGGAGTTGGGGAGAGCATAGTTTCAGTAGCAGCATCCTGTGCACCCTCAGAATTTACAGGAGAGGGTGATGGTTTAGGCTCAGTATCAGGGCCTGCTTCATCATTATTTCCTCCAGTTTGAGTTTGTGGAGGTGGTGGAGGCTGTTGTTGTTGCTGTAGGAGTGCCACTGACTGCTTTAATGTGTCATTCTCAGTACTCATTGCATCCATCCTGGCCAGAATATTATTCTGAGTGGTCTGCATGGCCAGGATTTGATTCAGAATAGTCTGTAAAGCCCCATGTACTTCCTGAGACTGGGTGGCTTGTGCCCTTTGGCCCTGCACAGATGGTGCTAAAGAAACAAAAATAGAAAACTGGTTAGTAAGAAAGGTTTATCAAATAGAATTGTGGTGTTGTTTAACTCTATAATCATATAAACAGATTTGTGAAGTCTGTATTTCATCTGGTTCATGATGAAATATTGTGAACTTGTGCATAGCATGTGTAAGAAAAATTTTAGTAAAGGTGAGTGTGAAATTTTAAGTAGCTCGGTATAGGATAGGTCACATTTACTAAAAGGTTTTGGTTTGGGAAATCGAAGCCTGGGATGTGCTTCTTATTATTTTCAATGTATATCACTCGCTGTCAGAGTGATAACAGAAATGTGGCTAAACCCATGGAAAGTTTTGGCTAATGTGGCTTAAAAGGTTTGTGATCATTTCTTGAATCATGTGACCCAACTCAAAAATAAGCTGGACATAATTCAAGCAGCACCAGTGGGTGTCAGTGTGACATCAACCACCATTGTCTCTTTAAATGTTGAGACAACTGTAGACTGACAATGATCATTGAGGTGCTCAGTGTATGAATTTTGCATAGTAGCAGTGGGCTAACTATGTTGGCCATAAGTGGATATATTTGAAAGTTCGTTTGAGACTGTGGTCAGTATTGAGTTGGTACTGGCCAATACATAGTCTCTATTTGGGAAAAGTTTATATATATATAAAAGATTAGGGCTTTTTAGAAATTCATACCTGAGCCTTTGTCAGATTTTCTTCTTGCATCATGTGAGGTCGGTGCTGGATCTTCTGTATGCTGATTTGAGGCACCAGCACCTTCAGGAACCTCTTCTCTTCGGACATCTGCACCTTCCAGTGTATGTTGCTGATACTGAATTTCTACATCCAGAGGAGCATGGGATTCCTCAATAGGTTGAGCAGTTGGTTCTGGTTCAGGGCCTGGAAGGTCAGCGTTGGCTGCAACTAAGCTTTGTGCTTGAAGAGATGCAATTAATGAAGGAACATTTCCGGGTTGCATATCTTCTGATGATAGGTTTCCCATAAGAACTGGGGAAAGATCTCTTCTTCGTCTTTGAAAGACCAGTACTGTATCTTCTGAGGGTCAGTATCAGAAGCTGTTTCAATATGAGGAGCATCAAGATCCTGTGCAGGTGGAGAAATGTGTGTTGGTTCATGTACTACTGCTGGTTGAGCTTCCACCATCTCAGTATCTTGATCATCATCCCCACCATTATCACTGTCATCATCAGTATCATCATTTTCTGATTCAGTATCAGAATTTTGTGCATCATTGATGTGTGCCTGGACGATAGCCCACATAGAGTGACTCAGTACAGGCTCTCCTTCTCTTGGCCTGTAAAAATAAATCTTCTCATGAAGAGGAGGAAGGTCCACTCTTGGACTATTGAACTCACCATAGATATGAGCAGGCATCCCATTCTAAAAAATGAGGGAAAGAAATCTGCAGAAAGGAACATTGAGTTCTCTGATTGGAGCCTGAATCAGAGAGGCCAGTTCATTGAAGATCAGTCTAGCATAATCAATATCTCGACCATGATACATGGGATGAACAATCTGCATCCCAAATTCATTTATTTGATCTAGAAAAAAAATTGAAGTGTTTAAAAAGTCGAGAACTTAAGAAAAATTCAAGAACTTATCAGGTTCGGGTTAAAAAAATGTAAAAGTTTTGGGTTGAATTAGGAAATTGTGATTGCTTGAATTAAGAATTGGTTTTAGAAACTTGAGAGATTTTAAAAAAGACTTGAATTAAGATTTGATATATCTTGTGATATATAAAAAAATTGAAACATGTGACAACCAAAGACTATCGTGTGATATATTTGTGATTGTTTGGGTCGAAATTAATTTGTTTTGAGTCACAAAACGATTGAGTCGAGATTTGAATTGTCACAATTAGGTTTATGGAAAAAAAATTATATCGGTTTATAAACTTGAAAGTGGGTTTTAGTTGAAAGTGGGCTTTTGAAAAAAAAATACGATGTTAAAGAGGGATGTATTGGGCTTTATGGGTTCAAATGTTAAAGAGGGTTTTATTGGATCAAAACCGATATCGGTTTTATGGACAAGAAAAAAAATTGAATTGATTGGGCTTAATTTTGAATTTGGGCTTTAATGGAAGCTTGGGCCGAGAAGAATAGATCAAATGTGAATACGGGATTAAGCCGAACACTAGATCAACGAACACTACAAGACCAGGCACGAGATCAACGAACGGAATCAAGGTCGACGAAGTTGAGATCGGAAATCAGAATCAAGATCGACTCTGGAATCGTGATTGAGAGTCGGAATCGAGATTGATTCAATGTGGAATCAAGATCGACTGAAGGAAGCCGAAATCTGAGATCTGTTCGAGTCGAGTCGAAGCCGGGAACTTTGAAATTATCTCAAGCCGAGATCTTTGAGCCGAATAGTTGAGCCGAAATCAATAAGCCCAATTGTTGAGCCGAGATGTTTGTTCGAGCCGAGATCAATCAACAAGCCGGGAACCATCAACGAGCAGAGAACATTCTTCGAGCCGAGTTCTTGAACGGACGAACAGGTAACTTCAAAAACTCATCAATTTGATTCAATTTTGCTCAATTCTCAACCAAATTCAGTGATTCCAATCACAAAACGTTAGAAATCACTTTTCTAAAAGTTTGATGCAATCAAGAAACTCAAAACAGATCAAATCAGCCTTCGATTTTGATGTTATAGTCAAAATTTTGAGTTTTCATATTTTTCACAAAAATCATCAAATTGAGATCAATAGTTGATGGATTGCAACGAAATTTGATTCTATTGTGCTTAGACTCAATGGAGAAACACGATTATCCAATAAAAACACTGTTTTCTAACAAAAATTTTGACAATTAAATTTTACAGCTCTTTTTCAAAATTTTCAAAAACTTCAAATCTGGATGAATTTAGCACGAATTTGGATATGTTCCTTGAATGATTGTGCTATGATACCAATTGAGAGAGATTTTGCAATCTAAATCATGTCAATTCATGATGATTTTTGAAGGTTTGAAGAATTCAAGTGTGTGTAGGTGTGTGTATTTTGTGAGAGAAGGAGATGGAGGGAAGAAACTTTCAAAGTGTGTTTCTATTATGTGAGTCAAAAGCTTACATCATCATGCTTAAACAAAGGTATTTATACCTCCTATCACTAATTACCACTTCACTAGGTGACTAAGCCTAATTACAAGCTAAAGGTCAAAACTAGTCCTAATATGGTCCTAACAACCGCTCACATGGTTTTTCAAAAGGTTCGATTTTTTCGGTGCGGTCTTTTCGGTTTTTTCAGTATCGATTCGGTTTTATGGTTTTTATGCTCACCCCTACCTAAGCCTATCCTTTTAAGATGTAATTTGGGACGTCAAAATTTTGAACGACGCGACAAAAATACACAAAATGAAAAGAAATGAAAAGAAATGAAATTGGGACGAAATTAAAATTTGAATTCATGTTCGTGTCGTGTAAAACAAACACGAAGTCGTGTCGTGTCGTTTTCGTTTTCAGAGATTAACTCGAAATTGATATGATAGTTATGATTTTGGGCCTTAACGTAATAAACTGCTGAAAAGCTTGTGGAAGGGGTAAATTCCATGTACAAAAACAGGTAACAAGTTCCATGTACAGAAACATGTAATAAGCTGCTGGGACTAAAGTCTCTGTACAGAGAAACAGATGGTTTAATTCGGGTCATTTTCGGTTCTGTCGGTTTATAACTGTCACAACCCGTCAAAACTGTTTTTGCGGAAGAGCGGGCGTGCGTCATACATCTGAAATCACAACAATCGATCAATAATATAAAATAGCATTAAAAATGGATTATCAATTGTTAAACGTTTACAAATCCAACGTAACTTATTTACGACAATAGTTTTAGATAAAAACGTCTTTAAAACTTCAAGTTGACATCCTAGACTCCTTGTCTAGATAAAAATATATATCTTTCCGAAAGTGGTAATCGGATTTGTGCAAATGTCATGCAAACACTTCAAACTAAAGTACCTGAGAAAACATATAAAAAAAAGTGTCAACACAAAGGTTGGTGGGTTCACAGGTTTATGACTTTATAAATCGTTGATGTACATAAAAAGGTGTGATGGTATAATTTTTGTAATAAAATGACCATTAGATACCGTTTCAAGACCATGAAACCAAATTCACATGTTCAGTGCTTAATACTCTACTGTAAAATGTTTTAACTTTATAAAACACAATTTGCACATGATCGGTGCGTAAACCCATATCTACATGATTTTATAAAGGTAAGTCGTTTAGTACAAATCTAAGTACGTTCAAGTTAACTTATTTCAAATCCATGAAACATAATTATTTAATTTCGTGTGTAATCCCTTATAGGCTGGCTAGGCATACAAATTAAAGTATAAGTTCATAAGTCTGTAATCAAACCTAAATCCAATCTACCCAAGCATGTCGAATCCACGACATTGTCGAATCCAAGACATTTTAATAGAATATATATTTCATATGTTACACGGCTAGAGCGACTAGCCATGAGTGGGGGATCAAGCCCGAATAAAACACATATATATTCGTTAGCTAACTATAGTTGATGATTACAGTGATCTAAGATCTAATTCGATCTGACGATAGGGGCGTCATCAACTCACGGTCATACAAAGATTAATATCGCAAAATATAGTTTTTCATACATGTCTTCATTAAGACTATTTTTATAAAAATACTTGTTTGAGTATGTCTTTTAAATAATCAGTTATCTCAAAATGATTGTTTATCCAAGTTTTCACAAAGATTGATTGTAAATATAGTTCATAAATGTTTTTCGAAAGACTAGTTGTACCAAAATATTATTGTGAATGATTCATCAAATTCGCAAGATACACAATAATAGTTAAACATGCATTTATAAAAGAGTAGTATGTTTCTCACCCCAAAATAGTTAAAATACAATAAAAGTGAGGCTGTGAAACTCACCTGAGTTATGCTAACAATGGCAATACGGTAAAAGTATGGTGTTCAGCAAAAGATTCCTAGTTATCAATAAATACATAATGATAAAATAATAAGAGACGGCTTTATCAGCTTAAGCTTATCTATGTTAGAAGTTCACTCAATTGATTTTTTTTTAAATGCCGCTAGTCACGGGCGGTTGGTCTGTGACATTATAAAATACTAATTATTAATTTGTTAATGAATTTGTACTTTATAAATAATTTTTCTTATATATTTCTATAAATTTAAGTGACGTATATAAATTTTAATTGTCATAAATTTTGCATTTAAGTTCATTAAATGTTCCATTTTCAAATCAATCTAATAACTCCTTATTTGATTTTACATATATACCAAAGGGCCTTTAGCATAGCGGTATGATGTATGACTCTTAACCTTGAAGTCTGGAGTTCGAGTCCCGTCGTGGACATAGGTGGTAATTAGAACTAGATTAGATTTGCCGTTTCAAAAAAAAAAAAAAATTGATTTTACATATTCGTATTTTATTTTTAATCATAATAAGATAGAGTTGTTTTCAAGGAGCTATAACCAAAATTTTAAAGTATCAAGGAACAAATTCTAGCTATTGGATCAAAATGATCATGATCAAATCACATGTGTTTCAAACACTGTGTTTCAAGTCACGACCACCACCGCCGGTCACCACCACCGACCACCACCGGCCGCCACCTCCGCCCGCCACCGCCCGCTGATAGTGAAGGTGCTGGTGGTAATGGGGGTGGTGGCGGTATTGATGTATTGAAACACATGTGATTCACTAAAACACAGGTGTTCCAAATTACAAACGAGCATATTACTTTTAATCACATGTCTTTCAAGTCACGAAACATATGTGGTTCACTAAACACAAGAGTTTCTGAAAGCAAGGGAGCATACGAACTACGAATCACGTGTGTTTCAAAAGGCGAATTCATGTGATTCACTAAAACACAGGGGTTCCAAAAATACAAACGTTCATGTTACTTCGAAGCACATGTGTTTCAAGTCACGAAACACATGTGATTCACTAGAAAAAAGAGTTCTAAAAGCAGGAGAGCATACGAACTACGAATCACATGTGTTTCAAAAGGCGAAACACATGTGATTCACTAAACAACAGGGGTTCCAAAAATATAGACGAGCATATTACTTCGAATCACATGTGTTTCAAGTCACGGAACACATGTGATTCACAAAAAAATGAGTTTCTAATAACAGGGAAGCATACGAACTATGAATCACATGTGTTTTAAGTCACAACCATCACCGCCGGACACACCACCGACCACCGCCGGCCGCAACCTCCGTCCGCCGTCCGCCGCCGACCACCGTCGATCGCTGCCGTTTGCCGCCGGCCGTCGGCAGCGGTGGTAGGGTATAGATGTATTGAAACACATGTGTTGGTATTTGTGGTGGTGGTTTGAATCTTGATCTTGACCTTTGAGTTTTTTTCGATCTAAGGGGTAACAATCGTACATTGGGACTTGATAAAATCCTTAAACTAACTTGAACAAACCACGACTAAGATAATAGTTATTGTTTTATAAGATCCTTATTTTTATTCAATTATTTATTTATTTAATATTAATAACATTCGAATAAGTCATACACATACATATATTTAAAAGTTTATTTAATTATTTTTATTTACACATTTAAATATTAATTTATGCCATTCTTAAAATAGGATGAGATGTAGTAGACATGGACAATAATGATAACGGGGAATTTGAGCCCGCGCTTCGTGACGGGGTAAAAATATACACATTATATTCATAGATTAATACATCCATAACATATAGTCGATAAAAAAGTTTCACACAAAAGTATGTTCTTATACACATAGATTATACAAAATCTTAAAACATTAGCATCATTCGTACAACAAAAACTTGATAATATACACAACATTTATTACATAACCTAACAAAAGCATCATTCGTACAACAAAAGCTTGATAATATATACATCATATTTTACATAACCAATTAACAGTTTTATATAGGCATTGGTATCAAGTGCTAACACAATAAGATAGTAGGAAGGATGTTCCAATTAGGCAATACACCAAGATTTTCTTAATCTTTAATGTTGCCTAAGATCTAGCAGTAAAAAAACCTTCCAAAACACTATCTACCTAAGTTCCCAGGGGAAAATAATATTAAAACTCCAACCGGGCATGTTAAGGTTATGAAATTCCCTCATTTTGACAGCAATATTAATACAATCTATCTCGGGATCACGAAGATAAGAAGCTCATAAGGTCTGAAATCATATCAACAAATACTTCGTATTTAGATTAAATAGTTAATGACAGTTTAAACAACTGTTATTAATACAATTTAAAGATGACTAGCAGGTACCCACGCGATGCGGCGGCGGGTACCTTGCGATTATAATTGGCGGAGACTAATAGATGGGTGGTGGTAGTGGTAATAACAGTAGCTGATTGTGGTTGTTACAGATAATGGGTAGTGCCGTAGTGGTAATTTCCATTTTTTAAATTGTAAGGGATTAATAAAATTATTTAGTGTCCAAAAAGTAGCATATTATATAGTAGCTCAATGATCAGTGCATTGTGTTAATAATAGTCCCAAGTGTTAATAATAGTCGCAAGTTCATGTCCTTTTTCTTTATAAACACAAATTGCAAGTTTCTTGGCGGAAAATTATACTTATTATCATACATAAGAAAACAACTTGATTTTGTATGGGCAATTCTTTAAAAGATGCAATAACAAAATCCATGTTATAAAGAAAAGAAACAACCGCTTACCAACTCGAAAGTTTTGTACTTCATTGCACGCACCAAATCTAGCACCTAAATGGAAACAAAAAAACATCATGCTATTTAATGGTAAACAAATACAAGACAGTTTCCACATAATATTATGAGTTATGAAAATTCTTACCAAATACTTTTTTTTATTGGATGCTGAACCCCTACTTCACGAATATAACCAAGTTGATCATGAGGTTTCCATGCCGTGCAAGTAAGATTTACAAACCCATCAAAAATCATTTTTGAGCTGCCATTTAATGTAAGCTTCCATCACTCAACATCTACCTTTGAGGTTTATCAATCCCCTAATCAAACTCAGAATTAGGCAAGCAATTACAGAAAAGCTAAACTTCAACCGATGCATATAATGAACCTAAAATTAAAGCTTGAATTGACAAACCAATCGTAACCATTATAGTTATGAGTTATATCTGATTCTAACTTAAGATCCAATAAGTGTAACAAACATTCACCTAAATCCAAGTAAAATAATTACGAACTTTTCACTAAAATTGGCCAATTCTACTTCAAATGCTTTCATGATCACTTCAAGTGTTGACAAACATATCATGTGTACAAAAGTTCACCATGTAGAAGCTAAATACTTCCTTAACATCCAAGGTGATTTCAGTGTGTGTACTTCTCTATACTTCAGTCAAAGTGCAAGCTAAAAGCAAACACACAAGCAATTAGTGATTTTGATAATTAGAGTTTTGAAATTTCAGGTCCCAATGCGGATCCAATTCTCAAAAATTAAATCCCGAACAAAATCACACATATAAACACAGTATTGGGGGGATTGCATAAAAAATTATAAATAAGAATTTACAAATGACGAACCTAAACCCATGAGGTCATCTAGCAAGACTCTTTAAGCTTCCATAGCTCAGATTAAATATTAATTTGATCATATTACCTTTTCAAGATGGTCTTCAACAACCTTCGCCATTTCATTCTGTTGCCATTTTAAGATTACGCTTTGGAACATTAGCTCTTATAACAACAAACATAAAATACATATAAACATCAATGGGGGAAAACACCGTATATTTATAGTTTTTCTTTACCGTAAATAACATAGGCCTATAGATTTGGGTGCATGTGTTGCTAAATTTATAGAGCACAATACTTTTGTTATCGGCCAGATTTGAAACTACAATCTTTGCACCCTGGATTAGGAACAAAAACGATCAGAAAACAATATCTAAACGTCAAATTAGCAATCAATGATGCACGAAAATGTAGATCTTACAAGCTCAATTGATTTGAGGCGATACAACCAGGCCAGAAAGTATGAAGCTGGCGCTAGTTTAATCAATAAACAACGGAGACCGAATCTAACAGAATGTAGAAAGAACAGAGAAGTCAAATTAGCACCGTAGCTTCATTATGACAATGGCGCCAACCGAAGATCTCGTTGCAAAATGGAGCTCGAATCATGCGTCGACTTCGATAGTGCTTGCATCTAAAATAATGAATACATTGAAGAAGAAATTTCAAACAAATCGCCATAGATGCATAAGCAAAAAAAGTGTTGTTTCAGAAGAAAACCCATTACGCAGCTTCCCCAAACCTAGGTGTTCCATTGGCTACCAAATTTACCTCGGAGATTTTTAAAAATTACATATATTCATCAAATGCATTTGTGGGTGAAGTTTCGATGCAAGCTTAAAGGAACCGAGGAGGCATTTGTAGAAGGACACGCATGCTTGAGACAATCGAGGTAATTGCAGACACACGATTAGAGTTGGAGAAATCGAGGAGGCTTTTCCTAGGGTAAAGGAAGAACTGAATCGACGGGGAGATGGACCAGGCATGTATGGCTTCTCCTAGGGAATGATACTGGATACGAAGGAACCGATGGATTCAAAGATGCGTGAGGGTTTTTAGGCAATTCGGATACTGCAGAGTTTAAAGTAATTGATTATGAAGAAATTAATGTAGCGTCCTCTAGCCAAGTTGGTTAGCAAGCCCGTCTGTTATGATACGTGTTTCGTGTTCGATCCCTGCTGATATCATACTTTTTTAAGCATATTTTCAGGACAAAAAAGGAAAGTGTGTTGGCTGAATTTTCAACCTTTCTAATTAGGGAAATGGTAAACTCTTTATAACATGGTAAAATAATATAATCAGTTTCTAGTGTTTGGGTACAATGAATTATGAAACAAGTTATTATCTGAGTATATATTCCTGTTCGATGCAGTTCTCACCGTCGATCTGGTGTCCAGGTCTCTCTTCACTCCAGATCTCAAACTCTTGCAATAGGAGAGTAACTTTTTGTTCTTTTTGAAACATAAGAGGAGAGGGAGTGTTCAAAATGAGCTTTTGATTTCTTCAAAATCCATGTGAGCTTTTTATTTGGTCTTTTAATGAAGATAGAAGGAGATGGAGAAAAAGACCAAAATACCCTCATGTGCCAAGCATGTGAGGCTACTTAAGGGTGGAAAACTAACAGAGTTGGACGGATAGACAATAACACTTAAAATAAAAAAGTATAGGGACAAAAAAAAAATATAGGGATAAAAACGCATAATCGAGTATATCACATGGTCAATTTCTGTAATTTACTCTATTTAATTAAACAAAAAGTGAAAGAGGTTATTATTGGTTTTAAAATTTAATCAGAAAAAGAAATTTATCACATGGTCAATTTCTGTAATTTACTCTATTTAATTAAACAAAAAGTGAAAGAAGTTATTATTGGTTTTAAAATTTAATCAGAAAAAGAAATTATTTTCTTTTTGACATTTTAATAAAAAGGGAACGACTTATAAACACTAAATCAAAGGAGTGTTTTATTAATATTAAATCAAAGAAGATGTTTTATTTATATTTTAATCAAGGGGAAATGTTTTACACCTTTAAGACGAGTTTTGAGTTAAGTCTAATCAGGGTTATATTTTTGTGCCTTAGGACCGTCTAAACGTTAGCTGGGCAGTACTGTAGGGTGTTGAGAGACCTTTGGAGCTTACGTTTATCAGGTGAGTATTCTCACCGGGTTTTCAGTTATAGCAATATACATGCATGATTTATGTGTTTTGAAATGCTTGAATTGTTTCTGTGATTGAACTGCTATCTGTGAAATTCAAGTAGCTGTGTTTATTTATTTTTGATCTGAGAAATTAGTGTCTGTGTATCTGAGCTCAGCATAGGGTTGTACTGTGTTGCTGTGAACTGAATTATCTGAGTCATCTGTGATCGGAGTTATCTATGATATGGGTTATATGTGATCTGAGTTATCTGCGTTAATTATGTTAAAAAGATAAAAACATAATAAAGAATATCTGGGTTGTAGGCTATATGTCTACCTGGGCTCTCCGCACGTCTGAGTTTAAATTACGCCTATCTGGGTGTGAGGAGGGGAGATCGACCGAATCACACAAGCGCGCTATATAAATTAAAATCTGAGTAATAAAATCTGAGAAATAAATCTAAGCAATTAACTAAGTAGAGTCTGAGTAGGAGTACACTGATGTGCCCTCATGTCTTGTATGTTATAATTGTTTACATTTAGTGAATATTTACTCAGCTTCCCCGCCAACCCAAAACTTCCCCCCATTATTTCAGGTACGAGCAATTGAACAGTTGTATCATTTTAAACTTATTTATTAAACTAATTATATTTAAAATCTTTTTTCGCATTAATTACATTTTAAATGTTCAACATTTATATTTGGGTTTTATATATGGTACCTTTTAATTAAATCTTGTACTTCAAATTTTTAAAATTTTTGTGAATAGTTGGGTGTTACGTACATATAGAGTTAAAACATTTTACAAAATAGTATTAAGCGCTAAACATGTGTAAATTTGGTTTCTGGTTTTGAAACAGTGTTTCAAGGTCATTTTATTACAAAAACTGTACCAGGAAACCTTTTAATGTAAATCAAGGATTTATAAAATCATTAAACCTGTGAACTCACCAACCTTTGTGTTGATACTTTTTTTAATATGTTTTCTTAGGTTTTATAAGTTGAAGGTGTATTAGCATATTCAAACGCATTCGGATTACCATTTTGAAGAAATCTTTATTTATAAAATACTACTACTTTTGTTTGGAAATGTTAGCAACTAGTAGAGACTACCCCGCGCGTTGCCGCAGGGATTTTCATCGTCTAGCTATACATGCAGTCCTTGTTGTTCTGCTCATTATGGCATGCTAGTTTCGCCTTTTCTTGTTGTTTCATTTTAGGAATCTGAATAAATGGAAGGAAAAAAAACTGTCAACAAATTTTTGCATGTTTTGGAGAGTGTGTTAATGTTACGCTAAGACAATAACCATTGTCAGTAAAAACCTCTTCAGGAATTTCAGTAGTTTTCTAGAGATAAAAGAAGATAAAAGGACATATTCCGCTAGAGAAAGTTTATGTAACTAAACGCAGCGTAATGAATATCGAAAAGCATAGATGCAAACAAATAAAGATGCAAACCTGATATATAGAATCAACATCACCGCCTTGTTCAATCTCACCAAGTAAAAGTGAATAAATTTGTTCACCAATATCTTCTGCAGACATCAATTCTTTTTTCATCAATATCAATGCCATCATTTCCTCTTGCATTAGAAATTCTTGTATCAACATAAATAAAACACCCAGATGTCGATTGAGCAACCAACGCTATTCTATAACCAAGTGAGCTGCAAAAAAAGGGAAATCAATAAAGATTATATAATGTTATGATAAAATTGTAGAACTTAACTGGTGCATGTTTTAAGACAAAATTATGAATGAAAAGATTATGTGTGGCTGAAGAATGCCATTAATGTTTCTTGTAAATCAACAAATTATTTAATTATGGGTGCCTACTAAATTTATTATGATTATAAAAAAATATCATTAGGATATAATGATCTAAATATTAAGTTTTAACAGTTTAGAAGGCTTTATACAATAAATATAGAATTCATTTTGCTATAATTTATTTTTTATTTAGGATTCGTTGCTAAGATAACCACAATCAAATGGGGGACCTATCATGTTTTGGCCTTTTTTTTATAATAAAGTGAATCTCCACTTATACTACACTTTCTTTATTATGCTAACTAAACTTTTTCACCAATAAAAAGTTAAAATTAGAATTGTAAGTAAAATTTTGTGATGATGGATTCGCAAAAATTGTAGTTGTGTAGCTGTCATTGTAAATTGTAGCTAACTTGAATAAGTTCTAAATAATGTTCAAGGTCGGAAGGTTCCATTTATTTTGGTTATTTTGGCAGTTTGTTTGTTTCTTTTGATAACCCATTTGACCCGAATAAGATAAAACACAACCTAAATCAGCCATTCATAAATAAATGTGGTTAAAAAAAACTTATAATTTGGCTTCATGTTCACTACACATATGAACATGTGGAAGCAATCAGTTAAAAAATCCTCTAGCACCATTAATCATTATACTTTCAAATTTAAGTGAAAGCTTTGTTGAATAACTAATTCCAATTTTTAGCATCATTTAAGATATAAATCATATTGTAAACTAATGATCAAGCAACACTTGCACAAAAAAGATGATTTTCTTTTTGCTGTGTGAATTTGAAAATCTAAGATTAAAAGACCATTGAAGCATATCCATAACATAAAGAAGTCTAAATTATGAGAGAATAGTGATTAAAAAAAAGTAGCTTTGAGCCTAATGGAAAGTGATTTCTTCCGAATCAAACCAAGAAGGCGATAACTTTACAAATAAAGGTTACAAAAAATAACCGATTGTCCAACATAATCCACAATCATGCTCCAGAATCAGATATCTCCCACCCGTTATTATCCCGGGCTTTTACTTCAATCTTGTCCCTACAAATTTTACAATCACACCAATTTAAAGTTTTATGTTTGAACACCGAAAATAAAAAAAAGGGCAGTGAAAAGTTACCCGAAGAAGACGGTTACAAAAAAGGTGATGTAGAGAGAAAATCAACAGAGGTAGTGGGAACCCTAATTTGAAAGTAAGAAACCCCAAATCGAAAAGGAAGATATTGAAAAGTGGAATAAAAGTTAGTTCAAGAAAGAGGTGTTAAAGAATGTTTGTCGGCAAGGAGGAGATGGGTTAGTCCATCCACATTAGGGGTGAGCAGAAAAAGAGGGTAACCGGAATCGGAACCGGAACCGCTTGGGAACCGGAGGTTCCGGATCCGGAACCTGCTAGGAGGTTCCGGCTCCTAAAATCAGGGAACCGGCCTAAGAGGTTCCGGTTGCGGTTCTCAAAATTAAAGAACCTGGAACCGGCGGATACCCTGTATATATTTATTAAATATATAATATATAATATAAAATACATTAAAATAAATGATTTTACCCAAAAATATCAGACTATAGCTGTATTTTTAACAGTCCAAATTATATGGGCTGCTTTATCACTTATTGGGCCAGAAATTGGGGCTCTAAAATTATCCCTATTTACCGATTACATGAGTTAGAAATTAGAATTAGCCACTTAGGGTTTCATTTTATCTCGCCAGTCGCCACTTCTGCTCTCGTACTTACCTCTCCGCCGCCATTCTCCAACCTCCGCCTCTCTCGTATGTGATATTTGTAATATTTAGTTAGTAATCCTTAAACCATATTTAAACTCGCTAAATGATATTTGTAATCGTTAGTTTATGTAATTTATTGTCGTCATGTTTATTTAGTTAGTAATAGTTAAATGTTTATGAATTTAGAGACAGGGTAACCGGAACCTGCCCTGGAACCGGTGGATCTGGTTCCGGTTCCGAAAATTTAGGAACCTGTCTTCCAGGTTCCAAATCCGGTTCCTATATTCCAGGAACCTGCGGTTCCAATTCCGGTTCCGGTCGGAACCGGCGGGTACCCTGTTATGCTCACCCCTAATCCACATCCATGAAATATTTTTCAGATTTCAATTGTGCCACGTCAGCTTTGGAATTCATTTCCACATCACTGCAATTATACCATACTTTCAAAAGTGGTCCCCGTTGCCACATCATCTTTCAATTATACTTTTAATATATTTCTTAAATATTAAAAATATAATAATCACTTATAAATAAACTAATATAAATATAATTATTTATAATGAAATAATAATTTTAAATAGACGTTCAGCTGCTTGTTGCAATGTATCTTTATATAGACGTTCAGCTAATTAAAATTATATTTTGTAAATATATGTTTATTAATAAAAAAGGAAAAATAAACAAATTATAATCACTTTAAATAAAAAAAATGAAAAAAAAAGACACTTTTTTATTATAGATGAATTGCAAATGCAATTTCATAACTTGAAATCCTCTCTCCTAGGTGGATTTTTAATATGCTTGCAAAGTCATTTGCAATCTGTTTGAAAGGCCCGCTGTGGATGCCCTTACTCATGTGTGCAAGGTCGGTTACATAGGAGACTTGGTGGCAAAGAAAGTTAACAGCAGGAGGTGGCAAATTCACAGCAAGATTTGATTTAACTATTGATCGATTGTTGTGTTTTCTGATGTAAGTCGCATGTCCGTTTTTCCGTAAAACCAGTTTTGGCGAGGTATGACACATCTTGATCAGGAAATTTGGCTTTGATATCACCTGATGTAGACTCGAAAGCAGTAACAAAGATTCATCATGTTGATTCTAACAATACACAGGATAATTTAAACCAAAACCAAGTTGATTCACGTGAATTATGATGTTCAACACAAAGAACACGAATTTAGGAAAAAAAAAACTAAAGTTTCGTAAAATCAAAAAATAAATGTTCCAGTTACACAAGCACACTTTAAATAAGGCCCGTAATTTTGAAGGTAAGATTGTATGAGTATATCAGATAGCAACATGTATTTAAGTATTGAGCAATGCTATGAATGAGTCCATTTGGATTTTGTTTTGTTTCTAACTGGTCAAACAGACAAAATAAAAAAATAATTCAGTTAAAACAAACTAGGTGAAATGGGTTGAAAATCGCCCCAAAGTGTATTGCTAACGTATAAACTGCTCTAAATCATTTGCACCAACACTAATATTATCGATCAAAGTATCAAGAAATCATGAATAAATCTCGACTGCTGCCCTAAAACTTCTAAAATAATCTTAGTATCAGTATCAAGCTGATGAATTGGACTATCGGCAGTAAATTCATGAACAAACCCATTGATCTCAATCCAACTACACCCAGGCTGTTTCTTAATATTCTGATTTCTCATCAACTTTCTTGTTTTCAATGCATCTTCCCACTTATTTGTTAACCGATACACGTTCCAAAGAAGTATATGCACTCCATCATCAAATGGTTCTAACTCGAGCACTTTTTTTGCTGCTATTTCGGCTAATTTTAACTCTCGTTTTACCATACACGCACTCAAAACCGACCTCCAAATAACAGCATCCGGTTTCAATGGCATTTTAGTAATTAACTCCATTGCTTCATTTAAATGTCCCGCCCTACAAAAAAGATCCACCATACAACCATAGTGTTTTATATTGGGATTGAATCCATAATTATGAACCATTTTGTGGAATAATGAACGGCCTTCTTTGATTAGTCCTCCATGACCACAAGCCGATAACACGGACAAAAATGTAATTTCGTTTGGGATTAGCCCGTTTGATACCATATCGTTGAATACTTTAACTGTTGATCTTCCTTCACCGTGAAGGGCTAACCCTGAAAAACGTCTTTTTGGGGCATTTTGGTAAATACTTTTCTTGCTAATTTCAAGTTTCCACCTTTTGAGTACATGTCTATTAAGGCGTTGTTAACCGATACATTAGTGATGAGAGTTGGTGTCTTATTAACATACCCGTGCAACGATCCACCAAAATCAAGAGCACCAATATCTGCACAACCAGAAAGAACAGCAACAACCGTGATGGTAGTTGGATGATTGTACTCGTTATCTTTGTTTCTCATCTCCCGAAACAGTTTTAACCCATGAATAACATTCTTGCTACGAACATACCCCACAATCATAGCAGTCCAAGAAATAATATTTCTCTCAGGCATTTCGTCGAACACTTGGCGTGCAGACACAATATCACCAGACATTACATACCCATTAACCAAACTAGTCCAAGAAGCAACATCTTTCATAACCATCAACTCAAACACTCTCTTACCCAAATCGGCCCGCCCATTTCGACTGTACAAATCGATCAAAGCATTACAAACAATAGGTCCTTCATCACCCAATTGATACCTGAACACCATCGCGTGAACCATCTTCCCCATCGCTAAATTCTTACCAGACCCACAAGCTGATAGTGCAGCAACGACACAATGTCCGTCTGGTTTCAGCCGTGCGGAACTGATCATATCGGAGAATAAAGAGAGTGTTTTGGAGGGCTGTTGAGTGTGCAAGTAGATAGACATTATACATGTCCATGAAATTATATCTGGGGTTTGAATTTGGTTGAAGATTTTGTGAGCTTTGATTGGATTGTTGAGTTTTTTGGCGTATATGTTTAGCAGTTTACAGGCGAACTGTTGGTGAGTGCGAAAGAAACCTAGGCTTATTGCTCGAGCGTAAATTTGGGCGATTAGGTTCTCGTTTTTGCTATATTTGTCTAATAAGGATGTCAGAGATGACAAACGATTGTTCATAATAACTAGTTTTCTGCTCTGCTTACCACCCCTGGACTGTTTGGGATCTTTTATACCAAGGTTTTTAATCATGCGAATTTATTATATAGAGTAAATTACTGTTTTTGTCCTTGTACTTTACCCGATTTTGCGTTTTTATCATTGTGCTTTTTTTTTTCGTTTTTTTGTCCCCGTACTAGGCAAAATTCTGTTTTTTTGTCCTTCCGTCCACCCTCCGTTTATTTTTTGCCGTTAAACCCCTCACGTGCTGAAAACGTGAGGGTATATCTGTCTTTTTCCATTTTCTTTTTATTTTTACTTTTTTTCTTTCTCTTGTTATTCTTCTTTGTTTTACTAGACTTGTACCATGTGCTTACAAACTTGTACTTTATTGTATCTTCTTCTTCATCATCGAGTACAAGAGCAAAAGCAAATGGCAGCCATGGCAACACCCTTGCTTCCCGTTCACCGGAACCGGCGGGTAAAGCCTCATGCTTTCGCAGAGTGAAGCATGAGTGTAAACCATATCTTTCACTTCATCGTAAACAGAGTTTTCCGATTTCGAATTAATTTCTTTTAAAATTTCATTTTCGACTCTAGGATTTTTGTGAAGCAACCAGAAGAACCACGTCAACGCCGCCGACGTTGTATCTCATCCGGCTAATATGAAGCTGATCACAATATCGGCGACGAAATTCTCATCGGAGTGGCCGGAGATTAGAAACCGGTGAAGCAGATCAACGGAATCGAGAGACGATTTTTGTTCAAGCTGTAGTTTTTTTTCTTGAGTAATTTTGTTAGCAAATCCTCCAACAACGGCGACGGCTTCACGTAGCCGTTTCTCCGAGCCGATGTTGAGAAACCGTTTAAGATTCCATATTAACGGAAGGTTTGATCGGATTCTGCCGGTGGTGATCATAACAGCTTCTTCAAATGCGGTGGCGAATACAGCCTCCGGCAACGCCGGCGTTAGGTAAGCCGGATCATATCCGAATGCGATTTTGCATATGTTATCAAACGCGAATCGTTGAAGTATGTCTTGGAAGTCAAGAACGGTGGTTCCGGTAATGGAAGCGGCGAGTATCGGGAGTAAACGCTCGTTAAGCTCAGTGTCCACCAAGTGTTCGACGAAATTCCGCAGAGACTTTGTGTTGAATTCGTGGCTTGAAAGCTGTCTTTGGAACTTCCACCCGTCACCGTCGACGTTGAAGATGCCGTCGCCGAGTAAATCAAACCCTATGTTTCTCGCCGACGAGCCTTTCGGGTAAAGATGGAAGCTGGTTTGAGGATGTCGGACGTCCATTGGACGAACCATTGGACGGTTTTAGTTGGGCTGTTGTTGAGGATGTCGGACGTCCATTGGACGAACCGGTGGCGGTTTTGTAGCATAGGGAGCAAGGATCCGATGAGTGGATATGATCGTGGAGAATTGTTAGCCATGGCTGCCATTTGCTTTTGCTCTTGTACTCGATGATGAAGAAGAAGATACAATAAAGTACAAGTTTGTAAGCACATGGTACAAGCCTAGTAAAACAAAGAAGGATAACAAGAGAAAGAAAAAAGTAAAAATAAAATAGAAAATGGAAAAAGACAGATATACCCTCACGTTTTCAGCACGTGAGGGGTTTAACGGCAAAAAATAAACGGAGGGTGGACGGAAGGACAAAAAAACGGAATTTTGCCTAGTACGGGGACAAAAAAAGGAAAAAAAAAAGCACAGGGATAAAAACGCAGAATCGGGTAAAGTACAGGGACAAAAACAGTAATTTACTCTATTATATAAATAGAGATTTGTAAAAAAATGTAATTCATCTACTATTCATTTGATTGATATGGTTAAAATTATGTAAGACAATTAGCGGATTTTACACGGCAATCTTTTCTTGTATAGAATGATAAAATAAGATTTAGTAGGAAACATACAATCTTTCATAAGTAAAAGAGAAAATTACATGGAAGATTCATGTGGTTTGTCAAATATTACAACATTAAGTTTGTTTATTATACTAAACATACTCAGCGTATTTAGTTTGTTATACTGGCGGTCTGTATGATTGTTAAAAAAAATAATGACCAAACTATCTTTTGGTAATAAACGAAGATAATGGAATACACATGTAAACACATGTAATAAGTGTCAAACTACATGGACCATCTGTGTTAATTAATAAGATTATTTTCCTCTTTTATCCATTTTTTTACACCAACTGAAAACCCACCACAACCAGCAACATCTTGCGATCTTACATAGTTGCGGAGATGCTCACCTCATTTTCACTCTTTCTTTGTAACCACCTTTGGTCGCACAATGACAGATGTACTTTTCAAAAATTAATTTGAATAAAAGCACACAACTAATTCAAACGATCTCAATAAAAACCATTCCATTAAAGGATATGTAACACCTCAATATTTAAAACAATATTTAAATAACATTTCATGCCAAAATACGCAACAATGTATCGGTGTCAAATACCGGCTTTACAAAAATGAAAAGGTTTCTTGTTTGAGATTATCAGAGTATACAAAAACAGTGTTACAAATTATATCTTAGCCATTGGATAAGGACTCTAATCATCAACACCGAGCTAATCTCAACAATGCCTCTTCTAAACGGGCCTCCTAGATCTTCGATCCCAAACCTGAGTACATAGCAAAACACAAACATAGTACGTGAAACAAAATTGCCTCGTGAGATACATGGGTTTTATACCCGATAAACAACTAGTCACATAATATCACTTAAATTAAAATAATATTATTAAATTCATAATGGGTCACTTTCTTTCATTCATCATTGGCCAATGTCAATATAATCAGAATGCCTCCAATCTATCAAGTCCGTCATTTCCACGGTAACCGGAATGCCTCCAATCTACCGGGACTGATAGATGTGTGTAATTGGAATGCATCCAATCTACCACTAACCTTAAGGTACCGTAATAAGCGAAATGCCTCAGATCTATCACGACCCCGGAACATCATCATTATCATTATTTGTCAAACATCATCATGAGCTTATAGCCCCATCATTTCTCAATCCATCAATCAATTCATCATCACATAGGCAATTCATCATAAATCTCATAAATAACTAAATTACTTATAAACTCGATAAAACATTTAATCATAAAACATTTCCTAACTATGTACTCGGTTTTGAAAGTTTACATGTACTTACCTTAGTCAATCTTAACCAAAGATGTGTCCCTTGAACACAAATGTCACTTCTCAAGACTTGAAAACCTCAAGTTCTTCAACCAATGACCTAATATCAAAACCAATACAATGGTTTACATCAAACATCAATAATAACTACATATTCCATGGCTAGTTAACTACTAGCATCATTTCCCCCCAAGTTACCAAACCCTAATTCCATAAATCTCCATATTATCATAGATCAATATTATGAACACATTTTCCTTGTTAAAGTACCATATATCTAAGCTATACAACTTCCATTTAACCATTAAAGCAACAACCCAAAACTAGGGTTTGAGATTCAAGCTTTCCCTAGTTGAATCCAAGGCTTAAAACCCAAGAGAAGTGAAGATTTACCTTTAATCTTCAACTAGGAGCAAGAATCCACAAGATTTGTTGAAGATCTAGCTCCAATCGCCACTTTGCACTCAAAATACGCACACACAAATTAGGGAGAGAATTCTAGGGTTTAGTATCTGCATTTATGACAAAAATCCTGTATTTAATGTTGGCTGCAAGAGTTCAAGCCGTGAACCCCAAAAGTTCGCGCCGCGAACTACGAAAACATGCTTTTCTCGCGTCGAGAACTGGGTCGGGAACTCTTCACGTTTGAACACCAAAATCTATGCCTCATCCTTACGAACGCGAACAAGAGTTCACGTCGCGAACTCTCTATGCAGCCCAGGCTGCAATTTTTCCTTCTTCGTTTCGACCCGGATTCGTTCTTAACCATATCAAACGATGTTCGAATGACACGAAACCAATTTCTACGTGTTTTAAATGATTTATCCATAATTGTCATACTTTTACATAATTTTTTTATTTACAAAAAAATTGGGTCGTTACAACTATCTACCCCTTAAGAAGATTTCGTCCTCGGAATCTCATCATAGTTTATGAAGTTCGGGTATCTTTTCCGAATCTCATCCTTGACTTCACAAGTCAAATTCGATCCAAGGGAATGCTTCCACTTGACCAACACCAACTCAATCTCTTTATTCCGAAGCTTCTTGGTCTTTGTCTCTAGTATGGCTTCGGGTTCTTCAATCAACCGATTCGGGGCATTAACCCGCAACTCTTGTAATGGAATTATATTTTCAACTTCACCCACGAACTTCTTCAAATAAATTACATTAAACGTATCGTGAACACCTTGAAGTTCGGGTGGAAGTTCCAACTTAAATGCTTGGAGGCCAATCCGTTTTAAAATCTTAAACGGGCGAACATACCTTGGGCTCAATTTACCCTTCTTTCCAAACCGCATTACGCCTTTCCAAGGCGATACTTTCAACATTACCATGTCACCAACGTCTAAATCATATGGTCTCTTTTTCAAACCCGAGTAACTTCGTTGTCGGTCTTGTGCGGCTTTCATATTGGCTTGGACTATTCCAGTCTTTTCGTTTGTCACTTTCACAATTTCTCGACCCGTGAGTCTCGTCTCACCCGCTTCAAGCCAACACGAAGGAGTCCTACATTTCCTCTCATACAACGCCTCATAAGGAGGCGTTTTAATACTCGAGTGATAACTATTGTTGTAGGAGAACTCGACTAATGGTAAATGTTCATCTCATTTACCTCAACAATCCAACACACAAGATCTTAACATATCTTCAACCATTTGAATAGTTCTTTCACTTTGACCGCCGGTTTGCGGGTGGTAGGCCGTACTCAACCACAATTTTGTTCCGAACTCTTCTTGCAACGATCTCTAAAACTTCGAGGTGAACCTCGCATCTCTATCGGATACACAATTTCCCGCGTGGTACACAATTTTACAATTGTAATCATTTATTAATTCGATCCATCTTCTTTACCTCATATTTAAATCTTTTTGAGTAAAAAACATATTGAAGACTTTTGTGATCCGTATACAACGTACACCTTGTGCCATATAAATAGTGTCTCCACAACTTTAAAGCAAACACTATCGCCGCCAATTCCAAATCATGTATCGTGTACCTCGTTTCCGCATCTTTTAATTGTCTCGAGGCATATGCAATCAGCTTTCCTCGTTGCATCAAAACACAACCCAAACCTTTATTCGAAGCATCACTATAAACCACAAAATCTTCCATACCTTCGAGTAGTGTGAGAATCGGGGCGTTACACAACCTTTCCTTCAATAAGGCGAAGGCCTTTTCTTGCTTTTCTTCCCACACAAACTTACTTCTCTTTCAGGTCAACAAAGTGAGTGGAGTCACCACTCGGGAAAAGTCTTGAATAAATCGGCGATAATACCCGGCAAGCCCAAGAAAACTTCTCACTTCGGTCGGCGTTCGAGGAGGTTCCCACTTCATAACCGCTTCAATCTTTGACGGGTCAACCTTGATTACTTCTCGTGACACAACATGACAAAGGAATTGGACTTCTCGAATCCAAAATTCACACTTGGAAAACTTTGCATATAATTCTCCCGTTGTAGTACTTCTAACGTTTGCCTTAGGTGACTTTCATGTTCTTATTCGGTGTTTGAATAAATGAGAATATCATCGATGAATACAATGAGAAACTTATCGATGAATGGTTTACAAACCCGATTCATAAGATCCATAAAAAGGGTTGGTGCATTAGTCTACCCAAACGACATCACCAAGAACTCGTAATGCCCATAACATGTACGAAACACCGTCTTCTCGGTGTCTCCTTCTTTCACTCGAACTTGATGGTAACCCGATCTCAAATCGATCTTTGAGAAATAATCGGCCCCTTGAAGTTGATCAAACAAATCGTCGATCCTAGGCAACGGATATCGATTCTTAATAGTCATCTTATTCAGTTCTCAGTAATCGATGTACACCCTCATCGAACCATCTTTCTTTTTAACAAACAATACGAGTGCACCCCATGGAGATGAACTAGGACGAATAAATCCCTTATCGAAAAATTCTTGCAATTGTAAGTGGTGTCGTTTTTCGCAATACACATAAACCTTTTCATTATCGGAAGTCTTAATCGAGACTATCTTTTTCCCACATAATATTTTTGGTTGATGGTTGCCCAACCAATCCATACCAATAACTACATCAAACCCCGCAATTCCCATAGGCAACAAATTTACTTTAAACTTTTTCCCGTCTATTTCTAGCTCACAATTTCGATACATATGTTGAACTACGGAGGTTTTACCATCCGCAATTTCAATATCATAGATATCATCAAGAAGTTCTAAGGGCACATTTAAATTCACAACAAAATCATGCGACATAAAAGAATAAGTAGCACCCGAGTCAAATAAGATCCGGGCGGGAATAGAGTTAACGAATAGGTTACCTGAAACGACATCGTGGACTTCCTTGGCTTCATATCGAGTGAGTTGGAAGACTCGTCCTTTGACCTTTGTCGGTTCCGCTTTCTTTTGTGCGGTCGACACCATCGTCTCGTTTACCTTCTTCGGGCAAGAATTACTATAATGCCCTTTTTCGTGACACGAATAGCATTCGATTTCATCCAAAGTCTTGGCCTGGCAATCCCTTGCATTATGCCCTATCCTTCCACATTTGAAACAAGCTTTCGAGTCCGCCAAACATTTACCCTTGTGGTCCTTGCCACATTTCTTACACATGCCCACGCTTGATTGCTTAGAAAAGGTCGGGGTGAACTTTCCCTTCTTCACCGATCCCGAGCTTCCCTCAAACTTCCTCTTCTCAAACTTCGGCCTTTCATTGATCTTCCTTTGGCCCACCTCTTCAACATTCCTCGCCGCACTAATAGATTCATCTAGTGTGGCAACCCTTTTCACTTCCAACTCATACTCCCACGGGAGTGCATTAGCATAACGAACAATCCGGGACCTTTCATCCGGATACAACTTGATTACAAATGGGATCAATCCCGAGAACTTTTTAGTGTATTCATCTACACTCATTCCTTCTTTTTTTCGAGTGGACAAACTCTTCTTGAAGCCTTTCCAAGTTTCTTTCGGGGCAAAACTTTGCCTTCAACCACTTCACAAATTCATCCCAAGTCATTTTGTACACCGCCCTCTTTCCCAACGTTTCGTACATGGTGTCCCACCAAACGAGGGCTTCATCTTTCAACAACCGGGAGGCATAAATCACCATATCACCTTCGTTGCACTTACTAGCTTCAAGGACTTGTTCGGTCTCACGGATCCATCGGATCGTGACTTTCGGTTCGGAGCACCCATAGTAGTTATCGGGCTTAAAAGCCACAAAGTTCTTATACGTGAACCCCTTCCTTTCCCTCGGTTCGGGGTCACTTTCCTCTTCAGTTGAAGACCTTTCAGTTTGAGCAACGCTAGTTGACTTGCTTTTTGTGCGGGGTGGAGATTCCTCCCGCCTCTCACGCTCACTATGCTTATTGAGGATTCGGTTCACGTCATCATTCACGACATCCCTCATTTGGTTGAACATAGTTTGGAGATGTTCCACAGTTATCGGAGTAGGGGTATTCCTTTCAATACCCGAATTTTCCTCCCCATCTCGAGGTGGGGGACCGAACACCGAAGGGTTAACACGGTTCGAATCTTCTTCCTGATCTTGTGGACCTCTTCCACTTCTAGTTTGTACCACCATCTTACTATAATAAGACATCAATCATTTAGAAGTCAATTCATCAAAGTAACGGTAACATAGACAATTCCAATACCAAAACATGACTTATTCCATCAAGGTCAACCTTATTGAACCTATACTTAGGGTCTCAATAGTCAATTCATAGACATCCTATGGAACCTATGGTCCTACTAGCTCAGTTTAAGTCTAGGATGGTCAATTCAACCAAGTTCACTTAAACTATAGCTCTGATACCAAGTTGTAACACCTCAATTTTTAAAACAATATTCAAATAACATTTCATCCCAAAATACGCAACGATGTATCGGTGTCAAATACCGGCTTTACAAAAATGAAAAGGTGTTCTGTATGAGATTATCAGAGTATACAAAAACGGTGTTACAAATTATATCTTAGCCATAGGATAAGGACTCTAATCATCAATACCGAGCTAATCTCAACAAGGCCTCTTCTAAATAGGCCTCCTAGATCTTCGATCCCGAACTTGAGTACATAGCAAAACACAAACATAGTACGTGAGGCTAAATTGCCTCGTGAGATACATGGGTTTTAGACCTGATAAACAACTAGTCACATAATATCATTTAAATTAAAATAATATTATTAAATTCATAACGGGTCACTTTATTTCATTCATCATTAGCGAATGTCAAGATAATCGGAATGCCTCCGATCTATCAAGACTGTCATGTCCACGGTAATCGGAATGCCTCAAATCTACCGGGACTCATAGGTGTTGGGTAATTGAAATGCCTACAATCTACCACTAACCTTAAAGTACCGTAATAACCGAAATGCCTCCGATCTATCACGGCCCCCGGACATCATCATTATCATTATTTGTCAAACATCATCATCAGCTTATAGCCCCATCATTTGTCAATCCATCAATCAATTCATCATAATATAAGCAATTCATCATAAATCTCATAAATAATTAAATTACTTATAGACTCGATAAAACATATAATCATAAAACATTTCCTAACTATGTACTCAGTTTTGAAAGTTCACATGTACTCACCTTAGCCAAGCTTAACCAATGATGTGTCCCTTGAACACAAATGTCACTTCTCAAGACTTGAAAACTCTAGCTCTTCAACCAATGACCTAATACCAAAACCAGTACAATGGTTTACATCAAACATCAATAATAACTACATATTCCATGGCTAGTTAACTACTAGCATCATTTTCCCCCAAGTTACCAAACCCTAATTCCATAAATCTCCATATTATCATAGATCCATATTATGAACACATTTTTCTTGTTAAAATACCATAGATATAAGTTTACAACTTACATCTAACCATTAAAGCAACAACCCAAAACTAGGGTTTGAGATTCAAGTTTTCCCTACTTGAATCCAAGGCTTTAAACCCAAGAGAAGTGAAGATTTACCTTTAATCTTCAACAAGGAGCAAGAATCCACAAGATTTGTTGAAGATCTAGCTCCAATCGCGACTTTGCACTCAAAATACGCACACACAAGTTGGGAGAGAATTCTAGGATTTAGTTTGTGCATTTATGACAAAAATCCCGTATTTAATGCTGGCTGCAATAGCTCACGCCGCGAACCCCAAAAGTTCGCGCCACGAACTACAAAAACACGCGTTTCTCGCGTCGGGAACTCTTCACGTTTAAATACCAAAATCTCTGCCTCATCCTTACGAACGCGAACAAGAGGTCGCGTCGCGAACTCTCTCTACAGTCCAGGCTGCATTTTTTCCTTCTTCGTTTCGACCCGGTTCGTTCTTAACCATATCAAATGATGTCCGAATGACACGAAACCAATTACTACGTGTTTTAAATGATTTATCCATAATTTTCATATTTATACATAATTTATTTATTTACAAAAAAATCATTTCGTTATATGATAGAATTGATTGCGATGTGAAAATTTGGTGTTTATGTTTTCGAGTTTGAGAAATGGAGAGAGAGAGAGAGATTTAAGAACAAGGGGAAGGTATGGCCGACAGAGAGTCACCGGCGTCGGTAATTCAAAGAAATTGAGATGAGATGAGATGATGTTTAATTGTTTATGATAATGGTGTATGATTGAGCATTGAAATCAAAGAGATAGAGGTGAGTGGTGAGTTTGAAGATGGTGGAAGAACAATGATAAAAAAAAAAAACAAAATCAATTAATAGGGTAAATTTTAGGGATGATCCATGTGGTTCACGAGTTACAACTTATTAAATGAGCAGTTCTTTATCTTTATTTATTAAATTTATTTTAATAGCTCTAGGGACAACAATGTAACAAATTACTACTTACACCAGAAACTGATGTCTAATTTAAACGAACTTAAATGACTGATAATGTAATAAGTGACATATGTACACCTTAAATGTAAATAAAAAGATTTTCATTTAAAAAGATGGGAAATTTCATGGTTCGTTAATTTTGTACTTGTATGAGTTTAGTGTTATATGAAGTGGATTTATACTTTGACCAAAAACTGATTAAAACGAAAAAAAAAGGTGATATGTATGTGGAATAATGATATCCTATGTAGAAAAATATTTATAATGGGTATCTTATTGTTGCACTAACTTGTTGCAAACACAAAAACGTCGCATGGATCTTGATGATGTAGATAGGTCGTTTCTTGTCATCTCGAGTTCTACAGACACAAGAGATGTCGCGTGGATCTTGATGATGTAGATAGGTTGTTTCTTGTCATCTCGAGTTTTACAGACATCAAACAACTCTTTAGGCAACGTGTCGTTATATACCACTTGTCAATTTGGACACGGAACTCCTCAAGTATCAGGTTAAGATGATAAAAGCAATAGATATGGAGCAGAGATAATATGTATTAGAGATAATATGTATTACTAGTGAGGTTAAAACTTCTACTTCCTCCGATTCAAAATAAATGACATACTTTGAGTTTCACAGATTTTTAGGAAAAAAAAAATATAATGATGATTAAATTAGATTAATTGAATGATTATTGGGAAATGAGTCCCACACCTTTTAAATAAAGTGTGGTTAATGATATTTAGGGCATGTTTGGGAAAGCTTATTAACGGGGCTTATGAGCTTATTAGCTTATTAAGCTCAAATACGCTTGAAATTTTGAGCTTAATAATCTCATAAGCCCCGCTAATAAGCTTTCCTAAACATGGCCTTAAAAGTAAAAAAAGTAAGGGTAAAGAAGTCATTTCACTTTGTTAAAGTAGATAGTTAGTGAGTGTAGGTCCTACTATTTTTTTGCCAAATAAGTGAGAAGGGAAGAACAAATTGACCGAAGTACCCCCATGTGCATCACACGTGATGCCACTTAACGTGAAAAATAATCGGCCATTTTCGTAAAAGACCATCGGTGAAAAACCTTTCAGGAATAAGGACCATCAGTGTAATTTTTGAAACTAAAGGACCATTGGTGAAATTTGTTATAAACTTAAAGGACCATTCGTGTAATTTACTCTAGAGAAATGAGAAGGGAATATGAAATGACCAAAATACCCCCACGTGCATCACACGTGAGGTCACTTAACGTGAAAAGTAAACGATCATTTTCATAAAGGACCATCGGTGAAAAACCTTTCAGAAATAAGGACCATGCCAAGGCAACATTGGAACCTTCAGGCTGGGGCATATGTATAAGTGTTGGAGCATAGCGATAGAGGGCTTCAATTCAAATGGGGTCATTTTCATTGTGGAGTTGCAAGTCTATTGTTCTCTTTCCGAATTAGGTGAAACAAAACTTCAAACAAAGAGCAGTGTAATTTTTGAAACTAAAGAACTATTGGTGAAATTTGTTACAAACCTAAGGGACCATCTGCGTAATTAACTCAACTTAAAATTAACGATTTTATCAAAGATCTAAATACCCATCAAATAACATTTAACATGTTATATTTTGAATTTAAACTTATAGTTAAATTTATACAATAACAATCATAATTTAAATCAAATCTTATTAACTATATAATATTTACCTTTAGATGAACAATGACTTTTGTCTTTTAGTGTTTTTTCGGTATTTATTGGTTATAGGCGGGGTTAATTCACAGTTGTGATTCTGTCCGAGTGGCTGTGGTTGTATACTCTTGAACAAGAGGTACCAGATTCGAATCTTGGTCGTTAATTTTACTTTTTCCCCTTATAAAATAACTTAAATTACAATTTACACGTCTGAACTTTAAATTTGCTTAAATTACAATTTTTACCCTTTACTTTCATATTCAATCTCTATATTTTTTCCCTAAAATAATGGTATACTCACATATCATTTTTATTTCTATATAAAATTAATGAATCTACTTATTTTTAACTAACTTAATCATTTTTTTAGTTTCTAAACATATAAAATAATCCATATGTCAATTCAATTTATCTAATTTTTCTTTTAAAGAAAAATAAGTATTTTATGGTTCAACCGGTCGGTTCAACCAAATTTCTATGTCCAACCGATCAGTTCCGACTAAACTATAACCATCTTGTTAACCGACTCATTTCAATTGACTACCTTCCCATTTTCCGATTCAACTAAGATCGATGCTAACCCTAAAACCAACTGACGTCTTCAATTTTTGCTACATTAGGGTCACGTCATCTGACACTCCAACTGACACACTCATGCCAACCTTACCGATTTTCTATTCAATTGTTTGGAACATACCATCATAAAACATATATACACAAAATAACAAATACCTTATTAAAATACCTCTTGGCCCATCAATTTCGTCCCTCATTGTTTCAGATGTCTGAAGTGAAGAGCTCTCTCTCTCTCCAACCAACTTCATAGTGCCAATGGAAGGAAAAAAATCGAAGAAGTCTAAAGTAAAAAACCGAAAGTATAAACCGATGGTTGTATTGGCACTAATCTAATATGACCAGTCGGTTCAATTGAAATTTTAAATAGTAATGGCATTGGTGTCTATAAATGTGTTTACCCATTTGTTCATGACAAGTGTCTAAATTAAAGGATGATATGAGGAAACAAAATTAATGAATTATACATGTCAAGCTTAAAAGTGAGTAGACATGTGAATAGGATGAAAATATAGGAAGAAATATCCTTTATCTATTTTAAAGAGTAAATTACACGGAAGGTCCCTGTGGTATACCACTAATTACAACCTCGGTCTTTAAACTTCACTTATTAGACGGGACGTCCCTGGTGTATACACTTTGTTAGACCTAAGGTCCCTGCAACCCTTAAATTTTTTAAGAGACCAAAATATTCTTTTGGAATTTTGTAATAAAGTGAAGATGAGAGACTATGAACGTAATAAGTGATCAACCACATGGACCATCCGTGAAATTTTACTCTATTAATTGCTTTTTTTTCCTTTTCATCCGTATTCTTCCATCATATTCAAACTCACCACCTATCTCTATCCGTTTGAATTCAAACCTCAATCAATAACAATTGTCACTCATTTATTCATATTCTTCCATCATATTCAAACTCACCACCCACCTCTATCTTTTTGAATTCAAACATCAATCAATAACCATTATCGCCGCGCTACAAACCCCCCTGAAAAGTCGATCCATTCCCAAACCCTAATTTTGGTTGCCTTCTCCAGTTGTTCTACCGTCGATGATGTTCTAACAACCTGAATTGATTAAGACAATTAATGAATGTCGCCAGAGGAGTTATTTTTTGCACACGCATGTCATAGAACGTCACCAGCAACGGAAAAACTGGAAAAGGCAACTGAATGTAGGGGTTGAGGATGAATCGACTTATCAGGGAGTTCGGTGGCGCGACTATAGTGGTTGTTGAATTGAAGTTTGAATATAAAGAGTTAGAGGTGGGCGGTGAATCTGAATATGGTGGAAGAATATGGATAAAAGAGAAAAAAAAACAATTAATAGAGTAAAATTTCACAGATGGTCCTTGTGGTTTATTACATATATCTTCACTTTATTACAAAATTCCAAAAGGGTACTTTGGTCATTTAAAAAAATTTAAGGGCTGTAGGGACCTTGGGTGTGAAAAAATGTATACAACAGGGACGTCCAGTGTAATAAACGAAGTTCAAGGAATGAGATTGTAATTATGGTATACCATATGTACCTTCCATGTAATCTACCATATTATATATTTATATATATTATCAATTATCAATATATACATTTACCAAGTTTCATGAATAGTGGCAGGCTGAATTTTTTTTTTTTTAACTTACATGCCGCATTTTTTTGATTATACTCCCAAGTTCACGTGAATGCTAAAAAGAGAGCATACCTCATGAGCATACCTTACAAGTAGGATAAGCTTATAATTTAACATTTTCATACTTCAAAGACCTGTAAATTACTTTCACATTTGAATATCCCCAAACTAAACAAAATTAACAGAATTAGGAAAATTATTCAATAATAGTATTTTTAAATATTCCATATTGTTATCCATATAATAATAACAACCAATTTTATTTTTATTTTTTTATGAAATCATGTCTATTTGAGCATCTCAAGAGGCAATAAATGTATTATTAGGTGTATTTATATTATTAGTATTATCATTTATTGTTTCTTTTATACACAATTAGTTTAACGAGTTCCAAATTTCAAAATAAAAAATTATACAATGTTAATATTGTCATAAAAATCTTAGGTTGATATTAGTAACACACTCCTACACAAACTAAAACTAAAAGATACAAGTCTATATAACTTATGATAAAAACAAATTGGATACAATGGGCCAAATGTCGCGCATATAGCTTGACGTATAAAATTATGTAAATAATCTTTTAGGTATCGTGAAAAATTCCCCGCAAAAGAAACAACATAGAAATGCATCAAATCAATGAACAATTTTATTTCAATTCCCGAAAGTAGAATATAAGAACAAATTTGGCAATCACTAACACCATGACTCACAACTTTTCACAATCCGTAGGCTTAAAGTACACTTTATTATTGTCTAAATCAAAACCTACCATAAAATTCTGTTGAGCCAAGTTCCCGTAAACGCCTTGGCCCTTCACTGGTGCAAATGAGAAGCATATGACATCGTCTTCAGTAGGTACAAATACGTTATCTCTACCCAACTCCACATCCGCCCCTTCAAAATTCATCACGAATTTAGGCATTTTAGTGACTTCACCAGAATGATAACACAAATCCAATATCTTTTGCGGATCTTCGATTGTTTTGGCTTTAATAGCATCTTTAAGAGCCGTTAAGACTCTCTTGTACAATTGATGAGGCAACATTGTTAATGTAGTCCCGGAATCAACAATCATATTCCCTTTGCTTAACGGGTTTTTGGAGATGGATTTGTCGCTCATATTCACTCGGTTATTAGCGATACTAATAGCTTCCAATGTCACAGGATAAAATGTTTTTGGTCCTACTTGGACAATTGGAGTCGAAACCGCATTTCCAAAATCAATATCCCCAAATACCATTTTACTAGATAAACTTGACAAACCATCTGTAAAAGGATATGTAATCAAACAATATGAAAACCTAGCGGGCACGAAAGGGTGTAGTTGTGACGGTAGCGAGAAGTCGCCGCCACCAAGACCGACAATCCCACCTCGTGGCGGCGTGACACTACCAGCGCTACTAGACGCGCACCCGAAAATGATATTTGGTAGGACCATATCACCTATGGTGACACTTTCTCTAGCAACAACCCCTTTGCTGACACTTCCGTCGGCATAACTCTCATCAAACTGACAAGATCTCACTTTAGAGCAATTAGTTTTGAAAGGGGCAGTTATATCCTCACAAATCTTTGCTTTACAACCAAGGGGATTATAGGTGGAAGATGTCCTAGGGTTAAAAAGTGAACCCATGGTGTGATTATAACAATTTCTGCATGGGTTACATTGTATCCAAGATAAATCACTACCGGTATCCGCGATAGCCAGGACTTTATGTGGCGGATTTCCGAACGAAATGTTCAACAAATACTCACCATGATCCGGGATTATTTGGGTTTCGATACTACTTGGTTTGGATTGATTACATTTAGCATCAATTTGTTTGGCGCTAGTGAAAGAACGTCGCATTGCATGGCTAAGGCGTTGGGAAAAGGTCATAGAATGGTTGCAAAATGGAGATTCAATGGAATCACGATGAATGAGATCCATGGTAAACGTACGACCGGTGGTGGATGATGCCGGAGGAAAACCTCCGGTGCAAAAAATGACAAGTGCTATTTCTAGTGAAAGTGAAGAAGGTGCCATTGTATTCTTTTTCAATGAATATTGGTTTGTGTTTAAAACCATGGATTTCAAGCCATTTATATAGGGGAACTGACTTTAAATTTATGCGTTATGATATGGTAATTTCACCATGGTTTAATAGGAATACGACATTTTTGGAGGAATTTAAGTCAATAACGGTAAATAAATTAACAAATTACTATATATTCTATGAATAAGTACAAGGTTAATCTAAACAAAGAAGTGATCATTTATTAACTTTGATTAGTCATTCATGCATCACCCACTCATGCTTTAAACCTGTGAATAAATACAATGTGGTAAATCATACACAATTAAAATATGGGGTGTTGTACATACATACGGTTTATTGATATTATATATTTGTGAATCAATAGTGTACAATAAATTTAATTAATTATATAATGTATAAATCATCACTTATTTAACATTTATCAACTAATTAATTTATTCACCTAATAAGATATAGGTTTTTCTAATTTAACATTTTATAAAGATATAGGCTTATAGTCTAGTGTTAAAATGATCAAATCATGTCGCGAACAATTAGGATAAATAAGGTGTCGTATAAATTTTTTTTAAGCTTTTGCATTTCCTAAATTAAAATTTGCAGTTAATGGTTATTAATTCAACAAAAGTAAATATTACTTAGTTTTTATAAGGGTTGTAAACGAGTCTAGCCGGGCCCAAACTCGATTACATTCAAGTTTAGCTCGTTTAATTTTAGAGAGCTCAAGCTCGATTCGTTTCGAGCCTTATGTGTTGAGTTTGGGCTTGGCTCGACTAATCTCATTTAACCCCATTTAGAAGAAAGATAATTTTTTATTTAATTATAGTATTTAATATATGAGTTAAATATTTCACTTTTTTGTATTATATTATATAACTTGTAGACGTGACCCGCACGATGCTGCGGGGTTTCCATATGACGTCCAAAAAATTGATTAAATCAATAAATTTTTCAGTTGTACAACGTCTATTAATTTGCGAAAATGATCGAAACTCTTTATATCTTAACTGTATGTTGTAACGGGATATTAATACGTGTATTTTTACATGAACATAAAGCCCTTCTTTTTAGATTAATTTCGATTCACTAAATTTGTTTTAAAGTTAGTGGACATATTTACGTTATTTACCCTCGTTGAATTATAACAATTAAAGTATTACAACTTTCATGAACAGTGGCACCCTGGTGATTATTTTATTTTTTTACCTTAGCCGTCATTTGTTGACTTGAGTATAAGTCATTTGTTGACTTGAGTATAGATTGAAGATTCCATTTCCTTTCAAACAAAAGATGAACATTATATTCATTATATTACTATACTACAAATAAATTTATATACCTTTTATTTACAAGAATTTCATATTATATTGTATTATATTATATTATATATTTACTATACTACATTTAGCATCAATGATGAATAGTGAATTAATACTTTTTTTTTATTGTTGTTGACTTTTTTTACGAAGTATCACGCTTGACATGGAGTAGCTGCTGATCACATGCATGCTTTGGTTTATTTCTGAATATTATATTCTATAATTGATAATATATATTAACCTCAAATCTTATAATATATAATATTAACTTCTACAGTATTCAAATCTAGTGTAGGAGCTAATACTAATTTTCATTAAATAAAATACAATTATAATAAGGGAAATTGACTAATACGTTTACAAAAGATTGAAACAAACTAAATAAAACAAACTAGTACAAGGTTTTGGTTGAGTCTCGTGAAATTCAAGATCCCCTTAAAATAGATTCGTTTCTCTATTTCCCAGGGTAAAACAACCGAGTAGTTTTACACTACCGAATATAATCCAAGCCAGAACACTAACCGAAGTTAAGAGTGTTTTCTAAGGAGAGAAAGCTGTGATTTAGAAGAGAAGTGGGTGAAGGTGTGCCTACAAATGAGACCAAAGGTCTCTATTTATAGTGAAGAATGCCAAGTAATGTTTACTCAAAACATTAAATGCATTCAATTCTATTAAATAAGAAAACAAAACAGCAAACTGCATTTACTGCAGAACATTCGTAACTGCCTGCTCAAGTCAGTCCAGGAACTCAGTCCGGGAGGTCAGTATACGAACTCAGTATACGCAGGTCAGTATCAGACATCAGCTGCGCAGATCAGTATTGCAGTTCAGCGCTGGACTGCAGGAACTCAGTATTGGAAGGTCAGTATGAGACTGTCTGCTGGCAGGTCAGTATGAGACTGCAGTGTCGAAAAACTCAGTACCGAGGTGGTCGGTATTGACCAGTCAGTACAGAGGAGGTCAATATGAGACTGATTAGTACTGAGGCGGTTAGTACGAGCACACTGCAGTGTCGATGAGGTGCAAAAATTGACCCGCACGAGCCCGGAATTTCGGAGCTGCATTCGTGTCCGCAGGTCACTCGGGCGTACACGAGTTCAAGCCATTTCGGGCAACTCAGTCCAACAATCCCCCCACATGAATAGAGATCGATTGAAAACACCATAAAACATCGATAAATGTTCAACATTTAAGTCTTGCAAAGGATAGGTAGGTGTTAGCCTTTGAACCCTCCCTTGAGAAGCACACTTAGTCTCCTAGCAGTCAGTAGACGCGATGTCCTTGAACTGAATCCGCCTTTTGTGTAGACGACAGTATACATTCTCACAAGACTCCCCTAACTTGTTCATATCCTCTTATCGTGCCCGTCTTGGTCATGGACACTGCCTGGTTCTACGAGAGCTACTAAGAATTGTGCCCAACAATTCCATTCGAAGCGACCCCACTTCTCCCTCACATAGGTGATTCTCTACCACGAACCATTAAAAGCCATAGTGCTTATCCTCATTGTCACTGAACTAGGAATGCACTAGGAAGTAGTAAAATGTACTCCCTTTAAGAATGTTTGGAGGAATTCCGTTACCCCCACAGTGACATCCCTTCATTTATACAATTAGGTTGTCCTATTGAACCTAGATCTTGGGATCTCCAGTCAACTAGGTTAGGTTTCCTTCGCATAAACTTTCATTCCAAGGGCTTTAGTCCCATTCCATAACTAACTCTCTACTTAAGCCTTTTTTCATCAGGCGGATCCGCAATGTTATCATTTAACTTTTATAGTCAATCATGATAACTTCACTTGAGAGTAGTTGTCATATCATATTATGTCTTACTATTATACATTGTACACTTAACTAATGTAAATGTAAGACAATAATATATACCAATATATACATCAATTATTTGGAATATCTTCCTTAATTAATGTAATTTTCTATTAAGATGAATTAATACCTTAACAAGGTACCCCCACATTCGTAAGTATTTATTAGACGATTTTCTTTCAAACCAAAATTCATACGATGTTTCATCTTATCCTCACGGGTTATCTTATATAAAAGATAAGTAGTCGACACACGACTTACCCCCATACAAATTAATGTATCAATTACTTCATATTTACTTTTCTCTAAAGTAAAGTTACACTCTTTCGTGTACATCAAGGAGTTTTGGTTATTTCTTTCAACCAAATGGAAGAATGAATTCGTTACACTTGTAAGTTTGAATCGACATGGAATGTTTCTATGCATTTAAATAAAAGAAGACTTTGGATTAAAAAATCATGATAATAAGACTTTGAATTAAATAACACAAGAATAATAAATATAATAATGTTTTATTCATGATAAAGTTTTATTCAAAATGATCATTCATTTAAACGACATTTAATTTAAACATACCGTTAAGGGCATAGCCCTTTCCCACAAACATTCCACTTTTTGTTAACACAAATTTGTCCGATTCAAACACTAAACGAAAACCAAACTTGTTCAACAACCACTCGGAAACAAGATTCTTACGAATCTCCGGCACATAGAACACATTGCTAAACACAAGTTCTTTTCCCGAGGTCATCTTTAAGACCGCTTTTCCTTCTCCTTTCACATCGGCCGTCGCCGCATTCCCCATAAACAACTTTTCACCATTGTCAACCTCTTTGAACGTGGTGAAGCGGGCTCGCTCAAAACAAACATGACGGGTAGCACCCGTATCAACGAACCAACCACCATCATTAGTTCCTACCAAGTTCACTTCCGAGATCATTGCCGTGATATCGGATATCATTGCCACAAGTTACATATGTTCATCACTATGCTCCACCACATTGACTTCATGTGCATTTTCCCGTTTCGGTTGCTTACATTCCGTAGCCCTATGACCCTTTTGGTCACAGTTGTAGCACGTACCATTGAACTTGTGGAATTTCTTTTTCACAATCCCATCTTTTGGTTTCAAATGACCATTCTTGTTCTTGACCACATATTTGCCTTTGTTTCTCCTAGAAGATTCCCCATTCTCAACAACATTAGTTTTTGCCGACTCGGGCAAGTAACTAATCTTTTGAGCAACTTTATTGTCTACTTCAATACGAAGACGAACAATAAGATCTTCGATGGACATTTCCTTTCGCTTATGCTTAAGGTAATTTTTGAAGTCCAACCAACTAGGAGGTAACTTTTCAATAATAGCCGCGACTTGGAAGGTCTCACTAAGCACCATTCCTTCGGCATGTATGTCATGTAACAACACTTGAAATTCTTGCACTTGACTCATTACGGTTTTTGAGTCAATCATCTTGAAGTCCAAGAACCGGGCAACGACAAATTTCTTTGTTCCGGCATCTTTGGTCTTGTATTTGCGATCTAACGACTCCCATAAGAATTTGGACGTCGTTATTTTGCAATACACGTTGTACAAAGAATCAATCAAGCCGTTCAAGACATAATTTCGGCAAATGTAATCCGAAAGCTTCCATGCATCTACCGCGTTCACGGATTGAACATCGGTCTCCCCATCAACGATCGTAGGAGCGGATTCGGTCAAGAACCTTGCAAGGTTTAAAGTGGTCAAGTAGAAGAACATTTTTTGTTGCCATCTTTTAAAGTTCAAACCATTGAACTTTTCGGGCCTTTCGGCATGGTTGGCGACGGTGTTCACGGCTACTTGGGTTCCAACCAAAGGAATAGCATTCACAATAGGTGGAGTCAACACGTTGGATGCCGGCGGCGTATCCATTCCACTTTCCATATTTCAACTGAAAAGTACAAATTAGACAAATTAGTCTTAATCCAAAATTATATCAGTTTCTCAAATACAACTAGCTAAAAGATATATTTCAAGTAACATCCTCTTAGGAATCAACTCAAGAAGTCAAAGAATATCTTGTATCTTTTCAACTATTGTAACTTACGAAACTTTAAAACTATCAACCACAAGTTTCATAAGAAACTCCAAAAATTCTCAACTTTGAAAGCAAAATTCTAGATGCCAAAGCAATCCATAGATAAAAATCCAGAAGAATTTTAGCTTTTCACAAGTATGAGAAAATCAAGTAGCCAAAGCAAACTTGATTACCAAAAATTTTAAATCCAAAATTGTTTTAAAACAATATATCAAGTTGTTTAAAATCAAACTTTAAAAACTTGATATAATAAACTTTAAATCCAAAAATTTGATTTAACAATTTAACCAAAACAAAATTGGAAATTTTCTTTTTCTAAAAACTCAATTGAACCTTTTTGTTCTATAAAACGTTTCAATCACCACTTTTTCCGAATCTATGCTATTAACGAGCAAAATCCGAAAAAAAAAATGTAGTTTCCAACCAGTATTAGCTTAGAGAGGAAAAATCTATTTTAAGTTTGTAGGAGCTAATACCAATTTTCATTAAATAAAATACAATTACAATAAGGGAAATTGACTAATACGTTTACAAAAGATTGAAACAAACTAAATAGAACAAACTAGTATAAGGTTTTGGTTGAGTCTCGTGAAATTCACGATCCCCTTAAAATAGATTCGTTGTCTATTTCCAAGGGTAAAACAACCGAGTAGTTTTACACTACCGAATATAATCCAAGCCAGAACACTAACCGAAGTTAAGACTGTTTTCTAAGGAGAGAAAGCTGTGATTTAGAAGAGAAGTGGGTGAAGGTGTGTCTACAAATGAGACCCAAGGTCTCTATTTATAGTGAAGAATGCCAAGCAATATTTACTCAAAACATTAAATGCATTCAATTCTATTAAACAAGAAAACAAAACAGCAAACTGCATTTACTGCAGAAAATTTGTAACTGGATGCTCAAGTCAGTCCAGGAACTCACTCCGGGAGGTCAGTATACGAACTCAATATACGCAGGTCACTATTGGAAGTCAGTATACGCAGGTCAGTATCAGACATCAGCTGCGCAGATCAGGTACTGCAGTTCAGCGCTGGACTGCAGGAACTCAGTATTGGAAGGTCAGTATGAGACTGCCTGCTGCGCAGGTCAGTATGAGACTGCAGTGTCGAAAAACTTAGTACCGAGGTGGTCGGTATTGACCAGTCAGTACAGAGGAGGTCAGTATGAGACTGATCAGTACTGAGGCGGTCAGTACGAGCACACTGCAGTGTCGATAAGGTGCAAAAATTGACCCGCACGATCCCGGAATTTCGGAGCTGCATTCGTGTCCGCAGATCGCTCGGGCGTACACGAGTTCAAGCCATTTCGGGCAACTCAGTCCAAATTATTTGCACCCCCCCCCCCCCCCCCCCCCCCCCGTGGGGGGTTGGCGTGGTGGAACGGTGGGAGGAAGCACGGGAGAGAACGGGCGTGGAGGGTGGACGAATTTGTGAAGATAGCCGTTGGACAACGGCTATATAGCCGTTACAATTAAAAAAAACTTTTTTTTAAATTATTTACCTATATATATTACACACTTTCACTCATTTTACACACACAATTAACCCATTTTACTCTCTACAAACTCCTATCTTCATACCCAACCAACAACCCTCTACTTATAATGGATCCACACAACAACTCTCCACAAACACCCAACCAACCTTCGCAACAAAATATACTATCGAACCTTGGATTTGGTAGCTACGAGCCGTATGTCAACATCCTAAGTTCCGGTGTTGTCCCACCTCCACAACTTTATCCACAAACCGCACCTCAATTTCAACTCCCTCAATTTCAACAACCCCAATATTCATAAAATGTATCTCAATTTGCACCCACCGGCCAATATTTTCAACAACAAGAAATTCATCAACAAACCCAAACACAAGAACGACAAGCGGAGGGGAGCAAGCGAAAGGGGAAAGCGAAAGGGAAAGGGAAAAGGAAAGAAAAAGAGGTTGTTGAAGACGTTGGGGAAGAAGATGTGGAAGAAGACACACAACTTCCATGGACGGAAAAGGAGGAACTTGCGTTGTGCCGAGCTTGGTGTGCGACTTTTAAAAACGAGAAGGACGGGAATGGCATGAGAATTAAAAACTATTGGGAAGCCATTCTTTCTAAATTTCATAACTTCCTGGGAGTCGCGCCATACCGAAAAGACAATAGTCTTAGTTGCAAATGGCGTGACATAAACAACAAGGTTACAAAATTCAATGGTATATACAACAAACTCTCGTCGGAAAGAAGTAGCGGAATGGCTGCGTTTGATGTTATGGACGCCGCCAAGAAACAATACAAAGTTGAAAAAAAGGGTCATGCTTTTGAGCTAGATCGACATTGGTTGATTTTAAAAGAGGATCCAAAATGGATCGGCACAATTACTAAAGATCAACAACAATCGAAGCGCTCAAAAAGTTCACAATCGGTTGACGTTTCTGATGGTCGTTCTCGTGTCGACCTTAATGCAGGGGACGATGAATTTCCCGATGACCTATTCGACGACATTGATGAAACCCCAACTCCTCTTGAACGACCAATTGGAAGAGACAAGGCTAAACGAGCGGGTAGGCATGCGGCGGAAAAGGAAGCGAAGAGCAAGCATAGGGAAGACATTCAAAAACGATTAAACGAGCACTTTGAGGCAACGAAAGAGCGCGTAGAGATGCGTCGTCAACAAGTTCAACTGGAACAAGAACGACGTCAGCAAGAGAGGGAGAAAGATGAAAGAGATAGGGCGCTTGCAACCGAACAAAGAATGATCAATAATTTGAATATATTGAGTATGCAACCGCCGCCAGGCATGCCGCAAGAAGATCTTCAACATTTCCTAGCCGCGAAGGAAAGGGCTCGAAAAGCCATGAGCGATTTAGGATTGTAGTTTTTTTATTTTAAGTATTCTTAATTTTAAGTATTTGTATTTTTAATTTTAAGTATTTGTATTTTTAATTTAATATATTGTTATTTTAATTTTAATGGAAGTTTAATATTATGTTTAAAAAATAAATGGAAAAGAAATGATGAGATGGAAAATAAAATGGTGTGGTGTGGTATGGTGGGTATTTCCACCAAATGATGTGGTGTGGTGGTGATATGGTGTATGAGGTGGCGATGATGTGACGGAAAAGGGCACCACCACATGTGATGCCCATACCCACTAGCCTTAGACTACTCCCATTGGTTATAATGGGATTGGGTCACCACATTTTAATAATGGAAAAAAATGGAGAGGGTCACCAAAAGGGGGTGACCTAGGTCACCGTAGAAGACCAGGTCACCACAGGAGGCCACCAACTTTTTTATATTTTTTAATGAACTTTTTTGTACTTTTTAATGATTTATAGATAATTTGTAATTTTTTAATTGGTGGTTGGTTAGAATTGGGTTGGGTTGCTAATGGGGGTAGAAAATTAGATTGGATTGGCTTGGGTAGGTGGAGGAGAGAGAAATTATTTTTTATTAAAAAAATTAAGTTGGGTTGGGTTGATAATGGTGATAGTCTTACAACTTACAATTTGGTAAAAAAAAGTCAAACCTCTGTCATTCTCGATCTCTCCGTTTTTAGCTTTTATATTTTTGAGAATTTTGAAAAACAACTGAATCATCTCCTTGTTTCTCTCTGAGAAATTATCGGATCATATATAAATCTCCAACTTTCTCAAATTACAATCATTTTTATGATTTTTTTGCCTTTGGAAATCGAAATTTGTTGCCCAACGGAAAAATGAGTACAGGGGAGCTTCTCAATGTCGAACCTTTAGAGCTCAAATTTCCATTTAAGTTTTCCGATCTCATCACCGATCTAATTCGTTTTTACTTTTTCTTCGTGTTAATTTCATTTCCTTTTATTTCCTTGATGTTTTAGTTGAATTGAAGAAACAGATCTCTTGTTCGATTCAATTGTTGAATAAAACCGAGAATCATGTAGCTTTTAAGGTAAATGCTGTTAATTTCTAATATCGTTATGATCGAAAATTTGGATTTGCGATTTTTTATTTTAGAAATGGAGAAGGATTTGTATAGTTTATGTTTCGTGTTTATTGAGATTTCAAATATAGGTGTGTTTGTATGCGATCATGATCTGAGTTTTTAGAAAATGGATTAGGTTTTGTACAATCCTGATGGAAAATTTTCAGGTGAAAACAACGAATCCGAAGAAGTACTGTGTTCGTCCGAACACAGGAGTAGTTTTGCCTCGATCAACATGTGATGTAACAGGTGCATTCTCTCATAAGCTTTATCATTAAATTATGTGCGATTTGTTGATGTGGAATCCTATAAGAATCAGACTTTGATCCAGTTTGTTTGGCTTTTTTGGTGAATTCACAATTATCAAACTTGAGATTCAATTTGATTAAATTGGGCCCATACTTTTTAAGAAATAAGAACAAAGCATGTGGGATCCAGTAACTTTTTGAGTGATTGGTTTTTGGGACATTGTAATTGGCATTTCGTTGAAAAGTGATCATATTTCTTTTGAAAATGTCAAAAAAGAAAGAAGAAAAAAAAAAGCTTTGGCAATATAATCATGCATTTGTAACTTTTAGCTAGTTAGATTCTTAGAGAACTATGCTATAAAATTCATCTTATGAAAAAGGTGATACATTTTAGATGTATATTTTCGATTAAAATGCAGATATTTTTGTTTTGCTGCATGTTGGTTAAATTTCTGGTTTTACTGCAGTAACAATGCAAGCTCAGAAGGAAGCTCCTGCTGACTTGCAATGCAAGGATAAGTTTCTGCTTCAGAGTGTTGTTGCAACACCAGGAGTAGCCTCCAAGGACGTTACTCCCGAAATGGTATCATTGCAAAACTATATACTTACAATATTAACAATAATAATAATAATTATAATAATAATAATAATCAAAACTTTTATGGTGGTTTTGAGTTTACAGTTTAGCAAGGAACCGGGGCGTGTTGTGGAAGAGTGCAAATTGAAAGTGATATATCTTCCTCCACCCCAACCACCTTCACCTGTTCTTGAAGAACCCGATGAAGGCCCTTCACCAAAGGTGTCATTTGATAATCCCAAACTTAATGAATCCGCGGTTAGTTTATATTTATTTATTTATTTATTATTATTATTTTGTTAAATAGTTTATTGCATTGGTCATGTAATAATGTGCTGCTTCTTGTTCACGCTTGCAGTTTGCAAAACAATATGCGGATTCTGATGACAAATCTTCAGAGGTGAGTTGATTTTTTATGTGTAAATTGTTTATTTTAGGTGCATTTGTTTTTTGGCAAAAGGTCTGCGTGGTATCTTTTGTCTTTGCGGCGCAGACCACGCGCAAAAAAAGGCTCGCATAGATGTGGTCCGCAGACCGCAGATCTTTTTGCTCTGAAAAAACAAACAGCACCTTAGTATCCAACAAATATTGTCCACCTTTAGTTTCTTGAAATTCAAATATACATATTTTAAATGTTATATTGACTCTGAAGGCTAACACGAATTTGGTTATTATAATTAATAATGCTTTGCTTTTGTTGCCTTTATGTTGTGTATTTTAAAAGAAAATGTGTCAGTTTCTCAAGTGTTTATTTACACACACACACACATACGTATATATATAATTACTTTTTCTGTCCCATAAATTTGCAACTCTAAGAGGAATAAAGATTGCATGTTGATCGTGTTTTGGTAGTTGAGTTGCTTAAGATTCTACTCTAAAAACATTGATGAATTTGCAGGCAAGATCTCTTATTTCAAAGTTGACCGACGAGAAGAATGCTGCTATTCAACAAAGCAACAAAATTCGTCAAGAAATGGTGAGCCTTGAAATAATTATGACAAAATGGGTCTTTTTGCCACGGGTCCAAACGGAACCACAAATGCATCATAACAAATACTAAAAATGTTTTTCTTTGTGCTTGGTAGGAAATCTTGATGCGTGGAGTCAACAAAAGTCAAGGGGGTGGTGTGTCAATCGTAGTTGTTATGGTTATTGGTTTGATCGGTCTACTTTTGGGCTATCTCATGAAGTGATAACTAATTATTGCTGGACCTCAAATTCCTTTTTTCCTTAAATTTGTCAAAATTAATTGTAGAAAAGAGAACAAATTGATGTTTTACAATTATATACCCTTGGCATACATAGTCTATTGGGGTTAGAAGAGAACCTTAATGTTTTGTAGCTAGAGCTCTGTCTATTTGATATTATTTCAATTTTATTTACATTATCATTTATTATATTTTCTTTCCAGTAAGATGTGAAAACTATTGAAAATAACTAGTTAAGTATGCATGTGTGATGTGACAAAATGGAAGTGTTGGTTGAGGACAACAAGAACACCCACATTGGGATACATTGACATGTTCAAATTATTTTTTTAAGGGACCCGCATTTGCACTACATATCGATAAGAGAAGTGATTTTTACACAACAAAAACTATTCTACACACCACAATAATTCTCTCATAGTACTTATAGTTTGTTTTATATGTTATACATGATGTAGAAATCACCTCTTGATTGATAATGGTTGTTGCGAGTATCTAATCAAATTGTTATGAGAAAACACATGTTTGTAGCATTTCCATGTACAAAGATGGCGAGCTGAAACTGCAGAAAATCTAGAAGCGAGACAAGAATTGACTTTGACTTGTTAATCGATTGTGAGAAGCGAGGGTCGTGAGCCGAGATCGCTACTCCTGTGTGTGTAAATGAGTTTTGGATAAGGGTGGTGAGTTTTACACCACATATTTTAACTTATACACCACATTAATTGTTTTATATATTTGTACAATTTGCAGTAATACTTCTACAATATGGTACAAGTATTAAAAAAATATGGTGCACAAATTAATTTCCTTTGAATAAGTTCCGAACTCGCGGTTTAGCAATATAATCCATGTGAAACCATTGTTAGTCCTCATATAGTAACTAAAAAAAGGGGGAAATTGTTTTGTTACATCACATACTGTTCTTGAAAGTTTAGCATATGGTACAAACCTTTGCCATGTAAGATGTCTAGAATTCTTACTCTTTAAGTTATAAATAACATCTATATGGAGTTCGATTTTATCTTTTTGTAAAGGTGTGACGAGCAAGGTTAGATGGAGTTCGGGATGACCCAAAAACACTTTTTCCGCATTTTTAATAACTAGCTCATACAATAAAAATCTAAATCTTCGAATAAAGCAATTTATGACATTAAAAATACACATGGGATTATTTACCCATATGACTTATTCATGTTTAAGGTTACTTATTTGTCCAACCCACTTGAGATTAAAGTAATCCAAATCGACCCATTCATTCAGCATATATTAGGTTATTTTTGTTTTCCTTTCTGATGACAAGTTTGATATATTTATGCACACGTAGCCTTTGAAATAATATAGCATACTAATGCACTATGAACAATATACTATTATAATGTTTTTTTCATAATTTTAAATTGTGTTCTAAGATACAAGATTTTAAGTTTATAAGTAAGTAAACACATTAATGAATTAAAAACCAATAATATCAAGCACATATATACGGTATATACCGCTAACGTGATTATGTTAGTTTAGTAGAAAAACATAGTCGCAAATCCCGTCCAACTTAAAATAATGTTGTTTAAATTTGTGAACTTACATGTCCAAATCCGCCCAACTTAAAGTAACTTTTTACTTAAACTTTTAAGTTTAAATCCAGCCCAAGTCAAAATTATTTAATACCAAGACTGATAAGACCGTGCGTAACGCGTGACCCGACCAACGGTCGCGACCGGCCACCTCAGCCTCGGCGACGCGTCGCCGCCGTTACGGACTCGAATCTCCGACGCGTCGGGGTGCTCCAACGGTCGACTATTCGACCGTTCGAGTCGACCGTTCAACGGCTCAATTCCTCTTCCAACGGCTATAAATCTTCAAACCAACACCTCCTTTTTTACTTATAAATACCCAATTCTTTTACCAAATAATTCACAACTTTCATTTCTCTCTAAAACTCAAACACACACTCATTTCTCTCAATCACCATCTCCAAAAATGTCTTCCTCCAAGAACAAAGGCAAAGGCAAGGCAAGGCGTCAAGCAAACACTCTCACACCATCTCAATCACCCTCGATCAACTTTCAACCACCAACTTTCGTACACCAAACAAATCAACCAATCCCACAAGGTTATCAAAATAATCCATTTGCTCCCCCCTACTTCCAACCACCATACCGACCATACCCTCCACAACAACAACCGCCACAATATCAACAACCACCACAACAAGGTTATCAAAATTATTTTGGTGGGGATCAATACGACCACCAAAGTTTTGATCCTTTCGCCGGGCTCGACCAATACGACTACCAACCACGAACACAAAGTGGTTCCCCCGCCGCGCCCCTCGATGTCGAGTCTTCCGAGTCGTCCGACGAGCCCGAGCCCGTTGAAGCGCCAACAAAAAAGAAGGTAGCAAAGGCGTCAACCACCGACAAAGGGGGTGACCGGCGGAAGCGCGACATGGACGAAGCTTGAAGAGATAGGCTTATGCAATGCTTGGATCGACACTTCCGAAAATGTCGTTAAGTCGAACTTCAGGGTTAAATGTGGATTTTGGCAGGATGTGTTAGTTCGCTTTGCGAGTGAAATGGGTGGGACGACCCGAACATATGACTCACTAAACTGCAAGTGGAAGAATAGGCTTCGTCCTAAAATTGCCAACTTTTGTTATATTTATGACAACCTCGTACGAAGAAACCCAAGTGGGGAGAACGAGCAGATTTTGTATGAGCGAGCTTGTGGTGAATTTAGTGCTCAACATGCAGGGGAGTTCACAGAGGTGGAGTGCTGGAGAATTTTGAAGGACCATCCAAAGTGGAAGGAGGTTGAATACCCAGCACAGTTGGCGATGTTCGCGAAGGCTAGGGGAAAAAATCAAGGACTTCGTCATCATCAGCTGCGCAAGGTTCAGGGGTTGGTCCAGAAGAGGAGGATCAGTATGATGAAGAAGTGGAAGTTGCACCCCCTCGACCAATGGGGCGGGACAAGGCGAAGAAGAAAGCAGCGGCATCGTCATCACCTGCTTAAAGTTCAGAATACGGTGCCCCCCCGCCATCATCGGCTCAGGAATTAGTGGGCATTGGAAAGACGCCACGGATGAATTTTTTGACTTCCGCAAAGCAAACATATCTGATTTCATGGAGATCCAAAAAGATAACCAAGAGCTCAAGCACATAAAATTCTACAATTCGTCGCATGATCACCTCACCGGCAGAAATCTTGAGTGAGTTTTGGCGAGGAAGGCGAAAATCAGGGCCAAATATAATTTGGAATGATAGTTTGTTTTTTTAGTATTAATGTAATGTTTTTTTTATTTATGTCTTTTTTTCAATTATTAATGTAATGTTTTTTTTTTATTATTAATGTATTTGTTTTTAATTTTTTTTAAAAAAAAAAGTCGATCGGCCACCCATTACGGGCATTTGGTCGCTGTCTGGTCGTGTGTTTGATCAGGAGAGAGAAAGCTGATGTGGCGCAGATGTGGCAGGGGTGACCAAACTGGGTTTGGTCACCCATTACGCACAGTCTAATAATTTTGAAGTTCCTTTTCTCACTCTCCAAAACACAACGTCTCTAAATCAAGATTGTTAATATTACTATTTGACAAAATCATAAAAGGTTCGACAGTTAAACATCATAGCTCATTTGTAAGATCAAATTGTCTGACGGTCTTAAGCTAATATACCATGATTTTACCTCCTTGCTGATCCTAAACAAACTTGACAAGGTTTTGACTAGCATGATCAAGTATCGTGTGCTCAAATGCATATGCAATTTATGAGACGAGGTGTTAAGTTAGACACGAGAGTTGTAACGAAAATATGAGTTGACATACAAACATATACAAACATACAGGCAGTGCACCTATTTGATAGTATAGACTAATGGTAAAAGACGAATTTTTATCGAACCTTAGGAAACAAGATACTAGAATTACTTAAACCTAACTAAAAATTATCACAAAAAGGTAACAAAATACGAGTACGAATGATTGGATAGTGATTAACTAAACTAAGATAATAATTAAATGTTTTACTTAGCTAGAATCCACTTAGCAAATAATATCATGCAATTGTCATAATGTATATACTACGATGACTACTTTACGAAAATGCATATGTAAAATAATCATACTCCCACCAGGATTGTGCATAAATTCTCATACTCAACATAAAAGCATCACTCTCTATTACCGGTATAGTTGACATGTAATAAAAGATAATATATATATATATATATATATATATATATATATATATATATATATATATATATATATATATATAATAACCTCGTAGTGACAATGGTACGTTGGTTCAACACCCCAAGTTGGTTCATGGACATATGTCATAAGCATGTGTATCAATCCAACACCCTAAGTTGGTTTATAGACATATGCCGGATTGTTTTGTCAACACACATACTTAACAACAATCATACAATATACAATTGAAGGGATCTCTATATGATCTAACTAAACTATTATGATTCATTATCATACGTAAACATGTAGCGTTCTTATCATGACAAAAACGTGACAATTTGACCAAGGTTCGTCTAACTAAGCAAATAAACTAAACTAGCGTAAGAACATAATTACACCAATCGTATCGTAAACACTCAGATTCATAAGTACAAAAAGTAAATAAATGAAGGAATGCACCGATTACCACAAAGTTCATGAAAACATAAAAGCGAACTTGAATATAATAGTTAAAGCTCCAATATCCAATTTCGATACAATATGAAAATAGAAAAACTACTAGCTAACCTAAACTAGCTACATAGTGACAACACTTTGAAGTATTGAAGCGTGTTTATAGTAAAAGTGGTGCATGGAATGAAGAGGTAGAGCTAGCTCTGTATTTATAGTGTCGGCAACTGTCAGGATCGAATAACTTAATCAAGTTATTAGAAATCCAGATTTACTAACACAAGAAGTTACAGCGGATTAACACTTATGTTATTATATTAAGAACAATGTAAACTGCGATTGAATAAGAGTAAAACGAAGAACACAGTTTATCACAAAAAGCTTCAATGTATTAATTCGTTCGATCAATACACGTATGTTTACAATTCATAAGGAACTATATACAATAGTCCTTGAAGCCTAAATTAATAACCTAGTTATTTTAGGAATCGATTACAATTGAATTTCATAAAGATATACATTCTATAACAAACTAAGCTAGAATCTCGGACTCGATCAGCACCATAAATAGGATCAGTAGTAATTGTTGATCGTCAGTAATATTCATCATCAGTAGTAACTAGCATTTCTGCCCCATCAGTACTAACTTCAATCTTCATTGATCAGTACTAACTGCAGCATCAGTAATAGAATGATATCTTTGTTTTATATCCCAACAATCTCCCCCTAAACTTATTAATTCTTTTTGAATTAATCAAGTTTCTTTTTGCTCTTCATCCTTCTTTTCTTCTAACAGTTGAGCTCTTCTTTGTCTGCCTTCAATTGTTCTTTGATTTTGCAGTTTTCTCTGAGCAATTATATACTTGCTGTTTCTCTTGATAAAATAGTTAAGTTTGTTATGGAACATTACAGCATCATGGGGTTTCATCATTGAGTTTGTATATAGCTGATACATTGTTTCCTCAGAATGTGGATATTCCTTTTCATACAAATACAGTTCACAGTTTTTTGCTTGATCTTTCAAAGAAATACATATTAACTGTGGGTAACACATTCCAAGCATACACATTTTCTGTGTTTGAGAATATTTCAGGATAGTTGTCTGGATAAAATGCAGCATCTATCATTTTAGTTAAATATCCAGCACCTGAATTCTTCCATGACTTCTTAGTCATTCTTGGTTTGCCTATGATCAGGACTTTAATAATATCAGCTCTGCTACAAGACATAACTAATGGTTTCCAACCAGTAAATCTTTAAACTGATTTGTCTTGTCTGATGATCTCAATAGCATCACCAACCATTCTCCAATTTATGATTGGATTATCTTCAAGAGGAGCAACAGGAGTGTCAAATATTTGTATTTCCTGTTTCTTTTTCTTTCTTTGCTCTGCTTCAACCTCATCTCTTTTTCTTTTCTCAGGAGGTATTGAAGATTCTCCAGTGGTTGGAACTCTGATGAGGATTGACATGGGATCTATTTCAATTAATACCTTTTCCTTTTCAGCTTCAACTGCCAATTCAGCTAATTCTTTCTTTTTGGCAGTACAATATTTGTCTATTATTGTAGTCATCTTCATTCTACCAAAAGATTTAGCACTATGTCCCTTTGACTTCAAAAAGTCAATCATATTCTTTTTCTGTTCAAATATGTCATCTGGTAGTTCACCTTTTACTCTTTTACATTCAGCTACCAGATCTTCAAGACAATTTAAATGTTCTTCTTCAATCTTTCTGTGTCTTTCAAATTCAGCTTTTTGACCTTCTACCTGAATTCCTTCTATTTGTGGGACTTGAACTTCAGATTCTTGACTTTCAGGATTTTTCAATCTTTCTTCTTCAGCCTTTCTCTTGTCTTCAAGAGCTTGGGTCTTAGCAACTTTTCTTGCATATCTGATCTTCTTTACTTTTAATTTGTCTAGCCTGTCTTCTCTTACAAGATTCATCTTGTTCACCATATAGTGGCCTAGAGCTCTGTTTGGATAATCATCATTGAAAATTTCTTTTCCTTTTCCAATACATCTTGAGAGTTTAGGTGGAATATACTTCATATCAGGGACTTCTGGTAAAATGATTGATGGAGAGAATAGATGAATTTCATTTTGAGGAAATATCTTGGGGTGAGGTGGAAGTTCACATTCATCTACTTCATATCAGTTCACATTGTCATCAATATCAGGTATGACAAGTGGTTGTTCTGGTGCTTTAGGTTTTTCAACAACAATGATCTGTTCTCTTTCAAGAAGCTCTGAAATTTCTTCATCTTCTTCTTCAGTAGTAACCAAGGTGGTTGCTACTGGTGTGATTGCTATTGGTTCTACTGTTGTGATTGCTACTGGTGTGATTTCAGGTTCACACATCACAACTTGTTGTTCTTCATTTACTACTGGTGAGGTTCTTATTGGAGTTACTACTGCTAGGGCATCAGTAGTATCCATAAACTCTTTTTCTGGTGTTTTTACTACTGAAGTTTCTTTTTCTTCAATGGGATCAGTAGTAAGAACCTCTTGATCCTTGTTTTCTTCAATTTCCATTGGATCAGTAGTTTCAATTATTTCAGTAGTAACTGGTGAGTTTATTTGTTCTGCAGTTTGTGATTGGTTTGCAGACACAAATACATCATCATCCAGATTTTCCATTTATTTGTACAGGTTCTCACCAACACTTTGACTTGTTTCACCATGGACCTCTTTTAAGTTTAGAAGGGCTGCTGCTGCAATGAATTGATCAATCATCTCTTGAATTTGATCTTTCTCCCCCTTAGTGATCTCAACTTGTTGAGCCTCATTACTTTCTATCTTCCTTTGTAATTTCCTGATCAAATTTGATTTCCTTTGAAGCATGTGTTCAAACCTCTTCTGTCTTTTGTTCAAGGTGTTTATATAGTGCTTCATGTAGGTCATGGTTCTCCCTTGATTGTTTAATAGAGTCAAACAATGTTGTACAGTGGTTTTAAGGTTTTCCTTCCTATCCGTCAATTTTGTGGTTTTAATACTGCCCTCAGCCCCTTTGGGTGGATCATTGGGCTCACTAGGTACATTGGCTTTAAGGTTTTCCATCCTATCCGTCAATTCAATTTGGTCAGTTATACCCTTATCACTTCTTGGTGATAAATTGGGTTGTTTGGACACTCTCTTCTTCCTAGAAGAAGCAGTAGTGCCCCCCCTTTTGGTTTCTTGGCACCGGGGTCCTCTCAGTAACTCCTCAAATTCTGATTCATCACTGAGAGTTGCCGAGGTCTGGGTCCTAATGATGTTCTCACTAGCCTGTGCACCCACCTTTGGGGCATCAGTAGTGAGAGCCATTTCCTCATGCCCTCTCTCCTCCTTGGAGGACAACTCTTGGAGTCTGGGGTTTGACTCAATTGGTCCCCTATTGTCCTTTAAGGAAGTTCTCTTCCTTTTATAAGTTTTAGAAATTTGTTTGGCTCTGGTCTGGTCTTCCTCAAAGTGAAGAGTAGCACTCTGTGGATTAATTTCATGTACCTGGGACACTGCACGACATCTGTTGGTTCATTTAATTGAGTGGACTCAATGGGTTCTATTTGGGCTGTATTTGGTGGTGGAGTTGGTCATAGATCATGTTTAACTCAGGTAGCCGTGCACAAAATAACCGAAACCGAAACCGAAACCGGTACCCGAACCGCAACCGAAACCGGTCAAAACCGGTTTTGACCATAACCGGTTCGGTTATTGAGTAACCGATCGGTTAGTAACCGGTTGGGGGTTTTATGGTTCGAACCGGTTAGTAACCGGTTAACCGAACCGGTTTTGACTCGAAACCGACCGCAAATTTGGTCAACACACCGGTTTTGACCGGTTAACCGGTTTGTAACCGAAACCGAACCGGTTACAATACCCCTTACACCAGTTAGAGTTTTCGAGTCCCCAAAGAAACCGGTTAACCGAAAACCGGTTATTACGAGCGTTGACCAAAACCGGTTATGGTCAAAACCGAAACCGGTTTTTGGCCTAACCGGTTTTTGTGCATCTCTAAACTCAGGTGTGGTGAAAATGTTTTTAGGAACGGAAAGATTTTATAATTCACAATTTATTATATGAGTTAGAAATCTTGGATACATTAAAAATTTTGAGGATGATAGATTTCCAAGCATTCCTTCAAAAATCATATTAGAAAAATTGAAGACTTGTCCTGTGCTCAGACAAACAATAGCAGAAGCTATTGACTTGTTGAACTCATTCCAAGTGCTTCTTTTTGGAGAGATGCAGTGTTGAATAGTGTGAACTAAAAATTTCCATTGGGGTGAAAGAAGACCCTTTTGAAATGTTACAATATCTAATCTTCCTTCATACCCCATTTTTTGTAAAATTTCAACAAGATCCTCCTTTGGTAAAGAAAACATACCTGTCTCATCATTGAGTTGCAGATGGTGTCTGATTGTTTGTTCAGTTATAATGATGGTCTTTCCATCTACTGTAGATTTTATCTTGGACATGGTTGAATCTTCAAGTCTTTCAGCATTGGACCAGAAATCAACCAAGTGTTGTTGATATGCTCTTGGATTGATGGTGAGAGCAAATTTTATGTAGGAATTCTTTAAGAACATTACAATAGGACGAAAGTCCTTTGTTCCATCTGGATTTCTCAAGAAAGCACACATGTTGTGAAACTCTGAAAATTTAAGATCAGTTTTGATATCGAGTGATTTTAGGGTTGCCATTGTGCTTGATTTTGATATTTTGTTATGAATCTTTCAGAGAGAGTGATCGTTTTGACACGAATTTCACTTTGGTGAAAGGAATTTAGTTGTTACTGATGCAGGGTTTTGATCGGATTTTGCAGAGGTTTAGGGTTTAGCGTAGGATTTATCGAATCGAGGAGAAGATAATGCTAAACTAATCTCAGTCTGCTATTTATATTTTTCTATTTACCCTGCAAAAATACCAAAACATCCTTCGAATAATAACCCAACGGCTATTTTCATGAGGGTCAGTAATGTAATTTATGTAATTTCCAGATAACGGTCTACCAGTAGTAACTAAGTGTCAGTAGTAGAAACATCAGTAGTAACCATTGTTTTTATACTTGACCTAATTCTACTGAGAAACCCTATCAATACTAAATTACAGTAGAAGTATACAATCAGTAGTAATAAATAACCAGTAGTAAAATGAATAAAATTGTACAAAACACTTTACACATGATTTTCTTTTTAGACTTAGCTTATTAAAATCATTCCAATACTGCTAACCAAAAGCTGAATCTTCCTACATCAAATGCTTTTGTAAAAAGATCTGCCAATTGATTATCAGTATGAATTTTCTCTACTTTAATTAATTTCTTTTCATTGCAATCCCTTATAAATTGAAATCTAATTTCAATGTGTTTTGTTTTAGAGTGTTTTACTGGATTATTTACAATACTGATAGCACTTTGATTATCTATAAAAAATTGGAGTTTTAAGGATAGAGATACCAAAGTCTAGTAGTTGATTTTGAATCCATAGAACTTGAGCACATCAGGCAGATGCAGCTACATACTCTGCTTCAGCAGTTGATGTTGAAACATTTGTTTGTTTCTTGCATTGCCATGATACCAATCTTGATCCAAAGAATTGACATCCACCAGTAGTAGATTTCCTATCTTGAGATTCACCTCCATAGTCACTATCTATGTAGGCTATGAGTTCAAAAGGTGATGCATGTGGATACCAGAGACCAAGTGAAGGTTTTCCTTTCAAGTATCTGAAGATTCTTTTGACTGCTTACAAGTGTAGTTCTTTAAGTCTTGCTTGATACCTTGCACAGACACAAACACTATACATAATGTCAGGTCTTGATGCAGTTAAGTACATCAATGAACCTATCATAGATCTGTATAGGTGTTCATCTACATCCTCCCCCCTCAACATCAGGATGTAGGTGTTTGTGAGTTTCCATTGGAGTGCTTGCACTTTTGCTGTCTTTTAATGCAAATTTTTCTAAAATATCTCTGACATATTTAGACTGATTAATCAGGATGCCATCTGATATTTGACTGATTTGGAGTCCAAGAAAGAAATTCATTGGACCGATTGAGCTCATCTTGAACTTGATCTGCATCAACTCTTCAAATTCTTTGCAGGGTTGGTCATTTGTTGATCCAAAGATGATATCATCTACATATATTTGGACTAGTAGTATATCATCTTTGACCTTTCTTGTGAACAGTGTTTTATCAATGGCGCCTCTTTTGAAGTTGTTCTTTAGAAGATATGATGACAATGTGTCATACCAAGCTCTTGGTGCCTGATGAAGACCATATAGAGCTTTGTCAAGCTTGTACACATAGTCATCATGTTCTGGATCTTCAAAACCTGGGGGTTGGCATACATACACTTCTTCTTCAATTTTCCCATACAGGAATGCACTTTTTACATCCATTTGGTATACCTTGAACTTCTTATATGAAGCATATGCTAGAAATATTCTTATTGCTTCAATTCTGGCAACAGGAGCATATACTTCATCATAATCAATTCCTTCTTCTTGTGTGTATCCTTGGGCTACAAGTCTTACTTTTTTTTATTACTATACCCCTTTCATCTTGCTTATTTCTGAAGATCCATCTTGTGCCAATCGGTCTTTTTCCCTTTAGTAGAGGAACAAGAGTCCATACAGCTTGCAGTTTGAACTGAAGAAGTTCTTCTTGCATTGCTATGATCCAGTTTGAATCTTTCATGGCTTGTTGAATCTTCTTGGGTTCTTCCTGTGACAGAAAACATTCATACACGCATTCATTAGATATTAAACTTATATTACAGACATTTGTTTTCTTTTAAGCCACTTGTCAAAGGTCCATATGTAATAGCTGCAAAGGATTAGAAATAGAGTTAATTGCTTTGGACTTATGAGAAGTCTTATGTTGTTTACCTTTTAGGCAGGCAACACAATGATGATCACACATAAATTCTTTTTGTGGTAGACCAACTACCAAATTCTTTGTAACTAAATTGTTCATATTTTTAAAATTTGTGTGACACATCCTTCTATGCCAAAGTTCTGATTTATTTGTGTTTGCCTTAGATATAAAACAGTTGATCTCATTTGATGAAATGAGTTCTCCCCCTATATCCAGGCAATACACACTGTTTCTCCTTGGTGTTCTTAAAACAACATATTTTTCATCTAAAATAAAATCAGGAGAAAGAATGATGCACTCAACATCTGTAAAAAGAATTTTGTTCTTCTTATCACAGACTTGTGAGACACTAACCAGATTATATTTAAGTTCAGCAACATAAAATACATCATCAAAAGTAATCTTACCATTTGATACTATACCTTTACCTGTAATCTTACCTCCTCTAGGATTTTCTTCAAAAGCAACATACCCTCCTTCAAAGGACTTGAAATCTCTAAGTATTTGAAGATTTCCAGTCATGTGTCTAGAGCATCCACTATCAATATGCCATGTTCTACCTTCTTCAGGGATCTGGATACTCTGCACATAAAGTAAAAGGATTAGTTAATTTTGGGAACCCAAGCTTGCTTTGTCTTGGATTCATCCTTTGAAAAGTAAGTCTTTTTAACTGAATGAGTCTTATATGCAGTTTTGTACTTAGTACTGATATTATTAGTTACTACTGATCTAGGTTTATACCCGTAGTTTTTAGCTTTTGAAAATTTTACTACTGATGGACCAGTAGTGTTTGGGTAATATGAGTTTTGAGCATAATCAGTGGTGTTTTTGTAGTTATACCATACATCATTATAATTAGGGTTTTTACCAGTAGTAAATTTGGAATAGTTTCTACTGATGTTTGAAAACTTTGAAAATTGAGGAAAACGATTTTGTTTTCCATTGTTTTTGAAATAATTGCTTCTGTTTGGACTTTTATACCTGGTATTTTGCACAAATCGTGGTGCAGTTCTTCCAAATTTATGAGTGTCAGCACATGGTTTATTGAACTCCTTTTGATTTGTTTTTTTAGATTCCTTTTCTTTTGTTTCTTTAGTTTGTTTTAATTTTAAGATTTTTTCTTTTTCTTTGTTGATTTTGAATTCTTTAAATTCTGGATTGTTAATAGGATTGAAGTGACAATTTTTAGCTATGTGATTAACCTTGTTACAAATTAAACATGATAATTTTGTAGGTTTTCTTTGTTCTTTTAACTGATTTAGGTTTCTTTGATTTCCTCTTCTTAGAATTGTAGGTATATTTTCTGAATTGTATTTTGGAGATTCAGTTTGACTTTGGGTTGTATGAAAACTTATATCATTTGATTCAGTTGTTTGATCATCATCAGAAGATTCATTTGATTCATTACCGGTTTCAGTTTCAGTTTGACTTTCAATCTTTAAATCATTTAAAACTCTTTCTGTACTTGATTTAAGTGGAGGAATAAAATTTGTTAGAGGTGGGACTGCATGATATCCCACTCCATGAATAACTTTTTCTGTAGTTTGATTACTGGTTAATTCATTGACAATTTTAGAACTTCTTTCAAACTTTTTAATAGTTAGTTTAATTTGTTCTAGTTCCATTTGACATTCTTCTAATTTGATCAAAGTTTCTTTTAATTTCAATTCAATATGTTCTTTTTCATATGTGGTTTGTAACAATTCATCTTTTATCTTTTGATCAGTTATTTTATAGATTTTAATTTGATTTTCTAAATCAGCTATGCACCCATTATATTCAATTCTTCTATTTCTATTTAGTATCATCTCTTCAAGTGTTTCTTTATTAAGTTTTTCTAATTCATTATAAGCTTTAATACATTCAGAAGTACAAGATTTAGAATTTACCTCAGTAGTAGAAGGATCAGTAGTAAATGCCATGAGAGCTTGGTTCTGTGCATGTTCTTCTGCTTGAAAGCTCCAGTCATACCCTTGTCCTTCTTGAGATACTAAAGCAGTTGAGTTTGAGGTACTTTTTTTGTTGTAGTTTGATCTTTGGTCTTTGTTTGGGCATTCTCTGGCAAAGTGACCCAGATTGCTACAGTTGTAGCACTTGACCTTGGTTTTGTCAAAGCCAGCACGATCACCTTTGTTGTAAGACAGATTTTGTCTTCCAGTTCTTTTAAGAAACCTTTTGGTTCTTAAGCTTAGCATAGCCATCTGCCACTTGATGTCTATCTCTTCCAAATCATCAGGATTGAGTTGTTCTAGATCCTCACTAATCAATGCAGTGTGCACATGACTAGTGAAGAAAGATTCTTTTGCTATATCTTCAATCCCTGTATTCTTTGCATTGTCCTTTCCTGTTCCTGTACTAGACACAAAAGCAGCATTGTTTGAAGGTAAATTAGGAGTTTTAGTACTTACCTCTGATTCAAACACTCTTAGTTCATTGTAGAGTTCATCAAGCTCTTTATCTTCTAGTGCATCTCCTTGTCTGTATATCACAGTATACATAGACCATTCTTCGCCTAGGGATCTGAGGAACTTCCTATTGACATCATCATTGTCTGGTTGGTAACCAACTTGATTCAGTTCACCAATGAGTTTGTTGAACCTATCAAATACTTGAGATAATGATTCATTCTTTTGTCCTTTGAAGTTTTCAAAGTCTTGTTTCAGAACAGACTTCATGTTTCTCTTTGTGCTCTTTGTACCAACAAACCTCTTTTCCAGAGCCTAACAAAGAGATGTTGATAGTCATTGGGAATGGCAAGCAAAAGAGTGCTTAAGGCTTTGAGCTCGATCCCTCTGTCCTTCTTCTCTTTCTCACACTTGAGTTTGTCAACTTCAGTTGAAGTGGTGGCTATTGGAGTTTGAATAGTCTTGTTGCCTTCAAGGACTAATTCCCACATGGAATAATCAGTAACCAGCATGTATTGCTTGATTCTGTTTTTCCACATCCTAAAGTTGTTTGGAGTGAGAATTGGAATTTTGTTTGCTTGAGTACTTTCATTGTTATCAGACATGATTAACAATGTTGAGATCGAAAGTATAAAACTTTTTGCTGTTCTTAATTCGTAGATCTAGAACCGTAAAGCTCTGATACCACTTGTCAGGATCGAATAACTTAATCAAGTTATTAGAAACCCATATCTACTAACACAATAAGTTACAGCGGATTAACACTTATGTTATTATATTAAGAACAATGTAAACTGCAATTGAATAAGAGTAAAACGAAGAACACGGTTTATCACAAAAAACTTCAATGTATTAATTCGTTCGATCAATACACGTATGTTTACAATTCATAAGGAACTATATATAATAGTCCTTGAAGCCTAAATTAATAACCTAGTTATTCTAGGAATCGATTACAATTGAATTTCATAAAGATATACATTCTATAACAAACTAAGCTAGAATCTCGGACTCGATCAGCACCATAAATAGGATCAGTAGTAATTGTTGATCGTCAGTAGTATTCATCATCAGTAGTAACTAGCATTTCTGCCCCATCAGTACTAACTTCAATCTTCTTTGATCAGTACTAACTGCAGCATCAGTAATAAAATGATATCTTTGTTTTATATCCCAACAGAAACGTACTGAAATGAACTGAAATGCGTCGTGTGCTGGTCTAATGTGTCGCATTTTGCCCCACGTTCATGAGATTAGGGGTGAAGCAGTAACCTATGGGAGCACGTCGTGTTTTCTTCTGCGCGGTGCTAAGCCTGCGCGTCCTGTTCTTTAGCGAGACACCTTCTTGATCTTTGACGCTGTCATGTTGTTTTGATTTGCTCCAAATCTTTGCAAAAGCTCAAACTTTCCTTCATTTGTGACAAATAACCTGGTATCATTAAAAGAAAAGTAAATTAACATATTTTAACATGATTTAAGTGATTTCTAGCTAAAACTTTAGATATTTTGTTATAATATATGTATAATTATAACACTAATCAGATTATGATACACTGATGGTGATTATATTATATGTGTTCAAGGTTAAGTAAATTGTGTTAAAAAAACATTAATGAATTAATATAGAATAGTTAGCAGTGTCTCCATAACGTTAAATTCGTATTAATCGGACTATAAATAATCTTTTTATTAATATTAATAACTTGAGAAATGGTATTGGGTTATACAATTGTGTCTACTCATTTGATCAAAAAAATATCAAAATCTATGGACGATATAAAGAAAGAGAATTAATGGATAACACATGTCATGATAAGTAGCAACATGAATTAAGGAAATTAAAGAAATAATAGCATTTCTCTAATAATTTTTGAGAAATGGTTTTATCATTTGTGTCTACTTATTTAATCATTACAGATGTTAAAATTAATAGATGATATGAAAAAAAGATAATCAATGTATTACAAATGTCAAATTTATAAACGGATAGACATACAGATACACACAAATAACAGACACCAATGTTATTTCTCATAACTTTTAAGTTACAAACATAATCGTATAAATTGGAGGGCAAATGATATCCAGTTCTAACGTTCGAATTTGTAGTCTAATATTGGGCCCCACGTTGATGGTCCTGTAACAGTATGGGCTATGGATGGCCTATATTATACAAAATACGGAAAGGAAAAAACAAAATGTTTATTTACTAAAAGTAGCTCAGACTCAGTCCAATTCCCAAGCCAGTGAGCCACCATGCACTACGCCACCTTTAAGTTAGGTAAAACGGCAACGTTGCAAACATTCTAACACTGACCAACCCAATTTTGACTTCCCATGGGTCAAAGTCAGTTATTTGTCAATTTATTAGTCCACAATTACCAAATTGCAACTTTTCTTGTTTAGGTCATAAACCTTATGGGTTGGTGCCAAGCGACTTATTGCCATTTTACTAGTGTTCATTGTTCTTCAAATGTGTTTGAAAAATGTAAAACTTTAATTTAAAGTTGGTTAAATTAATGATTTAAACATCTATTTCTACAAAGGATATGTCTAACTTATGTTTTAAGGGTATGTGATAAGAAGTGTTCAATGAACTCATATTCTCAAAACATAATGTAAAATATGTGTCTATTATAGTATATATTAACGAAATCTATTTTTTGCATGTAAAAATGGTTAGATGTGCATGAAAAAATGTATTTAAAAGCATGAGATAAGAAGTGTTCAATGTATTAATTGGTAAGTTAACTAATAAGTTAGAATTAATTAGAACAAAACTAAATATTTTTGCATGTAGACAATATTTTTTAGACAGGGTTAGTGCCATAGTGGATAGGGTTTGGTATCTATGCAACTTTTATCAACTGCTATGTATTGTTGAGATTCTTAACGACAAGGGTGATGTCCTAGTGGATATGTCGTGTGGTCTCCAGGAAATTCAAAGGATATCTGAAATCCTATTCATATGAGCAATAAAAAATACTCTAGCTTGTGGCAAAAAAGATTCACTTACGCTGACTCCGGGTTACCCGCAAAGCAGATGTCACGTTAAAACTAGTCAGATCGCAATATGATTTAGAAACTTATGCCACGTACAGTAAAACAATTCAAAATTGGGAACTTTAATTATTCTTTTTAAAAATCTTTACACTTAAATATGTATTATATAAGATTCAGTGGTATATTTACAATTGTTTGGAATTAATATTTCTAGATTAATAATACTTTTTATTTTGAACTTCTTGCTAGATTTTTAATAAAATTTTATTTTGTTGTTAAAAAAATGGCTACAACATTATGTAGCATTAACGCATTATGTAATCGGAGTTCCAATAATATCTATCGCCAGTCATTCGAATTAATAAAGAGACGATTATAATTCATAAGGTGTTATAAAAAATTCAATATATATACCTAGGGTCTAATATGTCATTTTCAGTATTAAAATTAACCAGAGTAGCCAACTTTCATTAGTACAGGGGGTCACGTGTCTCTTTATCATATTCAAGCCGAGCCGAGCCGAGCCGCCAAACTGACCTCGAGAGATGACCGTTGCAAATCATTGAGCTTGCTACACCGCTTACTTCAAGATCCACAGTTCGACATATATAACCCCTGGTTCTACGTACAACATTTATTCCATTTGGTACAACACATGCTTTGCTATAAATATAACCACCTTTTAATAAACTCATCATTCTACTGCTTTAATGGCTGCCTACGTTCTGTACTTCTTCTTCTTTTTCTTCACTGCCTCGTCATCAAATTCCACCTCTAGACCTAGCCACAAGTGGGTAGGACCCTCCGGCCACCGTAACATCACGGTTGACGTCAATGGGCATGGTGACTACACGACAGTTCAGGCAGCCGTCGACTCCGTTTCCACAAATAACATGAAGAATATCCTCATTCATATTTCCGCCGGCGTTTACTCGTATGTATAACGTTATTAGAAAAATTAAATTTGTAGTTGCATTTCTATTTTTTTTTTGTTGAGATTTTCTAATACGTGTCCAAGGTCCATCTTAGTAATATTAAATATTTTTTATGTTTATATTTATGCATTTAATTCATCAAATCATCAAATATCTTTCATCTCATTTATGGTAAGGACAAAATTTGTTTAACACCAAAATATTAATAACTCGTAAATATCATTATACTCTAATAAAAAAATTTAGTTTATTGAATGTTCGTTATCATGTGCATATTGGGGCACATTAACAAAACCTTTTATTTTATTATAATGTGTGAAAATTTGCATGCATTAGTATATTTGGCTAATAGTGACGTTTGTGGCGACGGCGGTGGTTGTTAAACAGAGAAAAGGTGGTGGTTCCGGCGAGTAAACCATACATAACTTTTCAAGGTGAAGGGCGGGGGAAGACGGTGATAGAATGGCATGACCGAGCAAGTGACCGTGGCCCAGACGGGCAGCAGCTGCGTACGTATCAAACAGCTTCGGTCATCGTGTACGCTAGCTATTTCTCTGCCCGTAATATTAGCTTCAAGGTACGTACGTACAACTCGCTAAATTAATTACTTGTACTGTACAACTTGTAATTAAGTTAAACTGAGAAAATAGTGTGGTGCAGAATACGGCTCCGGCGCCTATGCCCGGAATGCATGGGTGGCAAGCGGCAGCGTTTCGGATTTCAGGCGATAAAGCGTATTTCTCGGGGTGTGGATTTTATGGTGCGCAGGACACTTTATGTGACGATGCTGGCCGTCACTATTTCAAGGAGTGTTACATTGAGGGTTCCATAGACTTCATTTTCGGCAATGGTCGTTCCATGTACAAAGTATGCATGCTTCTTTTTACTTACACGTTCACTTTGTATTTTTATTATTTTATTAAAAAAGTTTTTTTTTTTAAATGTATTTTAGTACTCTCGCTGAGTTTTTAATGTAACTATTATCATAACTATTTACAAACTCTACTAAATGTTTAACAATTAAAATACATACATTTTCATTGGTACTTGAGTAAGAAAAGGTATACACAAAAGTCTTCCATATTTTTATGTAAATTTACCAACTTTTTAGTTTTTATTTCTTGAGAAGTTGTTGGTGCTCTTTTCTCGACAAGATAAATATAAATATTTTTTAAAAGACGAGGGGGTGAATAAGATCTATTTGGGTTGAAAAGGCAAACTTACATATTTTGTCTTCTTTGTTTGTCTTGTGGTTGTGGCGTCATTGTGTACATGCAAAATTACCTAAAAAGTAGATTACTCAGGCGGGTCCTATGTATAGGCCTACCCCTGTTTATAACCCACAAAATTTTAGAGTTCATTTTAAAAAGTAGCTTATATTTATATAAGCCTACTTAAATCAATGTACTAATAATAAAATATCAAGAATGAGCATACTAAAGGTTCAAAAAAGAAAAAACAGACATATAAATTGAGGGTTGAATCGACACTTTGAATTTGACGAAATTTTTTTACTTATTTAGAAAAAAAAATTAGTTTAGATAGAACTTTAAAAAGATTGTATACATGGCCCAAAATTTAATTGAATTGACAAGTACTAATTTTAGAGGAACAAATGGTTATTTTGCAAATAATAAAGATATTAAAAAGGTGGTGTAATTTAAGTACAATTGTAATTTTACATATTTCCAAATGATTGCATTTTTGGTTGAGCATAATCACGATTTTTTCCCACTGAGGGTGATACAGGATTGCGAGTTACATTCGATAGCAAAGAGATTTGGATCAATAGCAGCACACGATAGAAGGACTCCAGACGACAAGAGCGGTTTTGCTTTTGTGGGATGTAGGGTGACAGGTACCGGACCATTGTACGTGGGTCGGGCCATGGGTCAGTATTCTCGGATCGTGTACTCGTACACCTACTTTGATGACGTGGTTGCCCATGGTGGTTGGGATGACTGGGACCATACCAGTAACAAAAGCAAGTAAGCTTATCTTAATTTGTATAACATAATTATAGTTTTAGAATAATTTTTAAAATTAGATAAGCCAGTATAATAATGTAGCTAATTTTATTTCATGTCTATAGTAGAAAATCAGTTCTCTTACATCTACATATTATCTAACTTTTCAAATATTGGAGCTACTCATTATTAATTGAGAAGGTTTAGTTAAACCTCTTGACATTTTTCTTAAAATTATATTTTTTTTTCTAATATTTACCCATATAGCACATGGTGTGATATATTTAATAATTTCATATCCTTTTCTAGCTTATATTTTCTCAAATATGTAAAAATTTAGTTTTAGTACGTTAATAAAAATATTAATTACGTTTTGAAGGAATGTTTATATTTTAATGGTTTGTCTAACTAATTTTTTATATACTGGATGTTAGCAGTGTCCAACAAACTCAATATTTTCATACATCATACATAATGAAGTTTATTTCTTTTGCAATGCATTTTTAAACAAAAATTATACTCCTACCTAATCATTAATATCATACTGAATTTAATGGGCCCAACAATAATGTTTTAGCTTCGAATTTCATGGGACATGACATGAGTATTGTTGATTGGCAGGACTGCGTATTTTGGGGTGTACAGATGCTGGGGGCCGGGTGCAGCAGCAGTCCGTGGAGTCTCATGGGCCCGAGAGTTAAATTACGATTCTGCCCATAAGTTTCTTGCAAAGAGTTTTGTCAATGGACGACACTGGATTGCCCCTTCTGATGCTTAATTTTTTCAACAAAGTTATTTATTCATTCATTATATCTATTCTTTCACATTATATAAATACACACCTATAAAAGGAAATTAATAATCTCTAAGAATATATAATGTATTCTTTAAGTTTGTATTTATTAAAAGGGGTTTCTATTAATTAGTGCATATGTATTTTAGATAATTTTTTTTGTATTTAGTTCTTTGTATTTTAACTTGTACGTAGCAAAATTGTATTTCTTTTTTAAATTAATGAACGGTAATTTGTATACCACTGTTTTTCCCACTTGTCACTGTTTTTAGACTATGGTAATTTCTTTCTTTTCTTTTTTGAATCTAAGAATTTTTTATATAGATGAGGGAAATAAACGATCAATAAGTTGCAGTTTACACTAGAAACTTTTTATAAATTGCAAAACTATTGCTTTTGAAAACAATATGAAGTGGTAAATATGCACCATTATTGGTAACAATTCTAAAAATAAAAAATAAAATGAGAGACAATTCATAAGAGCAGCATTGGTTGGTAACAAGTATGAAAGCTAAGCAATAAGAGTAAGTAACAACTAAGAGGCCATTTTCGAACAAATTAAGAGCCCTAAAAACACTATCTACTAAACTTGTTCCTTGTTTGAATAAATTATATCCTAGCTATTTTTTGACATGAATGTACAACTAAAAAAGCAAATTATTGAGCTCATGTTGATACGCGTGCAACTTGAGGTTCCGTTGGGTTGCTAGGCGCATCAGCGTTGGGAATCTGGGCATGGTGAAGTGGTAAATAAGGCTTGGGTTGAGGGCCCAACGTCTCTGAATGTGGGTACAGAGATGAAACCGTTGTAGGCCCATACATGGCTTGGTAACTTACCCATATGCTTCTTACCAACCAACAGCATGTCGGTCAAACACTTATGTATCACATTAATCACACATTACCACTTTTTCCCTTCGCGAGTTTTAAAGTCAACATTTTGAAATGTGATAATTGCTAAAGTAGAAAATATCTACAACCAACCACTGGAGGAGGAAAATGCCCCTGACCATAATGTCCTCCGCCCATGGCGTCAGCTGCGTCCAGGCCGGTTTATCCCCGGCGGTTAGACGTGGCAAATGGGTCGTGTCGTATCGAGACCTTAAACGTGTTGAGACCCCTGAACCCAAACCCGACATGTTTAATAAACGGGTTCAAAACATTGACCCAAACCCAACACCATTAGTTTCGTGTCAACCCGACCCAACCCGTTTAACCCGTGGAAATTCCCATATAGCGATCCAACATAATAAAAATCGAGCAAAAAAATAATAATTCAAAAATACATAATAAAAATCCAACAAAAACGTAATATAATAAGATGTTAAGCCCAATATGAAATAAGAATCCAATCTTTTCTACTAGAACTACTAAATTATAATATTTACATTTAATTTTTAAAAATATAAAGTTTATTAAAGTATATACATACTTAAACGGGTGATTCAGTTTACGTTCAAGTTGAAAATATTGACACTAACCCAGCCTGTTTAACTTTCGTGTCGTGTCGAGTCCATTTACTTAAACATGTCAAAACCTCTAACCCACTAATTTCGTGCCGGGTTCGTGTCGTGTCTGATTTTGCCAGGTCTGTTGGTGGTGCAGAGGGTCCTGCACATGCCCTAAGCACAATGATCCGGGTCCTTCATTTTGTTGTTGATAAGCATTTGAATAATAGTTTTGGTAATAAGAAGTATCGTAATGTTGTTGTTGTGATGAATCGGTAATTGTAATTATAATAATAGGTTTGACGTAACCTGTGATGGATCGTACGCCGGTGGTGTTGGTGATGGTGGTTGTTGAACTTCGAGTTCTTGGCATTTGGGATCGTTGAGTTTTGATATCCATTAACACACAGAAATTGCTCATAGAATTGGATAGAAGCGGAGTTAGGGTTTTGTATCAGACTTTTGTAGACAATTTATTTAGTGCATGTTTGGGAAAGCTTATTAGTTTAATAAGTCTAAATAAACTTAAAAATTCAAGCTTATTAAGCTAACAAGCTAAAAAGCACTATTAATAAGTTTTCCCAAATATGCTCTTAAGTGAAAACTTGTCGGGTGAGAGAAGTAAGATTGGGATGGTACAAAGACACGATACTTTAAAGTTTTAACATAATTTTTTATTATCATCAACATAGAGTTTATCGTTACCTTCAACATAATTTTTTTTATCACATTCAAGGTTGATTATCTTCATAGTCGAAAAATTTCTAGAATTTCAATTACTTACAAAATTCTTTATAACTAACTTATCAACAATAGTGAATAATATTGTACGGGTTCAACCGTCCGGCTGAATAATATTGTACGGGTTCAACCATATTGGTGTACACTCCTTTACCTATTCCGTCCGTCCATTGGAGGATGTATTAATGGATTTCATTCTTGCTTTGCCTATAACTCAAAAGGAAAGTATGCCAAAATGGTGGTGGTGGACAAAATCTAAAAAAATGGCTCATTCGGTGGCAGACCACAAAAACTGATAATGCAAGCAATGTCGCAGATTTGTGCTTTAAAGAGGTGGTCCGTTTGTATGGCATTATACAAATAATTTTTTCTGATTGGGATTCAAAGTTCTTGAGCTACTTTTGTCACACCTTGTGGAGGAAAGTGGAACAAAGTTGTTGTTTAGCACATCACACCATCAAATAGATGGTCAAACATAAGTTACAACACATAACTTTGGGTAATTTGTTGAGAGGATTGGTGAGCAAAACGCAACACTTAAGAGTGAGCAAAACACATCACTTAAGAGCAAGGTCTATTGCTTTTCATCTGCTATGAATTTGCACATGCTGAATTTGCCTATAACTGTTTCCCTACCTATGTTGTTGGCCACTCTCCTTTTGAAGTGGTGTATGGTGTGACCATGATATGCCATTGGATGTGAATTCATTACCAAATGATGAATTGGTTCATAAAGATGCGAGTGATAAACACAAGGCAATGGTGAAGTGCATCAACAAGTCCCTGAGAAGATTAAATTTATTCATGAAGTTTATAAGTAAAAGTCCAGCGAGCATATAAGTCCACTAGTTTTTGAAGAAGGAGACTTGGTATGGTTGCATATGAGAAAATAATGTTTTCCTAGCAAGAGAAAGAACAAGTTGATGCCAAGAACAGAAAGTCCTTATAAGATAATTGCATGTGCATATGATAATGCATACAAAGTGGAGTTACTGGGAGACTATGGCGTACATGCAACCTTCAACGTGGGAAACTGTTGGATCCCAACAACACTAACGTGTTGCGTTAAGACTGATTTACGAAGATAATATAATGAACAACAAGATTTCAATGATTAAGAGTTTATTAAAACAACTTAATACAGTACAAAGTTTGCGGAAATAGATAGTACACACTAACTAAAACTCTATACTTGAAATGACACTTTAAATCGCTCAAAACTAGAAGATTATGCACTGAGAGTTATATCAACTGATACTAACAGCTGATATCAGTGTCCGAGTAATAACTATAGAGGAGTTAATACTTAGACAAATAACTAACTCTCAGAGAATGTTCTTGTGCTATGAATGCTCAAAAGGTGTGTGTAAATGCAAGCATTTACGTCTCTATATATAGCCCAAGATCCATGTTCCTTTGCCCACAAGTTAGACGACGTGTAAACATATTATTCGTCGATGTGGACTTGTCCATGGAACATTAATTAATGCTCTTGCATAAGTTGTTGTCCCAAGTGTACTTTGTGTCAACTACTTCCAGTACCCTTTCTGACGCACAGTGAAAGGTGTACTACATAAGTACATAAATAGTTGACTTTCCGTTTACATGCTTGGAGGGACAAACGATGATGTTGTACTGACATTATCTTCTATTCCAAAATAGGAGATCCTCATCGTTTACTTATTCTTTTAGCGGGAAAGGGAAATGTTCAAAGTGTCAAGAACATTTCCTTTAAGTCTTCATCTGCAGCAGGTACTATCAGCTGATTCCACAATCAGCTGAATAGTCTTCTTCTTGTCTTTGACCTTTGGTCATAGACTTCGAATGAACTCTCGTGAATAGCTGCTGATTTGACTTGTTGTCCTAAAGCTAAGTACGTACTCAGCTGAAGGTTTATTGTATATACTTGCTTCAGCTGAGATACTTACTTCAGCTGATATTTATTCTTCTTAGCTATCGATCATCAAATCTTATTTACTTATTCTTGGGACTAACAATCTCCCCCTATTTGATGCAATCGAATAGCTGTATAATTGTAACCCTGTAATGATTCAGCTGAAGTAGTCAGCTGAATACTTAAGTGCTTTGACCCTTAGGGTTCTTTTGTATATGTTTTATCTTTTTACAATTTTTACAAGTATATTACAAAAGTTTGATTTTCTATTGATATGAAGCTGATGAGTACAAGGGAAATCAAAGCAAAACAGAAAAAAAAACTACAATGTCTTGGCCACAGCTTCTCCAGTGACATTGCGATACAATGAGTTGTCGCTGAGTCGATTAATCTTCTCATTTGTCTTCCCTCCTCAGTGGAGGAACCCAGTGACTTGTGATATAGCAGCAGTTGATCGATATCACACATGTGCAGCTCATCAGCCCGTTAGAAGCAAGGCTTCTTCTTCTCCAGGTAACAAAAGCCATAGGTAGGTTCTTTTAAAATCAGCCCAGGGACAAAGTTTACTCCAGTGGGGACAGCTTTTGTGATGTTGAGTTTTGGTCGTTTGGCAAATATGATCGAAGACCCAACATCAAGTGTTCTGGAGTCAGCAAAAGGGTCAGGAAGAACGGACTTACGTTTTTCCCTTCTTGCTGAGGAGCCTTCACCAGCAGGTTCTCTGACAGCAACTTCTTGTGAGTCAAGCAATTCAGCTGGTATGCGATTTGCCAACTCAGGAGCGGTTCTCCTGATATTGTCGCATAGACCCTTGAAGATACTAATTGCGACTTTGATCGTACTTTGCAGATCTGTTATGATGTCAGACTGTTGTGCAGATTTAGAAGCTGTCAGTAACTCATTCCATTCAGCATAGCTGAGGTGAGTACTGATTTTGTTCAGAGGTAACCTTTCAGCAGCCATGTATCCTCTAGCTCTGGTTATTTTTACTTCTGGTGGAGAGCTGGAAGATGATTTGGGTGCCCTTACGCTGGTTATTTTTGCTTCGAGCCTACGCTGACCAAGAACTTTGTTGAACAACCTAATGTTCTCAGCTTCTTGGGCCTCAGTTTTTTGATACAACTCTTCTTGAGTTTTTCTTTGATGGGCAACAGCTGCAGCAAGATCTGCTGCGGTTCCAGCTTCCTTTAACAGGAGAGCTTTAACCACGGCAGAGGTAGGCTCCCCCTCAGCAGGTTGAGGAATCTCCTGTATGATAGGCTGAGGGTTTTAGATTGCGGGACTTGGACTTATGGGCCCTCAACTGGTCCAAAAGAGTCAACGATTTCAACTCCAGTTGAGGCTTCTCCTATCCTGAGGTCTTCAGCAGCGGTGAGTGTTGGTTGAATGATAATCTCACCTGCTGAAGTAGTTACCTCAGGTGTTTCAGTAGTGACGAGTGTTGTTTGAACTGAGGTCTCGTCTACTGAAACGTCTTCTTCTTTTGTCATTCCAGTAGAGGTGATAGGTGGAGAACTTTGATTTTCATCTGCTGGAATGTCTTCAGTATTGGCTCCAACAGCAGAGGTGATTATAGGTTGTGAAGCATTTGGTTCACCTTGTTTTTCACCTGCTGAAGTGGCCTCTTTCTGCCTCCCAGAGAGTGCCCGAAGAAGAGGGGTACTCTCTGGTGCTGAAGCGGGATGGACAACAGCGGCACCCTCATTTAGCTTTGCAAGAATGAGGTTAAGGGTGCCTTGGAGACCAGCGACTTGGGAAGTCAGCGAGCTGACTTCAGTCTCCAATTTGTCCATTCTTGTGGACACAGCAGAAGCAGACCCCTCAATAGCCTTAGAAAGGTGGCTATGAGTGTGGGTCAGCATAGACTCTTGCTTTGATTGAGTAAGAGCCAGTCGATCGACAGCTGGTTGGAGAGGAGACACCTTGGAGGTCAAGGTATCTAGCTGTCGTGCGACTTCAGCTTCTGTGGCCCGAGCTTCGGAGAGAAGCTTGTCCTTTTCGACTCTGTCAGATTCACGAAGGGAGTTCAACTCTCGATGAATATACGTTTTGTGAGTGTTGAACTCGCTTGTGTTGCAGCGAATCTGATCAGCAAGAAGAACCAGATGAGGAGTCTGAGAGTGAACCTCAGCGTGCAGAGAAATTATGCTGGAAGTGAGGTTCTCAGCAGTTTGGGAAAACTTCTTTGGAACATCCCTGCGAAGGGTGTCCATCTGCTGACTCAGTCTGGCCATCCCAGGTCGAATCTGGGATGATACAACTCTAGACATCAGAGCAGTAGCGGCTCTGATGGGAATGCTTCCTCCAGCTTTGCTGGATTCAGCATGGGACACTTGGACGCTTTGGGAGAGGGGGTCCGGCATGTCTCCAGCTGGAGGGGTAACCTCAGCTGTGGAAGTGGGTGTTCCTGAGTTAGGAGGAATTGCTCCTATGGGATGCTCAGAAACTATGGGGGGTGGGTTGGGTCCAGCTGAAACTTCTGGGGTTATAACAGAAGTGCCGTCATCAGCTGTCAAAACAGGTTGAAGCTCAGAATGTTCTTCGTCAGATGACGAATAGTAAGACTGAATAAAATCATCAGTCGACTCAAACATTATATGAAATGCTGTTTGGGTCTCTGGAGCTTCGGTCTCACCAGCTGGCGATACTGGTATAGAGACTGGAGGATGAGTTCCTCGGGGTGGTGTGTTAGCTGCCTCACAGCTCTGTTGGCGACTACTTCCACGATCATTGGCAGCTGGGTTGAGTGCCTCAGTAACAACTTGGTCTAAAGTTGTCCCTTCATTGGCGGTGGTGGTTTCCTCGATCACCTGCTGGTTTAAGCTGGTGACGTTGTGGGAAACAGAAGGGTCATCTTCAAGATTGACTTGGTTTCCAGTCAATCTATCATCAGCTGGTGACTCAGAGAGTGATGAAGAAGTTGGGGGTGGTGTGTGTGCAGCTGACTCACGGGTGACTTGGGTTGAGCCGAAAACTTCACCAGCAGTCTGTCGAGAGACTGAGGTTGCTTGTGGAGTTTGTTCCCTTGTTACAACGACGGATAATGAATCAGTCGAGGAGCTACGCAGAGGTTTGGAGCCGGCACTAACTCCTAAAGAACGAAATTGCCGTTTTGACGTCTGCTGACTTGTTGAGAAATCAGCAGAGGAGTGTGGATGAAAGGAAAGGAAGGGGGAACAGCCGAGAGTGTTTGACTAGGAACTCCGATTGTTGGTGGAGTTCCTTGATAAACACTGCCAATCTGAAAATGAGAATGATTACTCTCAGCAGCTGACATAGCTTCTGATCGTAATCCCTCCAATCTGGGACTCGAGTGAGTACCCAGAGGATCCCGGCTGAATCTTCATGATGCTGCTGTCGCCAGCTCAACATCATCAATTACCACCTCATCTCCACGGGTAGCAGGCCTCCTTACCTCCAGCAGAGGAGAAAAAGGAGGTAGAGACGTGGGAGAAGATGATAAAAAGAATGAAGAAGAAGAAGAGCAATCAGCGGTTCACTTAACTCGCTTCTTCACCACCAGAGGAGGAACATCTGCATCAGCAGAATCCTCATTCTCAGGGACTGAGATCCCTGTTGAGGTGGTGGTTTTTCCATCAGCAGCTGGGGATGGTCGCCCAGTTGAAGGAAAACTCTTCATATGAGAAGAGGACATACCTTCTTGTAGGGCCGATTCCTTCGATGTTGCGCCCTTCTTTCGATCCCTTTTGGATCTGACTCGATCATCAATGATCTTCAGCATGTACGAGGTGAGAGGAAAAACCTTTTCATCATCCTTCTTTTGGAAGATGATGTTGGAGATGGAACGGACCATCACCGATACCCCTGGAATGTCTTCATAATCGATCTTCAGCTTTTCAAGCATCACATGTGCGATGCACAATGTGAAAAAGCGAAGATAGGGAATATGATTTCTCTTGCTTTTCAGCTTGGCCTTGACCTCCTCGTACACCAGTGTCCCATAGTCGATCCGCTGACGGTGACTAGGGCTTCAGCAAAGACTTGCATGCTGGAGTTGCACTGGTTGTGAGACCCGGTGTTGCCGCCTATACCCTGAATGATGTGGGTAAAGAAATAGGCCCAGAGTCTCGTCATCTGAGACTTCTTGAAGATCTGCACCTTTTCATCTTCGTGTTCTAATCTGTATCCAGAGATACGAATTAGGTTTTCTTTAGCTTCATCAGCAGATTTTGTCTGCTGATATTTCTCTCCAGGTTGCAGATACTCGAACCCGCAAGCGGTTCGGAAATCATAAATAGTAATGGTGATTTGATGATTTCCCACTTGCGCAATGATGTCGTCTCCAGAAACGGAGGCAGACATCCAGAAATCACGCAAGAGTTCGATGATACTCTTGGTGAATCTGGTAAATGCACCACCGATAGGGCAGTGGCGCACAAACGTCCCAACCGGTCGCTATACCTCAACAAGATCCTTAGGTGGGGAAGTGTTGGCTACAAGGTTTGAGTTCTGAGAGAACTCAATGGCAGCCCTAGTAATAGTGGCTTTTGAAGCTTTCTTCGTCATTTTGGGAAGAGAAAAGAAAGATAAAAGCTTGAAAGAGAGGGTCCTTGAGAGAGAATTTTGGGAGTGACGAGGATGAAATTAGGAAGATGAGTGGGTATTTATAGGGGTTTTTGGGACGGTTTGGGTAAATATTTGAATTTAAACCGGGTTATTTACGGATAGTTGCAACCTAACTATAGACGTGTTGGTTATCGTGCAAAGGTGGGTGTTGGATGTGACAGAGAGGGGTAGTGGAGCCGTTTCTTGTGTCAGGGTGTCTTGTCTCACATAAATGCCAATATCTCCACTCGAGTGGAAATATTCGCCACAGAAAACGTATGGATAGGGATAAAAGATGCCTTTTTATGGAGAACCAAACGTTTTAACTTATAAAACACGATAAGTTATCATTTAAGAGATTTTATTCTGCTGACTGATGGATTCAAAACAGTTTTAGTCAGCTGAATGTACTAAGTGACAAGGTGAACTCATCAGCTGCTGATAGTACTTCAGCAGTTGATTCAAGCATTCAACATACCTAGCTCGGTGATCAAAAAATTGAATAGTTTTTCATCTAAAGGCTTAGTGAATAAGTCAGCTAGCTGAAGGTCTGTTGAAATGAATGGAGTTCAACGTCACCTTGTTCAATGTGATCTCTAATAAAATGATACCTTATGTCGATATGCTTCGTTCTTGAGTGAAGAACTGGATTGTTGCTGATTGCAATAGCACTTGTGTTATCACAGTAGATAGGAACTTTGCAGAAGTTCATATCGAAATCAACAAGCTGATTCTTCATCCAGGACTTGAGCACAGCAGCTTCCAGCAGCAACGTATTCTGCTTCAGCTGTGGAGGTAGAAACAGTAATTTGTTTCTTGCTTGTCCAGCTGACTAGCTTTCCTCCAAACAGCTGACATCCTCCAGTTGCGCTCTTTCTATCCATTTTGCAACCTGCAAAGTCTGAATCTGAATAGCCAATTAGATCAAACCCGTAGTCTTTGGCATACCAAAGACCTAGGCTTGGAGTACCCTTAAGGTACCTCAAAATTCTTTTAGCAGCTATTAAGTGAGATTCTCTAGGATCAGCTTGATACCTAGCACACATGCAAGTAGCAAACATAATATCTGGTCTGCTGGTGGTGAGATAGAGTAACGATCCAATGATTCCTCTATAGAATGTGACATCAACTGATTTCCCAGTTATGTCATCATCTAGGTTGTTTGGAGGAGCCATTGGAGTTTTCATGGATGATGATGAATTCATATCAAATTTCTTCAAAAGATCTTTGATATATTTTTCTTGATTTATAAAAATTCCATTTTTAGATTGCTTAACTTGTAAGCCAAGAAAATAAGTTAATTCACCCATCATACTCATCTCATACTTTGTAGACATAAGTTTTGAAAAACGTCTACAAAGTTTTTCATCAGTAGCGCCAAAAATTATGTCATCCACATAAATTTGAACAAGAATGATATCACCTTTGATTTTGCGAATGAATAAGGTTTTATCAATCTTTCCCCTGGTGAAATCATTTGCTATGAGGAACGTGGAGAGTGTATCATACCATGCGCGATGAGCTTGTTTCAGCCCATACAGCGCTTTATCCAGTTTAAACACATAGTCTAAATACTTAGGATTTTCAAACCCTGGTGGTTGCTTAACATATACTTCCTCTTGCAACTTCCCGTTCAAGAACGCACTCTTTACGTCCATCTGAAAAACTGTGAAGTTTTTGTACGCAGCGTGGGCTAGAAAATTCTAATAGCCTCAAGCCTAGCCACTGGAGCAAATGTTTCATCGAAATCGATTCCATCCTTTTGTCTATATCCTTGTGCAACAAGTCTAGCCTTATTACGAATAACCACACCTTCTTCATCCATTTTATTTCTAAATACCCATTTTGTACCAATTATGGTCTTTCCAGCTGGTGGGGCCACCAGCTGCCATACTTTGTTGACCTCAAATTGGTTGAGTTCTTCCTGCATCGCTTGAATCCAGCTTGAGTCTTCTAAAGCAGCTTTAATATTTTTCGGTTCTTCAGTTGCTAAGAAACAAGACCATAAGCAGAGATTGCATGATGCTTTACTTCTCGTGACTACTCCTTGTTGTGGATCTCCAATGATTAGATCAATTGGATGTTCTGAGGTCCACTTTGATTGAGGAGCAGTTGTAGAAGAGGAAGATTCAGCAGAATTAGATCCTTGTTGAGCGGCTAACTGCTCAGCAGGATGAATTACTTTATTTTGAACGGATCTTCTTGAAGTATGAAGAGGTGGCTTAGAAACAGCCTTGGATGATGCTCTAGCTGTTGGAATTTCTTGTTGAACAGCTGCAATATCTACAAGATATGTAGGAGCATCATGGAACGTCTCATCTGATTCATTTATGGGAACATCAAAGAGGTTTAAAGCATCGGAGAATGCTTCAGCTGTATCATCAGGAGATGGTTCAGCTGATCTCTGAAATGCATCAGACGAGTCAGCAGAGGTGGGTTTCAAGGCTTTTGAGTGTTCTTCAAAAGTAACATTTATGGACTCTTCCAACGTTTGTCTTCTTTGTTGAAAACTCTATATACCTTGGATAAAGTGGAATATCCCAAGAAAATGGCTTCATCAGCTTTAGGGTCAAATTTACTTAGCTGATCTCGTGTGTTCAACACAAAACACACACATCCAAACACATGAAAGAAACCGATAACAAGTGTATACTTCTTTCCACCTAGACTTTCAGTACTCATAGGGCCAAAGAGGTCCATATGGAACATGTAGAGGCAGCTGTCGATGAAAAAACATTGCTTCGATTTGAAGGAGCTTTTATGTTATTTACCTTGCTCACAAGCTGAACAAAGCTTATCCTTCTCATACTTGATTTGTGGTAAGCCATTCACCAGCTGACCTCGATCTAGCTTCGAAATATTTTTGAAGTTAAGGTGAGATAGCCTTTTGTGCCACAACCAGTGCAGCTCTTCAGTAGAATGAGAGAATAGACAAACTTCTTGATTTTGAGGATTCATGTCAAGGGTATACACATTCTTGGTTCTTGGAGCAACCAATACTACCTTTCCACTTTTATCCGTCACCGTTCCTCTGTATTCATTAAAGTTCACTGAGAACTTTGCATCACAAAGTTGGCTAATGCTGATTAGATTATGTTTCAGCCCATTCACATAACCAACTCTTGTGATTTTTACGGATCCATTGGAAATGGTTCCATAACCTTCAGTTGAGCCTCTACCATTGTCACCAAAAACTACTGAGGGACCAGCACAAACTTCAAACTCTTCCAGCAGGGATTTGTATCCAGTCATGTGTCTCGAGCAACCACTGTCTAAGTACCATACATGTTTGCTTTCATCACCCTGCACATAAATTAAAAGAGTTAGTTCTTTTTGTGAACCCACAATTCGGTGGGTCCTTGTGACTTTCCGCTGGAACTCACAGGATTTGATTTTTCAGTAGGCTCAACTGCTGAAGTTGGGGAAGGTCTCAAGCATGTGCTGTCACACTCACTTGCCATATGCCCACGATCTCCACACTTATAGCATTTTCTATTTCTTTGAAGTGGAGTGGAAGGCGAGGCAATGGGTTTGGGAACTGGACCCAAAATCCCTTTCTTTTTCTGATTATCAGAGATAGTCAGAGTTTGAACGAGTGATGTCAGCTTGATGACCTTTCCTTTCAGCCGTCATACAGACACAGTTGAAGAAGGACTTGGAGTGTTTTTAGAAACACTCTTACCTTTGTTCTTTGCAGCTCGAGTACGAACTCCAACTGGCTCACCCTTGGAGGGTGTAAGAACAGTTTTCTTTCCTGCTGTTCTGCTAGTCTTCTACTGAGGTCTAGCAGAAGAGGCAGCAGGTGCTGAACCCAAGATAGATTTTCTTGGTTCAACAATTACTACAGTAGGTGTCCTAACAACCATGGCAGAGGAGTCAGCTGATGACTCTTCACCAGTAGTTACAGAAGGATCTTTTGAGGACATCTCAGTAGCAAAGGTTTTGGTAGACCTAACAAAGGAACCAAAAACCAACTCTTCAGCTGGCACAGAAGCATCAGCTAACGAGTAGTACAGATCATCTATACTGCTGTCAGGTACAGCGGCTGCAGCAAGGAAGTCTCCTCCTAGTACAGCTTGTACTTGACTAGGGATTTGTGAGTTAACACATTCACTCACGCGCTTGGATGAACGAGACAAGATTCACAAATCTTTTTAATTGCTTCAAGTTCTTTAACTTTTTCACTTAGATCATGTTGAAGAAATGAGTTTAAAAATTTTGTTTCAGAAAGATCTTCTTTTAAAGTTTTGTGGTCAATTAAACGTTCTTTTAAAAATGCATTTTCACGTAGAATAGCACTATGTTTATCCAAACATTCACCTTTCAGCTGATCGATGAAGTGCAAGTCACAAATAATAGAATCAACAATGTCTTTGGCTTTAGTAGCCTCAGCAGAAATTAGGGAGGTTACCTTTTTATGAACAATGTTGACCCATTTATAAGAACTAGCATCATCAGCTGTAATACTTTCATCATTATCAACACGAGCCATCAAACACATTATAGCCATTTTTTCATCATCATCTGATGAGCTGTTACCTGAGTCAGCCCAGTCATGAGTTTCAGCTACGAGACCCTTGTCAGCATATTTGCCTTCAAGTGCCTTCTTTTCTTCTAGAATCTTTTTGGTGAAGGCTTGTAGCTTTTTGTATTTCTCTTCAATGGACTCACTAGTTGAAGATGATGAACTTGCTTTCTTCTGCTTGCAGTCATTAGCATAGTGTCCCTTCTTGTTACAGTTGTAGCAAGTGATCTCAGAGATATCAGGTGTACTTCCAGAGGGTTTGGAAGGTACAGCTGATGTGATAGATCTGCTACTTGAGCCTCTAGCTGACGAGCCATACTTGTTTTTAAAGAATTTTCTATTTTTAACAAGTAATGCAAGCTCAGATATAAGGGCATCGTTGTCTTCGTCTTATTCGATGCTGACTTCAGGCATGTTGAATAAACCAACAGCTGAAGTGTTGTCAGCTTCATCATCTGATGGAGGATATTCGATTCTGCTGGGCTTGTTTATAGAGACAAGAGCAGTCGAAAATCCAGAGGGACTCACTTAGAGTCCTTTGGAGGTTGAAATTTGTTGAGTACGGTTCTCTCATGGCTTAGAAACATACCATAGAGAGATGAAAGGGTATAGTCTTTCAAGGTAGGGGATGTACTCATGCAAGTTATGATGGTAGCCCATTTAGAAGGTAAGGCTGCCATAAACTTACACATTTTGGACATATCGTCCTTATCAACCCCACGAGACTTCAGCTCGTTTAACAGAATGTTATAACGATTGAAAGTTTGAGCTATAGTCTCACTTGGCTTGGCTTTAAACAGTTCATAATCATGTATGAGCATGTTTTTGTTGTGTTCTCGCACAACTGATGTGCCTTCATAAACTTCAGCCAGCCTTTAACTGAGTCACAAAATTGAATATTGTGATACAGTTCATCACCAACTGCTTGAAAAAGCATATCCCTACCCTTGTTCTCTAGATGAACAAGATGTTTTTCAGCGTCTGTCCACTGAGCCTCAGATTTCACCACATAGTGTTTTGGTATTTCAGAAGTACCAGGGATGAGGGTTTTAGGAACATATTTTCCTATCGTGATGTTATTTTGGAGTTTTGGATGATAGGTAACCATGTGGGACAACATACGGGTTTTCCACATGGGATAGTTGGTTTGAGTGAGTTTAGGAGGTTTTCCAGATGATGGAAGATCTGATGATGTAGGTTCAGCCATAACAGATGCTCAAAATTGATGGAAAACAATTTTGACACTCGCTCTGATACCAGTTGTTGGATCCCAACAACACTAACGTGTTGCGTTAAGACTGATTTACGAAGATAATATAATGAACAACAAGATTTCAATGATTAAGAGTTTATTAAAACAATTTAATACAGTACAAAGTTTGCGGAAATAGATAGCACACACTAACTAAAACTCTATACTTGAAATGACACTTTAAATCGCTCAAAACTAGAAGATTATGCACTAAGAGTTATATCAACTGATACTAACAGCTGATATCAGTGTCCGAGTAATAACTATAGAGGAGTTAATACTTAGACAAATAACTAACTCTCAGAGAATGTTCTTGTGCTATGAATGCTCAAAAGGTGTGTGTAAATGCAAGCATTTACGTCTCTATATATAGCCCAAGATCCATGTTCCTTTGCCCACAAGTTAGACGACGTGTAAACATATTATTCGTCGATGTGGACTTGTCCATGGAACATTAAATGCTCTTGCATAAGTTGTAGTCCCAAGTGTACTTTGTGTCAACTACTTCCGGTACCCTCTCTGACGCACAGTGAAAGGTGTACTACATAAGGACAGAAATAGTTGACTTTCCGTTTACATGCTTGGAGGGACAAACGATGATGTTGTACTGACATTATCTTCTATTCCAAAATAGAAGATCCTCATCGTTTTCTTCTTCTTTGAGCGGGAAAGGGAAATGTTCAAAGTGTCAAGAACATTTCCTTTAAGTCTTCATCTGCAGCAGGTACTATCAGCTGATTCCACAATCAGCTAAATAGTCTTCTTCTTGTCTTTGTCCTTTGGTCATAGACTTCGAATGAACTCTCGTGAATAGCTGCTGATTTGACTTGTTGTCCTAAAGCTAAGTACGTACTCATCTGAAGGTTTATTGTATATACTTGCTTCAGCTGAGATACTTACTTCAGCTGATATTTATTCTTCTTAGCTATCGATCATCAAATCTTGTTTACTTAGTCTCGGGACTAACAGAAACCTTCCCCAATATCTTAATGATGAGGGCCCAATATAATTAAGGTCAATTCCTTTAAAAAGGGGATGGGATAATACACATATGGATGATGTGAGCTCTAATAATGATCGATTGATATTGGCCACATGGAAAGGTGACATGACAGACGATGTGGCGAAATTTGCGTGCATGATGACGTGGGTGGATGATGGGTCGTGGATTAATTCATGGAGTAAGAAGACTAATTCATAGGTAAGTAAGAAAATAAGTTACAAGTCCATTAATGACATTTAAGTCTGTTAGTGATATTTAATAAATTTCTTTATTGTGTGTCTATTACAAACCTCTTTGGTTTTGTAACATTTTTTTCTTGTTGATGCTTTATAAGCCATTTGCAATTATTATAATGATCATCATATATTTTATCAATAAAAGTTCGAAACTAAAATTTGGTTTTAATTGAGTTGTAGGTACACACAAAATTATCATTTGAAGAAGACTTTCTTGATTTTGATAGAACTCATGTAACATCCTAAAACCGGCCTAGTAGTTCTAGGTACATATTGATATTTGATAATATCTATTTGACCATATATGGAATAAATTGATTAAATGTTAAATGAATTGTTTGACCTTTTGTCCTTTTGTGATATTTTAATCAAGGGATTAAAATATCCGGTTTCTGAAATGTTTAAACGATTTTGTGATTTTTATACCTTTAGATTCCTTGTCGGATTTCGTTTTCGGAAGTGCTTTCGTTTTTAAAATTGGAGTCCGTTTGGTATTTTAAATAAATTAACTACGAAAGGGACTTTTTGTATCGTATTGTTTAAAAAGTTAAAAATGGCAAAGTGGGCCACTTTTCTCTCTTTTGGCCGGACGTGGAGGATAAGGGAGGAGCCTTATCCTCTTTCTTCCTTCATCTTTTCCATGTTTTTCTTTTAACACAAAACCCACCAAAACCCCTTTAAAGCTTTCTTGACATTTTGAAGATTTATAGCTTGGATTCTTCCTTTCGTTGCCTAGATCTCGAAATTCTTGGAGTGTTGGGGTAAGCTATTGTTCCTTGTTAGTTGTTCTTTAAAGTTCTTGCAAAAATGATAAACTAGGATTGTGGATTTTTTAAGGTTTATGCTAGTTTAGTTATAGCAACGGCATTTTTATGTTATTATGGGTTTATTAGATGAATTACATAAAAATACATGCATGTTACTTGTTCATTGTGTGTGGGTGTTGTAGATGCGTGAGTGTGTGCATGGTGTATGTGAATTTATGGGTTGTGGGTGTATTGTATAAGTAGTTCAACACAAGGTATAAGTATTTAAGCACAAGGTACAAACATGTTAGCAAAATGTACAATTTGTGTGTGTGTGTGAACTGTGTGCGTGAGGGTGTGTATATGTGTGTGCGCAGGTGTTAGTGTGTGGGGTTTTTGCTTTTGGTTTTGAGGGGATTGCTATAATATAAGATTTTGGCATCTTAAATTGTACAAGTGAGTTGTACACAAATGTGGAGGTTTCCTAAATACATACATAGTATTAAAAAGAAAAAGATAAATAAGAAGTTATTTGTAAAGCATGAATTTATTATAGATTAAAACACTTAGTTAGAAAAGTGTTAGTCTTGTTGAATTGGGTAACTAGTTATGACTTGCTAGAAGTGGTGATTATGGATCTTAAGTCTAAATTGTAAACTAGTTAATGTGCTAAATGACTAGTTGGTGGGAATGTGCCAATTGTATGCTTTATGGGTTTTGATGCTTGTTTATGTCAAGATAAGATGTTTGATATGTTAGTTATGGTTCATGTCAAATTTTGGTAAGATTTGATATAAATGCTAGTTCTATAGTTTTGGGTGGTTTATGTCAAATTATGAACTAGTTATTGGGTTTAAGTGACTACTTGGTGTAAAATGTCATTTGTATGTTTTATGACTTATAGTGCTAGTTATGTTAAAATAACATGTTAGATATGTTATTTTTGGTGATTGTTAATAATAGTCAAAAAAAATAGTTAGACTTGGGTTTTGACCTTGATAAAATGACTAGTTAGCTATGAATTGCTAAATGATATGACTATAGCTTTAAAGTGGTGTTTGGAAGGTGCTAAAGTCAAATGTAACGTTTTGACCCGTTTGGGTAAATATTGTGAAAGTTGATTAAATGTGTTTTAGTATGTTTTGACTTGAACTAGGAATGTCAATAACATGATAATTACATATTTTGGTAAATTGTAATGTGTTGACTTGTTGTAGTTAAATTCGGGTCTCGACCCGTTTGGATGTATTATGCTATATTGGTTAGATATGGCTTGGTTGTATTTGACATGAATTGCAAAAGTGTAACATGACATGTTTATATGATATTGCAAGTGTTAGTGTTAAATGTATATTTAACATTATTTATAATTTGGTGGAATTATATACTAATTCGGTATTCCTTTGGTGTACAGGAACTGGGATCGAGACTCAGAAACATTAGACCTCTGAGTTCGACAAGTGGAAGTAACGGTGAGTGGATTTAACCTCCACCCTGTGTTTGGTTACAACCGGTTCGGTATTGCATGTTTGGCAGGAAAGATGCAGGAAAATACAGGAAAAATGCAGGAAACGTTCGCTATCTAGAGTTCACTATCGTGAACTCTAGTTCACGTCGTGAACTATTGTTCACGATCGTGAACTTCAGTCTGCGGGTTTTTCGGGTCGTTTCCGGGCGAGAATCTTTGACAGTTTGCTTGTTTGGCACCCGTTTGATCGGGTTAAGTGGAATAGGATATGTGCACATAGATGAAAAGATTTTGCTTGAATGGTAGCAACAACTCGGTTAGTGGCAATCGAGGATAGGGACGAGGTCAGTGTCGGATGGATAACGGCTGAGCATAGTGTATCGACTAACAGGGTATTCGAGCCTTACCTGTATGCGTTGCATGGTTAAGGGGGTTTACCCGGGGTGTTGGATACAGCGCTATCGGTTACCGTGGTTTTGGCCGACCATGGTTTAAGGCCCGCAAAGCCACCGATCCTCTCATATAGTGGTTACCCAAGTCGGAGATGTAGAATTACTTCCGTGCTTAGTAGTCGGAGATGTAAATTACTTCCGTGCTTAATGATTAGACAGTTAGTGGTTAGTGGTTCAGTGGAACAGTGGTTAAGAGGAACACTTGTTAAGTGGTTACGAGGAGTAACGATCGTGGAGATGTTGGTGCTTGCTTGTTGAACTTTACATTATTTGTAGATTATGTTCATTCACTTAGCTTTGTGCTAATCCCTCATTCGTTGACTCTTTTCAGGTTGATCGGTGCTTTGGACGGAATGGGTGACCGAGCTCAAATGGATATGTTTTGTAAAATGAGTCATGTCGTTAAGTGACACCGTTTAAATACAATTGTTATGGAGTTTATTTTGGGACGTTTGGTTTGTAAACCTAAACCTAAACTATTTATTATCTTTATGCTTCCGCACACCCTTTAAAAAAACGTTTTCTAAATTTTGCGGTGTCTCAAGTTAATAAGTCTTGCTTGTTTTCACCGATATTCAGTCTATAAGTTTAGATTGTCTATAATTGTATTCATTTGCTTCTTATTTGATTCTATTGTATATGAGAACACATCCACACACGTATCATTGATAGATTTCTTAGTATTAGTTATGTTTATTATACATAAGTTATTACTTATAATTGTCTTACATATGTATTCATTATAGTATTACTATTTGGGTTTTTCTAACATGTGTCCCTATGGCATATGTTAAGGTGCATTCAATGACCATAAAGTTTCCTAACTTGTTACAATAAACATAAATGAATATGAATTTTTATAATTTTACGAGGCAACATGGTCCGTGCGATGCACGGGCTTCGTTCACAATAATGAGTTATTTTGAGTGCATATTGTGTACAATTTACTAGTATCACCTGGAGAGTACGAAAAACATGATCAGTTACATGTTTAACTTTGATTGCGGGTATTCTACTAAATGAACAAAGTTGTTCTTTATGTGTATTGATGGTTTAGGGTTTGTTGTTGTTTATTGAGTCATATGGATTGTGTATGTTAATTGCAATTATTTCTTTAGCTTGAAATAGATTTCATATGCGTAAGTAGGCCTTTGCAAATTGGACCGAGAACCGACCGGGATCGCAGAATCAGACCGGACGAACCGAGCTGCATTGGTTCGGTTCTCGGTTCTAATTTTTATGAAAAAATCAGTACTCAGTTCTCGTTTCGGTTCGGTTCTGAGCATCATCTGTTCGGTCCTCGGTCTGCCCGAAATTAATTTTTCGTTCGGTTATGGTTTTTTGTAAATAAATATCTGTCATCGTGCATTTTATTTATATTGATTGATTTTAATAAACCTATAAAGTTTGTTGCTATATAATTAATATTTAATCATAATCTAGATATTCAAATATTTTTTGTGATTCAGAAATGTATTGACATTATTTTGTTGTGTTTATTAAATATTATTTATGATAAAACTTTTGATCTTACAATTGATTAATATTTAATTTTTTATAAACGGATTTATATAATATTACTATTAATATTAAATGCATGGTACTAATTGCAACTTCAAAGATGGAACTCAATTTTAGTAAATGGATTTTCCTGTTAGGGTAAAAGATAATATCATTTGAAAATTCAACATCATTTGCATATGATATTGTGATATTCATAGTTTATAATATGTTATATTGTGATATTATGTAACTTCTAGTTAAATGAAAAGACTATTATTTAATTGAACTTACTACTATTATTTATGTTAAATTCTTTGTATAATCAATTACATTTATTCATGAGCATCATTTACAACAAAAACTTATTTTTTTAACATAGGATTCAATACAACATAAACCATAAAACTCAATTTTTATATGATTTATAGATATAGTTGTTAAGATATTAGTAAGTTATACACTTGATACAAATCAATGAAAGAAACTAATAGCAAGGAAAAGAACAAAATCGCTAAAGCTCTTTGTTGTTTACTTCACTTATTAAATATTTCTTTTGGATGCACCTTTAGAGTGTTAAAATTTTGAAACATGAAAATAAGTATTTATATATCTTAATGTGTAAGATTCATAAATCTTGAAAAGTCTCTTATTTTATAGAACTTTTTATTATTATAATTATTACAAAACTTTGGTCTTACAATTTAATGAGTTTGTCAAATTGTTATTAAAATGAATTCAATACTATTGAACTCAATAGAAATCAATTATAATAAGTGCAACATAAAAATAGAACTCAATTTTTATATTTTTTTACATATATAAAAGAAGTAAGCATAAATTTAACAACCATCAATATATTTAATTAATATTTTCCTACTAATTAGATAATCTCAAGTTTATGTTAAAACTCTTGATTAACTATTGAGCTTCTAAATATTTATTAACATGATTTACTCCCTCCGTCCCATTTTAAATGTCCAGTATACTATTTTAGTTTGTCCCACAAAGAGTGTCATTTCCTAAATTTCAACCAATCAAAAAACATTTAAGTGGGAAAGAGAAAATTTGATTGGTGACATTATATAATTAATGCACTTTTCTTAAACTGTGTGCTTTTTTGTAGTGGACAATTAAAGTGGGACGGAGGGAGTATTTAATATTATAATAAATGCAACATCAACCTGAAACTCATTTTTTATATTTTATTATACATATACAAACGAAAATAAGCATCAATTCAACAACCACCAATATATTTAATTAATATTTTCCTACTAATTAGAGAATCGCAAGATGTGAAAAATGGCGATCAAAACCTATTAATTGGATTAAAAGTAAAATAACAAATCAAATGAACAAAATTTGTGACCATTAACATGATAAGATATCCATCTTAAATAAATGTGATAATATCATACACAATCGCATATACTATAATAATACCTATCAGATCATTATATAATATAATTTTTATACAAAATGTAAATAAACAACGAATAACAATTTTATACATATATACAAAAGAGGTTGTGTAATTTTAAACAAAAACAACTAACATACCCTCTCTAAAACAAAATCATAAAGATTATGTTGGATTACCAATTAATAGCGACGATATATAATAAAAGCCCAATAGATCTTTGTTGTTGACTCTATTTGTTAAGTATTTCTTTTGTATGCACCTTTGGAGTGTTAAAGTTATTGCAATATGAGAATGAATATTTATAGATGCTAATGTGTAAGATTAATAAAACTTGAAAAGTCTCTTATTTATTGAACATTTTATTATTATAATTTTTTATATTTATTTCAAAACTCTTAGGCTTACAATTTATTAAGTTTGTTTTTATTATTATAATATTATTAATATTAATTGCATGGTATTAATTGCAACTTTAAAATTAGAACTCAATTTTTATATAGATATATATATGATGTATTTAATGATTTTTGTGATTTTTTTGGAAGCTTTATGGTCACTGAATGCACCTTAACATATGCCATAGGGGCACATGTTAGAAAAACTCTTACTATTTTTATGTAAAAGTACACTTTTCGTATGAATATAAATTTCTTTATTTACAATTTTATTGTTTACATAAGAATTTAATACTATAAGTTCTCTTATAAATGAATTTATTATAGTATTTATTATTAGTTATGCCAAAACTCTTAGTATATTAATGTCCATATTTATTATTAAATTATCATAAAAAATGGAAAAAATAATATTTCACATAAAAAATTATCATGAAAACTAAATACAAACTTTGTCAAATTTCCTAACCTTCGCAAAATCCGCCTCTTTATCAACCCATTAAAAAAAGATTCAAGAATGAAGATTAATGATTCTTAACAAAACATCTTTAAAAAAATGAAAAAATAATATTTTTGTACCATTTTTTTTAAAGCACATACACATGAAACCATTTGAAATACCTACAATTTCACATCAAATAATTTGCATGAAAACTAAATACAAACCTTGTCAAGTTTCCCAACCTTTGTAGAATCCGCCTCCTCATCAACTTACTCAAAAAGGATTCAAGAATGAAGATTAATGTTCCCTATAAAACAACTTTAAAAAAATGGAAAAAATCATATTTTTGTACCATTTGTTAATAAAACACTTACACATGAAAACCATTTGAACCTCTCATACTAAGTAGATACGATGTTAATTTATATACTAATATACACATAAGAGTTTAACGAACTAACCTGGTCATAATTCGAGACTCCAACATATGGATTGATCTCTATGTTCTCAAAAGGCACTAATTCCACTTTAGAGAAAAGTTCCCCTATAAAACATTTCATTATGTACATATAATCGGTATGCACAAAGTGTAATTTAATTTTAATTAATGAATTTTAAATTGTGACACTTCATGTACTTGAGTAGTTTTGAATCTTAAATCGTGACATTTATGCATAGTATTTGAATAGTTTTTGGATGTTAATTACGTATAACAATTTGATCTTAATTAATGAATATTAAATCATGACACTTCATTTACTTCAATCTTGAAACTCAGAATACTAAATGTATGATATTTATTGTAACTTCGAATCTCATCCAGTTTAAGATTCAAAATATCATACATTTAGTATTATGTATGATATTTACATCCAGTTTAAGATTCATAATACTAAATGTTTTTGAATAGTTATTGTTTTTAAAGTGTTTTCAAGTCTCATCCGGTTTGCAAGTGAACTTCCATAAGTCAAATGTTTTTGGTGTTGGTATCAATTCAACACAATTACAAAATTGGGCCAACATCTTGCATTGCGTGCCCGGTTCATTCCCTTTTAATTATTTAGGCGTTCCGGTGGGTGTCAATATGAACTTAAAGAAACATTGGGCTCCGGTTTTCAATAGATTTAATTCTAAATTATCCGATTGGAAAGCAAAAAATCTATCTTTTGGCGGTAGACTTACGTTAGTGAAATCGGTTTTAAGTAGTCTCCCTTTGTATTATTTCTCAATATTCAAAGCCCCCGTTTGCGTCATTGAAAAATTAGAGCAAATCCGTAGAAGATTTTTATGGGGTGAAAACAAAATTAATTGGGTCGCTTGGAACACGGTTTTGGCCCCAAAAGTTGATGGTGGGCTTGGTATTGGCTCTTTATAAGCCCAAAACCATGCACTTTTGTCTAAATGGTGGTGGAAACTTAGGGAAGAAAATCATTGCATTTGGAAGTGTGTTATTACGGAGATACACAAACAAAAAAACAAACCAATTCATACTTTAGCATCTAATTCTCAAGTAGGTGTATGGCGGAATATATCAAGGGTGGCATCCGAGTTTTCAAAGATAAATCATGACTTTTTTTATGCTTTCTCCCTTCACACTGGATCTGGTAAATCATTCATGTTTTGGAAGGATAAATGGTTAGGTGATTGTATACTTCAAACAAGATTTCCTAATTTATACCACATAGAGAAAAAGAAAGGTTGTTTCGTATGCGATCGGATCACGACCGATGGTTTTAGGTGGGATTGGAAACAATGCTTAAATAATCAAAAGTTTGTGGATGAATTCGTATCACTTATGCACCTCATCAGCAACATTAGATTATCAAATGCCCCCGACAAATTGATGTGTAAGCTTTCACCCGACGGGTCATTTGAAGTTCGACATATGAGGAAGTGGTTAGACAAAAACCTAACGACCACCGGGTACATTAACATGCCTTGGCTAAATATTATACCACTTAAAGTAAAATGCTTTGTTTGGAGAGTTGGTTTGGGCCGAATTCCGGTTGCTACTTGTCTAGAGGCTAGAGGCGTCAACATTGATTCGATCACGTGTAAGACATGTAACATATCCGAGGAAGATACCGATCACGTTTTTTTTTCTCCGGTGTCCAAGGACGGTGGAAGTACTATCATGGATATTTCATTGGTGCGGAATCCAAAACCGTACTTTTAGTTCGGTATCGGAACTCATTGAGTTTGGTGAAGGTTGGGGAAATTGCCGAAACAAAAAAAGGTATTGACTACAATAATTCAAAGTTTGATTTGGTGTGTGGGGAAGGCGAGAAATGAGAAGGTGTTCAACAATGTTCACAAATCATACACGGCCATCGCGGATGATATCATCTCAACCTCATTTTTGTGGGTGAAATATGAGAGCAAATTATGTTGTAATCCGATTGATTGGAGAATTTTTCTTTTTTCGTCTTGTTTGTAATTCTGTATTTCTGTACTTTCCGTCTTAGTCATCGCTAAGCTCGGTCGTTTTCTTTTTTAATATATTTGCCGTTTCCAAAAAAATATATAGTTCAATCTTGAAACTCAAAATATTAAATGTATGATATTTATTGTAACTTCAAATTGAAACTCAATTTTTATGTTAATATAAATTTTTTCTAATTGTTAAGTCGTAATTAATGAAACAGATATTTCTATAATATTAATTAAATAATGTCTTCATTACTTGCATTAAATACAATTTTAAAGAATGCATTAAATACAATTTTCTTTTTAAATGTATGTCTTCATTACTTGCGACTTAATATATGTCCCTTTAGAAAAATCTTTTTAAATATTAGAGTAAACCTTTCAAAATGATACATCATTTATTTCTCAAAGTGACACATTTTTTATAAGAATTTTGTTAATGATAATTTAAAAAAAATTAATACATGCATTATAAAATTCTATTTCTATTAATGAAAAGATAATATCCAAAATGCTGTTCATGTGTACAGATTATTAATAAAATGCGATATCTACAATACAAAAGCTTATTCACATAAAAAAAATCTACGTTTTAATATTCTTTTACATTCTATTTTAAAATTTGTATAGTATGATAGCATAATTAATTTTTGTGGTATAAATATAAACTCTTATCTCTAATACAGTACATATCTTAATATTTAGATTTTATTTTGATTTTGATTTTGATAAGATCGCAATTATAGTTTTTCTTTTTATGAAGACAATAAATTTCCTTTGATTATGTAAGTTGACTATTTTGTCGGTTATTATTGCTAACATGATGACTTTCCAAAAACTGGAAAAAAAGAAAAATACCAAGTTTGAATTATGATTAATTTAAGGGACTGTTTGTGTAGTTTTTCAAAACAAAGATAGATCCTTGCTGTGCTGTGGTGGGTTGTTGAGTCATCCGACGCGAATCGAGGGCTTGTCTCTCTCTCTTAGATTCTATATACGCATCTGGATTTCTTCAAATTTTCGTCTTCATCCTTTAAGTTAATTGTGTAATGCTTCGTGTGTTTTAGGAAATCGATCCTCTTCGATTGATTAGTTCAGAGTGTTGAAAGGTAAAATTTTGCTCCGAATCAAATTGGATTTCAGTTGCTGGATCGGTGTAACCTTATACCTATCTTTTATCTTCTTCGTCTGCTTCATATCAATTCAGTAATTTTGCTAATTGTTTTTGAGAGTTCTAGTTTCCGATCTGTAACGCAATCAGCTTGAATTTTGCTGAGGTTTTTGGAGTCAACTGATTTCGTTAGGTTTCTCACTGTTATAGATGGCATTAAATCCTCCGTTTATGATGGAGGATACTGATGAAGATTTTTTTGATAAGTTAGTCAATGATGATGACGATTATGATTATAAGCTCCACACGTTACCTTTGAAGGAGAGCAAAATTGCTGATGATAATGATTCAGATGATGCTAAAGCTTTTGCTAATTTGAGTATCAGTAATGTGGGAACTGGAATTGAAGATTTGGGGAAACTAGGTATAGAGGAAGAAGATATCAAAGATACTTCTTCAATTAGTAAAGATATCAAAGATGAGTCTGCTAACACTACTACTCCTGTAGAACCAAGTCATCTAGCGTATTCAAATTCATTTGCATCTGATAGTCTGAATGAAGAAGCTGATATTGGGACAATTCAGTTGCAGGAGCCGTTGGATTCTACAAAAAGTGAGAATGAGAATCATGGATCTGGAGGCACTGCAGGAATTAAAGAGGTGCAATGGAGTGCTTTTGGTTCTGATTCAGTGGATTTCTTTAATGAATTTGGAGATGGTTCGGTTGACCAAGAGGTTAATTTTGGTAGTAGTGAGTTCAATAGTGTAGTAAATAATTCCTTCCAGTTGCAGAATATTAATGATTATTCACAGGAATTTCAAACTTTCAAGGATCAGGGGGCTTATGCAACTGTAGGGAAACAAGAAACTTTTAATGATTACTCGCAGCAATTTACAGGGGATCAGGTGTATGCCACCACAGGAGAACAAGGAACGGATGGTCAACATCCGGAAAGTAGTCAAAACTGGGAGAATCTTTATCCCGGATGGAGATACGATTCGAGTAGTGGACAATGGTATCAAATAGAGGAAAGTTATAATGAAACAAAATATGCACAAGGTGCTGATAGTGCAAATTCTGCTTCTGATTGGATTGGTTCTCATGAGAAATCAGAGGTTTCTTACTTGCAGCAATCTGCCCAATCTGTAGTGGGAGTTGTAGCCGAAACGGGCACAACTGAAAAGATTACAAATTGGAATTCGGTGTACCCCTCAAATATGGTTTTTGATGCGAATTACCCTGGTTGGTATTATGATATGAATGTCCAAGAATGGCGTTCTTTGGATGATTATAATTCACAATCAAGTGTTGTTGCTCAAGACCAAAATGGGTTTGGGTCAAATAATACTTATCATGAAATTCATCAGAAAACATATGAACAGTCACAAGGTTATAATCGGAATGGTTCTTTTAACAATGCTGATTCAACTATGTGGCAACCTAATCATAATGTTGCTAATAAACAACAAGTAGCAGCAAATCACTATGTTAATCAGCAACAGTCTTATGATTATGATTATGGGGGAACAACAGCTTCTTCTTTCAACAAAGCTACTCAGGTTAATAATAATGGGTTTGTTCCTTTTGATCAGTCATTGAGTCAGCAAAATGAGATGATGAATGTTCAAAAGGGTCATGAAATATCTTATGGTTCAAGGGCAGGAAGGTCATCTGCCCGGCGACCTCCTCATGCACTTGTTACTTTTGGTTTTGGCGGGAAACTAATTGTAATGAAAAATAGTACAAATGTCATGAATGCATCATTTGGAGGCCAGGTTAGCTTGTAAATCATCCATCATCCTTGTTATCATACATAACACATTTATTATTATATTTGAATATCTGTTGACAAAATGTGGTGTTTGTTTGAAGGATTCAAATTGTGGGTCAATTTCTGTTCATAACTTAGCAGAAGAAGGGGGAAATGAGTATATTGAAACTCTGTGCCAGCAATCGTTTCCAGGCCCACTATCGGGTGGAAAAGAGTTGAACAAATGGATTGATGAGAGAATTAGAGACACTGAAAGTGCTGATATTAATTTGAAGCAAGCTGAAGTTGTAAGATTGCTCTTTTCCTTGCTGAAAATAGCTTCACAGCACTATGGCAAATTCAGATCTCCTTTTGGCTCAGACACTGCCTTCAAGGTAGGTAAACACAAGATTAAATTTTGAATGTATTTGAACATTCCAATCATTTGAACTGAATATAAGTTTGGAATTTTGACTAGGATTCTGATGGCCCAGAATTAGCAGTTGCTAAACTATTTGCCTCAGTGAAGAACAACAGTGGAGATCATGCTTCTTTTGCACAGTGCTTGCAACAACTACCTTCAGAAGCACAAACTCGGGTATTTATTTTAGTCATACCGAAATTCCTTTATATATAAGTAGAGTAAAATTACTGAAATTGTCCCCATGGTCTTCCAAATTCTACAATTTTGTCCCTATACTTTTAATTTTGTTTTATTTGTCTCTGTACTTTTTAATTTCGTGATTTTTGTCCCCGTGGCCTTCAAATTTCATTTTTTCCGTCCATTTTGACCTAAAATGACCAAAATACCCTTACAAATATATTTCTTAAAATTCCTTTTCTTCTCCGGTCGTCTTCTCCGACAATTTCCGTGGAGCTCAAAGTTTGTATGTGGTTTAAATCAAGGTTTAAATCAAAGTTTGTTTGTGGTTCAACCTCCATTAAAGCAACATCAGCTGGCAGCTGCAACAACAACAAGTTTAGGGTTGTAATTCCATTAAAGCAACAGCAGCTGCAACAACAAATTTAAGGTTGACCGGAGTTGTGGCTTGTTTTATGAAGATGAAGGGAGGTGTAACATGTGTAAAATCTCATTGACTTGTACCTTATGCATTGGTTGTTGTAGATTGTGCGTTGGAAATTATACCTTAAACAATGGTGTACAGAACTATGGAATCATTGTAAACATGACTTTTTACTGAAAGTTTGGATGATTATAATTGGACCATCAGTAAACCCACTTGTACCTTATACGCTGGTTTTTAGATGAAATACAGAGGGAGAATGTGATAAAAGGGTAATTTGATTAATAAATAGAAAATTGAAAACGTGAAGTGAAGTGGGTTTCTGATTTATTTATCCACCAAATGTGCGTGTGAGGGATAGAGAGTGGGATAATTATAGCCACACATACATATATATATATAGAGAGAGAGAGAATTTGGTCCAGTTGTAGTTTGCTTATGCAGCACCGAGTTTGATGATTTTGAAGGGTTGGCTGAAGTTTGACGAAGATGATGATCGGAAAAAATTTGAGGTCGCCGGAAGTTCACCGGAGAAGTGAAGTTGCAGGTGGCCGGAGAAGTTTCAGTTCACATGAGTCTTGGGAGAAGATGACCAAAAAAAAAGAAGGGTAGAGATAAATTAAAAGTAAGGGTATTTTGGTCATTTTAGGTAAAGAAATGGATGAAAAAAATGAAATTTGAAAACCATAGGGACAAAAATCATGAAATTAAGGGCATGTTTGGGAAAGCTTCCCCTTAAATAAGCTTTCCCAAACATGCCCTAAAAAGTACATGGACAGACAAAACTAAATTAAAAGTATAGGGACAAAAGTCATGAAATTAAAAAGTACATGGACATAAAGAAGTAAATTAGAAGTATAGGGATAAAATTTGGAAAACCAGTGGGACAAATTTCTGTATTTACTCTATAATTTAATTTAATGTATGATTTAGGAAAGTGCTGGTGAAGTCCAAAGTCTGCTTGTATCTGGTAAAAAGAAAGAGGCTCTTGTTTGTGCACAAGAGGGTCAACTGTGGGGGCCCGCACTTGTTCTTGCAGCACAACTTGGTGACCAGGTCTCTTTCACTCTGACTCCTTGTGGATTTCAATTTGTTGTTGGAATATTCATTTTTTTTTTTTGTTTTCATTGCAGTTTTATGTGGATACGGTTAAGAAAATGGCGCTTGTCCAGTTAGTACCAGGATCACCATTGAGGACATTATGTCTGCTTATTGCTGGTCAACCTGCAGATGTGTTTGCCACACCAGATAATACCCCACAGGTAGACACACAGACAGTTGATGATAGATTCATTTTGAATGACTTGTTTGTTTGCATTAGGGTGAAAGTAGTATGGTTGATGAGTGGGAAGACAATTTGGCAGTGATCACTGCCAACAGAACAAAAGATGACGAGTTGGTGCTTACTCATCTTGGAGATTGTTTGTGGAAGGAAAGAAGTAACGTGAGTACCTCTTTTTCATGATTTTTTTTTTAATCGTGGAATTTATAAATATTTTATGAAAAATATATATATATATATATGCAGATAATTGGGGCACATATATGCTACTTAGTTGCAGAAGCAAACTTTGAGGCATATTCAGACAGTGCTAGACTCTGTCTCATTGGTGCTGATCACTTGAAACATCCCCGAACTTATGCCTCTCCTCAAGCTATACAGGTTCAGTTATTATTTAACCACCTTAATAATCTTTTCTTGCGAATTCGATAAATATGTTCCACAGTTGGTTACATACAACTTCTTAGACCTGAATCAAAGACATATCAATCAAGTAATGATTTGTTCTGACCAAAAAAGTTAATTTAGGTTGGGAATTCAATACAAACCGATTTAATTGCATGGGACAATTATTAGTGAATTTTTAATTATTAGTTGATAAATATTAGGTTTCTGTGTGTTAGATAAGTGTTGGATCTATTTATTTAATAGATATGTTTTATTTTAGATAATAATTAGGGATTGTAGTTTTTATTAGGAATGGAAAACATCTTCCTTTTCTCTTGATCATGGTGTTATGGGCTCAATTACTAGCTATGTTTATATAGTAATTTTGAACATGGTAATTCCGTTTATTTAGAAAAAAAGTTATAACAATTCCTGATTATGGCAAATGTAAACACAGAGGACGGAGGTGTATGAGTACTCAAAGTTGCTTGGAAACTCTCAGTTTACTTTGCTACCCTTTCAACCGTATAAACTTATATACGCTCACATGTTGGCTGAAGTTGGCAGACTATCAGACTCATTAAAGTAAGTCTTTTATTTTATTTTATATTTAGAAAAAAAAATCAAATTATAATATTTATCGTCTTTTTTTCAGGTACTGTCACGCAGTAACAAAATCATTAAAAACAGGACGAATCCCTGAGGTAGAAACATGGAGACAATTGGTTGCATCCTTAGAGGATAGAATTAAAACTCACCAACAGGTACCACCTTTTTCATTCATTTTCCATCAAGTAAAAAATTAATAAATTCTTGTTTTCTTCACAGGGTGGGTTCTCTACAAACTTAGCACCTGGTAAAATAGTGGGCAAATTGTTCAACTTTTTTGATAGCACTGCACAGCGTGTTGTTGGGGGCATGCCGCCACCTGTCCCATCTGCATCTGCTGAACAGCCAGCGAGGGTTTTGACTAGTCAATCAACAATGGTGATGTCATCATTTATGGAGCCTGTCGGGGATCCAAAGATGATGCATAACCGAAGCGTTTCAGAACCTGATTTTGGTCGGTCCGCCAGGCAGGATGAACCAAACTCACAAACTAAATCATCTGGAAATAATAATAATAATAATAATAATAATAATAATAATAATAATAATAATAATAATAATAATAATAATAATAATAATAATAATAATAATAATAATAATTCAAAAAGATTTAGTCGCTTCAGTTTTGGGTCTGGGCTTTTCCAGAAGACAGTTGGCATGGTCTTAAAACCTCGCCAGGAAAAACAGGTACAGATATCATACAGCTTTTGAATTTACTTTTTTTATATGAAAAAGAAATTGACATGTATGTATGTATGTTTGTTTTAGGCGAAATTGGGGGATACAAATAAGTTCTATTATGATGAGAAACTGAAGAGGTGGGTGGAAGAAGGTGCTGAGCAACCAGTAGAAGAAGCAGTCCTTGCTCCACCCCCAACAATCCAAAATGGTCCATCAGATAATTATAGTTTAAATTCTGTTTTAAGAACTGAATCTAGCCCTAGCCCAACTCCTCCTGCTTCTACTTTAGGAATTCCACCTAACCAATTTTCTGCACGTGGTAGAACCGGTGTTCGAGCAAGGTATGTTGATACTTTCAACAAAGGTGGTGGAAACCCAACCCCAACCAACTTATTCCAACCACCATCAATCAAACCACCTTCAACCAACCCAAACCCTAATTTCTTTGTCCCCCCTGCACCTCAACAACCACTTGATAATAACTTGTTGCAAGAAAACACTCCATCAAACAATAACCAAACTCCTTCCTTTTCTTCTCGGGCCCCCAGCCCGTTATCAACGGGCATGCCCAAACATGCTTCCATGAATGACATGTCAAAAGGCGGGACATCAACATTATCATCATCATCATTCGTTAGTCATCCAATGTCACGAAAAACACTTTCATGGAATGGAAATGGCGATCAAGATTTTTCATCTTCTGGTAACAATGAATTCAAACCCTTTGGAGGTGCGTTTATGCCAAATCAAACCCACTCCTCCAGTGATGATCTCCAAGAAGTTGAACTTTAGAGCATTCAAGAAGCTTCTTTTTATATATATATTTTTGATTGATGGTATAACAGTTTGTATAATGGAATGCAACAAAGGTTACTTAGATTGAAGAGATAGGTTTTGTTAAATATTAAAGGGTGGTGGCTCAAATGCGCCACTGTATATACAGATCATTTGTTCAAGAGGAAGTAATGTCTCCAAGTGAATTACTGGTTTGGCAAAGTAGAGGAGATGGTGACTGTTATTTCATATTTCTTTTACTTAAGTTATTAATTTCAACAGAAAGGCTTTTGGAATGTGTGTTTATGCTCGTTGGTTATATCATTTAGGAATGAATTTATGTTACAGAATTTGTATCTTGTTACTCAGATGGTGTAAAAGTAAACAGCAGCAACATGTTAATTTACAGAAAAAACAAAATTATGATTACGTTGCTCTATAATTAGTTGCTCTATAATTAGTGCATATACACCATACTTTTTGGGCACGACTTGGTTCTTTTGATACATTATGACATGCTTGTGTCGTGTGTATATATATGCTTGTTTGTGGTGATTGTTTTATGTTAGAGGTTGGAGAGTTTATACTTGAGGTTATAATGCACTTCAACTTCACTTTTGTTACCTTATCATACGAAAACAGGATTAGGGGATTATTTAGGTTCGCATTTCCTAAAACTGTTATCATTCTTTTATGATTTATTTATATCAACACTTACTTTTATCGCTCTCACTTATGTATAGTGACCGTAATGTTCACCCATTTTTAGGGATGCATGACCTCTAGCTTTGTTTTGAACATTGTAAATCATTCATCTGTAAATATGAAAATTTATGTCTTAGGCCACCCCCTTCGAGCCCTCACTCCTCATGGTTTTAAACATCGAGTATGATGAGGTATACGTATAAGCATTCTTATGCTTGTGCTTGTACTTGGGTAGAAGTAGAACTCTTTGTTGGGTTTTCTTATCCTATTTAGGTTTAGCCCAACATCTTATTTATGCCTATTTTCTTGCCTTGTCTTGCTTTATATTTTCAGTTTTAGGGTAAATTCATTTAGGGGGTGTTTGGGAGGGCTTATTAGTTTGGATAGACTTATAAGTTTGCGCTTATGAGCTTATTTAAGCCCCGTTAGATAAGTCATTTTGTTATCGCTTTTTAAAGCTTATCGAAGAATATCAAGGGCTTTACATTTTTAACCTCCACCCATTTTTCTTTTCGTCACAACCTTTTTACTCATTAAACCCTTTTCGTTAATTTGACAATATCCTTATACAAGCCAGAATAAACACTTTATTCAATAAAAGTTTATTAATTTAAATAAGCTAATAAGCATAGGTTATTTTAAATAAGCTTTCCCAAACAACCCCTTAACACACAAGAGAGAAAAGTGAGAGAAATTAGAAAAGAAAAAGAATTTTCGCAACCGTCAGATCGTCACCAAATTTGGACAACAGCTTCCTGACATATAAAGGAACATTCTGACTGTTGGGATCTTCATTTTGAGGTTCGGAAGTCCTATTTTCATACCTGAACAGATCCTACAGTTTTGGTGATGTTTTTTTTTCTTGCTCTTTGATTGTTGGCATAGATCTTGATGTTTGATTCCAAGATTATGATGTTTATTGTATTTCTCTAGTTTGATCCAGCGAAGACTTTTATTGCTCTTTTGTAGTTAGTGGATTTAAGCGGCACTAGTTGTCCCATGGTTTTTTACCCGATTTGGGGTTTTCCACGCTAAAATCGGTGTTCTTATTGTGTGTTTGTTATTTACTATATTACTGGTTTAGGGCTGATTTAGCTATTGTTTCGGGGCTGCAACAAGTGTATTCGGTTTTCCCTATTTGTTTGCATCCTAATAGGTTCAAACGGGTTGGGAAAGTATTGTCAAGCGAAAGTTTGAATTCCGCATTTATTTTATACCGTTTGACCCGTTATAATATCCGGTCACTCTTTATGCTCTACAAGATGGAATTTAATTACCCATAGAGCTTAGTGATATCCCTATCTTTTGCTTAAAATTTTTGTTTATTTTTGAGCTAATCACGTCACTAAATAATTGACAATGTTTTAGCTTAACAACGTGAGTTTGGGTGAGCAAAGGTTTTTTTTTTTTTTTTTGCTACTTTTAAATCACTTAATTCTACAACATGGGATTTGATTACCCAGCACACAGAGCACATCAATACTTAGACCTCCATCCACTCAGAATATTAATAAACGAGTCTTAAGTCCAACTTACGTTCCCACTCGATAAACTTAGCCTTCAAAACTCGTGCCATCCCACTAATTGAGTTGATGTCCCTTGTTGAGTCTTACAGCAGTTCTGGACGGTTTTAACTTTTAAGTGACAAGTTATTCTTTTGCAACATAGAACTATAATGATCATAACGGGTCATTCTTTCATATTTTAGTCTATTTGTTTAATGAGTTTCTATTTAATTTCAACAAAATAAGGTTTTATTGGTTCGAATCGCGACCTATTTCACACTAGTACAGAATCGGGATTAGGTCACACCGGAAAAGTGTGACGCTATACCTTTAGTCACACGAGATTTTTCAGAGCTGATGTGACCAAAGGTCGCGTGACTAATCCTCCCTACCGTCACACTAGCGATTTAGTGGATGTATCCATCAAAAAAGAGTGACTAAAACCCTAAAATGTGTGACGGTATGTTTTGAAATTTCAAGTAATTGTGTGACTATTGTCCGTCCTTTGGCCACACAAATATATCAATGTGTGACTGTTCCAATCGGAGCATGTGTGACGAAAGTCCAAATTTGGCCTAGTCTCAGCAAATAAAGCACTCCCTTCGGAACCAGCAACGCGGGGACATTCCGTGGTTAAAACATGTGATAACCTAAGTTGTTACGCAATGTTTACTATACACATTTTTAACAAACTTTTTGTTGGCTCTACCTAACCATAGAGACAAGTATGTTTCTAGTAAGTTTCTACAACATTAGAGTAAGAATCATCTTGTTTTATGCAACTTCCGTTGATTAGTTGCCATATTTTCACATGCAAAAAAAAAAAAGAGAACTCCTTAAGGAATAATATAATTACATGTAAAGATTAAATAGTACTATAACAATGACTCAATGAGCAATTGTCCAAAAACTCTATGGGCTTCCGTTGCATTCACACATAAGTTTCTAGACATTATTCTTGTATGACTGAGTTCCATAGACTAATCATAATGGTTATCAAACTCATGTTTGGTTACTAGTGACACATCAACGCCACATTACTCTCCAGACCAAACACATAACCATACCCCGTAGTAGTGATCAACTCACACTAATTCATTATCAAAACATAATTTAAAACACCTAATACATAATACAACAAACTCACCTCTCATAAAATCGCTTGGGGACACATCCTCTTTGGTCGCATAATGGGGGTTGTGGTCATGACGATCGATCGCGGTCGCTTCTGGTTGCCCGTTACGATCGGTTTACATTTGAACTTAGCAACAAAATTGGTATGCTTTGTATTAAGCAAATAAGTCCTTTTCTTTTTTACATAATTGTCCTTTTAAATTTGTAGAACATATAAAAAAGTTTTTTTTATTTTCTAAACTTTATATATATAACTTTGCCATTGAATTATAGATTAAGGCATTTGATTATTCGAAAACTAGCATGATATTGCACAAAGTGGCGTTGACGAATAGTATTCAGTAATTCTTCGAGTACATAGTCGTTAGTGGTGTTGATGGAGTAAAAGATGGAAAGAGAGTAATGTGTTAAATTTTTTTTAAGCTAAATTTTCTTCAGAGTGAATCCTAAAAACAAAGCAAGTAAGATCCAAAATTCGAAAATAAAAATAAGATTTTCTTTAGAAAACGTAACGTGCATTAATAGCAAGTCATGAAGAACAATGTCGTTTTCCATAACTTGACTTAATACGACAATATTCGTATATAATTTATTGATGTATGTATATTAAGTTTACAAAAAAATATATTGATTTATATGATAAGTTATGCTACTATATTAAGTTTTAAAAAAATGTTAATTCTAAATTTTAGTTATATATTTCATATTTTTTTCCAAAGAACTCAAATTTCATTACGGGTATCAAAAAAACTCGCGATAAATGGCGTATTATGCTGCCTCATCGTAGCTTATCTTATGGCACGTCTAAACCATCACATAAGTTATTTGATAACGTTGTGGTCGTGCTGCACGCCTTAGCGCTGCCATAACGCACTTTTTAGAACCATTAGCACAACTATTAAACATTGTGAAGCCATATATTTTCAAAATGTATATTTTCTTTTACAATAATATTAAAACCAATAAAATATATGAGGACTTCAATAAAGCCAATTTAAAAATGACAATTTAAAAAAATGAAAACTAATTTAAAAGAAGAAAAAAAGAGAGCAATTCTCTCACAATAATAATGCTACAACTATCATTAAATAAGTCAACCATCTATATGAGCTTCTAATGATCCAACCGGAAGATATATCCGATTCCATCAATGAGCTATAGTGAAAATTCGGGTTTGACCCGTATAGAGCCTGGATCCCCTCCACGTCATCAATCATAAGATCCACTCTCTTCGTTCTCGGACTCAAACTCGGGTACATAATTGCATCTTTGACCGAAGAATGAGCTAACCCGAGTATATGTCCGATTTCATGCGTTGCAACTGATTCCAAATCAACGGCCACTTTTGATTTAGTTGATTTAAAATCAACGGCCCACGTTTCAGCTTCATCTAGATGAAGCCTACCGTTTTCCGGCGAGAAAGCGTGAGCCAACACTCCTAAAACACCGTCAAACGGCTCGCCGTCGCCATGATCGCCTTTATAAAATCCAACTTTTATATCCGCCGATGAGTAATCCTCTGCTTCAGTGAAGTTCACCGGAATCACAGACGACCACCGCGAAAACGATCGCCGGAAAGCATCTTGTACGTCGGAGGAGCTCAGATAATCGATCATATGATTACCGGAAAAAGCGTAAGTTAACGTCATCTGAGCCGATCTCCCCCACCGTGGCTCACCGGAAAAATACGCGTAGTGTTTAGTTACGTGAATATTATCCGACGAACTTTTAATCGCATCACTGACGCCACATCGCGGTGAAATTATCTGTGTAACGGTACCGGCGTCAAGCTTTCCGGTCACCGTTAAACCGAGATTTCTCTGGTAATTCACAACAGCAGATTCAAAACTATCGTCAAATATGTCCGTGAGGTTATCAATTTGGAGGTATCCGAATTTGTGGAAGTACTTTTTGAGTTCAGACATGCCGGAGAAATTAGTGCCTTTGCCGGCGTCGATGAAGTTGACGAAGTTATTCCACGTGGCGTTTGGGGAGAGGTCAGCGGGTAATAAAGTTCCGGGAAGGATTCTGGCGGGAAAGAGATAAGGGAGGAGAGAGAGAAAGATGAAGAAGGCCTTATAACTGAAAAACTGAAACATGTTTTTGTTAGTTGTAAACTAGGATTTTAGTGAAGTGTTTTTGATCTTGTTGAAGTTGTATTTATTATTACCATTAATCGTACTATTTATATGGCCATAATATTTTCTTAATAAATAAATACAAATAAAAAAATAATATCCTTATTCAAATTACATGGAATCAAAGATTCAATATTAATAAAGATTATTACATTTTGTGAAAACTTATATGTTTATACACTTGATCAAGACATATATTAAAATCAAGAAATTATATCATGAGAAAAAAATTAGTGGATTACACATGTTATTTTAACAAGTGGATAGACATATATACAGAAACAAAAAATAGGGATCAATATTATTTCTCTTAATAGTAGAGTAAATTATCTTAAAAGTATATGTGGTTTGTTATTTATTATAATATCAACAAAATATAAAAAACTTACATACATAAAAATGGAAAATAACGGAACTAAAGATGATTACATGAATATGTATACAATAATCGATATTATTTTTGGAAATATATAAAACAAAATAATGTCCTTATCAATCTTATAATATGTTTTAAAAACAAAATAGAAGGCATAGATAAGAAGAATATACAAGGAAGATGGGAGTTTGAAAATTGAAAGATTCTTTCGAGAGACTGACTAGTTTTTGATGTGGATGTTCTATGGTGGGTGAACCACTGAGTTTTGAGTTAGTAGGTGATTTGTATATCATAAAAATTACTTTAGTTATCATATTTAGTTACTATATTATACGACTTTTAAAGTAGATTATATAAATATACTAAAATATAGATTGTGACGAATGAAGTAGTTTTATGCATTTTATTTGTTCAATATACTTCTTAACAGAAACTTAAGATAACGTAAATACGATAACATACAATCAAATACTTTTTGTTTGTATTATTCAATAGATATTTCTAGTAGTAGATACTTAAAAGTTGCGTATTTGTGTTAATTAATTAAATCAAATTTGTAATATTTTTGGAAATTTATGAGATTCATTTATTTGTGTCGATGGGACTAATGAAGTTTGATGTAATGGAAAAGAAGTAAATTATCTATGTCATTGACAATTTGTAGTATCATATAATGAGAAATGATATTTATGCCTAATTATGTATTTACGTATTTTTAAACTTGATATGTGTAATACACGAATTCTCTTTCATCATATTATCTTTTGATTTTACATTTGTCATCATCAAATGAGCACATATAAATATGTATAAATTGTAAGCACTAATTTCATTTCTCCCACTAGCTAGCAATAGTAATTTAATTGGCCAGATGAATTTAGTAGAAAGTCAAAATGGAGTGTGTTTAAAGGGGTGATTCGCATTGTGATTTTGGAGAAAATTATCTAGTTAATTATTTTAAAAATATAAATAATTTAAAATGAGTTTTTAGCAAAATTCTGAAAAATCAGTTAATTGCATTTTGAAACATTTAAAATGGACTTTTGGAAAAACATTTCGGAAAGTGATTATTGCGTTTTGAAAACTGATTATTTGTATTTTACATTTTAACTACACAAATAATCAGGTTTGTCTAGGTGTGAGCATTTTGGCCGAAAAGACCGAACCAAAATTAAAAACATGTAATCGGTTCTGTTTTCGGTTTTGTAATTTCACGATTTTCGGTTTTGGCCCGCTCCTCGGATAGCTAAATCATTTGGGCTAAAAGAACCGAACTGAAACCGAACCAAACCGGAAACATATAATCAGTTCGGTTTTCGTTCTGAAAATTATCATAATCGGTTTCGATCTTATTGATTTCAGTTCCATTTTTGGAACGCGCTCATCCCTAGATTTTTCAAACACTAAAAAAATTTATTATCTAATTATTACGATTTCAAATAATATAATCAAACCAAAAACCAATTTTATAGTCGGATTTGGAATTCTGTTATCACATTATCTATTTCCAACATACATAACCTATTACATCCGATATATCATCTAAATATCTCTCTTTTTTTACCTCAATAACATGATATTTTGTATTTTTATCCTACATCCATATCAAAATAAGTGATACATTTGAAGAATTGTAATTTTTGAAGCAAAAGATTAAAAGATAATTTAAAATAGATTAAAGTGGATAGATGATAGACAATGAGTCTCACTTCTTTTGAAAAAAAATAATATTAATTATGTTAAAGAGTAAAAGTAAGGTTAAAAGAGAGTAGTTTCAGTTTATTAAAGTACATAGTTAGTGAAGATTGAGTCTCATTTTTTTATTAAATAAAGTATGTTTCAGAAGTATATCACTTATTTTGATCAACTTCTAAATAAAAAGTGTATCAGTTATTTTGATTCGGAGATAGTATGTTGTTTAAATCCTAAGAATATAAGGGTGAAAAGGTTTTATTTATTTATCGTAATGTCAAAGTGGAAACATATTAAAGTTAATAATTTTAAGGCGGAAAAAGGAAGGTGTTGAACCACAAATCTTAAGTGGTTTTGACTTTAGTGATGTTTGTAGTTGGGACTCTTGTGGCTTGTTGACCTAAATGTTAGGTGAAGTGACCATCAAACTCCTATAATTACTTATTGTTAATTAAAGTTGTGTCTAACTTTTCTAATTATATATGAAAAATAATGTGACTAAGGGCAACTACTCACACCAAAACTTTTCCATATCGCGATGAATAATTGGTTTTCTGAAAACTATTTTGTTGGTGCATGTTTACATGAATTGGTATTGTTATAAATTTTTTTATAATACCTATAGTAGCTGAGTTTTCAGCTGGTGATTTATATAATATAAAAGAAATTTTTCATTAAAAAATTAGCAGGTGTTTGGGAGGGTTTATATATGGGGTTTATTAGATTATTAGTTTATCTAACCTTAATAAGTTCATCTTAACTGTTTGGTTGGATTTAAGAACTTGTGCATATTAGCTCATTTAAGCCCCTTTATATAGAAGCTATTTTGATGAGGCTTAGGGGGTGTTTGGAAAGGCTTATTTTGATTTAGATAGACTAATATAAGGATATTGTAAAATGACTAAATATGCATGGTTCATGATAAGCTAATAAGCTCAGGTGTTTGATTTAGACGACCCTATATAACGGTAAAGATGGAAAATGTTTAATATGTGTAGTTAGTGTATATAATCTTATGTAAAAGCCCTTATAAAAGCTTATAAACATAAACTTATAAGTTTACCCAATACTTAGAGCTTTTTGTTTTTTATCTTACATAAGCTCGTAAGCTCACAAGCTTTTTAAATAGCTCTTCCAAACTACCGCTATAAGAAAAACATATGTTTTTCATTTTTACCCTCTACTGAATTTTATTCCACATCCTTTTCATCACACCATATTTTCTCAATAATCTTCTTTAGTAATTTTTATAATATTCATATATAAGCTAAATTGAACACTTTATCTTGTAAAAACTTATTAATTTATATAATCTCATAAGCTAATAAGTTTACAAGTTTAAGCCTATTTAAATAAGTTACATCCCTTATTATATGCATAAAATATACTACCTCCGTATCATAGTAAGTAATACACTTTCTATTTAAAGGTGAAACAAAATAAGTGACACACTTCTAAAACTTACCTTATTTGGTAAAAAAGTGGGACCCTTTCCCCACTAACTATCTACTTTAATAAAGTGAAATTATCTTTATACCCTTACTTTTACTTTTAAACATCATTAATATCACTTTATTTAAAAGAAGTGAGATTCATTCTCCACTAACTATCTACTTTAATCTATTTTAAACAACATTGTAATCTTTTGTCTCAAAAACCGTATTTTCCCAAATGTATCACTTATTTTGATACGGAGGTAGTATGTATTTTCATCAACTTAAGGTAATTCATAAAATGCAGGGCTTTGTTAATGATAGATATACAAATTCTTAATTCACTTTAACATCTTAATAATAGGCTTTAGAGAGAATACTTAGACTTGGAAAATAAATAGGCACTAGAAGGGTACCCGCGCAATGCGACGACATGTACTCAATAATTATATTTTTTGGCGACCAATTGGTGGATGGTGGTAGTGGTAGTGATAGTGGGTGGTGGTGGTTCGTGGTGGTCGTGGGTGGTAATTGTGTGTAGTAGTCGCTTGTGGTGGATGTTGGTTGCGGTAATTATGATGGTGGTGGATTAGAGAAGAATACCCTTATTCTGATCATCAAACTCACATACCCTACACTGTGTTCCAGAGTGTTAATTTGGAGAGAAGAGAAAAGAAATTGAAGGAAATAAAAAATTTAGTCTGCATATTTGAGTTCACATCACTTAGAACTAAGTCTAAGGGATGATTCTTTTCAGTTCTTGAGTTGAAATTTTATCAACAATAATTTGACTGTCAAGGATTAATTCATTGGATTCAGGAACTTGTGCATCTGTCCAGGTTTCTTCTTGATTTTCCGGATCTTCTTGAGTTTCTTCATTGATACTGGTATCAGTAGTAATATGATTTTCATTCAAATCATGTGGTTCATTGTTATTACTGACATCAGTATTGTTTGGTTCACCATCATCATTTTGAGTTTCTGTGTTACTACTGGGATCAGTAGTATCTTGTGAGTTTGAGTTATTACTGGTATCAAGATTGCTAGGGTTATCAGAGTCACTACTGTCCTCAGTATTAACCGTGGGATCAGTATTAACAAGGATATACTTCATTGTATCTTGACTACCATTGAATGGTGATGATCCTCCTTGTGGATTTTGATTGTTTGTTTCACCTGCATTACAATCATAACTAAAATCAAGAGATTTGGTTAGATTATCAATATTGAATAACCAATCTGGACCATTTCCCTGTTCATTCATCAAGTATTCATTAAAGGATACATCCACACTTTCTTCAATGATCCTCAGCCTTTTGTTGAATACTCTGCATGCTTTGCTTTGAGTTGAGTATCCTACAAAGATTCCATCATCTGATTTGCAGTCAAACTTACCAATTTGTTCTCTTGTAATTAAAATTGTACAAGGACAACCAAATGATTTAAGAAACTTATTGAAGGTTTTCTTTTGTTAAAAAGTTCATATGGTGTTTTAAAATGTGGCTTAACTATTAATACTCTGTTTTGAACATAACAAGCAGTATTAACAGCTTCAGCCCAAAATGTAATTGGTAATTTTAAGTCTGCAAGCATGGATCTGGCTACTTCAATGATTGTTCTATTTCTCCTTTCAGCTACTCCATTTTGTTGTGGAGTTCTAGGTGAGTTGTACTGTCTGTCAATACCTTTAAGATCACAAAAGAAATTAGATTAGCATTTTTAAATTCCGTGCCATTATCACATCTAATGACTTTCACTTTGAGATCTCTTGTATTTTCCAGTTTGACGATTTCACTTGTTTCATCTTTGGTCCTGAGAAAGAAAACCCAAGTATACCTGGAAAAATCATCAGTAATAACAAGACAGTACTGTTTCTTTTCAATACTCATTACATTTGTAGGACCAAATAAGTCCATATGTAAGAGCTGCAAAGGGTCAGAAATAGAATTGATTGCTTTCGACTTATGAGAAGTCTTGTGTTGTTTACCTTTCAGGCATGCAACACAATGATGATCACACATGAATTCTTTTTGAGGTAAGCCAATTACCAGATTCTTTTTTACTAAATTATTCATATTTTTAAAATTTGTGTGACACATCCTTCTATGCCAGAGTTCTAATTCATTGGTGTTTGCCTTGGATATAAAACAGTTGATCTCATTTGATGAAATGAGTTCTCCCCCTATATCCAGGCAATACACATTGTTTCTCCTTGGGGTTCTTAAAACAACATATTTTTCATCTAAAATAAAGTCAGGAGAAAGAATGATGCACTCTATATCTGTAAAAAGAATTTTGTTCTTTTTATCACATACTTGTGAGACGCTAACCAGATTATATTTAAGCTCAGCAACATAAAATACATCATCAAAAGTAATCTTACCATTTGATACCTTTACCTGTTATCCTACCTCCTTCAAAAGCAACATATCCTCCTTCAAAAGACTTGAAATCTCTAAGAATTTGAAGATTTCCAGTCGTGTGCCTAGAGCATCCACTATCAATATGCCATGTTCTTCAGTCTTCAGGGATCTGAATGCTCTCAGCAGTAGAATCGGTGAAGGCCATGAGTGATTGATTTTGAGCATGTTCTTCTGCTTGAAAGCTCCAATCATAACCTTGTCCCTCTTAAGATACAAGAGCAGTTGAGTTTGATGAACTATTCTTGTTGTAGCTTGATCTTTGATCTTTGCTAGGACATTCTTTAGCAAAGTGACCAATATTGCTACAGTTGTAGCACTTGACTTTGGTTTTGTCAAATCCAGCACGTTCACCTTTGTTGAAGTTCAGATTCTGTCTACCAGTTCTTTTAAGAAATCTTTTGGTCTTTAAACTCAGCATTGCCATCTGCCACTTTATATCCATCTCTTCCAGATCATCAGGATTGATTTGTTCCAAGTCTTCACTAATTAGTGCAGTGTGCACATGGCTAGTAAAGAATGATTCTCTTGTTATATCTTCGGTTTCTTTAGATTTTCCATTTGTAGCATCCTGACCTGTACCTGTATTTGACACAAAAGCAGCATTGTTTGATGGTAAAGTAGGATTTTTCTGACTTACCTCAGATTCAAAGACTCGTAGTTCATTGTAGAGTTCATCAAGTTCTTTGTCTTCCAATGCATCTCCTTGTCTATATATCACAGTATACATAGACCACTCTTCTCCAAGAGATCTGAGAAAAATTCTGTTGACATCATCATTGTCTGGTTTAACTCCAACTTGATTGAGTTCACCAATAAGTTTGTTGAACCGATCAAAAACTTGTGACAAGGATTCATTCTTCTGTCCTTTGAAGTTTTCAAAGTCTTGCTTCAAGACAGACTTCATGTTTCTTTTAGTACTTTTGGTACCAACGAACCTTTTCTCCAGTGCCTACCACAGCTTCTTAGCATCGTCTTATTCAACAGATAGATGTTGGTAGTCATTAGGAATAGCAAGCAACAGGGTGCTTAAAGCTTTCAGTTCAATTCCTCTGTCTTTCTTCTCTTTGTCACACTTGAGTTTGTCTGATTCAGTTGATGAACTTGTGAGTTGAGTTTGTATGGTTTTGTTGCCTTCTAGAACAACTTCCCACATGGAATAATCAGTAATAAGCATGTACTACTTAATTCTGTTTTTCCACATCCCAAAGTTGTTGGGAGTGAGAATTGGAATCTTGTTTGCCTGCGTGCTTTCATTGTTATCAGACATGATTAACAATTTTAGTTTCAAAAGTATGAAACTTTTTGATGTTCTTAATTCGTAGATCTAGAACCTTATAGCTCTGATACCACTTGTCAGGATCGAATAACTCAACAAGTTATTAAATCACAGATCTACTCAACAATAGAAGTTACAGCGGATTAACACTATGTTGATTGAATAAGAACAATGTAAACTGGAAATCGAATACGCATAACCAAGAACACAGTTTATCACAAAAAAAACTTCAATGTATTAATATTAATCGATCAATACACGTATGTTTACAATTCATAAGGAACTATATATAACAGTCCTTGAAGCCTAACATTATACCCTAGTTATTCTAGGACTAGATTACAATCGAATTATAAAAAGATTTGAATTCTAAACTAAATCTGCTAGAATCTTGGACAAGATCAACTCCATATATCGACATCAGTAGTAAACTTGATCATCAGTAGTAAGTCCAAGATCAGTAGTGTTTCTTGTAATTCTGCCCCATCAGTACTAAGTCTTCTTAAGTACCAACTGCAACATCAGTAGTATCATTTATATCCCAACACTTATATAAGGATATTGTAAAATGCAATACGCATGGTTCATGATAAGCTAATAAGCTCAAGTGTTTGATTTAGACGACCTTATATAATAGTAAAGATGGAAAATGTTTAATACGCGTAGTTAGTGTATATAATCTTATGTAAACGCCCTTATAAAAGCTTATAAACACAAACTTATAAGTTCACCCAATACTTAGAGCTTTTTTTTTATCTTACAGAAGCTCGTGAGCTCACAAGCTTTTTAAATAGCTCTTCCAAACTACCGCTATAAGAAAAACATATGTTTTACATTTTTACCCTCTACCGAACTTTATTCCCCATCCTTTTCATCACACCATATTTTCTCAATAATCTTCTTTAGTAATTTTATAATATTCATATATAAGCTAAATTGAACACTCTATCTTGTAAAAACTTATTAATTTAAATAATCTCATAAGCTAATAAGTTTACAAGTTTAAGCCTATTTAAATAAGTTTTTCCAAACATCTGTTATTATATGCATAAAAGTGGGAAGATTTGGAGAGAAGAGAAGTTTTCATTAATTACAATTACCAAATTAACCTTGTCATTACCTAATTTATTTATACTTGAAGAACATAATTGTAAATGTGTTAACTTTCTTCCTTTCTCTCCAAGTTAGAAACACAAGATGATTTTCTTTTCTTTTCTATCCGACTAGGGAACACAAAAAGAAAACATATTTTCTTCTTGATAATTCTCTTCCTTTCTTTTTTCTTTTCCTTCATTTAAATAGTGTGGATTAGGCTAATGTTTTGTGTGTGACAATGGTATTTCTTAGCATGTGAACGTTAAGTAAAAGCCATCTGACCAAGTAATTAAAGATTTTTTACTCTTCCAATATGTCTAGGGTTCCAAAATAACAAGGAAGTGTAGTGAAAAATTAAGGAAAATGCTAACCATTGCCCTTAGGGTAATGTTTAAGAAATTTTTATTGGCTTTAAATCATTGTACATTAACTAATAAAAAACTACCCCCATGCATTTTAATAACCACCTTTGATTAGTTATACATCATTAATTGTACAAAAACCACTTTATCCATTTTTAAACATTGCCCTAAGGGCAATGGTTAGCAAATCCCAAAAATTAATCTAAATTTTTTTAGAGTAGAGAGAGAGAGAGAAAACGTAGATGGACCAAACCTAAAAAAAATAACTCCGTATTTAGGGCCGGTTAATTTTACCGGCTGTCAGTTACTCTCGCCGTTATCTTTCTCCATCGTTCCATCTAAAACCCTAGCCTCCTGCTGTGTGCCTCAGGTGGTTCTTTAATCCCTCATGCTCATCGCTGTTCTTCAATCACGTATTCATTCTCTTATCTGGTTCAAGTATATAATAAACTTAGCCAGGTTAAAAAATCTCATAATCTTAGGGTTTATATAAAACCTTGTTGTTCGTCGAGGTCCTCTTTTGATTTTCGTTTATTATTATACTGGGGTTATTTTTATGTAATTGCAAATCAGTAGCTGCAAAAATCAAAGAAGCTAAATTTTGATTTGTAGCAAAGTGTATTCCTGTTTATGGTTTAATTGAATTGATTTCCCCCCTCTAAATTGTGCAGATACTGAACGCAGTAAATTGTTAATCCGTATGGAGATTAATGTGAAGAATATAGCATTTGATCTCGATTTTCATCCCTCTAACCAGCTTGTTGCTGTTGGTTTAATCACCGGCAACCTTTTTGTGTAAGTCCATCACTGAACATACTAGTGGTTTTTAGATTAGGGCTGGAATTGAAAATTAACTTTTAGAACTGTAAATCCATCTTGCAGCCTTGTTTCATTTACTAAAATGGTTGTTTCAATAATCAATTATACACATTCTTTTGGTTATAATATTAAATAATATAATCTACTAAAAAATTGTAAAAATAAATACGAGTCAAGTTTATAAAAACCTAACAAATACATTCTTTTGGTTATAAAAATTATAGGTTTTAGTGTAAAAGATAGTGTTATGGGTTGGAGATGGTGTTAGTACAGATACAAAATACTTTAATATTATCTAACCAAATTTATTTTATACCTTACAGATATCGCTATGCTGAAGATTCTGAACCACAAAGGTAATCATATGATTCAATGAGACACATTTTTTATAAAAGTGTAAATGTTTTGGTGAAAATGGTTCACTATAAGTTAAAATAGTGTTAAAGCCATTTATATTCATTCATCTTATATTTTTGTTAATACTTTGTTTCTTTGATAACTATCAAATTAGGGCTTTGAAGGTCCGTGCACACAGTGAATCTTGTAGAGCTGTTAGATTCATCAATGAAGGACGAGGTACTGGAAACCAACTTTTTCTTATATACCATAAATCCTTGATTAGTAAAAAATAATTATATTCTCCAATAAAAAATACTTAATCTTTTTTTATTTGTTTATGAATATGCGTTTGTCATCAGTAATCCTCACGGGCTCTCCAGACTGTTCTATATTGGCCACTGATACTGAAACAGGATCTCCAGTTGCTCGTCTTGATAACTGTCATGAGTAGGTGTATTTATTTTCCACAAAATGTGGATAATGTTTCGTTTATTATTTAGAAAATTGATTTTAATCTAAAAATAATGTCTTTTTTTTTAGGAAAGCTGTTAATCGATTGGTTAATCTTACAGAAACAACAATTGCATCTGGAGGTGATGAAGGGTGCATAAAGGTTTTTAACTTGTTTTTATAATCATGTGTAATTATTATTGTAATCACTCGCTTTTACTTTTTATAAAGGGAAGTGATTTGTACACAACAATGTTTAAACATACACAATGTGTACAAACACTAAACAACACAAAGTACAAGCTTACAATGCATTAATTTGTTGTGTATGATTAAACATTGTTGTGTACCACTTCCCTTTCCCAAAGATGAATTTTGACCAAATTCTGTTTTTCCTGTGCAAGTCTTGTTTTTTTAACCGATTCGTTCAAAGGTCTAGATTTAAGATAAAAATCAGATCATTTTAAGTAGTGTTGCCTCAGCTTTTTGATAATGTGTAAATTGTAATTGACTATTCTACCCCTCAATGCTGTGTAGGTATGGGACACAAGACAACAATCCTGCTGCAATTCATTTCAAGTTCATGAAGAATACATTACTGATATGACCTTTGAGCCCGATTCCATGAAACTTTTAGGAACAAGGTAATTATATTATGTTTTGTACAATCCAGAAATTATTATTATTATTGATATATATTTTTGTAATAATATTATGTTTTTATTTAATGTATATAGTGGAGATGGCACTCTGTCTGTTAGTAATCTGCGAAGTAACAAGGTGTGTCTTTTTTTTAAGGGTGTTTTATGTTTGGATTCTAAAATAATATTATAACAGATAAATAATCTTTTTTTGCACCTTATTTTTGCAGGTTCAAACCCGTTCTGAGTTTTCTGAAGACGAACCATTATCAATAGTAATAATGAAGGTATGAATGCAGTTTATTTTATTTCAAAATTCGTCAGTAACTTATGTTATTTGATTTTAATATTAATAATCAGAATGGTCGAAAAGTTATATGTGGGACTGAGAGTGGGACCATGTTATTGTACTCTTGGGGTTTTTTCAAGGATTGCAGGTAAATCTGAATTTTAATGAATTTTTTGTTCAAATTTAGAATTTAATATTAATTTATCTATAATTTCCAGTGATCGTTTTACGGCTCTCTCTCCAAACCCAGTGAATGCCTTGTTAAAAGTGAGTTTGCTGTTTTAAGTTTTATTTGGGTTAAAAGTTGGGCTTAAAAATTAGTAATTACTGATTTTATCTTTATTATATTCTTTAGCTTGATGAAGAGAGGGTTATTACTGGAACTGAAAATGGTCTTATCAGGTGAAAAAGCTTTTGTAATTAATTAAATGTTTAATTAATAATTATATTTGTATGTGTTTTAAACATTTGTTTGTATTGTGTTTAGTTTGGTAGGTATATTACCCAACAGAATAATTCAGCCAATTGCAGAGCACTCAGAGTATCCTGTTGAGCGTCTTGGTAAGCCTCATTTTAATTTTATATTTTATATCTCTACATATCTGTATATATATATATATATATATATATATATATATATATATGTGTGTGTGTGTGTGTGTGTGTCGAATATGTGACCTTTATAAGATGAATATAACAGGTATCTTGAAATAATGTGTGTATCTTATATTTTTTTTAGCGTTTTCTCATGATAGAAAGTTTCTTGGAAGCATATCGCATGATTCGATATTAAAGGTACATGTTCTTTTTGTACCTATATTTCTTATTAATTACATAATTGACCCTATATTTTGTTTTCAGCTTTGGGATATAGATAGTCTACTGCAAGAAAATTCTGGAAAGAAAAAATCAGCTGGCAGTGACAGTGATGATGATGATGACATGGCTATGGATACCGATGATATTCCTAAAAAATCATCTAAAGGTAATTTATTATTTCTCAAAAATAAATAATTTTAATTCTTATTATCTCAAAAGTCAAAATTCATAATAAAAGTCTGCACTAAACTCTCTTAATTATTCTGCTAATTTATACATACCAGTATTAGTTCAAATTTATAATGAAAAAGCAATCATGTTAGATTTGTCTTAAATATTTTGCAACTTTTTATTTATTTATAATTTTAGTTATTTTACTGCTTTTGGGTTTAGGTACAAAGAGGAAAAACAGTCGAGGGCTCGATAACACAAGCAATTTCTTTGCGGATTTATAATTTATGATTTTGGTAAGTTGGATGTTCAAAATATATCTGGCTGCGGTTTTTTTTTTCTTTTTCTTTTTAAATATATTTCTTAGTAATTATGAAGCCGAAATTACTTGTGTGAATTTTGCTCTATAAGATTATTCAGTTTGAGGTGTTATAAACGGTTGATTAATAATAGTTCATACATTTTTTTGACTAGTCTGTTTGTATTCTTGTATGTTATTGTTGTGGGAAAGTATTCTCATTTGTGTAGTGCAATAAAAGCTTAAACATGGATTTAGGTAGGGGAGCTGATTTTTCAAAAGTAATTTAATGTGAAAAGACAATTATGCTCTTACATTCTTTTAACCATATTTTGCATTTTGCCTATTATATTAAAGGTTGTCATTTAATACTCTCTCCGTCCTTTAATAAAGTTCCCATTTCTATCAAAATATTTGACCCAAAATAAAGTTCCCATTTCTCAAATTAGAGGGACCCACTCAATATAATAATATTATTACTATGTACTTCACCACTAACTATCTTTAAAAAACACTTTCTCCCTCCAAAATAACCTTATATTTTAATCAAATTTATTATCAAGACCCCACCACTAACTAACTCCTAAAAACGTGTGCCCACTTGAAATGAGAACTTTATTAAGGGAGGATGGAGTATGAAATTGCTCATAAAGTTGTCATGTAAAAATAAGCTCCTTTTGGGCAGAGGTGGTCAATTTTTAACGGATCAACTATATATAAACCGAAAGTTAATCACGATGTTGAAATCAGGAAATAAATCTTTTTCATTGTAAAACATAGTCAAACACTCTATATCTGCCCAATTAAGGAATTACGCTCTTAGTGGAATCATTAAGAGGTTTGCTTACCAAACAACACCTTAGTGGAATCATTAAGAGGTTTGCTTACCAAACAACACCTTAAATGCTTAAACATGTAACCTCTTAATTGATAGGTCATCCCGACATTGTTGGCCTAAAAGCTATAAATATTAATTTTAGTAGTTTGAATGTAGCGCATTCAGAGTAGATTACATTATTTACTTTTTAGAAAGTAAAAAATTCATATCTACAAGATTTGAACAGTATGCTCTTTACTAATATTGTTATGTTAAGGACTATATATTATTAATTTTAGTAGGATCCAAACCATGGAAGATGATATTTACATTATAAAAACTAGTTCGCCCATTTAAAGTAAATTGTATAAATATATTAAAGTATATATCATGGTTGCATAACTCGCTATTCGTTCGTTCGACGACCTTGTAGCGAGTACTCGGTTACTCGGTGAGTATTCGGATTGAGATTTTCATATATAATTATTTATAAAAATATATAATATACATATAATTTCCCAAGTTCTTAAATATACAACATATTTTGGAAATATTGACTGAATTTTAATCGAGTTTCTGAGTTTTAACCGAGTTTCCTAATTTTGACTGAGTTTCCAAGTTGGACAAGTTTTGACCGAGTTGGCCGAGTTTTGACCGAGTTGGCCGAGTTTTGACCGAGTTGGCCGGGTTTTCACCGAGTTTTATATTGACCGAGTAATTTCACTGGTTCAGACCTACCCGACTCGGCACACCACCGAGTAGCGGTTATTCGGTGAGTACTCGGCCGAGTAGGCTGAGTTTTACAACACTGGTATATATTATAGTGTTTGAATAAGTTTTTGTAGTATAAAATATTAATTTTATTAAGATGCGTGGTGTATAAAGAATTCTTTAAACTATTCTCATATTATGCTAAGTTTTTAAATAAGCACCGAAACACGCTTTTAGAATCTCGTTGTCCGAGTATTACAATTTCAAATGAAAAAAGACACATTCTCATCTCATGCTAAGTTTATTTTACGACGGTGGATTATTCGATTTCAATGATTAAATATTGAAGTATGGAATAATTTGTTTGCACTTTGCATTTCCTTGAATGTTTATTTCATTTGTACTTGTGAAGAACAAAATTGCATTGCCATTACAAATTTGCTGCATCTATATGCGTCTTTGATCGCACCTGCCACACGATCCAACAACCTAAATCTTCAAATTCATTCAATAATCTCTCCTAGATTCCTCTCAAAGCACGTGGAACACTGTTTTCTTATTTCAAATTCGTAGTTCCTGTAGTTGATTGCATAAAAATCGCAATTAAAAACCCTAATTGAGCCGAAATAAGTGTTCCTGGACGTGAAATACACACACTCGCAATTAGCCTTGAATACTATTGGGAGAAGAGATAGAGACAGAGGGAGATACAGGTTTCAGTTAAATGTAATATGAAATTGAGGGAGTATTTCGAATGTAGTGATTATAATACTAATAATCACCGTAGAAATGGCGCATTCAAAAGCTTGGAGGTATAGTGAAGGAGTGTTGGTTTTGGCTAGTAATAATAATCGTAAAAAGCTGAAGCACAATCCGCACTCTAAGCTTTGTTGTTGCTTATGGGCGCCGGCGGATACGGCGGCGATGGGCAGAGGACAGAGACGACGGATCTCGTTGCAGGTGTTTTGTGGAGTTATGCTGTTTACTTTAGGTCTAATTTCGTTGTTTACTGGTCATGTGGCTTCTAATCTCGAGTGGTACTCTCAGAGACTAGTTAAACATCGGTTATGGTACAATAAAATGGTAAATCTCTTTCACATTTTCGATTGTGTGAAATATATGCTTATAAATATGTGATTTTTTGCTTATCAATTTGTCTATGCTTATGTATTGGAAGGAATTAATACGGAAATTGGCATACCTGTTTGCGTTATTGTGTTTATGCTTACTAATCCATAAAAAAATATGACAACTTTTAAAAATTTAGGGTGGATTTGGTCATGGACCAATTGACATCTGGAAATCAAAATTCTCAAAGTTCTATTATGGATGTAGTGAAAGAGGCCCTCATTATGCACGTAAGTTTCCTAATTACATCAACTATTATTCTTGTACACCCCAATCCAATAATCAGAAATTTAAAGATCCTTAATATAAAGTTTGTATTAAATATCTATTATTTAAATGGTTGCATAAACAGCTCCTGTTCGTGAACTACTATCAAATGGCTATCTACTTATTGCTGCTAGTGGAGGGCTGAACCAACAACGAACTGGAGTAAGCATTCCAAATTATTTCATTTAGTATTTTATAATCTCATTCTCCTACACATTTGAGGTTATCAAATAATAATTTTTCTTTTTAATTATCTACAACAAAGATTACTGATGCTGTAGTTGTTGCACGGATATTAAACGCTACTTTGGTCGTTCCTGAATTAGATCATTATTCATTTTGGAAGGATGACAGGTATGTTTAGATTTCATCACTTAATAAAATAATGTGATAAGTTGTTTAGATTAAAAATCTAATTTTGAACAACTTTGCAGTGACTTTGCAAATATTTTTGATGTGAATTGGTTTATATCTTTCCTTGCAAAAGATATTCCTGTTGTCAAACGGGTTCCAGACAAATATATGAGATCACTTGAGAAACCACCATATACAATGCGGGTCCCACGCAAATCTGAACCTCAATATTACCTTGATGAAGTTTTGCCCGTACTCTTGAGACGACATGTGAGAATTTGATAGTTTTTGATGTTGTATCTTTGGAGTAAATTACACAAATGGTCCTTTAGGTTTGTACCATATTACATGTTTGGTCCTTTAGTTCATAAATTACAATCATAGTCCTTATTTCTGAAACTATTGACACATTTGGTCTTTTAACTAAACAAACGTTTATTTTTCCCGTCAAATATGGTCAACTGTGATGCACGAGGGGATAAATCTGTCCTTTTCCCTCACTAATTTGAAACCCATAAAAACCCATTTGTTTGACGCGAAAAATGAATGTTTGTTTAAGTAAAAGACCGAACGTGTCAATAGTTTCAGAAATGAGGACTACCAGTGTAATTCATGAAACCAAAGGACCAAATATGTAATGTGGTACAAACCTAAAGGATCATTTTTGTAATTTACTCTTTTCTTTTATTTAGTGGAACATTTTGAAAATTCCCACCTCTAATTGGGCCTTTTATTCTTCATATATAACTGAATTACCTGTTTTTTTAGTTGTGAACTATTATTAATGTATTACGCAGGTTGTTCAGCTGACAAAATTTGATTATAGGCTTGCAAGTGAGCTTAATGAAGAGCTACAGAGGTTAAGGTGCAGGGTGAATTATCATGCTTTTCAGTTTACAAAACCGTTGCAGAATCTTGGTAATAAGTTAGTTATGCAAATGAGGAAAATGGCAAACCGTTATATTGCTGTTCATTTAAGGTTTGTTCCTTTTAATATAAAAAATCACTCTAACAGATATCAGAAGAATGCATAAATATTTGTTGGCTATTTGAATAAATTTATGTGAAACTATTAATTTATCAAGTATAGAACACAAAAGAGTAAATTACAAGAATGGTCCCTGAGGTTTACCCCAAATTTCACGTATGGTCCTTTAGTTTAAAAACTTACACTGATAGTCCTTTTTTTGAAATTTTTTTGCACCTATAGTCCTTTAGTCTAACGTCCGTTAAATATATTAGGAGAAGGACTACCACCGGTGTAATTTTTTAACATAAAATTTTAACGAACGTTAGGCTAAAGGACTGTGGGTGCAAAAGGTTTCTAGAAAAAGGACTAGCGGTGTAAATTTTAAAAGTAAATGACCACAAGTGAAATTTGGTGTATACTTCAAGTACCATACTTGTAATTTACTCGACACAAAATAAATATCATTAATAAAGTAGGCTCCTTTTGTGTGATATGATAGGTTTGAACCTGATATGCTTGCATTTTCTGGCTGTTACTATGGTGGTGGCGATAAAGAGAGATTTGAGCTCGGTGAAATCAGGAAAAGATGGACAAATTTGGCTGTCAGATTTCTCTCCTTCAATTTCATAACCTAAATATATGATTTGTTTGATGATAATTTTTAGAGTAAATTACACAAATGGTCCTTTAGGTTTGTAGCGTATTACATATTTGGTCCTTTAGTTACATAAATTACACTGGTCTGAAACTATTGACACGTTTGATCCTTTACCAAAACAAACGTTAACTTTTCCCGTCGAACAAACAGGTTTTTATGGGTTTGAAATTGGTGAAGGGGAATGGAAAATGACATATTTACCCCCTCGTGCATCACACTTGACGGGAAAAATAAACGTCTGTGTAGGAATAGGACCAAATGTGTCAATAGTTTTAGAAATAAGGACTATCAGTGTAATTTACGAAACTAAAGGACCAAATATGTAATATGGTACAAACCTAAAGGACTATTTGTGTAATTTACTCTAATTTTAATTTTATTTTTTAATTTTAGGAAGCGAGTCCTGATGGAGAGAGAAAACGAGGAAAATGTCCACTTACACCTCACGAGGTTGGAATAATGTTACGTGCTCTCGGTTTCGACAATAAAACACACATTTATATTGCATCTGGTGAGATTTATGGCGGTGAAGAAACTTTGCAACCGCTTCGGGATCTTTTTCCAAATTTTTACACAAAAGAAATGTTGGGAAATGAAGAACTTGTACCTTTTCTTCCTTTTTCGTCTCGTCTTGCAGCCATTGATTACATTGTTTGTGAGGAGAGTGATGTTTTTGTGACAAATAATAACGGGAATATGGCAAAGATTCTTGCGGGAAAAAGGCGGTACGCGGGCCATAAAAGGACCATTAGACCAAATGCAAAAAAGCTAAGTGCTTTGTTCTTGCAGTTGCAAAGACAAAAAATGGGATGGTTGACTTTCTCTAACAAAGTCAAATCAGCCCAAAGAGGGTTTATGGGCGAACCTGATGAGATGAAACGTGGTGATTTCCATGAATACCCTTCTTCATGCATCTGCAGAAAACCTTCCAACCCTAATAATAATAACAATCATCATGAATACTATAATCAAGGTGTTAATAATACACATAATGGTGTGATAGTAAGAGATAATGATGCATCATTGTTACTAGAAGAGAAGGAAGATGATAACTTTTTAGCTGATTCACAACACAAAGTAACACGATAATGGTAACTAATTTTTACCATCCTTGTTTAAATATGTTTTAATCCTCATATTTACTCATATTTGGCCTTCTAACCCCTTTAAATTTGATATATGTTATTTGCAGAGTTTGGTTTACCGGCGCAGATTTTTACCCTCAGGCGGGAATTAGATATAAAGCCACACAATTCAACAAGTGGCATTGCGTTTAATTTTTTTTTTTTTTTTTTCATTTTTTATGTTTGTATATGAAAAACTGTAAACTGCAGTTGTTGATTATAATGTAGTGTTTTGTATTTGTAAGGTATAGTAGACAGTAGCTTTGACAAATATTTGCTACCCCTCGAAGATTTAACATCATATCCATAATCCATAGATCTATCATTTTTGTACAGATTCATCAGGACACGTGAATGAAAAAACCATGCTTCTTGGTATGTCATAAATTAATCAACATTCTTTATAAGTGCGTGTTAGCCGTCAGCATTTTGAAGTATACATTGTTTAACTTACGTTATAAGAGCACTAAGTTTTATTTAATGTACTCACGCTTTCATAATATTTTTAAAATAATGCAATTAATGAACTCCATTTGTACGTTTGCGGTCATGAAACATAATAAAGGCAAACGAGAAGTGTACAAGGAACATAAAAGGAGAATGGAGTTCTTTTTAATGGCCCTAATATACTCCACTTTGCCTATTTGGGACTTGAGCTCATAACTTATATATCAATATCACTAGACTATAAGCCTTGAGTAAGGAGAATGAAGTTTAAAGTAATGTTTGAATTGTGAGTACATTAAATCTGTTCTTAGACTACATTTAATGGTCATACCATTTCACCATCCACTTCAGTGCCACATCAGCTTTCTCTCACCATTTACCTCATCTTACTCCCTCTCACTTTTGACCTTTAGTGGTGACACTATCTCACCTTTCAACATATTTTTAGTTAAAGATTAAAATAATAAAAGGGGCCCATATTAAAAACAAAATAATAGGCTAAAGTTTGAAAGGGACTCGCATTTGCACAATAACCAAGAGGTGGAGCAGCTCACCATTGGCAAGTGTTCACCCTGCCCACCCTTGCTTAGGGGTTAGGGCATACTTAAGAAAATCTAGACCATCAAGTCTACATTTTATGCCTACAAATCTTCCGACAAATGTAATGATGACATGTGGCAAAATGTAAGGCGTGAATGAGGTTAAAGATAATTAAAATGGCAAGTTTAATTTTATGACGAATGAGATAACAATAAACTGCTATATCATTCTACCTTAGAACATATGTTGAATCGTTAAGCAGTTAAAATACTTATAAAAGAAGTTTTCTACATTCAAAACAAGTTTTATACATAGACTTTTAATCATTTAAACTGTTGAATTATTCAGCACATCACATGTCTTCTATTCAACAATTAGGTAGTTACATTATGTTTCATGTTTATAGACTAGTGATTCTAGCTAGGTTTTATTGTTACATTAACTAGACATAATATAAGTTTCCGTTACCATAATTGCATGTGCTAATGTCATAAAAATCCATCAAAACCAGCAATTGGACATCTAAATATGATTTTGCTAGAGTGTTATACGTGGCTTATAATAAGTTTTTCACACATTCCACAACATGACTTGAAAAGAAAACTTGTGGGGTGAGAATCAATCACAAGACTTGACAAAAAGGAAGATAGTAGTAACTAATTCTAATGAGCATCTGATTAACATCCATATACAAAAGCTTAACATAACAAGATGAAACCTGATTAACTAAAGATATAATTATGAGCAAATCTTGTACAAAAGCTAATAAAAGATTCATTCTTCTACAGAAATGATGAGATTAGACTAGACTAGTTTTATATTTCTGCTCTACTGAGTTTAGTTATACACATACACATACACAATGCTCCCACAATCCAACACTGCTATCAACCATTGTTTGTGTCCCCTATTACAAAATCAAGAAAACAAAGATGATGTCATCACTAAACACTACCAACTGTAAGTGAAATCCATACAAAATAAGAATTTTTAAATCTATTTTGTAGTTCAAGTATGAAATAGTTTGTATCTAATGGACAAAAAGGTCATTTTGGATTTCATAACCGAGAGAGTAATGTCTTATTCAAAAATTAGAAAAAAAAAACCATCTCTTCATATATACACTCTTATCTAGTTCCCATATTTCAAAGAGCAAAAAGTTTTCTTTTTTATATATATTTTTTCATATTTTTTAAAAAAGAAAAAAAGGACACTTTGTCATATATCAAATGACTATATTCAGATAATTAAAAGATAAGCTTGAAGGATATTATATAATTATACCTTTTGGAGTAACTTTGGTTTGAGAAGCAGCAGGCATCTTTGAAATGGTCATAGAGCTTTGCAAACCTTCTAATAACTGTAACCAAACACCAGAAATCCACATAATCTTATTAATTAACAACATTTACCAAAACTTATAATTAATTACCGACTCACCCTTGAAGTTGGCTGGATTTTACGGTTTGATCTCCTCGGCTCGACAGCTGGCGTTTCCACCTCACCTACTTTGCCACCTGTCGGTCTAAATTTCCGTCTTTTCGATCGCTCGGATTTGGTAGTAACAGAAACACCCAATGAAGAAACTAAATCAATCTCTTTTGGGATCGTTTTATTTATCAAACCACTTTCCCGAGTTGTGGATTTAGAAAATGTTGGGATTGGCGGTTTTCTAGGTTTGACCAATTTTGACTTAGTTTCAGGAGCTTGTTTGGGGTCAGTTTTGGAGTTGTTTCTCCATCCACGGGCTCCTGGTGCTTGAGGGATTAAATATTTAGTAAACTTGATCGAGTTATTGTTGCTGACATCAGCAACATAGTGTTTGCTCACCTCCATAAACTTTTGTTTTTTCCCAGGTTTAGGAACACCAAAAACTACCCGTGGACCTAAGCCAGTTTTATTAGTTGCTACTTTCTTGTTGTCTTTAGAGCTACCGATATTGAATACACTTTCATGTGCAGATAAAGATAGTGTTTTTAATTCTTGTTTTCTCGGGTGGTCAACACTTTCTGATGACTCATCGTTTATTTTACTATCCACAGTAGGATTTCCTAGTTTTAGTCGCTTTTCCTGTGGTAAATCACCCTGTAAACCAGATGAAATATATATCATAATTTTTTAAAATTGTGTCCATTTGACTTAAAGAGGGCTGAACTGCCACCTCAGCATATAGTTGATAAAAAAGTAGACCTGGGAAGAAAGGTGTTTATCAGATGTATGACACTGAATCCACTTGTCATCTTTCCAGATGAGAGTGGGCCGAACAAACCATGATCTGGTGACCAATGTCTCTCCTTCATCTGTGCAAATGTGCAGAATTAGAGGGAAGAAACGGGTCAAATTTAAAATCAGTAAATAGCAGAAATTTTAGCACTTATTTCCACCAGTTTACAGGTAAACAGGTCAATATGTGGGTAAAGCTTCAGATGAAATGGACTACCAAAGTGATAAAACCTCCTATATTTATGTTCAAAACTTTGTCAAATTCAAGAGAAGAAAAGGCAGGTGCTTTATGGGCCGACCCGACCCGTTACCCAACCCATGCATTTTGATAACCTCTATTCAGCACTGTAAATATCAAGTAGCCGATCAATATACCTGGGAATTGAACAGTTAGAGAAGTAAGATCAATCTTGTTTGTCTCCTTGACAATTGCCTCACGCCACCTGCAGTATCAACATGTAAATAAGTATATCATAATTGTTATAATCATATAACTAATAAAAAATAAGCATCATAAGTAATAGTTTTGGTGAATATAATGTCGCCTATTTATTATATTATCAAAATAACATACCATATTTCACACAATATATAATAATAAATAATTAAAATGTTACCGATCTTGTATCCAGACATCAACCCGATCTCCATTAGACCACACAAAATCTGTTGAAGCTGTCCTTCGTCTCTTTCTATTCCCTTCAAAACGCATGGTAGTCATAGGGTGGGCCACACGGATTTTCGGTAACTTATTTCCATCAACTTCAAGTGGGACCCATTCTTCTAATTTCCCTGAAAATTAAATTAAATAAAGTTCAAAACTGTTTTTTGTAGAAATATTGCAATTAATATACAAAACAAAGGAACTTAAGTATTACCTTCGTCTGATTGGATTTCTGTGTAAGAAACAAGGGCTTTTCCATCTTTTATACTCAGTACATTAGCTCCAAACCAGGCACCCTTATGCTTATCATTATCTTTGTACACCTAAAACACAATTAAGTTGATCCTTAGAAAATGCATCAAATGGCAAGTTACTTACAAATAGAATATAAAAATATCATTATTATTATAAGAGTAAATTAAACAAATGGTCCTTTAGGTTTGTACCATATTAAATATTTGGTCTTTTAGTTTCATAAATTACACTGGTAGTCCTTATTTATGAAACTATTGACATGTTTGGTCCTCTACCTAAACAGACGCTTATTTTTCCCGTCAAGTATGGTCACGTGTGATGCATGAGGGGGTAAATCTGTCATTTTCGCTTTACCTTCACCAACTTGAAACCCAAAAAACCCATTTGTTTGACGGGAAAAGTTAACGTCTGTTTAGGTAGAGGATCAAACGTGTAAATAGTTTTAGAAATAAGGACTACCAGTGTAAATATGAAACTAAAAGACCAAATATGTAATATGGTACAAACCTAAAGGACCATTTGTTTAATTTACTCTAATTTTAATAAAATAGTTTTGTAATAATATTTAACGCATTAAATATCTATAAAAGACGGACAACACATGTTTGTGAGTTTACCTCAACAAGACAACCTTCTTTTATATCACTCTCATTAGAAATGCTTGAAGAAACTTTTGGTTCGGTTTGACTTTGACCAACAATAGAAGTACCAATCGGTCCAATTTCTGACTCAGGACCTTTACCAACCCTTGACTTAAACTTTCTCTTAGCCGTTTTTTGATTCTCTGCCAAATTCCCAATATACCCTTTTCCTGATGCACCAGATTTTGTCACTAACTTTCCTTTACCAGACACTTGAGGGGTATATTCGACATTCTTTTTCTTCCAGTAACCCTCGGGACCCGCTTCGACCAAATCCTTTAAATTCATTGGTTCACTCATTCCAACAATTTTTCCCGCTTGAGATACTGCTTCAGCTGCCAGCTCAGCAGCTTTAAAAATAGCATCAGTAGTAGCTTTATCAAATCTGTTGTTCATTTGGTCAACATTTTGACTTTTACTCGATAAGAAAGAGTTGACCATTGACTTTGCTTGGTCAGCAACATCTGATGCAATTTTAGCAGCAGCTGCAGCCACTTTAGCAACAGAAGCAGTAGCTGCAATAGAAACAGCTGAAGATACTAATTTTGATTCATCATCAGAACTCAACCCTAAGTTTAACCGTTTTTCCAGTTGACTCCAAACACCGTTGCATTGACTCACAGCATTATCAGCATGCTTATTAGCTTCATCCGCTTGTACCTTTGACTCTTCAACTTTGGTCAAACTCTCCTCTGATATTCCAACTTTCTCCACATTTTGAGTGCCTTTTTTCCTCTTTCTGCTTTTTGAATCACTGGATGAATTGTCAACCGTTGGATTAGATTCTTTGACCGGGGTCAACTTGATTGACTCATTTGTGGGCCCGGGGAGACGAGGGGTTGGGTTGAAAGTGGGAATTGGAGAAGAAGCTAACCATTGACCAGAAAACAGGCCCTGAGATAACCAAGATGGGTTAAGCCAGCTAAACTTCTGAACGGGCTGGGTTTGGTAAGGATGTAGAGGAGAAAATGGTTGGTTATAATCAAAACGGGCTGTTTTTGGGGTAGAAATATTCCATAAAGGCGATGAAAGGGGAATCATTGGAGTAATATTTGGTGGGGTAGGTGAAGATGGAATTGTGTTTTGGAGAAATTGATGTTTAATTCCTAGATCGGGTTTGTTACCTGCATCTTTCAAGTCTGAAATGGAGTTGGTACAATTATAAGACAAAACTAAACGGGTCATTTTGTCGCACGGGTCGACCCAAATAGTAAATATTATGAAATACCTGATCGTTGTTGAATAGGGGTGTTAGGTTTGGGTTGAGATTTCTGGGCCTGAAGCCTTTCTAAACATGCACGCCAAACACCCTCCCAAATTCGTCCACCATCTATATATATATATATATATATATATATATATATATATATATATATATATATATATATTTAAGAAAAAAGAAAAAAAAACATTAAAATGAGGTCTTTAAATCAATATTAATTGTGATTAACATTTTGGTGTACTGACCAGATTGCCCAAATGCAGCAATCATATGAGGTTCTTCAGGTGGAGACCCTGATCTGCAACCAACAACATGCCCAATGTTTCTTTAAAGAGCACATTACAAAAGATAGAAAATAAAATAAAGTGTAAATTATACAAATGGTCCTTTAGGTGTGTACCATATTACATATTTGGTCCTGTAGTTTCATAAATTACACTGTAGTCCTTATTTCTGAAACTATTGACATGTTTGGTCCTTTACCTAAACAAACGTTAACTTTTCCCGTCAAACAAACGTGTTTTTATGGGTTTCAAATTGGTGAAGGGAAAGAGAAAAGGACAGATTTACCCCCTCGTGCATCACACGTGACCATACTTGACGGGGAAAATAAACATCTGTTTAGGTAAAGGACCAAACATGTCAGTAGTTCAGAAATAACGACTACCAGTGTAACTATGAAACTAAAGGACCAAATATGTAATATGGTACAAACATAAAGGACCATTTGTGTAATTCACTCTAAAAAAAAGAAAGTACTCACATCAATGATCCATACACCAATATTTGTGCACGCAATTGCACTTGTTGATTATCAGTAAAGGGTTGCTGATACATAGATGTTGAATTATTCAAATCTGGAAGTTTTGGAGATAAAACAAAACCCACGGGTTTTGTAGCATTTTCATGGGCCTTACCCGTCTCAAAACAGGCTCCTTGACCCGTTGAAGGTGGGGTTAACAACACAGCTGATATTTCTCCTCTGATTAAATCTCTTGCAGGAGTTATTTCCTTTAGTTGCTTACTTTTTTTGGCATCTGATTTTCGCCTAGGTTTCCGTTCAGGTTTCGGTTTGACCCCAGTCAAAGTCAAACCATGAGGACTAACAGAAACTTCATGCATTTTTTTAGAATCCAATTGGATAGTACTAGAATCTTTTGATGGTCCTTCTATAACCTAAACAAGTTTACATCAAATGTTACAATTTTGAAAAATGTAGAGGTGGCAAGATGGGTGGGTTGGGTAATGGGTCAAAAATCAAAATGGGTCCGTGTTGAAACGGATGATTTTTTGGTACAATCCGCAAGGTTAATTATAAGAGTAAATTGCATAGATCGTCCTTGTGGTTTGTATGAAATGATAAATTCGCCCCTTGACTTTTTTGTTACATGGATAGTCCTTGATTTTAAAAAGTGTATGGTCCCTGAAGCAAAAAAGGACCATTAAGATTTTAGGGACCACTGATGTTACAAGTTACAAAATTAGGGACCATTAATGTTACAAGTTTCAGAATAGACTTTGAACGACACAACATGTTCAACTCATTTGACCCATTCATTCCCCTTTTAAAACACAACCCAATCAACTGTTTCATAAGTAAACCGGGGTGAGCATGGGGCGGTTTTTAACTAAAACCAACCCCCGCCCCAAAAGTTCGGGTTTTAAGAATTACACCCCGTTCGGTTTCGGTTTTTTCGGTTTTTCGGGTTTTCGGTTTCGAGCGGTTCGTTTCGGGTTTTTTTTCGGTTTTTTGTTTTTATTTAAATTTACCAATATGTTACCTTAAAAAATAATATTATGATCCAAACTTTCAAACCTTAATTTATTTCGTTTATAAATAAAACAAACAACTAGTAAGTTTTCATATAATAAAATGATAAATTCAACTAACATAACTTGAATAAGATTAAAAGATAGTTAAATGTCTCCTAAAAAATTCAATCATATCTATTTAAAAGATAGTTAAATGTCAAATCTTTTAAAAGATAGTTAAATGTCAAATATTTTATAAATATTAAGAAATATTTTTATAAAACTTGAAATATATATAATGGTGGGGCGGGGTTTTCGGTCGGGTTTTTCATGTGCACCCGAAAACCGCCCCAAACATTCGGGTTTTTCAAAAATTAGAACCGTCGACATCGGTTTTTCAAATGGTTCGGTTTTTTCGGTTCGGTTTTTTCGGGTTTTTCGGTTTCGGTTCGGTTTTTCGGTTTTTATGCTCACCCCTAATTAAACGGGTCAAAATTGCCAACTATGAAAATAGAACAATAAAAGCATAGAAATGCAAATACCTTTGGCAAATTAGAAACTTGAAACGTAGGATATGATTGGAAACTCTTGCCAGCCTGTCCAAGAACACCACTTTTACTTACTTCAAAAGTAAAGTTTTTTTCTTCTTGTGTAGCTTTACCTGAAGAAACTGGCTGGATTTTATTTGCCACATCAGCAATGATCTTAGAAGGCAGAGAATTAGTATTTATGACATCATTGGTAGTGTCTTCGGCATTAGATTCAGATGGTTGAGTTAAATCAATAAATGTTTGATGATCGTTTGACTTGTTGACTGCAAAATTCAGAACATAAGAAGTTGTTTAGATACTGAAATTTGTATCAGAACATCTTTGACCTTGAAAATTGTAATAATCAGATGCTTGAGTGTTTGAAAGATTATAATATTGTAAAAAAAATTTACAAAAAAATACCAAATTTTTTGTTACACTTTATGCTTACCTTGTATAACTGATTCCTTTGAGTCCTGTATTTGAGAATTGTTGACCGTTTCTTGACCACCATTTTTAGTCTGACTTTTTTCTTCAATCTGGCTTTCATTGCAGCTTTTCACATGTACAACTTTTTCATTAAGATTAGGAGATGCTTCTTTTTCAGTTAAAGATATTGGATTCTCAGTAACCACATTTTCAGATTGTAAAATCTCATTTTGGGAACTCAGAAATCCAGTTTCTGTTTTTTCTTGGTGCACTAAGCTCACCCCAAAAATAGGTGATTTTGGTTGGTCATTGGTTTCAGTAGTAGCAGATGTGTCAGGAGATGACTTTTTATCAGATTCTGTAACAGCAACTGATAATAAAAACAAACAAGAAATAAGTTTATAATGTAATATATACATATAAATGGACTGATTTGAGATATTTTTAAATTTAAACAGGTCTAATAAAAACAAGTAGCTAAAAAAGAAACTAATATATGATCATTATTATAATAATATACCTTGTTCAAGCACCAAAGATTCACAATTACTCACTAATAAAGATGGTTCAACATCCTTTTTTATGACATTTTCAATTTCTTCAACAGAAGAATTTTGTACAGGACCCACGTTTGACTCTGGAGAATCATGATCCTCTGACTTTGACTTTTGGGTTCGGTTTTCACTAATCGGGCTGCTAGTTTCGACTAACGGGCTCTCCAAAGATTCAACATTTGGGACAAAAGAAAGAGATTTCTCCATGTTATATGTATAACTTTCAACATTAATGCTATTTTCTCCACCTTTAATACTTTTATCTGGTGTACCACCAGTATCAACAGAAACGGGCTGTGGGCTTTCTAGAATTTTTGATTCCTCAATACTTGCACCAGCATTTTCTGTTAAGCCCGAATTCTCTACAATTGATTCATTCACCAAATTATCGGGCTCTTTTTGAACAACATTTTCAAATGTATTTTCCACTTTTTCCTCCAAATTAGATGTATTATGTTGATTATGTTCAGATTCTTGATTCAAATTAGGATCCATAACTTCAATTAAACTACCGGGCTCATTACAATTATCCAAATTTTCAATTACTGTTTCTTTCACTACTTGTTCTTCTTGTCCAACTGATTTTAGAAGCATTTCAACAGATTCTGAAGATGTTGCTTCAGACCATACATTATTATTATGTCTTGATTCTATAGTATTTGAATTAAAATCTATTTCACTATTTTCACGTGAATATTGTTCAATCCACTGATTGTCTTCTTGATTAGTAATACCAAGAAAAACGTCGTTTTCAGACAAACTGTTGAAAGTTAAGTGTCTGTTGAGGCTATCATCAAAGTCATATTTGGGAAGAGCATATGTATGTAAAACAGGGGAAACTTTGGAGCACCCTTCCTCGGTTAATAGACGATTTTGACCTTGAAGTTCATTGTCATCATAGTCCATTGGCATATCCCTACAGTTAATGTAAAGTTTGCATGGAAGAAAAATTAATAAAAATGAACATATCAGTTGTAATTTACTAATTTACCTTATTTGACACAATATTATACCAAATCATTTATATCAGCTGTGTAATTTACGTTGCTAATATATGCTATTATCACCATAAATGAAAACTGAATAAAAATAAAAATAAATAATAAATCAAAACACAGAGTCATGTACCCTATCCGTAACCACAATAATGTGGTCTAGGGGCCATCATAATAATGTTACATGTCTTTTATACCCCTGCATTTAATTTATCAAAAACCTTCAATTTTAATTATGGTAAAAAAAGTATTATGAATTTTTGGTTTATTAAACGTTTGTTATCGTATGTAAACGGAGGGGCGTATTAGCAAAACCCTAAAAATATTTAGCAAAATTCTGACAAACTTCAGTTATCCCTCTCTCGTTCTATCTTACTCAAACGAAAAAATTAAGTCTTTTGCTTCACTACAACCCTAATTGGATACATTGTAGGACCGAATCCAACTTACTGTGGCTAATTTAAAAAAAAACACCAGTTTATAGCTTATTAATAAAGGAAACGGATATATATTACCAGAAAGAAGTGTAGAAGAGAAGCTACCTCCCTCCATTCGGTGTTCAAATCCTGACTGTTGGATCAACTGAACCTCAATCTTCGTTGCACAGTTTCCTGCTGCTCTTTCATAACAAAATCCTCCAAAGCTCTAAAACCTTCCAAATTATACAACAAAAGAAGCCCTAATTCTTACACTCACGCACTTGACACAGCTGTAGAACAAATTCAAGCTAATCAAGTGTTGAATCACCTGATTCAAACAACCATAAACAAATTTCGAGATGAAATGAAGATAAGCAGAGGGCGACTCGGAGATGGTGAAAGTTAGCGAGATTTTAGAGAGAGAAAAGAGGGACGTTTTTTTTCCCAACTGTGTAAGGTAAAGGCGTCAGCGAGAGATGACAAAAATGGAATTTGAAAAGAAGGGGTGGAGGGGTAAAAAGGTAATTCACAGGTTAGGGGAGACTAACACGTGGTGGCATGTGATGGGTTAAACGAAAAGGATGGGGGATAGCTTTTCTGAACTTCTTATTTTTGTTTTATTTTTTTATTCTATTCATAGGTTTTCTACTTTTTAATGTTTTATTATAACTTAAAAGTCAAAAGTAAAACTCACGGCAAGTCATTAACTAATCTCCAATAGTTAACGACGATATCTTATACACTAACTAGATTATAACCCGTAAAAAAACACACATAATCAATAAAATATTTTTTTAAAAATAAATTTTATAAAATAGAAATATATAGCGTTCATAATCAAATTTGATTTTAGATCTTTTATTTGCCTGATCATGAGCATTTCGCTCGAAAACAAAAAGCTATAACAATGAGCGACCCTAAACCAACTGGATATTGTGTGGCAGATCTAGGAGTGTTATATAATTTGAACAAAAAATCTCTTTAACAAAAGAGGCATAAGTCATTATAGCACAAGTTGCACTACAAGTCTAGCACCCAAATTGAACTCTAATTTCATTATTAAATCTCAAATTTCATACTTACAAACGAAAATAAAGTAAACAATAAGAACTTATCATTAGTTAATGTAGTATCAACTTAAATTACTCCACTATAAGCGGGTAAGAAAACCTAATAGATGAAATATCTTTAAACTAAAACATTAAAATTTAAAACTTCTAATTAAATAAGTGAAATTCCATATCATCATCACTCTCTTCCTTAGGCTCTTCCTTTATAATATAAACGGGAAAAAATGCCAGAAAGTGAAAATCAAATCAAATGCATATATAAAGAATTATGTTTACCTTGTTTTCGTCTGAAGCATGAGCAGCAACACCGACAACAGTTGGTACAACAATAGCTAGTGCACCGCCGCCACCACCAACACCAACACTCAAGGTTTTTCTTCTCTACGAATTTAGAAAACAAACTTGACTAGTATGATTCACAGGTGTATCTTCACAAGTGATTATTAATTTAACATAATAGAGGTGACAATTTCAACTCATCTACTTATATATGGGTTGATTTAGGGTATGTTTTATCTCCAATGGGTTACTAAAAAACCGACTTAAAAGAAAACGGGTCAAATGGGTTCAAAATTGCTCATAGTGTAACTTTCATTCAAAAAACATTTTATTCCATAAATTAAGTTACTATTGAAATAATATATTCTTATTAATCATATTCAATCTCGTGATCAAAAGCATTATTTAAGCTCCATCACTAACAAAACAACCCATGACCTAAAAACTTTACCAAGAATTTCTCGTAGTTCTTCAACATGGTTTCGGGTAGAAGCAGACAACTTTTAGTAGTATTCATAGTTTTATTATAGTTTTTATAAAAAATAAAAAAATGTGTATCCGAATAAGATGATTTTTATGGTATACATAAATCAGTGGCGAATCCAGGACCAAAGTCAACCGAGGCTTTCATACAAATTTAATTCAAGACCATGTAAAAAATTCCAATAAAAAACTTTTACCAGGTTTTTTTTATAACAATTTTGCAACTATTAAAGTACGCATATTTTTTAAATTTTTCTATATTATGGTATTTAAATTGATCAACCTATCTGCAAACCATTTAATAAACATTTTAGGTTGGAAAATATCTAAACAGGTCAACCATTTTGACTCAAAATGTTTAATAAATAGGTTGGGTAGTAAATCTCAACCCGTTTAACTAAACAGGTTGCTGAGATTTTCAACCTGCGAACCCAAACAGCTCAACCCGTTTATAACTCAACTCGACTTATTATCACTTTATTCTAAATGGGCCAAATAATAATAGTAAATATCCAAGTATTAAATAGAACACGCTATAAGGAATTTACTAATAGAATGATTTCGTAAATTTGTTTTGATTTTCGTTATGTATTTAAAACTAATCATAAATCTAATTAAGTAAAAAAAACTACCCGTAAAGTTTTTTGACTAATTTGTTTTGATTTTTGGATATGTATTTAAAGTTAATGGTAAATTTAAAGATATACATAACTAATTTAAACTAATTAAAAGAAGCTAATTGTAAATTTGATTTTGAGCAGGCGATAATTTTGAGGAGGCAATAATTAATTTAATTAATTAATTAAACAAAATTGAAAGAAGCTAAGAAAGTGATATGTGGTAAAAAAAAGACTTTGCTTAATTATAATATAGTAGATAGTTGAGTTTTATGACTTTATCATATTAACTTTCTACTAATTAAAAATATATTTATAATTTTCTTAAATAGTTTACATTTTAAAAACTTTTTTCTACTAGTATTGATCAAAAGGATTCTTTCCTTATTACTTGATCTTCAAAATCTAGGACCAAGTATGATAAACCAAGTTTTGGTTAATTGGTTAAAAAGGATTCTTTCCTTTTTTCTCAAAAATTTCGAAAATCATGAGGTTACTTAGACACCAAGTTTGATTAAACTAGCCTAGTTTAATTGGTGGAAAAATTTCCTAGGCTTTAAGGAATTTTTGAAATACCCTAGAAGTAATCTAGGACCAAAAATATTAAATTACTGTAGTTTAATTAGTTAAAAGAATTAATTAAGATAATAATCTAAAACTTAGATAATTGAACAAGTTCATGTTTAATAGGTTTAATTATTGTTTTAGTAGATTTATTAAAACTAGTTCTTTAAACCTAGAAACTTAGACAAAGTTTTATTGTCTATAAGGTTTAAATTAAAATGTTTAAATAAATTTATTAAAGTTATAATCTATCTTAGAATTAAACAAAGTTTATTGTTTAGATAGGATTGATTGAAATTAATCTTTTAATAAAGAATGTTTTTGATCAAGAAAGTCAAACCCTAGTTTTGATTGATCAAGAACAAGATTAGGGTTTAACTAATTAATAAGATTAAAAGAAGTGTTAATTTTTAAGTTCTAAAATTAACAAGGTGTGTATATATATATATATATATATATATATATATATATATATATATATATATGTATGTATAATTTTCGGAATTTTAAATATTTAAAGAAAAATGAATTTTAAAAGATATAATAAGTTTATACGTATTTTAATTAGATTAAGTTAAAATACATACGTATAAATTGGATGTAATATTCTTATTAGAATGTTACAAGTTTATAAATGATATATATATGTATATATTAAATACAAGATTAAATGGAACATTAAAAAAAATAATGTTATTTTGATCTTAAATGATATACACTCTTATGGCCAACATAGTTAGCCCACTGCTACTATGCAACATTCATACTCTGAGCACTTAATTGATCACTGTCAGTCTACATTTGTCTCAACATTTCAAGAGACAATGGTGGTTGATGACTTGATGTGACACTGATACCCACTGGTGCTGCCTTTATCATGTCCAACTTATTTTAAGATGGATCACATGATCTAGGAAGTGATCACAAACCCTTAAGCCACAATTGCCAAATATTTTTCCATGGGATCTTAGCCACATTTCTGTTATCACTTTAACACCGAGTGATAAACATTGAAAATAAAAGAAGTATATCCCAGGATTCACTTCCCAAACCCAAAACCATTTCAGAAAATGTGACCTATCTTACACTGAGCTACTAAAATTTCGCACTCACATTTTACTGCAAATTTCCTACACATGCTTTGCACAAGTCCACAATATTTCGTCATAAACCAAATGAAATACAGACTTCAAAATTCTGTTTAAATGATTATAGAGTTAAACAACAACACAATTCTATTTGATAAACCTTTCATTCCTAACCAGTTTTCTATTTTTGTTTCTTTAGCACCATCTATGCAGGGTAATCCATTATCACATGTCCAGAAGAACAAGTGTCTCTACAGACAATCATGCAGCAGATCATGGCCAGAACACTCAGAACACAATTCTGGCCAGGATGGACACTATGAGGAATGAAATGGACTTCCTAAAACAGTCAGTTGCACTACTCCAACAACAACATCAACCTCCACTGACTCCACACTCTCAACACAGTGGAGACAATGCAGATCCATGTGGAGATGATACTGAGCCTAGGAAATCACCCTCCAATGAAGATCCTGCGGGTGATATTGATGCTGCCACTGAACCTATGCCCTCCCCTACACAAGAAGATCAAGAAGGGGACATAGGTGGTGATACTGAACCTCTTCCTTCCCCATCCAATGATAACAATAAGGGGAGAAGAGACAAAGAGAAGATGAGGTTGATCAACCTGAGTCATCTGCTCAGGGGGAGAAAAGAAGAAAACTTAATGAAGATCAACCTCCACAACAACAACAACATCAGCACATACCACATACTGAACCACTCAGGTTTCAGTATGTGAGAAGAACACAAAGAGGAAGGTCAGTCCTGGAACAACTTAAAGAACAGTCTGAGCCATCTGCTCAGGGGGAGACTGACACTGACCAACCTCAACAGGTTGGTGCTGAGCCACCTGCTCAGGAGGTGAAAACCCTGCAGATTATTGTCTACATTCCTTTTATATGGCCAATTGATGATGATGATGAAGAACCAAATCCAGTGCCCATCCAGAATCTTATCAACTATGCACTGGATATGGAAGAACAAGAAAGCTCTTCATCATCTTCCTCCGATGATGAAGAGCCAGAAGAACCTCAAGACTATCTGGTTACTAGAAGAAGAAGACCACCTACAAGAAGAATGGTAAATGTTGTTCTTACTTCTTCTGAATCAAGTGAGGAACCTGCTCCTTTGATCACCAGACCAAGAAGACCTGTCCATACTGTGGACAGTGATACTGAGCAGGTTCCAAGAAAGTCTAACCAACAACTCGTCAAAGAACAAGAGAAATTCTTATATGAACAAGAGTTGGGGGTTAAAGAAGAACCATATACTGACCCAGATACTGATACTCCTGGTCCATCTCACAGAATTTCCAGAAAAGGTCCAGATCATATTCAGCACTACTGGAATATGGTTACAGAACGAACTCCGTATAAGGAGAACATGAAGGAGTCCTTGAAGAACAAAGCATTTCCAAATGTGAGGAGCATACACTAGTTAAACCTTGATGTCAATAAGGTGAAAGTGCAGTCAAAAGAAGGAAGAATTATAATCACCTGCACTGGCTTAATCAGTCCTCCCATGAAGATTTTTCTTCATGATATTCAAAATATTGGTCTTCAAGACTGGGTCAAAATCACAAGACTGATCAAAGAGCTACCAACCAGATCAACATTTGCTCAGATAGTCTTGGATGAAATTTGTGCAGTTTCTGCAGTATCTTATGAAAAGGGGATTCTCCATGAAGTGGAGTATAGAGAACTTTGTGTGATGATTGAAGCTTACTCAAATAATAGACCAGAGTGCCTCTATACATACAAGTTTTGCCAGAAGTACCATGTTCCTCCTAACCTTATTTTTCAGGATCAGAAGAGTGTAATATATCCAACCTCTGGATATATGTATACTGACTCAGAGGATAGGGAGTGCTTTATTTCTAAAGCGGATCTGCCAAGGGCCCATATCAGTCATCTGGTGGGACTGAAATGGATGATAACCAAGAAGGAGGATTCTTGGTTCAGAAAGAAGATTGTTGATGTGCTTAACGAGAGAAAAGATGAACTGCTGAAAAGAGAAGAGTTCATCCGCGTCAAGCAAGAAGTCTTCTATCAGCAGGAATCCATCAACAGCAGATGAAGAAGAAGATTCAGCTGTTTAGATGAAGAAGAATATTCTACTATCTTCTTATTTTTGCCTTGTTTTGCTTTATTCCTTCTCTTTGTAATAGTGTCTTGTTATCATTAGATAAGGGGAGATTGTTAAGGCAAAAAGCCTTACCCCATTAGGATCTTAAGGTAACAAGACAGCCTAGACTAGCTTAGTATAGTTTGTAGAATAAATTAGCTAAGTCTTGGTGCAATACTGAGTAGGCAGTATTGGCCGCTCAGTGTTGGAACTCAATATTGGAACCCAATACTGAGTGGAAGGACTGAGTTAAACTTTCCATGTTTAACTGGCCAGATCAAATCCCTTTGATCTCGGTCACTTTCCTTATATCAGTCCTTCCACTACTCCTTGCCTATCTTGTGAGATCTCTGTAACACTATAAATAGAGATCACTTGGCAAAGGAGTATTCACCAATTTACTTTACAGTTTCATATCATTTGTAATGATCAGTGGTATTTCTATTCCGCGGCATACCACACTTAGTGGAATTATACATTTGACTATAATCTTGTTTAATACATTATTTGTCTTGAATTAATAATTCTATCAATTAACAAACAAACCAGGGTTGTTGTGACCTAGCAATATCGACTCTCAAAGTGGGTGTACGGAACAAAGAAATCAAACAAATAAACTAGTGGAAACTGGAACCTATCCATACTCGTCTCCCAGGTTTCATGGGGGTTCGTTTTTTTTTTGCCACTCGGTTTTTTGTCACTTGATTTAGTGGAAGTATTTAAATAATAATATTGATAATATTATTTATATTTTTAATGTTTGTCATTAAAATAAATTTGAATTAGTGGGTTCATTTCTTTGTAATGAATTGTGTTGAATTAACATAATGGCATTAATGTGTGTCAATAGACCTTTGGATCATTTCTATTATAAATAGAAGATGTTGGGTTCATTTGTAGATACATTCTAGACAACTTGACACACATTTACCAACTTGTCTACAACTACTTACAAGCATCACAATTTGCTATATCCATTTTTAGTGTTCCTTAAACACTATAACTTTCGATAAGTGTTCGGGCTTGGATTATATCCGGTAGTGTAAAACTACTCGGTTGTTTTACACTGGAAAATAGACAACGAATCTATTTTAAGGGGATCGTGAATTTCACGAGACTCAACCAAAACTTCTTTCTTCTTTGTTTTCTACATATTCTTGTTCAATCTTGTATTTGTTTTAGTCATTTCCCAATTGTATTGTAATTTTAATTAATAAAATTGGTATTAGCTCCTACAATGACGACTAATGACGGTACGAACAGATCCACATGTAGAAATTCTGTTGGTGCAGAAGATATTTCATGCGACGAGCACTACTAACGGAATTCTGACAGTACAATCTGTCGTTTTGTAGTCACCGATATCTTCTAGAAGATTTGCATAGGATTCCCTTTTGTCGGCGACTCACGATCTTGTGTAATACTTGTGTCTTTTTGTGTTACTTAAGTTTTCAGACCCTCATATTATATCAGACACTCATGACTCTTCAGGGGCTGAACAACTTCAGTGACCTTCACTACGTGTTTTGCTTAAAAAAGTATTTGTCTTCAAGGCTCAGCTCTATTGTCAAGTGTACGCTGAACCTACTTCCGCTATCTGAACTATTAATCAGTCTCTGATTCCACACGGGGTACTGATCGTTACTTCTATTGTTGTTCAGATAGTGTAGCCAAGTAACAAGAATCTAAACGTATCAGGTTCTTAGTTACTCACAATCTGAAGAACTAATCTTCAGATTATATTCTAACTATTGCCTTTTGTCTTCATCAAATCCTCTTCAGTGGGGATGCTTTCAGCGAGCCAACAGTCTTTACAATCATCTTTTCTCGAGCAAAAGGGCAAACTGGTCAAGTACGTACTGTAAGAACCAAAGTCTGTTTATTTTATGTAATTTTAATTTTAATCTTAATTTTAATTAATGTATTGTTTTGACATTTTAAGTGATGAACTGAGGATTCTGAAGAATACTTTTGTACATGTAGCTAAGAGTCTTTTAGCTGCTTACATGGTAATTATGCCAGTTAAATTTCGTTTTTCTTAAATCTAATCTATAAGATAATTTCAACCTTTAAGTTGCTTGAAGGATTATCAGAAATAAAGCGAGTTGCAACAGGAAACTTGCGGCTTTTAGTCTGTTGTGTGGGGTTTTTTACTGAATACAATATCCTTTGGCAGGAAGTGATGGGAAGCACTTGCATTTTCGTTGCTCTTCACAGATCTATGATTGGCCTCAAACTATTAGGATATGACTGGAAAGTAACATGTGTTTTTACATTTAATGAGTTTTTTTGTAATTATAAATATTACTGCAACTTGTATTTAAAATTACTAAAGCAATTTTTGCATTTCGTGAAAACTTACTTCAACTTGGACATTTAGTGAGTTTATTATTGTTGTAGTTATTATTATTATGGTGATTTATATATAAATACGAAGAGATTTTTAATTACAAAATGCATTTCCGTTGGTAAATTATGAATTATTAACTACTCAAATTACCAACAGATAAATAAAATTACCAACGGCTTTTCCATTCTAAATTGCCAACGGCTAAAATGTTTTTGGCTATCAAAATTTCCAATGGGCAATTTTTAATCACCAACGGCGTTTCCGTTGGTATTTACCAATGGGGACGTTGGTAAATAAATTTATCCACGGGCCTTTTACTAACAGATGGTTTCTGTTGGTAATCCCGTTGGTAAACCTGATTACCAACCGATTTAGCTAAATTACCAACGGATTTCGCCCGTTGGTATTTGCAGTTTTTCTAGTAGTGGTATTGAACGTTAGCCAAATTACCAACGGATTTCACCCGCTGGTATTGAACGCACCGTGTTTATGTTGAGTGTACGTGTCACGTTTGGATCTTGTGATGCAACGTGTTCTTCTACTTTAACACTTTTCTACCAAAAATCACCATTTCCACTTCATATTTGACATTTAGCCCGACACCATAGAGCAAACAAGATTTGGAAGTATATGTTTATTTTTCTAATAATTTCTAGCTAAAATGCGTTAGATACGACCAAATTGAGATATTTTTAATGTATAAATTTTGGTCGTATGAATTGAACTTGAGATCTACTTATAATCTTTATCCTTGTAGAGATTAAATCTTTGTTAGGTTAATACATTGTGATCTATGACTGATCACGTTCCTAAGTATAATAATAGCACATTCGAGGGAGGGGACTTTACATATACAAAGACAAAGGATGATTTAAGAATTTATATGTTTGTGCATATTTAGAAAATAGAAGATAGGGACAAACTATTTATGTTCCAATGAGTTACACGATTGTGTCAAAAGGTTTTATTTTCGTAATCAAAAGGTTTTGTAAAGCATAATTTTGTTAATTTTTTTTTTTGTAAGTATCTACGTTGTGAAATCACTACATATTTCTTACCTAAACCAAATTCATATATATTAATGATTAAACACTACTATTAAAACTTTTTAATCAATTAATAGAACTTATGGAAGTCAAGGGGTGGAACCACTTTGTATGTTTAGGGGTTAAATCAAGAAATTTTGAAAGTTTAAGGTAGCATCAAACTTCATCCCTTTGATTAGTTGTTATTTTTAAGTAATGTATCAACCTAATATGACCTGTATAGTGGAATGTTCAAGGAGGTCCACATATATTTTAAAGTCTGAAGGAACACTTTTCAGCCTTTAGATCAAGCTTGATAAATGGTCCAGATTATATCCTATTTTAAATGGTTTTTGTGCGTGAAGGGTATATCCGTCATTTTACACTTTGATATAACCCCCATTACTCTGTCATTTCTTCATTTCCCGCTCTCGATAACGTCTCTTTCTCTCTCTCAAAACCTCTCGAAAGCGTTCCTATTTTCCGGCAAATTTCTCGATTTTAAGGTGATTTTCCGGCGATTTCCGGTGATTATTCATTCATCTTTCTTCCCCGCACAATATCAATCGAAGAAATACCTTTTCGAACGTTTCAATGTCTAATTTACGATCATCTTCTCCACTAGAACCTTCTGTTGAAGCTTCTGTCAATGCCGAACAACAATCAGGTCATTTTAGTTTTGTTTTTTTTCTTATTATTAGTTTTTTTTTACTGTTTTTTTTGTATAAATAGGTTTTCATTTATGTGTTTTTGTCTATTTCAACTTATCTAGGGTTTGTAATCCGTCGATTTTACCGTTTTTATTGTAGATTACTGTTTTCTAGTGTTTTTTAGTTGTAAATCACATGTGATTTTACCGTTTTTATTGTCGATTATTGCTATCTATTGTGTTTTAGTTGTAAATCACATATGATTTTACTGTTTTTATTATAGATTTCAGCTTTATTGTGTTTTTTAGTTGTAAATCACATGTGATATAACCATTTTTATTATAGATTTTCAGCTTTCTAGTGTTTTTTAGTTGTAAATCACATGTGATTTTACTGTGTTCACATGTTTTATCATTTTAATGTTTTACTCTGTTTTTAAATCACATGTGATTATTATTTATTATTTGATTATTATGTTATTTGAGTTCAATCACATGTGATTGTTCTCAATATCTCACCTAATCACTGTCAAATAATTTATAACTTTTAATCACATGTTATTAGTAAGCTAAATCACAGTTGTTTATGTTAGTTTGTGAGTTCAATCACATGTGATTTCAGCTTAACTATCTCATATTGTTATTAGTTGTCATAAGTTGATTCTTTTTGTGTTTTATAGGTGTTGATGATTTGTCTACTGTATTATCTCAGTTGCCTCATATAAAAACTAAAAGGTAGGTGACTCAAAGAAAAATAAAAGGTTTAAGCTACTTAGACGTTCTGATCCCCAATCTGTTCAAGAGAAATCTTCTGAAGTTGATGCTGAAGTTGAGCCAAAAAAAATGAAAATAAAGTTTTCTACAAAGGGCGTATCTTCAACTTCAATTCAATCAGAAATCATCCCTGAGGCTGCATCAAAATCAAAACCAATAGAAGAAAAGAAAGCAAAAAAATCAAAGGCTGCACAAAAACCTAAAACCAATATTTCCACTAAAAAATTTCTTTCTATCCATGTTCGTACAACTCCTTCACAGCATTCTTATGCGATGAGTTCCTTGACTGATCCGCAAAAAGAATATATTAAAAGCATGGGTTTTGGTTCGTTATTAGGTTTGATATTCAAAAATTACCGGGAAGGTTATGTTACTTTGTTGTTGATAGTTTTGACCCTGAGAATATGGTTATTAGAACCAGTAAAGGTGATATAAGTGTTGATGTTAATGCGGTTCATGGTTTTTGGTATTCCCAAAGATGGGACTGATATTCAGTCATTACCTATCCAATCTGATTCTAAATTTATCGAGAAATGACTTGAACAGTTTTCACCAGCAAAGGATATCAGGGCTTCTATGATTGTTAACAAGATTCAAAGTTCAACAGGTAAACCTGGTCATTTTTTTCAAAATGAATGTTCTCATGCTATTTTGCACTACAATGGTTTCCTGTGATGGTAATGGGTATACCAAGATGTATATTTTGAACCGTGTTTCACAAGATATGGATGTTAAATCACTTGATTGGTGTCGCTTCGTGCTTGACAATCTTAAATTAAGCAAGAACAGTCTGAATGTTCACAAAAAAATTTATTGTGGTCCTGCCACTCTTTTGACTGTGAGTATATTTTATTTTAAATTTGTTTTTAAGATATAATTTATCAAATCTGTTTATTTAGCATGTTGTTGTTTGTTATTTTTTTTATAGCTTTTATACTGTGATCGAACCCAACTTGATTATGTTGCGGTGTCTCGTAAACGTCCAATTTTCAGAAATTGGATAGGAAATTTGGGAAGGCGTGAGACAGAAGAAGTTGCATTGGTTTCCTTTGGATTGCTTAATCTATTGCCACCATATGAAGTTCAAGAAGGAGATGATTATGATGAGATTGATGATAGTTCTAAAAAGATTCCTGAAAATTCTGATCTTGTATCTAAAAATGTATTGAAATTTAACATTCTGTTTTTGACAATCACTTGTGATTTTCTTTTCTTAATCACATGTGATTGAAGCATTTTTATAAACCATATTGTCAAATCACATGTGATTGAAAACATTTTTATAATACTTTGTTCCAAATGTATATTACTGATCACATGTGATTTTCAATAAACTAACTTGTGTTTATTTTTCCTATCTAATGTGATATTAACTTTCATTTTTGAAATTTTGTAGGAAATTTTCAAAACACACAAAGATTTGGTTTATGAAATTTTTGATCGTGTTGATGCTCAGTTCCCTTAATGGGATAGAGCAATAAATTTTGTTAAATCTGAATTTAACAGAGTTTTTGATCTTAACTTAGTGATTGCTTCTGAGGTATTATCATTTCTCTTTCTTTTTAATTGCTTATAAACGTACTTCAATCACTTTTGATTTGCAGAGTATTATCTGAATTCTAATAGTATTAACTGAATTTTATAGGCTAGAGTTGGTGTTTCGAATGTTGAGTTTGTTGAGAATGTTGAGACTGAGAATGTTGCGTCAAAGGTTTTTGAGGTTCAGAGTGATGTTATTGATGATTATGAGATTCCTGATGATGATGAAATTATCTCTGTATGGTGGTCTCCCAATGTTGATATTTCTGAAAAGGCAGTGCAACCATTAAATGAACAAAGATTTTTAAAACCATCACCACCTCTGAGATCACCATATATAAATAAGAAGACTGTGGCAAGTCCATGTCTTTTAGCTTCTGAATTTGCTGTTGCAAGTGAGCTTTTTGGAGCTCTTGAAGAACGGATGTGAGTTTGTTTACTTTTTTGAATTATTAGTTAATTTTGAATTAGTTAATGTTTATTTATTATTATTTTTATGTAACATTGTATTTTTTTTCTTTCTTCCATAACAGGGAAAACATTTTTGAAACTTCTGATCAAGTGACATTTGCTTCCCGTTTGACTCTAGAGTCACTTACTCTTCGTCTTTATGTTGAAGCAAATATAATTGATCTTTGGTCAATTATTATAAATCATGAAGAAAAGTTTAAACATCATAAAGCTTTGAAGAGAGTGTTTTTTTCATCCACTATATTTGTAAGTGTAATTTTTTTAATATGTATATTTTTGTATTAATATTAACTATCTTTTCATGAACAGCCTTCCCCTGTTTATTCACCTCGTGGCGAATATACACAAGATTGGATATACAATACTTTTTCAACAAGTATTCGTTCTTTTTTAATGACGATGTTGATAAGCTGTCGTTTGAGAAAGTCGATCCGGTAACTGGATTTTGTGCTTTTGTTATTTTAAATTTCAAAGATATCAATCACATGTGATTTTGTTAATAATCACATGTGATTCTGTATAAATTTTGTAACTTTTATCTAATTTGTGTTTTTCGATTTTAATGTATTACAAGTTTTCTTCCCCATTTGTGCTCATGAGCACTTTTATTGTTTGGTATTTGATTTAAGGAAGAACCCAGGATTTTATATTCTCGACAATAGAGTTGTGGACGATTTTGATGCTAAATACAAGCACATATATGATTTGTTTGTAAGTTTTTAAATAAATATTCATCTAATTTTCTATAAAATTATTACATTTTGATAAATATTTAATAAACTTTTTTGTATACAGCTACATTGTTTTTCTACCCATTTAATCGCATATGGTCATCGTTTTGGTGAAGAAGTTTCGAACTTGAAGCCACAGTTGTTGGATGTGAAATGGTGCTCTAAGAAGAATTTCACTGATTGTGGTGGTTTTCTTATGTTCCATATGGAAGGATACAATGGCCAATCAGAAAAGTTATGGGTCACTGATATGCCATTTGATTTTGAGAAACAAAATATGATGTTGAAGAAGCTTAGGATGCGGTTCGCATCAAAAATTATTACTCATGACCTTAACATACATGCCTAAAAAATGATTCAAAAGTCTTCTGATTTCACCAAGGCCAACACAAAAGAACAAATCAAGCTTCATATTCTTCATGCCCTTTCTAATCGACCAGTTCGTGATAAATAAACAATTGTCTTAAAACAGTTTTATATTTTAAGTTATGTGTTTTGTTATATTCAAAGAATGTACATTGTAGTTTAATTATCATACTTTCTAGTTTATTTATTCTAGTTTTTATATTTAAGTTCTGTGTTTTTGTTATATGCAAACAATTTATCCTGTTTTTGTGCACATGATACTGAACTAAAATCACATGTGATTTTAGTGTTTTTATTGTAGATTTTCAGCTTTCTAGTGTTTTTTAGTTGTAAATCACATGTGATTTTACTGTGTTCACATGTTTTTTTTTTTTTATTTACTCTGTTTTTAAATCACATGTGATTGTTATTTGTTATTTGATTATTATATTATTTGCGTTCAATCACATGTGATTTTTTTACTTCCCAAATTATGTTTTTGTGCACTTGATTCTGAACTAAAATCACATATGATTTTGTTTTGTATATAGACTCCCCTGTTTTCATGAAAAACTCTGTTTTACATTTACAAAATCACATGTGATTTGTCAAAAATATATTGATTTATTCTTAATAAAATCACTTGTGATTTCTAGTGTTTTTTAGTTGTAAATGACATGTGATTTTATTGTGTTCACATGTTTTATTATTTTTTTATTTACTCTGTTTTTAAATCACATGTGATTGTTATATATTATTTGATTATTATATTATTTTCGTTTAATCACATGTGATTTTTACTTCCCAAATCATCTTTTTGTGCACTTGATACTAAACTAAAATCACATGTGATTCTTTGAATTATTTGGCTCTTTAAATATCTAAAATGAGCGCAAGGGTATGTTGGTCATTTACGCCGAGTGTTAAAACTAACTTGTGCTTTACTTTTCATTATTCCCGCTCACTTATATCGTGTTTTCATTCTCTCTCTATCTCTCTCTCTCTCTCTCTCTCTCTCTCTCTTAAAACCCTTTTCATCTCAATCAATTTGATCGGTAACCGTCGTGATTCAACACATTTTCGCCGATATCTGCCGTCGTTTTACGAAATTGTTAGTTTTACACTTCTGCATTCAAGTTTTACTCGACTTAGAATGGCCGATTCTGCTTCTTCTCCAAAAAAAACCCTCCGATGAAATTCTATGTAAGTTCAAACGCGATTTTCTTCTTATTATTATGTTTTTTACTGTTTATCCACAAATACTTGTTCATTTATCTGTATTTTTGTATTGCGAACTTTATTTAGGGTTTCTATTTTATAATCCTTCGATTTCGTATGATTTTTGTTGATACGTTTCACTTAATGTTTTTGTTTTCTAATGTTTTGTATTAGTAAATCACATGTGATTTAGATTTGTTTAAGCTTAAGATAAATGTGTTTGGTATATCACATGTGATTTTGATTCAGTTTAGAATTTAACCACTGTTTTAAATCACATGTGATATACTGAAATGTTAATAGCTCTATTGTTTTTGTGAAGCTCTGTTTTAAATCACACGTGATTGCGCATATAATTAGCTTTAAAACATATATTTTGATTTTAGTTAATCACATGTGATTTAGATCTGTTTAATTTTGAGATAAATGTGTTTGGTAAATCACATGTGATTTTGATTCTGTTTAGAATTTAACCACTGTTTTAAATCACATGTGATATACTTAAATGTTAATAACTCTATTGTTTTTGTGAACCTCTGTTTTAAATCTCATGTGATTGTGCATTTAATTAGCTTTAAAACTTATATTTTGCTGTTAGTTAATCACATGTGATTTAGATCTGTTTAAGTTTAAGATAAATGTGTTTGGTAAATCACATGTGATTTTGATTCTGTTTAGAATTTAACCACATGTTTGTGTTTAATCATTTCCCAATCTAATAATTTGTGATATGTTATGTGTTTTTTTTCTGTTTATAGGTGGCGACAATGATTTAAATATGTTAATAGTCAAGTTGCCTATGTTGCAAGCGAATGAAGAAATCTCCAAAAAAAGAAAAATACAGGACGAAAAACAACAACCTCCTTCTAAATCAAAACGTAGAAAGAAATCAATAGCAAAAAAACACGGACCAATTCTATTTTCTATTTCACCTAACGAGCCTAAAAAAATAATCCCAAAAAGCACATATCCAAAAAAGCCAGAAAGCCTATATCCAACAAATCCAAAGAGCCTATATCCAACAAAGCCAAAGAGCCTATATCCAACAAATCCACAAAGCCTATATCCAACAAAGTCAAAGAACCTATATCCAACAAAACCAAAAATCCTATATCAAAAAAAGCCAAAATTTCTAAATCCAAAATAAATCCAAAACCTAAAGAAACGGAAAAAAAATCTTCTGATGAAAACGTGTCCATGTCAAACACACTTAGATCTATTCGAACTAGGACAACTCCTTATCAACTGTCTGAAGTTATGAATTCTTTGTCTACTCCTCAACAAGAATTAGTTAAAAGTTTTGGTTTTGGTTCTTTGATAGGTTTTGACATACAAAAGCTTCCGGGGAGATTGTGTTATTACGTTGTTGATAGGTTTGACCCTGTGGATATGGTGATTAGAACTGATAAAGGAGACATACCTGTTGATGTTGATGTCGTGCATGATGTATTTGGTATTCCAAAAGGTGGTACTAATATTCAATCATTATCGTGTAAATCTGATCCAACTTTTATTAAGGAATGGCTTGATCAGTTTCCGGCAGATAAAGAGATTAGGCCTTCTAACATTACATTTCAAATTAAAAATTCAGTATCTGCTCATGATCATCTATTTAAGATGAATATACTGATGTTGTTTGCTAATACAATGGCATCTTGTGATAGAAATGGGATAGTAAAACTGGATGTTTTGAATTATGTCTCAAGAGATGTTGATGTTAGTTTGCTGGATTGGTGTTTGTTCTTGACTGTGTTAAAATCAACAAGAACATTTGGGATCGGGAGAAAGTTGAGAAAAACTTTTACTGCGGTCCCAACACTTTTTTGACTGTTAGTATATTCTATTTTTAGTTTTGTTTTCTTATATATATTTAAAAAACTTGTTGATTAATATTATGTTGTTTCTTATTTATTTTTGTAGCTTTTGTATTGCGATAGAACAAAACTCGATTCTCTTCCTGTTGATCGCCAACGTCCTATTTTTAAGAATTGGAAGGGATTTTTGGGTACCCGGGAGCTAAAAGAATTGGAGTTGGGTTCTTTCGGTTCACTTGATCTATTGCCTCTTTTTGAAGATAATGAAAATGATGATGAATGATTCTTAATCCTGATGTTAAAAAGAGTCCTGGATATGTATCAAAACAGGTATTCAAATTATATTTGTATTTGAATCACATGTTATTGATAACATTTTTCATTACCTGCTTCAATCACATGTGATTTTGTATTTGAATCAACATGTGATTTGGTATTTGAATCACATGTATTCATATCATTTTTCATTACCTGCTTCAATCACATGTGATTTTGTATTTATGAATCACATGTGATTTTGTATTTTGAATCACATGTGATTGATAACATTTTTCATTACCTGCTTCAATCACATGTGATTTTTGTATTTGAATCACATGTGATTTTGTATTTGAATCACATGTGATTGATAACATTTAACATTACCTGCTTCAATCATATATGATTTTGTATTTGAATCACATATGATTTTGTATTTGAATCACATGTGATTTTGTATTTTAATCACATGTGATTGATAACATTTTTCATTACCTGCTTCAATCACATGTGATTTTTGTATTTGAATCACATGTGATTTTGTATTATCACATGTGATTTTGTATTTTGAATCACATGTGATTGATAACATTTTTCATTACCTGCTTCAATCACATGTGATTTTGTATTTGAATCACATGTGATTTTGTATTTGAATCACATGTGATTTTGTATTTGAATCACATGTGATTGATAACATTTTTCATTACCTGCTTCAATCACATATGATTTTGTATTTGAATCACATGTGATTTTTTATTTTAATCACATGTGATTGATAACATTTTTCATTACCTGCTTCAATCACATGTGATTTTTGTATTTGAATCACATGTGATTTGTATTTTGAATCACATGTGATTGATAACATTTTTCTAAAACATTTTTACAATCAAATGCTATTTGTCCATCACATGTGATATTGTATTGAAATCACATGTGATTCTGAATATTAACACTGTTATTTCAATCACTTGTGATCTTAGTGTTTGAATCAAATGTGATTGATAACATTGTTTTTAAATTATATTTCTCAAACACATGTGATTAAAAACATTTTTTCAATCACATGTGATTGAAATCGTAATTATAAATTGTTTGTACATTATTTCATTTTTGTATTGTCAAACACATGTGATTTAACATCATCTTTTATATCTTGTAGGAATTTTTAAACAAACATAAAGATTTAGCATACGAGATTTTTAACAGGGTTGATGTCAAATTCCCTGAAGGGAATGTTGCGTTAAATTATATAAAATATGAATTTAAAAGAGTCTTTAATCTCGAATCGTTGGTATGTGAAGATGTAGATATGGCTCAGAATTTTACAAATATAGTTGTTTTCTCGCCTATTATTGAGAGCCAAGTTGATGTTGGTGTTTCTCCAAATGATGATGTTGTTGGTGAGGTTGTTTCTGTTGAGAAGGGAGATGAAGCTGATGTTGTTGGTGAGGATGTTTCTGTTGAGAAGGAAGTTGAAGCTGATGTTGTTGGTGAGGTTGTTTCTGTTGAGAAGGAAGTTGAAGCTGATGTTGTTGTTTCTGAAAAGCCTGATGTTGTTGTTTGTAACGCCCCGAATATTTAAGTAATTAAATATTACTTTTAAATTAATTTAAACATTATGTGATAATTAATTTTATTGTTTTAGTAACGAATGTGTATTTAATATGATTAATTAAATGCGCGACGTTTCTATTAATTAGCTGGGGTGTTATTAATCTAGTGTTAATTAATTATGAGGTTTTGTTAATATACCTGAGTGTTTAGAATTTTCCCGAGCTCTATGTTTTAAAATATGTCGTCTGTGACGTAAACCCGAGACCGGCCTTTTGGGCCAAGGCCTCCCCTGATCGTTTTCTTGATTCGAGCCCGAGTACTTTGATCTAGTTGTAGCGGAATTTTCATGCCATTTCCAAGCTGGACTCGTGATCCCCTTTGGTGTTTTAATGAGCCGGTTATTATACAAAGTGTAAGTCCGAGATTTAATTGTAGATGGCCCAAGTGTGCTTAAAGATTTGAGGCCACACCTTTGCTTATACTTAAACCTAAAAAGAACCCTAATCCCTCATAATACTTCCTTTCGTCCGAAACTATACCCCAACACCATCTCTACCGTTTTTTTCCCTTTTGGCCGACAACAGCAAAGAAATCCCAGGCCTCCTCTTCGTTTTCCGTTCGAGAGTAAGCAAGCAGCACACGTGAGAGTGCTCTTGGATATTTTTCTTGTCGTGGCATTCTTTCCTAGTGGGCATAGAGTTTTAATAAGAAGGGAGGAGGGGCACGTGGGAATGACCAGGCTGAATTGGGATTACTTTTGAAGTCGGTGGGCAATTATGGACCTTGGAAACAGTAAGCAGGTGACGAGGCTGGAAGAGTTTTAGCTGTCAACCAAACGGTTGATGTCGGGAATCAAAATGGGTTTAAATATCATGCTGAATTGTTCTAGCAGAATCTGTCCTTGGCGTTCGAGTTTGTTTTTACCACAGTTAAAATATGTTTTTGGATTTTTGGCCCGTGTTGGTCACTTGTTTTCTGAGTTAGCTTTTCAATGCCGCAACCCTCTCGTCCATCCGAATTACGGTTTAAAAGTTATAGTCAATTTAGTATGCTGCTGTTAGGAAAATGACATGTGCAGCTATGCTGTTTTGTGAGCCTGTTTTGAGACACTTAGAGTCTGTTTTAGCCAGTGACTGTATCACAGAGATATGTAGTCCTGGTTGTCTACTTTTCATGGTAAAAATATGGGATAAATCTACTGCACAGTTTAAGAGTTATAGCAGTTTCCGTGAGACCGACGGGTACTGCCAGTTTTTCTAAATGGAGTCCTTAGATCGGATTGTAATTCGGGTTTCATTTTTATGCTTTTAGGATCATCTAGGAATAACCGAGCAGCGCCTTAGAGTATTGAGGATCCTTTGGAGCTTACGTTTATCGAGGTGAGTATTCTCACCGTGTATTCAGTTTTAACGTTATACATGCATGACTTACGTGTTATATTACTTGCACCTTAATTGTTATCTGAGCTTGATCCGTTATCTGAGTTTGATCTGTTATCTGAGTATCTGAGCAGCTGTTTACTTATTCATGATCTGAGACATTGTGCCTGGGTAACTGAGCTCGGCACAGAGTCATTCTGTGCTATTACTTGCTAGGGCAACCTGAGATAATTATGTTAAAGAGATAATAAAACAAAATAACACACATCTGAGTTTTGGGATCACCTCCCGTCTGAGTTTTTGGGATTATTCCCGTCTGAGTTTATATCTGACTTGACACCGAAGAGCACTGGTGTCAGACGTTTTGACTTGGCACCGAAGAGTACTGGTGCCGGGCCTTTTTGACTCAACACCGAAGAGTACATGTGTTGAGGTGGTGTGAGGCGGGTCGAGGTTGATCTCTCAGCCCGAGTCACACTAGCGCGCTATATAAATTAAAAATCTGAGTAATAAAATCTGAGAAATAAATCTGAGTAATTAATCGAGTAGATTCTGAGTAGGAGTACACCGATGTGCCCTCATGTGTTGTATGTTATGATTGTTTGCATTTTGAGAATTATTCACTCAGCTTCCCCAGCTGACCCAAACTTTCCCCCACATTGTTTCAGGTACCAGCAAAGGAAAGGAGAAGGTGGACGGTTGACCGCTGTATCTTTTCATTACTGATGTGGACATCATTTAATATTTTAAAACACTTTACTTTATCTTAACTATTTCCGCAATAAATACGTTTTAAATGTTAAATATTAATATCTGAGATTTATTTATGGGACCTTTTGATTATAATTTTGTATTCAAAAATTTTAAAAATCTTGTAAATTTTAGGGTGTTACAAGTTGGTATCAGAGCACTGACTTGAGGGATTTGGATTCACAAGGGGTGAATTCAAACTCAAGTTTGAGTTATGAGTTTTTAAAATGAGAAATGAGTAAACTATTTTCTGAGTAAAGATTCCACATCCAGTATGCAGCATGTCACGTCGACCTCTCGCTTTCCAGTTGCCGGTAATATTTTAGAGGTTTTATTTATTTGAGAATTTTGTTGTATTCTGAGTTTTGAAGAAATATGAGAATTGCTGTTATTATTTCGAGTATAATTTTGATTTAACTCTGAGTGTATTTCACGACTAAGATCGCTTTTCTGAATATATTTTTCGTGGGTAATTCTAAGTATATCTGCGTTATACATGCTAAAAAATATAATTACATAATATTTTATATAATCTGTGAGATTTTATAATTCTGAGAAATTTTAACCAATAAGGGTAATAAATGAATATAAAATTATGATATAAATTTCATAAATTATTTAACGAGAACATGTTTTGGGGTAAATAAGAAATGAGGAGTAATAAATTTTTCATATTGATAAAATACTAAAACCTTTCGTTTTGGGAAAACACTTAATAGAAAGAGTTATTGAAACGAGTAAACTGTGAAACGAGTAGATAAAAGATATCTTTATTATCAAAAGAATATTTTTATGACAGTTCATCAAATCGAGCAAAAGCGGAAATACCGAGAACATACTTTAAAATTTTTTTTATTTAAAATTGATAATTATTTTAAATGATTTACATTTGAACTAGACGAGAAACCTTAACTAAAATTGAATTTTATTTTTAATCCGTGATTTCAGAATCGTTTTAGTTTTAATTTTAAAACTTCAGTTGGGTTAAGCCTGTTTTTTTTAAATGTTGAATTATCACTTGAGATTCTATTTAGTGGAACCTTTTCACTTATTTATCAAATTTAAAAAAAAAAAAATAAATTTATGAGAATTTGGGTGGGATGAAATCTTTGGGCAATTAAAAAAAAGGGAAAATGCTTTATTAAAGAGATGAGACATGATGTATTGAGAAAATCTTTTTGCCGAGAAAATAATAAACTGAGATTTATTAAATTGAGATCAAATGAGAAAATTTTTAATAGCTGAGTGTGAAAATCCATAATTGTTTTTTTTATAAGTTAAGTGAGAGATTGTTAAATAAACGCAGAAATATTGAATAAACTATATATGTTTGTTATACCAACTAATCGAGGTTTGTCAAGTCAAATTAAACAGAAATTATTCAAGTTTATCTTTAAGTGTGTTTATTAAAAGTGAACTAAAGGGATACTATCATCAGGAATTAGGTGATAATCTATTTAAAAATGAATTATAAGAGCTTATTAGTTATATTATGTTCAGAGTTAAAAACATAATAAAATATTTTTGACTAAGTGCCTTTCGCTGAGTGCATTTCTGAGTAATGTTTATAAGATTTTGAGTACATACAACTGAGTGCGAATTTGTATTTATTAGATATGAAAAATAATTTTTTCTTTTTCTGAGTGTGAATTGCTGGTGGAATTTTTGTGTGGGAAGTTGTAAACTTTGGGATTGACTCGTGACCAAACAAAAGTAGGTGTCGAAAGTAATAGAGGGCCCCTATTACCGTACGCACAGGACTTTTGGTTGGTTAGGGGGAGATTTTGAGGGGAACGATGGACCAATGCTTGTTATTGTGAAATTAGTATGTGTATCTTAATTGTTTGTGTGACTACATGCTTGCTTGTTTATTTTGGTAGACAATACTAGTTCCAAACTCGAGGACGAGTTTTTCTCCAAGTGGAGTTGAGTAGGGGTAAAAAGGAAAATTTCCAAGAATTAGTTATCATTGACTACTATTTTTAAATATTATGACCATAATGCTTATGCATAGAGATTTTTCTGGGTAAAGAAGTTAAAGTGTGAAATATAGATAATATAATTGATCAGAGAGTTTATAAGTGTAATTATCGAACTGAGTAATTAAGATTATTTAAAGTCATTTCACAGGGTAATTATAGAGTTTATAAAATTGATAACTGAGATTAATTAGGCTGAGTGTAAATGTGCAAATGAGATGTTACAAATATTATAACTATATAGCTAATGAGATAATGAGAAATTATAAAGTAATGAGAATTTATAATGTGTCGGATATGAGGAAATGAGTTAAAATGAGGTTGTTAATTGGAGTTGATAATGAATTATTAAAACGAGCTCAAATGAGAAAATTTCATGTATATTGATTATTGAGTAAATTTTTAAGTTATAAGAAGTTTATAAATCGTGTTAAATGAACCGGTCAATAAAACAAGTTAAAAGAGAAAAGTTTTAAATTGGCGGGAAGTTCTATTTAAAATTTGGAGGTGCTATAAAGTTTTTAGGAGAAAATTATATTTTGTGAGTAATATATTTTATTTAGAGTTATCGAATAATATTTTATTTATTAATTTATTTAATTTTTAAAATATTGAAGTGTTATAAAATTTAAAAAAAAAAATAATTATGAGCAATTATTAAATAAGTTGAAGTTTATATTGAACTAAGGAGAAATTTCTAAAAGACGAGAAAGTATTAAAATAATGAACAATGAGAAAATCTTTAAATTGGGAATAAAAGGTAATTGTGTATTGAGTAAATGAGAACTAATGGATTAATTCGTAAATCGAGTAACAAGAAATCAGTCAGATAAGTGTATAAAATTTAATTGATTTTTTTTAGTAAAAAGTGGGTAATATGAGTTTAATGAGTAAATATGTGGTCCAAATAATAAAAATAAAAAGTTATAAGTTGACTTGTGGGAAGTCATTAAACGAGGTTTGAAATAAGTTATTAGTATATATTGAGATAAATTAAAAGTTGAATTATGAAAATTTTAATCGAGTGTATTTGGAGTATATGCAAATGAGTAATTTGGGGAGATATATTTTATATAGAAATAATTCGTTCTAATTATTGATACGTATATCTTAATTATTAATCAGAGGTTAGATATGTATGACATTAATGTGTGGAAGGTAATGCTGTTGCTGATAAATATTACTACATTCTGAGTTACATTTCTGGGTTTATTTCCGAGTTAAACATCCGAGTTAGATTTCTGGGTTACACTTCTGAGATATATTTCGAGTTAGACTTCTGAGTTACATTCCTGAGTGACATTCTGAGTATATTGCATGAGTAATACCCGGTGATTTCTGTGTGCATTATCTGTGATTTCTGTGTGATGGGTACATTCCATGTGAACAACGTGTCTGCTTTTATGTTATTTGTCTGTGGGGCGACCCACACATTCGTTTCTTATGCTTTAGCAAGATCATGTCCCATAGAGTAGAGGACCTTTTCTAAGCTATTATTGATAGAGTTGGGCCATATAAAAATTGTATTAAAGTGAATAATGTTGTCAAATGGACTTGTGCGGGAAGAAATGTCCCACAAATTTATTGTTATCGCCATAAGAGAGCCGTGTGTGATTATGGAGATGGATTGGATGACCGAGTACTACGCCGAGATCATCTGGCGTCATCAACAAATCGGTAGCAAATTTCCAAGTGGAGTTGAATCGGAGATTCAACGCGACGTTAATCGTTGGGTGCAGGGACTGTGTCCGGGTGTGAGGACACGAAGACATCTTCAACATAGTGTCGTGATTTGTTTTAGGCGTATGCATCGACACTATTTTCAACCTGAAACCGATATCCTTAGAAAGCGTTCAGATTTTTGCCTCATCGTTTCGCGTCGCCGAGATGGGAGAATTCATCTTGAGTAGCTTCATCTTATTCGTATATTTTATTTTCCCGTTTAAGGAGATGTGTCGATGACGAGTCTGCGGTGGTGTTCTAGGAGCGTGAGTCTGAGATGCGAATCGCTACCCTGAGCTTCTTCCGAGCAATGACTTCGGGGACGAAGTCTATTTTAAGTGGAGTTGAGTTGTAACGCCCCGAATATTTAAGTAATTAAATATTACTTTTAAATTAATTTAAACCTTATGTGATAATTAATTTTATTGTTTTAGTAACGAATGTGTATTTAATATGATTAATTAAATGCGCGACGTTTCTATTAATTAGCTGGGGTGTTATTAATCTAGTGTTAATTAATTATGAGGTTTTGTTAATATACCTGAGTGTTTAGAATTTTCCCGAGCTCTATGTTTTAAAATATGTCGTCTGTGACGTAAACCCGAGACCGGCCTTTTGGGCCAAGGCCTCCCCTGATCGTTTTCTTGATTCGAGCCCGAGTACTTTGATCTAGTTGTAGCAGAATTTTCATGCCATTTCCAAGCTGGACTCGTGATCCCCTTTGGTGTTTTAATGAGCCGGTTATTATACAAAGTGTAAGTCCGAGATTTAATTGTAGATGGCCCAAGTGTGCTTAAAGATTTGAGGCCACACCTTTGCTTATACTTAAACCTAAAAAGAACCCTAATCCCTCATAATACTTCCTTTCGTCCGAAACTATACCCCAACACCATCTCTACCGTTTTTTCCCTTTTGGCCGACAACAGCAAAGAAATCCCAGGCCTCCTCTTCGTTTTCCGTTCGAGAGTAAGCAAGCAGCACACGTGAGAGTGCTCTTGGATATTTTTCTTGTCGTGGCATTCTTTCCTAGTGGGCATAGAGTTTTAATAAGAAGGGAGGAGGGGCACGTGGGAATGACCAGGCTGAATTGGGATTACTTTTGAAGTCGGTGGGCAATTATGGACCTTGGAAACAGTAAGCAGGTGACGAGGCTGGAAGAGTTTTAGCTGTCAACCAATCGGTATCATCCATTCTTCCCTGTTGTATCTTGTTTCCTTGTGTTTTCTTGCGATGTTCGAGTCTATCCATAATGTTGCAGATTCTGTGAGGTCGAATTCATTAGCTACAGTTTTAAAGTGTCGAGTTTTTTTATTATTTTATGATAATTCTTGTATCCGATTCTTTTATCGTTTTAGTAGTTCGTGATTCCGTTTTCTAAATTATTAAATCAAGTTCTAAACAAACTGTTTTGGCACCATATTTACTAGTCTCGAACTGTGGTGGTAGTCTTGATCGCTGAATTTTAAGTATCGAGTTGAGTAAAAACCTTTTGCCAATAACCTACACGTTTTGATAACCGAAAAACCGGAAACCGAACCCATAGGGTTTTTGGTTTCCAATAACCGAATAGCTTTCTAATTAAATTAACGATATTATTTGGTTTTTAAGCTTCTGTGATAAATAATGATTCTTGGGGATGACGGGTATCTCGGGAATAAACGGTTGATGTCGGGAATCAAAATGGGTTTAAATATCATGCTGAATTGTTCTAGCAGAATCTGTCCTTGGCGTTCGAGTTTGTTTTTACCACAGTTAAAATATGTTTTTGGATTTTTGGCCCATGCTGGTCACTTGTTTTCTGAGTTAGCTTTTCAATGCCGCAACCCTCTCGTCCATCCGAATTACGGTTTAAAAGTTATAGTCAATTTAGTATGCTGCTGTTAGGAAAATGACCTGTGCAGCTATTCTGTTTTGTGAGCCTGTTTTGAGATACTTAGAGTCTGTTTTAGCCAGTGACTGTCTCACAGAGATATGTAGTCCTGGTTGTCTACTTTTCATGGTAAAAATATGGGATAAATCTACTGCACAGTTTAAGAGTTATAGCAGTTTCCGTGAGACCTACGGGTACTGCCAGTTTTTCTAAATGGAGTCCTTAGATCGGATTGTAATTCGGGTTTCATTTTTATGCTTTTAGGATCATCTAGGAATAACCGAGCAGCGCCTTAGAGTATTGAGGATCCTTTGGAGCTTACGTTTATCGAGGTGAGTATTCTCACCGTGTATTCAGTTTTAACGTTATACATGCATGACTTACGTGTTATATTACTTGCACCTTAATTGTTATCTGAGCTTGATCTGTTATCTGAGTTTGATCTGTTATCTGAGTATCTGAGCAGCTGTTTACTTATTCATGATCTGAGACATTGTGCCTGGGTAACTGAGCTCGGCACAGAGTCATTCTGTGCTATTACTTGCTAGGGCAACCTGAGATAATTATGTTAAAGAGATAATAAAACAAAATAACACACATCTGAGTTTTGGGATCACCTCCCGTCTGAGTTTTTGGGATTATTCCCGTCTGAGTTTATATCTGACTTGACACCGAAGAGCACTGGTGTCAGACGTTTTGACTTGGCACCGAAGAGTACTGGTGCCGGACCTTTTTGACTCAACACCGAAGAGTACAGGTGTTGAGGTGGTGTGAGGCGGGTCGAGGTTGATCTCTCAGCCCAAGTCACACTAGCGCGCTATATAAATTAAAAATCTGAGTAATAAAATCTGAGAAATAAATCTGAGTAATTAATCGAGTAGATTCTGAGTAGGAGTACACCGATGTGCCCTCATGTGTTGTATGTTATGATTGTTTGCATTTTGAGAATTATTCACTCAGCTTCCCCAGCTGACCCAAACTTTCCCCCACATTGTTTCAGGTACCAGCAAAGGAAAGGAGAAGGTGGACGGTTGACCGCTGTATCTTTTCATTACTGATGTGGACATCATTTAATATTTTAAAACACTTTACTTTATCTTAACTATTTCCGCAATAAATACGTTTTAAATGTTAAATATTAATATCTGAGATTTATTTATGGGACCTTTTGATTATAATTTTGTATTCAAAAATTTTAAAAATCTTGTAAATTTTAGGGTGTTACATTGTTCCAGATGAGTATATTGATGATGATTGGTGGTCCGAGAATGTTGAGAAGTTGGATGTTTTGTGTGCAGCTGCATGTGAAAAGGCCGTTACAACAAACAATTTACTTAAAAGAATAAAAAAAAACCAACAGCTGTTTTGAGGCCGCCTTTCGTTAATAAGAAGACTTCTTGTCGTTCTTACTTAAATAATAATGAATATGCAGTTGCTTCACATTTGTTTTGCATGATGGGTGATTCTGGGTTAGTTTGTTCACTTTTTAAAATTAGTTAATCGTAATTAATAATTTTTTTTAAGTCTAAGTGGCTAATGTTGTGTTGTTTTGTTTCTTTCAAAATAGATCTTTCAGGCTTCTAATGGTCCATGTTTTGGTGATCATTTGGGACTAGAGACCTTGTGCCTGGGATTATTTCTAGAGGCATCTGTTATTGATACATGGGCCTACATTTTGAACTATGAAGAAAAGTTTAAAAATTCCTCTGCTCCTAGAAGACTTTTTATGCAAACCTGTCTATTTGTAAGTTTTATTAATTTTTTATTTTCATTTTATTTTTTATATTTTTTTTCTGATTATTAATTTTATTGAACAGCCAAACAGTGACTTTAAACCTGATTGCAATGTTTCAAAGTTCCAGAGATATAAAAAAATTTCAGAAGAACTAGCGGTGTTTCTTGAGGATGATCAAGATAAATTATCATTCAGAAATTATGATTTGGTAATGAGTTTTTTTTAATCATATCACATGTGATTTTGTATTTGAATCACATGTGATCGATAACATTTTTCTAAAGCACATTGTATTGAAATCACATGTGATTCTGAATATTACAACTGCTGTTTCAATCACATGTGATTTTAGTGGAGTTTTTATGCATAACAAAATCACATGTGATTTTATTCTGTAGAATAGTATTTTCAATAAATAGTGGGGTCTATATGCATATCAAAATCACGTGTGATTTTCTTAACAATCACATGTGATTTTGTAATGTAAAACAAAGTTTTCATGAAACAGGGGAGTATATATACCTAACCAAATCACATGTGATTTCATTATCGATCATATATGCTGTAGTACTAATGTTTTGTATATTTTTTGACATTTAAATTTATTTCAGGTTTTCTTCCCTATTTTTTATGAATCACATTTCTATACCCTTGTTTTTTATATTAGAAGTGATCCAAAATTTCTAATTATTGATAACCTAACCGGAAGGAATTTTAATGCAAGATACAAAAGAATATCATGCTTTGTTGTAAGTTTTATATCAATCTTATTTTTTTATTTAAAATTATTATATTTGTTTCTTTTTAATAAATCTTTTATTTGTAGCAATATCTTTACTATATTATAAAGAGTTTACCATTTCTATAATTAGAAGGGCTGAAAATTCAGCAACACACTTGCCATTTTTGGAACAATAATTTCCTTTTAAAAAAACGGGATGAAGGATTCGAACATGAGACCAAAGGTTACTTGAAAGAAGCTTAACCGACTGCGCTGCAAGTCACACGTTAATGTTTTGAATACCTACATATATAATTACAGTTTACCATAAATCTTTTCAAACACACCGCCCTTGAATACCAATGCATGTGTATTCTCTTTCTTGAAAATTTAAATAGTTATTGGGAAGTGGAAGGACATTTAATTGCAAATCAAATAGCCATTTTAACAAACACAGGCATTGAAGTGTCTTTCGTCAGGTAATGAAGCGTCTCGCGTCTTCACATCCCCTTTCATCCTCAACCTCCACCATACTTCCTCTGATTCTAAACTTGAAACAATCTCCTTCTCTATTCCTTTTCCGTCTCAAGCTGGTATGTTCTATTTTCGAATCAAACCCCAAAATTATTGTTATACGTGTTCAACTAATTTCTTCTTCATAACAGCCTCATAATCATGATATTCCCTATGGCGACTTCTTTGTGCGGAGGTATGTATTTGATCAAATTATCTCTCTGACTTTCTAAAAATGTTATTTAATATGTTTTATAGGGGCTATGAAATATGGTAGCAGACTCAAATGGTGGTTGCCCACTGAAGGTTTATGTAAATGTGCCAAAACCTTGTGGAAAGGTTTGCTTCTTCTCGTGAACACCCCTGGATCTCACCACTAACTATCTCTTAAAAATTTGTGTCCAAAACAAATGATAACTTTTTTGTATGACAGGGGGAGTATTTTGTTTGCCCAACGTCCAAAAATGATATTGTGGCCTAGGATGTAAGGACTCATGCAATGTCTTGTCAAATTCCGGTCATCTCGTTATCAAAGTTTGTTGCCAGATTATCATCCTTCATCATCGTCCCTTAAATTGTTCCGGAGATATATCATTAGGTAGAATAACTATACTTAATAGTGGCAGTACCAAGGGATCGGCGATACCAATTACGGTTATATTCACTCATTCATCTTGTTTGTGGGTTATAAAAAAATGATAAAATATTTGAATACATAAAAGTAAGAGCGAATTACATCTAAGGTCCCTGTGGATTACTACTTATTTCAGTCATAGTCCCTAAACTTCATTAAGTACACTGGGAGTCCCTGGTGTTGCCACTTTGTTGCACCCATAGTCCCTGAAGCAAACAGACGTTAATTAAAGCCGTTAAATCCCCCATGTGCACATCACATGATGGGTAGTATGGTAATTGTCCACCCTTCCTCATACTTAAACCTGAGTAAATTACATGGAAGGTCCCCTGTGGTATACTACTTATTACAGTCTTAGTCCTTTAACTTCATTTATTGCAGCGGAAGTCCCCGGTGTATACACTTTGTTACACACATGTAAGCCTGTAAACGAACCAAACGTTCAACGAATTGTTCGTGAACCGTTCGGCGGGAGTTCCTTTATGTTCGTTCGTTTAGCTAAACAAACGAACACAAATAAGATTTTGTGTTCGCTTAGTTAAACAAACGAACACGAACAAAACCCAGTTCTTTCGTTTATGTTCGTGAACATACGTTCGTTTTCGTTTGTTTACGTTCGTTTGTTAGTGTTCGTTTGAGTTTGTTTATGTTCGTTTGCGTTTGTTCGTTCGTTTGTTAGTGTTCATTTGAGTTTGTTTATGTTCGTTTGCGTTTGTTTGTGTTTGTTTCGTGTTTGTTTATGTTTTTTTGTGTTCGTTTGTGTTTGTTTCGTGTACGTTTGTGTTTGTTTATGTTCATTTGTGTTCGTTTATGTTTGTTACCCTAGTTCACGAACCGTTCGTGAACACTAAATTTTCTTAACAAACATAAACGAACACAAACGAACATAAAAAAAACACATGTTTGTTACCCTAGTTTATGTTTGTTACCCTACTTCACGAACCGTTCGTTCGTTTACATGCCTACATGTGTGTAACAAAATGTATACATCAGGGACTTCGGGTGTAATAAATGTAGTTCAGAGATTAAGGATGTAATAAGTAGTATACCACAAGGACCTTCCATGTAAATTACTCAGGTTTAAATATGAGGAAGGGGTGGACAATTACCATACTACCCATCATGTGATGTGCACATGGGGGATTTAACGACTTTACTTAACGTCCGTTTGCTTCAGGGACTACGGGTGCAACAAAGTGGCAACCCAGTGTACTTAATGAAGTTTAGGGATTGTGGCTGTAATAAGTGATAAACCACAGGGACCTTAGATGTAATTCGCTCTAAAAGTAATCTTGGAAAAGTTATATCTATGAATCGATCCATGTTAGAAATTTTGTAAGTATGTTGAAAAAGTGCAAATATCAAAACATGACAACTAATCTCTCTTATGTTTATACCCAATTGTTGAAGAGATGTATTGGCGTGCTTTGCGCGTGCATTGCACGTCGTGCAACTTAACGTGAAAAATAATCGTCCGTTTTCGTGAAGGACCATCGGTGAAAAACCTTTCAGAAATAAGGACCATCAGTTTCATTTTTAAAACTAAAGGACCATTGGTGAAATTTCTTATAAACTTAAAGGACCATCTGTGTAATTTACTCAAGAGAAATGACAAGGAAAAATGAAATGACCAAAATACCCCCACGTGCATCACACGTGAGGTCACTTAACATGAAAATTAAACGGTCATTTTCGTAAAGGACCATACGTGAAAAACCTTTCAAAAATAAGGACTATCGGTGCAATTTTTAAAACTAAAGGACCATTGATCAAATTTGCTATAAACCTAAAGGACCATCGGTGTAATTAACTCCTTTGTAAAATATTGTCCAACAACACACATCCCATGATGCAAGAGGTGGCATTGCGTTCAGGTTCGAGTCATCAAGATGATGATGAAACAATAAGAACTATATAACACTTTGAGAAATGAAACAATAAGACTATATAACACTTTGAGAAACTTCTACCAAGTGTCTAAGTTTCTAGGATAGCTTCGGAATCCACTTTTAATGTTAGTAGCAGGGTTATATCACCAAGGAGATTGAAGCTCATGCCTTTATCGGTAGAAGTTTCATTTGCTTGAAGGACCATTTAGAGTTAGACGCAACGAAACGTTTACAAAACATTTCATCACTTCGAGGCGAGTTAACTTGGAAATTGCATGAGGCATGTCGGCACCTCTAACTAGAGAAGATTTTCGATACGACGAAGAACTACACAACAATGTCGGACGATAAGAATAAAAGACGCAAGTCCGGAACTATTGTATTACGAAGACGAACTTGTTTAACATTCTATTTTTATTATGATTTCGATACAACCTATGATATTATGTTTTCCTATTTCAATCTTTAAAAATCTATTTTTATTGTTTTATTATTCGATATCTTAACTTATCCTAAAAAAACATAATTTCTCGAATTCCCGCTAAAACCGTTTGGTACCGAGACGGTATACAAAACCGAACTGGTATACGAAACGGTTAAGGAATCAAAGCGTTTAACACTCTAAACCTCACAAAACCGGTCCAAAACCGAACCGGTTCCATTGGAACCGGTTTTGATCGTTGTGTAATAGGTTGTGTTTGCCCAACGTTTGAAAAGGAGATTGTAGGCAAGGACGCAAAGACTCATGCCATGTATTCTGAAATTCTGATCATCTCATTATCAAAGTCTGTTGCCAAATTATCATCTTTCGTCATCGTCGCCTAAATTGATCCAGAGATATACGATTAGGTAGAATAACTATAGTTACTAGTGGGCGATGCCAGTTACGGTCATAATTACTGACTCATGTTGTTTGTCAATCACAAATTAAGAAGGATAAAGTCTTTTAATAAATAATAGTAGGGTTTTTCTAACTCATGCCCTAAGGGCATGAGATTAGAAGCATTAATTGAAGTTATATTTACCTTTTATATTGAAAATTGCATTTAATAGTTGTAAAAATTAGACTTCATTTAATGCATTTTTTGATTTGTTAGGAAATGTTTTGTTCCTTTAATGCTTCCAATCTCATGTTCTTAGGGCATGAGTTAGCCAAACCCATAATAGTATACTTTGAGAAAGTAATATCTATAAATCTATCCATGTTAGAAATTTTGTAAGTATGTAGAAAAAAGTGCAACTATTGAAACATGACAACTAATCTCTCTTACCTAATCCTTTTTTAAAATAGAAAGTCTCATCCTAATCTTCAATCCGGTTTATACAAAATAAACATCATATTTAAGTATCTTATGTTTGTTAATCAGTTGTGTCATATTTGATTGTCAAAATAATATTGTCATCCTCATGTCATTTTTGAGTCATCAATAAAAATGAATTAATATCTATTTTATTTGATTATGTTACTTTCTAAATTATTTTGAAATTGCCACATACGTTATGAACGAGTATAATATATACAAGCATTGCTGCGGTATCAATAGCATATATTTGTGCGCGTGAAATGAATTTCTTATCTAAATCGATTTTCGTTTAACAAAAATATAACCATAAATCAATTTTGGGTTAATTACCAATGTTATTATTTTCTTCATATGTCATTCGACCTATCTATTCAATTCACTAATTTCTTTTTAAAAAAATCTACCAATCTTAATATTATCCAACTCAATATAAATCAACATATTATAATATTTGTCATTATGTTTATGTAGTGTTATGTATAATTTTTTGTTATGATTTGTTGCTGCGCAACTATAGAATATTTGTAAATTAGGCATTAAATGCTAAATGTCTTTTATGCTCATGTATTTAATGCATCAAAAAACTTCATTTTCAATTTAGTAAATGTAAATTTTGCATAACACAAAAGCATTAATAAATCATCAATATCATTTTACTCTAGTTATGGAAATTTTGATTTATTAAACATCCGTTATCATACGCACATGACCACATATTAACAAAACTTATATATATAATGGCTATATATAATGGTTTCCTAGTCGTCGCATTTTACTTGATTTAAATTTTTTAAATGAGACGAGTCATCCCTTCAATCATTTGGAGCTAACTTTAATGAACTATTCCATAACACATACTTAACCTTATCTTCATAATCTTTTCTAATTACTTTTAATTATCATTTATGTATTTTTAATTATTTAATTTCTTGTCTCCACTCATAATCAAGAAATTATTTGAAATTTCAGGCCGGTGGGTTGGCGCCATGAATGGGTATGGTTAACCCCTTTTGGGCCCATGGCCGGTGCCTCCAAACATTCTCTATACATAAAATGCAAGTGGTCACTATTTAAATTGATTCCAAATGATAATAAAAAAATAATATTATTTCATTTAAAAATATGAGAAGTTTCAAATTGGGTACTATATAAACGTTTCTTAAACGAACAAGAACTCACAACTCTCAAGTTTTCAGCAAGTCAATCACAAACTCTGACTTTTTGAGTTTATACTTTCGGTTTTAAAGCCTCTAAACATGGTCAAGTTGGCATTTGGTGATTTTGGTGATTCATTTAGTGCAGGCTCAATCAAGTCTTATGTGGCTGAGTTCATTGCTACACTTCTTTTCGTGTTTGCTGGTGTTGGGTCGGCAATCGCTTATGGTGAGTTTATAGTTTCGGTGTTAGACTCTTTTTTTTTTTTTTATAAACGTGAAGTCACATGCAACGAGCTTGAAAGAACTTGTTTCGTGTAATCTAATAAGTTTAACTTGGCGTTTATATACCCGGTTGACTAAACATGTACTTAACTTGTTAAATTTTATTATTATTTGGTGCTACTTAAGGTATAGTGTTTCATAACATATTAAAATTTTTGTAACATGAAATTTATTTTGGGACTTTGTAGGTAAGCTAACCGCAGATGCCGCATTAGACCCCGCTGGTCTAGTAGCTGTAGCAGTGGCTCACGCTTTCGCCTTATTTGTTGGAGTCTCAATAGCAGCCAACATTTCAGGTGGCCATTTGAACCCAGCTGTCACCTTCGGATTGGCTATTGGTGGCAACATCACTATCCTAACCGGCTTATTTTACTGGGTTGCCCAATGTCTTGGTGCCGTTGTTGCCTCTTTCCTTCTCCAATTTGTCACCGGTGGCTTGGTACAACTCATTTCCCTTTATAATTTTTCTTTATATAATTTCGACAATGTTTTTTAGTGAAAAATATAAATTATTAGTTTTTTGGTACATGGTAGGCTGTTCCAACCCACGGAGTTGCTGATGGCATGAATGCTCTTCAAGGAGTAGTATTTGAGATTATCATCACTTTTGCCTTAGTCTACACAGTCTACGCAACTGCAGCTGACCCCAAGAAGGGCACACTTGGAACCATTGCACCAATCGCAATTGGTTTCATTGTTGGAGCTAACATCTTAGCCGCTGGGCCATTTAGCGGCGGTTCAATGAACCCCGCCCGATCTTTCGGCCCAGCTGTTGTTAGTGGAGACTTCTCACAAATCTGGATTTACTGGGTTGGACCACTTATTGGTGGCGGTCTAGCCGGACTTATCTATGGTGATGTGTTCATTGGATCATACGCTCCAGTCCCATCTGGAGACTATGCTTAAGAAGTTTGAATATTTTTTGTTTTTAATTGTGTTTCATGTTTCTTTAAGGGTTGAAATTGTTATATCCCTATTGTTTGGGGGTCATTTTGAGAATTGTGGAAGTAAAGGGTCAACTTTGATGAGATAGTAACATATCTCATTCATAGATGACCGCCCCATGATCTCAAGTTTGTGCTTTTATCTTCCTTTTGTAAAGTTTAAGCTTGTAATCTTTGAGATGTGAATAAGTGTTAATATCTCCTTTTGAATTTCATTTTTCTGCATCAGATGTGATGAGAGATAAGATATAAGCCAAATCTACCCATCTACTCATACACACCACACACGTCAACATAGAACTAAAAAAGGTCAACTGAGAACAACTCACCAGGAATCTACATGAGGTACCATACAAGTGCACCACACCTTAACTACCCTGTGCCCCATTCCAATGAGAATATTACAGAGAACACTTAATAATACAATGAACATTTTTATGCTTATATATGAAAAATGAAATACAACAATGCTTCCATCAAATAACCAAGAATTGAAATCATACAATTTTTCATAACCTCAAAAGACAACTGTCCTGTTATCTTCATAGGGTAAAACACGCAACTCACAGTAGGACTTTATTGCTTTAAGAAGACATTGTTTCTCAAGATTCTCTGATTTTTGCACAAAATTGACCATATTATCCTTGTGTGACACTCGTTCAACCATCTGTTCAATGATGGGCCCACAATCAAGTTCTTCTGTCACAAAGTGGCTCGTGGCACCAATCAGTTTCACACCCGCATTAAACGCCTGGCGAGACGGATTCCCGCCCTTAAATGATGGCAATAACCCGTGATGAATGTTGATTATATCTTTTGCATAATTATTTAAAAACCCTTTAGATAAAACCTGTTTATACATATAATATTATTTCTTAGAATTTATTGGTGTGTCAATAATAGAGAATTGATCAAGGTAGTCCTTAATTTTCTTGTAGCTTCAAGGGACAAATCTGAATTATTGATTAATAATAATTAATGGTGAAGATTAATTATATACTTTATACATGGAGGGGTATTTTGGTCATTTGACACCCACATAAATTTTAATCCAATTTTTTTTTAATTTTTTTAATTATTATTATTTTTACTTTTTATTTTATTATTATTATTATTTTTCGTTAAACAAAAACAATATTATGTGATAATCAAATGTGATTATATATTAATGACATGTGATGTTTTTATATAATCACATGTGATTGTATACTTGATCACATGTGATGTTTTTGTAGAATCACATATTTATTTTTTTTAATGAAAAAAATAAAAATAAAAATTGGATTAAGATTCATGTGAGTGTCAAATGACCAAAATACCCCTCCATGTATAAAATACTATGTGATTAATCTAGACCATTAATTATTATTGCTCAATGGTTGGATTTGTCCCTTGGGACTACAAGAAAATTAAGGACTACCTTGAACACATCTCGTCAATAATAATATACTTCTCTAAATAAAATGATTTGACCCGTTTCTTTAAGCTATTATATTTTAATTATTCACCATAACCCGAATTGACCCGTTCATTAGTAATGGGTCAACTAAGTTACCTGCATATATCTAGCAAGGACTAAAAAGTCTGTATCTTTAACCAATTGCAGTATCTCATCTTCTCGTCTATTTTCTTTTGTTGTGGAAAGATAATGATATGGTATTTCATGCCTTTCAAGAAACCGCGCCACGTGGGAATTCGGAAGCCGATCATGATTACTGTTTAATAAAAATATTATTATTAGATAAATATAGTAGTTAGTGAATAGATACGAAAGAATTAATGAACTATTTTCACCTGATGATACAACTTATATCAATTGGAAGTTTTCCGTCTTGCCAGGCAAGCAACAAATCAACAAGACAGTGGTCCTGCACAAAACAAATCAACAATTAACCACAAGACACTTACAGATAGGCAAGAGGATGATGTATGTAATTTAATTTTTATAAAAGTGATACAATTACAATAGTAACCTAAATATTTTAATAAAACAACGAGTTGTATGCATGAAATATAAACTTTGAGTGAATTTAAAAGCGTTTGTCCTGGTCAACTCATTTGACTTGTTCCCTTTTAGCTAAATTGTATGATTTGACCCGTATGTTAAAAGGGAAACTTAAGATCTCAAATTTGATAATGTGAGGTACCAAAAAATTTCTCGTTCATCAAAACAAGTTTATATTTTGACAAACTTAGGAGTACAAAAGTTCAATTTATGACACAAATTTAGTGACCCAAATATACTTCAAATTTGACAAAAATACCCCTTAATACTTAAATATCCAACTTTTACTCCTTTTGATGAGGGGGATATTTTTTGGTACCCCACATTGTCAAAATTGGGATGTTTGATCAGCTTTGGTAATTTTCCTTTAGTCATAAAACAAAATCCCTATCGAACCATTAAAAATAAAGAACATAGTGCAGATATATAAGAGTTGTGCAAAACCTGCTTTGAAACAAGAACTGCAATTTTATATTTGGGATCTACAGAAGGCACCCGAACAACAGATTTATGTGCCTTGAATTTCTTCGATAGATTAAGAATATCTTCATCCATTTGTGCCCGTGGCCATTTATTAGAATCGAATACAAATTCACTGTAGGTTAGAAAAAAGATTCATCTTCAAAATTTGGAATGCATTCAAGATGGAGAAAATAGTTATATATACATATACATATATAATATATGTATGTGTGTGTGTGTGTTGAGGTAGAGATAGAGGTGGGACCTTCTGGAGTAAAACACATTTTTGTTTTGGGGCACAAATACATCAGCTTCCAATATGTTGCCACCTCTTGATGCAATACACTCGGATATCTTGGCCACAATTCCAACACTATCCTATCACCAATATTAATATTACAGTTACTTTCTCTATATTTCTATACATCAATAATATAAAATTCCCTTTATCTCAAAAGAACCGATATACATGATTAACTTTAGGATCAAAGTGGACACTTTTTCAATGTCATAACTGATCTGGTTTCTATAAATTTGATAATAACACAATAAGAATGGATAATTTAATTTACAAATGAATCAATGAGCCTAAGGTTTAGAAATGCAATTCACAAATTTAACAAGTAAATAATAACATCTGTGTAATTTGCATCACAAGAATAGGACTAATATCAAAATCAGTAGTCAAAATTAATCACAAGTACTTTCAAAACATTATAACAAGAACAGAATAGCTATTCAATTAAAACTGGTACCAAATTAGTAGGTTAAAACCGTTAAATATCATAACCAGATCCAATTAGCAACAATCTCTCTGCTTCAAATTCAATTTAATGTACGTGTGCGAACATATAAAAATGATCAATTTTATTCAGTTATTGGCAAATCCTTACAATTGAGGATATATTGTTCAATTTTAGTTTTAAGGTTTCAAATTATACTTACAGGGCAATATATAACATGAATGCCATGAGAAAGCGGGGGAGAAAGCTCCGAGAGTGTATTGAAGAATCGATTAGCGGATTCAAGAATCCTAGGAAATGTTATTGATTTTGATGAAATTCTTCGAAGAACACTCATGGCTCCTTTCTCTCACTAATTTATCTCTCTCTGGAACTATTTAGCTATGGCAGCATCCAATCTCACTCTTGCTCCATCCATTGATCCAGTTGAAATCTTGGATGATCTGTTTGGGTGATACGTCGTCGTATCAATTATTTACAAGGAAAGTATTTTTAACTTTATGTCCTTCAACTTCATTATAAATCATATTTTTCCACACTTACCAGTATCACATCAATACCATATTAATTCAAGATTTGATACGCTAATGACGTTCCAAATTAAGCGCTGTTACGCGATTCGAACGACTGGGAACATCGAATCCGGACGTGTATTGAAGAATCGTTAAGATCACGATTGGCACGAATTCAAGGATGATTTTGGTACTCAAAATTTGTAAACTATTTATACTAGTTCCTCCGTATCAAAATAAGTGACACAAATTGCTTTACACGTTTTTTGAGGTAAAAGATTAAAGTAGAGGTTAAAAAAGATTAAGTTAGTGGAGAATGGGTCCCAATTTTCTTGAATAATGTGACGTTAATGAGTTTTAAAAGTAAAAGTAAGAGTATAAGGGTAATTTCACTTTATTAAAGTAGATGGTTAGTGGGTATGGGTCCCATTATTTTTACTAAATAAGGAAAGTTTTCAAAGTGTGTCACTTATTTTGATACACCCCAAAATGAAAAGTGTGTCACTTATTTTGATACGGAGGAAGTATTTGTTTTGTTATATGAAATTTGAACTTTAAATCAATAATTAGATACATAAAAAAAGAATTTTCTACATTATACCATATTATTTGGTATATCGTTTCAAATTGTAAAGTACATTGTAATGGATACTACCAAAATATACCTATCTATCAATTCGTATTCGTACTGGATACACCTAAACTAGCGAACCGCATACCAGAAGCATACCGCGGGAACGAGATATGTGATTATGAGTGAAACTTAACTGATAACTTGATAAGTGACACTCGATATCTCTAAGACTGTGCGTAATGCACGACCGTTCGCAGTTTGGTCACCCCTGCCACATCTGCGCCACATCAGCTTTCTCTCTCCTGATCAAACACACGACCAGACAGCGACCAAATGCCCGTAATGGGTGACCGTTCGGAATTTTTTTTTTTAATTTAAATTAAAAACAAATACATTAATTATAAAAAAAACATTACATTAATAATTAAAAAAAACATAAATAAAAATAACATTACAATAAATACTAAAAAAAAAACTATCAGTCCAAATTATATTTGGCCCTGATTTTCGCCTTCTTTGCCAAAACCCACTCAAGATTTCTGCCGGTGAGGTGATCATGGGACGAATTGTAGAATTCCATGTGCTTGAGCTCTTGGGTATCTTTTTGTATCTCCATGAAATCAGATATGTTCGCTTTGCGGAAGTCAAAAAATTCGTCCGTGGCCTCTTTCCAATGCCCGACTAATTCCTGAGCCGATGATGGCGGGGGGGGGGGGGGGGGGGGGGGCACCGTAATCTGAACTTTGAGCAGCTGATGACGATGCCGCTGCTTTCTTCTTCGCCTTGTCCCGCCCCATTGGTCGAGGGGGTGCAACTTCCACTTCTTCATCATACTGATCCTCCTCTTCTGGACCAACCCCTGAACCTTGCGCAGCGGATGATGACGAAGTCCTTGATTTTTTCCCCCTAACCTTCGCGAACATCGCCAACTGTTTTGGGTATTCAACTTCCTTCCACTTTGGATGGTCCTTCAAAATTCTCCAGCACTCCACCTCTGTGAACTCCCCTGCATGTTGAGCACTAAATTCACCACAAGCACGCTCGTACAAAATTTGGTCGTTCGCCCCACTTGGGTTTCTTTGTACGAGGTTGTCATAGATCGCACAAAAGTTTGTAATTTTAGGACGAAGCCTACTCTTCCACTTGCAATTGAGGGAGTCGTATGTTCGGTTCGTCCCACCCATTTCGCTCGCAAAGCGAACTAACACATCCTGCCAAAATCCACATTTAGCCCTGGAGTTCGACTTGATGACATTTTCGGAAGTGTCGATCCAAGCCTTTCATAAGCCTATCTCTTCAAGCTTCGTCCATGACGCGCTTCCGCCGGTCACCCCCTTTGTCGGTGGTTGACGCCTTTTTGGTACCTTTTTTGGCGCTACAACGGGCTCGGGCTCGTCGGACGACTCGGAAGACTCGACGTCGAGGGGCGCGGCTGGAGTGGCGGGGGAACCACTTTGTGTTCGTGGTTGGTAGTCGTATTGGTCGAGCCCGGCGAAAGGATCAAAATTTTGGTGGTCGTATTGGTCCCCACCAAAATAATTTTGATAACCTTGTTGTGGTACTTGTTGATATTGTGGTGGTTGTTGTTGTGGTCGGTATGGTTGTGGGAAGTAGGGGGGAGCAAATGGATTATTTTGATAACCCTGTGGGATTTGGTGACTTGTTTGGTGTACGAAACCGGGTGGTCGAAAGTTGATCGATGGTGATTGAGAGGGTGTAGTAGAGGGTGCTCCGCGTCGAGATTTTGTAGTCTTTCCTTTGTTCTTGGATGAAGACATTTTTAGAGAGGGTGATTGAGAGATTTGAGTGTGTGTTTGAGTGGAGAAAGAAATGAGAGTTGTGAATTATTTGGTAAAAGAATTGGGTATTTATAAGGTAAAAAAAGGGGTTGTTGGTTTAAAGAAAATAGCCGTTGGAGGGAGAGGGAGCCGTTGAACGGTCGACTGGGAACGGTCGAATAGTCGACCGTTGGTGAGGCTCGACGCGTCGGGGAGGAGAGGGCGTAACGGGAGCGACGCGTCGCAGGGCGGAGGTGGCAGGTCGCGACCGGTCGCCGGGTCATGCATTACGGGCAGCCTAAGCTACACATAAAGCCACCCAACAAAGACCAAAACGCCTACAAATCATAAGAATTTATTTTTATACCACAATTACCCTAATATTTAATACCTACATCCCATAATATAAATTTAACAGTACAACCTAACTAAATAATAATCATAATACATCATACATCCAATAAAAGTTGCAGCTTAAATATCACTGCCTCCTCTAAATAATACTAGTAGTATCTAAATAAAAGTATCTCTGATTTAACATACATGAAAATTATTTCAGCTCATAATTCGTGAATTCTTCTTCTGCCATCCAATATGTCAACGATGCCTGTAAGTCGTCTCTCGATTCGCTCTCTAACTAGATCTAGGGTTACACTCCAGTCTCCACACACTTCTCTACTAACAATCTATTCTCCGATCTTACTTTTTGTTATTCCAATTTATACTGAATCGAATCTATTAGGTGAAAAACTGAATTTGGAAATTTGATCTTGTTGCAGTTGAAGAGGTTCATATTGGAGGTGGAACCACCGAGTCCAGTTAGATACTTGATCGCATCAGCAATCATGATGATCGGCGTCGTTTTGCCCCTTGGTTATATGATGTTTCGCAACAAACGAGTTCCTTCTTCTTCATCTTTCGCTAAACAGACGTAGGTGTGCTTTCATTTTGGCTCACATATTGTACTTCATGAGTAGTTCATGATCAATTATTAGTATAAATAATGCCGTTAATTCTCAACTTTTTAGTTTTACATTTTGATTCTGCAAATGTAAGCTGATTTTGCTCCATTAAAAATGGAATTACTGGTTTTTTTTTATATATTTATAGTTGACAGGCATAGAATATTAGAAAATATTGCTGTTAAATTTTAATCTGATTTGCTTCATTATACATGAAATTGCTTAGGGTTTATTTGTGCCTTTTAATTACATCCTGCAACTAATTCATCCACATTACACAAATTTGGCTAAGAAGGAACTGTAAAACCCCAAATTGGTCAAGGCATAGAATAAAGTGGGGTATTTTAAGTACAGAGAACTGTCCATAATCATAAATCAAGTACGGAAAATTATGAACCTGCTACTGGAAAGAATAAAAGAACATACAACATAGAATTGAAGCAATTGGAATAAATTTGCAGAAGAACTGCTTCCCTTTGATGGTGGCTTAGTGGTTGAGTACATGGAGCTTAATCTGAGAGGTCTTATGCGTTTTGTAAACGAGTATTATTGTGATTTCTTGTCGCGTGTTATCAGTTTGTAGTGTTTGGAATATATTTACAAGTCCTAAAGAGGGCTGTTGGGACTTGTACATTTAAGTGTTGTATTTGATGTATAAAAATTGAATAAAGTCATGATGTGAAATACTAAAATCAGAATGTTGATATTGTTTCAGGGGCAAAGTTACGATATAGAGACAAAGGCATGGAATTGGAATGCATATTTGCTTTCTAGTTTCACACAGAGAAGATTTAGACTTTGAGGTAATTTGCACACACAGGGAACTTAATCTTTTTAATCTGTTATATGACATTCAGAAGTTGAGTTCAACCTAGAAATGACATACTTTTCAGCGTTATTAAGGTTTTTATTTGAGTTTATAAGAACGTGTTTATTGTCTCTTTATTTGATGGAAATCTTGGTCATTTTTACCAATGTATCATTTCCCTCTTTTCCCATTCGAATTTTAACTCCTTTTTCAACAGAAAACCTGAAATGACTTTGTAATTTTATTTTGTTTGTATACATTTTTTATATGATCGATGTAATCGATAGTCATTGTACTTAAACTTTCATATTAATGTAATGTGATTATCAAATATAAAGTTAAACAAAAAAGAGTAAGTAATATTTATGGTTACTGGCTTACTCCACATACGAGTCAAATTTTCTTTAACTCTCATCTTGTGAACTTTTTTCCAAGTGTTCAATCGTTATATATGGCTTTGAACTATTTAAGTATTTGCTATCATCAAAAATGGAGAAATTGTTAGTCACATTGTATAAAGTTCTGAAGGTGACAATCCATAGTTAACACTTTATATAGTATAACTCAAGTGTTAACTTTCAAAGCAAGTAATGATTGTATTCTCTTAAAAAGCCTACTCGTTACTTGAGGAAAAAATTGCTTGTGTGTTGCTGTAAAGTGAAAACAACACTTGGCTTGCAATCAATCTTGTTATTTCCACAATTATTAGTTTATTACTTGTAATTCTCGGTACTTGAGAATTTGCTGCAAAGTGAAGACAACACTTGGCTTGCAATCAATCTTGTTATTTCCACAATTAATACTTGTAATTCTTTATTTTATTTCTAATAAGAATTAATACTTGAACTAATAAATGTATTCAATTAATCTTGTGAATATTTGAAAATTGTGTTACAACTTTTAAACAACTGTATTCACCCCCTGCATATTTTGAACTAATAAATGCATATCTGTTGTTGTGTTTATCCTTTTTGGGACTGAGCTCTACTCAAAAAATGAATATATAAAAAAAAATATAGGTCAGTTATAAAAGCTAGAACACGTATATAAACCTTAATTTTACATATATACGTGTATATATAATGCTCAGAAAGCTCTATAAATACTCGAACCAAGCAATCAAAAGTTCATAGTTGCTCATTAATTTTTTGTGCTCATTGTATGGTTTTTGGTTCGAACTTGAATTCTATAAAATATAGATTGGTGAGCTTGAGTTGGTTGATAATAGTTCAACAGATTTGGAGCCCTATTCAGTATACAGTTGGTTGATCCGCAGGCATGTATCACCCAATTCAAACTGAGACCAAAGAACAAATACAAATTCGATTCAATTTTCAAATTAGGCTTAAAATCTTCGAGGAAACCGAAACCCAACTCGATGAACAAACCTAGTATATAGTAGGGCTTAAAATGGGTCAATCCTCCAATTTGCCCATTCTATACAAGTTAAAGCAAATACACTTACAAAAACTACATTGTTACAACTACGGATGTGCGGAAAACACAATTGAATTCGTGCAGCATTGTTGAGACGAGTCGGATGATTTTACCATTGTGTTTGCCTGAAAAATTAAGTTTATGTGAAAATATTAATTAAACAAAGTTTGAGAATATTTGATACAATATAGTTGTATCGAACACAGAATCAAACGAAACAATCAACTATGGATGAAATTGATTGTGAAATCAAACGATTACAAATGCAGGAAAGTGAATTAGTTATTCTAGAGTAGAGCTAAGCTAACAATACGTAAAAGCAAGCATGCCCCAACTTATTACATTCACTCTCTATATAACAGAAGGCTAACAACTCTAACCACCTTCCAAGGGCCAAATACCGAAACTGCCCTCATCACACTTTACTTGTTGACTTGTTTCTCCTTGCATAAGTAAGACGAATAGGGAATTGTGGCCCGCCTGATGCAAGTGTATCAAAATTCTGTGATTTTTTTTTAATTTTCTATTTTTTTTGCTAACACTTTTTAATGTGGATTGCAGCCAATACAAAAATGGGTTTATTGGTTCGAAACCTGCATAATAATCGAACCAGCCCGAACCTGACCCGGAACTGATTAAATCGACCAGATTTTTGGTCTTCGATTATTCAAATTTCCTGTTCCGTTCGGTCCGGTTCCGAACCGACCACATCCCTCGTTACAACAATAAGATATTTTAAATGATTGCTCATTAAAGTAAGTTGAGGAGTAAATTATTCGGGGTTTTTTTCCCTGAACTTTTTTAGGTTCTGTATTTTCGTCCTTCCATCCAAATTTCACTGGTAAACCCACATGCCAAACATGTGAGATTAGTTTAGTCTTTTCAACCCCTTTATGTGTACTTCATCCCTAACCTTCATCTGCAATCATAATCTTCATACCCTCCCTTTTCTCTCAAAATTCATCTCAAAATCAACAAAGAAAAACATATTTGAAGTTGGTTGTTAAAAAAATTGAATCTTGATTTGAAGGTTTCAAAGTAAAATTTGAATAAAACACAAAATTATCGACTAGAATTCCTTGAAGAAAACATGGCTCCCATTTCACACCTCTCAATTTCTTCATATTAGGGCTGTCGAAAATAACCAAAACCCGTTCTATCCGCCCGATCCATTTCGAATTCGGGTAGAATGGGTCAGGTAGTTCGGGTATCGCGTAGAATTAATTTGGTATCGGGTAACCCGAAAATAAAGCGGGTCGGGTATCGAGTAATATTTTAAGTGGGCGGTTATACCCGAATACCAGAACTTTTTTAAAAGGCTTTATTTAAAGGTAATATTTTATAATTATATAAATAAATTACGCTCGTTTTGATTGTGGTCCATGAATTTCATATAAAAGTCAATGATAGACATTTATGTCGGTTGGAATTTGTAAAAATTATGGACAAAAATTGTGTATTAAGATCAAAATTTATGGAATACGCAGTCTTATGGTATATATGGAATACAAGGAATGATGGAGTTTTTAACAATAAAGAAAGTGGAGTGGCGTCGGTTATCTCTCTATCACAAGATCTAATATATTATTCGATTAAATATAAGTTAAGTATTGGATGAGGGAGTGTTGAGTGGGGTTTGTGGTGTTCTGACTCGTTGAGTATTTAGTTGAAGATTGAAAATGTTTTTTTGGGGTCTTTGGCGTTTTCCTTAGATGATTTTATTGTTTAGATAAAAGTTAATTTGTTTTTATGTTTTAGATGGTGTTGAAGTGTAGTAGGTGTTTATATTGGTGGACATTATGTAAATGTTGCTAGCCTCGCTAGTTTATACAACCTCCCTATTAAAATAAGTGATACATTTGAAGTTTCATGGTTTTTGAGGTAAAAAATTAAAATGTGGATTAAAATTAATTAAAGTGGATAGCTTGTGGAGAAAGGGGCTCATTACTTTTGAAAAAGGTGAAATTAATTATGTTTAAAAGTAAAAGTAAAAGTAAGGGTAAAAATGTAATTTCATTTTATTAAAGTAGATAGTTAGTGGAGCTAAGTCCCATTATCTTTTACCAAATAAGGTAAATTTTAGAAGTGTATCACTAATTTTGATCCACCCATTTTAGGAAAGTGTATCACTTATTTTGATACGGAGGTAGTATATATATTTTTGTTGTTGGTTCTCCGATGGGGGTGATGGTCATGTCGAAGCTCCTGTCTTGGTTCCTGTTCCGTTGTTCAAAAAAATATCAAAAATTAAAGATTGTCGTAGTCGGCAATGCAAGTATGTCAAGTCTCAGGTATTAGTGGATATACCCGTACCCGACCTATTATGCGAACAACCCATACCCAAATACCCGAATTTAAATTGGATTGGGTATTGGATATTGTAACACCGCAAAATTTAGAGAACGTTTTTTTTTTAAAAGGTGTGCGGAAGCATAAAGATAATAATAAGTTTAGGTTTAGGTTTACAAACCAAGTGTCCCAAAATAAACTCCAAAACATTAATATTTAAACGGTGTCACTTAACGACATGGCTCGATTTACAAAACATAACCAATTGAGCTTGGTCACTCATTCCGTCCAAAGCACCGATCAACCTGAAAAGATTCAACGAGAGAGAGATTAGCACAAAGCTAAGTGAATGAATATAATCTACAAATTCTGTAAAGCCCAACAAGCTAGCATAGACATCTCTACGATCTAAAAGCCACATAATCACGTATCACTGTTTGTCCAAGAAGATCGGGGTCCTGCCGGAGCCTTAAACCATGGTCGGCCAAAACCACGGTAACCGATAGCGTTTCGTATCCAACACTCGGGCAACTCCCTCCCCTTAACCATGCAACAAATACATGTAAGGTCGGATACCCTTTTAGTCGATACCCAATGCCCAGCGCACTGACTTCTCGGAACCCGGTTGCCCACTTACCGAGTAGTTGCTACCAATCAAGCAAAGTCACTTCACATTGTGCACATAACCTATTTGACTCAACTCTAGCAAATAGGTACTAAACGAGCAAGCAAGATACAAAATTCACATTGAAAAATCATTGCAACTGAGTTCCCATCGCGAACTCGAGTTCGCGTCGCTAACTCAGTTCGCGTTCGGGAGCTCAGGCGCGAAGTGTTCACGATCAACCCCCGTAATCTCTGTCTCGAGTTCGCGTTTCGCGAACCCTAGTTCGCGTCGCGAACTCCATGAAGCTCGCACATTTCCTGCATTTTCAACAAGCATGCATATACCAAACTAATTGTAACTAAACACAAGTTGGAGGTTAAATCCACTCACCGTTACTTCCACTTGTCGAACTCAGAGGTCTAATGTTTCTGAGTCCCGATCCCGATTCCTGTACACCAAAGGAATACCGAATTAGTATATAATTCCACCAATTTATAAACGATGTTAAATATACATTTAACACTTGCATCACATGAATAACTAAACACTTGCAATAACATATAAACATGTCATGTTACACTTTTGCAATTCATGCCAAATACAACCAAGCCATATCTAACCAATATAGCATAATGCATCCAAACGGGTCGAGACCCGAGTTTAACTACAACAAGTCAACACATTACAATTTACCAAAATGTAATTATCATGTTATTGACATTCCTAATTCAAGTCAAAGCATACTAAAACACATTTAATCAACTTTCACAATATTAACCCAAACGGGTCAAAACGTTATATTTGACCTTAACACTTTTCATACACAACTTTAAAGCTAGAATCACACTATTTAACAATTCATGACTAACTAGTCATTTCAACAAGACCAAATTCTATCTTCTATACAAGATCACATACATACCACTTACTAGTTCATAATCTAACACAAATTATCCAAACACTATAAAAACTAGCATTTTTATCAAATCCCACCAATCCTTGGCATAAACCATAACTAACATATCTAACATGTTATTTTAGCATAAACAAGTAACATAACCCATAAAAATCTATCAATGACATATTTTTCACCAACTAGATATTTAACCCAATAACTAGTTTATAAATTATACATAAACTCCATACAACTTTTTAACTAACAATTTCATTCAAACAAGTCATAATTAATCATCTTGACCATTAACACTTCCTACATATTCATTTAACCCACATTAACATTAAAACCCATATTAAGTCTAGTTAGAAGTATAATCCAAAACCATAAAATTGATACACACACACACACACACACCGACACGCACACACACACACGCACACCGACACGCACACACACACACACATGTACATTTTGCTAAAAAGGTTGCACCTTGTGCTAAATCACTTGTACCCATGCAATAAAACATGTCAAACTTTGTATAAACACTTAACATAACATTAACACCATAATCACCAACCAAATCTCAAGAACACATAAACCCTAATTTATCAACTATCATGAAATCTAAAATGAACACATATAGGTTGAAGCTTACCTCAAGAGCTACTCAAAAACGTGTTCGGATTAAAGATTGGCCAAGAAACAAGCTAGCAATCTCTCTTGGAAGCTCAAGAACACAAGATGGGGTTATGGGGTTTTCTAGAGAGAGATTAGAGAGAGAGAGATGGATAAGAAATAGAAAGGTGGAGTGAGAAGGATGGGGTCTGCCCCCATAATACTCGTCCGTCCAAAATGGTGGGAGGGAAAAAGGGAAGCATTTTTTTTTGTCTTTAGCTCAACTTAAACAATGCGATACGAAAAGTCCCTTTCGTAGATAATTTATTTAAAATACCAAATGGACTCCAATTTTAAAAACGAAAGTATATTCGGAGACGATATTAAAAGGAGAATCCAAAGATATAAAAATCACATTTTCATTTAAACATTTCAGAAAACAGATATTTTAATCCCTTGATTAAAATATCACAAAAGGACAAAAGTCAAACAATTCATTTAACACTAATCAATTTATTCCACATATGGTCAAATATATATATTTATCAAATATCATTATATACCTAAAACAACTAGGCCGGTTTTAGGATGTTACAACTCTACCCTCCTTAAAGAGGATTCCGTTCCCGGAATCCAACAACAAAATTTATTTGGCATAATAAGTCTACAACTCTATTCCAATCAATTTCATACATACATGCTCAACAAAATCACATCCAATTTGTCATACACCTCATATCGTACTTAGCAATTACAACTTTTACCTTAAAACATCCAATCAATTCATTTCATTTTCTCTATACACCAATTCAAAAACACCTCGATAATCAAATAGCAACTACCATTCATGGTTGAGTTAGAATTTCTCATGACATACAAGCGATCCACAAGCATATGATCAAAACATTCCTTACACAAGGTCACAACAATTATCTCAAGTCTCCAATACCTACTTGTTTTCTTCTTTATTCTACAAAATTTACAATCTTACACAGTTTAACTCGTTAAACGACCCTCAATTTTAAGTATTTCCAAATCAAAATTTCCGGTTTTACTCAATTAATTTCAAAAATATACCTTCATGAGATAAAGTCACATCAATTTTGCATACTAAGCACAAACGGGTCAAAATCGAGCAATTCATCATGACACTATCAAAGTCCTTAGTTAACAATACTTCTAACAATCATAAACTATTTTATGCATTATTAGCCATATTACAAGGATAACAAAATTTTACAAAGTCAAGTTGCACGCTTTGACAAAACAAGTCGAAGTCTACACAATTCAAGTCTACCCCACATATTTCATTACAATCATGGCAATACAGATAGCAACATCTTTTATACCCAATTAGTCTTGCCTGTGACCTAACAGATCAAACAAGTTTTATTATCCAAAAATAGTTTTATCATATCCATAACATGTCAAGCTACTCCCCCTACCGACTCATGCAATTATCAAACGATTTCAAACATACAATTCACAGTTCATTAACATGTCAAACTCATGTGATGACTAATAAGCATTTTCAATTAACTATCAACTTTTACTTAGACTTCACGTCAACCAATCACAATTCAACTAGTTCTTAACTCTTACCTATTAACCTCCAAATAGTAAGGTAATTCCATCAATTCGAATCACAATTAAGCATAAGCAACCTTTATCATTCTATTATTACTATCACAAACCATCTCAAAAGACCTACACACACAATTTATTAGTCACTTTTCAGACTTCAATTTCAACATAAAAAAACCAATCGGGTTTGCATCATAACATTTCAGGTCATTTAGATAATTAACACTGACTAACCACCATAATTAATGTCTATAACAAAATTAAACATCAATTTATTCACATTGGACAGACATTTCCGATTCTCACCATACAAGTCACTACATGTGACCCGACAGGTCACATTAAAAGTTTCAACTTTTCACATAACAAACACTAGTCCTACTTGGACTATCCAATTCACGTATACAATTCTATTCATTTTCATTACAAGCATTACCTTCCCACAGTTTACAATGGTTACTATTATACTCAATTAGATCCATGGTCACATATATTGGGACTGAAACCGACATACAACCGATTCTCTTCGCTTCTCCTAGAGTGAAGGAACAAACAAACAGTTACAATCAACGTATCACCAATTTGCACAATACGGAAAACAAGCAACTTTAACCACCGAGACACTATATGTATCCCGACAGACAAGAAAAGATTCCATCTTCTATAACATTTATTCATAACTTTGATTAAACTAGAACAATCCACACATCATATCACACTAACTTAGTCCAAGTTTTAATAAAAGGAACATGTAAGCATGCATCACTTATATCTACGACACTCCCGAAACATATGGTATATCTCAAATCAATAAGCAGTCAATTATTCCAATTCGAGTACTATAAAACACCACGGGTAAACAGTTCAGTTCATCACAACATTTCACAAGTCCTAATTAAGCGATCTACCCAATTACTAATTTTACATGAATACAAGTATTGAGTTTGTAAAAACATACCCGAGTAGTCACTGTCAGTGACGTCAGCACTCTTTCTTTTCCTTTCTACAGTTGATGAAGATTCCCCGACCACCACCGCACTTGACCCAGAATTCACTTTCTTTTTCAAAGGACATTTACTCTTTTCATGTCCCTCACTTTGACAATTCCAACACACAACCCGTGGAAACTCACAATCCTTACCCTCGTGCCAAAATTGGCCACATCCAATGCACTTCATGGTCTGGGCTGTGCACGTCCCCGAATGAGCGGACTTACATTTACGGCACCATGGGTTCTTCTGACATGATCTACGAACAGTCTGTTTACGACTCATGTTTCCCGGTGGTTTATAGGCACCTTGGTACCCTAACTCTAGCTGTGACGGGATTTCCAAGTGTGGGTATGGGTAAAGTCCCTGAGGTGGTAGTGGATGATTTATCTGAGGTGGAGAGGGTTGGTTCATTTGTGGCGGAAATGGATAATTTGCTAGTGGTTGTGTTGACGGGAGAGTAAGAAGCAATGGGGCGAGGATCGAGGGTGTCATTCCCTTGATTAGTCGCTGTTGTTGTTGTACCTGATTTCTCAATTCTTGCACTTGGTTTTCCAACGCCTTTATGTGTGCTTCCCGGTCAGTCTCCACATTGTTACTTGAGGTAGTAACATTTTCTGGGGTCAAGGGGGTCGGGTTCTCTTTATCTGTCATATCTGTAACAAAACACAACATCTCACGAAATCTTAGTTTAAATCGTTAGTACCTACATACTAACTATAAACTAACTTCATTCACATTTTCTCTAATCCCACTTGTCCGGAATGCTTGACCAAACTCGAGCCACGATTTGGGAATGGAACACCAACCCCGTGTATCCATCGCCAAACCGAGGCTCTGATACCAAGTTGTAACACCGCAAAATTTAGAGAACGTTTTTTTTTTTTTTTAAAGGTGTGCGGAAGCATAAAGATAATAATAAGTTTAGGTTTAGGTTTACAAACCAAGTGTCCCAAAATAAACTCCAAAACATTAATATTTAAACGGTGTCACTTAACGACATGGCTCGATTTACAAAACATAACCAATTGAGCTTGGTCACTCATTCCGTCCAAAGCACCGATCAACCTGAAAAGATTCAACGAGAGAGGGATTAGCACAAAGCTAAGTGAATGAATATAATCTACAAATTCTGTAAAGCCCAACAAGCTAGCATAGACATCTCTACGATCTAAAAGCCACATAATCACGTATCACTGTTTGTCCAAGAAGATCGGGGTCCTGCCGGAGCCTTAAACCATGGTCGGCCAAAACCACGGTAACCGATAGCGTTTCGTATCCAACACTCGGGCAACTCCCTCCCCTTAACCATGCAACAAATACAGGTAAGGTCGGATACCCTTTTAGTCGATACCCGATGCCCAGCGCACTGACTTCTCGGAACCCGGTTGCCCACTTACCGAGTAGTTGCTACCAATCAAGCAAAGTCACTTCACATTGTGCACATAACCTATTTGACTCAACTCTAGCAAATAGGTACTAAACGAGCAAGCAAGATACAAAATTCACATCGAAAAATCATTGCAACTGAGTTCCCATCGCGAACTCGAGTTCGCGTCGCTAACTCAGTTCGCGTTCGGGAGCTCAGGCGCGAAGTGTTCACGATCAACCCCCAAAATCTCTGTCTCGAGTTCGCGTTTCGCGAACCCTAGTTCGCGTCGCGAACTCCATGAAGCTCGCACATTTCCTGCATTTTCAACAAGCATGCATATACCAAACTAATTGTAACTAAACACAAGTTGGAGGTTAAATCCACTCACCGTTACTTCCACTTGTCGAACTCAGAGGTCTAATGTTTCTGAGTCCCGATCCCGATTCCTGTACACCAAAGGAATACCGAATTAGTATATAATTCCACCAATTTATAAACGATGTTAAATATACATTTAACACTTGCATCACATGAATAACTAAACACTTGCAATAACATATAAACATGTCATGTTACACTTTTGCAATTCATGCCAAATACAACCAAGCCATATCTAACCAATATAGCATAATGCATCCAAACGGGTCGAGACCCGAATTTAACTACAACAAGTCAACACATTACAATTTACCAAAATGTAATTATCATGTTATTGACATTCCTAATTCAAGTCAAAGCATACTAAAACACATTTAATCAACTTTCACAATATTAACCCAAACGGGTCAAAACGTTATATTTGACCTTAACACTTTTCATACACAACTTTAAAGCTAGAATCACACTATTTAACAATTCATGACTAACTAGTCATTTCAACAAGACCAAATTCTATCTTCTATACAAGATCACATACATACCACTTACTAGTTCATAATCTAACACAAATTATCCAAACACTATAAAAACTAGCATTTTTATCAAATCCCACCAATCCTTGGCATAAACCATAACTAACATATCTAACATGTTATTTTAGCATAAACAAGTAACATAACCCATAAAAATCTATCAATGACATATTTTTCACCAACTAGATATTTAACCCAATAACTAGTTTATAAATTATACATAAACTCCATACAACTTTTTAACTAACAATTTCATTCAAACAAGTCATAATTAATCATCTTGACCATTAACACTTCCTACATATTCATTTAACCCACATTAACATTAAAACCCATATTAAGTCTAGTTAGAAGTATAATCCAAAACCACAAAATTGATACACACACACACACACACACACACACACCGACACGCACACCGACACGCACACACACACACACACATGTACATTTTGCTAAAAAGGTTGTACCTTGTGCTAAATCACTTGTACCCATGCAACAAAACATGTCAAACTTTGTATAAACACTTAACATAACATTTAACACCATAATCACCAACCAAATCTCAAGAACACATAAACCCTAATTTATCAACTATCATGAAATCGAAAATGAACACATATAGGTTGAAGCTTACCTCAAGAGCTACTCAAAAACGTGTTCGGATTAAAGATTGGCCAAGAAACAAGCTAGCAATCTCTTTTGGAAGCTCAAGAACACAAGATGGGGTTATGGGGTTTTCTAGAGAGAGATTAGAGAGAGGGAGATGGATAAGAAATAGAAAGGTGAAGTGAGAAGGATGGGGTCTGCCCCCATAATACTCGTCCGTCCAAAATGGTGGGAGGGAAAAAGGGAAGAATTTTTTTTTTGTCTTTAGCTCAACTTAAACAATACGATACGAAAAGTCCCTTTCGTAGATAATTTATTTAAAATACCAAATGGACTCCAATTTTAAAAACGAAAGTATATTCGGAGACGATATTAAAAGGAGAATCCAAAGATATAAAAATCACATTTTCATTTAAACATTTCAGAAAACAGATATTTTAATCCGTTGATTAAAATATCACAAGAGGACAAAAGTCAAACAATTCATTTAACACTAATCAATTTATTCCACATATGGTCAAATATATATATTTATCAAATATCATTATATACCTAAAACAACTAGGCCGGTTTTAGGATATTACAGATATTTTTTATATCTTAAAGACCCGATAACCTGACCCGAACTACCCGAAACCCGAAAAATATACCCGATTAACACCCCTACTTCATATAGTGTTCTTATAACCCTTTCAAGAAATACAAAATTATTGCAAATTAGGAGAACAAATCCCCTAAATTTCAAACCCATCGCCACGACCACGACCAACACCAGGAGCACCACACCACCGCTCCTTCTCCGGCACAAACCACCGTCTTCTCCGGTCACCATCTCACATCGATCTCCAACCTTTGGAATGAAGCAACCCATATGGCATTTATTGACTTGTGTGAATGAGTTAAAACTTGAAAATAAACCGGGTAGTTATTTTAATAAGGCTGACTATGAAAACTTGATAAAGAATATGGTTAAAAAGGTTGGGAAAATTATGACTCATAAACAATTAAAAAACCGTTGGGAAAGCATGAATACGTAATGAAAGTTGTATGATCGTTTGATGAGAATTGAATCTAGGATTGGGTAGGATCCCATGAGTCACACAATCAACGTACCTAACTGGGACGAAAAAATTAAAGGTATTATGCTATCTTAAACTACTTTTTATGAAAAAAAAAAGTTATAATATCTTTTAGTTTTTTGTTTTAACAGGCAAATCCCGATCTTACAAAGTTTAGGAGCCAAGATTTAGATATGTATAAAACATATTACAAGCCTTTATTTCATGATTTAGTTGCTATTGGGGAAAGCTCAAGTCTCCAAGTGACCACCCACGACATTGGCTTTTTAGAGAATCTCACTCCAGTCTCCTAGGACTTGTAGCTCCCCGGGGTCACATCAGCGTCACATCGGATTTCTCTCTCTATTTATCTTTCCTTACTTCTTCTCACACTTCACCTTAGTAGTCACACCACTCACTTTTCAATAAAAAATACATTTAAATAAAAGAGGCCCCACTTTTTTCACACCAAATGAATAGTGAATAGTGAGCTGCCTCACTTTTCCCTACCTAGAAACTCCCCCCTCACCCATGAAACAATTTCCATTTTATGATGATGACGCGTGAAGTGGGGTGCTCACCACTCCTCACTTTTGCCACTAAATGTAGCCTAGTTTTAATCTCACCATTTCTTTTTTATTTATTTTATAAAAGATAAGTTAAAAATTAATTTATTAATGCATATTGTTAAAAATTTATAGCAGACTTATTATGCATAAAAGAGGAACTGTTTTTATTAATGCACATTTTTTAAGAAAGAAAAAAACTATTTTTTTAAGCCAAAAAAGAGTTGCAAAGCCCAAAAGCTAAACTTAAAAAGCTAAAAACTGATTTATTAGCATTACTTCTTCGTCTTCTTCACTTGGACGGCTCCATCGTTTCCGGCCGCCTTTTTCGGCGAAGAGGTATGTTTTTCTTCCCTTTTTCTTCTGCAGCTCCAAGTCTCCAACCTCCAACATCTTCCAACGGATAAAAGTACCTCGAAAATCGTCCCTCCACGCCCGTTCCTTTCCGTGGCTGTGGCCACTCTCGGGGCACGCCATCCCCCATGCCGTTGTGGGGGTGGTGTTCTGCACCCTTGCCAGTTGCCACACCGTGGCTTTCGCCACATCACCACCACAGCCACGGGTTGCGGCCCATACCGACTAGCCTAAAAGTGTTGATCTGGTGATCTTGATCGTTGTGGGTCCCACTTTACATTCGTATTTTCGACGAATTGTAACCGATTCCTAAAACTACCTCATTAGCAACCCAACCTATATTTTTCATTAAAAAATAATCTTTTTTTTCCACCCACACAACTCAATCCAACATAAACTTTGACCCCCATTAGCAATCCAATCAAACTACCAATAAAAAATTACACATCATATATTAAAAATATTTAAAACCATAAATTGAGTGGCTTCAACTGGTGACTTAGTCCTTCCATGTGACCTAGGTCACCCATTTTTTGTGACCCTTATATTATTTTAATATTATTTTGGTGACTCAATCCAACTTTTTATCCCCCGTGGAGATAGGCTAGTTTTGATTGATAAAATATATAAAACCTCTCAAAAACAAGCATCTGACATTCTGACTTTCTATCTTAGACCCAGCCAACGGGAAGGGGCATATTTCATCGAATAACTCGTCGGCAATAAAGCTACCTCGTTACTAATGGCACGCCCTTATCGTTGCAACTCTTTGAGGGTACAGACGAGTTTGAAGATCTCGCTAGAGGAATGTGTAGGGGGGGAGGGTGCCAGGAGAGAGGGATTAATTTTTCTAATATTTTTTTAAATGAGGATGCATTAGTGATAAATTATTGTTAACACGACCTTGTCAGTAACTCGTCGGTAGGAAAGATGGTGATATGACGAACGAATTAGGAAACACATCATGGTTGGGAGAGTACTTAGTTATTGGAACTTATAGGTAGGTCGTGGGTTCCACTTTGGCGCTCTCAGTATTTCTATGTTTTTTCTTTTTTCATTTAACTTTGCTGAAATCAATTTTTACTATCTAGTTTTTACTTTCTTTTTAAAATACAATTACTGTTATAATTTTTAATATCTAATAACTAAATATTTTCCGAAAATACTTGTTTACGTTCAAAGTTTCTATATAGCTAATAAATTATAAAAAATGGTTTCCCTTTAATTTTTATTATTATATATATTTTAATATGATAAATATAACTAATTATTTATTATTATAATAATTTTTTTAATATGATAAACATAACTTATTTTTTTATTTTGTATTTATTCTATTAATATTATTATTAATAATTCCTCTATAACATTAATTTTAACATGGTCTAAATACCAAACTAATAAATTATGATACTATTTTTACCACAAATTTTTTAGGTTAATAAGCCGAATATACATGTTGTACAACTAAGACATTTAAAGGTATAAACAATTTTTTGTACGTCATATGAAAATCCAAGCAACATCAAGCAGGACAGAATATACTAGTTCAATATAATATATTCAACTTTTATATTTGGAGAGAGAATTAGAAAATTACGCATGTCAACTTATCAAGTGGATAGACACATCAATAAACACAAAACGTAGGAACCAATATCATTCCTTAAATTAATATAATAATTCGAATTCAAAATTATTTATGAGAAAACTTAATATATTCCAAACACAAATTTCAACCCATTTTAACCCGTTCCATACACAACTAACCTTAGATTATACGTAAAACACAACATAAACAGAAATCAACACCAACATATTACTATTGTAACAATAGAAATCAAGGGATCCAAGTTCTAAACTTTATATTATTTGAGAAAAACTTAATTCCGTTCATATAGTCGACACGATCAACTAAGCACAGGGATTAACATAACATCGTCAATAAGGCCTAAAGACTCTTATGTAAACCGGAGATAACAAATATTTCAAACAATACTTTAACTGAATAAAATAATAATATTTGCAACACTTACTAATGTGTCACTTAATGTGTGTTTAATTCAGTTTTAGAGCTTAGCAGATTGCAGCCTCTGTTTGAGAATCGGTTGGATATATTGATGGAAACCATCAGCAACATCTGAATCATTAAGAGGATCTTTCCAAGCAGCTTCATACAGTTTTGGATACACATTTCCATCATAACGCCCCAAAATTGAACCCAAGTAATGATCCGTGTAGTTGAATGAATCAACCAATGATATTGCATTTGGACGAACCTAATTAAATAATGTAATAATAATTAAATAATTGATTATTTTATGAATAATTTACACAAATGGTCCTTTAGGTTTGTACCATATCACATATTTGGTCCTTTAGTTTCATAAATTACATTGTTCTGAAATTATTGACACGCTTTACCTAAACATACATTAACTTTTCCTGTCACGTGTGATGCACGAGGGGTTAATGTAACGTTTATTTAGGGAAAGGACCAAACGTGTCAATAATTTCAGAAACAAGGACTACCAGTGTAATTTATGAAATTAAAGGACCAAATATGTAATATGGTACAAACCTAAAGGACCATTTATGTAATTTACTTAGTTTATTAATGAGTGACTAACCTTGGTGTATAAAGTTCTGAGTTGCTCATTAGCAAGTGATGCCTGTTTGGGAGTAAGATAGCCAGTGGCCAAGAAATCACCTTGATGTTTGTGAAGTAGATATAATGCATAGATATAGCACAGTATCTCTAACAATTCTTTCACTCCCTTCCCAGGAATATCTTGTTTCAATTTCTCAACAAACCTATTCAAATTATAATCATTTTTAGTTTATATTAATTTATTCATATAATTCGATATGCAAAACTTACTTGGACACAACAATTAACTGGCAATGAGCAACTGCTGCCTCAACCAAATCAGCTGCTAGTTCAGCAAAACCTGTACCAAATTTACATTTAAAATTTATTTTTTAAAAAATTGCGAATTTAGGCAAGCAAAGGATTAAAATTAATATACCTTCTTCTGGATTTTCAAATTTGGCTAACTGTTTACCACACCCAACTGCCATTCTAGCAGCCCTTGCCTCAAATGCTTCCACTATTGCACCAGGGTTTAACCAATCCTCAACTGCATTATATTATATTATGTCATCATTAATGAAGCAATTAACAAATCTTAATTTATTGAATTAAGATTCTAAGGAAATTAAATTAAAAAAGAAATTATACCAGTTTGAACAGCACAATTATTCTGCATCAAATCTGCCACTCGGCCCATATAAGCTGTTGTCCCAACTGGCTTTTTGTATCCCAGCTCTGAAACTGTTTTCACAAGAAACCTTGCAACCTAAAGAATCAAATCATCATTAAAAAAAAGTTATTTAAGCATTTAATTTAATTAAATATTATATTTTACAAGAATAAGATGACATACCTGAAGTTGTAGGACAACATTGTCCCCTTCATAGGTACATGCAGGAATGTAAACAGCAAACAGTTCAGGAAGGCCGCTACTAACAAGGTACCCATGCCCACCACACAGCTTTCTACATTCTTCAATTCCATCCTAAATAAAACATGTACAAAGCCTCAATTCACCAAATTTTATATGTATATATATATGTATATGTGTGTGTGTACTTACAGCTGTTGCGGTAGTTGTCAAAGATTTCAAGCCTGCAGTACATGCATGGGCCTCAGGCAAAGTAGAGAAATCATTAGCTGCTAATCTTTGCTTTACATCCATGTACAACCATTTCAACCACTCCCCGGCAAATCTGAAGGCATATGCCGAAGCCAGCAAAGGGAACAATCTGCTTTGCTGAGTCTTATAATCAATCACCTAAAATACAAAAAAGTAAAAATAATAATTATTTTACAAAATATACATTATAAAATCATAATTTTAACTAACCTGTGTTTCAAGCCCACCGTTACGTGAACCAAACTGTCTTCTAACAGCACTGTATCGTGTAGCAATACAAACTGCACGAGATAATGCTTTTGAAGCATCAGCTACAATTGTTTGTCTTACATAAACCATTGTCCCATAAATCAGTTGTCTAGGAACATCTGACTGTATGATTTTTCCTTCTTTTGTAACCTGGGTCACACTACAAAATCAAATCAGATAATTAATGGCAGTTATTATATAGTAAAGATAGACTAAATTACAAATGGTCCTTTAGGTTTGCACCATATTACATATTTGGTCCTTTAGTTTCATAAATTATACTGGTAGTCTTTATTTCTGAAACTATTGACATGTTTGGTCCTATACCTAAACAGACGGTAACTTTTCACGTCAAACAAACGGGTTTATGGGTTTCAAATTTGGTGAAGGGAAAGGGAAAAGGACAGATTTACCCCCTCGTGGATCACACATGACGGGAAAAATAAACGTTTGTTTAGGTAAAGGACCAAACGTGTCAATAGTTTCAGAAATAAGGACTGCTACTGTAATTAATGAAACTAAAGGACCAAATATGTAATATGGTACAAAACCTAAAGGACTATTTGTGTAATTTACTCTTAAAGGTAATCAACCAACTTACCTCATCAACATTTGGTTTCTTGGAATACAAACATGATCAAATCTTAAAACACCATTATCCATTGTGTTATACGCCCCATTTCCAAATTTCAGCCCAATATCACCAACAGTAATTCCAGGAAGTGGTGAGTGGTCCTCCAAGCTCCTTAGTTGGACAATGAAACCTTCAACAATTAAATTAAATTAAATTAAATAATATAATAAATAATTTATATTCAATTGTAATGGTATTAAGTACTAACCATGAACTCCATGGAATTTACCACCTACTATGAGGCGAGCATATACTACAGCATGTGTTGACACTTTACCCAATCCACCGGGCCACCACTGTTAAACATCAACAACCACAAAACAAATTAATTAAATAATTGAAAATTTTAATTAATTAATACCAAAAAGTGGATATTTCATGTTACTCACTTTGCTTGAAGTTAAAGTAGGACTGTGCACGACAAATTCATCTGTTTTGGGATCAAAAGTTGCAGTTGTTTCAAGACCTTGAACATTGGAACCATGACCGAGTTCTGTTTGTGCATAACAACCAATGATTTGCATCTTTTGGGCCAATGGTAACCATTTCTTTTTTTGTTCTTCGGTTCCTTGTCCTTCAATAGCAGGGATAAACATTCCCTACACAATAACAAAAAAAAAAAAGGAAGTTAAGATCTGACTAAAACAATACAGTTTCATAAGGAATATAGATCCATAAACATATACACAACTTTGACTTAGAAATGATGAATTACCCAATGAAGATCGGTGTAAGCAGGTTCATCAACATAAAGTCGCAACCATTTGGCTTCTTCCTCTGAAATTGATAAAAAGAGGTGCATAACCAAGTGAAAATGACTAAAATATAGTATTGTAAAATCAGTCTACAAGTCAAAATTAGGTTATAATCGTGCAGGAATGAACTAAAAGATTACCAGATAAACGATGATCAATGATCATCTTCCATGCATATGCTGATTTTCTAAGAGTATTCTTGAACAACTCTTTCCTACTTAGCATAGGCCTTGTGAACTTTTCAAATGCCTGAAATGTTATACAAAATTAGCAAAAGTTTATCGAAAAAACTGTTACGGATATCAAACAATTTCATCTAAAACGCAAGTAGAACTAGATTGAGAATCATACAGGATCACATAATAGCAGAAAGAAAATCAAATAATTCCTATAAAAAGGAATGATAATTTCATCTGCAAATCAACTAAATTACAGTTTAGGCAACAACTGAAGTGAATCGAGAACCATACAGGATCACATCATAGCAGTAAGAAAATCAAATGATTCCTAAAAACAGAATGATATTTCATCTGCAAACCAACTAAATAACAGTTTAGCAACAATTGAAATGAATCGATAATCATACAAGATCACTTCATTGCAGTAAGAAAATCAAATAATTCTTAGAAACAGAACGATTAAAATCCTAATTTCATCTGCAAATCAACTAAATTACAATTTAGCAACAGTTGAAGTGAATCGAGAATCATACAGGATCACATCATAGCAGTAAGAAAATCAAATAATTCTTAAAAACAGAACTATTAAAATCCTAATTTCTTCTGCAAATCAACTAAATTACAATTTAGCAACAATTGAAATGAATCGACAATCATACAGGATCACATCATAGCAGTAAGAAAATCAAATAATTTTTTTAAACACAGAATGATTAAATTCTAATTTCATCTGTAAATCAACTAAATTAAAATTTTAGCAACAATTGAAGTGAATTAAAAACCATACAGGATCATTAGCGACGAGCTTTGCCATACGATCAGAGACTAGAAAATCTTCACGAGAACCAGCCCAAGCGACTTTCATGGCGTCCACATCGAACTGCGCCTTCTTCCTTTCATCGATCAAGTAATCAACTCCCTCCATTTCTTCTTCAATTGAAAAAAACCTAATTCCTTGAAAACCAGAACTAAAAATTATACAAGATCAAATTGAGATAAAACACAAGTGTCTGGTCCAACTTGAGTAGGTTTTTATCAAGGATGGATATGCGGATTTCGGATAAATGATGAATCTCTTTGTACTAATCGAAATTGCGATTCCCAAGACAAACAGATTGACCTAAATTTTATCTTCCCTTTTTTATTTGTGATTTGATTTGATTACTATTTATTGCATTGATGACGATACCATACCGACTACATCATTTAATCACGTTTGTTTTGTGCGTCGTGGCCGGAAGCTGTTCACACTTCACACACACGGCCGGCCCAACACCCACCAAAAACAAGTAGAAAATGAGAAGGTAGTGAAAAGCGATTTGGTGACGATTTTAATTTTTTGATTTTTAAAAAGAAAAAAAATTAATTACAAGAATTCTATTCTCTAAAGCATTCAACCTTTCTAAAATAGGTAGTAATTTTAACATTATACTCCATCCGTCCCTAAATAAAGTTTCTATTTTTCTTAGCCTGGAAGGTATGGGCCAACGTCCATCCGGCGTGGTGGTGAGGTGGCAAGGCCACGGTATGGAAGAAAAAGCAAACACCATCCCTCCCAACGGCGTGGGGGTTGGCGTGGTGAAGAAGGGGCATGGCAACGGCATGCAACGGGGGGCGTGGGGGTGAGGTAGATGCTTGTGATTGGTTGGTGGGTATTTTCTTTTTTATTTTATTTAAAATTTAATGAAATAAAATGGTGTTGTGTGGTGTGGTGAGTATTTCCTAGAGATGATGTGGTGTGTGTGTAGTGTGGTTGCTGAGGTGGCGCTGATGTGGCGGAAAAGGGCACCACCACATGTGGTGCCCATACCCAATAGCCTTAGGTGCAAGTTTTAAAGATAAAATTAATTTTTTGTCCTTAGATAGTAATGAGAGAAAGATAATTAGTAATTATATTATTTTATTAAGTGGATGCCATCAATTTAAAAAATAATGAGAACTTTATTCAGGGACAAAAATTTAGGGAGAACTGAGAACTTTATTTAGGGACGGAGAAAGTATTTTTTAGTCTATGTATCATAATAATTCTTTTATATATTTATATATATTCTGATATTTTAGTTGTACAAAATCTGCATGGAATGTTCCAAAATTAATTATTGAGATTTGACTAAAAATTAAAGAGATTTTAAACGGCTGATTAATTATTTATTTAAAACGTTCACCTCATCTTACCCAAATCTCGATCAAACTCAATGAAATTGACTGACCAGCGTGTATCTTAAATGAAGTATAATATTTAGTTTATAAATAATATATAGTACAAACATAAATTCAAAGTAAATCATTAAATATTAATTAAATTTATTTCTAGAAATAGGATAAAAAAAGGTAGTTTAGATAGTTTTCTAAATATAATTTAAACAAATAAAGTAATTTCTTAAGTATATTTTAGTGTTGTTTTTTTTAAGTTGTAGTTTGGCTAAGAATTCATCTCGTTGGCTTAATTTTTTTTTTTTTTTCATTTAAGTCAAAGGAACCAATTTCTATATATGTGTATGTTTTGTGTGTTGTTAAATGAGTTGACCTGTTTATTACCCGAACCCATTTAGACACAATCCTAACCTTGTTATATTATATGAATAGTATAGTATGGGTTCGTGGATATAAACGACCTTGGACATGTTAAACTGATCAGTATGCTATAAACCGGTTCACCGGTTTATGAACCAAACCAGTTAGGATTCAACTCTATCCCATTTGTTTATGTGTCATGTATTGGTGTGATTATCTCGGTCTAAACGAGGTTTTGATATTTGGATTGTGTGGGGCAGGTTGATAGCGATTTTATAAGTTTTTTTTCCCCGGATAATATTAATTTTGAAAAAATGTTTAATAGACATTTCACATTTTATAAAACACAAGTACCAATCTAATTTTTTTTGTAGTTTATAAATTTGATATGCATATTTATCTTCACAAAAACAATTTGAATGTTTTTATGCGGACATGATATATTGCGTAAATTATGTGGATTAATTAGAATTATAGTTGATACTTGGTACTAAATACAACTATGTGGTATTTAAATTTGAAGGAATGAAATACTATTTGACAAATGCTATGTAGATTAGTAAATACTAATAGCATATATTAATAGCATACCTATACCCTATATAACAATATTTTGCGTAAGCAAAAGTTTCATCAATTACATGTTTTTTTCTTCATCTTATAAGTAAACATATGGTAAAAATAATATATACATAGGCTGTTTGACTTGTTTACATAAAAATACATATTTTCCTAGCAATTATAAATATGGATAATACAATTCTCCATTCTTTCCATTATTTCATAACACGAACTATGTTTATTTAGGAATCTAAATTACAAATATAGTTTTGAAATAGGTAATACGGTTACACACCAACATTACTACAAGGCCTATGTTACTCATTAAAATTAAACACAAATGTTAAAATGATACTTTTGGTTACCATAAAAAGTGTTTTTATAGCTTAGCAGAGTGTAGCTTTTGCTTTAGAAGTGGCTGGACATATTGATGGATACCATCAGCAATTTGTGTGTCATTAAACGGATCTTTAAAAGCAGCCTCGTATAGTTTTGGGTACACGTTTCCATCATAACGCCCGAGAATTGAACTCAGGTAATGATCCGTGTGGTTAAATGAATCAACCAATGATATTGCATTTGGACGTACCTAATGAGTAACACATGCTTTTATGAAATATATTAAATAATTAATTTAATTAGTTTATTAATGAGTGACTGACCTTGGTGTATAAAGTTCTGAGTTGATCATTAGCAAGTGAGGCTTGTTTGGGAGTAAGATAGCCAGTAGCCAAGAAATCACCTTGATGCTTGTGAAGTAAATATAATGCATAGATATAGCACAGTATGTCTAACAATTCTTTCACTCCCTTCCCAGGAATATCTTGTTTCAATTTCTCAACAAACCTATTCGTTAAATAATTATAATAATAATATTAAGAATAAATTACAAGAATGGTCCCTGATGTTTACCTCGAATTTCATGTATGGTCCTTTACTTTAAAGGATTGCATTGACAGTCTTTTTTTTGGGAACCTTAACGTCCGTTAAATATTCTAACAGAGTGACCACCGATGTGGTGTAATTCTTTAACAGAAAATTTTTAACGAACGTTAGGCTAAATGACTATAGGTGCACCAAAAAAATGACTAACGATGTAATTTTTTTTTAGGTAAATGACCATACGTGAAATTTGGGGTAACCCTCAGGGATAATTTACTCAACTAATAATAATAATGATTTTTAGATTAGCCAAAATGCAAATATAATGAATATAATAGTGATGAATAGAGCTTACTTGGAAACAACAATAACTTGGCAATGAGCAAGTGATGCCTCAACTAAATCAATTGACAGCTGTGCAAAACCTGAGATGAAATTAAATACAAATTAAAATAAGACAAAAGAAGGCAAACATAAGATGGTCAAAGTCAAAGTACCTTGTTCTGGATTTTCAAACTTTGCTAAGCGTTGACCACAGTCAACAGCCATTCTAACAGCCCGTGCTTCAAATGCTTCCACTATTGCACCAGGGTTTAGCCAATCTTCACCTGCATTCCAATGTGGTTCATTAATTATTGTATTATCACGCTAATGATTCATTAAATAGATAATTTTTACCAGTTTTAACAGAACAATTATTCTGCATGAGGTCTGTCACTCGACCCATATAAGCTGTTGTCCCTACCGGCTTTTTGTTTCCCAGTTCTGAGACTGTCTTCATAAGGAACCTCGAAACCTAAAATGTTTTTAAATAATATTTTTATAATTGAGACGTTTTCATACTACGTTAATCTTTAATGAAATATAGAGAATTGTTCAAGGTAGTCCTTAATTTTCTTGCAGTCCCAAGGGACAAATCTCCACCATTAATCAATAATAAATTAATGGTCAATATTAATCATAAATTTATACATGATGAAGTATTTTGGTCATTTGACACTCACATAAATTTTAATCCAATTTTTTTTTTGGTATTATTTTATTATTATTATTATTATTATTATTATTATTATTATTTTTCGTTAAAAAACAATATTATGTGATAATCACATACTTCCTCCGATTTAAAATAAGTGATACATTTTTGGTTTCACGGTTTTTGAGGCAAAATTTGATAATGTTAACTAAATTAGATTAATTGGATGATTAGTAGGGAATAGGTCCCACAAATATTGAATAAAGTAAGGTTAATGATGTTTAAAAGTAAATGTAAGGGTAAAGATGTCATTTCACTTTATTAAAGTAGATAGTTAGTGGGTGTGGGTCCCACTACTTTTTACCAAATGAAGTAAGTTTTCAAAGTGTATCACTTATTTTGATACACCCAAATATGGAAAGTGTATCACTTATTTTAGATCGGAGGAAGTATGTGATTGTATACTTGATCACATGTGATGTTCTTGTATAATCACATGTGATAAGTATACAATCACATGATGTTTTTTTTAATAAAAAATAAATAAATAAAAAATTAATATAATAAAAAATAATTAAAAAAAATACAATTTTTTTTGTAAGTGTCAAAATGACCAAAATACCCCTTCATGTATAAAATATGTGATTAATCTTGACCACTAATTATTATTGATCAATGGTTAAGATTTGTCCCTTAGGACTACAAAAAATTAAGAAATACCTTAAACACATCTCAGTATAATCTTATTATTAAATAATATATTATATCACAAAAACGCATACCTGTAGCATCAAGACAGTGTTTTCCCCCTCATATGTACAAGCAGGAACATAATATGCAAACAATTCAGGCAGCCCACTACTAACAAGGTACCCGTGCCCACCACATAGTTTTCTACAATCCTCAATTCCATCCTAATAACAGTGTACATTTTCATATACATAATATATATATATATATATATATATATACATATGTGTGTGTGTATTTGTAAAGAATCAATTAAAGACTGACAGCTGTTGTAGCAGTTGTTAAGGATTTCATCCCTGCAGTACATGCATGGGCCTCAGGCAAAGTTGAAAAGTCATTAACTGCTAATCTTTGCTTAACATCTTGGTATAATGATTTTAACCACTCCCCAACAAATCTGATAGCAAAAGCAGAAGCCAGCAATGGGAACAGTCTACTTTGCTGAGTTTTATAATCAATCACCTAAAATGCAAAAAAAAAAAAAAAAAAAAAAAACAAATCAATTATTATTTTATAAAATCAACATAATAAAATCATAATTTTAATTTTTAACTAACCTGTGTTTCAGGCCCTCCATTATGTGAACCGAATTGTCTACGAACAGCACTGTATCGTGTAGCAATACAAACTGCACGAGATAATGCTTTTGAAGCATCAGATACAATTGTTTGTCTGACAGAAACCATTGTCCCATAAATCAGTTGTCTAGGTACATCAGACTGCATGATTTTTCCTTCTTTTGTAACCTGGGTCACCCTGTGTAAATTTATGAATAAATTCAGATTAATGTGTAGCATAGATAATCAAATTGACAAACTGGAGCTGTTTAATTTAATAAACGAGTAAATTACGTAAATGGTCCTTTAGATTTGTACCATATTACATATTTGGTCCTTTGGTTTCATAATACACTGATAGTCCTTATTTATGAAACTATTGACATGTTTGGTCCTTTACCTAAATAAACGTTCCCATCAAACAAACGGATATTTATGGGTTTCAAATTGGTGAAGGAAAAGGGAAAAAGACATATTTACCCCCTCGTGTATCACACGTGACCATAGTTGACAGGAAAAGTAAACATCTATTTAGGTAAAGGACCAAATGTGTCAATAGTTTCAGAAATAAGGACTATCACTGTAATATATGAAACTAGAGGACCAAATATGTAATATAGTACAAACCTAAAGGACCAATTATGTAAGTTACTCTAAAAAACCCAACTTTCGTCCGAAGTCTATTTCGGTGACCGAAGTTTTGTTACACCAAAACGACCTTAAACTTTCTAAATTTTCAATTTAAGTGCCACCTATTAAAAGTCAAGATCGTTTTGAAAACCTTAAAATTGGACAAAAAGTTGCATTTTATGCAATTATTAACCAAATTGGAAAGAGATGAATTTACCTCATCAACATTTGGTTTCTTGGAATACGAACATGATTAAACCTTAAAACGCCATTATCCATTGTGTTATACGCCCCATATCCAAATTTCAACCCAATATCACCAACAGTAATACCAGGAAGAGGTAAGTGGTCCTCCAAGCTCCTTAATTGGACAATAAACCCTTCAAAAAAGTAATGAACGTAAATAACAGATAACCTTATTTTTTCCAAAAAATAATAATATTATTTTATAATCTAACCAACCATGAACTCCATGGAATTCACCGTCAATCATGAGGCGAGCATAAACAATAGTATGTGTGGCCACTTTACCCACTCCACCAGGCCACCACTAAAAAACATCAAAAACAAAACAAAAAAAGAGAAAAGTCAAATATAAGTGAGAAAAGACCAGTTTACCCCTCAAGAAACAAATTTGTCAGTTACTCACTTTGCTTGAAGTTAAAGTAGGACTATGAATGACAAATTCATCAGTTTTAGGATCAAAAGTTGCAGTTGTTTCGAGACCTTGAACATTGGAACCATGACCAAGTTCTGTTTGTGCATAACTGCCAATAATTTGCATTTTTTGGGCCAATGGTAACCATTTCTTTTTTTGTTCATCGGTACATTGTCCTTCTAGCGCAGGTACAAACATTTCCTAAATAATCACAAAAACAATTAAGGCTATTCATCAACATAAAGTTATACATAATTAGCGTGTGGAAATAAATGACAAGAAATTACCCATTGAAGATCAGTGTAATTAGGTTCATCAATATAATGTCGTAACCATTTGGCTTCTTCCTCTAAAAATAACAAAAAATGCAGAATTAAGTGAATTGATGAATATGAAAACAACACAATCTTGATAAAATGTTGCTGAATTGAAGTTAAGATTACCAGATAGATGAAGATCGTTGATTAACTTCCATGCATAAGCTGCTTTCCTAAGTGTGTTCTTGAACAATTCTTTCCTATTAAGTGTAGGTCTGCTAAATTTCTCAAAGACCTAGAAATAACAATATGCAATATGAACATATATTTATAGAAAATATTCAAACTCAAAACATGAGAATTGACAAAGTTCTATTGAACTTTTATGACTCCAAAACTAATATTTATTTATTTTAATAAAAGGAAATTCTCGTTTATGGGCTCCCCTGAAGGGCTCGAACCCGTGAACTTTAAAAGGTCATTTCGAACGCATTTACCACTACTCCATCATCAGATGGTTTCTATAATCCTTTTAAAAGTATACCGCATTGAAAGATCAAAAAATGATTTAAGAATTGATCAATGGGGATCCATCTAATATATGTTTGGTAATTATATTACAAATTTTCCCTACAATAAAGGCCAAAATGCATTTTGATGCCCTGAACTTGGCTAACTAGGTCTTTTACTACCATGAACTATTAAAGGTGCAACATGGTACCCTAACTCACTAATTTGGTCTTGTTTTCTCACGTGATGTGCTTCCAATATCAATATATTGAGGTGAACGTATATTTTTGGTTCCATGAAAAGCTCCAAAAAAACGCGATCAAATTAATGAGTCGGGATACTAAATCGACCAGTTTGTCAAGTTCATTGCACCATGATGCATCTTTAATAGTTCAGGATAGTTGAAGACCTAATGAGCCAATTTCATGGCACTAAAATGTATTTTTCCCTACAATAAATACATTGCAAGTTTATTTTTACATGTTGAAAGATATTACTACCTCCGTATCACAATAAGTGATACACTTGGGATTTCACAGTTTTTGAGAGAAAAGATTAAAGTAGGGTTTAAAATATATTAAGGTAGATAGTAAGTGGAGGATGATCCCACTTTGTTTGAATAAGGTGATATTAATGAGTTTTAAAAGTAAAAGTAAGAGTATAGGGGTAATTTGATACACTTTCCTCTTATCGGATACGGTTTTCATATAGACGATTTGCATATGGTAGAAGAGAGAGGGGGAGAAGGGTAGTATGGGTAATTGGTAGGAGAAATATGTTAGGGCTATAAATAAACTGTTTGAGAAAATAAAGGGGCATGTTTGGATTTGGTAAATTTAGGAGTAGTTAGCCCTAGAATAGATTCTCTCACTAGTCAATTTACGTTTCCTCTAGATTTCTCAATTTCGGTATCTGTATTCAATCGCTTCAACAATCAATATCATTTCTTTTGATCGGTTCCTTTCAATTGATTGCTCGATACTACTAAAGTGCATCATAATTTCACTTTATTTAAAGTTGATAGTTAGTGGAAAATTGGTCCCACATTTTTACCAAATAAGATAACTTTTGAAGTGTATTACTTATTTTGAAACACCCGTGGATGGAAAGTGGATCACTTATTTGTGATAGGGAGTTAGCATTAAATATTTTTAATCAATTAAAATCAGAATGGTTCAAACTCCATTTTGCCTCTACAAACATGTACGGATTGCAATTAACATAAATTTAAGAGAATTGAGAATCATACAGCATCATTAGCGACGAGTTTGGCCATACGGTCAGAAACTTCTAGAGCTTCACGAGAACCAGCCCAAGCAACTTTCATGGCTTCCACATCGAACCGCGCCTTCTTCCTTTCATCGATCAAGTAATCCACTCCCGCCATTTCTTCTTCAAATCAAAATTGAAAACCCTAGAACACAAAAATCGAATTACACAAGTTAATACTGACATGAAACAGAAGTTTAACATCAATTTTGGGTGTAAATTGGTTGATGATTACCAACAAACATAGGGGAATTTGGAAATTTGAGAGAAATACATAATGTGATTGTGATTCACAGAAAAATCACAATCGCCGCAGTGACACATAATTATACTACCATCATGACTATTATGCATCAATTAAAATTTGTATTGCCGTTCAAAAAAAGAAAAAATAAAATAAAATTTGTAATGTAAAATGACTTTTTTTAATATCGCATTTTATTTAAACACATAAAATCATAAAAGAAGAAAAAAGCAAAAAATTTATGTTTAACTAAATAACGAAAATGATTTTATTATCAACATGTAATTGGCATAGCGGTCAGACCGAATGAATTCGAATCAGAATGATCTTGTGATTTTTAGTCTATTTCGCTTCTTAAAATAATGAAACCACCTTAAGCGCTCTGGTTTTTAATATTAAGGAACCGGTATTCGCCGAGTAACCACCATTTCTGATTTATATATATATTATATAGTTTTTAAGTAAATATGTGTAGTTCTTTAAAATTGACTTGTGCAGCTTATTACTACATTTATATATAAATTATGCTAAAGTAATAATGACAATTATTCATATTCCGATCAAATAATCAAAGAAACAAGGTTTCAGTTTCATAAAGCAAGCACCTCTTTCAGCCATGGGTTAATGATGCGATATATGATATACTTGAAGTTGAAACGAGTTTGAAGGGAATCAATTTGCATTCGAATTCGAACATTTACTATTCTGGTTTGTAATCGTGTTGAAGAATATTTGGATCATTGTTTGTATTTCGAACAATATTTTACTATTTGTAATCCTTAAATGACATTTGTAATCGTTATTTTTGTTTGAACAATATTTGTAATCGTTAAACGATATTTGTGATCGTTAGTTTGTATGATTTATTATCTGATTCATTTAGTTAATAAGCGTTAAGCTTTTACTTATAATTTTTGAAAGTTATAGCTTTTACGAGTTTCGGTTCCGGCTTTTTCGATTTTGGTTCCGAAAATTGAGGAACCGCTATTACATGTTGCAGTTCCGAGTATCCAACATCCGTTTGTTCCCGTTCCTGTTAGAACCAACGGATACTTTCATATACTACTCACCCCTAATAGCGTTATTTAAATAACCTAGTAAGCAAGTGGTTGTAGGTACAACTGAGACTTAGGTGTATAATAGGACGTAATAGGTGTGCGAATATTTTTAAAGTATGTTCTAGTTGTTACTTCGACAAATAACTTTGAACTTCCCACTCTCTTTGAGGTGCTCAGAGAGTATGTATGGCTTTGAGCTGTAAATGGTCATATTCGAAGTAAATATGGTTTAGCTTATGATCCTAATTAATCATTTGTTCTTGTTCACCAAGTCACTACCAAAGTATTCTTTCCAAATATATGTCAAAGATATTCGGCTTAAAAAACTCTCTGAGCTACTTAAATGACGTGTATCATTCACCCAGTTGTGTGCCAATTATGATGCATCTTGACGTATGCTTTGCACCTTATTGTGTGTAACGACCCGGAATTTTGAATCGAATAAATTATAAAAAAAAAATATGATAAATAAGGATAAATCATTTAAAACACGTGGAAATTGGATTCGTGTCATTTGGACATCATGTGAGAAAGTTACGGACAAAATCGGGTCAAAACTTGGAAAAAAATGTCAAATTTGAGAAATGCTGAGAAGATAGCGCAGCGCCTCTATCCTGAGATAGCGAAGCGATCCTGGCTGAATCAGACAACAACTCGAAATAGCGACTTCCTGAACGTGAATTTGAGTTAGCGACGTTATCTTCCGATGCGAAAAGACGCGGGGACTGATTTAGCAACGCTATCTCCCCATAGCAACGTGATTTGTAGCTGAACAGACTTTAAAATCGGGATTTTGGCCATTTTGAGTTCATTCTTCATCCCAACTCTTTCTCACTAAGTGCTTATACATATTTTGAGTGGAAAAGGGTGTTTGGAGCTGATTTTTCACTCCAAATTTGGTGATTTTGCTTCCTTGTTGAAGATAAAAGGTAAATCTCTACTCTTTTTAGTTATAGATGATATTTTTGGGTGAAAATTGTGAAGTATGCAAACCCTAGTTGGAAGGGTAGTCATGGGGGATGAAATGGAAGTTATATAACTTAGATATATGGTATTTTAACAAGGAAAACATATTCATAACATGGATTTATGGAAAATCTTAAGATCTATGAAAACCTAGGGTTTTGTAACTTGTCAAATCGGGGAAAAGTGATACCAGTAGTTAACTAGTGGTAGATTATGTAGTCAATGGTGATGTTTGATGTTAAACTGTAACACCCTGAAACCCGGCCTAGTACTTTATCACTTTCGGTAAGTGACAAATATTATTTATTAATTTATTTGAATTAATTGCTATTTTAATCAAAGGGTTAAAATTAGTTGAAATTATAATATTTAGGTATTTTAATGATTTTTATATCATTAGATATGTTTTTGAATCAAAGTTCCAAATATATCTTCGTTGTTAGAAATGAAATTAATTAAGTATTTTAAATAAATTAACTATAAACTAAATATCTAATATTATATTGTGATTAAGTGAAATTAAAACTCATTCTATGTTGACACGTGTGATGTACGTGTAAAGGCATGAAATGCCTATTAGTTTTGCCTGATATCTTCCTTTTATTCATTTCATTTTTTCAAGAACACATGTACATGAGATTTTTAGTGGAATTAAAGAATCAACTTGTTTACATCATTATTCTATCTCTGAGATTCGAATTCAAGATAGTTCAAGGTAAGTTATTATCTTATAAATTATATTCTTGAAGTTTCAACTAGTTATGAACTAGGGTTTTGGATTTTAGGGTTTACAAATAGTTGATTTAAATTGTAATTTGATTGATTAATTGAGTTTAAATATAGTTTTATGGTTTGTTGTGGACTGTTAATTGTTGGCTGCGTATAGAAAGAAAAATAAGAAAAATATGGGTTTTGGGTTTTTTTTTGACTGTATGCGTGTGGAACACAAAGATCAAAAGAAATAATAATATTTGGTAGGTTGTTTGACTACTTCACGAAAAGAAAGAAACATGGTTTCTTTTGTTGTGATTATATGAAACAAAAAAAAAATAAAGAGTAAATTTGTGAACTGCTAGTATGTGGAATAAAAAGAGAAAGAAGAAAAATATGGTTTTGTGATTTTGTTAGCTTGCTACGATCAGAAGATATGGAACATGGTGTGTTTGTTTTGGACTAATGGTGCATAGGATTAAAATAAGTAAACGGTAACTTATAGAAGTATTTGTGCACTTATGATCATAGTAATTTTATATCGAGAATACGTTAATTTGGTGAAGTTTAAATACTAATTCGGTTATTGATTTGATTATCAGGAAAAGGAAAAGAGAAGACTCAGTGATATTAGACAACTGAGTGGAAAGAGACTTGGCAAAGGTGAGTGGATTTATAACCTTTGTATTGTTTAAATTGCAATGGTTTTGGTTGCAATTGAAAGTGTTTAGTGCTGATTCCGTTAGTGCTGACCCCGTTAGTGCTGATCAGTTAGTTAGTGCTGATCAGTTAGTTCTGACTCCGTTAGTGCTGATCAGTTAGTGTTGATCCCGTTAGTGATGATCCCGTTAGTGTTGATTCAGTTAGTGCTGATTCATTAGTACTGCTTCCTTATTTCTGGACCAGTATTAGTAGTATAATGATAATTAACTGTCTATGTGTTAATTGAATGATATGTGCACATGGAAAATGATATGTGCACATGAAAAAGTATAGAGGCAGCTTGACTGGGTGGCTGGGCTTTCGTTTACTGTTAGATAACGGTAATTGTACCTTGGCATATTCGTTGTGTCTTAAGGAAGCTTTACCATTGCTAATGAGTAAAGGGCTATCGGTAAGCTGTTGTTAGGCCCACAACAGTTATAAGGTTCCGCAAAACCGCCGTACCTCTCGTTATATGTGATTAAGTGATAGAGATTGTGAATCTGTAAAGATTGTGAATCTGTAAAGGTTTTGAATCTATGAAGATTGTGAATTGAGATTGTTGTACTTAGACAATATAAAATGTTATAATTTCAATCACTTAGCTTCGTGCTAATCCCCCACTATGTTGAATCTTTTACAGGTTGTAGATGGATGAGTCTTTTGGAGATTAAGATTAGGAATGATTGACCAAGACTTAAAGAGATGATTATGATGTCGAGCCGTAATGTTAAGTAACACTGTTTTGGAAAGTTAACTTTTGTAAAATTATACATCTTATTTTTTTTATAACTTGTGAATAACAAGTTATATATACGTAATTTTGAAACGCTTCCGCATGTGTTGTAAAAAAAAATGGTTCAGATTTTGAGGTGTTACATAAACCTTGTGTGGTTTCACGATTAGGGCAATGTTGAGAGACTTGGAGTTCACAAGTCTTTGGAAGTGAAGATTTGATTCAAGAAGCACAAGAGGATTAAGCTTGGCTAATGTGAGTACATTGCAAATGATTTTGAAAACTATAATGTTTTATGAGTCTTTATTAATAAATGTTTTTAATAAAGATATGATTGAAAAGATGAGAAAAGATGAATAATAGATTATTTAAGTATGTCTAAAACGCATAACGATCTTGAAAGAGATCATGGTAATGAAAAGTGATTAATAACTCTTATTTAATATGATGTATGATTAAGAGTAATGATTAAGAAAGTATGATATTTGGTTTATTAATAATATATATTAATAAAGCTAATGACAGTGATTTTTAAGTATCAAGTATTGACTAGTATATTATACTAATTAAAGTAGTGATTGATTTGCTAGGAGAATAAGTATAAAGTGGCTAGTAATAGATATGTATTCTAGTCAAAGAGAAGTTAAAGTAATGTGATTTTGATAAATGATAAATATGTTTTGTCTAGTAAAGGACTTGGTAAAGTCAACATTGAAATTGAGTAAGTAATGTGAATCATATGATAAATTAGAATAGATGTATTCTAATAACTGATGAATTTGATGAAAGGAGCTAATGATCATATGTGATGAATGGAGCTGATGCTCATAAGTGATGAATGAGATATCCGCAATAAGACCGCCAAGAAATGGGGGAGTATGAGACGTCTACTTGGGGTGGTATCTCCCTGCGGAAAGAGTAGAATGTCACAGTTTACGACACCAGTGTTGGGTGAGCATGACGACCCGTGAACGGGGAGAGCTTATGAATTTTGGTAAGATGGGGGCTCCCAATTACCTTGATAGTTTACCTATGACATCCCATATCTGGAGAGTTGGCTTCGGAGAGGTCCGTTGCGTATGTGATGAAGAATGTGTAAGCTTGGAGATAGCTTACAAATATGTGATTATGTGATGGATAAGTTTATGGAAAACTTATTAGTTTATACGATTAAATGAATAGAAGATGAGATACGAATTAATAGAAATGATAAGGATAAGTATTTATATTGTTATAAATATTATTTCTAGATTTTATTGAGAATGTGTCAAAAACTCATGTATCTCACGAGACTATTTTTGTCTCACGTACTACTTTGTTTTTGGCTATGTACTCAGGTTCAGGATCGAAAGATTAGAAGGTCGCGATAGAAGTGGCCTAGTGTTGATTAGCCCGGGAGCTCGTAGGTAGATCCCGTTATCCTATTGTTATGATATTGTTTTGTAACACCGGTTTTAATACTCTGATAAACTTTTTAATGGTTTTTGTTAAACCGTATTTTGGGTTATTGGGCTTTGTAATATTTTTATTTAAAAATATGACTTAAATGATGTTTTGAAAATCGAGGTGTTACATTGTGTACGAATAATGATTGCATCATGACGTATGTTTTGCACGCTATTGAGTGCGAATAATGATTGCATCATGATTTATGTTTTGCACCCTGTTGAGTGCGAATAATAATTGCATCTTGATGTATGTTTTGCATCGTATTGAGTGAGAATAATGATTGCATCTTGATGTATGTTTTGCATCTATTTAGTGCATGTGATGGGGAGCATCCAGACAAATGCTTATACACTCTTTTTTCTTTTAGTTCAATGGTTTCGTACCATTGGGTTTATCTTGACTAAGTTGTTTTAAATGAGACAATAAGTGTATTCCGTTCTTGCTAAAAATTGTTTAAGTCGAGTGGAGTATCCAGTTGAGTACTTATTAACCATTGTGCATTATTTTGTCTTTCGTTAGAGTCTTTGTCCCACTTAGTTTTTCTCTAAACAAGGTTTTAGTGAGGCACACCATACATATATGGTTTCTTCCTCGATAAGGACATCCGGATCGTACTCTTTTGTCATTCGAACATATAATTTTTTTCCCCAAATGGTTTTCTCCAACAAAATTATTAACGAGTCGAATGTCTGATGAATTGTGTGAAGATACAAGACGAAAATACAACTATGATTTAACGTAAATCTAAGCAACCAAGGGGGAGTGTTATAATTCATATGGTTGGGACATTTACGACCTTGATAAATAGGATTATTGAAATACTTATCACCTTCATAAGTAGATTTTATGTACAAAAAGTATACAATCATTAACATACCAAACTTTACCCTATAAAAAAGTCTTATGTAATTGTGTTGTTATGTCTGTTGTATATTATCTGTATCATGATTTCGTATCTATTGATAATGTAATTATGATACTTATTGAGTTGAGTTACTATGAAAACCCAAATTTTACTGGTTTTTAAAGTCATTCGCATCTAATTGTGAAAGACAACTATTTATGTTCGTAGGAGCTTTATGTTGACAAATATATGTTTCTTCAACTGTCTGTCATAATAATGAAAACATCATGCCTATTTATAGCAATACTTTTATGACTTTATCTTATTGACACGCTAACATCATAAATAACGGTATACATAACAAGTTTAACGCTATAAATGCATAATGAGCTAATTAATATATCAAATACAGTTATTACCAGTGTTCTAAAATGTGTGTCATGATTGCATGAGGCATGACGCTCACGTTACAAAATGTATCATGGCGGATGTGTCAGGTGTGATATAAGATAAGACGCGATCAAGGTTTTAAAAGGCGCGTCAAGACGTGAGGCACGTCGTCGACGTTACGGAACGGTTCATGGTGGCTGGCAGGGGCGGAAGTAAAAATAGTAAACGGTGGCACGTGCTACTACTCGAAAAGAATTCGGTACGGTAAACTTTCAGAACTTTTTTGGTGTTATAGTGCTTCTACCGGATTAAAAACATACCCAATCGCCCAAACACTCTTAAAATAAAAAACTCAACTAGTCAAGTCCAAACCCAAAGACATTTCTAAAATTTGATTCAAATAAAAAACTCAAAGTGTGTCTTGTAGATTTTTCAACTTTTATGTTTATAAAATTAGTAATTCTTTTGTAGGTTTATGAAATTTATTTTTGAAATTTTGTTAGTGTATGTAATCAAACAGGGTGATCAGTAATATAGTTCACTGTGTTACAATCGTTTTTTGTTTTGAGGTGTTGCCTCGAGGACCCGCTAGGGGTCGTAGCCCCCTTGCCCCCAGTAGGGGTCGCAACCCCCTTAACTCCGCTTTTTTTTATCCACACAAGGGTGTTACGGCTGGGAGAAGTTTCTAGTTCCGCCCCTGGCGGCTGGGCAAGGTGTGGCGTGAGATAAGGCGTGATAATACGCTGCTATGTCGAGTATTTTGGAAGGCGTGTGTGAAAATTGAATTTAAAAAAAAAACATGACATATATAATTATAAATTTGGATGTTACATTTTTTGTAAACTTTATGTATGAATTGTTATATATAAATCAATAAATCTATAATGTTTTTTAATTTGATATATATATATATATATATATATATATATATATATATATATATATATATATATATATATATATATAAATTATACAAAATATTTGCCGCTTTGAAAAACGTCATGACCCGCCATAACTCGAGGCTTGATGGTGTCGTCACGCCACGCCTTACGCTTTTTAGAACCTTGAACGCGATACGGCGCAATTTTTTTAAGATGGCTATGAAAATTGATTTTTTTGTTGAAAAATAATGATATATATAATTAAAAATTTAGATGTAACACTTTTTTTGAATTTTATATATGAATTATCATAAAAATTAATACATCTACGATTTTTTACGAACTTAATATACATATATCTATAAATTATATAGAAATTGTACCACCTTAAATCACGCCTTGAAAACGTCACAATTCACCATGACTTGAGGCTTGATAGAGACGTCACATCGCACTATAAATTATATATGCATTTTAGGACCTTGGTTATTATAAATGAAAATAATGAGATTGTTAAGGACTTATTTTGTCTATAATTATAGAATTAAAGTAAATAAAATAGTAATGACAACAATGAAAAAACATTGATGTTAATACTTTAACTATAATAACAATACTTTACATAAGTTGAGATATAATATTTTATAATATCTATAGAGGTCGGTAATCGACATTCGGATCTAGGATTTGTACCAGATCTATACATATCGACGACGACTGCTAGGGTTTATATTATTTCTTAATAAAGTGGTACATGCTTTATTTGCAGGCGTTGTTAACACTAGATGAAGATCGAGAAGAAAAGATGGAATGGCTGACTTAGATGTTTTTAAAGTTTTTTGTGTTAACATAGGTCCATCGATTGGTTGGTTACCTTAAAACTACAAACTTATCACTAAGAGATTTAGATTTTCAAGTTGTTAATTATCATCAAATGATTACTTCGTTTTAATATAGGTCCATCGAGAGCCAGATATTTGTTATATCCATGTTTATCTTATTAGGTTGGTTTCTTGTTTGTTCATTAGAGATACATATGTTGTTTATGAAAATATAGCTTTTTCTATATTGTTCATTAGTGATATGGATTTAATTACGCTTCGATAAAAAGTGTTCATTAGTGATATGCACATCGTTTGGGCTGTTCACAGGTGAACATGCGACAAATTAAATTAAATATAATTATTCACCAACGAACAACCAGCTAATTAAATAAAATATGAAAAGTATATTTTTGTATTAATTTAATTAATTAGTTGATTTAATTAAATTTAAAGATAAAAAGAATCTTATTACCCTTTTAGTTAAAGAAAAACTAATTAAAACATATATGAGTGGCTAGTATCCGTAGTTCTTGCAAAACAAAATATTCGTAATTTATCGCCGTATCGCACTGATACCATATAATATAGTATACTATAACTAAAGGTAATATATAATGTGTTTTTTAATTTATGCCCTAGGGACATATAATAGTAAATATTAAATGTGTTTTATGTCAAATCATTTAATTTATTAGAATACTTCACTTTCAATTATGAGAAGTGTAAAATCAGTTTAACACAAAATCATTAATGAGTCATCAATATCATTTTACACTGATTAAGAAAATTTTAGTTCATAAAATGTTTGTTATTATAGAGCACATATTAGCAAAACTCATATATAATTAAGTACCTATAATTAATAAGGATATATTTAATGAATGATTTCTTAGCGCATTAGTAAATTGGTATATTTAAAGAAATGCTTTAGGAATAATACTTAAACGCGTTTACTACATCCGTGTCAAAAAAGTGATACACTTTTCATTTAAGTGTGGATTAAAATAAGTTATACACTTTCAAATCTTATCTTATTTGATAAAAAAATATGACTCATACTCTACTAACTATGCATCTACTTTAAAAAGTGAAATTAACTTTTTATCTTATTTTTACTTTTAAATATCGTTATTATCACTTAGAGTTTATTCAAAGAAAGTGAAACTTATTTTCCACTAACTATCCACTTTAATATATTTTAAATACACATTTTAATTTGTTCCTTTAAAAATTATGAAAAGTTAAATGTCTCACTTTTTTTTATACGAAAGTAGTATATTATATTGGATAATGCTTCTCTTATTAGGTTTTTTTTTTTGTATCTTTTTGGTTTAATTATTACCATTATCCTAACTTTTTATCAGTTATATTATTTTTTAAACATTAGTTAATCAATATATAATTAAGGGCCGTATAATAGATTGCCCAATATATTTAACGACTGGTTTCTTGACGCATTAGTAATTTAGTATAATAAAATAAATGCTTTAGTAATAACTAGAAGAAAACTGTGTAATGCGGCCGTGACCGGTAAGTTTGTAAACATATTTTAGGGCGATCAATTGATAGGTTGTGGTAATGGTAGTGATGATGTTGGTAGTAGTGATGATGGTGATGGTAATTTTCTAACTTTTTAAAGTTTAAGTAATTAATAAAACTTATTATTGAAGTAATTAACACATAGTCTATTAACCAGTTGGTTGAAGGCATTATGTTAATAATACAAAGGGTATAAGTTCTGTACTGCATATAATAGCATGTATATTATAGAAATGCAGTTATAAGTTACGTCTTAAACAACACTGTGACTTCGCCGCAACTCCTAAGACGCGATGATTGGTTGTGTCGTATAATAATAATATTGATATGTGGTTACTTATAAATAAAATTAGGACTTTTCAAATTTTATGTTTCAAGTATTTATACTTTAATATTTCCTCTGTTTCAAAATAAGTGATACAAATTAGAGTTCACAGTTTCTGAGGCAAAAGATGATAATAAAGGGTAATTAGATTAAATTTGATAATTAGTGGAAGATGAGTCCCACATATTGATTAAAGTAAATTTAATGATATTTAAAATTAAAAGTAAGGGTGCATGTGTTTTTTTACTTTATTAAAGGAGATAGTTAGCGAGTGGGGTCTACTACTTTTTATAAAATATGGTAAGTTTTCAAAGTGTATCACTTATTTTGAAACACTCCAAAATGAAAAGTGTGTCACTTATTTTGAAACGGAGGAAGTATTATTTAGTGCTTACAAACATTCCATCAAATTATTATAATTTCAAAAAATCTTCGTTATAAAACATTCCAACAATTTTATAAATAAATATTATTATTCATCAACTACTAGAAGACAATGAAATTGGAAATCTCAGTTTTTCCAATTTGCCAACAAAAACGCCTTGTCGAATGAAATTTAGTTTAAATCCTTTAATATTAGGACAGATTCCGATGTATAATCAACGGTAAATTTCAAACACTTTTTGTAGGCTTTTCAACTTTACCTGTACATGAAGCCTATAAAGTTACCGAGGTAAAAAGATAGTAGTTACCTTAAGAGAGAGGGTTAAGGTTAATACCTCTGAGTAACTTAATTTAAACACTTGCCTCCTGTTACTTGAAGGCCAACTAATGACTTTCTCCTTCTTCCTCTTCTTTTATTTTCCCTCTATTCTCTTCTGTTTATGTTCAACCCACAAGAGGCTTTTGGGCAACGGTTTTTATACCCACCTTAGTCAAAATTGTGTCTTTTCTTTGGTAGGGTCACAATTACATTCACAACTACCGCACAACTATTATATATTTATAGTAGTATATTTTACCATATATAAAACAACGGTTTAAAATACTTATGATGACATGACATGACGTGGAATGCTAATTGAAAGAATATTTTGAAATTTTAATTAAAGTCATCAAAATAAACATTTATATTAGGAACATAATTGTCAATTAGTTTCACCCCTATAATTATAGTAATTAATGTCTTCCTTCAATTTTTTTTCCCGCCATAGCTAAAAAAATTTCTTTGTAAACAAAAGTACAACCTTCATCTTCATACAATATTTGTTTTGTCAAACACATTGTGATTTAAACAGGTTATACAGTTAGTGTTTATGAAAATCAATGTACTTTTATTTTCATTAATGTTTTTAGGGGTGTTCATTAAACGGCTTGACCCGAAAAACCAACCGATCCAAATGAAATTTGGTGAAATGGGTTTGGCTTATTTAGTTTGGTTCGGATTTTTAGGTTTACCTGAAATAATATGCGGTTTTATGATTCGGATTTGGGTTCAAATCTTCATATTCGGTTTCCACCCGAATAATCGAACACTAAGAAAGGACTTATCTATTTATATATACGAAGTATTATACTTTTATAACATAAAACCTCTTATCAATTTTTTTAGCAAGAGAGATTTTCTATTTATTTATAATATCATCTTTAATCTTTGAGTGTGATTCTATCACAACTAATTTAAATCAAATTCATGATCATTCACCACCAATTTCTTCTTTTTTATCAATCATTCTCTTATTTGGTTTTATGAAGAACCAAACCAAATAACCTCATTACCTATTTGGTTGGTTTGGTTTTAATTAATTTGGTTTGGATATTGGTTGATAAAAAAAATTTAAAAACCGAATAACCCAAACCGATTAACCCTACTAAAGTATAAATCGCCCGAGCGTACACCTCCTAACTGTTTTTCAAACAATACAAACTACCTATTATCGAGTATGTAAGTTAATGTTGTAAGAGTATTACCTTTTGATTAATGTTTTTCTTATTTTGACTATAAGTGTCATATCCTTTCATACATGCAACCACTTTTTATGTATATAATTAAAAATATTATTGGGGTCACGCTGTTACTATTCCTGTTATTTTCAATTTAATTTAATTTTTAGAAATTTATATATATATATATATATATATATATATATATATATATATATATATATATATATATATATATATGTTAATTCAGAAGAGTTGACTTCGATAATCATCCATGTTTCTATGATTTAAATTGATTATAATTGACTATTTATATAGTCAATTGAATATAAACGTTTTTCATAATATAATACTATTTATAGTTAAATAAAAATGTGTTAAATTTGTCTTTTAAAATGGCGTTTTCTATAAATGAATTTTTTTTTAATAATAATGTGTTTTTCACATAACCGATTTTTTTTTTAAAATTTAAAATATGTCTTTTAAAATGATGACATTTACATATTAATTTAAATAACATCATGACAATTTAGAAGGCTTAGGATTACTGTTATTATCTAAATACGATATGTTTTCAGTTAAAAGATGTCTTTTAAAAATTATGTTTCCACACGATATGTTTTCCGACATTTTTTTTATTGTTATGTATATTATTACTCATTATTTTTTCATACGATAATTTTCTCAAAATTTTATTGTTTGTGCATGTGTGCTATTCAACATTTTTGATACATTTCTAAAAGTACATGTTTGATTTAGGTAACATAAGTGTTATAAAATTCTTGTAATATGGTAAACATAACATATATGTTAATATCATAAAATAATATATGTACAAAACCAGTTTTAACTGATAATGAAATTACAATGAAATTACAAGAAATTTCTGAAAAGAATCCCTAGATTTTAAAAAATTCAAAAAAGGAAACAAAACATAAAACATAAAATGTCGTAAATACCCTTGAAACAATTAAGTGAATTAAATAAGTCAAAATTAATTTACTAAATTTTGATTGGCTTAGACGGGTCCTGATGGGTTCTACCCAAAATTTAGGTTCTGCATATAATAAGTTTATAACATGTTATCTGTAGTTTGTTCGAACCAAGTGATCTATGACGTTAATGAATAAAAGGAATCGTTACCCCGGGGACGCTCAAGCAATAGTCCACCCGAAGGTATCCAAACGAGACGCTCTTAGGATGGCGACAACCACCACGACACAAACACACGTATATGTGTGTGTGTGTAACCTCAGACACAAACCCAAGAGCTCGGATCACCGAAATCAAGAGCTACAGATCTCGGTTTGTTTCCCTCAAACTCGACGAAGCTAAAGACCCGAGACCATTGACATCTTCGCGTGCTAGCTAGTACGTTTCTCGGTCTCAAACACCGGAGGAAGAAGACCTCAACTTCTTTTTGCTTTACTTCAACTGTGGGTTCGATGGGAGGAGGCAAGGGGGAGGATGCAACACCTTGATTTTCAAACCAATTTAAACTTTTAAATAAGTAAAGTTTAACCAATAAAAATCCATAACATCCAAAAATGTGGTTTTAAACAAAACATTTGGAATGGTTAACAAGTGCCAAAACCGGTGTTACATTAATAACAAAACTACGTCTAGGGAATTAAATAAGTACACCGAGCTTAATCATCCAAAGCTATAACTACGGGCCGCCTAATCCTTAGCTCCCGAACCTGAGTACATAGTAAAAAAGAAACGTAGTACGTGAGACAAATTGTCTCATGAGAAATATGAGTTTTAGACCGGGTTAGAAATACTTGCAATAAAATAATATTTAAATAATATCACATTGCACATAGTCAATCATACTCTAAGGCTTGCGATAAGCCCACACATACGTAACGGGCCTCCCCGAAACAAACTCCTCCGATATGGGTAATCTAGGTAAACTCCCCCGTTTCCGGGTTATCTATTGCTCCCCCGATTTCTGGGTTATCTCAAACTCCCCCGCTTTCCGGGTTATCTATTTTTCGACACACTACCCTTGCGCAGGGTGGTACCGCCCTAAGTAGGTGTCACTAACTCCCCCAATTTATGGGTTATCTAGGATCCAATTGTTTAGCTACCACATAACAATTCATCAACTTGAGCCAATGCTCCATACTATAAATCACATCATACTAGTGGTAACTAAATCAAGTCAATAAACAATTCAATTCATGTACTAACAAATCAATCATTTTCTTTATTAAATCATTTATCTAATCAAGACTAGTAAAAACTTGTTTAATCACTTTACTATGTACTCAGAAAAGATCACATGTACTCACCTTAGCAATGCTATCCCAAAATTGTGTCAGTCAACACAATGCGTACTCTTAATAAAAGAAGTACCTCCAACTCTTAAGTCTTCTTGACCTATTATCAATTTCATCATAAAAGTCTAGTTATTATCCAAAACTAGTCATCAATAAATCCATATCAACATGGCTAACCACCAAGTTCATCCAACTTGGTGGAATCTCAAACCCTAGTTCAAGATTTCCAATAACAATCCCAAATCCAACTTGTACACATTGATTACAAGTCTACAATGAGTGTTCTACACTCATGTTTAGTCATCTTCCCCAAAGATGACATGGTTGGTTGTCCAAACCACCATTGTTACCCAAGTAAAGCTTTAAATTAAGGTAGATAATCAAGAATCCTTACCTTTGATGTTCAAATCCTCCAAGATAATGAAAATTTAAACTCTAGACCTCCAAAAATGTTCACTTCCTTCAAAATAACGGCTGGTAGGGTTGTAGGGTGAATGAGCCTAAACCCTAGGCCAAAACCCGTTTTATACAACCAGATAGGAGTTCACGCCGCGAACCCCAACTCCGCGCCGCGAATTAACGCGGGTCTGACGTCATTGAGTCATCCAAGCCAATCCTCACGATCATCGTCGCGACCAGTTCGCGTCGCGAACTATACTTCGCGTCCGATCTCACGTCCGTGAACTACTCGCGAATAACACCTAAAATCTCTGATGGGTCTTCGCGAACGTGAACCATAGTTCGCGTCGCGAACTTGCCCTGGCAGCTAGGCTGCAACTTTTTGTTGTGTATTTCAACCCGGTTTCGACCTTAACCATATCAAACGGTGTCCAAATGAGACTGAACCAATTCCTACGTGTTTTAAATGATTTATCCACATTTATCATATTTTTACACAATTTATTTATTTACAAAATTCAGGTCGTTACAACTATCTACCCCTTAAGAGGATTCCGTCCTCAGAATCGCATCATAATCTACAAAGTTCGGGTAGCGTTTCTTCATCTCATCTTTGACTTCCCAAGTTAAATTCGGCCCAAGGGAATGCTTCCACTTGACCAGCACTAGCTCGATCTCCTTGTTCCTCAATCTCTTCGTTTGGGCCTCTAATACGGCCTCAGGCTCTTCAATCAACCGGTTGGGTGCATCGACCCATAGATCTTGAAGTGGGATCACATTCTCCACTTCACCCAAGAATTTCTTCAAATTACAAACATGGAATATGTCATGGACACCTTGCAACTCGGGTGGGAGTTCAAGCTTGAAAGCTTGAAGCCCAATTCTCTTCAAAATCTTAAACGGTCCAACATACCGTGGTTGAAAATCTGTGCAGTTTCTGTAGTCTGCTTTGAGAAAGGGATCTTGTTTGAAGGAGAGTATAGGGCATTATTTGTTATGACTGAAGCATATAGACACAACAAACCAGAGTGCCTTCATACTTACAGGTTCTTCCAGAAGTATCCTGTTCCTTCTAATCTTGTCTTTCAGGATCAAAAGAGTGTCATATATCCAACCTCCGGATATACGTATACTAACTCAGAAGACAGGGAGTGCTTCATCTCAGAAGCATATCTGCCCAAGGCCCATATCAGTCATCTGGTTGGACTGAAATGGATGATATCCAAGAAGGAGGATGCTTGGTTCAGAAAGAAGATAGTTGTTGTGCTCAACAATAGAAATGATGAACTGAGGAAGAAAGAGGAGTTCATCCACATCAAGCAAGAAGTCTTCTATGAGCATGAATCCATCAACAGAAGATGAAGAAGACGATTCAGAAAACTTCTTATTTTTGCTTTTTATTTTGTTGTTACATAATTCTCTTTGTAACATTGTCTTGTTATCATTAGATAGGGGAGATTGTTAAGGAAGAAAGCCTTACCCTTTAGGATCTTAAGATAACAAGAAAACCTAGACTAGCTTAGATAAATATGTAACAGAAATTAGCTAAGTCTCGGTGCAATACTGAGTGGGCAGTATTGGCCACTTAGTATTGTAACTCAGTATTAAAGCTCAATATTGAGTAGAAGGACTGAGTAAACATTTCCATGTTTACGTGACTAGATCAAATCCCTTTATCTAGCTCACTTTACTTTTATCAGTCCTTCTTGTACTCCTTGCCCATTTTGTAAGATCTCTATAACACTATAAATAGAGATCACATGGCATAGGAGTACTCACCAATTTACTTTACACGTTCATACTTTTGTAATTGATCAGTGGTCTTGTTTTTCCGCAACCAACCACATTTAGTGGAATATTACATTTGACTATAATCTTGTGTTCAATACATTATTTGTCTTAAGTAATCTTATTCTATCTAATTAACATACAAACCAGGGTTGTTGTGACCTAACACGGTGGCTTTCATATTCGTTTGAATTATTTTGATTTTCTCGTATGTTATTTTCACAATCTCGGGACCCGTGAGTTTCGTCTCACCCGCCTCTAACCAACAAGAAGGCGTCCTACACTTTATCCCATACAATGCCTCAAACGGTGGCATTTTAATAGTTGCGTGATAACTATTATTATACGAAAATTCAACCAACGGTAAATGTTCATCCCATTTACCACCAAAATCCATCACACACGATCTCAACATATCTTCGGCCGTTTAGATCGTCCTTTCACTTTGACCATATGTTTGTAGATGGTAAGCCGTGCTCAATCTTAACTTTGTTCCCAATTCTTCTTGAAGTGATCTCCAAAATCTTGAGGTAAACCTCGCATCCCGATCGGACACAATCGACATCAACACCCCATGAGAACGAACAACTTTACCAGTATGGTCGAACCAAGCATACTAGGAGGTTGACCCAAGTGGTCGATCAGTTCAGTGAATCCCTTCAGTGGTATCAGAGCCAGGTTTAGAAATTTAAACTAGATTAACAAAGTTTGTTTGTTTAATTTCAAGTTTTTCTATTTACTCTTTTGTTCCTTCTTCTTATTCTTCCTCATAGATTTCGAATGAGGGTAAGAACCCTAGACCAAGAATGTTAAACTAGTTTAGTTTAATTGGTCATAAGGATTCTAACCCTAGTTTTTTTCGAAAATCTAGAAAGAACCCTAGGACCAAGAACATTAAACTAGTTTAGTTTAATTGGTCAAAAGGCTTCTTTCCCCAACCCTAGCATGTTCGAAAATTACAAGAACCCTAGGACCAAGAATGTCAAAGTTTTTGGTCAAAAGGATTCTTTCCTTATTACTTGATCTTCAAAATCTAGAACCAAGTATGTTAAACCAAGTTTTTGGTTTAATTGGTCAAAAGGATCCTTTCCTTTTCTTCCCTAAATTTCGAAAATTAGGAGGATACTTGGACACAAGTGTTATAACACTAGCTTATTTTAATTGGTGAAAAAGTTTCTTAGGCATAAGGGAATTTTTTCGAAACCCTAGATGTAACCTAGGACCAAGAATATTAAACTAGTGTAGTTTAATTAGTTAAAAAATTAATTAAGATAATAATCTAAAACCTAGATAATTAAGCAAGTTCATGTTTAATAGGGTCAATTATTATTTTAGTAGATTTATTGAAACTAGTTCTTTAAACCTAGAAACTTAGACAAAGTTTTATTGTCTATAAAGTTTGAATAAAGAAGTTTAAATAAATTATTAAGGTTATAATCTATCCTACAATTTAAACAAAGTTTATTGTTTAGATAGGATTGATTAGGATTAATCTTTTAATAAATAATGTTTTTGATCAAGAAAGTCAAAACCCTAGTTTTGATTGATCAAGAACAAGATTATGGGTTGACTAATTAATAAAAGGGAATTAATAAGGATTAAAAGAAGTGTTAATTTTTAAGTTCTAAAATTAACAAGATGTATTTATAAATATATATATATAAAATTTCAGAATTTTTAAAATATTTAAAAGAAAAATGAATTTTAAAAGATAAAGTAGTTTATACGTATTTTAATTAGATCAAGTTGAAATACATATGTATAAATTAGATGTAACATTCTTATTAGAATGTTATAAGTTTATTTTAAAGTAATGAAATATATATATATATATTAAATACAAGATTAAATGGAACATTAAAAGGTAATGTTATTTTGATCTTAAAGGATAATAGTATAACTAGTTATTGTATAAGTTATTATCAGTAGGTGCATATGTCATGAAAATGAAAGTGCACGTTGATCACCTTACTAGACTTGGTCACCACATGCCATTGTAGTTAGCAATTGACGTTATACTTAACTCATTGTCCGATGACTACAAATTCTTTGTGGCCAACTACAGCAAACATGATATGGATAATTCCATTCCCGAGCTACAATCCATGCTCGAGGCTGTTGAGTTGAATATTGGGACCAATTCTAAAAGGGGTCGCACAACTGATGATAGCGATAGAGAAAGGCATGGTGGTAAAGGAAAGGGTAAAAATAATCCTAACCAAGGAGTGCCAAATGGTAAAGGTGTCAAACAAAAGGTCAATAAGGTGAAGCCTAACACAGCGAGGACCGAGAATCAGTGTTTCAAGTGTGGCGAGGCTGGGCACTGGAAATGAAATTGTCCAAAGGGTGCAAGTGGTGGAGGAATTGCAAGTTCTTCAGGTAACACAACCACACTTCTTAATCACTTTTAGATACTTGTAAAGTACATTATGAGTTGTTGGAATATGCTTCACGCGTATAACATATAGTTATATGGCTAGTTGTTTGTGAGCCTAAAGGGTCACACACTTAAACACTAAACACCATTATATAATTAGTGTAATTAGTGTAATTACATTAATTATTAATATATATATATAAGCTATAAGCTTGTCTATCATAAGTTTAATATTAAAAGTTAATATTGAAACTTTCTTGTGGGCAAACTAGAAGAAACAAAAGATAGGGACTTGTGGGCAAATAAGACTAATGATTTATGGAAATCATTAAAGGATTGTAATGGCACCATTAAGAGATATAATGGTCCATAAACTCCCTTTTTTGACCACCTCTTGGCCGTCCCTCTCTCTCACACTTTGTAGGTGTTTTGTTTTCTTTCTTTTGCTCTCAAGACTCTAGGACTAGCATCCATTACATTGGTGTTCTTGCAAGTGTTGTGTGGACTTGCTTTAGAGGTATTCCCCATTGGAATCCTTGGTTTCGGTTGCTCACAATATCCATCCGTATTCATCATTGATCAAAGGCAACTAGGGTATGATTCTTATACCATTCTCTTGATTTTATTTTAGTTTAATTGTATGATTAATATCAAGATCCTTTCATGGTGATAAATATTTTCCGCTGCGTTTTGTTAATTGTTTTAACCGAAAATCACCATTAGTGGTATCACGAGTCATTATATTAATCATATAATTAGCTAGATTTTGTGAAAAGTGGCAAAAATCAACCGGTTTTGTGTTGTTAAAATTCCGATCGGACAAAAACAAAACCCTACGGGTTTTTTATTTTAATTTTCGGTTTTTTATAAAAATGTGGGTTAAAATATGGTATTTTTGGAACCCCATTGTCACTTGTTACAAAATCATATCAAAAAAATTAATCTTGTTATTGTATTTTTTTGATTATTTGGCTTGGAATTTAATTTTTAATTCCATTTTGTTGATATGGCAAAACATGTATTTTTGCCATATCCCAAGCCAAAGCCTTGTCAATTGTTGCTTGTTTGTGCAAACCAATGAAAGCCTAGACCATTTGTGAATGAATGTGTTTGATGTTTGGTTGTTTGGGAAAAGCCTTGTTTTTTTTTGGCTTAATTGTTGTAATTTGTTTCATTTATTTTTATTTTATTTTTGGTGCCATTTTTGGGGCAATTTGTAATGTAAAAGTAATAGAATAGATTGTATTTATTTTATCTTTTTATTGTAAATTGTTGACAAAAAATATTGAAGACTAATGAAGAAAACAACAAATTTCCGTCACAAAAGCGAGGGCTGTACGAAAACAGGTTTTCCAGAGGCATACAGACTCCTTTTTGGGCGATTCAAAAGCCTAAAATGCTTGCAAAGTCGTGGGCTACAACTTTCCAGAAGGCCGGGAAGACCAACGAAGACTCCTTCAGTGACTTTTCGGGCTTCAAAGTCTGCTGGAATTTTCTGGCAGATTACATTTTTTCACAATTTTGGGTTCTACTTGCTCAAGAATGTCTTGGAGCAAGTGGGAGCCCATTGGGTTTATGTAGGCCCGTTTGGGTTCATGTTGGCCCGTCCCCTAGTTTGACCCTTCGGTCCGTCGTGATGACTCACGTGACCGAACCTAGGATTTCATTGGTCGAGGTTTGCACAAAATTTTGTTGCATGTTTTATTCTTATGTTTGTGGTTGTTTTTCTTTTCTATTAGATACAAATAGTAAAACAAATTAAAAATGGTTTTTAGACACAAACATTAAAACATTCAAAACCTTAATCATCGATGATTACTAGTTAATCATTGATGATTAAACCTTTAATCTAACAATAGTTTTGAGATTAAACTAAGTTTAAATATGATTTGAAACTTATCACTTAATAATCGCTAAAAGTTTTTACCGTTTATTACAAGACTTATGAAGTGGTATGAATGAAGTACATGATTCATTCATATCTTAAATAAAATTTTATTAAATTAAAATTTAACATACCTAAAATTTAAGTCACGCCGTCCAATCGGTTGTAAATCACTTGCTTCTATTTTTGAATTCACGTGAGACGTGGTTTGAATTTAGATCCGAGGTCATTATTCTCTACGGTGAGACCTAGATCTATTTTGACATGATTTCACATTGGATGACTTAATCAAGTTAACGGTGAGACCTTGACTCGAGGCGAAGATGCGACAAACATGCCACTTGACCCTAGATGCTTGTTCACTAGGTGCCATGAAGTCCCATACCTCTAAGAGTTGCACTTGTAATGCAATTGTTGAACGTCACCTACCTATTGGATCTATCATCTCTAGCAGATCAACTGATGCGATGATAGAAGCTCAATGGGATCTTAGCTTTTAATTAAAATTAATTGGGTAGTTAATTTATTAAAAGAAATTATTATTGAAAATACTATTTTTTGAACTTTGGTTGTTATACAGATAACAACAACATCAAAACCTAAGTATCTCCACTCAAAAATCAGTTCTTGAAAACTGAAACTGACTAATATCAATTTTATCTTCTGATATCGAATTCTAAGGATTGTCCTTAGAGATGAGAAAGTTGATACACCTATAAGAGGCCTTACCTGAGGCACCTCCTGTCAGTGATTCTGCTGCTGTTCGTCAAACCTTTACCGAAACGTTTAACGAACACCAAGAAGTTGCTACTCATATGCTTGTGAGCATGAACCCCGAGATTCGAAAGTACTTCGAGGAACTCACAGCATATGACATGATAAGCGAGTTGAAAATGATATTTTAACAAAAGGCAGAACTTGAACTGTTCAAAACAGTTAAAGCATTCCATGCTTGCAATCAGGAGGACGGCCAATCAGTTAGCACTTACATCTTGAATATGCAATGCTATCTTGATCCAATAGAACGTCTTAGTTAACCCTTACCACAAGTTCTTGGAATGAGCTTGATTCTTACCTCACTATCCAAGGACTATGACCAGTTTGAAAAGTGTTTTAAAAGTACATAGCATGGGGAAGACAATCGTTGAACATGCTATGGTAAAACTGGTTGAGCAAGGGTTACCCAATACTTTTCTTGCAATCAGGGAAGGTAAACCGCAAGCACAAGGCAAGAGTCTAGGTAAGGGTAAGCTAGTTTACTTTTCCAAACCTACGATTCCCCCACCTGTTAAAAAGGAGCACCCTGCAAAGGATATTTCTTGCCATCATTGCGATGAAACTGGCCATTGAAGGAGGAATTGTCCTGCCTACGTGGCAGAGTTGATGAAGGACAAATGTGTTCTAGTTAGCACATTAGGTATCTTCATTATAGAACTCTATACTTTTCGTGATAAATCTTGAGTGTATGACACTAGTTGTGGAACTCACATTTACACAAATGTGCAAGATTGAATGTGAAGTAGAAAGCTAAATGAATGGAAGCTGTGATCTTATCCTTCCTAATGCGTTAATTATTGTTTTGAACAATTATCAATTATGCATTGTTTAGCTTTATCGTTTGTTGAATAATGGATTATGATATTTTGTTTTATGAAAAATAACATTTTTTTATAACTATTCATTGTAATAGTCTGTTTGAAATTAATATGCATGATCCTAATTCAAACGATAGTTCTATATACAAATGTAGCACTCAAGAATCCAAATTGGTTTGGATTCTACTTACCTAGATCATCGTCATCTTTTCCACATAAACAAGAAACGCATTTTGATACTAAAACTCGACGGGCTTCTTTACAAATGATTATGAATCATTTAAAATGCCTCTCTTGTATATTATGGAAAGATAACAAGAAAGCTTTTCTCCCAAGTTGGCGAAGGAGCTACAAATCTACTTGGACTCATACATACTGATGTATGTGGCCCTTTTAGAACTAAGACTAGGGAAGGTGCCACCTACTTTCACTGATGATATCATTCGATGTGGTTATGTTTACTTGATTAAACATCAACATGGAAGCTTTAATGATATCAGTCGCTATGGTTATGTTTACTTGATTAGACATAAACATGAAATCTTTGAAACGTTCAAAGCTTTCTAAAGTAAAAGTAGAAAATCAACTTAGCAAGACAACAAAGGCTTTCAGTCCTGGTTAAGGATGAAAGTACATGAGTCAAGAGTTTCCGGATCATCCCTCACATCGTGAGATTGTCTCACAATTCACTCTTTCATACACTCCACAAGATAATGGTGCGTCTGGAAGGAGATATCGGACCCTGTATGACATGGTGCGATCTATGATGAGTCCTACTACTCTTACACTATCCTTTTGAGGGGCATGCACTGAAGTCTGCTGCTCGAATACTTGATATGGTTCCGACCAAAAGGTTAAAAAGACACCATATGAGATATGGTGTGGGAAAGTCCCTAATTTGTCTTACTTGAGGATCTGGGGTTGTGAGGATCTCGTGGAACGAGACATGCCGAACAAACTTGAGCCCATATCTATCAAGTATATCTTCGATTACTATTTTACTTCCCAACTGAGAACAAATGGTTGTTACTCGGTATGCTGAGTTTCTTGAGAACAGTCTCATTTCACAAAGCAAGTGGGAGCACTATAGACTTTGACAAGATTCAAAGTGAAGATACACAACCTTCTGGTAACACTAGCAAATATCATTCTGAGGCTGGACATATAGATGTTGGACCACAGGATGATGTTGTTCCCATTCATAGATCCGCAAGGACACTTCATGCACCTGAACGATATAGATTTATGTCGATGCTGAGGAGCAAGTTTCGAGGATCATTATGAACCCCCTAACTATCAAGTTGCATTATCGAATTTTGAATTCGAAAAATGACTTGAAGCTATGAATGCGAAAATAAAATCCATGAGAGACAATCAAGTTTTGAACTTAGTTGATCTTTCTCAAAACAGTAAGACTGTTGACATGGATGAAAATATACACACCTATAAATCTCTCATAGTAGCAAAAGGTTACACTCAATCCTACTGGATTGACAATGATGAAACCTTCTCACCTGTTACTAAAGACATTAGGATTCTTATAGCCAAAGTAGTGTACTATGACTATGAAATTTGGTTGATGATGAAATCAAAACGTTTGTTTCACCTAAAACCCAAACTGAGTATGTGTATATATGAAAGCTAGTGGGAGCGTTGTCGTTTCTCAAGTCATACATGTTGATGACATGTCACTCATGTGAAACAATATACCATGCTACAAGATGAAAATCTTGGCTTGGAAAATGTTTCGACATGATGGATTGTAGGGACACGACATACATACTTGAAGTAAAGATCTATAATGATAGATCAAAGCGGTTAATTGGTTTAAGTCAAAGTGCTTACATTAACAAAATTCTAAATGGTTTAGAGTGGTACTCCCAAACGAGGAAGTCCTCGTATGCCACACAATGTAAACTTGAGTGAGACTCAAGGACCTTCCACACCTGATGTGGTGAAGCGGATGAATGTAATCCCCTATGAATCGGCTATTACATTCATCATGTACGCTGTAAGAAGTACTAGGCCAAATGTAACGTCCTTAGGGGACCTTACTAGAAAATACCAACAGAATTCATGAGAGAGTCACTGGATTGCTGTTAAGAACACATTGAAGTATTTTAAAGTACTGGATATATGTTTCTTGGTCATGGTGGAGATACTGAACTGAAACTAAGTATACTTGCTATACTTATGTTGGTTTTGAAATAGGGCGTGATGACGCTAGATCCTATTTACGAAGGTTCACTACATTCGAATGATTTATCGAGATATGTGAAATTCGTACACTTAAAGTTCAAACAGATAACTAACTAGCTGACGCTTTATCGAACTCAATGTCTTGTACCAATCATCTTGAATATGAATGGAACATTGGACTTCGACAAGCTAGTAGTTTCATGTAAATCTGTTTTAGTATTTGGATAATGGAACTGTGAGCAGTTTATATTGGAATAAATTGATATATTTGATATGATCGTTTTTATATGAATATCTACTGTGTTCTATATTTGCATGTTTATATCCTTGAATATTTACTGTGTTTTATATTCTAAATTGTCCATTGTCATATTAATAATATGGGAATATTATTAAGACAAATCTGAGGGCATTGATGACATTATCTTAGTATGACTAAGGATGATGAAATCAAACTCACATGTTGTTCATATTGATGCACAATTGGACTGACCCAACCTATGAGAAATCACTTCCTGGATTTATGTCACAAGTGAATCTCACAAAGGCTTTGTCACTTATCCTCTGACTTGAGATGCAAGTTGGTTTGTGTATGTAGAGGGGCAAACTTTGATATGGTTAAACGCTGACCTGAATAAGGCTGCTATAACAACCATTATCGGGTTTGTCATTAAGCATATGACAAACACGTGCAGTCAACAAAGAATTTGTTCCTCCACGCATGTGGATTAGATACTACTGGGCCCCTCGATGATTTTGAATAGATGTATGTGTGGCCACACCCAAAAGGTAATCAAGATGAATCTTGATTGGTTTTGGTAATCTACTTCATTATATAGATCGAGAAACAGAATCGTTGAAATTTTAGATTGACATTAATCCTTGCCTAAAATTCAACATAGTATCAGTAACAAAAGGATAACTGCTCGAAAAACTTTGAACAAAGATTTTATGAAACTCCTCATATACTCCTAGGGGCATTGGCGGGTTGCTAGACTCTAACCTTTGCTTGTATAACTACTTGATGTTATCACGTGCGCAAGTGGGAGCTGTTGGAATATGCTTCACGCGTATAACATATAGTTATATGGCTAGTTGTTTGTGAGCCTAAAGGGTCACACACTTAAACACTAAACACCATTATATAATTAGTGTAATTAGTGTAATTACATTAATTATTAATATATATATATAAGCTATAAGCTTGTCTATCATAAGTTTAATATTAAAAGTTAATATTGAAACTTTCTTGTGGGCAAACTAGAAGAAACAAAAGATAGGGACTTGTGGGCAAATAAGACTAATGATTTATGGAAATCATTAAAGGATTGTAATGGCACCATTAAGAGATATAATGGTCCATAAACTCCCTTTTTTGACCACCTCTTGGCCGTCCCTCTCTCTCACACTTTGTAGGTGTTTTGTTTTCTTTCTTTTGCTCTCAAGACTCTAGGACTAGCATCCATTACATTGGTGTTCTTGCAAGTGTTGTGTGGACTTGCTTTAGAGGTATTCCCCATTGGAATCCTTGGTTTCGGTTGCTCACAATATCCATCCGTATTCATCATTGATCAAAGGCAACTAGGGTATGATTCTTATACCATTCTCTTTGATTTTATTTTAGTTTAATTGTATGATTAATATCAAGATCCTTTCATGGTGATAAATATTTTCCGCTGCGTTTTGTTAATTGTTTTAACCGAAAATCACCATTATGAGTAATCTAACTTTTGCAATCGTTTATTGCAGGAGGAGATGGAAAGTGATGATGAGCGGCATGAGATGGTGATGATCCCACGAGCACCAAGATTTTTTAATTCAATATTTTATGGATTCAGTAAAAACAATTTTTATTTTATTGTTGAATAATCATTTTATGTTAAAACAAGGTTTTTGGTTTTAATCAATTCGAATCCATGATTGAATTATTTTGTGTTATGTGTGCATGTGTGACAATTACACTAGTCAAGGTTTATGACTAGATTGTGAGTCAAGTTTTTGATTTACTTAATATTTCATGTTTTATACTTGTTTGATTGTTGTATGAATGAATAATATCTTAGAAGCTCAAATTACTTAGATACTAGTAATTAGAAATTTTTTCTAATGAAAGTGGTTAAGAGTTTTATGGAAAGCATAAAGTTCAAAGTACATTGAACTTATTTAAAACATCTTAAGTAATGGTTTCTTATGATAGTAAGTTTTAAAGTATTAGTATTAATATAGTATGATTATATTGCATATGATCAAGATATACTTTAAAGAGTATTATTACAAGTCTTTATACTTGTGATAAAGGAATTTCGTGAAGTCATAATTCCCTAATAGGAATAATTGGATATTCTTATAATCCAAGAAGAATGACTTAGACATTAAATGAACTCTTAAAAGATAAAAACTATATTAAAGTGTTTAAGAATTAAAAGGTATTATTGCAAGTCTTTTCCACTTGTAATAAGTACAATATTTAATCAAGTCATAATTCCCTAATAGGAATAATGGATATTTGATAAATCCAAGAAATGACTTTGGGATTAAATGAGGTTCTTAAAGGATACTAATACATTTAAGAATTGGAAGTATCATCTCAAGTGTTTTATACTTGTTAGATACAATAATCAATAAAAGTCATAATTCCCTAAATAGGAATATAGGATATTCGTAAATCCAAAGGATGATCTTAATTATTGATAGAATTCTTGAAAGGTTAAACTACAAGTTATTGACTAGGTCAAAGTTGTAGTTTAAATTGATGCTTAAATTCCATAAAAGATAGCGGGAGCTATGACTAACATAATTCATTAAAGACATTAATGAATTTAGTAAGTTAGTGAGACATTAACAACAAGTAATTCCCAAGTCGTTAGCCAAAGAGTTAAGAGAAATAAATGATCATTGATTAGATTATTTCAAGCCTAATAGTGTGGTCACAAGTCTTGTAATTAATCATTGCAAATCTAATAGGATGTTCACATTCCAGTGAACAAGTTAAATCATTTAAGGGAATTTCTTTAACTAGTAAAAGTATCTACAAATCAAGTAGCTAAAAGAGATTTAGTTACAAGGTAAGTTTTATAAATTCAAGAAACTAAAGGAGTAATTTTCCAATCCTCTTATGTTTACCGAATCATATAAAAGGGCAAGACTAGAATATTTTCTAAATGTTGCATGAACAATATCTAGCAAGGACAAAAGAAATAGTATTATTAAAATACTCGTCTTATGTCTTTAGTTTAATTGCAATGACTAAATTGTAATTAGTGATAAAAGTTACAATTAAGAGTCATTGAGCAATCAACAAAAACACAAAGAATAAGTAATGATCTAGTAATAATTCGCTATCTATGTCCAGTGAGGAATAATACATGAGTTAGTATCATTGTTATTCAGACTTTATATGTTTTACAATATCCATGAATAAAAGTCTCTTTATTCAAAAAGATATAAATCCGTGACTACTCGTCTTGGTGGGAACTATGATGGGAAGATAACGTCATCACGATATTTGGTGGTAGATTCGAAGTTTTTCGAAGATAGCTACACGAGTTTTGTGTAAACCAAATATCGGTGATATTCTGTTGGAGCTCAACGAATATTGGATTGACCACCGTGATAATACTTCGTGGTTGAAAAGTTCAAAAGTATTATTCACTAGGATTGTCCTTAAGCATGAGGTATTTGGTTTAGGATACAATGACTAATGTACTTTGGTTCGTCTTAGACAAGCCTGAAATATGGTTGTCATACGAGGCCTTACTGGGTACAGAGGAATTTGTAATTTGAATCGAAATATACAAGATGGTAATTGCACCTCCTTTTTAGGAGAGATATTTATGGGTCCTTTGACATGATGAGATAACTGGTAAGTGCATGGCCATGCCCAAACAAGCTGATATGTTCTTTGTCGTTTATCACAATAGTTTGAATCAAGAAGTCATGAAATGATTTCAAATACAGGAGTTGATATTTTCTACCATGCTCGTATTCGTTAACACAAATATCGTGCTGCAAGGGATGAACCTAACAACGTTGCCCAAGAAGTAGAGACGGGGTGTTCTTTACTAGGAGACGCTATTAAGGAGTTTTTTCAAAAACTATACCTGGGTTACATAAGCTGTTTTTATGGGGTTGGTTACCTACATGCTCATCTAGAAGGCCACTGTAGCTCGTGTCATTAAGATAAAGGTTACGAACTTGCACGCGTGTGAGTCTGTTGGAATTATGTGCACATTTAGTCAACCTATGATGATACATCCATGCCTACGAAACACTTAAGGGTCACACCGGTGAGTGCATGTAATACGAGCAAGATATGCAATGATACTACGAAGAGGAATGATTCATAATAGTCATTATGAATCAGTTAAGTATTAAGTTTAGTTTAACTTATTACTAGATTAGTTTAACTAGCCAATTAATACAAGTATTTGTACATTTACTAGTTGAGTAAATATACAATGTGTTAATTAAAGATTATCCATGATATGATTTAAAGCTATTAAATCATATAGTGATTGGATAATATTGTCTAATTAATTGTTAAAGGTATAAAACACAAAGTATATATATTTCGTGTATATGGTACCGAAATATATAAGTGTACAATACTAAGACATTTGATAATTAAGTGTGACAATAATAACTAGTAAAACTATAAGGGTTTAAAGTGTAATAGATAAGTTTATTTAAGAGATTGATCTTAATTAAACTAAAAGGGTCCTAAGTGAAAGTCCTTCTATTATATATAGAAGGCTTAAGGCTCCCTTATTTGGTTACACCCCATCATACGAAAAACCCTAGCCTCCTCCCTCCTCCATTCGGCCGAACATCAACAAGGGAAGAACACAAGTTTGTGTTCTTCGTGTTCTTCGTTCGTTCTTCGTGTTCTTCGAGTTTCAAAGAACAAGTTCATTGCTTAGATCAACTAGAAGGTCGCTTGATTTGTTCATCATCAGTGGACTATCTTAAGCAAGCAACAAGGTATGTTTTGGGAAACCCTTTTCTCCCTTCTCCCCTCTTGGACGAATTCGACCAAAGAACCCTAGGGTTCTTTGGTTGATGGTCGAACGAACCACACAAGCATTTTGTGTGTTCGAGTTCTTCGTACAAGGTTTCTTTCTTGTTAATCTAATTTAGATTTCCAACATCCCAATCCTTTAGGGTTTAAGGATTAGGTTTAATCCCACTTCCGCTTTTAGGGATTAAATCAGCTAGTTGGTTTTAACCGGTCAAGAACACCTTCATGTTCTTACCAGTATGGTCCAACCAAGCCTACTAGGAGGTTGACCCAAGTGGTCGATCAGTTCAATGAAACCCTTCAGTTGACATCACATTCTTATTTTTCATTTAATGTGAAATCAATTTTTTCAACCAAATTCAACTCTTTGAGTTTCGTTGTTGCCACAATTTTGGCACAACTCAAACTTAATTGTTCAATTTTTTTTGTAACTCGAATTCTTCTGTTAATAACGTAGGATATAAGTTTTTGACAAATTCGTCGATCTCTTTACTAATCTTATTAGTACTGATTGCATTTTGTTTATGTCAAACTCTTTTCTCTTGCGTTGTTGACCTCATTTTCTCATCCAGAGTTGATATAATATATGCTCAACATCTGTTTACTCCTCGCAAAATTTTTAATCATAATTTGTGCTCACAATGATGTGTTCACAATGTAGGATATGAATTTTGGTCAAATTCGTCGATCTCTTTACTAATTTCGATTAGTACTGATTGCATCTGTTTATGACCAACTTTTTTCTCTTGCGTTGCTGACATAATTTTTCCAATCTAATTCTGATTTTGCACAACTTTTTCATTTTTCAAATACTTGTTTGCAACACTCAACACAAGCTGTTGTTAAATTCGTCGATCTCTTTACTAATTTCGATTAGTATTGATTGCGTCTGTTTATAACAACTTCTTGGATTGATTGTTCTTACCATTTTTAAACGATTTTTCATACTTTAACGATCAATGGAGAAATTATTTTTATTTTTCTCCAAACTGTTCAGATTCAATTCTGAATTATTCATGCGATTATACACACAAAAATCGTTTTAATGCACTAACCTCTGTTAGGTCATTGATCTATGTATATCCGTCGATCTTTTCTCTAAACACGTTCAGAGAAGATTGCGTCTTTGTAAGTGGTATACATCACTGATCTTTGATTTAATCCAACAAATTGATCTCTTTTAAATCTCAAATCTTTGATTAACAATGTCTTCAATCATCCTGTTTCGTCAAATTCGTCGATCTCTTTACTGAAGTTCTTCAGTAAAGATTGCATCTATTTATGACTTTAAGTGATTCTTGACACTGTTAATCTCCATTTTTCAAATATTATTCTCCAAGATTCTTGGCTAAAATCAGTTTTTATCTGGTTACTTCATGAGTACTACATGTTACTAGTTCTCGATTCCGAAATGCGTCACACATATATGCAGTCTTTTCTCACGTATTACAAAGACACACAATTTTCTCTCTCAGCTTACACAAGGCAAACATTTCTCATTAACATGGGGATCCTGATCATAATCCTCATGAGGGGGAGAAAAAGAGAAAGAAATAGTTCAAACATCGGGTTTATAACTGCACAACATCAAGAAGAACCACAAACATCTTATCAAATAAGAAAACTCATGTTTTATGTACTCAAATTAACTCCAAAATCAGAAATAGTTTATGTCAAGTGATTCAGAGGAAGAGAAAGTGATATTCAATGTATTAAATGGAAAAACAAGTGAAGAAGAAGAAACCGATTCATCTACAGAAATTTATCTCCAAATCTCAACCATTACACTCCAAATCTTAATCTTACAAATAATTCTTTACCATCACAATTCAAATCTTACACTTACAAATCATTCTTTCCAAAACACAAAATATCAACTACATCCTTGCAAAACTTAACTTTACAAATCATTCTATCCAAAACACAAATTTTCATCCATATCTACCCAAAATCTTAATATGACAAATCATTCTTACTAAAATCCAAAACATCCATTTCAATCCGAAACTTAATCGTATAAATCATTCTTTCCAAAATACGATACAACCACATCTATCCAAATCTTTAACTTTACAAATCATTCTTTTCAAAATCCATAGCATCATTAACCTATCCTCACAAAAACCTCTACCATAAAATCCAAAACAAAATCTCCAATAACTGAAAATCCCAGAAAAATCCTTACCTAACTGATATTCCATTTCCAGAACTTTAAATCCTTAGTGAATCAGTTCTAGGTTTTTCTTACACCAAGAGATTCAACGAAAAATATTTCCTTTGAGTGTCTGAAACTTCAAAATTCTGCAATGGTATGTTCTTGAATGTTAGAAAAACATTTCATGCCGAAGGCAGAATTCTCAATTGCTTCTCAAGGCAATCAGATGTAAACATTGAAGAGCGAAACATAGATATGTTAGTTACAGTTCTTGTCGAAGAATTATAATTGAAGAAAAGTAATTCAATATTTTGAAGCACATCTGAGAGTAAATGAATATCATAATGGGCCAACAGAAGAATTTGAAGAAGGGGGACTGGAATGAGATGCTAAAGCTCAAAAACGGGGAGATTGTTAGGACTAGTTTTAAGCTTTAATGATGTAATTAGTCTAATTAACTAGTGAATGGGGATTAGTGTGTAGAGAGTATAAATAGGGAGGATTAGACAAATGATGTAAGCTTTCCTCACATTATAAATGAATTAACCTTTTGAAAGCTACTTCCCTCCTCCATCTTCTCTCTCAAAACATACACACTTACACACACTTAGATCTTCAAATCTTCATGGATCATTGAATTTTTGCATGATATGACTCTATCAATCTTGTTAAGCTCTTGGTAATCAATACACATCCTCATTGAACCATCTTTTTTCTTCACAAGTAGAACCGGTGCACCCCACGATGACGAACTAGGATGGATAAAACCTTTATTAAGTAATTCTTGCAATTGAGACATTAACTCCCGCATTTCGGTTGGAGCTAAACGATACGGGGCTCGGGCAATTGGCATCGCCCCCGGAACTAAATCAATATGAAACTCGACTTGTCTCTCCGGTGGTAAACCGGGTAAGTCATCGGGAAAAACTTCAGGAAAATCCCGAATAATCTTCACATTCTCAACCATCTTCTTATATTTTCTTCCATCTAGGACATAGGCTATAAATGACGAACATCCCTTTGACAATCATTTTCTTGCTTTAATGGTGGTAATAAGATTTGGCATATGATGCCTCTTTTCCCCATAAACATACACCATCTCATTATCAGGCGACTTGATCGACACCAACTTCTTTCCACACAAAATCTTGGCTTGGTGAATCCCCAACCAATCCATCCCAATAATCACATCAAAAGCCTTAATTCCCATAGGAATAAAATCTACCTTAAACTTCTTATTATTGATTTCTAATTCACAATCTCTATAAATGTGTTGAACCATAGAGGTTTTCCCATTGGCAACTTCTATCTCATACAAATCATCAAGCAACTCTAATGGAACATTGAACTTAACACCAAATTCACGAGACATGAAAGAATAGGTAGAACCCGAATCAAACAATATATGAGTGGGTATGGAGTTTATGAATAAGGTACCTGAGATGACATCATGAGTCTCCTTTGCTTCTTCACGGGTGAGTTGGAAGGCACGCCCTTTGAGTTTCAACGGCTCCGGTTTCTTGTGAGCTGTTGACAACAACGTTTCGGTTCCCTTCTTTGGGCAAACATTATTATAGTGCCCTTTCTCATGACATGAGAAAGATTCCACCTCATCAAGGCTCTTCACCTTGCAATCTTTAGCTTTGTGGCCAAAACGCCCACATTTGAAGCAACCATTCGAATCCGCCTTGCACTCACCTTTGTAGTCTCTACCACACTTTTGACACCCTCCAACACTACCTTGCTTTGACCCGCTCGTGGTGAACTTGCTCTTCTTTGATGGCCCCGAAAAACTTTCGAACTTTCTCTTTTCATTTCCAACAGACCTCTCTTGTACTCTTCTTTTTCCCACTTTCTCAACACTTCGAGCGACATTAATTGCCTCATGAAGAGTGGCCACCCTTTTCACCTCTAGCTCATACTCCAATGGCAACCCATTAGCAAACCGAACCACAAGACTACATTCGGTTGGGTAGGTATTTGATATCCTGTGAACTTTTTGGTATACTCATCCAAGGTTAGATTACATTTCTTGAAATGCAAGAACTCTTCCAACAATTCTTCCAACTCCATTCCGGGACAAAACTTCTCCTTGAGTCTCCTAGTGAACTCTTCCCACGACATCTTATAAACGGCTTTCTTTCCCAAAGTGTCATACACGGTGTCCCACCATGTGAGAGCATCATCTTTTAGCAAACATGAGGCATAAGTCACCATGTCTTATTCTTTGCATTTGCTACTCTCAAGCACATGTTCTGTCTCCCGGATCCAACGAACGGTCACTTTCGGTTCCGTACTCCCGAAATAGTTGTCGGGTCGGCATGCTAGGAATGTTTTGTAAGAACATCCCCCACGATCAATTTTTCTTTCGTCACCACTCTCCTCATTGGAGGACTTCTCGGTCGGGACACTATTGCCTGTTGAGATAGTCTTTGTGAGGGGTGGGGAATCCTCTGCATCCTCCCTTTCCTCTTCATCACGTCCGTCACCTCTTCCCTTTCCTCATCATCAAAGTTTGTTGGGTCACATTTTAATGTATTCAATAGTCTAGGGGTGTAATGTGACATTTATTGTAACAAATAGTCTAGGGTACTTTATGTAATTAGTCAATACTAGGCCTAGGTATAAATACCTAGTGGTAACCTAGTATTGACCTAAGCTTGCCGACTTATTGAAAAACTGTCACACCCCGCCAAAATTGGTTTTGCGGAAGAACGAGGTGCGACTAATTAGCAACATAACACATCAATAATAGTAACTTCGCATAAATAAATAAAAAAAATGGATTGCCAATGTCGTTACAAAATCAAAAAGAAAATGTTTAAACATAAACCAAAATAAATGTTTGAAAATGAAAGACTTGTCATAAAGACTTATTCTTGAAAAACCAATGCATGACAATCCTTGACAAAAAGAATCTTGAAATGACTTAGTTTCCGTTACCTGAGAAAACATATAGAAAAAGTGTCAACACAATGGTTGGTGAGTTCACAGGTTTTGTGAATCCATAAGAGTATCATCAAAATCGTTGTGTACAAATCGTGTACAAAAATAGTTTTAGGTGCAATGCATAATCCCTCGCAAGCTAGCTAAGCAAACAAGGACGGTATAATCAAAGAGCCTATAATCAACCCGAAATCCAATATAGTTAGAATATAAAGCTCAAACTCAGTTGGGCTAGCGCGACTAACCATGAGCGGGGGATCAATCCCGATAGTACTATCTCTATATTCCTTGGCTACCACAAATAGCTAATGATTACTGTTAAACGTGGACATGTATAGTGGTCCTTCCCGTTGTTACGTGTACACAACAATGATTATACACAGATTAGTTATTGCAAAATAGTTGTAGTATATGTTTTCTCCCCCAGGTAAAATAGTTATAAAGCAGTAAAAGTGGGGCCGTGAAACTCACCTTAGCGAAGCTTCCAAATTAGTAAATTCCCAAAGTTTGAGATTCCAACCAAAGTTTCCTAGCGTCCTAAACGCATATGCATAGTTAATAAGTGACGGTCTAAAATGAAACACCTAATCTATATGATGCACAAATGATTTTCTCAACTCGAATCTAGACATGAGCGATACGTTGGTGATTTGATTGGGTTGGACTTGTTTATTGCTTAAATAAGTAGATTTAAATAATTATAAATAGTTAATTATTAAATAAATAATAATTAAAGAATTGGTTTTTAATAATCAATTAATTATAAATAAACGATCTGTCAAATAAAAATGGATTAAGTAGATATTAATTAAATTTTAATTAAATACATAACTAATTTAATAAATGAATAAATATTTTTAAAACAATTCTTACTGTAATCATTTATGAACTTTAATAATATTAATTAATTAATTTGTATATTTAATAGACTCTGATCATTTGTTATCGGGCTAAAACTAAATTTGGACCAAGAAAGAGTTTGGTTATTTGGGTTTAAGGGCCTGCTAGCTCAATGACATTTAGTCCGACTGAGTTTCATGGCCTGCGACCACTCAACCCCAGCCGGCGGAATCAGAACAGGAGCAGAGTTCAGCGGTTGACCGGAACTTCGCCAGAAAAACGTTTGCAACGAAAAACAGTTAAGAAAAATATAATAAACCCGTCACCCTCTAAACCTGATCATTAGTTACGTAATTATAAAATAACCCGATACTCCCAAACCCAACCGAAATACACACACCACCGTGTGCGTGTCGCCGGAGTTGGCGGCTGTCAAACGGACGGAAAAACCACCCCTCGTCGGGGACGAGGGAGGTGCAACAGGAACGAAACTCGCGAATGCATGCTTGGAATAAATGAATGATATAGCAAGAGGTTATACCTATCGAGTGAGAAGAAGCCGAGAATGAGAGTTATCGCCGGAGCTCTTCGGTGGTGTCTTGAGTTCGCCGGAATCACGCACTCGTCGGACTTCGTCTTCTGGTTGTTTTGAGGGTGCGTAAACGAAAAAGATAGATACTTGTTAACGTTGCCTGTTAATTTGTGAGAAGAAGACGAACTCCAAGAGTGGTATCGGCTGCTTTAGATTGTGAGGAGGTTTTAGGGTTTGGCGGTGATGGTGATGATTCTTTATTTCATGCATGTTGAATTAATAAATTAAGGGATCACGTTCAACAAACAAATCAGTTGAGATATGCACCGAAAATATGGATATGCCGAATTCATGGGAAGTAGAGGATAACTTGGATAATAAAGTATTCAAATAAGATGATCATGCGCACCTATTAATAAGGAAATCTGGTACATCATGTAGACGTGTTATGGTGGATAGCTAGAGACAAAAATCTGAATTTTTAAACATCAGAGAATGGGATGTATGGTACATGCATGTATGCATGCATAGGCAATATTGATCCGAGACATGTACCAAACTTAGTACCATTTTTAGGCTTACTTTTAACAATAGTTATCTCTTTGTTAAATATTAAATTTGTTTTTATTTTATTTTATTGTGACACTATAGTTTGTATTTCATATCAACCACTTTAGTAAATTTACAACGTTATTATAGAATATAAAGTTTAAAACTTTGGTTTGGGTTTTGGTCACCAACTCGTTACGTTATAGTTACTTGCATCTTTGTTGTTGTGTACAAATTAATATATAATTTGTAGGATTCGCTAGACTTATACGATAAAAAGTATACTTTTATTAATGCTATATAAAAGGACAACTAAGTGATCACAAATAGACGTTGGGTTAAACACCCAATCGCGAGGGTTGTCACATTCTCCCCTTGTTAAGAAAAATTTGGTCCCGAAATTTAAGACGGTGTATCATGTGTTTGGGAGTCGGAAATAGGTACTCCAAGTTATTGATAGGTTTTAGTTTTAGGTAGCCAATACATAATAATTATTATATTAAAGCTCCCTAGTTCAACATTTAATAGGTTAGTTTCTAATAAGTGGTATATTAAAGTGAGACTACATCCTTCATAATTTCGTTGGTTCATATTAAATTTTTATTTGATATTTTTATCAAGAATTTCACGCATAGTTTTCTAACTTTTACATAATTACTGATCTAAATACAGTAGACACAAAATTCATATTGGCCCTTGTTTCACATAAATTAAAAGTATGATGAGCATTGACGAGAAACGTACCAGTTTCTGAATCTGGATCCTGGCGTGATTTTAGAGCTCCAATCGCGAATGTTCTTCCATGGATGCATTGCCGATCATCGTCATCGTTGGGGTTGTTGTTGTCCTGGTTCTCCCACTCAGGACAATTTCTTATATGGTGACCTTTTACTCCACATTTAAAACATCCTTTCTCGGTGATAAGTGTCACTTGACATGTATAAGCCTTGTGCCCATACTTTTTGCATCTACTACACTGTAGACATCTACCTCCATGATGACGCTTGCATGTGTTGCACTTTGGATAGTTTCTGAGGTAAGGTTTAGATCCTTGGTTGGTTGCTTTGGTTGCCAAATATGCCCTGGTTGTAGGTTCTTGACTCAAGTTTTGCTTGTTGCGATTGGTCTTGCTATTGTCGTAGTAGTAGTTGTTGAGTATGTTCTCCCATCCATATTTGTCTATCACACTGTTATCCTTTGCTCTACTCTTGAAACATTCTTGTTGTGCTCTCTTAACTGAAAGACTCACTCGACTTGTTTCGGCATTATGCCCGAACTTATTACTCCAATTGCATCGTGTGCATTTTCCATAGTGATGTCGATTGCATTGATTGCATGTTGGGTGCTTGTCGGCGTATCTGTTGGTGCTTCCACAATAGGATTTGGTACTTGGATCGTTTGTGTTTCCGAAATTATGTTCCTTTAGTATAATTTCTCCCCCGTGGGTGTTAACCCTTCCATCCTTGTTACCGTATGAAATTGGGACTCTGTTGTCGGTACTATTTCTCCTAGTACCATTCATTTCGTTATTGCTACCATTGATATTCCCATTCATCATGATGAAGTTTCCAGTGTGGTCTGCTTCGTACTGAGCAAGAGTAGTTGCGACTTGTTGAAATATGACTGCTACAAGACCTACGACTGTCAGTGGTGCTGAGTTCTCGTTTTGGTTAGTTCCTCTCGTATTTTCCATTTCTTCCTGTTAGTGCACACAACACGTGTCAGACCATGTGTGGTGACCTCTTATCCCGAATATAATTAACTTATTGAGAAACGCCTAAGCGAAGTGGGTTCTAAATTTAGTGGTTTCATTTATGGTGGAGACAACTCTCGTGTCATGGATGGATTCTTGGCTGTAAGGTCGTCGTGTGATTCAATGAGGCTATTGGAATTAGTTTAGTAGTTTTGAATTTAATTCGATAAGAGAGATGAAAATCTTATTGAGTTATTTAAGAATATAATTTAATATCTTTATATGATGGATATGCCTTTGATTCGTAGATTGAATGGTTTGTCTTCTAGTACATATGTTAAGGATGCTTATTCATTTGTTAATTACAATAATCCATGACTTTAATAATTCCACATTGTACTATGTAATTATAAACACGTTGGCCACCCGTTTTTATAATATCATGGTACAATATTTCGTCATCATTATCACTTCATATTTTCTCATTCATTAATATGAGGTTTTTTTTTTTTTTTTTATAGTAGTATTTTTTTTTTTTTTTTACGTATTTCATGGATCATATTATTCATTCTAGGGAAATTTAAAATCTTTTCTTCACAATGTATTATCCAAATTAAGGAGTTGTGCTTAGAGTTTAATTTAGAGACTTCATAAAGACGGTGTGTTATGCCTTTCATATTTTCGTTTCGTGGCATGGTAGATTGTTGGATAAACGTTTAATCTTTAGTCAAGAGGTAAGTCTTTCGAGTTTTATGATTTTTGAAAAGGGGAAATTAAGGTTAAAGCGACGATACTCGCGTGAGGTGCAATGAGAGAAAATGTTATATAATGTAAATAGCGTGCGAGATGAATATATAATGTATGCTAAAGATATGTGGTGCACGTGTAGAGGTGTTTATTGTGAAAATTCGCCGTGTCTTGATGCTCACTGTCCAGTCGAGTAGAGTAGTCAAAATATTCATTGCTTGTAGACATTATGTAGGAATTCTAGAATTCGAGTTTTCGTGTAAGTGATTTGTGAAGTGTAGAGAAGGGATACAATTTTGGTGTAAAGTATGTGCAGTATGTGTTCAGCGAAAGTGTAGTGGTTATATTGAACATACGTTATATTGTAGCATGTCTCGCATATAATTCCACGTATAAGTATCCTATAGTACTATAGTGCTCTATCCAGAGTATGGGTAAGCCAACTAAAGCACCTAGTAGTAGGTCTATGGAGGGATACGATATGCGAATCTATATGAAATGCAAGTTTATGTGTGATGCAACTCTACATGAAGTGAAAACGTTTTGACTCAAAATCTTTTTCCGGTTATAGATTAGACTCTCGCTAATTCACTATAACCAATGTCTCTGATACCAATCTGTCACACCCCGCCAAAATTGGTTTTGCGGAAGAACGAGGTGCGACTAATTAGCAACATAACACATCAATAATAGTAACTTCGCATAAATAAATAAAAAAAATGGATTGCCAATGTCGTTACAAAATCAAAAAGAAAATGTTTAAACATAAACCAAAATAAATGTTTGAAAATGAAAGACTTGTCATAAAGACTTATTCTTGAAAAACCAATGCATGACAATCCTTGACAAAAAGAATCTTGAAATGACTTAGTTTCCGTTACCTGAGAAAACATATAGAAAAAGTGTCAACACAATGGTTGGTGAGTTCACAGGTTTTGTGAATCCATAAGAGTATCATCAAAATCGTTGTGTACAAATCGTGTACAAAAATAGTTTTAGGTGCAATGCATAATCCCTCGCAAGCTAGCTAAGCAAACAAGGACGGTATAATCAAAGAGCCTATAATCAACCCGAAATCCAATATAGTTAGAATATAAAGCTCAAACTCAGTTGGGCTAGCGCGACTAACCATGAGCGGGGGATCAATCCCGATAGTACTATCTCTATATTCCTTGGCTACCACAAATAGCTAATGATTACTGTTAAACGTGGACATGTATAGTGGTCCTTCCCGTTGTTACGTGTACACAACAATGATTATACACAGATTAGTTATTGCAAAATAGTTGTAGTATATGTTTTCTCCCCCAGGTAAAATAGTTATAAAGCAGTAAAAGTGGGGCCGTGAAACTCACCTTAGCGAAGCTTCCAAATTAGTAAATTCCCAAAGTTTGAGATTCCAACCAAAGTTTCCTAGCGTCCTAAACGCATATGCATAGTTAATAAGTGACGGTCTAAAATGAAACACCTAATCTATATGATGCACAAATGATTTTCTCAACTCGAATCTAGACATGAGCGATACGTTGGTGATTTGATTGGGTTGGACTTGTTTATTGCTTAAATAAGTAGATTTAAATAATTATAAATAGTTAATTATTAAATAAATAATAATTAAAGAATTGGTTTTTAATAATCAATTAATTATAAATAAACGATCTGTCAAATAAAAATGGATTAAGTAGATATTAATTAAATTTTAATTAAATACATAACTAATTTAATAAATGAATAAATATTTTTAAAACAATTCTTACTGTAATCATTTATGAACTTTAATAATATTAATTAATTAATTTGTATATTTAATAGACTCTGATCATTTGTTATCGGGCTAAAACTAAATTTGGACCAAGAAAGAGTTTGGTTATTTGGGTTTAAGGGCCTGCTAGCTCAATGACATTTAGTCCGACTGAGTTTCATGGCCTGCGACCACTCAACCCCAGCCGGCGGAATCAGAACAGGAGCAGAGTTCAGCGGTTGACCGGAACTTCGCCAGAAAAACGTTTGCAACGAAAAACAGTTAAGAAAAATATAATAAACCCGTCACCCTCTAAACCTGATCATTAGTTACGTAATTATAAAATAACCCGATACTCCCAAACCCAACCGAAATACACACACCACCGTGTGCGTGTCGCCGGAGTTGGCGGCTGTCAAACGGACGGAAAAACCACCCCTCGTCGGGGACGAGGGAGGTGCAACAGGAACGAAACTCGCGAATGCATGCTTGGAATAAATGAATGATATAGCAAGAGGTTATACCTATCGAGTGAGAAGAAGCCGAGAATGAGAGTTATCGCCGGAGCTCTTCGGTGGTGTCTTGAGTTCGCCGGAATCACGCACTCGTCGGACTTCGTCTTCTGGTTGTTTTGAGGGTGCGTAAACGAAAAAGATAGATACTTGTTAACGTTGCCTGTTAATTTGTGAGAAGAAGACGAACTCCAAGAGTGGTATCGGCTGCTTTAGATTGTGAGGAGGTTTTAGGGTTTGGCGGTGATGGTGATGATTCTTTATTTCATGCATGTTGAATTAATAAATTAAGGGATCACGTTCAACAAACAAATCAGTTGAGATATGCACCGAAAATATGGATATGCCGAATTCATGGGAAGTAGAGGATAACTTGGATAATAAAGTATTCAAATAAGATGATCATGCGCACCTATTAATAAGGAAATCTGGTACATCATGTAGACGTGTTATGGTGGATAGCTAGAGACAAAAATCTGAATTTTTAAACATCAGAGAATGGGATGTATGGTACATGCATGTATGCATGCATAGGCAATATTGATCCGAGACATGTACCAAACTTAGTACCATTTTTAGGCTTACTTTTAACAATAGTTATCTCTTTGTTAAATATTAAATTTGTTTTTATTTTATTTTATTGTGACACTATAGTTTGTATTTCATATCAACCACTTTAGTAAATTTACAACGTTATTATAGAATATAAAGTTTAAAACTTTGGTTTGGGTTTTGGTCACCAACTCGTTACGTTATAGTTACTTGCATCTTTGTTGTTGTGTACAAATTAATATATAATTTGTAGGATTCGCTAGACTTATACGATAAAAAGTATACTTTTATTAATGCTATATAAAAGGACAACTAAGTGATCACAAATAGACGTTGGGTTAAACACCCAATCGCGAGGGTTGTCACATTCTCCCCTTGTTAAGAAAAATTTCGTCCCGAAATTTAAGACGGTGTATCATGTGTTTGGGAGTCGGAAATAGGTACTCCAAGTTATTGATAGGTTTTAGTTTTAGGTAGCCAATACATAATAATTATTATATTAAAGCTCCCTAGTTCAACATTTAATAGGTTAGTTTCTAATAAGTGGTATATTAAAGTGAGACTACATCCTTCATAATTTCGTTGGTTCATATTAAATTTTTATTTGATATTTTTATCAAGAATTTCACGCATAGTTTTCTAACTTTTACATAATTACTGATCTAAATACAGTAGACACAAAATTCATATTGGCCCTTGTTTCACATAAATTAAAAGTATGATGAGCATTGACGAGAAACGTACCAGTTTCTGAATCTGGATCCTGGCGTGATTTTAGAGCTCCAATCGCGAATGTTCTTCCATGGATGCATTGCCGATCATCGTCATCATTGGGGTTGTTGTTGTCCTGGTTCTCCCACTCAGGACAATTTCTTATATGGTGACCTTTTACTCCACATTTAAAACATCCTTTCTCGGTGATAAGTGTCACTTGACATGTATAAGCCTTGTGCCCATACTTTTTGCATCTACTACACTGTAGACATCTACCTCCATGATGACGCTTGCATGTGTTGCACTTTGGATAGTTTCTGAGGTAAGGTTTAGATCCTTGGTTGGTTGCTTTGGTTGCCAAATATGCCCTGGTTGTAGGTTCTTGACTCAAGTTTTGCTTGTTGCGATTGGTCTTGCTATTGTCGTAGTAGTAGTTGTTGAGTATGTTCTCCCATCCATATTTGTCTATCACACTGTTATCCTTTGCTCTACTCTTGAAACATTCTTGTTGTGCTCTCTTAACTGAAAGACTCACTCGACTTGTTTCGGCATTATGCCCGAACTTATTACTCCAATTGCATCGTGTGCATTTTCCATAGTGATGTCGATTGCATTGATTGCATGTTGGGTGCTTGTCGGCGTATCTGTTGGTGCTTCCACAATAGGATTTGGTACTTGGATCGTTTGTGTTTCCGAAATTATGTTCCTTTAGTATAATTTCTCCCCCGTGGGTGTTAACCCTTCCATCCTTGTTACCGTATGAAATTGGGACTCTGTTGTCGGTACTATTTCTCCTAGTACCATTCATTTCGTTATTGCTACCATTGATATTCCCATTCATCATGATGAAGTTTCCAGTGTGGTCTGCTTCGTACTGAGCAAGAGTAGTTGCGACTTGTTGAAATATGACTGCTACAAGACCTACGACTGTCAGTGGTGCTGAGTTCTCGTTTTGGTTAGTTCCTCTCGTATTTTCCATTTCTTCCTGTTAGTGCACACAACACGTGTCAGACCATGTGTGGTGACCTCTTATCCCGAATATAATTAACTTATTGAGAAACGCCTAAGCGAAGTGGGTTCTAAATTTAGTGGTTTCATTTATGGTGGAGACAACTCTCGTGTCATGGATGGATTCTTGGCTGTAAGGTCGTCGTGTGATTCAATGAGGCTATTGGAATTAGTTTAGTAGTTTTGAATTTAATTCGACAAGAGAGATGAAAATCTTATTGAGTTATTTAAGAATATAATTTAATATCTTTATATGATGGATATGCCTTTGATTCGTAGATTGAATGGTTTGTCTTCTAGTACATATGTTAAGGATGCTTATTCATTTGTTAATTACAATAATCCATGACTTTAATAATTCCACATTGTACTATGTAATTATAAACACGTTGGCCACCCGTTTTTATAATATCATGGTACAATATTTCGTCATCATTATCACTTCATATTTTCTCATTCATTAATATGAGGTTTTTTTTTTTTTTTTTTTTATAGTAGTTTTTTTTTTTTTTTTTACGTATTTCATGGATCATATTATTCATTCTAGGGAAATTTAAAATCTTTTCTTCACAATGTATTATCCAAATTAAGGAGTTGTGCTTAGAGTTTAATTTAGAGACTTCATAAAGACGGTGTGTTATGCCTTTCATATTTTCGTTTCGTGGCATGGTAGATTGTTGGATAAACGTTTAATCTTTAGTCAAGAGGTAAGTCTTTCGAGTTTTATGATTTTTGAAAAGGGGAAATTAAGGTTAAAGCGACGATACTCGCGTGAGGTGCAATGAGAGAAAATGTTATATAATGTAAATAGCGTGCGAGATGAATATATAATGTATGCTAAAGATATGTGGTGCACGTGTAGAGGTGTTTATTGTGAAAATTCGCCGTGTCTTGATGCTCACTGTCCAGTCGAGTAGAGTAGTCAAAATATTCATTGCTTGTAGACATTATGTAGGAATTCTAGAATTCGAGTTTTCGTGTAAGTGATTTGTGAAGTGTAGAGAAGGGATACAATTTTGGTGTAAAGTATGTGCAGTATGTGTTCAGCGAAAGTGTAGTGGTTATATTGAACATACGTTATATTGTAGCATGTCTCGCATATAATTCCACGTATAAGTATCCTATAGTACTATAGTGCTCTATCCAGAGTATGGGTAAGCCAACTAAAGCACCTAGTAGTAGGTCTATGGAGGGATACGATATGCGAATCTATATGAAATGCAAGTTTATGTGTGATGCAACTCTACATGAAGTGAAAACGTTTTGACTCAAAATCTTTTTCCGGTTATAGATTAGACTCTCGCTAATTCACTATAACCAATGTCTCTGATACCAATCTGTCACACCCCGCCAAAATTGGTTTTGCGGAAGAACGAGGTGCGACTAATTAGCAACATAACACATCAATAATAGTAACTTCGCATAAATAAATAAAAAAAATGGATTGCCAATGTCGTTACAAAATCAAAAAGAAAATGTTTAAACATAAACCAAAATAAATGTTTGAAAATGAAAGACTTGTCATAAAGACTTATTCTTGAAAAACCAATGCATGACAATCCTTGACAAAAAGAATCTTGAAATGACTTAGTTTCCGTTACCTGAGAAAACATATAGAAAAAGTGTCAACACAATGGTTGGTGAGTTCACAGGTTTTGTGAATCCATAAGAGTATCATCAAAATCGTTGTGTACAAATCGTGTACAAAAATAGTTTTAGGTGCAATGCATAATCCCTCGCAAGCTAGCTAAGCAAACAAGGACGGTATAATCAAAGAGCCTATAATCAACCCGAAATCCAATATAGTTAGAATATAAAGCTCAAACTCAGTTGGGCTAGCGCGACTAACCATGAGCGGGGGATCAATCCCGATAGTACTATCTCTATATTCCTTGGCTACCACAAATAGCTAATGATTACTGTTAAACGTGGACATGTATAGTGGTCCTTCCCGTTGTTACGTGTACACAACAATGATTATACACAGATTAGTTATTGCAAAATAGTTGTAGTATATGTTTTCTCCCCCAGGTAAAATAGTTATAAAGCAGTAAAAGTGGGGCCGTGAAACTCACCTTAGCGAAGCTTCCAAATTAGTAAATTCCCAAAGTTTGAGATTCCAACCAAAGTTTCCTAGCGTCCTAAACGCATATGCATAGTTAATAAGTGACGGTCTAAAATGAAACACCTAATCTATATGATGCACAAATGATTTTCTCAACTCGAATCTAGACATGAGCGATACGTTGGTGATTTGATTGGGTTGGACTTGTTTATTGCTTAAATAAGTAGATTTAAATAATTATAAATAGTTAATTATTAAATAAATAATAATTAAAGAATTGGTTTTTAATAATCAATTAATTATAAATAAACGATCTGTCAAATAAAAATGGATTAAGTAGATATTAATTAAATTTTAATTAAATACATAACTAATTTAATAAATGAATAAATATTTTTAAAACAATTCTTACTGTAATCATTTATGAACTTTAATAATATTAATTAATTAATTTGTATATTTAATAGACTCTGATCATTTGTTATCGGGCTAAAACTAAATTTGGACCAAGAAAGAGTTTGGTTATTTGGGTTTAAGGGCCTGCTAGCTCAATGACATTTAGTCCGACTGAGTTTCATGGCCTGCGACCACTCAACCCCAGCCGGCGGAATCAGAACAGGAGCAGAGTTCAGCGGTTGACCGGAACTTCGCCAGAAAAACGTTTGCAACGAAAAACAGTTAAGAAAAATATAATAAACCCGTCACCCTCTAAACCTGATCATTAGTTACGTAATTATAAAATAACCCGATACTCCCAAACCCAACCGAAATACACACACCACCGTGTGCGTGTCGCCGGAGTTGGCGGCTGTCAAACGGACGGAAAAACCACCCCTCGTCGGGGACGAGGGAGGTGCAACAGGAACGAAACTCGCGAATGCATGCTTGGAATAAATGAATGATATAGCAAGAGGTTATACCTATCGAGTGAGAAGAAGCCGAGAATGAGAGTTATCGCCGGAGCTCTTCGGTGGTGTCTTGAGTTCGCCGGAATCACGCACTCGTCGGACTTCGTCTTCTGGTTGTTTTGAGGGTGCGTAAACGAAAAAGATAGATACTTGTTAACGTTGCCTGTTAATTTGTGAGAAGAAGACGAACTCCAAGAGTGGTATCGGCTGCTTTAGATTGTGAGGAGGTTTTAGGGTTTGGCGGTGATGGTGATGATTCTTTATTTCATGCATGTTGAATTAATAAATTAAGGGATCACGTTCAACAAACAAATCAGTTGAGATATGCACCGAAAATATGGATATGCCGAATTCATGGGAAGTAGAGGATAACTTGGATAATAAAGTATTCAAATAAGATGATCATGCGCACCTATTAATAAGGAAATCTGGTACATCATGTAGACGTGTTATGGTGGATAGCTAGAGACAAAAATCTGAATTTTTAAACATCAGAGAATGGGATGTATGGTACATGCATGTATGCATGCATAGGCAATATTGATCCGAGACATGTACCAAACTTAGTACCATTTTTAGGCTTACTTTTAACAATAGTTATCTCTTTGTTAAATATTAAATTTGTTTTTATTTTATTTTATTGTGACACTATAGTTTGTATTTCATATCAACCACTTTAGTAAATTTACAACGTTATTATAGAATATAAAGTTTAAAACTTTGGTTTGGGTTTTGGTCACCAACTCGTTACGTTATAGTTACTTGCATCTTTGTTGTTGTGTACAAATTAATATATAATTTGTAGGATTCGCTAGACTTATACGATAAAAAGTATACTTTTATTAATGCTATATAAAAGGACAACTAAGTGATCACAAATAGACGTTGGGTTAAACACCCAATCGCGAGGGTTGTCACAAAAACCGTACTATCTTTGTGTGTGTGAAGCTTCATAGTGTTCTTCCAATTAATCATTGTTATTTCTTAATCTGTTGTTAAATCGTTAGATAAGGATTCACAATTGGTATCAGAGCAGAAATCATCTTTGATTCGATCCATTTCAGTGAAGATTAAGCAAGATCTTGAAGTTTTTGGTGAAGAACTCAAGAATCGAAATCGCAATTTGAGGTAATAAATCGTCCATATTCTTTGTTCATTACATTCATCTTGTAATTCTAAGCATATTAGAATCAAGTTTCGATTAAATCCATCAACAATTGATCCCAATTCGTTGATTTTAAAGAAAACCATTAAAACACATTTTTTCCTCTGTAAAATCGAAATTACCTTCTGATTTGTTGTGTTTTGACCGAGTTTATTGACCCATTCTGTGCGAAAATCAATTTCGAGCATTTTGGGATTTGAATCGCTTGATTTGGTTAAGTTTTGAGCATTCTAGGACCGATTTAGTAGAAAATATTGCTGAGTTCGTTCGTAACAGTCAAGAAAGTTCTCGGCCCGAGAACAGTAACAAGTTCGGCCCGAACTTGTCAACAATCTTCGGCCCGAAATTCACATCGAACTTCGGCCCGAACTACACAACGAACTTCGGCCCGAACTTCACATCGAACTTCGGCCCGAACTACAGACTTCGGCCTGAACTTCAACCTTGGCCCGAACTTCAACCTCGGCCCGAACATCTCAATCAACTTCGGCCCGAACTTCTCAACTTCGGCTCGAACTTCTCAACTTCGGTTCGAACTTCTCAACTTCGGCCCGAACTTCTCAACTTCGGCCCGAACTATCGTGTGTCAAAAGGTGCTATACTAAAACGATCATAACTTTCAATCACTTTATTTGCGTTTTTGTGATTTTTCGGTCAATTTTCAAACTTCGTTTAGCTCCAGTTTCTAACCCAATTGTCATTTTTGGAAAATTCGAAAATCGAGGACATATTTAAAGTGTCTTTTATCATCTGAGATCTTTTGATATTTTTTTAAAATTAAATTTTTTTTTCTCGGTCGTAACCCATTCAAACGATGGCAAGAGATAATGCTGAGGTTTCTGACCGTTTCAATGAGGATGCCAACAAAGAAATCGAGGTAATTAGTTCTCTCTTATCTAATTTTTATCATTCCACTAATTCTGATACTTGTCTTGATAACAATCTGACGTCTAAAATTGATTCTTTAAAACAAACAATTTTACTTGAAAAAGAGATAAATACTCAACTTTTAGAACGTTTGAATGATTTAGAAAATGAACATGAACAATTTGCTCATTTAGGTGAACAACTTGTTTATCGTATTACACAAAATCAAAATTTCGAAGCAGAAAATCTGGATTTACAAACACAAGTATCAAAATTAAAGGACCAATATGACTCTGAGATTCAAAATTTGTCTCAGACAATCTCAGAAAAAGATCTTGAAATCACCAATATTAGAAATTCTCAAAATACAATTTCAAACGATCGAAATGATAAATATTACAAACTGTATATTGCCACATTTCATGAATATCAGATAACAAAAAACTGGTTGGATCGTAAACAACAAGAATTTGATGATAATGAAAAACAATTTAAATCTTTAAATTCCGGAATAAAAGAAAAAAGAACAATTAACCGATCAAACTAATCAATCATCACAAGATAGAAATAGTCAACAGGTTATCATACATCGTCTCACCTACGACAAAGATCAGTTAGTATCTCACATTAAACACCTTGAAGAGTTAATCGCCAAACGAGGACATACTGATCAATCCAGGATAGGGGCAGACAATCCAGGATATCTGAGCAAGGCGTGCAGGGTTCTTCCAACACTATATGACTCTCGCTACATGCAAAGAGATATATGGCAGAGCTTCATTCGAATGACTGATGAGGAAGAAGAGATTGAGACATTCAACATAGCAAAGAAGGAGAATGCACAAATTAGTTTCAACTATGCTGAATTAAATAAAACATATGAAACTAAAAAGGCAAAATTCGAAAATGATGAATATTTTCCAATCGTGACTCCAGAAGAATTTGAAATTAAAGGCAATGCTGTTATTCAACAAAAGGTTACACCAAAGATTTATGTTCCAAATCTAATTCTAGAAAAGAAAATTTGTCAATTGGAAAATGAACTCAATCAAACACAAAAGTCTTTTGATAAAGAAAAATCTGTTTTGCAAACCAAAATTTATGAATTAGAAACTAAAATTGATAAAACACATAAATCTTTTGATGAAAACAAATTAATGTTGCAAACGACAATTAAAAATTTAGAATCTAAATCATCTCATCTTCAGAAGTTTAAGAAGCCTAGTGCATCTTTGAAATTAGATTCTCCTTTCACTGCAAAGAAAGAATGTAATAACAACATAATGTTTTCTCCTGTCATGGCATAACAATCAAGCAAACTGAGGTTTATAGAGGAAATACTAAACCTAAACCGAAATCACAAGTTAATTCCTCTACCAAACCTAAGCCTAGGAGATCCACAGTTCCACCAAACTCTGATAAGAATTTGAATGCTCTCAAACAAGTTGATAGAGGAAATTCCGCACCTAAAACTCCAAATAAATTAGGTTCCTCTTCTAGACTTCCGCATTCTCCAATGGTTAAAGCTAAACCATCAATCGTGTTGGAACATTCTACTCCGTCAAAGAATATCTTTTCCAAATCTATATCTTTAAAATACTCGCGAAAAGATTTACTTTCATTGGCACCAATAACAATATTTAATCAAATACCAAAACCAACTCCTAAAACACCAACGATCTTAAACGCAAAATGGGTTCCTAAAACTCCAAAATCTCAAATAATTCCCCGGAAATTATTTGAAAGTGAAACTTCAAGTTTCAATTTTTCTTAGAATTCAAAATCTTTAAATCAAATCGATACAACTTATCGATGGTGTTTTTCTAAACCTAATATCATCGGACCCAAACAAAAATGGGTACCAAAAGTTGTTTAATTTGTTTTTGCAGGAGAATGACTTATACACAATTCAGTGTATAACTCGAGTCTCATCAGGATGGCTTATGGACACATCAGTGTATAACCCATTCCTAATCGTCTAATGGCTTTCAAGTACATCAACTTGAAACCCGCTCTTAATCAGAAAACACAGGACTGTAAAAACTCTTCTCCACCCCTCTGTTGCTGTAAAAAGGTACATTTCTGATATACAAACTTTTATATATCTTTCTTTTGTCGAGGGGGAGTAATATTAATTCTAGGGGGAGAATTAGTATTTCCAGGGGGGGAAACTTTCTTATATCAATACTTTTATACCCGTTTGAATTTTTTTTATTTGATCAATTTTTTTTATCAAACGACAATACCTTCCCATGGTTTGCCAAAACCGGCCTTACCTTCCAAGGGAACTCTTTTTCAGCCATTTGGTAAATGTGAGGGTATAAGTCTAGGGTATAGTCATAGGTGAGTGCAAGGTGATGTGAAAACATGATAAATCTAAGAAAACACACCTTTGAGTGCATCCACACCATTAACAAACCGGGCAACCATATAAATGAGTGATCATTCATGCGTTGGATGTTTCACTAGACTTTACAGGCCCAGTAAAGCAACTGCACACCACCACCAACCACTCAGATTCCTCTCAAAAGGAATTTGTTTCAATTCATCAGGGGATGTAGCACATAATCTATCGACTATTCATTCGGAGTATGTTGGTATTGGAATTTTAACCTTCTGCCCCGGGTTACGTCTTCAATTGAATGCACAATGTGTCTAGATCTCACCGACAAATTTTTCCAATTTAGGACACATACACTTTTATAAATGAATCTCCGTGTATTCATCGGAACACTCATAGTGGCATCACAATCTGGTGTTTTACGAAGATTGAGTGGAAATCCTGCTAGAGCTAAATTCTCGCCAACTCTAATCGCAGGTCACACATTTGAATCCACTGTTGTGCAAACGACTATCGATTCATACCGTGTGTTAACGGATACTCTATGTGAGTCCGGTTTTACCTGATTTGTTCAAGTTGCTGTGCCTCAACTTTTATATCTTACAGGCAACAACTTATGGCGGATACACTTACTTTTCCGATGAAAAGTCCATGTTATTCTTAAAAAGCAACTTCATTTATGCTGATAATTTGCACATGAGCGTTAAAGTTCACTCTCAATTTACTCGTATGATCTGCTATAACCGGCATGATCTTCCCCAGGAGCCACCTACTATATAGGACAATATGTAAGGGTACATAGGTCTAGGTGAGCAGAATCAAGTATCACGGGATCTTGATGCGCAGAGATAAAAATTGAGAGGGGTATGAAGTATGGGGTGCAAATCAGCTTATCACATGGTAACACAAAAACGAGGGTGTGGTTGAAAATGAAAACGTGAGTTGAGTGAGGAGTGTGTGTGAAAGGGTTAAAGAAAACGGAAAACCCTCCCTAAACCGAACAAAAGACCGGGTAACTACATCTATATCAGACTGCATGAGATGCTTTCTGATTCAGACATCATGGACCCAGTGATGCAATGCACAACCCCCACTGACCACTCAAGTACAAAAAGTACTTGTTTCAAAATCACGGAGATTACTACATCTACTATCGACATCTCATTTGGAGATTGTTGATATTGAAAAAGAGGACCTACCTCCAGTCTTCGCTTTCGTTTGTCCACGTATAGAGTCTAGAACCGAATTAAATTTCTCTAGGACACAGGCATTCCACCAAGCATATCCTAGTGATATTGTCGGAACATTCATAGTGATACCAAACTTGTTGGTATTCCACGATGATTGAATGGAAATCCTACCAGTGCTAACATCAAAGCCAACACTGAACGTAGGTCACACAGTTTTTCACTGTCATGTTAACGGGATATCTATGAGATCATGTTTTATCCTATTTGACTATGCTGTAAAATGTGTTATATATTGATCCATTCAAAAAATGAATGTTATCATTATTCAACACATTTTCATCACCAAGCTTCGGAGATTCTTCTTCTTACATGATGCTTCAGATAAATCTTGTTCATCATGAGGGGGAGAATGTATTAGCCTAACTTACTCCACATCAAAAAGACACATATGCACCAGTGAAGGGGGAGTATACAAGGAACCGAAGACTCCATGAAGAAATAATTGTCTGTTTGAGGGGGAGCATAAACCTTATCAACAAATTTCCCGAACAACAATTATTAAAGATCATTGATCGACATAAAGCCACAAACTTGAAGAAAAGACTTCCGCTGTTAATCTCTCTATCATTATGGGTCTCAGTTTTGGTCGATCAATATGTATCTTCAAAGTAAAGTCTTCAAAATACCTTTTGTGGTTAAAAAGCTACAAGAAGTATTCGTTTTCACAGATTAATAAAGCTCAAGCCTGATCCTGATTATTATGCAATGAAATATCTACAAGACTAGGCTTTTGCTAAAGATGAAGACTTCGAAGATATACTTCCCAGACTATTGTTACAAAGGGGGAGATTGTTGGGTCACATTTTAATGTATTCAATAGTCTAGGGGTGTAATGTGACATTTATTGTAACAAATAGTCTAGGGTACTTTATGTAATTAGTCAATACTAGGCCTAGGTATAAATACCTAGTGGTAACCTAGTATTGACCTAAGCTTGCCGACTTATTGAAAAACCGTACTATCTTTGTGTGTGTGAAGCTTCATAGTGTTCTTCCAATTAATCATTGTTATTGCTTAATCTGTTGTTAAATCGTTAGATAAGGATTCACAAAGTTCAACTGATCATTTATGATCCGGTTAACATCTTGTTGCATCACTTCCCTCATATGAGTGAGCATGGATTGGGTAACTTCCATTGTTACTGGTGTGTGGTTATTCCCAACACCCGAATTAGGCATACCATATGCATCATGATTCGCTTTCGGAATCGTATTCGAAGCCTGTTCCCCATCTGGTATGACTCGACCACTTCTTGTTATAGCCATCTTACTATAATAAGATGTCAACTCAATTAGAATCCAATTATTCGACTAAATAGTCACATAATACATAAGAAAAGCTCGATTCAAAAAAATTCCCTTAATAGTCAACCCTAATTCTTAAAGGTCAACCTAACTTCTTATAGAACATAATGTGGCAAAAGCTAAGTCTAAGTCTAGGGTGGGTAAACCAACCTAATTCACTTAAACTAAAGCTCTGATACCAAGTTGTAACACCTTGATTTTTCAAACCAATTTAAACTTTTAAATAAGTAAAGTTTAACCAATAAAAATCCATAACATCCAAAAATGTGGTTTGAAACAAAACATTTGGAATGATTAACAAGTGCCTAAACCGGTGTTACATTAATATCAAAACTAAGTCCAGGGAATTAAATAAGTACACCGAGCTTAATCATCCAAAGCTATAACTACAGGCCGCCTAATCCTTAGCTCCCGAACCTGAGTACATAGTAAAAAAGAAACGTAGTACGTGAGACAAATTGTCTCGTGAGAAACATGGGTTTTAGACCCGGTTAGAAATACTTGCAATAAAATAATATTTAAATAAATATCACATTGCACATAGTCAATCATACTCTAAGGCTTGCGATAAGCCCACACATACGTAACGGGCCTCCCCGAAACACACTCCCCCGATATGGGTAATCTAGGTAAACTCCCCAGTTTCCGGGTTATCTATTGCTCCCCCGATTTCCGGGTTATCTCAAATTCCCCCGCTTTCCGGGTTATCTATTTCTCGACACACTACCCTTGTGTAGGTGGTACCGCCCCAAGTAGGTGTCACTAACTCCCCCAATTGATGGGTTATCTAGGATCCAATTTTTTAGCTACCACATAACAATTCATCAACTTGAGCCAACGCTTCATATCATAAATCACATCATACTATTGGTAACTAAATCAAGTTAATAAACAATTCAATTCATGTACTAACAAATCAATCATTTTCTTTATTAAATCATTTATCTAATAAAGACTAGTAAAAACTTGTTTAATCATTTAACTATGAAAATCACTTTACTATGTACTCGGAAAAGATCACATGTACTCACCTTAGCAATGCTATCCCAAAATTGTGTCAATCAACACAATGCTTACTTCTTAATCAAAGAAGTACCTCCAACTCTTAAGTCTTGTTGACCTATTATCAATTTCATCATAAATGTCTAGTTATTATCTATAACTAGTTATCAATAAATCCATATCAACATCCCTAACCACCAAGTTCATCCATCAGTAATCCCAAATCCAACTTGTACACATTGATTACCAGTCTACAATGAGTGTTCTACACTCATGTTCAGTCATATTCCCCAAAGATGACATATATGGTTGATTGCCCAAGCCACCATTGTTACCCAAGTAAAGTTTGAAATTAAATTGGATAAGCAAGATAATCAAGAATCCTTACCTTTGATGTTCAAATCCTCCAAGATAATGAAGATTTGAGCTCTAGCCCTCCAAAAACGTTCACTTCCTTCAAAATAACGGCTGGTAGGGTTGTAGGGGTGAATGAGCCTAAACCTTAGGCTAAATCCCGTTTTATACAGCCAGATAGGAGTTCGCGCCTCGAACCCCAACTTCACGCCGCGAATTAACGCGAGTCTGACGTCATCGAGCCGTCCAAGCCATTCTTCGTTATCATCCTCGCGACCAGTTCGCGTCGTGAACTATACGTCGTGTTCGATCTCACGTCCGTGAACTACTCGCGAATAACACCCAAAATCTGTGTTCGGTCTTCGCGAACGCGAACCATAGTTCGCGTCACGAACTTGCCCTGGCAGCTAGGCTGCAAGTTTTTGTTGTCTATTTCAACCCGGTTTCAACCTTAACCATATCAAATGGTGTCCATATGACACGAAACCAATTCGTACTTGTTTTAAATGATTTATCCACATTTATTATATTTTTACACAATTTATTTATTTACAAAGTTCGGGTCGTTACAGAGGAGGCTAGGGCTTACAAAGGGATCATTAACATTAAGCTAAATCCTTAAGTATCCTGATACTTGATTAGGTTTAGGGCACATTCCTATTAATTAATAAATAATGAGGGTAACCCATTAACCATTAATTAATTAGAGGGTCCAGAATTAATATGTATTCGCATATTAAATTTTGGTCCAACTAGGAATCGGTATTAGTATTCGGTATTAGTATTCGTATAACATTGTAAGGTAAAAACACTTTATCAAAAATATATTTGATTGGAATTACATACTTATTAATCCGAATAAATATGTAGTGCTTGTCAATTAATAACCAATATTAACTATCCCATTGTAGGTTAAATGACGGTAACCCACAACTACTAATTTGTATGAACTATACAAATCAGCTGTCCGAGTGTAGTAGCTTTGACTTCTCGAGTTACAGAATTGAATGGGTGTGAGTGTGTGACCCTCAAATGCCGTTGGATCATCATCATATAGTGCTGACTGTGCACACAAATCCTAACAATCTAAACAACGGTTCCTTACGTCTACTGCTAGCATTTAGGCAATCAAAGTTAAGGTACAATATAATCTTAAATCTTTTATCTACCTCAATTATGCATCATATAAGTTAAATGATTAATAAAGTATAATACATATTATAAGTTAATGGAGAACTTCTTGCAGGCTTAGGGAATCTATTTGCAAAAATCTCAATGGTTGCTTTGTTGCCCACCACAAAATGTGAAATCAACATTTAAATTATATTCTTATCTATATGCTTATTAGTTCATAAATACAATAATATACGTATAATATATTGTCTATGGTATCCTGAGTTGTATTCTAGGAAGTCCAAAAGATTTGTCTAGTCCCAAGGGATAAATCCTAGCTATTGGATCAAGATGGACAAGATCAAATCCCCCACCTACAACCACCGCCGCCGCCGGCCGCCGCCGACCGCCGCCGGCCGCCGCCGTCCGCCGGTGGTGGTGGTGGCTGACAGTGAAGGTGCTGGAGCTAATGGGGGTGGTGGTGGTATTGATGTATCGAAGCACATGTGCTTCACTAAATACAACATATTACTTCGAAGCACATGTGCTTCAGGTCACGAAGCACATGTGCTTCAAGTCACTAAAAACATGAGTTTCTAACACACACAAGGGAGCATACGAAGCACATGTGCTTGACGTTATGAAGCACATGTGCTTCACTACACGGAAAAAAAAATCAAAACAAGTGACGAACACATCATTATGAAGCACATGTGCTTCATAAAGCCAAGCACATGTGCTTCGTAAAGCCAATGCTTCACCAAGCCAAGCACATGCGTTTTTGTTCATGAACACATGTAACTTACAAGCAAGTCATTTGTGTTTGAATCACGAAGCACATGTGCTTGACGTTATGAAGCACATGTGCTTCACTACACGGAAAAAAAATCAAAACAAGTGACGAACACATCATTATGAAGCACATGTGCTTCATAAAGCCAAGCACATGTGCTTCACAAAGCCAAGCACATGTGTTTTTGTTCATGAAGACATGTAACTTACAAGCAAGTCATTTGTGTTTGAATCACGAAGCACATGTGCTTGACGTTATGAAGCACATGTGCTTCACTACACGGAAAAAAAATCGAAACAAGTGACGAACACATCATTATGAAGCACATGTGCTTCATAAAGCCATGCACTTATGCTTCATAAAGCCAATGCTTCACAAAGCCAAGCACATGTGTTTTTGTTCATGAACACATGTAACTTACAAGCAAGTCATTTGTGTTTGAATCACGAAGCACATGTGCTTGACGTTATGAAGCACATGTGCTTCACTACACGGAAAAAAAATCAAAACAAGTCACGAAGCACATGTGCTTCCAGTCACGACTACCACCACCGGTCACCACCGCCTGCGGCCACCTCCGGCCGCCGACCGCCGCCGATAAAATTAATGGACTACCTTGAACATTTCACATGGTATCCTTACTATATACTTCCTCTGTTTCAAAATAAGTAATACACTTTCTATTTTGGTGTGTTCAAAATAAGTGATACACTTTGAAACTTTCCTTATTTGGTAAAATATAGTGAGACACATACCCACCAACTATCTCATTTAATAAAGTGAAATGACTCATTTACCCTTACCTTTACTTTTAAACATCATTAAACTCACTTTAATCATAATATGTGGGACCCATCACCCACTAACTATTCAATTTAATCTAATTTAACGTGAAAACTAATTTGTATCACTTATTTTGAAATGTAGGAAGTATAATACATTTGGGACCTTTCCAAAATAGTAAGTCTTAATATTCAACAAACATAATAGCTATTTCGAGATAGATTTGTGTTTATCACCCAACATACCACCACCACCTACGACTATCATCTATCATACCACCACCACCAGCACCACCTACTATCACTATCTCCGCCAACATCCACCACCTACGACTATTCACCATCCACGGTCCACCGATTGGTCGCAACAAAATATAATTACAAAATACTCGACAGCGAATTGTGCGGGTACTAGTAAATTTTAGATGCATAAACGATTATTTTGGCCAATACTAAAAAAATTTCGCAAAATTCTAGGAATTATATGTATAATTTGAACCCATAGAATTTTTGTGAACCATTTAAGTTTCAAATTTCTTATTTTTTTTTCATTGTTTAACTATATTAAATTTAAAGAGAATAAGAAAAAGGTTGAATTAAATATAATAAGTGATACATCAACTTGAAATGTTATTTTCTCCAGTTAGTTAACACTCAGACTAAATCTTTTCTATTATCTCTAAAATAAATATAAAAACAAATAAGAGATTATTATGACTATTTAATTTAAGTTGTTAATTACATATTTCCTTAAATTGTATTTTTTTGAACGGCAAAAAGAGGTAGGGATGGAGCTTCGGCAATACCTTAAATTATATGCATCTCATTTTGATATATTTGAATATATATTTTAATCTAATGGACAAATTAAAATAAGAAGTTTTCATGTAAAAGAATAATAGCGTCTAAAGATGATGATACATGAAGTATTATGCTTATGGTTGTAGCATTATTTTCGAGTTATTATTATGTTTTTGTACGTTAGATGCACGGGCTTTGTTAACAATAAAATTATTTTTGAAACAAAATCATATAAATTGAAATGGTGTTAGGACAAAGTATCCAAAGCATAATCACTAACATGTTTAACTTTGAAATGGAGTTTAAAATTTTCAACCCAATTTCTGAGTAGTGAAATTGATATACCAATCAATTACATCTGGAAGATAAATTTGTGTTTGGTTTTATGTGCACAGATAAGTACACGTGTCATCGTGTCCAATGTTATAAGGCACTAAAGGGTCACACCACTACACACCCAATAATGGACAACCGAATAAAATAAGTTGTGTGGAATAATCAATTATTTAAGTTAATTATAAAGAAGAGAATAAATAATAATAGTCTAATTATTATTTGTGAGGATGGTTAAATATTAAGTTAAATATTTAACGGACAGTTAATTAATATTAATTAACTAGTAAAAGTCCAAGGGTTTAAAGTGTTAATAGGAAGTTTAATTATGAGATTAATCATAATTAAACTCCAAGGACTAAACCTAACATCTAGCCTTATAAATAAAGGGCTTATGAGAGGGTTTAGAGGTTACACATTACAACACCACAAAACCCTAATCTCCCCTCCTCTCTCTCTCGTCCGATCGGAAAGAACCCCAAAGGGGTTTTCGGTTTTCCTTGTTCGTTCGACGAACGACACACACACACACACAAGTCTTTGTGTGATACTTTGTTGGTACAACGCGGTCTTGCAGCGTGTCCAGGTGGTGCAGTAGAGGTGGATCATTCTTTAGCAATCTAAAGGTAATGTTCTTAATCTTCTTCTTTTTGTGATCCCATTGTTTAGTAGAGATCTAGTATGTAAGATTCAAGTTCCCCCATGTGAATCATACAAGGTTTTCCTACAATTTGCACATGCATGACAAAATCGTAAGTTATAATTTCAATCAACCAAATTTGAACCAACAGTATTAAATGTTAGCATTTTTTAATTTTTTAATACAAGTTTTATTATTGTTCATGAAAACATTGTTAATACAAAAAACAGTCTGAGAGAACTTGTTTCATACTTTACCACCAACATGATTCAACACATGTAATCATTAAATATAAGAAAAAATATATTTTAGAACTTATTTATTAAATGATGTGATAATAGTAATATAAGAGTCAAATGTGATTGTTGTATCCGAATTTATTTAATATGAAAACAATATGGATCAATTTTGACCCGTTTAACATGTTCAAACTATTTGACCCGATTCTTATAAAGCAGTTTTTTTTATTTTAACCATTTGACATGTAAGAGATAAAACATATCACTTAAATTTGTTAATAGTATATATAAAAAAAAACTACAACACATACATATATTAATATGCACGCATCAATTTCAATGCTTTTCCTTAGGTGGAAGATGACCCATTAATTATTACTGCATTAGAAGATTCATTTTCATCTATAAAGCTAGCTGTCGAGTTGATGAGAAGCAGTGTGATGATCTCAACAAAATCCTAGCGATAATTTTCATAGTAGTAAGTTTTATCATGCAATTTTCACAAATATGTCAAAAGATCATATCTTCAATTTCACTAAAATTCTCCATTTTTATTTCTCAAATCTTCAGATTTAGAGTATCTAATTCAAAAGAATATTAAAAAAATATGGAATTAGTACTGATATTCAAAATTACAAAGTAAAAATTAAATTTTTAATTCAAGATTATTGGTATTCAAAATTGACTGTTAAGATTGTTAATGATATTTTTGTAAATAAATTGAATTATATTTTTGGTAAATATTAAATATAAAGGGTAAATAAGTAATTAAGATAATAAAATAAAAAGAATAAAAAATAAAAAAAGATGGTACATGGCTGGAATATCGTATATGTACATCAATCCAATTTAAACCCCTTTATCTTTCCAATGTCTATCATTTAAACCTAATTCCTCATCGAAGCTAGCCAACAGATGGAGTGTCAAAGGTCAAAGGAGGCGTGCAAACGGTGTCTGTAAACTGTAGGTTGTCGGTAGCTAACCAACGGACCCATCGGCACCAGATAACATGCCTTTTAATTTTCTTGGAGATTACATGTTCGACCACTTGTTTTTCTTTCTTCACAGATTATATCCATAACAAACAAAATTTTTTCTTGTTGGAGGTTTATGGTTAGATTACAAGAGAGTAATCATACAATTGTGTGTTATATAGAAGAAAATAATGATTATATTGGAGGGTTGTTAACTAACATTTTTTTAAACATCATCTAATTTATTCATTTTTCCACAACGGAACTTGAACTCATGACTAGGGTGTAAACTAGTCGAGTCGAATTCTGCCTAGCTTCAGCTCGACTCACCAACTAAAACTCGAGCTCGAAATTCGTCGAGCATCCAATTTTAAACTCGAACTCAACTCGGTGAAAGTATCAATACTTTCAAGCTCGACTCCAAAATTTTTGATTTTTTTAAAAGTGCACTTTTTGTTGTAAATGTGATATGAAAAAAAGGCAAAAAGGCAATTATGTATATGGAAAAGGGTAAGACGATTTTTAAATAAAAACTTGATAAGGCTCGCGAGCCTAACAAGCAGTGTATTTTGGAACTCGAACTCGGCTCGAAGCCCTACTCGAGTAGCTCGAGCTCGACTCGGTTCACGAGTCAAATCTGATTATTTCACCCCTACCCATGACCTATAGGTCGGGCAACACCTTACACCATACAAACCAGTACCACTAGGCTACACATTTGTATGTTTACTAGCATTTGATTGGGCTTGTCCAGATTGACGATTCTACTTTCAAATCCATGTGTTTATCGAGTGCCTCATGTTTGAAGTTGAGGCATGTAATAAAACACATGATTGATTTAAAACACATGGTCTAATTCATGAGTACATGTTTATTAACCTATCATGATTAACGTGTGATGGACTTCAAAGAAAGTATTGCGCTTCATTATTAGTGAAAAGAAAAAAAAGGTGAAAAGAGTAGGGCCAACAAATGATCGTTGTCTTGCCAACAAATACGACTTTCTGTTTTAGATCCTTGGGTTTCTCGTTACTTTTATATAGAGCCCTAAGTTTTCATAAATTTAAGTATTACACATAACCTTTGACAAAAGTTTACAAATTAAACATTATACTGATATAAAGGGCAAACTTTGTTTAAATTTACATTTATAAGAGGATTTGAAACGATATGAAGGAACAATATAATGGTTATTACTTAGTATACCATTTAATGTTCTAGTTTGATGTTAAATTTCCTTTTAATTTTTCGAAAATTTCATGAACACTTTTTAAGTTTTAAAATTATATCAATAGTCTTTAATTTTGAATACTTGTATCACGTGAATATTCATTAAAAGTTATCGTTAAATATTGCCGCAAGTGGTACTTGTGTTTTGCCAAAAAATAAAAATAAAAATTCATGAATGGTGTAACGACCCGAATTTTGTAAATAAATAAATTATATAAAAATATGATAAATAAGGATAAATCGTTTAAAGAACGTAATCGTGTCGTTTGGACATCGTATGAGAAAGTTACGGACGAAACCAGGTTGAATCAATCAACAAAAGTTGCAGCCCTGTCTGGGAAGCAGAGTTCGCGAAGCGAATGGAGGTTCGCGAACGCGAAGGATCGACAGAGATTTTGGGGTGTTTGGCCGATCAGAGTTCACGACCTGGATCACGACGCGAAGAAGTTCGCGCACGGGAAGTTCACGGCGCCAACTCGGGTTTCGCGACACGAACTCTTCAGACGATGCATTAAATACGAGATTTCAGCCGTAAATGCCATTTCAAAACCCTAGTTTCTCTCCTTGACGATTTTTGAGTGTAAGAGCTGATTTTGGGTGGATTTTTCATCAAAGCTTGGGAGATTTCGCATCTAAGGGAAGATTAAAGGTAAATATTCACTCTTTGATCTTTATAGCTTTAGATCTATGGATTTTGAGGCTTGAATCTCAAACCCTAGTTCTTGGGTTTTCTTAAATGGTGAAATAAATGTCGTATACACTTAATATATGATATTTTAACAAAGGAAACAAGTGTGTGGTTAAGATTTGTAAGAATCTTAAGGGTTGGTTAAACCTAGGGTTTTGTAAATCGCCAAAATTGGGGGAAAGTGTTATTAAAGGGTATTTTGTGATAAATGGACTTATTGTTAGTAGTATGTGATGTTGAACAACTTGTGATTGTTATATTAGGCTTTTTGAGAAGTCTTGGAAGGGTGTTCAATTGTTGAAGATACGGGATTGTGTAAGAAGAACACATTTGGAGCATTACTTGCTAAGGTGAGTACGTGTGGAATTTACTGAGTACATAGCCTTTGAAATATGTTTTCTTACTTGTGATTTGGTCTATTTGATTAATTGTGTAGACTTATAGTTGTTGAGTTAGTTATATATTGTTGTTAATAATTACTAACTTGTTCGATGATAGATGTGCTAGCCAAGGGTTTGATTGAAATAACTGTTGAGTTAAAGTAAGGATGAGACGATGTGATGATGTGGGGGATCCCCGGTCAAGAGGATATGGAATGGGGAGCATTTGGGCGGATCCCCATCGGCCCATTCCATGATAGTAGTCTTGCTAACTGGAAGTCGTCCGACGACTAAGGCAGGTATGGGTAGATTGGGCGATTCCCTCTTGCCTTTACCTTGAAGCTTATCAATGTGTGACTGGTTTGTTAAGATAATGTCATCTCAGTATCAGATGAGTATGATGGGTGAACTTACTTACTTTCTTGGTTTACAAGTTGATCAAAAGCCTGATGGCACTTTTATAAATCAAAGTAAGTATGTGCATGACATGCTCAAGAAATATAAATTTGAAAATTTATCTTCCATGCACACTCCTATGGGTACTCAGGATAAAATAAGTAAAGATGAAACTGGTAAACCAGTATGCCAATCCACATACCGGGGTATGATTGGTTCTTTACTTTACTTAACAACTAGCATGCCTGATATCATGTTTGCAACTTGTTTGTGTGCTCGGTATCAGGCTGATCCTAAAGAATCACATATGAAAGCTGTTAAGCGCATTTTTAGATATCTTTCAGGTACTCCTAACATGGGTCTTTGGTATCCCAAAGACTCAAACTTTGACCTTGAAGGGTATACAGATGCAGATTTTGCAGGTTGTAGGTTGGACATGAAAAGTACAAGTGGAGGATGTCAATTTCTCGGCGGCAGACTAGTTGGTTGGTCATCCAAGAAGTAAAATTCAGTAGCAACTTCCACTGCAGAAGCAGAATATGTTGCTGCAGGAAGTTGTTGTGCTCAACTCTTGTGGATGCAATATCAACTAATGGACTATGAGTTCAATTTCCAGAAGACACCTATTCATTGTGATAAAAGAGTGCTATTGCTATCACTGAGAACCCAGTCCATCACTCAAGAACAAAGCACATTGATATCAGACACCACTTTATCCGAGATAATGTGGAAAAGGGTAAGGTTGAGGTAGATTTTGTTCCTACAGATGACCAATTGGCCGATGTATTTACTAAACCTCTCTCTGAGGAAAGGTTTATGTATTTACTAGGACAATTGGGTATGCTGAATCCTTAATTTTCCTGAAATTTTTCTGATACTGACCTCTCAGTATTGATTTCAATACTGACCCACTCAGTATCACTCGTCTGATTTATCAAATGTTAATAATTTTTATTTTTTATTAATTTATGGATTAAATTAAATGTTTTTATTATTTTTTTTACTCGGTATTGAAGTCCTGGAGTGGTAAAACTGACTTTTAATCTTCATACTCCCCAACGGTAACCTTTCTTAATAAGAAAGTTACCGTTGGAACAGGATAAGGCTGTCAAATCAGCCGGTTTTACTTCCCAATACCGTAATTATCTCTAATTAAGTATAAATAACCGTTTCTTTTCTTTCTTTCAAATTTTCTAACAGTTATTTCATACTTTTTCTTTCAATTCTCTCTGCGATTAACGATTCTACTTTCTCTTTGCAAGCAATTTCTTTAATCTCAAATCGCAGATGGCAAACTACACTTTCGTCGCACCCGATGCTGCACCGGTGACTCAGTTTAGAAATGATGAGGTACCCAGGTTTGCGAGGAACAATATTACTGCTAATTTCAACTTTCCTCCAACTTGGGCCTGCCCTAAATTCACACACATAGTCACTTACATGAAGAATTGTCCGATCACTCGAGCTCTAACACTCTCTCCTCGAGCAATTTATCCAGAAATGCTGTGTGAATTCTGGTACTCTGCTGAACTCGACTCTCCAGATATGATCCCTGGATGTATTATTCGGGATCAAAGACGATTTTTTGTATCAACTGCTATTATTAGGGAAACGCTGAGGCTTCCTGCTCACGCTCAGTATGAGCCGTTTGTTGATAGAATAGAGGCACGATCAGTACTGCCCTTGGTTGGTCGTAGAGGAACCACAGGCACAATTAAACGAAATGAATTTGGTCTAATGTGGGGTGTTCTAATTTCCACAATTATTCGATGTATGACCCACAAAACTGGGGCCTTGGACCAAATTAATGAATTTGGGATGCAGATAGTTCATGCCATGTACCATGGAAGAGATATTGACTATGCCCGACTGATATTCAACGAACTAGCTACTCTGGTTAGGGCAAAGACACGAGAATTCAATGTTCCCTTCTGCAGATTTTTATCTCTCATCTTTCAGGGTTCAATGCCTGCTCATATTTATGATGAATTTCACAGTCCAAGAGTAGATCTCCCTCTCCTAAATGAGAAGATTTATATTTACAGACCAAGGGAAGGAGAACCTGCACTGAGTCACTCTATGTGGGCTATTGTACAGGCACCCATTAATGATGAAGAACATTCTGATACTGGATCAGAAAATGATGATGTTGATGATGATAATGATGATGATAGTGGTGATGGTGGAAATGCTGATCAAGATATTGAGATGGTGGCTGCTCAACCAGAACCGACACAAGAACCACCACATATTCCTCCACCTGCACAGGATCCTGATGCTCCTCATACTGCAACTGATTCTGATACTGAGTCCACAGAAATGGAACCATTAGTCATCCGAAGAAAGAGAAAAAACATATCCCCAGTGATAATGGGTGCTTTATCATCAGAAGAGGTGCAGCCTACTCATGCTCCATCACTAACTGCATCTCTTCAAGCACAAAGTCTAGTTGCAGCCAATGCTGACCTTCCAGGTCCTGAACCAGAACCTATTGGTCAACAAATTTAGGAACATCATGTTCCTCTTGATGTGGAGATCCAGTTTGAGCAAAACATACTGGAAGGTGCACATGATCGAAGAGAAGAGGCTCCTGAAGGTGCTGGTGCCTCAAATCAACATACAGATGATCCAGCACCGACCTCTGCAGATGCTCGAAGGGAATCTGACAAAGTCTCAGGTATGAATTTCTAAAATGCTCTCAAACTTTTATATATATATATTTTTCCCAAATAAAGACTAAGTATTGGCCAGTACCAACTCAGTACTGACCAAAGTCTCAACCGAACTTTCAAATATATCCAATTATGGCCAACATAGTTAGCCCACTGCTGCTATGCAAGATTCATATACTGAGCACTTAAAAGATCATTGCCAGTATACAGTTGTCTCAACATTTTAAGAGACAATGGTGGTGATGTCATACTGACACCCATTGGTGCTGCTTGGATGATGTCCTACTTATTTTGAGTAGGCTCACATAATTCAAAAATGATCACAAACCTTTTAAGCCACATAAGCCAAAATTTTCCATGGGTTTAAGCCACATTTCTGTTATCACTCTGATACCGAGTGATAAACATTGAAAATATCAAGAAGCCCATCCCAGGCTTCGATTACCCAAACCAAAACCTTTTAGTAAATGTGAGCTATCCTATACTGAGCTACTCAAATATTCACACTCACTTTTACTAAATACTTCTTACACATGCTATGCACAAGTTCACAATATTTCATCATATACCAGATGAAATACAGACTTATAAATTCTGTTTACATGATTATAGAATTTAACAACACCACAATTCTATTTGATAAACCTTTCATTCGAACCAGTTTACATTTTGTTTTCTTTAACACCATCTGTGCAGGGTCAGAGAGCACAAGCCACTCAGTCTCAGGAAGTGCAAGGGGCTCTATAAACTATTCTCAACCAGATCCTGGCCATGCAAAACACTCAGAATAATATTCTGGCCAGGATGGATGAAATGAGTAATGAGATAGACTCATTAAAACAGTCGGTGTAACTCCTTCAACAACAAAAACAGCCTCCACCACCTCCACAGTCTCCACTTGGTGGTAAAAGTGATGAAGAGGGCCCTGATACTGAGCCCAGAAGATCACCCTCCCATGCCAATACTGAGGGTGAACATAATGCTGCTACTGAACCTATGCCCTCCCCAACTCCTGATAACCAACAGGGGGACATAGGTGGTGATACTGAACCTCTTCCCTCCCCATCATATGATAACAATAAGGGGGAGAAGAGACAAAGAGAAGAAGAGGTTGATAAACCTGAGCCATCTGCTTAGGGGGAGAAAAGAAGAAAGTTAAATGAAGATCAACCTCAATGGCAACAACAACAACAACATCAGCAAACTCCTCATATTGAACCACTTAGGTTTCAGTATGAAAGAAGAAGACAAAGAGGAAGGTCAGTTCTGGAATTACTTGAAGAGTTATCTGAGCCATCTGCTCAGGGGGAGATTGAAACTGATCAACCACAACAAGTTGATACTGAGCCTCCTGCTCAAGAACCAAAAAACTTGCAGATTATCGTCTATAGGCCTTTTATCTGGCCTATTGATGATGATGATGAAGAACATCCGGTGCCATCTCAAAACTTTCTAAACTTTGCACTGGATGTAGCACACAAAGAAAGCTCTTCATCATCATCCTCAGATGATGAAGAGCCTCCAAGAAGACCAATCTCTCCTCAAGCTGAAGGACCTTATAGAGCTCCTAGAAGACCAATAACCAGAAGAATGTCGAAGGTGGTTATGTCCTCAGAATCAAGTGAAGAACCAGATCCAGCTCCTCTGATTTCTAGACCAAGAAGATCTACTCAGTATACTGAGGAAAAGAGTGATGCTGAGGATGAGATTGAGGCTCAGAGATTCTTCCCTGTTAAGGAAGAAGATCCTGACACTGAGTCTGATGCAGATGTTCCAAGGAAATCTCATACTGTAAGGAGAACAGGAGATGAACTTCTTCAATAATACTGGAACATTGTTGCTCAAAGAACAAGGTATAGGGAGACCAGGATGAGTATGCTGAGGAATAGGGTATTCCCAAATGTGAAGGAGATAAACTGGCTGAACTTGTATGTCAACAAAATAAAAGTCAAAACCATTGACCAGTCCATAGTTGTATTCTGCACTGGACCAGTCAGTCCTCCTATGAAGATTTTTCTTCATGACATTCAGAATATGGGACTCCAAGACTGGGTGAGGATTGCCAGATTAATCAAAGAGTTACCATCAAGATCCTCAGAAGCCCAAGTAATGATGGATGAAATCTGGGCTGTTTCTGCTGTATGCTTTGAGCAAGGCATTTTGTATCAAGCAGACTATAGGGCACTCAGTGTAATGACTGAGGCAGTAAAGAACAACAAGCCTGAGTGCCTTAATACTTTCAGGATCTTTAACTCATACTCTGTTCCCCCTAACTTAATCTTTCAGGATCAAAAGAGCACCATATATCCAACCTCTGGATATATGTACACTGACTCAGAAGATAGGGAATGCTTCATTACTGAAGCAGATCTGCCGAAGGCCCCTATTAGTCATCTGGTGGGCTTGAAATGGATGATAACCAAGAAGGAGGACTCTTGGTTCAGAAAGAAGATTGTTGCTGTACTGAACAATAGGCAGGATGAACTGAAGAAAAGAGAAGAGTTCATCCACATAAAGAAAGAAGTCTTCTATGAGTTTGAATCAATCAACAAGCAGTGAAAAAGAAGACTATGCTGCCTGATTTTTTGTTTTGTATTATTCTCTTTGTAAATTGTTTTGTTATCATTTGATAGGGGGAGATTGTTAAGGCAAAAAGCCTTACCCCTTTGGAATCTTTAGATAACAAAACAACCTAGACTAGCTTAGAACAAATAGTAGATATAAATAGCTAAGTTTATGAGTGATACTGAGTTTGGCCAGTATTGGCCACTCAGTATCAACACTCAGTATTGGAAAACCAATACTGAGTAGAAGGACTGAGTTACAGTCAGTATTGTAACTGACTAAGATCAAATCCCTTGATCCTAGTCATTTCCTTAGTTTAGTCCTTCGGTTACTCCTTTGCCATTATGTAAGATCTCTATATTGTTATAAATAGAGATCATCCTGCAAAGGAGAACTTACCAATTCACTTTACACTTTCATATCTTATTGTAATTGATCAGTGGTATTGCTCTTCCGCGGCATACCACACTTAGTGGAATTATACATTGACTAAAATCTTGTTCTAAACATTATTTGTCTTAAGTATTAATAATCCAATCAATTAACTAAGTAATCCAGGGTTGTTGTGACCTAACAATTACTTGTTAAGGTGAGTACGTGTGGAATTTACTGAGTACATAGCCTTTGAAATATGTTTTCTTACTTGTGATTTGGTCTATTTGATTAATTGTGTAGACTTATAGTTGTTGAGTTAGTTATATATTATTGTTAATAATTAACTAACTTGTTCGATGATAGATGTGATAGCCAAGGGCTTGATTGAAATAACTATTGAGTTATAGTAAGGATGAGACGATGTGATGATGCGGGGGATCCCCGGTCAGGAGGATATGGAATGGGGAGCATTTGGGCGGATCCCCATCGGCCCATTCCATGATAGTAGTCTTGCTAACTGGAAGTAGTCCGGAGAGTAAGGCAGGTATAGGTAGATTGGGCGATTCCCTCTTGACTCTATCCCCGGTTAATAAGTTAATGTGGTTCTAGTTAGTTCGGGGGCAACCCGATAACTAGATATGATTGTTAGGGAAGCAAGGTTGATAGAGTCACAATAAGGTGACTAGATAGATGGACGAGTTATATATTTATATGTTTACATATTATGTGATACTTGTTATTATCGGGGTCTAAAACCCATGTAGCTCACGAGACTTTTTGTCTCACGTACTCCGTGTTGTTTTTGCTATGTACTCAGGTTCGGGATCATATATTAGGTACGCATGGATAGAGATGCGGGGCCTAGAATATAAGAACACTAGAACGGAGTTAGACTTAGCTTTAGTTTTGATATATTTTGTAACACCAAACTTATACTCTGATTTTCATACCAAAGGTTTTTGTAAATCCGTATTTTGGGACAGCTCTCCTATTATTAAATGATATATTTTGACCAAATGTTTTGTTTTAAAAATTGAGGTGTTACAAGTGGTCCTAAGATTAAAAAAAATTACAAGTATTTAATGGTGATTTAATGGACATCCAACTTCAGGATCATTTGTATTATAAGTATTCAAAGTTAAGGACCATTTGTGTTATAAATGCTTAATTTATATTTTAACATCTGAATGACAACGCTTAGTACGACTATATTTATCATTTTCCATTAGGTATACAAAGCAAATTTATATAGTATGGCACATTGATTGTGACTCATCATTACATGGCACCATGTAGATGATCATGATGGTGCCTTGCCCACCTTCCACATGTGTACAAAGATTTTAGACATTGTTAGAGCATTTTAAACGGTGTGTTATTGTATATTTGTACTTTATTATATTTTTAGAGCTAATTATTGGCGATTGGAAGTGACGTTGGTGGATGTAAGAGAGAAAAGTGTATAATATGTCATGTTAGAATATTCCCTTTATCTAATGTGGCCTTAACCATTTGAACCCTTAACTATGCCTTAATGACATTTTATACCCCAACTAATTAAATGTCAGTTATGTGATGGAAGTAACTGTCATATCATATAAACTAGCTACAAAACCCGCCCGATGGGCGGGTATGCTGTAAATTTTAGTATGTAGAAAAATGTCCAAAAACTTTATATACTTCTAAATGACATAATAATCGATAGATGTGATGATGATTTTGTACAAAAAAACGGTAAATGAAGAAATGTTACATATAAATGTTACATATAGTTATTTGTTTCCTTCGCTGATTGATCTTTTAAATATTTATTTGTTTCCTTGTATGTAGGATCTTTTAAATAGTTATTTGTATGTACGATCTTTTAAATAGTTATTTGTTTCCTTGTATGTAGGAAGCCGTATATGGAGCATATGAATGTAGACCGTAAGCCGTACCAGATTCGTTTGCCGTATATGGAGCATATGAATATGAATGTAGACCGTAAGCCGTACCAGATTCGTTTGTATTAGTGCAAATGACGTGGACCAATCAGGGAATTCCAAGTGGCATTATGGACGAATAGGAATGCTTGGAATTGCCATGGTGTCAAACCTTCTTCAAATTTAGGCCTCATATATAGGGTAGGATTAGGGATTGTGGGCTTTTCCTGTATCTTGTCATTACGTATTCTCACATTACAAACACCAAATCAATTGTGAGAAATCCCTCCATCGGATTATTGACATCACTACTGGAATTGGATCAATCCTAATGTTATGGATTCATCATCCAACCCTAATCTTCAATCGGTTCTACCGTCAAGTAAGTTTTCTATCAGTTGTAGTGTAAATTGATATGATCATGATGATTAAACCCCTGTTATGTTTAAATTAATCAACATGTGGTATCATAGCACGTTTAAAATCATCATGATTTCATATAATTGTCGGCAAAACTTCTGCGTTTCAAAATTGAGATGTTATAATGTCGGCAATCACAAAAAACCCATTTGATGACTATTTAATAGAATAAATTGATAAAACAATTGAATTGATCGTGTTCGTTAATGTAGTCCATGTTTTACAGTTTATGAATTTCTCATACTAATTAACAATTACTTTAATAGCCATAAATTGGAGTCTCTATTTTTTCGTATTTTGGTCTTTAAGTGAATTGTGATTTTGATGGCCATATTCAAATTAAGTCATCAAATGAGAATCTCTGACCGACATTATAAAAGTGAAATTTAATTGTTATATTCAATTGGTAGTCATTTACGTTATTTAATTGAAGAATTGTTCTATTTATTTTTCCCATATTCAAACAATTCAATGCTTCTAGAACAAAATTCCAGTATTTGTCAAAGTTTGTGTTACTTGAAGATTTACAGTACCTTGTTTCGATTTACAAAGACTGTTCTATCATATAAAAAAAAAAACAAAAAAATTTAAGTTCAATAAAATTTCTATATAAACTTCAATGTTCAATAAAATTTCTATCATTTCTCAGTACGAAATTTCAATATAGAAATGATAAAACATCAAGAGTTTGCTGTCAATTTTTGATAAAACAATTCATGACTTTTGCTCTCAAATTTTGATAAAACAGTTCATATATTTTAGAATCAAATTTTGATAGAACAGTTGTTTACTGTCAAATTTAATTTTCTTAATTCAAAATTTATAAAACCTGAATTTTTAGAATTCGTTAGACATGATGTATGGTAGTTTTTATTTTAATTTACATAATCAATCCAACGAATGGTTATTTAAATTAATATAAAAGTCTTAAGAATACCATATCATAAAATAGCTAAATTGTCATTCAAGGAACCCAACGGTTATTTGTTTGACATTTTTTGAACAATGAAATATAGATAAACATAATTAGCATAAGTATGTTTCTGCCCAACGGTGATACGTGATACAATTGCATGCTTAGTCTAGTTCAAGATAATTAATGGTTTAATTGTCAACTAAACCAACGTGAGGTTGACAATTGGGCACAACATCTTATATACCTATTATTTTGGTGTTTTAATAATAGGTTTACATTTATACTGATATGCTTTATTTTACATATATATCCCATTAATTCTTTAAGTTTTATTTGAGCATGCATTTAATTCACTCTATGACAGAATCTACCTCAACTTCCAATACGGGTTACTTGTCCGGAATTGAACCTTTAACTGGTACTAACTTCTCAACATGGAGAGATCAAGTGAAACTCACTCTCGGAGTAATGGACCTCGATCATGCACTTCGTATTGATCCTCCCGATGCACTTACTGATAATAGTACATCAGATGAAAAACGTGCTTATAAACAGTGGGAGCGATCTAACCGCATGTCTCTCATGATCATTAAGAACTCCATATCCGTTGCAATTCGAGGAGCCATTCCTGACTCTGAGAATGCAAAGGAGTACTTAAACTCCGTAGAGGAACAATTTAAAGGGGCTTCAAAAGCCCATGCAAGTACCTTGATCCTCAAAATGTTGACTACTAAATATGATGGGGTTACTGGTGTACGTGAGCATATTATGATGATGAGCGATATCGCAAATAAACTAAAAAGCATGGACATGGAAATCAGTGAAGGTTTCTTAGTTCATTTCATTATGACATCTCTCCCTACTCAATTTGGTCCTTTCAAGATCAATTATAATACACAAAAGGAGAAATGGAAAATGAGCGAACTGATTGCCATGTGTGTGCAAGAGGAAGAACGCCTCAAAGTTGAAAAGCTCGATGTCGCTCATGTTGCTACCACTAACCTCAATAAGAGAAAGGGCTCATGGAAGGGCAAAGGTGTAAGTGGAGATAATTCCACTCAAAATAAAGTCCAGAAAATGGGTGCAAGTACTAGCTCATTCAAAGGTGGTCCAAAATGCAAATTTTGCCATAAGAACGGGCATACTCAAAAGGACTGTCCAAAATTTAAGGAATGGCTAGCAAAGAAAGGTATATTTGAATCTTTTATGATTAATGAATCTTATAATATTAATGTCCCTATTAATTCATGGTGGATTGACTCTGGATCCATGGTACACATTACTAATTCTTTACAGGGATTCCGTACAATCCGGAGATTGGAAAGAAACCAACGAACAGTTAAAGTTGGGAATGGAGTTGATTTAAATGTAGAAGCTGTAGGGACTCATCCATTAATATTGGAGGGTGGCTATTGTTTAAATCTTTATGGAACTCTTTATGTACCGAGCATGACTCGAAACTTAATATCTGTATCTAAACTAATTATTGATGACTTTGTATTTACGTTTGGATACAATAAAGTATATATTTTAAATTCTCGTGTTGTTGGAAATGGTTGTCTTGAGGGAAACCTCTTTAAGTTATGTTTAGACAATAAATTTTCGGAATCTTTATTATCATTTAACGTTAATGAGAATTTGAATCAAAATAGGAGAAAACGAGATCTAGAAACCTCATCAATGTTATGGCATCAACGTTTAGGCCATATTTCACGAGACAGAATGACTAGACTTGTGAAAGATGAAGTTCTACCTCATCTTGATTTCTCCGATTTTGAAAAATGAGTAGAATGTATAAAGGGAAAAATGACGAAAGGAAATAAGAAAGGTGCCACACGAAGTACCGGATTATTAGAACTAATCCATACCGACATATGTGGACCTTTTCCTTTGGGAATTGGTGGTCATAAATCATTCATTACCTTCATTGACGATTACTCACGTTACATGAACCTATTCTTAATTAATGAAAAATCTGAATCACTTGAAATGTTTAAAACTTTTAAAGCGGAAGTTGAGAATCAACTTGACCGCAAGATTAAAGTGGTGAGATCAGATAGGGGAGGTGAATATTATGGTAGACATACTGATGTTGGTCAAGCTCCTGGATCTTTCTTTGACTTTTGAAAAGATCATGGAATTATTAACCAATATACCATGCCGGGTACCCCTCAGCAAAATGGTGTAGCTGAGAGGAGAAACCGCACCCTTATGGACATGGTTCGTAGTATGTTAGAAAATTCAAAACTTCCTGAATTTCTTTGGACTGAGGCATTGAAAACGGCTGTTCACATCCTTAACAGAGTTCCCTCAAAATCTGTTCCAAAGACACCATATGAAATTTGGACAAGAAGGAAACCTAGCTTACGATATTTACGCGTTTGGGGATGTCCAGCTGAAGCTAAGTTATACAATCCTCATTCACGAAAACTGGACTTAAAAACCGTTAGTTGCTATTTCATTGGATACCCTGAACGATCAAAGGGTTACCGATTTTATTGCCCGTCTCATAGTACCAGAATCGTTGAGACACGCCATGCAGAGTTTCTTGAAAATCTTAACAACAGTGGGAGTGGTTCATTTAGAAACATTGAACTACTAGATGCTCGAGATGAGACACCAATAATTCATGTGCCCATCCCGATTAACACGCCACTTGACACCTCGAATGATCACTTAAGTACTCAAAATATCCCAATAATGTCGAGGAAAATGAACCTAACCATATAACTAATGTTGAACCACAAGAAACTCAAGAGCCATTGCCTAGGTCCCAACGACAAAGGCAGCCCACAAACTTTGACGATTACTATACCTATTTGAATGAGTCCGATTTCGACTTAGGAAAATACAATGATCCTGTAACATATGAGGATGCCATTACTTGTGACCAATCAGCTCATTGGAGGGAAGCAATGGAAGATGAGCTGAATTCAATGAGCAAAAACAATGTTTGGGAACTTGCTGAATTACCAAAGGGCGCAAAACCCGTTGGATGCAAGTGGGTTTTCAAAACCAAACTTGACCCAAACGGACGTATTGAAAGATACAAAGCTCGTTTGGTCGCGAAAGGGTACACTCAAAAGGAGGGTATTGATTATAAAGAAACATTTTCTCCTGTATCGAGAAAAGACTCCCTAAGGATCGTAATGGCTCTTGTAGCTCATTTTGACTTAGAGTTACATCAAATGGACGTCAAAACGGGATTTCTTAATGGAGATTTACATGAAGATGTGTTCATGGCCCAACCGCAAGGTTTTAAATCTAAATGCCAAGAACATCTAGTTTGTAAACTCAAGAAATCAATTTATGGGCTTAAGCAAGCATCCCGTCAATGGTATTTAAAATTTGATGAAGTGATGAAGAAATACAACTTTATCAAGAATCAGGTAGATCAGTGTGTATACCTCAAGATGAGTGGGAGCAATTTTATTATACTTGTGCTTTATGTTGATGACATTCTTTTAGCAAGTAATAATATTGATTTGTTGCATGAGTCAAAACGTTTTCTTTCTAGAAACTTTGACATGAAAGATCTCGGTGAAGCTTCGTATGTTATTGGAATTGAAATTCACCGAGATCGAGCCAATGGGACATTAGGATTATCCCAAAAGGCATATATTGAATGTGTACTCAATAGGTTCAATATGCAACATTGCTCCCCCACAGTCGCTCCCGTAATTAAGGGTGATGTTTTCGAGTCACATCAATGTCCGAAAACTGAGGTTGAACTTGAGGAAATGAGACTAATTCCTTATGCTTCCGTAGTAGGAAGCTTAACGTATGCTCAAGTTTGTACTCGACCAGATATCGCTTATATATGCGGCATGTTAGGCAGGTTTCAATCTAATGCTGGCCTACATCACTGGAAAGCTGCTAAGAAAGTATTGCGATATTTACAAGGAACAAAGGAGTACAAATTAACTTACACTAGATCCGACATCCTTGAAATTATTGGATACTCGGATTCAGACTTTGTGAAATGCAAAGACACTAGTAAGTCAACTTCGGGATATATATTCATGCTATCAGGTGGGCCTGTTTCTTGGAAGAGTCATAAACAGGAGCTAACGACAACCTCAACTATGATGGCTGAGTATGTTGCAGTTTATAATGCAACATGTCATGCAATGTTGTTGAAAAAATTTGATCACTAGACTCAAAGTTGTTAATTCCATATCAAGGCCATTAAAGATTTATTGCGATAATAGCGCAGCTGTGAGCTTCTCGAACAATAATAGTTCAACTGGAGCTGGTTTATACCTCGATACAAGGTACTTATTCGTACGTGAAAGAGTGGAGGAACAACGTATATGTATCGAGCACATTAGAACTCATGAAATGCTTGCGGATCCGCTAACTAAAGGTCTACCACCCAAAGTGTTTACAACTCACGTTTCTAATATGGGTTTTCGTCGAGACCTTACATAATGTTGTAGTTAGTGCACTATTTCATGTTAACGTTTAATTTCAAAAACAAACGCTTTAAGACAATATCCTTCACCATAATGTCTAGTTTGTCTAAATTTACTTTTAATTGTGTACACTTAAGTTTCATTATAGACAAACTTATTTCCACATTATTTTGTCATTTTGGTTTATTGAAATCATATATTTCACATTAGTACCAATGTTATAATCGATGGGGGTCCCGTGTCAAACGCGACACGTGTGGCTGTAACTTTTTGCTTTGGTTCTATTATGGATTATGATTATTTATATAAACTTGTAATTGGCCAATATAAATTCTCGGGTTTATGTATATATAAAATGGTTCTACGGCCAAGTGGGAGAATGTTAGAATATTCCCTTTATCTAATGTGGCCTTAACCATTTGAACCCTTAAGTATGCCTTAATGACATTTTATACCCCAACTAATTAAATGTCAGTTATGTGATGGAAGTAACTGTCATATCATATAAATTAGGGATTGTGGGCTTTTCCTGTATCTTGTCATTACGTATTCTCACATTACAAACACCAAATCAATTGTGAGAAATCCCTCCATCGGATTATTAACATCACTACTGGAATTGGATCAATCCTAATGTTATGGCTTCATCATCCAACCCTAATCTTCAATCGGTTCTACCGTCAAGTAAGTTTTCTATCAATTGTAGTGTAAATTGATATGATCATGATGATTAAACCCCTGTTATGTTTAAATTAATCAACATGTCATACTTTTATTGTGTAGGAAAAAATCAAAATATGCCTGTAATTTTTATATTAATTGATGAGACAGACGTATATGAGTTAATATTAGAGTTATGTTGATAATATTAATTTTTTGAAATTGGAGTTAGGTTAACGATGGATGATATTTTTTTAAAATTAGTCTCATTATATTTTACCTTAATGGTAGAAGAGTTGACAGTAAATGGATGTATAGTGGCTTAAGCCATTTGGCTACTTCTGCGCAACCTATGCGCCACATCATTATTTCACATTTCACATTCAAAAATCAAAACCCCTAAATACCCCCTCTACGATAACTTAAATGCACGGTCTATGTCTTTTCTTGCACCTTCTTGTCGTCGCTTGAAGTAAGCACGTTTTTCGTCTCGTGCAACTGTAAATGATTTGACAAAGCTTGCCCACTGTGGATAAATATCATCAGCTAAGTAATATCCGTTCTGATAAGTCACTCCAATTACAACAAAAGGGACTACAAGAGAAATATCGTTAAGAAGGTTACCAAATGAAAGTTGGATAGAGGAGCTTCGATTCCAGTCATGTGCCTTGACCAACCCAAGTCAAGGAACCTCAAATTCTACATAAAACAATTAAAACATGTTTGGTACCCAATAATGTATGGGTCCTGAACGATTAGTAACAGATGTTTTGTGTAGAATTATTTGATGATGAAATTATAGCTTTGGAGAACTGCAAGAAGGCAGTTCAGTGATTGTGGATTTGATGACCGATTTTAATGATTTTTCAGAGGATTGAACAATCCAATGAGATTTTTCAATTTTAATCCAATTGTACTTCACAAATGTTGAGGATTTCGTAGATGTTTTGTTGTCGCACTTTGAGGAACCTGAAGATTTTGGCTTAGGTGCGGAAGAACCTCGATAAGATTTGCGACGAGAAGACGAGTGGGTATCAGAGGTTTGTTGGCGTTTGAGAGAATTCTTTGTTTGCTTAGAAACATATGAGGATGGACTTTTTTTATTAGATTTTGCTGGAATAGAGACATATGATTTGCATTGGTATGGAAAGCGTGTTTTGCATGATTTTATAATTTTACCAGATTTATGAAATACTTTGCTCTTATAACCACATGGTGCATCTAATCTAACACAAAATCGTTTATCAGTTTGAGTAATTTGTTTCTTTGTAATTTTATCAAAAAACCCCTTTGTTCCAAATTCGTCAGTTTTAACAAACATAACATTAAAATCAGGAGAATATCTGACAGGATGATAAACAGTAGCATCATAATCATTTCTATAAGCCATTCCGGGAGTTTTCACATGTTTAGAGTTATTACGTTTATTTTGAACAGAAGAAGAAGAAACTGAAAATGTGGATGGTCTAGACTTCTTAAGCTCGCTAGGCTTCTCAAGTATACTAGTCCTCGTCGAAATAGGCTTCTTAGACTGCATAACTCCTTTGACTCCATTGGGCTTCTTGAACTTCTCACTCTGAGACTCTAATTTACTATTGGAAGCATATAAGACAGGTGAATTAGAGTTTCTCCTTAAGATGATCTGTATTGGATAAACAGGTGCCGGTCCTATTAATTAAGGTTTAGAATTTTGAAAAACTTTTTTATCAGTGTCCTCTAATTTATCGTGTGCTCTAATTTATAACTTTTTTATCGTGTCCTCTAATTTATTAATTTTCTTTGAAGATTTTCCTTTTCGTTGTCAAAAGCTTTGTGGGTTTCATCAATTTCAGATTCAAGTTGGACTATTTTCTTTTCTAAAATCAACGGTGGAACATAAAGCTTTGGCTCTTTGGTTTGTTTTAAAACTTCATTATCTGGTATGGAGAATTCTGCTGGAGTGATGATTGGAAAATACCCATTATGTTCGAATTTTGCTTTCTTATTTTCATATGTGGAGTTTAAAGCATCATAGTTGAAGCTGATTTGAGCATATTTTTCCTTTCCTCTGTTGAACTTCTCAATTTCTACTTCCTCATCCGGCATATGAAGAAAACTTTGCCAGATTCCCAAATTCCCAAATTCATGTAGTCATAGTTATACATTGTAGGGAGAACCTCAACAGCTTTCTCCAGATAACGAGGATTTTCTGCTCCGAGGCCCGCTTTTGACTTGTAGAATCTGAACTCTTTTGGTTCATTGAACTTGATTGTTTGTTCTGTATGACCGGCTTTCATAATCGTACGCTCCAGTTTTTTGAGGTGTTCTTCGGCATTTTCCTTTTTTAGTGTGAGACTTTGTATTATGAATGATTGTTCATCGATTTCCTTTTTACACGTTTTGGTAATTTCTTTAATTTGTTCATTTAAGTTTTTAATTTCTGTGGCAGCCGTCCTCAATTGGTCTTGATAGTCCTTCATTTAGCTTCGGCGGCCTTTCCCATTCTTGCTCTCTTTCTAATTGAGCAGATAAATCTTGGAGTAATTTCTGGGAATCGTCTTTCTCAGTTGACGTTGTTTTCATGTTTTTAAGATTTGATATTTCAAATTTTTTGTTATTGATTAGATTATTTAATCGGTTGACCTCACTAGTGTGAGCTTCATGAAAAGTCGACAACTGTTTTTGTAACTCTTGTGTTTTTTGATGAGAAAAGTTATTTTGATTAACTTGAGGAAGAAGTGATTCAAGTTGACGACGAAACGTCGCATTTTCTGCTTTTAAGTTAATGATTTGAGCATTTGAAGTATTATTTGTGTTTACTTGTTGCTGTAAACTTTCTTTTAATGCATATAGTTTAAATTGAAAAGTAGATTGTAACGTAGACAGCTGATGTTGCAATTCCTTATTTAATTGTTCAAAGGTCTGCATTTGTGATAATTGAAGAGAACATTGACTTAGATCTTATAAAAATTGTGCTTTTTCAGTTTCTAAGTCTGTTATTTGTTTTGTCAACTAGGCTTTCTCGTCAATTTCAAGTAAAAGATTTTCATTAAACAAGGAATTATATGACAAATCAGTATCTGAGTCAGATAGAGAAGAATCTAAGGGAGAAGAGTGTACCTCATTATCATCATTTTCTGGAATGCCCAGCTCATCCCTCAATTCAGTGGATCTTACCATCAGGGCCATACTGGCAATGCAATGTTTGTCCTCCTCGACATTCGACCCGACAGACAATGCTTCTTTGTAAGTCATTTTAAGAATACTTTAAGGGTGTCTGAAACAAGGTTTTTTGGGCCTGAAAGTCGGGTAAACCGCCTATGGCAGTTTTTCACATCGTAGCCTTCGTCTCGAGCTTCGATTTGGTTACTTGTGGGCTTGAAACGGACACCCGAGCTGAAAGTTATGACCGTTTTACTATAGCCCCTTTTCTTACGCGATCTTGGGTGGTAAGGTTCTCGGGTCGAGAAGTTCCGGGTCGAGAAGTGGTTCTCGGGTGGTAAGGTTCACGGGTCGAGATCGGGTTCTCGGGTCGAGAAGTGTTTCTAGTCGAGATCGGGTTCTCGGGTCGAGAAGTGTGGGTCGGATTGAGTTCTCGGGTCGAGATCTTTTTCTCGGGTCGAGATCCTTCTTCGTTTTCGAGTAGTGACGAACCGAAACTTATATAATACACACTAATTTGATCCTAACTTCCTCAATTTTTGACCAAATAAACTGATTCAAATTGCAATTGTTTTAAAATGATTTTAACACAGATTAAGCCAATAAAACACCCCAAAACTTAACAAATCAGACCTCAAATTTTGATTTTACACCAAGAACAATACTTAATAAAATTCGATAAAATTTGATTCTAAACTTAATGAAATCAGTAGAGGAAGCTCAAGATCAAGAAAAAACAATGTAAACAACATTAGATTTTGAGTTTGATATCTTGAGCTCTTTTTCTTCAAAAACTTCAAAACCCCATTAAATCATCAATTCTTCAACAAAATTCAATGCTTGGATCTATTTCAATGATGGATTTATGCTCTGATATCAATTGTGAATCCTCAATAAAGTATCAATCCATTGATTTCTATTAAACTTGGTGAAGAAGATGAGATCTAGTAGGTGTTGTATGTGTTTTTAGTGAGAGAAAGTAGAGAGAAGTAGGAGAGGACTTTCAATGTGTGATTAGATTAATTGTGTGAAAGTTACAATTAGTGATTTCATGATGTTTACTTATACTCTATCACTAATTGTCCAAGCTTAGTCATAATTGCAAGCTAAGCTAATATATAATGTTACATAACTACCCCTAGACTATGCGTTACAACATATAAGTCTCAACAGTACTCTTAGGGAGTGTGTGTTTACCATTAGAAAAGGGTAAAAAAAAACTTTCTTAGCGTCAAAAAACATATTTAATTTAAAGGGTCATATTTAAGAAATCTTAATATCCATTATTAGATGTATTCTCAAAAATAGAAGATTAATTTCTTAAATGCAAAAGTGGTTGTTAACTAGTGTACGACTATGTTATTCATGTCCTAACATTTTATTTAGGATTTCCCTTCTTATACCGAAGAACAAAAGATTTCACAATAGCGAGCGAAATCGAAAACAATCGTACCAAATATTTAATTTCTGTTGTGTTTATTTATGAGTTCAAATTTTTAAAGACATGTTTTTTATGCCAAAAATATATTTTTATTTTGTTCTGAGATTTGACCCAATATACTTTAAGAGAAATGATATTTAGTCCTATCATTTAGACCTACTCATAGGTCTACCTACTTGATTGGATGACATGTGTATTCCACTAATTTTCAATCCTAATATTATCCGTTGATTTTGACACGTGTCTTCATCTAATGAGTAGGCATATGAGTAGGCCTAAATACCATTACTCATACTTTAATATTCTTTTATTCAGAACTTTAAAACATAGCGAATAGCACTTTCAGGGTTTAAAGGTGATGATTTTAAGATATGACGTGGATTTATAGGACCAGAAAATGAAAGGGGAATATTATGGGTGCTGCTATTTGGATATCCTTCACTTCCAAATATACATCTCAATTAAAGTTAAAATTTAAAAATTAAAATCACAAACAATTAATTAATATGGTTATTCAGACTTTTCTTTAACTTAAAACTGGTGGTCGATGGTGACGGTGGTGGTGAGTAGCATATGCGATGGTGGTGGCGTAGTTAGTTGATAATGGCGGTGTTGATTATGGTGGGTTCAAAACGCAACGGAAACATATATTTTAAAAATAAATTTAACCACCAAAATCCACCAAGGACCGAATCTCTAAACCCGAATCATACAACAAAGAAAAGAGAGAACATCATACCCTTGAAGACACCCGCAAGAATGATGATGTTGATGAGTGGATGAAGGTCACGAGTTGGTTCCCCACTACCGTTGATCCACACCGAGTTACCGTTCCTTTCGAGCCGCTAACCCAACACCGGAAATCTCAAGATCTTCTTAGTTTTTCGGTGAACTAACACTTGTATATTTTTAGAGAGAAAGTTGTAAAAGCATTAGCATACTTTTAGCCATGAAGACGATGTTATTAAAGTCACAAAACCGTGCACAAGGTTGTGGCAAAGAGTCAACATCATCTCTACATGCATTGGACCATAAAGTGGTCCAATAGAAAAGAAGCACTAACTAGTGGAAGAGTAATTATAAAGTCTCCATGCAATTGAACATTAAATGGTCCAATCACATCTTTTAATAAAGTCTTCCATCCATTAATTAAAAGTCTCCCATATTAAACATGAGTCTCCCTTATTAACGGAGTGTAACGCCATAAAAATATATGTAATTGATTTATTCAATTCTTATTAAATAAATTATGAGATATTTATTTATTTGAGATTTATACGTGTTGTGTGCTTTTAAGTGTATTTAATTCGATTAAAATATATACGCAATTATTCTTTAAATGACACGAGTGTCATTTAGTTGGCGTTCAATTAATAATGAGGATTAATTATTTAATAACAAGGGTGTTATTAAATTCTTGAGAAATTATCTGTGAATTAATTAAATGTGTTGTGACATTTAATCCCGAGTTAATAAAGTAGACGTTATTTAATCCCGAGGCCGGCAGTGAGGCCAAGGCCTTCCTTTAGTGAATTGTTTCTATCTCAAGTCGAGTTCAATTCCCTGCTTTCTTCCTCTTAGTCCGATCTCCAAGCAGCCAACCTTGACTCCACTTTTGAGCCCAATCCCGAGTCTAATGAGTATCGATGGGGGCCAGCTTATCTCTTTCCTGCCTTCTTCTTTTTGGGTTCGTGTAACATCACATATGGTCCAAACCCACGTGACAAGAAGGATGCTGGTCATTTAATTAATTGTTCCAAGACCACGAGATTAAGAAGCAGACTAATAGGATGCTCAACCTATGAGATTTAGAGGGCACGACCCAAGATGAGAGGCTGCCATGTATTTAATTATTTTGGAGGTCTATCACAAAGGGAAGCAAATAATCAATCCCGAACTCCCCTTTGTGTCATGTGCCAGCCGCCACTCCTCCACCCTCAACCTTTTTCTTTCCGGCGAGATATTAAGAAGCAACCACCGCCACCCTTGTTTTTCATTTTTCCTGTTCTGGCAAAAACCAAATAGCCCTCCTTTTTCTTTCTGGTTTTTGGCAGAGAACAACCGTCCACCACCACATGGGTCTTACTTATGTGAGATCTCCGACAGGTCAAGACGCAACATCCACCGCCAACTTGTTCAATCGCCATCAGCAATCCAAGGAGCTGCTGCCGCCGCTGTGTCCCGTCGTGTGTCACCGATCCAGAGAAAGAAATAAGAGTTGAGCAGATTCGAGAGCATCCGCATTTTGTCTTCGGTGACCGTAAGCGATTTTTAAGGAGACATGTTTTTCTTTTCGGTTTCCTATCTTAATTCTATAATCCCGAGCCTAATAATAATGTTGTGGGACACATTGGTGTCCGGGCAGAATATCGAGCAGAAAGTGTTGAGGATGGATGAGTTTCCGAGCCATGTGATTTTTGTGTTGAGCAAAGCCGTGTACAAGTCTTCCCGAGCCAAACTCCACCCCATAATTCGGTAGTCTTACCTTTTCTCTATTTCTAGTTTATTGTTTCTGCGTTCTTCGAGTTTTTAATTTCTCTTCATTGTAGATTGATCTAGTGTCGGTGCTGTGATGGAGTCATAATGGGTGTACTGACTGTTCTGAGGCCCAAGTGTCGGGGCTCAGTCCATTTTATTGTTATTATACGGTTGTGTAGGTTCAGTTGTTTAAATGGCGATTTGTGGTTGTCGGGTTTAAAGCTTTATTTGTTAGAAAACTTGTGTCAACGTTTTTATTAAGGCCGTGTGGTGAGAATGCATGTTTTAGGTCACTGAATTGTAAGAGTGTCGGGTTGGGTAAAAACCGATTGTTAACGAGCTAGACGTTTTATTTACCGAAAAAGGGGAAACTGAGGTTCTTGGTTTCTCAAGTTAGAAAGATTTCAAAATAATGAGCTAAATTAAGTTTAAATATATTTTCTGAGTTAAATGAGTTTTCGGGCTGTCGGGTTCCTCGGGAATTAACGGGTTGATGTCGGGAATAAAAAGGGTTTTAAAGCTATATACTGAATTTTGTGCAGAAACTGTAATCTGACTTTGAGTCCATTTTTACCACACTTAAAATACGTTCCTGGATTTTTGTTGTCTATTTTTCCGAGTCCTCTTTCTGTTGCCGCTGACGGCTCGTCGATCTGAGTTACCGTTTAAAAGTTATGACCATTTAATACGTTGCTGTCAGAATTTCTATCTGTTCAGCTAGTCTGTCTTGTGGGTCTGTTTTGAGCCCCTTCAGTTTGGATTCAAGTCCCGAAGTCTTCTGACAGATTGTATTTCTCTGAATTATTTAGCCACTGTAAAAATTTGAATAAAATCTAGTGAACCGTGTGAGAGTTATGACCGTTTCCGTAAGAGTGCTGCGTGCTGTCAAATTCTGCTGGAAATAATATTTAGCCGAGTTTTAATCCTAGTCTTGTGATGCATTGTAGGATCCTTTAGGAGCTGAGTTGTGACTCTTGTGCGTGCCGAGGATTCCTTAGGAGCTTACGTTTATCGAGGTGGGTGATCTCACTATAAACTTGCATTTACTTTCATTTCATGATTATGTGCTATGTGTCATGAATTGCTATTGCTTTGAGATAAGCTTGTTTATTTGACGATGTGCTAAGTGTTGTTTATTTTAAATACATCCTGAACTGAGATATGGATGTTGAGTAACCGAACTAAGTACCATATCATTATGTGTTGATCGGCGTACATGAGTTATGTTTATGAGTTATATGCATGTGAGATATGTTAGTTGATTACATATCTGTTGAGATTATATGTGTTGAGTATAATATGGTTTGTTTTATATGAGTACATGTTGTATGAGTCAACACGTTAATAAAACTAACCTAATAACTATGAGATTTTAATTACCGACGCAAGAGGCGACGGCGAGAGCCAACTCTTCCCATTTGAGTTGCCAAAGTACACTACACGACTGTCAGCGTGGTACTGCGGGGCACCTAGAGGACGGGTGTTGGAAGAGGGTGTTGTGACGAGCGTATGGCGGTGGGCGTACGTTCGGCATCGTCATAACCCACGGCGAACCTAATGAGATTTAATAAAAGGCCTAATAATCTAGAATTGAGTAGAGTCTTTAGGGATCACTTATGTGGTGTGGATTGTTTGTATGTGTATGTTTATTGTGTTGATTATTCACTCAGCGGTGGCTGACCCAAAACACTCCCTCCCATTTTGCAGGTACTAGCAAAGGCAAAAAGAAGGTCAATGGTTGATGAGTTGCGTTTCTATTTTTATATTTATGGATTTGGATTAAAACATTTATTTTGAGTCAAACATGTTTTGTTTTAAAACCTTTAATTATTCCGCATTTAAAACACGAGACGGTTTTATATTTTTATTTATGAGTTGGGACCTTTGAGTTACTTGTACTTTTGGGGAAAAATGTAATATTTTATTAATTAAATTTTTTTAAATTCCCCCTGATTTTTGGGATGTTACACGGAGCAGCAGTAGGGGCAGCAGTAACTGAGCAGCAGTAACAGAGCAGCAGTAATGGAGCATCAGTAACTGAGCAGCAGTAGGGGCAGCAGTAACTGAGCAGCAGTAGGGGCAGCAGTAACTGAGCAACAGTAGGGGCAGCAGTAACTGAGCAGCAGTAACTGAGCAGCACTAACTGAGCAGCACTAACTGAGCAGCACTAACTGAGCAGCCCCTTATTAACTAAGGTTCTACCTTATTAACTAAGGTTACCCCTTATTAATTCTGTCATATAATCAAGTGTATTCGGAAAGGAATTCCCCCGGTGTGTGACCCGATAGGCTCGTGTATTATTAGCCGTGATACCCATACACTAGTGTCAGTGGGCAGAATCCAACAAACTCCCACTTGCACACGACGCGATGTGATTTATGTATCATAACCAAAGAGCGGCCCTAGCTAAGCATCTTTGACCCCAAGTCAACACGAGTATGTCATCCACGAAAATTACCAAACATATAAATGATGGTCCTATAGATAGGTGATCATATCATCACTTTGTACACGATATCCTTGTGAACACGAGACATGGATTAATGTCGTCATTCTCTAGATCGTTCACGATTATGTTTCTCGATCTGTTATTTAGTGGTGACCAAAATGAGTTGTAATTGAACCATTTTCAATATAACTCGAGCATGGCCATGTTTTGGGGTGTCAGCGCTAAATCATCGAGGGGCCCATGGATATCTCTCTTCATTGAGGTACAAATCCTTTTGACTACATAGTCCCTCCACATAAGTTATCCTTACCCAACTAAGCCCCTTATAACGGCCGTTTACGAACCGCGTTAGAGCATTAATCTAAGTAAAGTAAACTTATACTTTGGATCATCATGAATCTCTGGTCTAAGGATGAAATGATACTCCCGAGTTACTTGTGACAGTTTCCATGAAATAAACTTGGGTGTGGGTCTCCAGTCACTTGAAACTCATTTCAAGCACAGGAAATTGTTGCGTCTATATCTCATAACCAACACATTGCCTCAGTCTTCATTCATAACTTACTTCCATTTAAGTATGACTGACTGTGGATGTTTAGATAAAAATCTAGGAAGTGTTTTAACATGCAAAGATGGAACAGAATAAATATTTTGAACGTAACTGCAACACGCATATGTATAGACATATTTATACATCAATACAATCAAAATTACAATACTGCTTCAAGTTCCCAAAATAAACATCAAATTCAAACTAAAACAGTACTCAAGCTAAAATATATTTCAATGGGGCCGGCAATGCTAGGAACAAATACCAAGTCATTGATGAATTTCCTCATCCACACAGCTTCTTTTGCAGCTTCACTTGCTGCAATGTATTCTGATTCTGTCGTCGAATCAGCAACTGTGTCTTGCTTGGAGCTCCTCCAACTCACAGCACCACTATTCAATAGGAATACATAACCCGATTGCGATTAGAAATCATCCCTATCAGTTTGGAAGCTTGCGTCTGAGTATCCAACTACACGCAATTCTTCCATGCCACCATATACCAAGAACATATCCTTCGTTCTTCGAAGATATTTCAAGATGTTCTTGATGGCTATCCAATGAGTTTCTCCAGGGTTTGCCTGATATCTACTTGTCACGCTCAACGCACATGATACATCAGGTCTTGTGCATAGCATGGCGTACATGATAGATCCAACTGCCGAAGCATAAGGGATCTTCTTCATTACGTAACGTTCCTTATCGGAACTTGGACACTGAGCCTTGCTCAGAGTCATTCCATGCAACATAGGAAGATTTCCTTTCTTAGAGTCCTCCGTTCTAAACCGCTTTAGAACTTTGTCAATATATGCACTTTGACTCAACCCGAGAAGTCTTTTAGATATATCTCGATAGATTTTGATTCCCAAGATGTACGCTGCATTTCCTAAGTCTTTCATTGCAAAACATTTTCCAAGAAATGTCTTGACATCACTCAAATGAGTAAGATGTCATCAACATATAGGAATAGGAATACAATTGCGCTCCCACTAGCCTTGACGTATACACAAGGTTCATCTTTACTTTTAAAAAATCCAAATTCCTTGATTTTCTCATCAAAGCAAAGATTCCAACTTCGAGATGCTTGCTTAAGTCCATAAATCGACTTCTTAAGCTGACAGACTTTATTAGGATACTTTGGATGTACAAAACCGTCAGGTTGTTTCATATATACCTCTTCTGAAAGCTTCCCGTTAAGGAAGGCGGTCTTTACATCCATTTGCCAAATTTCGTAATCATGAAAGGCGGCAATAGCCAAAAGTATCCTGATAGATTTCAACATAGCCACTAGGGAAAAGGTTTCATCATAGTCAACACCATGGGTTTGAGTGAAGCCTTTTGCGACCAGTCGTGCTTTGAAAGTATCAGTTTGTCCATCCATGCCGGTGTTTACTTTATAGACCCATTTACACCCCACAAGCTTACAGTTGGGTGTAGGATCAACCAGTTCCCAAACTTGGTTGTCCTTAATGGATTGCATCTCGACTTCCATTGCATCTCTCCATTTGTCAGACTCTGGGCCTGCCATCGCTTCCTGGTAGGTAGAGGGTTCATCATGATCCCCTGATAACTCTCTACCCTTAGTTATGTGAAACTCATATCGCTCTGGCTCAATGCGAGTTCTACCAGATCTACGAAGAGATAATGGTGGAACGTCAGTTTCTACCGCATCCTCTTGATCGGTACCAACCTCTTGAGGTTGTGTGCTATTGCCAACATCAGGTAGTTCATTGGATATATATCGAGTTTCCTCAAGATCTATTTTCTTCCCTTCATGAGAATTGGACAGGAATTCTCTTTCCAAGAAAACTGCCCTTCGAGCAACAAATACCTTGTTCTCAGAAGATTTATAGAATATATATCCAACTCCCACTTTGGGATATCCAATAAAATTACATCTTTCTGATCGGGGTTCTAATTTATCATCAACCTCATGTTTCACGTAGGCTTGACAACCCCAAACTCTAAGATAGGATAGTGGAGGTTTACTCCCATGCCATATCTCGAAAGGTGTCTTTTCTACCTTCTTTGTTGGTACGAGATTAAGAAGCTTACACGCCGTTTCTAGAGCGTATCCCCAAAAACTTATAGGTATTTGGGTTCTTGCCATCATTGATCGAACCATGTCAAGTAATGTTCGATTTCTCCTCTCGGCGACTCCATTCAATTGTGGAGTCCTAGGAGGTGTTAATTGTGAGACAATCCCACAATTCTTAAGATGGTCAATAAACTCTAGATTAAGATACTCTCCGCCTATATTAGATCGAAGTATCTTAATTGACTTGCCCAATTGATTCTCAACTTCGTTTTGGAATGTCTTGAACACCTCAATGGTTTCTGACTTATGTTTAAGCAAGTAAACATTTCCATACCTACTATAGTCATCTATAAAGGTTACAAAGTATCTACAATTATTCCTTGTAAGGTGATTAAATGGACCACACACATCAGTGTGTATAATGTCTAATAAACCCTTAGCCCTCTCACTAACACCGGTGAAGGGAGCCTTAGTCATCTTGCCTAATAAGCAAGATTCACATACATCATTTGAACCATTTTCAAATGATTCCAAGTACCCAATTGCTTGAAGCTTGGAGACGCGAGTCTTGTTTACATGGCCAAAACGACTATGCCATAAGGATAATTTATCCAAAGTATATTTGGATGTAGAACCAATTTGCATGATTGATCTTTTGTTGTTAACATGTGCAATCACCTCATATATGCCATGACATGGTAAAGCATTAAAATAACAAGTACTATCTTTAAAACAAGAAATAGAACCATTGTCATTAAAGGAAAATACAAAACCATCGTCATACAAAGCATGAAAAGAAATTATGTTTCTTGCCACATGAGGCGAATAACGAACATTTTTCAACAAAATAAAGGAACCAGATTTAAAGGACAGCTTCACGTTTCCTTGAGCTTCAACAGGGACAACATACTTGTTTCCCATGATAAGATATTGTTCCCCTCTCTTCAACTTCTCACTTTCCAATAACCTGAAATTTGTTACAAATATGAGTGCCACAACCGGTGTCTAAAACCTTGTTTTACGAAGTAGAAGTTTGATAGAGTTCAATCATGTACATACCTTGCTTTGAGGTACCTACAACTCCTTTAGCTTTTAGCTTGTTGAGTTCCTCAAGGTATGTTGGGCAACTACGGCGGAAATTCCCCTTTTTCCCGCAATAGAAGCAGTCCGCATCTTCCGGTGTCTTGGCTTGAGGAATGTTTCCTTTAGCCATCTTTGCTGAAGTGGGCTTAGGCTTGGACGCACCAACCTTTCCTTTACCCTTACCTTTAGGGTTAGGGGTGGACTTCATCTTCTTGGAGACCTTTCCTTCTCGAATTGCAAGTACAGAATGTGTTGGGTTGGGCTTTCTTTTGGTCATGGTAGACTTAGCGGTCTTCAACATACCATGGAGCTACATGATGGACTTGTCCATCCCATGCATATGATAGTTCATAACAAAATGTTCATATGATGTAGGAAGTGACCTAAGGATAAAATCCACGGCCAATTCCTTCCCAATGGAGAAGCCTAACTTCTCCAAGTGTTCCACGTTTTCTTACATACGCAACACATGAGCGCTCACATCCCCGCCTTCGAGGGGTTTACAATCAAGCACGCTTTTGAGACACTCGTACCGCTCTAGCTTTGCTTGTTGTTGGAACATGTCCCGCAACTGGACAATAAGCTCATAAGCGTTCAAATGATCCATTTGCTTTTGTAAATCAGGAGTCAGTGTGCTCAACATTAGACATGAAATGTCCTCATTCTCTTTCATGAGACGTTCATGAGCATCGTGTGCTGCTTGAATTGCATCATCCCCTGGTTCATCGGGAAGAGGTCCTTCAATAACATGCATCTTTCCTTCATGGCGGAGAACAAGCTTTAGTTGTCTTTCCCAATCAAGGAAATTTGCACCATTGAGTTTCTCCTTTTCAAGGAAAACTCTTAAAGAAACATTGTACCAAATGTGACTTACAACTCTTAGCTTCTTGCGGGATCGCTTCACAACCATTGTGTCAATTGGCATGTTTGATCCCTATTAGTATCAACCTCAAATTAAAAATTCAAATGACTCGGCTAAGCTCTACAATCATTTAGAATTCCAACTTTAAGTTTGTAAATCGTCCATCCTGATACACGGTAAAACACTTATGATACTAGCACGGCTAAGCTCGACAACTAGGATGACAAATCTTTTACACTCACTCCCCTCTCGCGCCACAAGGAGTGGCTCGGCTAAGCTCGACAACCATCCTTGCGTGGCAAGAATCAAGTGGTGACATCTTATGGGTGATGCAAGATTTACTTTTGTGAGAAATCATATAAATCATCCAACTTTGACTATAATGGTTCGACTAATGCACGACGACCAATCATAGAAAAATGAGTCACACTCACCTTCCACACTGTCTATTCAAAATCGGCTCGGCTAATGCACGACAACCAACTTTGTCTAGCAAGATTTGGGTGGCGTCATCATTAGGATAATAAAAATGACACTCTCGAAAAAACAGGTTTTTGTTTCTTTTAAATTTTGATTAATTACTTTTGTGATAACAACATTTTTCACCTTTTAATTAATCTATAGCGAGTGACTTTTAATTAAACCATTTTTAATTTATTTAATTTATTTATTTAACATTGCGAAAATCTAACAACCAAGCAAATAAATAATCATCACACGCATACAACATAAAATTGGTAACCATGCCCAAATCCTATGCGTTTTTCCCGTGAGCCAACCCGGGAAAAACATGGTCAACTATGGACAAATAATGACCTTCCATGTGAGCTCCCACTAAATCCGCCGTCTCCAGTAGACTTCATCGAATCCAAGGTTGCCTAGACATCACTTCATGATTCCATTTGGTTGTCTTTTGATCTTCATTTTACAAGTACATAGAAAATATAGAAATGGCTAACAAGCCACGAAATCCTACTAACTATTAAAAATACAAATGAAAATCAATGGCATGCAAGCCATAATTAATATATATTACATACCAAAATTAATAGATTATTAATTACAAACCATTGTGACAAAGTCACCAAATGAATAACAACCAAACACAAGGCACAAGGTCAAGGGCATGATGGTTACCAATCTACTAGCTACTACATACATGAAAGCTAAAATGGTGTGCCAACAACCATTCTCAAAAAATATTTTGACAAAGATTCGAAATCAAACACTCAAGGCACAAAGAATCTTTGTATGTAATAAATTACATACATGAACACAAATATATGCATGCATGCATTTCATGCCAAAATCATGTCAAGCATATAAGTGTGTGAGTCAAAATATTATGGGTTTAGCGAAGCTAAAATCCCGAAATCTAAAATATGGCAAAACCGATCCTCAAATCGTTTTTCAAGCCCGAAATGTGCACGATTCGTTTAGAGTAGGCTCTGATACCACTGTTGGATATTGTGGGTTCAAAACGCAGCGGAAACATGTATTTTAAAAATAGATTTAACCACCAAAATCCACCAAGGACCGAATCTCTAAACCCGAATCATGCAACAAAGAAAAGTGAGAACATCATACCCTTGAAGACACCCGCAAGAATGATGATGTTGATGAGTGGATGAAGGTCACGAGTTGGTTCCCCTCTACTGTTGATCCACACCGAGTTACCGTTCCTTTAGAGCCGTTAGTTTTTCGGTGAACTAACACTTGTATATTTTTAGAGAGAAAATTGTAAAAGCCTTAACAAACTTTTAGCGATGAAGATGATGTATTTAAAGCCACAAAACCATGCACAAGGTTGTGGCAAAGAGTCAACATCATCTCTACATGCATTGGACCATAAAGTGGTCTAATAGAAAACAAGCACTAACTAGTGGAAGACTAATTATTAAGTCTTCCATCCATTAATTAAGAGTCTCCCATATTAAACATGGGTCTCCCTTATTAATGGAGCAGCAGTAGGGGCAGCAGCGGCGGGGCGGCGGCGGCGCGGCGGCGGCGGCGCAGCCGCAACGGCGCAGCAGTAACGGAGCAGCGGTGAGCAGTCCCTTATTAACTAAGGTTCTACCTTATTAACTAAGGTTACCCCTTATTAATTCTCTCATATAATCAAGTGTATTCGGAAAGGAATTCCCCCGGTGTTTGACCCGATAGGCTCGTGTATTATTAGCCGTGATACCCATACGCTTGTGTCGGTGGGCAGAATCCAACATGCGGAATGAACAACAGAGTGAGAATCGGAGCAAGTCGGTGGTGGCGGAGCGAGCGACGGCGACGAACGTCCGATTCTGATGTGAGTGAGTTGGTAGGGTGGTGGGTAGCGGCAAAGTTCGATGGAGGGTACGAAAAAATTTATTTGTTACTTATATAGGAATTTGGGTATCTAAATAGAATTATCGGGAGTCCCAATAGATAATATGGATTATTATTGCTGTTGTTTTTCATAAATGAGAGTAAAGAACAAATACAAGAGTTAGAGCAATTTAACATTAACATCATATGGCTATTTAGTGGCTCTGAATAAATTTTTAGAGGCAATAAGTTTGATCTTTACTTGAATAAATATTTACAAAATGATAAGAAGAAGGTTCGAAAATAATTATAACAGCAGTAACCAGTTACGTTGCGTATATCACGAATAAAGATACCCTTTAAAATTTGTTTAGACTAAAGATGCGACGCATCTATTTGATACATCATGTTTTCTTTAAGGTTCATGAATATAAGGAGGTCCTTTAAAGTTATTCATAATGTGGCATATATCTTCTTGCCAGAGTTAATGCTTACTTTTATAATATCAGTCTCACACACGATGCACAAAGATAGTGCGTGACAAGGATAGTGTACGTAGAAATTTATAAAATATCCGAAAAAAATATTAGATTTTAAAACATAATGAATGAGAGTTAAGAATTCATTATTAATATATGGTTAAGCGTCATCTAGTTGAGATTAGTGAGATTATGACGAGAAAGATTAGATAGAACATTATTAGCTTTGTATTAGATGTCGACCAAAATGATTATAGTTGCAAAGTTTACTTGTAATTAGTCATACAACTAGCTATTAATACAGGTTAACTATTCCCTAAACTGTTATTATGTTTATATAATCCAACAATCTCCCCTTTTATATTTTAAGTCTCCATATTTAGCAAAAGGAAAAAACTAAGCATATTTTTCTTTGTAAAATTTTGAATCAGGGTTAGCTTGAGCTTTGTTAATATGGAATTATGAATATTTCTTGTAGTTTTTCAACCAACAAGTATTTTGAAGAATTTTCTTTGAGGATACACTTTAATCGACTAATAATAAGATCTTTAATAGTTTTTCATAAGAATTTTTTATAGTTTTTTTTTTCTATATTTCCCTTCTATATATCATGCAATTAGGAATCAGAAAGAGCTTTATCTCAATGGTAGTGCCGAAACTATCTTTACAAAAGGTCAAGGGCTCAATACATTTTTAATTTTCTAAACATTCATATATACATGTTTTATAACATATTTTATTTTCATAACCTTTTTTAATTCATAAACATTTAATAGATTTATGTTTTTTAAGATATTTTAATATTCATAAACTTTTTTATTCTCAATACATTCATATTTCTAAGATGTTCTTAATTTTCAAGTATTCCTTTGTGTCACGCCCCGCCAAAAATGATTTTGCGGAAGAACGTGCATGCAAAAATATAAGTAATCACAACACGTCAATATAGCAAACACAACGCAATCACAATAAATATCCAATACAATCGTTTACAAAAACCGAATGACAAAGTTGAAACAAACTGAAAGAATAAGTTCTAAAACATTTTGATGTCTGACTAATAGACTTATTTCTTGAAAAATGCTTGACGACCCGCCACTTATGCAATTCTTAAAAGTACAATTGCCGTTACCTCAGAAAACATATAGAAAAATCGTGTCAACACAAAGGTTGGTGAGTTCACAGGTTTTGTGACTCAAAAGTCATATCGTTTAAAAATCATTACGTACAAACTTGTACGATTTGTATAGTTGATATGAAATATTGACCAATCTAGTTTTTAAGGTGCAATTCATAATCCCTTATAATCTCGGGCTGAGCATTACAAGTAAATGTATAATCACTGAGCCTATAATCAAACCAAGTTCTCAAAATAAAGAATATATATCTCAAACCCAGTTGGGCTAGCGCATAATTAGCCATGAGCGGGTGATCAAACCCGAATAGTACTATCCACATATTCTCAGGCTAATTGTTAATGATTGCGGTTAAATGTGGACTCGTAGATTGTCATTCATTGTCGGTACGTGTATACAACAATGATTATACAAAGATCATTTATCACAAAATAGTTAATTAAGTATGTTTTCTCCCCCGGTAAAAATAGTTGTAAAACATGTAAAAGTAGGGCCGTGAAACTCACCTTAGCTCAACAACCAAATTCGAAATCACAAGTGTTGGGGTTTCCAACCAGACAGTCCTAGCGTCCTTACGGGAGAGAAGAACCCTCCATATGAGAAAAGGACATACCTTCTTGTAGGGCAGATTTCTCCGTTGTGGTTCCCTTCAGCTGATCCCTTCTGGATCTAGTATGATCTTTAATGATCTTCAGCATGTACGAGGAGAGGGGATTACCTTTGATATCTTCCTTCTTGGAGCTGAAGATGATATCAATAGAGGACGGACATGAAACCAATCCCCATCGAGGTCATTATAATCTATATTCAAACTGTGAGACATCACATGAGCGATGCAGAGAGTGAAGAATCTGATATAGGGAATGTGAGTTCCCTTTCCTTTTAGCTTGGTTTTGACCTCCTCGAAAAGTAGTTTCCCATAATCGATCTGTTGACCGGTGATTAGGGCTTCAGCAAAGATCTGAAGGCTGGAGTTACACAGATTGTGAGACCCATTGTTGCCTCTTATGAACTGAATGATGTGCGTGAAGAAATAAGCCCATGGTCTCGATAGTTAACACTTCTTAAAGATGAGGACCCTGCCATCTTCTTTCTCTAATCGATATCCATTGATACCGATCAGACTTGCCTTTGCTTCCTCAACAGATTTCATCTCCTGAGGAAGTTCATCAGGGAGCAGATAATCAAACCCGCAAGCGGTTCGGAAATCATCAACAGTGATGGTGATTTGATAATCTCCAACTTGCGCAACAATGTTGTCCCCAGAGGTGGTGGCGGAGAACCAGAAATCACGCAAGAGTTCGTAAAAACGCTTGGTGTATCTAAAAAATGAACCAGTGACAAGGCTGTGACGCAAGAATTTTCCGACCGGACGGTAAATCTGTTTAAGATTTTCCGGTGTAGAGGTGTTAGCAACCAGGTTCGATTTTTGAGAAAACTCGATGGCTGCTTTGGTAAGAGGGGTTTTTGGAGGATTTCTTGGAGGTGGACATTTTTCGAAGAAGAAGGATGAAGGTTTGAAGAACGATTAGGGTTCTTGAGAGAGTTTGAGAGGGAAATTTGAGGGTGGTGAGGAAAAAGTGAAAGAGAAATGGGGTATTTATAGGGGTGGAGTGGAGAATTTGGGTAAACTTTTGAAATCCAACTGGTTCAAAAATGGATAGTTGGATTCCAACTATGGAAATGTTGGTTATTGTGCGAGAATATCGGTAGGATGTGACAGTGAGGGATAGTGGAGCCGTTTCGGTGTAAGGGATGTCTTGTCCCTCATAAATGCCAAATATTTCCTCTTGAGAGAAAATCTTTGCCATAGAAAATGTGTGGGTAGGGATGAAAGGTTCCTTTTTCTTAAAAACCAAACGTTTTTAACTTATAAAACTTGACAAGTATTATTTTGAGATGTCTTATTCAGCTGATTTGTAATTTGAAACGTTTTTCATCGGCTGAATGTACTATTTGTGACAAGGTGAAACTTATCAGCTGCTGATAGTACTTCAGCAGATGATGTTAAGCAGTTAACATACCTAGCTCGATGATTAGAAAATTGAAAAAAAATTCATCTAATGGTTTAGTAAACAAATCAGCCAGCTGAAGATCTATTGAAATAAAATGAAGTTCAACATCACCTTGTTCAATATGAACTCTAATGAAATGATACATGATTTCAATGTGTTTGGTTCTAGAGTAAAGAACTGGATTGTTGATGATTGCAATAGCACTTGTGTTATCACAATAGATTGGTATTTTGCAAAAGTTCATATCAAAATCAATCAGCTGATTCTTCATCTAAAGGACTTGAGCACAACAGCTTCCAGCAGCAACGTATTCTGCCTCAGTTCTGGAGGTAGAAACTGTATTCTATTTCTTGCTTGTCCAGCTGACTAACTTGCCACCTAGCAGCTGACATCCTCCAGTGGTGCTCTTTCTATCCATCTTGCAACCTGCAAAGTCTGAATCTGAATAGCCGATTAGATCAAACACGGAGTCTTTGGCATACCAAAGACCTAGGATTGGAGTACCCTTGAGGTACATCAGAATTCTCTTAGCAGCTATTAAATGAGATTCTCTAGGATTAGCTTGATACCTAGCACACATGCAAGTAGCAAACGTAATGTTTGGTCTAATGGCAGTAAGATAGAGCAAAGACCCAATTATTCCTCTGTAGAATGTGACATCAACTGATTTTCCAGTTGTATCAGCATCTAAGTTATTTGGAGGAGCCATTGGAGTCTTCATAGATGATGATGAATTCATATCAAATTTCTTTAAAAGATCTTTGATATATTTTTCTTTATTAATAAAAAATTCATTTTTAGATTGCTTAACTTGTAAGCCAAGAAAATATGTTAATTCACCCATCATACTCATCTCATACTTTTTAGACATGAGTTTTGAAAAACGTCTACAAAGTTTCTCGTCAGTAACACCAAAAATTATGTCATCCACATAAATTTGAACAAGAATGGTATCACCTTTTATTTTACGAATGAATAAGGTTTTATCAATCTTTCCTCTTGTGAAATCATTTGCCAGAAGACAGGTGGAAAGTGTGTCATACCATGCACGAGGAGCTTGTTTCAACCCGTATAGCGCCTTATCCAGTTTAAACACATAGTCTAAATACTTCGGATTTTCAAGCCTGGAGGTTACTTAACATATACTTCCTCTTGCAGCTTTCCGTTTAAGAACGCACTTTGCACATCTACAATGATTAATTCAATTGGATGTTCTGAGGTCCACTTAGATTGAGGAGCAGCTGTAGAAGAGGAAGATTCAGCAGAATTTGATTCTTGTTGAGCAGCTGAATGCTCAGCAGGATTTAGGACTTCATTTTGAACTAATCTTCTTGAAGTGTCAAGAGGTGGCCTAGAAATGTTTCTAGCCTTGGATGATGCTCTTTCTCTTGGTATTTCTTATTGAACAGCTGTAATATCTACAAGATATGTAGGAGCATCATGAAATGTATCATCTGAATCATTTATTGGAACTTCGAATAAGTTTAGAGCATCAGAGAATTCTTCAGCTGTATCATCAGTTGGTGGTACAGCTGTTCTCTGAAATGAGTCAGATGATTCAGCAGAGGTAGGATTTAAGGCCTTCGAGTGTTCTTGTTAAGGAAAAATCCTTACCCCATTAGAATCTTAAGATAACAAGACAACCTACACTAGCTTAGATTAGTTTGTAGAATAAATTAGCTAAGTCTCGGTGTGATACTGAGTGGGCAGTATTGGCCACTCAGTATCATAACTCAGTATTGGAAATCCAATACTGAGTGGAAGGGCTGAGTTACATTCTCAAGTAACTGACTAGATCAAATCCCTTGATCTTAGTCATTTTCCTTGTCCGGTCCTTCTGTTACTCCTTTGCCCATCTTGTAAGATCTCTATATCATTATAAATAGAGATCACTTGGCAAAGGAGTACTTACCAATTTACATATTCACTTTCACATCTTTGTAATTGATCAGTGGTCTTGTTATTCCGCAACAAGCCACACTTTGTGGATTTATACATTGACTCTAATACTGTGTTCTACACTTTAATTGTCTTAAGTATATTAAATCTAATCAATTAACTTATACAACCAGGGTGTTGTGACCTAACAACTGGTATCGGAGCAGGCTAAATAATCTCTTATTTAGTCGATCTATTACCCTGGCAGCCATTCCCTATACATATCCTTCCCAACCTTCTAAAAACAAAATGTCTTCCATCGTAGCACATGTTATGTCTGGAAAGGGTGTGCCAATCTTTGATGGAAAAGACTTCCATCAGTGGAAGTTGAAGGCTCAATGGTATCTTGAGTCCATTCATCTTGAAATGCTCACAGTACTGTCTGATGGTCCCATCATTCCACAAACTGTGGAACCCGTTGCAGCTACTAATGATGCTCCTGAAAGCACAAGAACAGTTCCAAAACTGAAGCATACATGGACTGATACTGACCATCAATTGTACAGTCTGGAGTCTAGAGCAAAGGGGGTGATTGGTAATGCAGTTACCAAAGAAATATTGAATGCAATTATGAAATTGCCAACTACAAAAGCTATGTGGGATAGCTTATCAGTCACCTATGAAGGCACAGCTAAGGTGAAGTTGCAGAGAAAGAGCAACATGAGAAGGAAGTATGAAAATTTCTTCTCAAGCCCAAATGAAGACATCACCACTCTCTATAACAGGTTCAATACTGTTATCCATGATCTCATCAGCGTAGGGATTGTGAAGGAAGAAGGAGAACTTGTTCAAAAATTTCTGGACAGTCTTCCTCAACAATATCTTGACATGACAAACTCTGTCAATGCTGCCAACAACATTGAAAGAAACACTCTTCAAACATTGTATGGTTTAATGTTGAATCATGAGGAGAACAATGCTGCAAGACTGATCAACTGGAAGAAAACTGACAAGACATCCACTGGAATGGCTTTAGTTGTGCAACAGGCCTATACTGTCACTGAGCCTGAAGAGGCGGAGGTTGATCTTGCTGATGTTGAGGCAGAGGAGCTTGAAACTCAAATGGCTCTCATGTCTATGAAGCTGGATTAGTTGAAGAAGAAGAGGCTGGGTGTTAGCTCTTCTAATACTGACCCAAGATCAGGTCTATGCTACAGGTGTGTAAAGCCTAGACACATTGCTGCCAACTGTTATACTAAGTCAACTGAAACTGATCAGAATGATAAGATTGCATACTGAGCTAAACGGTATAGGGACAAGTATGTCAAGTTGAAGAACTAGAGCAAGGGCAAGGGTGCAGAAGGGAATGGAGCACTTCATTAGGCAGTTTACTCTGAAGCTTGGATGGATGAAGAGCTCAGTGATGATGAGGAATAAGTTGAAAACAAAGCCTTTATGGCTTTCACTGAAGAGGATTTGAAGAGCTCCTTTGAAAAGGATATCAAAGAAGCTGAGAGGATGAGTGTTCATACTGATTAGGATTCCACTCAGTTGTACAAGGTGAGTTCCTTTCAAACTTATACAGTGAATGAAAAGAAAAACTTTTTTGAGTACATGATTGTTGCTCTTAAAACTTTAGTCGAGAAAGAAAAAAATTTAAAATTAACTATTCTTGAACATGAAAGGGTAAATAATGAACATTTAGATAAATTAGCAAAATTTAAAGATTAAAAGATTTAGAATTAATTTTTTTGAATTTACAAGACATGAACCAAAGATTAGCTGACAAAGCTCATTTACACAAACTGAAAAAGAAAAAAATTTGAAAAACAGTGTAAATCTTGGGGAAATGCCTCTATTAAATTAAATAAATGTCTAAATCAACAATTTCCAGAAAATGTGAGGGCTGCACTTGGTGTTGATCCTCAGTTAAAAAATAGAAACAATTTTGCTGATTTATTTGAAAAATTTTCTGATATGAACCCTATTCAGTTTGTCAAATCAAAAACATTTTGTGAAGTTGGATGTCAAACTGAGTCAGATGATGAGGACAAAACCATTTTTGACAAACCTATTGGTCCATCTATCTGTTCAAGGTGCTATACTGAACTACAAGAGCTCGGTATTAAATTTCCTGAAAAAGAAATTTGTGATACTGAACCCGAAGTAGTGCAGTATGACACATCTGCTGTTCCACCATTTGAATTATTATTTAATACAACTACTTTTGAAAAATATAATGAAAATGAAACTACTTGTACATCAAGTGTTATAACTGATATTAAAGTTGCAGGAACAGAAAAGTCATATACTGAAGAACCAAAAGAGCCTGTTAAAGTTGTCATTTTAAAACATGATAATTAAAAACCAACTTCAACAGAATCTTCAAGTGGCAAAAGCAAGAAGTCTAAGAATAATAAGACTTCTTTGCCAAATAAAAAGAAGAAACCAGATTCATCTCCTCTAAAACCAGTTAAAAAATAATGTTAGACCACCTATTAAAAATGACAAAATAGCATTTTAAAATCTATTGGTGATCAGATTAAAATATTTTAGTCAAAAGTATGCAAAACTTACTCATACTGATCAGTCAACAGAAAAACAATTTTCTAAAATTCCTTATGAAAACATGTTTAGGTATAGGCCTAGAAAATGTTATAGATGTCATCATACTGGTCATAAGGGAGATGAATGTTGGACTGATCTCTCAAATCCTAGGTACTCAGTACCAAAGAAAAAGAGAGAAAAACAGTCAGTATCACCTAAGAAAACCTCCAAGGTTGCTCAGAAGTGATACTGACCTCTCTATTAAAAGAGATTAAGTCTAAACCTGTTTCTCCTACCAAAGGTCCCATTCAAAAATGGGTTCCTAAAAAGAACTAATCATAATTATGTGTCTTGTGCTGGGTGACAGAAAATGGTACCTAGATAGTGGCTGCTCAAGACACATGACTAGCAGTATGGAGTACCTTCTAAACTATACACAAGAGAAGGGTCCTTAATTCTGTCAAGTTTGGGGATGATTCAGTAGGAAAAACAAGAGGATATGGAGTGATCAAGGCAGGAAACATAAATTTTAAAAGAGTTGCCTATGTAGAGGGTCTGAAACACAATCTGCTCAGTATCAGCTAGATGTGTGATGATGACAATGAAGCTCGCTTCAGGAAGACTGCAAGAATCATCTGTAATGACAAGGGGCAATCTGTACTCATTGCTCGAAGAGAAAAAGATGTCTATGTGGTCAACCTGTCTGAACTAGACCCTACTATTCGAGTCTACCTGCTTCCTAAAGTCAATCCAGAACTGAACTGGATGTGGCACAAGAAACTCTCTCACATCAACTTCAGAAAATCAACGAGCTCAGTATAAAGAAGTTGGTGAGAGGGTTTCCCACAGTTACTTATTCTAAAGATAAGTTGTGTACAACATGTGAAATGGGAAAGCAGAAGAAAAGTTCATTTAAATCAAAAGTCAACCATTCAATAATTGAACCTCTTACTATGATACATATGGATCTTTTTGGCCCCATCAGTACACTATCTCTGGGCAAAAAGATCTATACACTGGTCATGGTTGATGAATACTCAAGATACACTTGGGTCATCTTCCTCAAGACAAAATCAGATGCTACCACAGAAATCATTGCCTTCATCAAGAGAGAAGAACTATAGAAAGGCAACAAGGTACTGAGCAACTTAGAAGTGACCATGGTACTGAGTTCAAGAACTCGGTATTAGCAGATTTCCGTGAAGACAAAGTAATTGTACAAAACTTCTCTGCAGTCTACACACTATAACAAAATGGTGTTGTAGAAAGAAAAAATAGAACATTGATTGAAGCTGCAAGAACTTTGTTATGCCATGCTAGACTGGCACTGAGCTTCTGGGCTGAAGCCGTAAACTGTGCTAACTTTACACAGAACAGAGCCACAATAGTCAAGAGACATCACAAGACTCCTTCTGAGTTATATCATGGCAGGGTTCCTAATGTGGAATATTTCCACATCTTTAGGAGTAAATGTTTTGTATTCAGTACTAAACAAAATCTCAACAAATTTACTCCCAAAGCAAATGAAGGTGTGTTCATGGGCTATTCACCACACTCTAAAGCTTTCAGAGTGTTTATTTTATCTACAAAGGTGATTGAAGAATCCATCCATGTTACGTTTGATGAAAATCAGGATGTGCATTCTGATTCAGCACAGGAGGACGTAAGTGGTCTAGAAACTTGTGAGGTGGGGGGGGGGGGGGGGTGTTGCGATCTCCTCCACGGCGTGGTGTGTGCCTTATTGGTTTCACCACATGTGTTTTTAGCCCCATGCCGGTCAGTCTAAACTGTTTAACCAACCCGTTTTGACACCTTACACCTCTACGTCTTAATGCTTAGACTAGGAAAAATAAACACAGTATGACCAATCATAAACCTGTAAAATGGGTGTGTCGTGCTAGGTTCATGCCGTGTTGAGACCTTGAACGGGTTAAGACCCCCTAAACTCATACCCGAAAAGTTTAATAAACGGATTCAAATGTAAATCCTTATCCAACACGTTAATTTTGTCAACCCGAACGACCCATGGAACCCGCGAAACTAGTGAAACCCAAACCGGTGTGATTGACCCATTTAACTCGTGAAAATTTGCATATAGTGATTAAACAAATGTCCAAACCATAAACATACTGGGTGTAAGTTAGCCTAAATTTTATTAGATATTAGGCCCAATAAAAAATGAGAGCCTACACTTTTCACACTACAAATACAAAGTCATAAATTTCTATAATATTTATATATAATATATATTTTTTAATTTTTAATATAAAAGTTATTAATATATACACACATTTAAAAGGATGATTCGGTATCTTCAAGTTGAAAATATTAACACTAACCCAACTCTAAGGCCTTGCCCAACAGTGACGCGTCACGAAACACTAACTCATCACTAACAAATCCCCACTTAAAAAAAGAAAATTTAATATTACATTTAACCCCTCACCACCCGTCTCCCCTACGATGCCTTTCTACCGATGTGTTTAGTGACGGCACGGTGCCAATGGTGTCAAGCTACCAACCCGTTTTGAAAGCTACGGACGCAATTGGCACGGGTCTAACCGAACCCACTAATTAAACCCCCCTTTTTGTTTTGAAAGCAATTGTGACAAATTTGATGGTAGCTGTAGATTTGTACAAATAAGACACCATAAAGCAAATCAAGCTCAAACATATATATTTATACTAATGCAAACCATTATAACAAACACTATTTTTATTGGACAAATTAAAACATGCCCTCAAGTAAAATTTTAAAGAACCAGTGTAGAATGGTTCAAACTGATCAACACAAAAACAAAACTCAAAAACCTATTCAATTAGAATAGAAATGCACACCTGTTTAATCCCTATCAAAACTTTGCATGACGGAAGTACACAACTGCCACCATACCAACAGCTCCCGCCGTTGCTGCAACCACCAGCCAATCTATTTTTATCTTCTTCTCACCGCCATTAACCACCGCTACACCATTGATCTTCTCGAATGCTTCCAATTCCTTCTGTAATTCATCAATTTTCTCCTCCATTTCGGTAACCTTCATCTCTGACTTCTTCAATTTCGCCTCTAGTTCATTTTTCCCAATCTCTAACAGTTCTTTCTCCTTACTCAATTTCTCAATTTCACCTCGGTTTGTCGAAATTGCAGTCTGGAATTCCTCAATTATCCTATTCAAATTCTGTATCTGTTCATCCTTTTCGGTGATTCTAGCTTTAGCTTCTTCTTCAACCTTCAATCCCTCACTCTTCTGATTACTCGCTTTTGATTCATAAACTTCGATCTTCTTCTCAAAATCGCGAATTTTATTCTCTGATTGATTCAGTTTCTCAGCTTCTTCATTCAACCGTGCCAACAGCAAGTTCCTCTCTTTCTCAATAACATCGATTTTCTCAGATTTCTCCGATTCACTCTTCTTTAATTCCTCCACGAATCGCTTCAAGTCAGATAACTCAGCATTCGAATCCTGTGACTCTGACATCGATGAAACCAAATCATGTTGCAACCTCGAGACCTCGATCTCGAGTTCAGCCGCCCTTGCTGCAATTGAACTTAATGCTCTCTTATCGGATTCAGATTCCTGGATCTCAGCCTCGAGTTGCTTGATTTTTTCTGCCGCTGATTGCTTATCGTTGATGAGTTCTTGCTTTTCTTCCTCGAGAATCGAGAGCTTTTGCATCAATTTTTGAACCGTTTGATTCACAGTTCCGTCGGCATCGTCTCCCTTTGCTGCTATCTGAACTTCTACATCGGCATCGGCTCCGCCGCCATTAACGACTATTTCTTCTGACATCGCTCTTGTATATTTTATCTGCAGGAACGCTAGGGTTTGGAGGGTTTAAAATGACTGTTTAGGCAAGGGGGCGTTAAAGCCGTTCGTTCGTTTGTTTGCATTAGATTAGGTGGGGTAACACAAGTCGGAGTGCCACCTCCACGTCACATCACTATTTCATATTTCACATTCAAAACTCAAAATACCTCATCTACTATCACTTAACCTAAAACATTTTTTGGGGACCCACTAAAATACCCCTTACCCAATTAAAATACCCCAAAATCTCCCTCTCTCCTCACCAGCCTCGCCGACCATCCGGCGCAGCCCCTCACTCACCCAACAGGCGGTGTAGTGACGAAGGGACTTTTGCGCCAAACACCCTCCACCTCAACATTTTGATCCGGCGAAGGGAGGGGGTCCGCCACCACACCCCTCCCTCTTATGCTTATTTTATTCCTACACGGCATAAAGCCATAAACAGTTGCACAAAATAAAATTCTCTCATTCCAATTAATATTTGAGGTATGATTGTCTATACTTCAAATATCTTGTGCAAGGTTCTAGAAAGTGTGTCATAGCAACGTCAAAGTGTGAGGCGCGTTATCGGCATTACGAAACAGACTATGACGGCAGGGCAAAGCGTGGTGTGAGATAATGTGTTATAAGACGCGCCTTACAGCGAATTTCTTTTAAGGAGACTGTGAAAATTAATTTTTTGTAAGAATGATGACATTTAAAATTTTGGATATAACACTTTTTGTGAATTTTATATATGAATTATTAAATAAATCAATACATGTACAATTTTTTAAAATTTGATATACATATAAATTAAGATTATATAAAAAGTTTCCAGCCTTATATCATGCCTTGAAAAACGCCAAGGTCACTTGAGGTTTGGTGGTGCCGCAATACCACGTTTAATGCTTTTTAGAACCATAATCTTTGTGTTTGTAATAGATATACATATATAATAACCAATCATTTGGTGAACCTAAAATTTGGGTGATACCTAATAAAACTTAATCTAAATAATTGATTTTCGAAATGAACAGATCATGAAGGATTTGATAAGGGACCCACCAATATTGGTTTTCATGTATATTATTCATGCATGTATACATATTTATTATTGCGTATGTATGTTATTCATGTATGTATGTAATTCATATATGTTTAATTTGAGTTAATTGTTATTGATTTACATTGTATTTACTAAATTTTGATTGATTTAAACAGATTTTGTTAGGATATACTCATAAAATGAGTTGGGTAAATAACTTGCCCCTACTTATATTGAATGTTTTACAAGTTTTCTAAAACTAAATAAATTTGATCGTAAACAATCAAAATATGTAACTACTATGAATTTTCGTCCAATATATATCGATGATTGTTAAATGCAGCAACAATAATCGTTTAAAGGTATATGAGTATATCAAAATGCAGGGGTGTCTTTGAGGAGGTGCAGGAGGTGCAACTCACATGACCCATATTTATATGGGCCCAATTTGTATATATATCTTATATATATATATATATAATCTTAAATTTTAGAGTAAATTACACCAATGGTCCTTATGGTATATACGAAATTTCACCAGTAGTCCTTTAGTTTCAAAAATTACATCGATAGTCCTTATTTTAGAAAGGTTTTGCACCCTTAGTCCTTTAGGCTAAACAGTGTTAAGTTTTTCTGTTAAGTGGAATCACATACTAAGGATCTGAGGATAATTTAGTCATTTTACCCTCTTTCTTCTTTCTTTCTTTTTGTTCAACGGAAGCAATATGAACCCTAAATCACCATTTACAGACACAAGAATGGACCACAATCATCTCTACCGGCTCCATCTTTGCACCATCGCTGCTTGCACTCAATCGTCTGGTGGCAAATGGTGTCTATTCCTTGTAAAGTCCGGAAGAAACCAATAACTGCCATCCTCGATTCGTTGTAACGCAGTTGTATTTTATCCATATTATTGATGTAAAATTTTACAATGAGATGAGATGTATCAGTAATTTTATCCCCCCAATTCCATTTAGGGTTTACAACTTCTGATTGTAAATTGTAATGTAATGTAATTGAATTATGTTATGTATAATTGCATGTGTCTTAATGCCAATTTTAGGGTTCATAATTGCTCCACCGAACAGAAAGAGAGAACAAATGGTAAAATGACCAAATTACCCTCGCATGCATAGCATGTGATCCCACTTAACAGAAAAAGTTAAAGCCGTTTAGCCTAAAGGACTACGGGTGCAAAACCTTTCTAAAATAAGGACTATCAGTGTAATTTTTTAAACTAAAGGACTATTGGTAAAATTTGGTATATACTATAAGGACCATTGGTGTAATTAACTCTAAATTTTAAGTCAACTTAATAATTTAATAGAAAAAATATTAAAAAATTCCATTTTTTTATAATAATCTTGTCATTAGGGGGTCCATTTTCATGTTTTTACATAGGGCCTTTAAAATCTCGGAGACGCCCCTGTTAAAATGCCTTCTTAAATAAGCAGTATATGTGTTTATTAGAAGGGAAATAATATCCGTTTAACAAATTATACTTTAGAAAATATGGTCACATTTGACAACCTCTCATATCTTAAGTTCTATCTTTTCTATTAATTTGTGTTATTGTATTGTGTGTGTTGGCTTTGGTTTAGCTAACTGAAAAACAAATGGCGTTTTAAGATTATACTGCTCGCATAAAAAATCATAATTCTGGTTATCCAAGAAAAATGTTCAAATCATACCAATTATACAAATCTTACAAACGATATACTAAGGAATGTTTTTTTAAATAGTTGCATTAGTAATGTGAATTTATTTTTATGCATATGAATGAATAGCAATGCTTTATTCTTCTTTCATTTTGTAAAAAGGGGTGTCTAAATGGTCAACTCGGCCTGAATCCAAATCCAAACCTGATAATGCTAGTCGGTCAGGTGCATTCGGGTCTTGTGTTAATATTGACCCGACTAACCCGATTCCGTATCGTGTCGGGTTTCAGGTAAGATTTCTTACTAGGTAAGACTTCTTACTTATTTCGGGTTTCGGGTTGACCCGGTTAGACCCGATTAGGGTTAAGACTAAAATTAAAATTTTAAAATTTTAAATTATCTTTAACATATATATTTAAAAATAAAAGGAAACCAAAAGGTGCATTTAATGCCAACCAAAGTCGTTTGCAAATTAGCGTCCGTTGATTATTATTTGTTTAAGTTTAATAAGTATAAGCATACAGATCAGTCCGTTTGAATCAAAAAGTCCATTTGCCTGCTTGCTTGCGTGCTTACACAAAGTATACAGAGCGTCCCTTGCTCGTTTGCTAATAGCTCTTGCCTACTTGCTTACAAAAAGTATCATTTATTAGTTGCTTTAAAAACACCATTTGCTAATATATATTTTTTTTCGTTTTTTGAAGTCTTTTTGTTTATACGTGTTGGACACGCAATATATTATCTTTAAGTTGTGTTTGAATCTGATTCATTTTCTTATCTGCAATTACTATTGATTTCACAATTTTTGTTTTCTAGTTTTCATAAGGATTTGAATGTTTATTGCAATATGTAATGTCTAGCACTTTATAGTTATTCGATTGTTGTTAGTATGAATAGTGTACTAACCCAACCCGACAATCCGATCTTGTGATGGACCGACCACATATTGCTTTGTATATTATTGGATGTGACTTTTAATTTAGAATTCTTGTTTTCTTTTTCTTTTTTTAATTTGCACGTTACGAAAGTTTTTGGATATGAATTATTTAGTTTAATTTTTAATAACTTTTAATGGGCTAAACATTTGTTTCACAAACAAATAGACTTTTTTTAGAAAGTAAAAGTGCCAGATTGGCAGTCGAATTGCATATAAATAATTCGAGCGAGGGCCACCCTCTCATATACATAATTTTAATCATAGTAAAATACAGATTTTATTTGGCTTAGCAAAAGTTTTGCATTTCATTCATAAGCTTCAAAAGTTTATATGAGTGGTTCTTGTATACGAAACCTTTTCACATTTTTAGTTTCTAATACTAACTCCCATTAACCACCTCTGTTTATGGCTGTTTAGATAATGGTAAAACTGTCTTTTCATATTCGTTTTACTTTATAATTGCTTCCTCCGTCCAATAACAACGTTTTCATTTCTATTTTGCGCAAGTTATTAGAAGATAATTAGTGGTGACTCATTCGTAATAGGTTTAATTAATATATAAGGTCACTATAGAGAGAGAGTATCTTGCCCATGTAGAAAATAAAATTTTAAGGAGAAATGAGATTTTTTTTAAGTGAATTCATTGAGTTTGAAAAATAGGTTCTTTATTTGGAATTAATGTGAAATAAGAACTTTAGTTGTCTCTTTTTCACTTGCTCTTCACCTTCCATGGAAGCCTATTTCAACCCAACACTTAATTTGTTACTCCGTGTTTGAGTTGGTATAACAACACCGGGTATGGGGCTCGTTTTGTCCGTTAATCGGCTTTTGCGGCGCCAAACCCACATCGTGGGTGGCGCCATTGCCTCACAAGATTGATTTCGCGTAGGGGATGATGGCGTTTAACAAACGAGTATTGTAATGGATACATCCCCAACTACTAAAGCTCCGCCATACGTTTAACATGTGTGTTAAACTCACGCTAAATAACCAAAATTGTTTAACATGAGTTTAACACCCCTACCACACCAAGCACATGATGAATAAACAAATATACAATAGTACAACATATATACACCTCACAACAATACAAATCTATAGAATTAACATACGTTGACCCACATACTTCCATTCCAACCACCACCGCTGCAACCTCTTGACCTAACTACGTTGATCCTAATCTCTCCTTACATAGCTCCATCGGTGTCCAACAAAACATGTTGGAAATAATAACAATAATGTTTGCAACTTTGGCAAACTTCATATCTAACATTGGTCAGAGGAAGAAATAGTCTTGGGTTTATAATGTCTTTAATGCCTTAAGTTTTCAAAGATTTTAGTGGAGAATAAATGGATGGATAACTCTACATGTGTGTCGAGCTGAGTCGTGCCATAGATACGAAATGGCCCAATTTAATCGTGCCATAAATATAAGATGTATATAAAAAAATTTGAGATTTCTAATATTTTTATATATGATTACTAAGTTTTTTTTAAACGGCAATATAAGATTACTAAGTGAAGTTACAAAATATTAGATTACATATGTTTATAAACAGTATGTGTATAAAAAATTAAGCCCACCTCCTCCTAATTGAATGAATCCATTCTTAAGTTTCATTCATTTAGGGCATATAGGTTCTTTCAATTTTTAATTGAATATTCCTCCTAATTGAATAAGAATAGTTGATTTCATGCTATTAGAGATACACAAACTGAATGAACCCGATCTTAAGTTTCATTCATTTAGGACATATAGGTTCTTTCAATATTTAATTGAATATCACTCCTAATTGAGTAAGAATATTGGTTTCAGCATGTCTTTGGTACACCCAACACCAAAATTGAATATTAATGTAAAATAATGTTAGATAGTGACTATGCAAGTAATCGTGGTGCAAAATTAAATCATAGTAATCTATCACTATTTGAAATTTTGTATATCTCGGTGCTATCAATCGCAATGCTATAAGCGTTTTTTTTCTTCATCTTTATATTTTAAGATATATATTAAAATGATTGATGCACTTTTTATTTTTGTGTGTTTCAAATAAGCGATACACTTTGAAAACTTAATATATTTGCTAAAAAGTAATGGAGATTACATCTACTAACTACATTATCTAATAATGTGAGATTGCATATTTACATCATTAACTTCACTTTAATCAAAATGTTTGATACTCATCATCTACTAACTATCCAATAAAATCTAATTAGTCTTCATTATAATTAGACTGGCAAAATCAGACATGACACGACAACTCGACACGAACCCGACACGAAATTAGTGGGTTTGGGTTAGAGGTTTCGACACGTTTAAGTAAACGGGTTGACTCGACACGACACGAAAGCTAAACGGGTTAGGTTAGTGTCAATATTTTCAACTCGAAAGTAACCCAAATCACCCGTTTAAGTATGTATATGTTTTAATAAAATTTCTATTTTTAAATATATTACATGTAAATATTACACCCTCCGTCCCACTTTAAGTGTCAACTACAAAAAAACACACATTTTAAGAAAAGTGCATTAATTATATAATGTCACCAATCAAATTTTCTCTTTCCCACTTAAATGTTTTTTGATTGGTTGAAATTTAGGAAATGACACTCTTTGTGGGACAAACTAAAATAGTATACTGGACAATTAAAATAGGATGGAGGGAGTATAACTTAGTAGTTGCAGTAGAAAAGATTGAGCTCTTATTTCATATTGGGCTTAATATCTAATTATATTATGTTTATGATAGATTTTTATTATATTTTTTGAATTTTTATTATATTTTTGTTGGTTTTTTTATTATGTTTAATCGTTAATGCGAATTTTCACAGCATAAATGGGTTGGGTCTGGTTGACACAAAATTAACTGTCGGGTTTGGGTCAACATTTTGAACACGTTTATTAAACGTGTTGGGTTTGGGTTTAGGGGTCTCAACACGTTTAAGGTCTTGACACGACACGAACCCGACACGAACCCGACACGAACCCGACACGACACAATCCATTTGCCACGTATAATTATAATGTTTTGCCTCAAAAGCCGTAAAATCTAAAATGTATCATTGATTTTGAAACGGAGGAAGTAGGGGTGTTAGTGAGCTGAGCTGTTCGTGAGCTACTTGAACTCGGCTCGTTAAAAGATCGATAAAAACTCGAGTTAAACGAGTTCGAGCCGAGCTCGAGCTTAACTTAGAGCTCGTTTAATAAATGAGCCCGAGCTTCATACTAAGAGCTCATTTAGGCTCGCGAGCCTAAACGAGCTAAAATAGTTAATTATTATAAAAAAATAAAAAAATACATATTACGTATTCATCTAATTATGTGTATATATATTATACATATACATATATAAAATAATATATATATATATATATATATATATATATATATATATATATATATATATATATATATATATATATATATATATATATATATATATAAAGATTTACATCATATATTAAATATTCTGTTTAACTAAAAGAATTATATATTTCGAATATATGGAAGCTTAAATGAGCTTAATCGAGCCGAGCCCGAGCCTGGAAAAACCTAAACGAGCCGAGCTCGAGCTTTACACATAAAGCTCGAAACGAGTCGAGTTCGAGTTCGAGCTCGGAAAAATTAAACGAGCCGAGCTCGAACCTAGTCGAGCTCGAGCTCGAGCTCCGCTCATTTACAGCCCGAGGAGGAAGTATATATTTTAGACCATTAGTATATATCTTTAGATATGTTTACGGTAGTCCTTAATTTTTATGTAGTCCTCAATTAAGGAAACAAGTTTTTCCAAAACCTATAAATAGGGAGCTTGTGTTCTTAACCTAATACACCAAACTTAATACTTAAGAACACTACTCCCTATTCGGCCGCCCCCTCCCTTCGTCCGATCGACCGCCGACCGGAACCACCGTCGGCCGCCGTTGCGCCGCCGAACCATCGCCGCCGAAATCGTTTTCGGTGGTGTTTCGTTTGGCTTTTCTCAAGGGTACTTTACACTACGTTGTGGTGTATCGTCTCGTTCATTGTCAACCTCGAGTGTAATCAAGTAGAGGGGTTCTAACTTGAATCCTAGTTCGTTGGCAAGTTCTGGCTCGTACTAAATCTCAACGATTAGCATCTCCAAGCACCGCTAATGTAAGTATTTATTTATTACTAATTGCCCTAGATTCGTAGATATAAGCAATCCTAAACTTCGTAGTTTATCGTATTAATTGTTTGTAATTCCTCGACAAACATAGTGACGGTAAATCTGTACGAAACCCAACAGTGGTATCAGAGAGTTGGTCTACGAATCTAAGAATGTTAGATCCGAAATTCGAAAAAGAAAAAGTTTATTTTTGATTTTGTTTATTTCGGAATTTCCGAAATTCAGAAATTAAATAAATAAATATTATTTTAATTTGTAAAATTGATTTTTAATTAAAATAAGGAAACTGGATAATTGTTAAAAGGTTTTAAAATTATCAAGATATTTTTCCAATGATTATCTCACCAATTACTACTACTACTGCTGCTGTTGCTGCTGCTGCTGCTACTACTACTGCTGCTGCTGCTACTACGACTACGACTACTACGACGACTACGACTACTACGACTACGACTATGACCACTACGACTACGACCACTACCACTACGACCACTACCACTACGACCACTACCACCACTACGACTACCACCACCACGACGACCACCACCACGACTACCACCACCCATCCACCACCACTACCACCACCACTACCACCACCACTACGACTACGACTACCACTACGACTACGACTACCACTACCACTACGACTACCACTACCACTACCACAACCACTACCACTACCACTCCCACTACCACTACCACTACCACTACCACTACCACTACCACTACCACCACCACCACCACCACCACTACCACCACCACCACTATCACTACCACCACTACTACTACCACTACTACTACAACCACTACCACTACCAATACTACCACTACTACTACCACCACTACTACTACCACCTCTACTGTGCTGCTGCCGCTGCTGCTGCCGCTGCCGCTGATGCTGCTTCTACTGCTACTGCTACTACTACCGCTACTGCTACTACTAATGCTGCTACTACTACTATTACTACTACTGCTCTTACTACTCCTGCTCCTGCTCCAGCTCCTACAGCTACTACTACTGCTAATGTTACTGCTGCTGCTGCTGCTGATGCAACTACTGCTATTGCTACTCGTACTCCTGTTGCTCCTGCTGCTGCTGATGCTGCTCTTGCTCCTGCCGCTACTGCTACTGCTCCTGCTGCTCCTACTCGTACTCATGTTCCTCCTGCTCCTGATGCTACTCCTGCTGCTGCGACTAATACTACTACTACTACTACTACTACTGTTATTGCTGCCGGTGGTGGTGCTACTGCTACTGCTGCTATTACTGCTACTACTACTGCTACTGCTACTACTACTGTACTGCTAGTACTACTGTACTACTGTTCCTGCTGCTGATGCTACTGCTATTGGTACCGCTACTTCTACTGCTACTGCTACTGCTGCTGCTGTTGGTGATGCTACTGCTACTGCAGCTACTACTACTACTAATACTACTACTACTACTCGTACTCCTGTTGCTGCTCTTGCTTCTGCCGCTGCTGCTCCCGCTGCTGCGACTAATACTACTACCACTACTACTACTGTTACTGTTGCTGCTGCTGGTGCTACTGGTACTGCTACTGCTGCTACTGCTGCTACTGCTGCTACTACTACTACTACTACTACTACTACTGATACTGCTACTGCTATTGCTACTGCTACTGCTACTGCTACTGCTACTGCTACTGCTACTACTACACCTACTGCTACTGTTGCTGCTGCGGATGCTACTGCTACTGCTACTGCCACTGCCACTGCTACTGCTACTGCTAGTGCTACTGCTAATGCTGCTGCTGATGCTACTACTACTGCTCCTGCTACTGCTACTTCTACTTCTACGGCTACTGCTACTACTACTGCTACTTCTACTTCTACAGCTGCTGATGCTACTGCTACTGCCACTGCTACTGCTACCCCTACTGATACTGATGCTATTACTATTGCTACTGCTACTGCAACTGCTACTGCTGATGCTACTGCTACACCTACTGAAACTGCTACTGCTGCTATTGCTGCTGCTACTACTGCTACTGATACTGCTACTTCTACTACTAGTGCTAGTGCTACTTCTACTGCTACTGCTACTGCTGCTGCTGATGCTACTGCTACAGCTCATGCTACTGCTACTGGTACTGCTGCTGCTACTGCTAGTGCTAGTGCTACTGCTACTTCTACAGCTACTGCTACTGCTACTGCTACTGGTACTGTTGCTGCTGATGCTACTGCTCCTGCTTCTGATACTGCTGCTACTACTACTACTACTACTACTACTACTACTAATACTACTACTACTACTCGTACTCATGTTGCTGCTCCAGCTCCGACTGCTGCTGATGCTGCTCCTGTTGCTGCGACTAATACTACTACTACTGTTACTGATGCTGCTGCTGGTGCTACTGTTACTGCTACTACTACTACAACTACTACTACTACTATTGCCTCTGCTACTGCTCCTGCTACTGGTACTGTTACTGCTACTGCTACTAATACTGCTACTGCTACTGCTACTGATGCTACTGTTGCTGATGCTACTGCTACTGCTACTTCTATTGCTACTGATACTGCTGCTGCTACTACTACTACAACTACTAATAATAATACTACTACTCGTACTCCTGTTGCTGCTCCTGCTCCTACCGCTGCTGCTCCTGATGCTGCTGATGGTTCTCCTGCTGCTGCGACTAATACTACTACTACTACTGTTACTGGTGCTGCTGGTGGTGGTGCTATAGCTACTGCTACTGCTGCTATTACTAAACTACTACTACTACTACTACTAGGGGTGCTTATCGGGCCAAAACCGAACCGAACCGAACCGATAGAACCGATAACCGATAACGACGAATTTTCAAAACCGAAACCGAACCGATAACATGTTATCGGTTTTGGTTCGGTTCGGTTTTTGTTCGGTACGGTTTCGGTTCGGTTATTTTAGGCCAAATGTTCATCCTTTTCCAAAAACCGAACCGAACCGATAGAACCGATAACCGATAACGATGAATTTTCAAAACCGAAACCGAACCGATAACATGTTATCGGTTTCGGTTCGGTTCGGTTTCGGTCGGTTTTCGGTTCGGTTCGGTTTTTTCGATCTAAATGCTCACCCCAAACTACTACTACTGATGCTGCTACTTCTACTGCTACTGGTACTACTATTGTTACTCGTACTGCTACTGGTACTGCTGCTGCTGATGCTACTGCTACTACTGCTGCTACTGATACTACTACTACTACTACTACTACTACTACTACTACTACTACTACTACTACTACTACTACTACTACTACATACTTGAGACTTTGTCAGATTCCCTTTGAACATCTGCAGGGGTCGGTGCTGGATCATTTATATGTTGACTTGAGGCACCAACACCCTCAGGACCTATATCCCTTCCAGCCTGAACACCTTCCAGTGTGTGTTGCTCATATTGTATCTCCACATCTAGAGGAACATGAGGTTCCTCAATTGGTTGAGCAATTTGTGCAGGTTCAGGACCTGGAAGGTCTGCGGTGGCAGCAACTAGACTCTGCTCTTGAAGAGATGCAGTCAATGATGGAATATGAGTGTGCTGCACCTCTTCTGATGATAAAGCACCCATTATCACTGGAGACAAATTTCTTTTTCATCTTCTCATAATGGGCTGCACTTCTGTTGACTCAGTATCAGAATCTGATGCAGTGTGAGGAGCATCAGGATCCTGTGCAATTTGAGGAATGTGTGGTTGCTCTTGTTCTTGATCTGGTTGAGCATCCACCATCTCAACATCTTGATCAGCATTACCACCATCACCACCATCACCATCATTATCATTATCTGATTCAGTATTAGAATCATCTTCATCATCATCTTCGTCATCATTTATGTGTGCCTGCACTATGGCCCACATTGAGTGACTCAGTACAGGTTCTCCTTCCCTTGGCCTGTAAAAATATATCTTCTCATTTAGGAGAGGAAGATCAGCTCTTGGACTGTTGAACTCATCATAAATGTGTGCAGGCATTGAACTTTGAAAGATGAGAGATAGAAATCTGCAGAAAGGTACATTGAATTCTCTGATTTGAGCCCTAACCAGAGAAGCTAGTTCATTGAATATCAGTCTTGCATAATCAATGTCTCGACCATAGTACATAGCATGTACTATCTGCATCCCAAACTCATTGATTTGGTCCAAAGCTCCAGTCTTGTTGGTCATACACCGAATGATTGTTGAAATTAGAACACCTTACATTGGACCAAATTCATTTCTTTTAATTATGCATGTGGTTCCTCTGCGACCAATGAAGGGTAATACTGATCTGGCCTCTGTTCGATCAACAAAAGGCTCATATTGAGCATGGGCGGGAAGTCTCAGTGTTTCCCTAATAATAGCAGTTGAGACAAAAGCCCTTCTTTGATCTCTAACAACCCAAGCAGTGATCATGTCCGGAGAGTCCATTCTTGCAGAGTACCAGAATTCACACAACATCTCCGGATATATAGCTCGAGGAGATAGAGTCAGTTCTCGAGTGATTGGACAGTGCTTCAAATATGTGACTATGTGTGTGAATTCGGGGCACGCCCAAGCCTGAGGAATATCGAAATTTGCAGTTATGTTGTTCCTCGCAATCTTGGGCACTTCATCTTTTCAAAACTGAGTCGCCGGTCCAACCTCTGGTGCGACGAATCGATAGTTTGCCATCTGTGATTAAGATTTGAAATTTTCTTGCCAAGAGAGTGTAAAATAGTTAATCGTAGAGAGTAATTTAAGACGAAAGTATGAAATAACTGAAGAAAGGTTTAAATGAAAAGAAAAAATGGTTATTTATACTTAATTATCGATAATTTTGGTATTGGGAAGTAAAAATGGCTGAAATGACAGCCTTATCCTGTTCCAACGGTAACTTTCTAATTAAGAAAGGTTACCGTTGGGGAGTATGAGGGTTAGAATCAGTTTTAACACTCCAGGACTCCAATACCGAGTAAAACAAAATTAAATTAAAAAAAATAAAAAAAATAAAAATTATAACAACATTTAATTTAATCTATAAATTAATGAAAAATAAAAAAATTATTAATTTTTTATAAACCAGACGAGTGATATCGAGCTGGTCAGTATTAGAAGTAATACTGAGCAGACAGTATCAGAAAAATTTTGAGGAAAATCAAGGGTTCAGTATACCTAATTGCCCTAGTAGATACATAAACCTTTCTTTAGAGAGAGGTTTAGTAAACACATCAGCCAATTGGTCATCTGTAGGAACGAAATCTACTTCAACCTTACCCTTTTCCACATTATCTCGAATAAAGTGGTCTCTGATATCAATGTGCTTTGTTCTTGAGTGATGGACTGGGTTCTCAGTGATAGCAATAGCACTCTTGTTATCACAATGAATGGTTGTCTTCTGAAAGTTGAACCCATAGTCCATAAGTTGATACTGCATCCATAATAATTGAGCACAACAACATCCTGCAGCAACATATTCTGCTTCTGCTGTGGAAGTTGATACTAAGTTTTGCTTCTTGGATGACCACCCAACCAATCTTCCACCAAGGAATTGACATCCTCCACTTGTGCTTTTTCTATCCAACCTGCAACCTGCAAAATCTGCATCTGTATACCCTTCAAGGTCAAATTTTGAGTCTTTGGGATACCAAAGACCCATGTTAGGAGTACCTGAAAGATATCTAAAAATGCGCTTAACAGCTTTCATATGTGATTCCTTAGGATCAGCCTGATACCGAGCACACAAGCATGTTGCAAACATGATATCAGGCCTGCTAGCTGTTAAGTAAAGTAAAGAACCAATCTTACCTCGGTATGTGGATTGACGTACTGGCTTACCAGTCTCATCTTTACTTATTTTATCCTGAGTACCCATAGGAGTGTGCATGGAAGATAAATTTTCAAATTTGTATTTCTTTAACATGTCATGCACATACTTACTTTGGTTTATAAAAGTGCCATCAGGCTTTTGATCAACTTGTAAACCAAGAAAATAAGTAAGTTCTCCCATCATACTCATCTGATACTGAGATGACATTATCTTGGCAAACCAGTCACACATTGACTTGTCATTAGATCCAAAAGTTAATATCATCTACATATATATGAATAAGTAAGATGTCAGAACCTTTCCCTTTTGAAAATAATGTTTTATCAATTGTACCTCTTATAAATTTATTTTTAATTAGGTACTCAGGCAGGGTATCATACCAGGCTCTGGGAGCTTGTTTGAGCCCATACAAAGCTTTATCAAGCTTCAAAACATAATTTGGAAATTTAGAATCAACAAAACCTGGTGGTTGTTTAACATAAACTTCCTCTCGTAGTATTCCATTGAGAAAAGCACTCTTGACATCCATCTGATAAACTTTGAAGTTCTTGAAAGCTGCATATGCAAGATACAACCTAATAGCTTCAATTCTTGCAACTGGTGCAAAAGTTTCATCATAGTCAATGCCTTCTTCTTGTCTGTAACCCTGAGCAACCAGTCTAGCTTTGTTTCTAATGACAACACCATCTTTATCCATCTTGTTTCTGAACACGCACTTAGTACTAATAATAGTTTTGCCAGCAGGAGGTGGTACTAAGTTCCAAACTTTGTTTCTTTCGAATTCTGTAAGCTCTTCTTGCATAGCTTCTACCCAGTCTTCATCTAATAAAGCCTCATCAGCTTTATTTGGTTCCATGGTAGACAGAAAACTTGAAAAGAAACAAAAGTTTGCAGTGGCTTGAGGTTCAAAATCTAACTTCCTTCTTGTTTGGACACCTTGTTCAATTGGACCAATAATATTAGAATATGGATGGTCTCTGTGTTCCCTTAGATTGTTTCCTAAGGGAGCATTTGAAGCAAGGTCAACAATATCTTGTTGTACTGATGTGTTGTTTGCCTGATACTGAGCTGAATTCTGGTCAGTATTAGACAGTTCAGGTTGTTGTTCTTCTTCATTTTGCAGATCTGAGGTGGATTTTTGAGAAGTATTGGAAGTTTCACCTTCTTCATAGGTGGAGTTGTTCAGATCAATTATTGGGAACTCAGTATTGGGATTCTCAGATATGGGAACCTCAGTATTTGTTGCATTTGAGTCATATTGAGTTTTGAATTGATCAGTATCACTCATACCATGATCAACATAGTATGGGTGACACTTGGGCTGTTCAGCAATGGCATTTTCTGGATTGCATAAAATTTCTATGCCACTAATGTCTTCCTTTGCTGAAGTAGAATTAACATCCTGATTTTCATCAAAAGTAACATGGATGGATTCTACAATCATCTTAGTTGAGATGACATACACTCTGAAGGCTTTAGAGTGTGGAGAGTAGCCCATGAACACACCTTCATTTTCTTTGGGAGCAAATTTTTTGAGATTTTGTTTAGTACTGAGTACAAAACATTTACTCCCAAAGATGTGGAAGTATTCCAAATTAGGAACCCTGCCATTGTATAACTCATAAGGAGTCTTTTGGTGTCTCTGAACTATGGTAGCTCTGTTCTGAGTAAAATTTGCACAATTTACAGCCTCTGCCCAGAAGCTCAGTGCCAGTCCAGCATGGCATAACAAAGTTCTTGCAACTTCAATTAATATTCTATTTTTCCTTTCTACAACACCATTTTGTTGTGGTGTGTAGGCTGCAGAGAAGTTTTGTACGATTCCTTTGTCTTCACAGAAATCTGCTAATACTGAGTTCTTAAACTCAGTACCATGGTCACTTCTTAGTTGCTTGACCTTGTTGCCTTTCTGAAGTTCTTCTCTTTTGATAAAGGCAATGATTTCTGTGGTTGCATCTGATTTGGTCTTGAGAAAGATGATCCAAGTATATCTTGAGTATTCATCAACCAAGACTAATGTATAGATCTTTTTGGCCAGTGATGGTGTACTGATGGGGCCAAAGAGATCCATATGTATCATGGTAAGAGGTTCATTAATAGAATGGTTGACTTTGGATTTGAATGAACTCTTGTTCTGCTTGCCCATTTCACATACTGAGCATAACTTATCTTTAGAATAAGTAATAGTGGGCAACCCTCTCACCAACTTCTTCATACTGAGCTCAGTAATGTTTCTGAAGTTGATGTGAGAGAGTTTCTTGTGCCACATCCAGTTCAGTTATGGATTGACTTTAGAAAGCAGGCAAACTCGAATAGTAGGATCTAGTTCAGACAGGTTGACCACATAGACATCTTTTTGTCTTCTTGCAATGAGTACAGGTTGCCCTTTGTCATTGTAGATAATTCATGCAGTCTTCCTGAAGCGAGCTTCATTGTCATCATCACACATCTGGCTGATACTGAGCAGATTGTGCTTAAGACCCTCTACATAGGCAACTCTTTTAAAGGTTATGTTGCCTGCCTTGATTACTCCATACCCTCTTGTTTTTCCAACCGAATCATCCCCAAACTTGAAAGAAGGCCCCTTCATGGTGTATAATTTAGAAGGTACTCCATACTGCCAGTCATGTGTCTTGAGCAGCCATTATCCAGGTACCATTTTCTATCACCATGCACAAGACACAAAATAATGATTAGTTTTTTTTAGGAACCCATTTTTGAATGGGACCTTTGGTAGGAGAAACAGGTATAGACTTGATCTCTTTAGTTGGAGAGGTCAGTATCACTTCAGGAGAAACCTTGGAGGTTTTCTTAGGTGACACTGATTTAAATTCTCTCATTTTCTTTGGTACTGAGTACCTAGGACTTGAGAGATCAGTCCAACATTCATCTCCTTTATGACCAGTATGATGATATCTATAACATTTTCTAGGTTTGTTTCTGAACATATTTTCATATGGAATTTTAGAAAATTGTTTTTATTTTGGTTGACCAGTATAAGTAAGTTTTGCAAACTTTTGACTTAAGACTTTAATCTGCTCACCAATAGATTTTAAAATGTTATTTTTGTCATTTTTTATGGTTGGTTTAATATTATTTTTAACTGGTTTAGGAGGAGATGGGTCTGGTTTCTTCTTTTTATCTGGCAAAGAAGTCTTATAATTTTCAGACTTCTTGTTTTTACCACTTGAAGATCCTGATGAAGTTGTTTTTTGTTTATCATGTTTTAAAATTACATCTTTAATAGACTCTTTAGATTCTTTAGTACATGACTTTTCTGTTCCTGTAACTTCAGTATTAGATAAAACACTAGAAGTAGAAGTAGTATCATTATATTTTTCAAAAGTAGTTGTATTAAACAATAATTCAAATGGAGGAACAGCAGATGTGTCATACTGCACTACTCCTAGTTCAGTATCAGAAATTTCCTTTACAAGGAATTCAATACTGATCTCTTGTAGTTCAGTATAGCACTTTGAGCAGATGGAGGGACCAATGGGTTTATCAAAAGTAATTTTATCCTCACCATCTGACTCAGTTTGACATCCAATTTCACAAAAAGTTTTTGCTTTTACAAATAAGGGTTCATATCATAAAATTCTTCAAATAAATCAGCAAAATTGTTTCTATTTTTTAACTGAGGATCAACACCGAGTGCAGCCCTCACATTTTCTGGAAATTGTTGATTTAGACATTTATTTAATTTAATAGATGCATTTCCCCAAGATTTACACTGATTTTCAAATTTTTCTTTTTCTAATTTGTGTAAGTGAGCTTTATCAGCTAATCTTTGGTTAATGTCTTGTAAGTTTAAAAAATTTAATTCTAAATCTTTAAATTTTCCTAATTTATCGAAATGTTCATTACTTACCCTTTCAAGTTCAAGAATAGTTAGTTTTAAAGCCTTTTCCTTCTGTACTAAAGTTTTAAGATCAACAATCATGTACTCAAAAATCTTTTCTTTTTCATTCACTAAATAAGTTTGAAAGGAACTCACTTTGTACAACTGAGTGGAATCCCAATCAGTATGAACACTCATCCTCTCAGCTTCTTTGATATCCTTTTCAAATGAGCTCTTCAAATCCTCTTCAGTGAAAGCCATAAAGGCTTTGTTTTCAACTTCTTCCTCATCATCACTGAGCTCTTCATCCATCCAAGCTTCAGAGTAAAGTGCTTGATGAGGTGCTCCATTCCCTGCTGCACCCTTGCCCTTGCTCCAGTTCTTCAACTTGACATACTTGTCTCTATACAGTTTAGCTCGGTATGCAATCTTGTCATTCTGATCAGTTTCAGTTGACTTAGTATGACAGTTGGCGGCAATGTGTCCAGGCTTTCCACACCTATAGCAAAGACCTGATCTTGGATCAGTATCGGAAGAGCTAACTCCCAACCTCTTCTTCTTCAACTGATCCAGCTTCATAGACATAAGAGCCATTTGAGGTTCAAGCTCCTCTGCCTCAGCATCAGCAAGATCAACCTCTGGCTCTTCAAGCTCAGTAACAGTATAGGCATGTTGCACAACTAGAGCCATTCCAGTGGAAGTCTTGTCAGTTTTCTTCCAATTGATCAGTCTTGCAGCATTGTTCTCCTCATGATTCAACATTAAACCATACAATGTTTGAAGAGTGTATATTTCAATGTTGTTAGCAGCATTGACAGAGTTTGTCATATCAATAAATTGTTGAGGAAGACTGTCCAGAAATTTTTGAACAAGTTATCCTTCTTCCTTCACAATCCCTACACTGATTAGATCATGGATAACAGTATTAAACCTGTTATAGAGAGTGGCGATGTCTTCATTAGGACTTGAGAAGAAGTTCTCATACTTCCTTCTCATGTTGCTTTTTCTCTGCAACTTCACCTTTGTTGTGCCTTCATAGGTGACTGATAAGCTATGCTACATAGCCTTAGCAGTTGGCAATTTAATAATTGCATTCAATATTTCCTTGGTAACTGCATTACCAATCACCCATTTTGCTCTGGAGTCTAGACTTTACAACTGACGGTCAGTATCAGTCCATGTATGCTTCACTTTAGGAACTATTCTCGTGCTCTCAGGAGCATCATCAGTAGCTGCAACGGGTTCCACGGTTTGTGGAATGATGGGACCATCATTTAGTACTGTGAGCATCTCATGATGAATAGATTCAAGATACCATTGAGCTTTTGTTTTCCATTAATGGAAATCTTTGCCATCAAAGATAGGCACTCCCTTTCCAGACATGACTGGTGCAACTATAGTAGACATTTAGGATTTTTGAGTTTAGGAAGGGTATGTGTAAGGAATGGCTGCCAGGGTAATAGATCAACTAAATAAGAATTTATTTAGCCTGCTCTGATACTAGTTGTTAGGTCACAACACCTTGGTTTTATAGGTTAATTGATAGATTGTTATACTATATGAAATATTAAAGTGATAACACAAGAATATAGTCAATGTATAAATCCACTAAGTGTGGCTTGTTGCGGAATAACAAGTCCACTGATCAATTACAAGTGTATGAAAGTGAAATACGTAAATTAGTAAGTTCTCCTTTGCAAGGTGATATCTATTTATAATGATATAGAGATCTTACATAATGGGCAAAGGAGTAACCGAAAGACTGAAAAAAGAAAATGACTAAGATCAAGGGATTTGATCTTGGTCAGTTACATAACAATATGTAACTCAGTCCTTCTACTCAGTATTGGATTTCCAATACTGAGTACTGATACTGAGTGGCCAATACAACCCACTCAGCATTACTCCTAAACTTAGCTAAATTATTCTACAAACTATTCTAGGCTAGTCTAGGCTGTCTTGTTATCTTAAGTACCTAAGGGGTAAGGCTTTTTGCCTTAACATAGACATATTCTTTGTCGTCAATATCGCGTAAATTGAGCGTGTTTTTAATTATATTTCATTAGATATTACTCAATTTACTAGCTATTATGCATTTCAGGTTCGAAGAATATGTGGATGGCGAAAACGGGCGAAAAAGGAGCTAAAAAGAACAACATTCGATATGGAAGAGCTTGTGGGCGCGACTATCGGCGCGAGCCAGACGCAAGAATCTCGCGCCGAACACCAAAACTTGTTGTTTTACCTCGCGTCCTTTACTCGTGTTTTGAGCCCTTCTCGCATCCAAAATACGACCAGAATACCATACCTCGCGCCGCAAGCATGGCGCGAGCTCGGCGCGAGGTGACGCAGGATGGGTTAATTTATATCAGATTTCGTCAAATTAAAACACAACTTCGAACGGGACTGTGTTTTTGGGCAGTTGGGCGACGAAAATAAGCAGTTCTCAAGAGAATTCTTCACCAAATCAAGCAATTCATTGGATTTCTATCATTTCGATCAAAACAATGTTCGGTATTTTGATTTCTTTTGTATGTTTGATGATTATTAGCACTTCCATGGGCTAATAATCTTAATATTTGCTATGTTTGACAGATTTTAGGGTTATGTTTGGTTCTATTAGGATTTTCTATCTTTTGTTTGAACAATTGTTGGTTAAAGCATTAATCTTTCGGTTTATAACTCTGATTTATGTCGTCTAATTTGTTTATTGATGACTAGTTTATCTATTGACAACATTTGAACTAGTTAATATATCTTCATCTTTTCACCCAAGTGACCTAGATGGCAATTCACTAGGAATAGGGATTGAAATTGGATTCCAATAAGTTAGGGTAAATTGAAAGTCTAACCGTAGTGACGAAAGTTCTAGGTTAGAGGGTTTAGGTGATCCAAACCTATTAAAATCAACAACCCGGGGTGTGATTAGATTACAACTTTTGAGAGAAGGAATTCCTATTAGTCGTGTCTAGTTTATTAAACGGGATTGAGAGGAATCTAGTACCGTGACCCCTAGAACATTAGAAGTAATCGGGGCTTAATAACCAGACATAAACCTAGATGAAGTCAGACATAGTGAATATACTTTAATCTTTTGAAAAACAATTTTCTAAAACCTAATCTCATTTCACTTTCTAAGTATTTGTTCAATCAATTTAATCTTTATAATTCAAACAATGAAACTTATAATCAACATAATTAACTTGTTAACTTTTGATTTTTGGATTACATAAGTCGCTCCCTGAGGATTCGATAACCCTTATACTTGCCTAAGCTATATTACCCGCGATTAGGTATACTTGCCTATGAACGTGGTAGTCTAGATTAGTGGTATTTGGAGCTTTATTTTTATAACTAGATATATCTCATCAAGTTTTTGGCGCCGCTGCCGGGGAGCGGTTTCATGTGTTTAAAAATTGAAAGTTAATTTGTTAATTGATCTTTGTTTGGGAATTCATTCTTAGACAAGTTATTTATTGTATTTTCTGTTTTTCTTTACTTTGAATATTAGTTGCGTTTGATCTTTTTGCGTTGAGTGTGCAGGTGTATGAACATTAAGATTAATCTTAGAGGTAAAAAGTCTAAACCTGATCAACCTTCACCATCCTCTGATCCAGAAAAATATTTTTGAAGGAGAAAGAGAGCTCAGTTGCAAACAAACTATTTAGCATCAATCAAGAAACCTCAAAGTATTGAAGAACCAATTCTTGAAAATCAAAATCCACTTTTGAAGTTCAAGTACAAAGTTTTGAAGATCAGGAGCCGATTTCTGATAATCAGGAATATTTTGTTGAAAATCAAGAGCCGATTCTTGTTAATCAAATGGGTGAACGAGATCCACCACCGGAACGTCCGATGTGGCAAACGACGCAAACAGCCCCGGTTGATCCCGTTCCAGCAATTAGAATGCCTGAGATTACTGGCACCAATTTTGAAATTAAAAGCCAATTCCTTTTTATGATTCGTGATTTGGGTTACGACGGTAGACTCACAAGTGACCCAAATCACCATATCGAATGTCTTAATGACATTTGTCATTTGTTTAAAATTCCAAACGTTTCGCAAGATGCGATAAGACTTCGATTATTCCCTTTTAGTCTAATTGGAGAGGCGAGAACTTGGATCAAGTCTCTCGAGCCAAACTCTATTTCGACGTGGGAAGAACTTCGAAGTCGTTTTATTCACCGTTATTTTCCACCCGCGAAAGTGGATAAATTAAAAACTGACATTATGGCCTTTAGGAGAGATATTTATAGATCCTTTGACTTGATAAGAAACTGGCAAGTGCACGGCCGTGCCCAAACGAACTGATCTGTTCTTTGTCGTTTATCACAGCAGTTTGAATCAAGAAGTCATAAAATGATTTCGAATACAGGAGTTGATAATTTCTACCATGCTCGTATTCGTTATCACAAATATCGTGCTGCAAGGGATAAGCCTTACAACGTTACCCAAGAAGTAAACACAGAGTGTTCTTTACTAGGAGACGCTATTAAGAGTTTTTCATAAAACTATACCAAGGGTTACATAAGCTGTTTTTATGGGGTTGGTTACCTACATGCCCATCTAGAAAGGCCACTGTAGCTCGTATCATTAAGACAAAGGTTTCAGACTTGCACAAGTGGGAGTCTGAAGGAATTATGTGCACAATCAGTCAACCTATGATGATACATCCATGCCTACGAAACACTTAAGGGTCACACCGGTGAGTACATGTAATACGAGCATGTTATGCAACGATACTACGAAGAGGAATGATTCATAATAGTCATTATGAATAAGTTAAGTATTAAGTTAAGTTTAACTTATTACTAGATTAGTTTAACTAACCATTAATACAAGTAGTTGTACATTTACTAGTTGAGTAAATATACAATGTGTTAATTAAAGGTTATTCATGATATGATTTAAAGCTATTAAATCATATAGTAATTGGATAATATTATTGTGTAAATTATATAAAGGTTATTATATAATTAACTATTAAAAGTATAAATACAAGTGTATAAATTTCGTGTATATGGGTACCGAAATTTTAGTGTGTTAATACTAGACATTTAATAGTTAAGTGCAACAATAATAAACTAGTAAAACTATAAGGGTTTAAAGTGTAAAGGATAAGTTTAATTAAGAGATTAATCTTAATTAAACTAGGAGGGCCCTAAGTGTAAGTCTTTATATTATAAATAGAAGGCTTAGGGTTCCCTTATTCCTTTGATCATAATCTCGAAACCCTAGCCTCCTCCTTCTTTGGGTTTCGGCCGAACACACCAAGAACACCACACTTGGTGTTCTTCGTTCTTCGTGTTCTTCATTCGTTCTTCGTGTTCTTCGAGTTTCGAAGATCCAAGATCGTTGCAAGTGATCATCTAGAGGATCGTTCGTCGTGTTCATCATCAGTGGACTTATCTTAAGCATTAACCTAAGGTATGATTCATGGAACACCCTTTCTTCCTCTCCTCTTGTTCGAAGTCGAACCAAGAACCCTAGGGTCCTTGGTAGTAGTCGACGAACACACAAGTATGTGTGTGTTCGAGTTCTTCGAACAAGGTTTCTTTCTTGTTAACCTAATCTAGTTCTCCAACATCCCAATCCTTTAGGGTTTAAGGATTAGGTTTAATCCCAGTTCCGCATTTAGGGAGTAAATCAGCTAGTTAGTTTTAACCGGTCAAGAACAAGTTCATGTTCTTGGTCAGTATGGTCGAACCAAGCATACTAGGAGGTTGACCCAAGTGGTCGATCAGTGTATTATGAAACCCTTCAGTGGTATCAGAGCGTTGGTTTAGAGATCTAGACTAGATTAACAAAGATTGTTTGTTTACTTTAATTTTAAGTTTTTTTTGTTTCAAGTTTTCTTCTTTCTTCTTCATAATTTTCGAAAAGAGGGAAGAAACCATGGGACCAAGAACATTTTAAACTAGTCTAAGTTTAATTGGTCAAGAAGGTTTCTAGAAAACCCTAGCAATTTTTGAAACCCTAGAAAGAACCCTAGGATCAAGTATATTAAACAAGATATGTTTAATTGATCAAAAGGATTTTTTCCATAATCCCTTGAAATTTTCGTGACTTAGGAATACCCTAGGATCAAGTATGTTAAACAAGATTTGTTTAATTGATCAAAAGGATTCTTTCCTAATCCATTAGAGATTTCAAAATCTAGAGGAATACTTGGACACCAAGTTTATTAAACTAGCCTAGTTTAATTGGTGGAAAAGTTTCCTAGCCTTAAGTTTTCGAAAACCCTAAAGAACCCTAGAACATTAAACTAGTTTAAGTTTAATAGTTTAAAAGTATTAATTAGGATAATAATCTAAAACCTAGTTAATTAGACAAGTTTATGTCTAAAAGGTTCAATTATTATTTTGATAGATTTATTAAAGCTAGTTCTTTAAACCTAGTAATTTAGACAAAGTTTTATTGTCTATAAGGTTTAATTTAAAGAGTTTTAATATATTTATTAAAGGTTATAATCTATCTTAGAATTTAAACAAAGTTTATTGTTTAGATAGGATTGATTAAAAAGAAATTAGTCTTTTAAATAAAATGATGTCTTTGATCGAGAAAGTCAAAACCCTAGTTTTGATTGATCAAAAACAAGATTAGGGTTCATGTAATTAATTTGGGGAATTGATAAAGTGGATGTTAATTTTTAAGTTCTAAAATTAACAAGGTGTATTTAATTATTTATATATATGTATTTAAATTTTCGGAATTTTTAATTATTAAGTAAAATTGAATTTTAAAAGATATAATAAGTTTATACACATTTTAATTAGTTCAAGTTAAAATGAATACGTATAAATTAGATGTAATATTCTTATTAGAATGTTACAAGTTTATTATAAGAAATATACATATATACGAATTTTATATATTAAATACAAGATGAATTGGAACAAGTAAAAAGGGTAATGTTATTTTGATCTTTAAGATAATATTGTAATTAGTTATTGTATAAGTTATAATATAATTAAAACTAGAAAGTACGAAGTTATGATTTAATTATAACTAGAAATTGTACAAGTTGAAATTATATGATTAACTAGAAATATACAAAGTTATATATTAAGATGTATAAAGTTATAAATTATTATAACTAGATAATTATACAAGTAAGTATTTTACAAGTCATGTAATATACTAGATTAATGATCAAGTAAAAATAACAAGAACATATATTTAACTAGTTCAAGTTAAATATAAGAAAGGTTTAAACAAACTAAGAGTTATTATATATAGTCTTTATATAATAGGTTTATTAGTTCTCACCAAGTATAAACCGGTGATTGTGTTAGCATTAAGTTTCATCATGGTTGTTGAAGCTAGTGGGAGCTACACAAGAAAATCACAAAGTTTGTAAGTGTGTCATTAAGACATAAGTTTTGGTCGAATCTAATAAGTCAAAACAAATGTTTGATTTCATTATTAGACATATGGAAAACTAGATGTGTTAAACTAGGTTTATGTTTCAAGTTCATGAATCATAAAAGAATTTAAAAAAAAAAAAGTTTAACATAAGTTTATAAGTTTTTCAAGTAAGATAAAACAAGTAAGTTTTATTCTAGATAAGATTTTTCACAAAATCTAGTAAAACGTTTTGTACACCTCGTTTTAGGTATACATGTAAAATCGTGAAAATTCTTGAAACTATAAGTTTTAAAGAATAGTTATTATGTTTTAAAAAAGGTGTCTTGTAGAACTCTTCAATTCACAAGTCACACATTTTAAACAAGGATTAAGATTGGAATAAAGGTTTAAGTTTAGTTTAAGACTTAAACAAACCCAAGAAAATCTTAGATCTAAGTACTATCCACCTAATGGAACACCTCACTTGTTAAACGATATTCATGTTGTAAGGATAAAGAACCTTAGATATGGATTCAAATCATTGCGAGTGTTAGGGTGCGTAAGGTTCTGTGATAATCTAGAGTCCCGGCGCAGAGAATCGCACTGTCTTAGATGGTCTGATCTATTTTGGTGATAATCGGGAGTCCCGGCCCAAAAAGTACTTGAGTAGAATAAACATACTAGACTTTATTACTAACTTAGAAATGTACGATTAGATTGTACAAAGTTGTAATAAGTTATAAGTCTAAAGATTCTACGACCCCTAGGAATCGTGTCAAGTCTTGATACGATCGGTAAGGAAGTAACCTACCAGAAATAGCATGTCTCGTCGGGAAGTGCCCAAACCTTGCGGCGAGAATGTGATATATGGATCCTAGGCCTAAAATATAAATTATGTGTTTATAATATATTTTAGAAAATGTTTATTGATGATTACTAATTAAACTGGGTTTGATTTGTAGATGGCAGCAACAATCATAGCGACACGTACCAACAATCTCTCACTACGCTTGTTTCTAGAAAAGGACGAATTGACTGGGTCAATGTTTCTCTATTCGAAGCGTGATCTTCGGATTATGCTTACGCATGAGAGAAAAGAAAATGTCCTAGAAAAAGCAATACTAAATGCTCCTACCGCGAATGCTAGAAATGAACCAGGATAAGCATATTACGCTTATAGGGTGTTCAAATCTTGCAAGATGGTTAAGGGATCATCGGTAAGTGCTCACGTCATGAAAATGAAAGAGCACATGGATCATCTTGAATGAATAGGATACCCAGTACCGTTACAGTTAGCAACAGTAATGATACTCAACTCGTTGTTAGATGACTATAAGTCTTATGTAGTCAACTACAACATGCATAACATGGAGCAATCCATTGATGAGCTACATTCCATGCTCATAACTACTGAGTTGATTTGGGGACCAAGTTTAAGAATGATCTCGTAGTAACCGACGATGGTAGTGATCAGAGAAAGAGGCGCAATGGAAAGGGAAAGGATAAAACTGATCCCAGTCACGGCGTGCCTAAAGGGTAATGGAGTCAAACAAAAAGGTCAAGAAGGTAAAGCCAAACAAGGACCGAGAAACGGTGTCTTGGTTGTGGCAAGGGTCAAAGGGTAGGAGGCAATGCTTGCTCCTTAGTTGACTTGACCGACTTCTAGATACTCGCTTCCTACTTGTAAAAGTTTATTACAAGTAACTCAACTTTAGCAATCGTTTATTGCATAAGATGATAAGTGAGACGACCTACATGAGACGGTAATGATCCCACGAGCACCAAGTTTTATAATTCAGTATTTTGTGGATTCGTTTTAAACAATTTTACTTTATTGTTTGGATAATTTTATTTTTGTTAAAACAAGTTTTATTTTTGGTTTTAATTAATCTCGAATCCATGGTTGAATTATATTGTGTGCATGTGTGATAATTACACTAGTCAAGGTTTATGACTAGATTGTAAGTCAAGTTTTGATTTACTTATATTTCATGTTTTATATATTTGTTTGATTGTTGAATAAATAATGTCTAGATAGCTCAATGTATTTAGATGCTAGTAATTAGAAACACTACTACAATTAAAGGGTTTTTGTAACGCTAAAATTGCAACACATTTTAAATTCGTTACAATAGGTTGGTCTAATGTAACGGTATTGTAACGCTTAGCATAATTATTATTATACGTTACAATTAATCAAACAGCATTACAATAGACTTTAGCTATTGTAACGCCTATATTTCTATTGTAATACATTCATCTCTATTGTAACGCCCCCTCAATTTTATAACCCATATATATATATATTATACATAATAAAAGAAAGCATATTTGAATTCTCGCCATATCACTCATTCCACGTCATAAAACACGTCATAATTCATTGCCACTTGTATGCCACGTCTGCATCAAAAGAATCTCCATCTGGTTTTATAAGAACAATTACGATTTCATTCCAAAATTGAAGGCGTTTGTCTTCTCAAATCCTTTTCTTTTTGCCAATCATATACTTGCCCAGTCAGATTCTTAGTTATTTTTGGCGGGTATCGCCTTCCTTTTGCACACAAGGTCTTAATTTGACCCTCTGTATTTCAAGATCTGTATATTTTTGTAGTCTTGATTTTAGGTTTAGAAGTTTAATGTGTGTCAATTTATCACTTATGATTCAATTAGATGAATAGAAATACCACTATCGATTGTTAGACTTATTTGCCTCTTTGACTTTAAGGTAAGTATTATTATTTCACATTTTGTCATATTGTTGGTATATGTTAAAATTTTATAAATATCTGTATTCCTTTTCAACAGAATAGGTGCATGTTATGGGCTATGCATTTATAAACATGATCGGTCTGGTCCACTTCAGATAGTGAAATTTCGAAAGGTAAATTCCACTGTTTGTGTTTCAGTTTGTGACTTATGGTTCAACTAAATGAACAGAAACAAAAATTGTAGTCAATTAATGGTTAAAAAAAATGGGAGAACTTTCATTGTGGAAAAGTGTCATTTTTTGCATATGATACACGGAAAAGCTACCCTAATTGCACACTTTCAGAGTCAAGCATGAAGAATGAATATAAATATTATCATCCTGTTTTGTTTACTACAGATGGCCCCAATGTTGGCAATGGGTAACAAATGACATTCTACACAAATTCTTTTAGACATCATACTTCAACTTCTGTTTGACCCCGCTACCCTAAATGTTTGACTTGATGTATATTAGGTAAGGGAATCCATTACCCAAAGGCCTTTGGCCTAGCGGTATGGAAAAAAGAAAATGACGAAACTACCCTCATTTTTTTGACATATTCCGTTAGTTAACACCAATTTTGGACGGAAGGACATAAAAACAGAATTTTAAAGAGCAAGGGGACAAAAATCCCGAAAAAAAAGTTTAGGGATAAAAAAGCAGAAAATGCAAGACCACAAGGACAAATTCTGACATTTACCCTTAAATTTTTATAAGTCACCTGTGATTTATCACGGGTTATAAGCTAGTTCCTCTAATGTAACAAGTTTTAATAGCTATTGTAACGCCCAACTATCTTAATATTAAATTGAAAAAAAGAGTATCAGACGTTTTTTTCTTTTTCCACTGTATACTCGTTCATTTCCATTCTATCTCAGTCGAGTAGTCGACCATTCACTCTATCTTTTTCTATTCTAACCCTAGTTGCCTTCAATCCATCGATCAAACACCTGGTTGATTTTGTTGAGTCTTCGAATGTAGAATCCTGCTCTTCAATCTATTCGTGCTTGATTTTGTTCTTTAAGTCTTCAAAATTCGAGAAGAGTCTCCAAGTCTTCAATCGATTTGATGCTTCAATGACGTCTGCGATGTTTATGCATCTCGACAGAGCTCCAACAACTTCACGACTCAGGATAATTTTCTTCAAACGCCTAAAATTTACCATCAATTTAAGCTTCTTATCGCTAGAGCAGCCGTAACATCTGAGGCGTCGGTTCTGGCCGCCGCTACCGGCGTCAAGTCGATTATTGAAGACTCTGAGTTTTCACTAGCCAAGGTACTTGATATTAGTGTGCTTTCAGAGTGAAATTAATGAAATAAACGTAATTGTACAATATCAGCTGCTCGATCTCGCCTGCTCGATTAGAGAAAGCTTTTTTCTTATTTTGATTCGATTAGCCTGCTCGATCCTTCTTTTGTCGTTTTTTCTGTCTTTGATGATAAATCGTAAGAGGTCAAATTGATGATAAATTGGATCCGCTTCACGAAAGGTAAAGCAATCAGAGCTCAATGTCGACTTGCCTACTTGTTACCAGTTTCGAATTAAATTAAGCTGATTTCGACTGAATTGCAGGTGCTTGTTCTGATGAACAATATCTACTTTGACTTTAAATATATGGAATTTCTCATTCACTATGGAATTAATATGTTCTTATTTTTAGCTATTCAAACTAGTGAAATTCGAAAATTTCTGTGATTTTAGTTTGTTAAACTAGTCTATTAATGAAGCTCTAAGTCGTCTAATTTTAAGGTCCCGTGTAGTAATTGTGAGATTGAAATTATTTAATCAAATGAATATGTTTGTTTTCCTCTAATTTTGTCTAGTTCATCACCTAATTCATACTCTCAAGCTGCATTGGTATATTTATATGTGCATCAAGTATTATCAATTCTTTTGCTACTGAATTTAGAACCAGACAAAACTAATACATTCAGTATAATAAAGAACACATTATCTTGTTGATAAGTTATGTGGATATTAATGTTTTAGCTGACTGACTACTTATCCCGTTCTTGTCAAGGATGCAACTGATTTCTCTCTCTCACTGCAACTAAACGATTTATATACTGCAATCTTTAGGGTTAGAATTGTTTTTGTTTCTGTTTTTGTTTTCAATCGAACGATTTCTTTAAGGATCATTGATGATGAAAGGAAACAATGCATCTCACGATGTCAATATAAGATTCAAGAGAAGCTGCAAGAAGCTGATCAACTTCGTGCTAAGCTACAGGTGACACCTTCATTTTATTTTTATTTCTTTTTTATCGGCTGCAAATGTTTGAAACAGTTTTTACTTTTTAGTTATATAAATGCCATATGGTGACTTCTTTCCTTACGAATTAGTTTAAGAATATGATTTGCAGGAAATAGATACAAATCTGACAACCGAGCTGCAAATTGAACAACATGCCCCATATGGCAACTAATCTGCTGATTTATTATCTAAATTAAAAACAGATGCTTCAATCTCATCTCTGCAGCAGAGCTAAGAGAAGAAGAAAAAGGATTTGGTTTGTTCAACTACTACATCTCTTATTTTATTTATTTTCTTCTGGCCTTCCATCCTTAATTTTATGACAATATGTAGGCTTTTGTAGTGGAGATTGTTCAAAATTTAGAGAGACAATGGTTAAAGATTCAACAAGAGTCGCTAAAGCAGCCTTCTCTAGGTATTTTTCAATTTTTCTAACAAAAAAATTACTTATTAGTCTCATTTTAAAGATTTTTTTTACAGGTCAGCGAGAAAAGACGTTGGATAAACAACTTCACGATCTACTGGAGCAATTAGCTACCAAACAGGTACCACTTGTCATTTTTCTTGACAATTACCAGTATTTTATTTATTTATTTATTATTTATTATATATTTATTTGAATACTGTTTCTATACTCTAATTAGTCTTAACTTCATGTTCAGAATGTTGCAATTCTTGGGGCAGATACCAGAGTCACAGAAGTTTCCATTGTTGCCGATAAGAACTGTGAAAAGATTCACTAAATGGCACCAAATATTTACTGTTTGTGGAGTTGGAACTACTGCTGATACAGAAGTCGTTACAGGTATAATTTAGTCACATATTTTGCACATGCAAAAAATTAAACTATTAATAATGATATATTTCTTATTGGTAGACAAAATCAGCTCCCAACTGAAGCTGCACAGATATCATACTAGTTGTGAATCTAGGATTGTAACAACACTTACATTATTGAAGTCTCATTCTTTTCTGGTAAGCTTAATTATAAATGTAATTTTTTTTTTCTTATAAGTATTTGATTTTGCTTTTGCTTAAAGATACCAAGGTCATGTATCTGTTTCTTTGGTACTTGGCGCAGTTAATGTGATGGGCCCGCCGCATCTGCATACTGTAATCGTGTTGGAGGGTTGACCCGTATATTTCTTTATTATATTAGTTAAATAATTTGGAGGGTTGACCCGTATGTCTACAACTCAACCGAACGCAATTTGTTTGTTATATTGTACTTTGTAGGTTAATTTCAAAGCAGGTCATTTTAAAATTGGGGATATGGAAGGGATCAGAAACTACAATCGGTTAGTTTAGTTAATTTCTAGTTCAGATCCTACCAGATTCTAATTTTTTGGCATTTGAAGGTCCAAAGCAGGTTGCATTTTATACTGGAATATATTTGTAGGCTTCTTCAATTTGGAAGTCCTAGGCTTCTTGAATGGAGATGGATATTCTCGACTTGATAATTTCCTTTAATTGAATGGTTTTCAGCATTATGATTATAAATAAATCTTATAACAATGATTTATTTAGATGATTGATTTTGATTTTGATTTTACTTTTTGAACAGGTTCAAACACCAGACAACAATTTGAATGCCATGCAAGAAATGATGGGAATGGAACTTGATCGATCTATAGCGTTTGCTGTGTTTTTTTTAACTTGTTATTTATTATTTATTGAATTTTTTAAATTGGTTAAATGATAGGACATATTATTGTAAAAAAATTGATTATAATATCAAATCTTATTTGGATATCAATGTGTTTATTTAGATCTTAACTATATTATTTAATATTATATATATACATATATTACGGAGGTGTTACAATAGGTTAATTAGGAAATGGGTGTTACATTTGCTAATGGTGTTACAATAGGCACATTGGTGTTACATTTGTCAATGGCGTTACAATAGGCATATTGGTGTTACATTTGCCTATGGCGTTACAATAGGTAGATTGGGTGTTACATTTGTCACAATCGTTACAATAGACCTACTGTAATGGTCTAAAAACCTATTGTAATGGCACATTGGGTGGGTAGAATAGTGTTACAAAGGCGTTACAATAGCCTTGCAACCGTTACAAAACCGTTATAATAGACCTATTGTAATGGCAGCGAATGTAATGGACAAAATGGCGTTACAATAGACCTATTGTAACGATTTTAGCCCTTTATGTAATGAATTTTGGTGTTACAAAAAGCCTTTAATTATAGTAGTGAAAGTTTTTCTAATGAAAGTATTTAAGAGTTTTATGGAAGCATAAGGTTCAAAGATTATTGAACTTAGTTAAAACATCTTAAGTAATAGTCATTACTTATGATAGAAAGTTTTACAGTATTAGTATTAATATAGTATGATTATATTGGATATAATCAAGATAGACTTTAAAGAGTATTATTACAAGTCTTTTACACTTGTAGTAAAGGTTTTAATGAAGTCATAATTCCCTAATAGGAATAATTGGATATTCGTATAATCCAAGTAAAATGACTTAGACATTAAACGACTCTTAAAAGGGACAAACTATATTAAAGTATTTAAGAATTAAAAGGTATTATTGCAAGTCTTTTATACTTGTGATAAATACAATATTTAATCAAGTCATAATTCCCTAATAAGAATAATGGATATTTGACAAAATCCAAGTAATGACTTTGGCATTAAATGAAATTCTTAAAAGAATACTAATGTGTTTAAGAATTGATAGTATTATTTCAAGTGTTTTATACTTGTTAGATACAGTAATCAATAAAGATCATGATTCCATAAACATGAATGTTGGATATTTGCAAATCCAAAGGATGATCTTAATTATTGATAGAATTCTTAAAAGATTAAACTACAAGTTATTGACTAGGTTAAAGTAGTAGTTTAAGAGATGCTTAAGTTCCATAAAAGTAAGTGGGAGCTAAGACTAACGTAATTCATTAAAGATGTTAGTGAATTCAGTAAGTTAGTAAGACATTAACAACAAGGTTTTACCAAGTCGTAAGCCAAAGAGTTAAGAGAAATAATAAATGATCGTTAAATTAGATTATTGCAAACCTAATAGCGTGATCATAAGTCTTGTGATTAATTATTGCATATCTAATAGGTTGTTAACCCTTTAGTGGATAACATAGTCATTTAAGGAAATTTCTTTAACAAGTAAGAATATCTACAAATCAAGTAACTAAAAGAGGCTTTAGTTACAAGGATAGTTTTATGAATTCAAGAAACTAAGGAGTTAATTTCCAATCCTCCTATGTTTACCGAATTACATAAAAGGCAAGACTAGAATATGTTCTAGATTGTTGCAAGAACAATATCTAGCAAAGGCAAAAGTAATAGTATTCCTAAATACTCGTCTTATGTCTTTAGTTTAATAGAAATGATTGGTTTAGTGATAAAGTTACAATTAAGTTTGTAAGAATCATTAAGTAATCAACACAAACAAAAGGAGTAAGTAATGATCCAGTAATAATTCAGTATCTATGTCCAGTGAGGAATAATACTTGAGTTAGTATCATTCTTATTCAGACTTTGTATGTTTTACATCATCCATGAATAAAAGTCTATTTATTCAAAAAGATACAAAATCTGTGACTACTCGTTTAGGTGGGAACCTTGATGGGACGTTAACTTCATCGCGGTATTTGGTGGTAGATTCGAAGTTCTTCGAAGATAGCTACACAAGTTATGTGTAAACCAAATATCGGTGATATTCTGTTGGAGGCTCAACGAATATTGGATTGACCACCGTGACAATACTTCGTGGTTGAAAAGTTCAAAAGTATTGTTCACTAGGATTGTCCTTAAGCCTAAGGTATTTGGTTTAGGATACGATGACTAATGTGCTTTGGTTCAACTCAGACAATTCTGAAATACGTTTGTCATACGAGGCGATACTGGGTACAAAGGAAGTTGTATTTCTAAATCGAAATATACAAGATGGTAATTGCACCTCCTCTTTAGGAGAGATATTTATAGGTCCTTTGACTTGATAAGAAACTGGCAAGTGCACGGCCGTGCCCAAACAAACTGATCTGTTCTTTGTCGTTTATCACAGCAGTTTGAATCAAGAAGTCATAAAATGATTTCGAATACAGGAGTTGATAATTTCTACCATGCTCGTATTCGTTATCACAAATATCGTGCTGCAAGGGATAAGCCTAACAATGTTACCCAAGAAGTAAACACAGAGTGTTCTTTACTAGGAGACGCTATTAAGAGTTTTTCATAAAACTATACCAAGGGTTACATAAGATGTTTTTATGGGGTTGGTTACCTACATGCCCATCTAGAAAGGCCACTGTAGCTCGTATCATTAAGACAAAGGTTACAGACTTGCACAAGTGGGAGTCTGGAGGAATTATGTGCACAGTCAGTCAACCTATGATGATACATCCATGCCTACGAAACACTTAAGGGTCACACCGGTGAGTACATGTAGTACGAGCAAGTTATGCAACGATACTATGAAGAGGAATGATTCATAATAGTCATTATGAATCAGTTAAGTATTAAGTTAAGTTTAACTTATTACTAGATTAGTTTAACTAACCATTAATACAAGTAGTTGTACATTTACTAGTTGAGTAAATATACAATGTGTTAATTAAAGGTTATCCATGATATGATTTAAAGCTATTAAATCATATAGTAATTGGATAATATTATTGTGTAAATTATATAAAGGTTATTATATAATTAACTGTTAAAAGTATAAATACAAGTGTATAAATTTCGTGTATATGGGTACCGAAATTTTAGTGTGTTAATACTAGACATTTAATAGTTAAGTGCAACAATAATAAACTAGTAAAACTATAAGGGTTTAAAGTGTAAAGAATAAGTTTAATTAAGAGATTAATCTTAATTAAACTAGGAGGGCCCTAAGTGTAAGTCTTTCTATTATAAATAGAAGGCTTAGGGTTCCCTTATTCCTTTGATCATAATCTCGAAACCCTAGCCTCCTCCTTCTTTGGGTTTCGGCCGAACACACCAAGAACACCACACTTGGTGTTCTTCGTTCTTCGTGTTCTTCATTCGTTCTTCGTGTTCTTCGAGTTTCGAAGATCCAAGATCGTTGCAAGTGTTCATCTAGAGGATCGTTCGTCGTGTTCATCATCAGTGGACTTATCTTAAACATTAACCTAAGGTATGATTCATGGAACACCCTTTCTTCCGCTCCTCTTGTTCGAAGTCGAACCAAGAACCCTAGGGTCCTTGGTAGTAGTCGACGAACACACAAGTATGTGTGTGTTCGAGTTCTTCGAACAAGGTTTCTTTCTTGTTAACCTAATCTAGTTCTCCAACATCCCAATCCTTTAGGGTTTAAGGATTAGGTTTAATCCCAGTTCCGCATTTAGGGATTAAATCAGCTAGTTGGTTTTAACCGGTCAAGAACAAGTTCATGTTCTTGGTCAGTATGGTCGAACCAAGCATACTAGGAGGTTGACCCAAGTGATCGATCAGTGTATTATGAAACCCTTCAAGATATGGTAATGCACAATGCGGAATGAGCCATCGATAGAAGAGCGGGGAAGCAATCAAGTTCGGTGAATGCAGTTGATGATAGGCAAAATGATGAAGTTGCGGCCATCAAAAACAACCAAATCATGATAGAGCGTAAGTTAGACAAAATGGCAAAATTTACTTTACGTATTTCGAGGGTTTCTGAACAACCAAATTATTTTGTACACGCTTATTTTGCTATTTTCAATCATTTCCAATATTTTCGAAATCCATAACTATACGCCAAAATAAATTTTAACACACGCATATGTAGGTATAAGGATGAAATTTGATTAAGCCTTTCCATTTATATTAACATATCTTCGTACATAAACAATGTAGTACAATAAAAGGCATAAAGTCGTAAAAAGCCTTTAAAAAGTCAGAAAAAAACTATCTATTTCTACTCATTTATACAGATTGACATTAATGTTTGACACTTCATATTAATATATATTTACCGATGCATTTTAGAGGGTTTTTGAAAAGTTAAGTTAAAATGTCCATAAATCATCCAGGAGTGTGTACCCGCTTATTTTGCTATTTTCAATAATTTCCCATTTTTTCGAAATGCATAGCTATATGTTGGAGCAAAACACAGATCAACTTATTACTGATGCTGCAGTTAGTACTGACATACTTAGTACTGATGGGGCAGAACATATTACTACTGATGAAGTTGATGCTGGTGTATACTATAACTTAGTTACTACTGATAATGAAAAGTCTGAAGATACTACTGATCTTAGTAGTTACTACTGACGATGGTTTCTGGACTTACTACTGATCACCAAGTTTACTACTGATGTTACATATTTACTACTGGTGATGAGTTTTACTACTGATACGCGTTTTTGAAGAATATCAAGTCCGAGATCTTCGTAGAGATAGTTATAGAATGTAAATCAATGTATATTTTTATTATTCGATGTAAATCAAATCCTAGAATAACTAGGGTAAATAGTTTAGCTTCAAGGACTATTATAAATAGTTCCTTACGAATTGTAAACGTACGTGTATTGTTAACTTGATAATATACATTGAAGCTTTTTGTGAAACTGTGTTCGTAATACTTTGCATGTTATTTACAGTTCATTGTTCTTAATTACATTGATATAGTGTTGATCCGCTGCAACTTCTATATTCAATTAGATCTAAGGTGTTTATTAACTTGTCTATAGTTAATCGATCCTAACAAGTGGTATCAGAGCATATTGGTTCTAGATCTACTAATTGTTAAGAACAACAAAAAGTTTTAATCTTTAAAACACACACATTGTTAATCATGTCGGATAACAATGAAAGCACTCAGGCCAACAAAATCCCCATTCTCACTCCCAATAACTTTGGGATGTGGAAGAATCGTATTAAGCAATACATGCTTATTACAAATTATTCTATGTGGGAAGTTGTCCTTGAAGGAAACAAAACTGGTCCTGGTCAAGCAAGCAGCTCTGCAACTGAGGCAGACAAACTTAAGTGTGAGAAGGAAAAGAAGGACAAGGGAATCGAACTCAAAACTCTAAGCACTCTCCTACTGGCCATTCCTAATGACTATCAACATCTCTTTGTTGAGTATGATGATGCAAAGATACTATGGGAAGCACTGGAGAAGAGATTTGTTGGGACCAAGAGCACCAAAAGGAACATGAAGTCTGTTCTCAAACAAGACTTTGAAAATTTCAAAGGAAAACCCAATGAAACACTCACTCAAGTGTTTGACAGATTCAACAAGCTAATTGGTGAACTTAACCAGGTTGGGGTTAAGATGGATCAAGAAGATGTCAACATGAAGTTCCTAAGATCTCTTAGTGAAGAATGGGCCATGTATACTGTGGTATATAGACAAAGAGATGCTTTAGAAGAAAAAGAGTTGGATGAACTCTACAATGATCTCAGAGTATTTGAAACTGAGGTAAACCAAAAGAACCCTTCTATTTCTTCTAATAATGCTGCATTTGTCTCTAGTACAGGTCAAGGTCAGGAAACCTCTATAGGAAAGGCTGCAGATTCTGAAGATGCTGCAAGAGAATCCTTCTTCACTAGTCATGTGCATACTGCATTGATTAGTGATGACTTAGAACAATTGAATCCAGATGATCTTGAGGAGATGGATCTTAAATGGCAGATGGCTATGCTGAGTCTAAGGACAAAAAGATTCTTAAAGAGAACTGGTAGGACAAGCATCAACTTCAACAAAGGTGACAAAGCAGGATTTGACAAGACTAAAGTCAAATGTTACAACTGTAACAACCTTGGTCACTTTGCAAAAGAATGTCCTCAGCCAGACAAAAGATCAAAATCAACTGCTCTTGTTTCACAACAAGGACAAGGTTATGACTGGAGCTTCCAAGCAGAAGAGCATGCTCAAAATCAAGCTCTCATGGCCTTTACTGACAACAAAACTGAGGTAAAACCTAAACCTTGTACTTCTGAATGTGCTAAAATTGTTAAAAACTTAGAAAAAGAAAACACTAAATTAAATGAAGATTTAGCAAAAGCAGTCAGAAGAAATCATGAGTTTGATAGTGTGATTGCTGATCAAGAACATCAAATAAAGGTGTACAAGATGATTGATCAACGGATCAAGGAAGAATTGCTTCAGGCTGTGGATGAGAAAGAGTTTTATGAAACAAAAAATAAAGAATTAACAAGTAAATTAGAAGAATGTCAGCTTGAAATTGAACAAAATAAATTAACAATTAAAAAGTTTGAAAGAAGCACTAAAATTCTTGATGAATTAACTAATAATCAAACTACAGAAAAGGTTGTTCATGGGGTGGGATATCATGCTGTACCACCTCCACATAAATTCATTCCTCCACTGAAAAACAGTTCAGAAAGAATCATTAATGAATTAAAAACTGACAATCAAACTGAATCTAATACTGAAACATCTGAATCAAATGATTCTTCTGATGATGAGCAATTAATCGAATTTACAATATCTCAAACTGAATCACCAAAATCAATTAATACAAGTTTTCACACAGCTCAAAGTCCAAATGACTCTCCCAAATATGATGCAGAAAATATACCTAAAATTCTAAAAAGGGGAAATCAAAGAAACAGAAATCAACTTTTAGAACAAAGAAAAACTATCAAGGCTAAATATAATAAATTAAAATGTATTATTTGCAACAAAGTAAACCATTTAGCAAAGGATTGTCACTTCAATCCAATAAACTGCAAAGAATTAAAAGAATTTAAAATCTTTAAAGAAAAAGCAAAAACTCAAAAGTTAAAAGATACTACTGGTCCTTCAGTAGTAAATAAAATCAAAGCTCCAATTGCTGAAACTCCAAAATTTGGAAGAAGTGCACCAAGATTTGTGCAAAACAGAAGAGTTGGAAGCCCAAAGAACAGCAATTACTTCAAGAACAATGGAAAATCCACCCAAAATAAACAATATTTTAAATTTTCCAACACCAGTAGAAACTTTAACAACTTTACTACTGGCGTTAACCCTAATTATAATGCTGTATGGTATCAGTACAAGAATACTACTGGTAAAAACCCTAATTTCAAAAATACTACTGCTCCCAAAACAACTTTCAAAAATACTACTGGTGTTAACTCTAAAAACACTACTGGTCATTCTAAACATGGTAAGTACCCAAATACTACTGGTCCATCAGTAGTAAAGTATTCAAAAGCTAAAAATCATGGGTATAAACCAAGATCAGTAGGAAATTCTCACACCAGTAATAACTTCAAAAGGGCAGTAGTAAAACAACACACCAGTACTAAACAAGTATGGGTACCAAAAGTGTTTAAAGTTAAATCCCCAAAAGCTTATTTCTCAAAGGATGAACCCAAGACATATAAAGCTTGGGTTCCCAAACTTAACTAATCCTTTACTCTCTTGTGCAGAGCATTCAGATCCCAGAAAAAGGAAGAACATGGCATATTGATAGTGGATGCTCAAGGCACATGACTGGAAATCTGCAAATTCTTAAAGATTTCAAGTCATTTGATGGAGGATATGTGGCTTTTGGTGAGAATCCCCAAGGAGGTAAGATTACAGGTAAAGGTACTGTTACAAATGGCAAAATTACCTTTGATGATGTATTTTATGTAGCTGAACTAAAATACAATCTTGTCAGTGTGTCTCAAGTTTGTGATAAAAAGAACAAAACTCTTTTCACAGACATTGAGTGCATCATTCTTTCTCCTGATTTTATCTTAGATGAAAAATATGTTGTTTTAAGAACTCCAAGGAGAAACAATGTGTATTGCCTAGATATAGGGGGAGAACTCATTTCTTCAAATGAGATCAACTGTTTTATATCCAAGACAAACACCACTGAATCAGAACTATGGCATAGAAGGATGTGTCACACAAATTTTAAAAACATGAATAATTTGGTAAAAAGAAATCTGGTCATTGGACTACCTCAAAAACAATTCATGTGTGATCATCATTGTGTTGCATGTCTAAAAGGTAAACAACACAAGACTTCTCATAAGTCCAAAACTGTGAACTCTATTTCTGTTCCTTTACAGCTCTTACATATGGACCTTTTTGGACCTACAAATGTAATGAGTATTGGAAAGAAACAATATTGTCTTGTTATTACTGATGACTTTTCCAGATATACATGGGTTTTCTTTCTCAGGACAAAGGATGAAACAAGTGAACTCATAAAGAATTTAATTGTCAAACTGGAGAACACATCTGATCAAAAAGTTAAAGCCATAAGATGTGATAATGGCACAGAATTTAAAAATGCTAACTTAATTAACTTTTGTGATCTTAAAGGTATTGACAGGCAATACAGCTCACCTAGAACTCCTCAACAAAATGGTGTAGCTGAAAGAAGAAATAGAACCATCATAGAAGCAGCAAGATCAATGCTAGCAGACTCAAAATTACCAATCACTTTTTGGGCAGAAGCTGTTAATACTGCTTGTTATGTTCAAAACAGAGTATTAATAGTGAAGTCACATTTTAAAACACCATATGAACTTTTCAATAAAAGAAAACCTTCTATAAGTTTCTTAAAATCATTTGGTTGTCCTTGTACTATTTTAATTACAAGAGAACAAATTGGTAAATTTGACTGCAAAGCTGATGATGGAATCTTTGTGGGATACTCTACTCAAAGCAAATCATACAGAGTATTCAACAAAAGACTAAGGATAATTGAAGAAAGCATAAATGTATCCTTTAATGAAAATGTACCTAATGAACAAGGAAATGGTCCAGATTGGCTATTTGACATAGACAATCTAACCAAATCCTTTAATTCTAACATGAATTTCAATGCAGGTAATTCAAATTGTCACAATCAAAAGGAAGGAACATCATCAGTTAATACTGGTCAAAAGGAAATGAGATACATTGTAGTTAATACTGCTCCAGTAGTTAATACTGATGTCAGTAATAACTCAAGTTCTGGAACCAGTAGTAACTCTGAGAATGAGGACAGTAGTAATTCAAATACTACTGATACCAGTAATAGTACTCAAAATACTACTGGTCCCAACAATAACCTAAATTCTCAAGATACTACTGATACCAGTAACAACAACAACACTACTGATCTCAATGAAGATGATAGCAGTAGTAACTCTGACCAAGATGATGATGAACCAAATATCAATGACAATGAAGGATCTCTAGAAGAACAACTACCTGAGACAAATGAGTCCAATCTTGAAAATCAACTAGTGGTTGATAAAGCTACAACTACAAGGACTCAAAAGAACCATTCATTAGACCTTGTTCTAAGTGATGTCAACTCACCACTACAAACAAGAAGCAAATTAAACAAAAACTTAACTGCAAATATGTGTAATATAAGTTTAATTGCTAATGAATATATGTTTGAATGCTTTCTGTCTCAGGATGAACCAAAGAAGATCCAACAAGCAATGAAGGACTCAAACTGGATTGAGGCAATGCAAGAGGAACTCCTTCAATTTAAATTACAAGCTGTTTGGACACTTGTACCTCTACCCAAAGGAAAAAGAGCCATTGGAACAAGATGGATCTTCAGAAACAAGAAAGATGAAAGAGGTATAGTGATCAAGAACAAAGCCAGACTTGTAGCCCAAGGATACACTCAAGAAGAAGGAATAGACTATGATGAAGTATATGCTCCTGTTGCTAGAATTGAAGCCATAAGAATATTTCTAGCATATGCTTCATTCAAGAAGTTCAAAGTCTATCAAATGGATGTTAAGAGTGCATTCTTATATGGGAAGATTGAAGAAGAGGTCTATGTATGCCAACCTCCAGGCTTTGAAGATCCAAAACATGGTGATTATGTGTTCAAATTGGATAAAGCTCTATATGGCCTACATCAGGCACCAAGAGCATGGTATGACACATTATCATCATACCTATTGAAGAACAACTTTAAAAGAGGATCCATTGATAAAACTTTGTTTACAAAGAAAGTCAAAGATGATATTCTACTGGTACAAATCTATGTAGATGATATCATCTTTGGTTCAACCAATGATTTACTATGCAAAGAATTTGAAGAACTGATGCAAATTAAATTCAAGATGAGCTCTATGGGTCCAATGAACTTCTTCCTTGGACTCCAAGTCAATCAAAGAACTGATGGAATTTTAATAAATCAATCAAAATATGTCAAAGACATCTTGGAAAAGTTTGATTTGAAAGACAGTAAAAGTGCTAGTACACCAATGGAAACACACAAACACCTACATCCTGATGTTGAGGGGGAGGATGTAGATGAACACTTATATAGATCAATGATAGGCTCTTTGATGTACTTAACTGCATCAAGACCTGACATTATGTATAGTGTTTGTGTGTGTGCAAGATATCAAGCAAGACCTAAAGAACTACACTTGCAAGCTGTTAAAAGAATATTCAGATACTTGAAAGGCAAACCTTCACTAGGTCTATGGTATCCACATGATTCACCATTTGAACTCATAGCCTACACAGATAGTGACTATGGAGGAGAATGTCAAGATAGAAAGTCTACTACTGGTGGATGTCAATTCTTTGGATCAAGACTGGTGTCATGGCAATGTAAGAAGCAAACAAATGTATCAACGTCAACTGCTGAAGCAGAGTATGTAGCTGCATCTGCTTGCTGTGCTCAAGTACTATGGATTCAAAATCAGCTTCTAGACTTTGGTATCTCTATCCTTAAAACTCCTATTTTTATTGATAATCAAAGTGCTATTAGTATTGTGAATAATCCAGTAAAACACTCAAAAACTAAACACATTGAAATAAGATTTCACTTTATAAGAGATTGTAATGAAAAGAAATTGATCAAAGTAGTTAAAATCCATACTGATGATCAATTAGCAGATCTTTTTACAAAAGCATTTGATGTAGGAAGATTCAATTTCTTGGTTAGCAGTATTGGAATGATTTTGATAACTTAAAATCTCACTTAAAATCATGTGTAAAGTTATTGTTGTAAAATATTATTTATTTACTTAAGTGTTTTACTACTGGTATATCTGTACTACTGGTATGTAGGCATGTGCACAAAATACTACTGGTAGTTACATACTACTGGTGTGTATTAGGTCTACACAAATACTACTGGTAAGTCAGTACTACTGATGTTCACATATACTACTGGTCTTGTGTGTTAATAGTTACTACTGATGTCTATAATTACTACTGATGTCAAAATCCTTAGTCACTACTGATGTTAGTAGATACTACTGACGTTTTACTACTGATATCTTATTTACTACTGGTCTTTCAGAAACACAATTACCAAACTAACCCCATGAAAATAACCGTTATGTTATGATTCGAAGGACATTTTAGTAGTTTTGCAGGTTAAATCGAAAGATATAAAAGGCGGCAGTCGATTAGTTTAGCATTATCTTCACTTCGATTTGCTAAATTCTCTCGATAAACCCTAGCTTACGATCAAAAACCCTTCATCAATAACAAAATTCTCTTCTGTTCTTCACAAAATTCCACAAAAATGGTAACTCTAACATCTTTGAATGTTCAAACCGATCTCAAATATTCCGAATTTCACAATATGTGTGCCTTTCTAAAGAATCCCGATGGCACAAAAGATTTTCGTCCGACCGTAAAATTCTTTAAAAACTCTTATATACAGTTTGCTTTAACTGTAAAACCAACATCATATCAATAGCACTTGGTGGATTTCTGGACCAATGCTGAGCAAACGGAAGGAACAACTGTATCAATAATCAAATCCCAAGTAGATGGAAAGCATATCACAGTAACAGAACAATCAATCAGACACCATCTACAACTTCACGATGATTCAGGTATGTCTACTCTTCCTAAGGAATACATTGCTGAAATTTTACAAAAAATGGGTTATGAGGGAAGACTCAATATAGTAACATTTCAAAAGGGTCTTCTCTCCCCACAATGGAAATTCTTAGTTCACACTATTCAGCATTGTATTTCTCCAAAAAGAAGTACTTGGAATGAGTTTAATAAGGCAATAGCCTCTGCTGTTGTCTGTTTATCCACAGACCAAGTATTTAATTTTTCTCAAATGATCTTTGAAGGTATGTTGGGAAATCTTAGTTCCTCTAAATTTTTAATGTATCCCAGATTTCTACAACATATCATAAATTGTGAATTACAAAACTTGTCAACTCCTAAAAACATTTTCATACTTCCAGAGTTGAACAAGAAAGTTTTCTCAAATATGAGAAAACAATTTAAATTTTCGGGCAAGGAAACCCCTTTGTTTCCTAACATGATCAATGATCAAACTCAAATTGGAGAGGGTTCAACCATTGCTACAACCCAAGTTGAACCTCAACCCACTCCATTACCCCCAAAAACAGCCCAAACACCACCCCATATAGCCACTCAATCACCAGCCCACACAGAAGTCCTGAATGTGTCCCAGGAACTTGATTTAAATCTGCAGAGTGCTACTCTTCACTCTGTGGAAGACCTGCCAGATAAAACCAAAAACATTTCCACACTTTATAAAAGAAAGAAATCTTTAAAGGACACCAGGGGACACATTGAGTCAAACCTCAGGCTCCAAGAGTTGTCCTCCAAGGAGGAGAGAGGACATGAGGCGAGGGCTTTCACTACTGATGCCCCAAAGGTGGGTGCACAGGACAGTGAAAACATCTTTAGGACCCAGACCTCGGCAACTTTGAGTGATGACTCATTTGAGGAGTTACTCAAAGGACCCCGGTGCCAAGAAACCACAAGGGGGGCATCTCTGCTTCTTCTAGGAAGAAGAGAATGTCTAAAAGACCCATTTCATCACCAAGAAGTGATGAGGGCAGATCTTTTGAATTGACGGATAGGATGGAAAACCTTCAAACCAATGTACCTGTTAGTGAGCCCGATGATCTTGCTAGATGGAGTGAGGGCAGTATTAAAATCAACCAATTGACGGATAAAGTGGATTCTCTTGAATCCACAGTACAAAATTGTCTTGAATATTTAACAAACCAAGGAAAAACGATGGCTGCCATGAAAAGGCATGTCAATACCATCAACAAGAGAATGAGGTTCTATGAGCAAAGGCTTCATCAACAAACCAAAATCATCAGAAAATTGAAGAAGAAACTTGATGATAGTGAGGCTCCACCAGTTGAGCTCACTAAGGGGGAGAAGGATAACATACAGATCATGATTGATGAATCTATTGCAGCAGCAGCATCCTCCCTCTTAAATTTAAAAGAAACAGAAGTTGATGAAGGCCCAGAAATGATGGTAACTGAAGATGAACCTGTTACTACTGCTACAATGGAAGAACAAGTTGGAAAAGAAATACCAGTAGTAACCTCTACTACTGATATTATAGCAGTAGTAAATGAAGAAGAGGAATTGAAAGCAGCAAATACTACTGATGCCCTATCAGTAGTAACTCCTGAAGTCACGCCAGTAGTAACTACTCTGGTTACTACTGAAGAGGAAGAAATACAATTCCCAGAGCTGATTGAAAGAGAAAGACATGTCATTATCTCCAAACCACCAACACCTGATCAACCACTTATCATACCTGACATTGATGATAATGTGAAATGGTTTGAGGTAGATGAATGTACACTTCCTCCACACCCTAAAATCTTACCAGAAGGTCAATTACATCTATTTTATCCAAAACTTCTGATGATGGGTATACCAGATATGAAATACATTCCACCTCCACCATCTGCTCATATTGGAAAAGGAAAAGAAATATATGATGATGATTATCCAAACAGAGCTTTAGGACATCACATGGTAAACAAGATAAATCATGTCAGAGCAGAAAAGCAGTCCAGATGGAGAATAAAACACAGAAAATTTTTGGAGAAAGTGGAAATGTATCAAGCAATAGAGGAAAAGAAAGGGAAAGTTCAAAGTAAAATTCCTGCTCAAATACCTGTTCAAACAGATGATATTCAGATAAAAGCTCAACAGACAGAATTCAAAAGGCTTAGAAAGATTGAAGAAGAACATATTCAATGCCTTGAATATTTGGTATCTGAATGCAAAAAGACTAAAAGTGCATTAACAGATGATGTGTTTGAACAGAAGGCAAATATGATTGAGTATTTAAAAACAAAAGGGCATAGTGCAAAGTCATTAGGAAGAATGAAGATGATGACTATCATTGAAAAATACTGCAATGCTAAGAAGAAAGACTTGGCTGAACAAGAAGCTGAAGAATCAAAGAAAGCCAAAACTTTAATCCCAATCAGTCCAAATTTGCTCAAAGCTGGTAGTGTTTCAACTATTGGTGAAACTTCAACTCCCCAATCAAAGAAAAGAAAAACTGTTGATCAAGAACAAAGCTCAAAGAAGAAATCAAAACAAATTGTACCAGTTCTTGAAATGCCTATTGCTCCATTACAAAACAATCCAATTATTAACTGGAGAGTGATACAAAACAATGTTATAGAAGTCATAAGGGAAGACAAAGTTGTACAGAGATTCACTGGATGGTTACCTTTAATCAGATCATGTTCTAGAAGTGATGTAATCAAGCTTCTGATTATTGGAAAACCTAGAATGACAAAGAAATCATGGAAAGAATCTGGAGCTGGATACCTAACTAAAATGATAGATGCTGCATTTTATCCAGATAATTATCCAGAACAATTTACAAATCCAGATAATGTGTATGCTTGGAATGTCATTCCTACTGCTAATATGTACTTCTTTGAGAAATCAGGCAAAGTGTGTGAATTGTACTTATATGAAAAAGAATATCCACATTCTGAGAAGACTATGTATCATATATTCATAAACACTTTGATGAAACCCTATGATGCTGTTATGTTCCAAAACAAACTGAATTACTTTACAAAGAGGAACAGCAGATATATTATTGAACAAAGGCTTCAACAGAATCAAAGAACTCTTGAGAAAAGAAGAAGAAAACAAGAAGAGCAAAAGAAACTTGATTGATTAAAAAGATAATCAATAAGTTTAGGGGGAGATTGTTGGAGCAAAACACAGATCAACTTATTACTGATGCTGCAGTTAGTACTGACATACTTAGTACTGATGGGGCAGAACATATTACTACTGATGAAGTTGATGCTGGTGTATACTATAACTTAGTTACTACTGATAATGAAAAGTCTGAAGATACTACTGATCTTAGTAGTTACTACTGACGATGGTTTCTGGACTTACTACTGATCACCAAGTTTACTACTGATGTTACATATTTACTACTGGTGATGAGTTTTACTACTGATACGCGTTTTTGAAGAATATCAAGTCCGAGATCTTCGTAGAGATAGTTATAGAATGTAAATCAATGTATATTTTTATTATTCGATGTAAATCAAATCCTAGAATAACTAGGGTAAATAGTTTAGCTTCAAGGACTATTATAAATAGTTCCTTACGAATTGTAAACGTACGTGTATTGTTAACTTGATAATATACATTGAAGCTTTTTGTGAAACTGTGTTCGTAATACTTTGCATGTTATTTACAGTTCATTGTTCTTAATTACATTGATATAGTGTTGATCCGCTGCAACTTCTATATTCAATTAGATCTAAGGTGTTTATTAACTTGTCTATAGTTAATCGATCCTGACACTATACACCAAAATAAATTTTAACACACACATATCTAGGTATAAGGATGCAATTTAATTAGTCTTGTCATTTAAATTTACATTTCTTCGTGTATAAACGGCGCATTACAATAAAATGCTAAAAGTTGTAAAAACCTTTAGAAAGTCCAAAAAAACTATCTATTGCTACTCATTTTGACAGATTGACATTAGTGTTTGACACTTCATATTAATATATATTTACCAAGGCATTTTAGAGGGTTTCTGAAAAACTAAGTTAAAATGTCAATAATTCATCCACGAGTGTGTACTGTACACGCTTATTTTGCTATTTTCAATCATTTCCAATATTATCGAAATGCATAACTATACGCCAAAATAAATTTTAACACACGCATATGTAGGTATAAGGATGAAATTTGATTAAGCCTTTCCATTTATTTTAACATATCTTCGTACATAAAAGTGTAGTACAATAAAATGTATAAAGTCGTAAAAAGCCTTTAAAAAGTCAGAAAAAAACTATCTATTTCTACTCATTTATACAAATTGACATTAATGTTTGACACTTCATATTAATATATATTTACCGATGCATTTTAGAGGGTTTCTGAAAAGTTAAGTTAAAATGTCCATAAATCATCCAGGAGTGTGTACCTAGTACACACTTATTTTGCTATTTTCAATAATTTCACATATTTTTGAAATGCATAACTATATGCCAAAATAAATTTTAACACACACATATCTAGGTATAAAGATGCAATTTAGTTAAGTTTTGTCATTTAAATTAACATTTCTTCGTATATAAATGGTTTATTACAATAAAAGGCTAAAAGTTGTAAAAAAAAAACCTTTAAAACGTCCAAAAAAATACTATCTATTCCTACTCATTTCTACAAATTGAGATTAATGTTTGATACTTCATATTAATATATATTTACCGAGGCATTTTAGAGGGTTTGTAAAAAACTAAGTTAAAATGTCAATAATTCATCCAGGAGCGTGTACATGTACACGCTTATTTTGCTATTTTCAATAATTTCACATAATTTCGAAATGCATATTTATACGCCAAAATAAATTGTAACACACACATATCTAGGTATAAGGATGAAATTTAATAAAGTCTTGTCATTTAAATTAACATATTTTCGTATATAAACGGTGTATTACAATAAAATGCTAAAATTTGTAAAAAAAACCTTTAAAACGTCCAAAAAATTATCTATTCCTACTCATTTTTACAGAATGACATTAATGTTTGACACTTCATATTAATATATATTTACCGAGGCATTTTAGAGGGTTTCTGAAAAACTAAGTTAAAATGTCAATAATTCATCCAGGAGCGTGTACCTATGTACACACATATCCAGGTAGTTAGTGTGTATGGGGCCCAGTACTTTTTACCAAATAAGTTAAAAATTTAAAATGTATCACTTATTTTGAATCATTTAAATATAAAATGTGTAGCACTTATTGTGAATTGAAAGAAGTATTATGACAAGTTCCTCTATTATTTTTTGCTCCCTCAAAAAGTTCAAAAGGCTAGAGGTAGTTACTTGTAATTACTCAAAATAATGGGATAGTTATCACATTTCTAAGAAATATAGGGTGTATAATGTAAACTCATTTTCGTTTGATAAGAATATTTATTATTTAAGCGCAAGATTGAAGCAAAATTGGTGGTTTGGTGTCTGTCTAGTTTTACTACCTACCAAATTACCAATCACGAACACTCAAAATCTAATTTTCCTTAGAACCCGAAAAAATTAAAGTTAAAGAAAATATCAACAGATAATGGCAAGTACAAATCTTCAGCTCAACACAAACAATTGCTTCAATCATGCAAGTTCCAGAAGAAATTATTTGCAGATGAATACAAAGAAAACGTATTTGAGTTTTTCAAATAAAAGGCAAAACAAGCTTAAGAGATTCGTTTGCTCAGCTCGTTATCCTCTTGATGAGATTAAGGATATGCAAAGACAGCTTGGTATTGTTAAAGATCAAACAAGTAAGTGGAAACCTAATTTTACTTGTTGTTGCTTAATCTGTTAGACCTAGGGTTAATAATTACGTATTTGAAGAAGTGTAATTTATTAGTAAGTCTAATTGCAATTTGATTGATATCGTTCACTGCTGCACTTTCGTTAAGAGAGTTTGATACTTGATTTTGATCTGTATTAAGTCAGTTCCCTCCACTTTTACAGAGGTGGTTGAAGAAATAAAAGAAGAAGCAGAAGTGAATAAAAGTGGAGGGAAACTATATAATCTTCTGTATCCAGATAAAGAGCTTTTACCAGAAGATAAAGAAATGAGTTTATTTGATCATTTGGAAGAACTGCGGGAACGGCTTCTGATATCAGTTTTGGCGGTTACTGCTGCAATTGGAGGATGTTTTGTGTACTCAAAGGAACTCATAATGCTTCTAGAAGCTCCCGTTAGATCTCAAGGTGTTAGATTCTTGCAGTTAGCCCCTGGAGAGTTTTTCTTCACAACCATAAAGGTAAGTTTGACTTTTTATATATCCAAGATAAACATATCACAAAATTCATTTTTGCAGGTATCGGGGTACTGTGGAATTCTTTTGGGAAGCCCTGTGATTCTGTATGAAATCATAGCGTTTGTCCTTCCAGGATTAACAAAATCAGAAAGAAAATTCTTAGCACCGATCGTCCTTGGATCTTCGATACTTTTTTATTCGGGGATTGCGTTTTCATATTCGGTTCTCACACCAGCTGCGTTGAACTTTTTTGTAACTTATGCAGAAGGTGTTGTTGAATCATTGTGGTCAATTGATCAATACTTTGAGTTTGTTCTCGTTCTCATGTTCAGTACAGGATTATCTTTCCAGGTAATATTTTTCATTTTCATTTTTAGTTTGATTATAGGTTGACCTTTGGAAGTCACAGGTACCGGTGATACAATTGTTGTTAGGTCAAGTTGGTTTGGTGTCTGGTGAGCAAATGTTGTCGATTTGGAGATATGTGGTTGTTGGCGCGGTTATTGCTGCTGCAATTGTGACTCCCTCAACTGACCCATTGACTCAGTTGCTTTTGGCTGGACCTCTTATGGGTCTTTATTTTGGTGGTGCATGGACCGTTAAGTTCATTGGGCGTTAACTGAGAGTAGTTGTTTGGCGAGTGTAGTTTATTTGTTTTTTCTTGATTAATTTGATTTCTGGATATTGTATTCTGTGATATTGAAGTTAACATTATCGGTTATTGGTGAGAAAAAGAAAAGTGGTTGTATGACAAGATAAGGTGGATAAGAAAGTTACATGCATGGTTGAAATAAATAAATAAAGCAGTGGAGTGGAGTGGTGTGACATTAGTTATTGATGAATGAGTCTTCCTTAAATAACCTCTCCCTCACCTTGTCCACCTGCGCGCCATAAATGAAAGAAAGTCCATGAGAATGATAATGATAATAATAAGAAAAAAAGGGAGGGAGGGACCTGTTTGTGATAATCTGTGGAAAGTGCTACAGCAGCAAGTAGAAGAAGCTGTATAACGACTCCCACAAGTATCCCGATCCACAGGCCCATTGCGCGCAGGGAGGCCCAAAGCCCTAAAAAGGCAGCCAACGGGATCCCAACAACATAATATGCCCCGAGATTAATATAAGCCCCCACATCTTGCCATCCAACCCCCCGCGCAACACCTACCATTACCACCATTACCATTACCATTACCACAAAATATTTACTTTGACTTAAACTAATTTATAACCTGAAAATGTTCCATGCAGGCTATCCATGAAAATATTCAAGCATACAAGAGGTGCCATTTTTGTTACATAATCAACTACTTCCTTCTCGTTGGTGAAAATGTACCCGAAAACACGCCTACTCATAAAAACAATTGTGCTAGCTATACCCGTCACCACTACCGCAATAACAAGGACAACATACACAGCCACACGCGCACCTTCTGGGTTTCCGCATCCTATTTCATTAGAGACTCTAGTGCTGCATGCATGGACAAACAAACATTACATCATGTATATGTAAATGACACAGAATTAAGCTTCAACCAACCTTATGCCAGCCCCAAATCCGTATCCTAAAGCAGAAAGTGTAGTAATAGTGTCCAGACTGTTCAACACAAATTAGTAATAAACTTCTTTCAAAAGCAAATCACCATTGCAATAAAAATAATGAGCTAGTGACTACATACGTACCATACTGAAAGAACCGAAGTCTCAAGCTCCGGATTTGGTAATAGACCAGACAACAATATTATGAACTCATATGACCACCATTCAAGGCTGCCAGTGGTGATTGGAAAATGTTAGTTAGACCAAATTACAAAAATCGTCCCTCTAGTTTCTACCCGATTACGGATATCGTCACTAACTTTTTAAAAACCGTCCCTATTTTGAGATATTAACAAACATTTCAAATTGGGGACGATTTCGTAATTCTGATTTGTTAGGGATGAAATCCGTAATCAAGTATAGGACGATTTCGGTAGTTCACTCGTTTTTATAACATCTCTTGTCACAAAAAAGATGCTACAAAAATAGGAGATAGAAGATTACCAAAACATGATTGTGGAAGGAATAGCATAGCTAAAGAAGGGTCTCATCCCGTGCAACACTTCCATGGACATCGTAGCACGGGTTCTCTCACATGAGGAGGAATATTTCATATAATAAAAGAGAAAGACCGCATTCAGCCACATTGTAATATCCATGGATATCGCTGCTCCAATGTTTCCTAATCCAATCTTAAATACAAGAGCCCAACAAAGAAGAATGTGGAAACATACAACAACGGTAGAGCTAATTAACATAGGCAAGATCATGCTTTGCATTTGGAAATATCGAATAAGTGGTTGAAGTGTTGCATAAGCAAAAAGTGAAGGGATAAGCCATATTATAAATTTTCCAGCTTCATGTGAAATCGAAGGACTTTGACCAATGATAACGAGTATATTTTCCATATATCTCCATAAAAGAGATAGAGGAATGCAGACGATTAAAAGAGAGAAAATGGCGCTGTAAATTTGAGTCCCAACTTTCTTGTACTGTTGAGCTCCATAAGCTTGTCCACATAGAGTTTCAAGTGCACTTGCCATCCCTAACTGTTCCAAAAGTGTAATTCTCAATCATTACTATTTACTATTATCTTTGCAAAATTAATGACATGATCAGCTACTCTATCAGATGCAGCACTAAATGTTCATAATTGAAGGTGCAGAGTGTTAAAATTAAAATCAGTAACAGCAAATAAGCTATTTTGGTATGCATTAACAGAACAGAGTACAGATAAGTCAAACAACCGAATCAGTTAGAATACAGAGAGCTAGGGCTTTAATTGATTTATCTTGAAGCCACTTTTCAAATTAATCAAATTCAATTCAAAATGGACACGTTACGGAATTAAAACTGCCAGAATTTTGCACAAATCAACTTATAAGTTCATTCCAGTTAGCAAAGTGTTGACAAACAAAGTAAAAGTTTAACACAGTCATGGAGACAGAGAGAGAGAACGGACGATTAAACTTAAACCGGTGACGCTAGAAATGGAGATGGCGACGGCGGTGCTAGAGAGAGCAAGCTCGCCGAGGTGACCGACCATCATGACGGAGATAACCGGCAGCAAATACTGTGAGAGAGTAACCGCCACCATTGGTGCTGCTATTATTCCAAATTTCTTAGCTTCCTCGACAAAAACACGTAATAATCTACCATTTCTTCCTTCCGATAGCAATCCTTCTTCCATTAGCTCCGTATTGTTTTCTTTTCTTGCTGTGTTCCTGTCAAATAAATGCATGGCGGACACGACGCCGTTCATCCATTTCGGTCAACACGTTTCAAATACTAACAAATTTAAATACGTGTTAAAAAACATAGAGCGGTAACCCATTTATTTGCAGTCGTTTGATATATCTTTTTCTTTTCTTTTTTCTTTTCTTTTTTCTTGATATAAGATTTATTAATTCAGTTTGTATTATGTGATATGTCTCTTAAGCACATGTAAGAACATTATCATAAAATTCACGAAAGCCCCTAATCCAACCCCCTAGCAACACTATATATTTTATCAAATAATTAAGCAACAAATGGTAATATTTCCATAGCATAAAAAGTGTCCAAAATAGAAAGCATATAACTTGAAAAGGTTCCATGTAGGGTTTTTTTGAAGAATATTTCTGTTTATGATGGGTTTTTTTATGTGGCCGAACTTTTTTCGTGATTTATATGATCTAATTGTTTACATGACTATTTTCAGACATTCCACTGATCATCTTATAATTAATGTATGGCTTTATTTATGCATATCGAGAAAAATGTGTACATTTTGAAAACGATCATATATGCGTGTAATATTAATTAGACGATACATTTATTCAACACGTAGGTACAATGATCCAATTTCAGGTCCACTCGAGTTCGAGTGCTGCATGCATATACCCCCAAAAACATATATATCACTCATCATCATCAACGTTAGATCTACATCAGCTGCATACCAAGTTACACGTTAGATCCGTTTTGTTTTCTCACGAAATTCCTTAAAAAAAATTTACGCAATCTAATCATTTTCGTAACCGATTCCGTACATTTCACTGACAATTTGATAACTTATGTGTGGCTTTATTTATGCGTATCGAGAAATATGTCTATTTTCCGAAAGCGATCAAATATGCATGTATTATTAACATTTTAACATATATTTTTTAAGTGTGTAGAAAATGTCTAAGAAAATATACATTGTTATGAAGTTTTAATGTAAAAATGAGTAGGAATACATAGGTATTACAATGTATTTTCCATAGTTTTTATAGTTTTTAATGTTTTATTGTAATACACTATTTTGTACAAAAATACATTAATATAAATGAAAATACCTAATTATTTAGATCCGAATACATAGATACACGTGTTAAAAGTAGGGGTGAGCAGAAAAAGAGGGTAACCGGAATTGGAATCGGGACCGCCTCGGAACCAGAGGTTTCGGACGAGGAACCTGCTAGGAGGTTCCGGTTCCGGTTCCTAAAATCATGGAACCGCCCTAAGAGGTTCCGGTTCCGGTTCTCAAAATTAAGGAATATGTGGATACCTGGAACCGGCGGTTTTTCGATATATTTTTAATAAATATAATAATATATAAGATAATATACATTAAATTTAAGAGGTTTACCTAAATGTAAAATACCTCACAAACTTAATAGTCTAAATAAAATGGGTTTTATTTTTTATTATCACTGATTGAGTTATATTTAAACTCGTTGTATATGGAAGTCAAATACCAGAAAGTGATTTTTGTTCACTTATTGCTATTTTGAACTCGTTCAACCATATTTAAAATCGTTAAACGGTATTTATAATCGTAACCGATATATGTAATTACTAGTTTGTGTGATTTATTGTCTTGTTTATTTAGTTTGTAATACTTAAATTTTTATGAATTTAGAGGCAGGGTAAACGGAACCGGTTCTGGAACCGGCGGTTCCGGTTCTGGTTCCGGTTCCGAAAATTTAGGAACCTGGCTTCCAGGTTCCGGTTCCAATACTTCAGGAACCTGCGGTTTCATTTCCGGTCGGAACCGACGGGTACCCTATTATACAAACATTATAAAAATTGATACTATGAAGAACATTATGAATCATAATTATACAAACATTATAAATATAACATTATAAATTATTAAATTGATACATGATTTTATAAATTTAGAAAATTATTATAATAAACATAATTATACAAAATATTATCAAAATTGATACATATTTTTATATCTTCATTTGTAGGAATTTTTACTTTTTTATTAAATGCAAGATTATTTAATGCAACTTTAAATTAAAACTCATTTTTTTATTATATATAGATTCGCATAAATAAGCATATATTAAAAGTTATCTGTGCCTATATTTATGCATGTCGAGATATATTTGTAAATTTTAGAAATACCACATGTGTGTCTCTACACACTTCTTCATAAATTATTAACATTTTGACTAATTTTTATAAAATTCATCGAAAATGCCTCAGATTATATATATTATGAAGTTTTAATTATTCAATTCAATACATAGAAATGAGTAAGAATACAAAAGTTTTACAACGTATTTTCGATGATTTTTATAACTTTGAATGTTTTATTATGATACACTATTTTGTATAAAAATACATTAATGTAAACTAGCAGGGTACCCGCGCAATGCGGCGACGGGTACCCAGAAACCATATTTCGTGGCGAGCAAATGTTGTTCATTTACACGGTAATAATTGTTGCTAGAAATAAATAATTAAACGGAAATGTGGATTTTGGTAAGAGTTGATGATTTACAGCGTCGTATATTTAATGTTATTGGGTAAAATGGTTTTCGAGTAATAGACTTTTGTTATTAAGTGTGGGTGGTGTTACCAAAGTGTAATGTATAGCAAGTGGTTAACACATAGTGATAAGTTAGGAGAGGTCTTGGGTTCGAATCTTATTAGCCGTGATTTTTTTTTAAGGTAGAGAACTAACTAACAAAAGTGGAAAGGTCCTTAAAATCAAGTTTAAGGAGCTCCTTAAACTTGCCTAATGGGGTAGGCCTAAATGCTTTATATATTAATAAGACTAGCAGGGTACCCGCGCAATGCGGCGGTGGGTACCCTGTCACTATGATTTCCAGCAAACGAATGTTGGTAGCAATATGTTATCTTTGATACATTATTTTGAAAGCTAACATATCATTTTCATTGATAATAATCATCTACAATATTCAATGCAACAACAGTAAAATAGAGTTTAATCATACCCACTCTTCTTAAAATTTCGCATCACTCACAGATATGGGTGTGTTCGGTTTCAGAACCGGACCACACACTCTTCCTAAAATTTCGCATCACTCACAAATAGGGGTGTGTTCGGTTTCGAAACCGGACCACCCACTCTTCCTAAAATTTCGCATCACTCACAAATAGGGGTGTGTTCAGTTTCGGAACCGGACCACCCACTCTTCCTAAAATTTCGCATCACTCACAGATATGGGTGTGTTCGGTTCCGGAACCGGACCACCCACTCTTCCTAAAATTTCGCATCACTCACAAATAGGGGTGTGTTCGGTTTCGGAACCGGACCACCCACTCTTCCTAAAATTTCGCATCACTCACAAATAGGGGTTTGTTCGGTTCCGGAACCGGACCAGAACCGGTAAACCCGGGAACCGGAAAATAGGATTTTTAAAGACCGAGAACCGGACCGGTTAAACCGGGGTTCCGGTCCCGATTCGGGTCCGGGTTGGTTCGGTCTTCAAGCGGGTTTGGAACCGGTAAACCCGATTTTTGTGTTGGCCATTCGATTATACCTTTACATGTGCATATTTTCATCTAATAATATATAACTTAAATATCTTAGCGTATTTTTTATTAAATTATGATGTTTGCGGGTGTTCACGGGTTGCTTCAAGTAAAATATGTTTCTATCAAAAGCCTATATACCTATTATTTCGATATATATAGATGAAAACTCGTAAACTTGTATACCAAATCAAATGCCGGTTCCAAACCCGAAAAAACCGGACCGGAACCGGTAAATCCGGAACCCGATATTGCCATAAAATGGGAACCAGAAACCGGACCGAAAAACCGGTTCCGAGTCGGTTCGGTTCCGGGTTTTGAAAATGCAAATTATTGTCCAGAAATTACATTTTGAAAGTGCAAATTTGATTGCAACGACCAAAAAATTAATATGAAGAAATCACCAAAATGTATTCTTTAGAAACAACAAAATTCAATCTATCACTCTATATACAAACATACTCCGCTCCTAACTAACAAAATATGTCCTGCACTATTGTACAATCTCCCAACTTTACTTGAACGTTACCAAATCCACCAATTCGATTAATATGGTTGAAATGACGAGCTTCTAAAAATTGCATACACTTGATAAACCTTCATCTGGTATGTCTGCCGTCTTCTAAGTTTAAACTTTAAATTAGAAACATAAAAGTCATGGACTTTGACTTTTAAGGTCAAACATTAAAATTTTATATGGAAGCGGGTGATAAATATATCAACAAACTACTCATCCTCAATTAATAGATTACCATTAAACTTAAACAATTTTCACATAGTTTTAGTTACCCGGTGGTTCCCGTCTTAGAGAAATCTACATAATTTAGTTACCTATATTCAATCAATTAATCATCATATTAAGTCTAGAAAACAATTATCATTTTAGAAAAGATATAATTTTTTGATGAATACTATTCAACACAATTAATGAAACGATCAAAGGACAAAAAAATATGCAGCGAGTTTAATCAAGCTTCAAAGATAAAACAGTGTTGTTCAGTACTTCCATCACAAATTATTCCACCCGCCTTGCTGACCTGTCAGCCTTCGCAAAGCTATTCCAAAACCACATGACTCAGCCTGATAAATAAATCTATGGTTACAGTTCCAAGCACAAAAGGCCTTTGTACTTTAACAACGACCAAATACACATTTTCCTTTAGCCGACCCTTGTACACCAGTCCATGTGAGACTGCAACATTTTAGGTGCTTATTTTTTAACAATTCGAAGAAAAAAAATCATTTTCAACAACATAATATAAGTATATAATGAAATCACCTGCTGATATTGGGGAAGATGTGAGTTCCAAATGAATGTTGTACCAAGGTTTTGCAAGTTCCTCTTCTATAAACACCATTACAATATCATCCGGATATGATGGAACCTTTAAAGTCACTGTCAATGCAGAATCAAGACGTCCCAATTGGAACCCCCAATACTCTAGCAACAGCCTTCAAGTACTGCAATTTAACATTTAAAAAAGAACGTATGGATAGTTGGTTCCCATTCGCTGATCTAAGAACATAAGAATAACTATTAAACGATATAAACGTATCAAAACGAAACAAAACAAAACGAAATAAACGTTGACTGTTCATCATTTTCGTTACAACAAAAACGAAGTTCATAAAAATAATTTAAAACAAAACGGGAATTACAAACCTGTTCAGAGTTATTTTGCGGGTAAAACTGGAATCAAAACGATTTTGCAGGTAATTGGTGGAGAATTTGAATGTTGTACTCCCCATCCCTTTTGTATTCATAGGGTTTAGAAAGTTGTAAGTTGAAGAGGGCTAATTTTTTGAACCGAGGAGGGCATTTGAAAGGGGGTAATTGCACAATCGAGGCTGGTAGAGAAATCGAGGTAATTGATGTGTGTTATTTGTAAGCGTGATTTCAGTTTTCGAGTTTGGGAGATGAACATCGAGGAGGTATCTGAAACTGAAAGGGCATATGATAGTCCAACAGACCGAAGGCCTATTTTATTTGGACTCGTTTTTGAAATTTAAACGTAAGTAGATGCTAGATCAATTGGTTTGGTGCATATTAATTAAGCGGAAGGTCACGGGTTCGAGACATGACTGGTACCTTTTTTTTCTTATTTCCTAAAAATCTCAAAATAGAAAGAAAATTGCTGAATTTTCAAAAAGGTATTTAAGGAAAGGTCTAAATGCTTTATAAGTAGTAGAGATAACAATAACCTAAATAAATTACATCCATTATTAAGCATTTCAAGATCATAGGGCTTAATTTTTTTTAAGAGTAAATTACAAAAATTCTCTATTAGGTGGTCTTTCAAATTATACGATATTATCCATATGGACCGTATCATAGGGAATTTGAAAGACCAAGACAATTTCTAGAATTTACTTTTTTTTTTTTAAGTTAAACTTACTTTTTAAATGCAGTAATTGTATAGTAGAAAATTTCCACAAATCTGGATGTAATCAACAGCTAAAAGTTGATCCTAATAAATTTTGAAGTTAGCAAATGAAAATATTATTAATCCATAATTTGGAAATTATTAGTTAGTTTAATGCACCTAATGATGTGCCCCTAAGACACATGTTAGAAAATTCATTTAAAATTTTATCTAATATTTTTTTATTTTTTTAATTATAACATTTAACATTTTTGAAATAGTTTTGAAATACTTACATTTTAATCTCATTTGTTTTAATATGTTGATTTTTTTGTCCAATAATTGTAATTTGCAAATTAGTACTACAACATTTACCAACAGCTCAAATTATTTGCACTATCCAACTTAATAAAAATAAGAATTTATGATTGTATGAGAATTAGTAAACATTATTTTGCATATTATATGAAAATCTTCCGTGACATCGCGCATGGTAAACCTACTCGTTCTTATACATTTATTCAACAGAAGGGTCAAATTTGATGCTCGAGTTACATAACAATAGTATTAATTAAAGATTCTAGTTTGCTATCTGCAAACAACACACAGGCGCGCTTATTAAATTTTTAACGTGACAATTTTAGCAACGTAACCGGATGAGCTATACTGTCATGAGTTGACATGATTATCCTCTCTATTGATCAACGCGCGATTCTTCCTCAAATAACCTCTCCCTCACCTTGTCTACCTGCACCATATAATTAATTACTTGCGTATGTTTTCAAGTTAAATAAAACCATCTTTCGTACGCTTGTATTCCGAATATCATTCATGTTTATTTTATTTCATTATTAATATATATATATGTAGGTAAGAATTGAGTAATAAAAAGAGACCTGTTTGTCATAATTTGTGCAAATGGCTATAAGAGCGAGTAGAGTAAACTGTATAAAGGCCCCCACGACTATCCCGAGCCATAGGCCGACTCCGCGCAGGGAGGTGCAAAGCCCTAAAAAGGCAGCCAAAGGGATCCCGACAAGATAGAATGCACCAAGGTTAATATAAGCCCCTACATCTTGCCATCCAACACCCCTCGCAATACCTATATATGAAATTATTATATAATTCAATTTCACACAATTAATTTAATTTAATTACCTTACCTGAAAGGGTTCCCTGCATACTATCCGTGAAAATGCTTAAGCAGAGAAGGGGCGCCATTTTTGTGACATAATCAACAACTTGGTTGTCACTGGTGAAAAGGTATCCGAAGACACGCCTGGCGAGGAAAACAGCTGTGCTGACTGTAGCAGCCTCCACAACGGCCAGAACAAGGACAACATACACTGCCACGCGAGCGCCTTCCGGGTTTCCCCCTCCTAGCTCGTTCGACACTCTAGTGCTGCCACTCCCCCAAAAACAAATTTATAAAACGTCACGTACACATATATATATATATATATATATAAATTTAGATTTAGATTTCGATAAAACCCCAACCTTATGCCAGCCCCAAATCCACATGCCACCGCATAAATTGTAGTAATAGAGTTGATACTGTTAGATCGTTCAACACAAGAAATTATATATAGTCATTAATTACACGGCATGACTTAAAATCATAAACTAAAATTAGTGACATACGACGTACCATACAGAAAGCACTGACGTTTCAAGCTCCGGATTTGGCAAAAGCCCAGACAACAATATTATTAACTCGTATGACCACCATTCAAGACTGCGTGTACAATTCATTAAACAAAATCACCATACATATATATATATATATATATATATATATACTACCTCCGTATCAAAATAAGTGATACATTTAAGAAATTGCGGTTTTTGAGGCAAAAGATTGGAAAGTGATTTAGGGGGTGTTTGGGATTGCTTATTTAAAATAGATTATACGTTTTGAAAACGGATAATCAAATAATCAGCTGTTATAAAACGTGATTACAAAACATAGTGTTTGGATTTAATTATGTGGTTTGATATTGCAATAATCAGATAATCAGGTTTTAAAGTGTTTGGCAATTCAGATTATATAATAACTTATAGGTAAAATTACCAAAATAGACATAGTTCATCTCTCTCACAAATGTTCTCTCTTTTGTTTCACCGACTAGTCAACCACCCAAAAAGTCACTACAATTCCTTTCATTTTCAAAATTTACATTTTCTTCTTAGAAATTGGCAATGGAGATTGAAAACAACGCCATCAATCTTCAAAAATCATACCGATTCCCTCTCCAATCACACATCTATCGTTCATATTGTTCATAGCTTCCCAAATCTGGATCTGAATCGTTGCCGCCACCTCAATCACCGGTGCCGTTTTAATGTTCAACTGCCACAAGTCGAAGGTGCTTTCGGGAACGGCTCTTGACGCTTGTTACAGCTACGGTGCCGATTTGTGACCTCGAAAGCTTAATTTTGTTGCAGGTTTTTTTACGATGATGAATGTCGTTGCTTGTGCCTTATTCTGCGTTGACGTTTCTTCTTCTTGTTCATCTGTAACTATAGTGCTCGATTGAAGGTAGAGGATAGTTTGGTAATTGTAATGGTAGGCAAATTCACGTTTACAAAAAGCAGGTATTGAGGTGCTTTTTCAAAACGGAGTTCTGATGCCAAGAAAAAGCATATAAGTGATTATGAATTTTGATTTGCCAAACACTCGGAACTGATTATCTCCGTTTAGAAAACGTGTTAATCGGATAATTTGGTTGCAAACGCAACCCCAAACACCCTCTTAAAATAGTATAAAGTGGATAGTTAGTGGATAACGGGTCCCACTTCTTTTGGATGTAGTGAAATTAATGATGTTTAAAAGTAAAAGTAAGGGTAAAAAAGTAATTTTACTTTATTAAAGTAGATAGTTAGTGGAGAATGGATCCCACTTTTTTGCCAAATAAGGTAAGTTTTGAAAGTGTATCACTTATTTTGTTCCACCCCTAAATAGAAAGTGTATCACTTATTTTGATACGGAGGTAGTATATAATTACGTACCAAATCATGACACTGGATGGGATAGCATAGCTAAAGAATAGCCTCATCCCGTGCAGCACCTCAATGGACATGGAAGCACGCGTTGTTGCACACGAGGGAGAATATTTCATATAGAAAAAGAGAAAAGTGGTATTCAGCCACAAGGCAATATCCATGGATATGGCTGCGCCAATGCTTCCTAAACCAGTCTTATACGCAAGACCCCAACCAAGAGGAATGTGCAAACACAAAGCAGCAACTGAGCTAATCAGCATGGGCCAAAGCATGCTTTGCATTTGGAAATATCGGACAAGCGGTTGAAGGGCTGCAGAAGCAAACAGTCCAGGAATAAGCCACGTTATGAATACTCCAGCTTCATGTGAAATGGAACGACTTTGACCCATAAAAACCAATATATTCCCCATATATCCCCATAAAACAGACACAGGGATGCAAACGATCAAAAGAGACAAAATAGCAGTGTAAATCTGAGTTCCAAATTTCCTGTATTGCTGAGCTCCAAAAGCCTGCCCACATAAAGTTTCTAGCGCACTCGCCATACCCAACTGTTCAACAAATCTAAGCTAGCTTCAAAGTTTTATTTGTAGTTATAAGTTAGAAAATATATATATATATGAAAAGTAAGAAAATAATATATAGAGGGAGGGAGAGAGAGAGACCATTAAGCTTAAACCAGTGACGTTAGCAATGGAGATGGCGACAGCTGTACTAGAGAGAGCAAGCTCGCCGAGGTGACCAACAATCATGACGGAAATGACCTGCAGCAAATTCTGAGAAAAAGTGACTGCCACCATTGGAGCTGCAATTCTCCCCAATTTCTTACACTCTTCAACAAATACAGTCCATCTTAATAATAATCTATCGTCTACATCTCTTCTTTTCACTATCAATCCTTCTTCCATTGATAAACCAACCGGCCTTATCTTTGTAAATATGCATGCATTGTGAACGAACCATCAATCATGCAGTATTTATGGCAAAATTATGTGCCATTTTAAATTTAAAAATAAAACAGGTACCCATCAATCATTGGATATATATATTAGACAACGATCGAGTCAAAACAATTCAAGGGGTGGGTGGATCTGGGTCCGTCCATAAATATGATTTACGTACACCCCAGCTGTCACCTTGTGCTTCATATCTCAGTGATCACTTAAATTATCCGTTATGGCACATGGTCCATGCATCATTAATATGTTCCGTTATGGCGTTATAGCCCATGGTCCATGCATCATAAAACTCTAGCTAGCCAACCACCAGCTAGCCCCATGGTCTTATCTTATATACAAGCTAGGAACAGATTCCAATTATTTGATACCTCATCACTTTTAATACTTTATCCTTTTGTAAATTTGCAAATTAATTACAATTTTGTTAGTGAAAACATAATTCACCAATCGATGATCAGGCCGTTTCCCTTAATATTATCGTCTCGATACTCTATCTTCTACAACACGAGAAGGTATGGATAAACATATATTCCGAAACAATTCATTTATAAAACACAAGATTCAATTTCAATCCTTGCGATACCTATATATATATTTTGTAACTTGAATTTACTGGTTGATTTAGTGCATGGATTAGGGAAAGTGGTTAAATGTCATCCAAACGTATATTGGATAGCTACGAGGCTTGTGGTTTTGACATCTAAAATGAGCACAATTTAACTCCTAATCACGTATAAATGTTCACTAGTGTTTTTTTCTCAACTGTCTTGCGCACAATCCTTGGTCCATCTCCAACCAAAAAGACCAACTTATATCTCAAGACACTAAGATAATGAAGAATTAATATACAATTTCAACAAAACTTCACGTTTATTACCCCCACAATAAAACAAAAGAAGGGATTTTTAACCTTATCACAAAACATAAGATTTAAAAAAAACCCAGTTACACATGGAAATAGAAATGAACAAATATATTTTTAACAAGGAAAGGTTAAGCATTGTCCTTAGCGATCTTCTCAGCCTTAGCAATGACCTCATCAATTCCACCAACCATGTAAAACGATTGTTCTGATAAGTCATCATACTTTCCATCCAAAACTCCCTATAGATTCAAACAAACAGATATAAATAAATGGAAGGGAAGGGAATATATAATTTAAAATTGAGAAAATTAGTGACCTGGAAACTAGCAATGCTTTCTTTGAGCTCGACATATTTACCAGGGGCGCCAGTGAAGACTTCAGCGACATGGAAAGGTTGGCTCAGAAACCTCTGAATCTTTCTTGCACGAGCAACAGTCAACTTATCATCCTCGCTAAGCTCATCCATACCAAGAATTGCAATAATATCTTGAAGATTCTTGTAATTCTGAAGAACTTTCTGCACACCACGAGCTGTGTTGTAATGATCTTCTCCCAGAATGTGCGGTGAAAGCATGCGAGATGTGGAGTCGAGGGGGTCGACAGCAGGATAGATACCAAGCTCGGATATCTGGCGGGACAACACCGTGGTGGCATCCAGATGAGCAAAAGTTGTCGCCGGAGCGGGATCCGTCAGATCGTCAGCAGGCACGTAAATTGCTTGGACAGATGTGATCGAACCCTTTTTAGTTGTTGTGATACGCTCCTGAAGGCCTCCGAGATCTGTCGCTAAAGTTGGTTGGTAGCCCACAGCAGAGGGAATACGCCCAAGTAAAGCAGACACCTCAGAGTTAGCCTGGGTGAAACGGAAGATGTTGTCAATAAATAAGAGCACATCCTGTCCTTCAGCATCTCTGAAATGTTCAGCAACGGTCAACCCGGTCAAACCAACACGAGCACGCGCACCTGGGGGTTCATTCATTTGCCCGTACACAAGAGCACACTTGCTCTCACTCTGCAATCATCAACAACATACATCTCATGTAACCCTAAATAGATACATATCTTATGTTAGACTTAGACATACATACCTGCTTCTCACCTAGCTTAATCACACCACTTTCCATCATTTCCCTGTACAAATCATTACCCTCACGGGTGCGCTCTCCAACACCAGCAAAAACAGAGAAACCACCTGCTCAAACAAACAAAAACAATGGTTTATTAAAGCAGATTACAGGTGTATCAACCATATCCACAAACCATGGGCTTTCGCGACATTGTTGATAAGCTCCATAATAAGCACAGTTTTTCCAACACCAGCACCACCAAACAGACCAATCTTTCCTCCTCTTTGATATGGTGCAAGAAGATCAACAACCTAAAAATAACAAAATACTTTATCATAGTTACATAAAAAAGAGACCTCTCTCATTCAAGAATTACCTTGATACCAGTTACAAGAATCTGTTGTTCAGTTGCCTGCTCAACAAAAGCTGGAGCTTCTCTATGAATAGGCAAATAGTGATCGGTTTCTGTTGAAAATAATAGAGCAACTTTCTAAAAGAAGAGATAAAAGTAGCATGATGTTACTCATTGACAAACAAAACACTTACTGATATCGCCTCTATGATCAATAGGTTCTCCGATAACATTAATGATACGGCCTAGAGTGGCTCTGCCCACTGGTACCTACCAACATGTATAACCAATTAATGTATGTTAAGAGCGATAAATGAAATCAATCATCTAATAATCTTTATATGAATCTTCTTAAACAAGCTGTAGCTTATGTTAAAAGGTTAAGATACAAACTATATGCTGTCATTTTACCATCAATAAATCATTGTATGCAGATTGAACAAAGATCACACAGGTATATACACACATCGATGTAATTTAACATTCAGATATTAACTATCAAGGTGAAAAGGCACACGAACAAGGTTTTTTATGGAAAGCCTAAATCTTCATTTTTCCACCAAAAGATCATTTTTTTGAGAAAAAAAATGCTTACAGTGATAGGAGAACCAGTGTTGAGAACTCTTTGCCCTCTCACAAGCCCTTCAGTACCATCCATAGCAATAGTCCTAACCATATTCTCTCCCAAATGCTGCGCGACTTCCAAAACCAATCTAATAGAATTATCCAAAACCTCTAAAGCAGTAAGGATCGGCGGCAATCCATCACTGAATCTCACATCAACAACAGCACCAATCACCTGACACACCTGTCCGATTGAACCAGCGCCGGTGAACTCATCAGTGATCTTCCCATCGTGAGATCCTTTAGCAGGTGGCTGAGATGGAGCGGCACCCGCAGAAGTGGCGTAGTTGACTACACGGCTGAGGAAGTAACCGGTAGGAGAAGGGTGAGACTGGGAGCGCGTGCGTGCGGCTCTGCTAGCGTGAGTAAATGGAGATCTGGACGGAGATCGGTGGATGGAAGAGCGGAGGAGGGAGGCGAGTAGCCGCCGTGAAGACATGGCGGAGGATAGTCAGAGAAAGAGAGAGTGTGCTAGGGTTTGAAATGTGTGGATGGATTCGTCTCCCGAGAGACTCTGATCTGAAATGACCAAATTTCAACTTTTTACACCCTCAGATTCGTACGCAAAAATTAATTGCTAAATTTACGCCTAGTAAAAGTTGCACTAAAATACGTCTTATACTTCCCCTTTTTGTTAACAAAATGCATCTAACAATTAACAAACCTATTTTATGTTTCTCTTTAGATTTCACTCAATGGTTATTTAAACAACTTGACATAAATCCAAACCTTCGTTGGCTTAACTTTTGGTTTTTGAGAACCTATGTTACTCTATTAAAATACCAAAAGACAAAACTAATTGATTGGTGTTTTATGTTTGTCAAAAATTACTGCTAATACATTTTCTTCGTTGAAGGCTATTCACATACCCAATTGTATATTATAAACCTTAAACGAAGTCGCATCATAAAGTTAAGTCATTGCAAGCCATTTCTCATCTCATACAACTAGTTTGACTCATGTATAATGTATGGTATATAAACAAAGAAACTGATACTTTATGCTTTTCTATTAGTATACAGTCATATTCATATAGAAAATGGACTATACTAGACGAAATCAAGGCCCCTACGCCCACCAAATACAACTTTTTGTTTACATTTAACTCATACTCATATTGTCTCATACATTAAATTTGTAAATGCAATAATTTTTGTGAGTTTTTAATATGGTTTTACTCGTTTTACTTTGAAAAGTGTAAGTATAAATTTTGTGTGTTTGTTATTAATAATTAAAATGGAATTTTATTTTAAGGACACACCTTCTATAAGGATGCAATTTAATTAAGTCTTTTCATTTAAATTAACATTTCTCTGTACATAAACGGTGTATTACAATAAAATGCTAAAAGTTGTAAAAAAAAACATTTAAAACGTCCAAAAAAACTAGTTCTTCCTACTTATTTCTACAGATTGACATTAATGCTAGACACTTCATATTAATATATATTTATTGGGTCATTTTAGAGAGTTTCTGAAAAACTAAGTTAAAATGTCAATAATTCATCCATGAGCGTGTATCTATCTATGTACACACTTATTTTGCCGTTTTTAATAATTCTGCATATTTTCGAAATGCATAACTATATGTCAAAAAAAAAAATAATAATAACACCCTAATGTCTAGGTATAAGGATGGAATTTAATTAAGTCTTGCATTTATATTAACATATCTCCGTACATAAACGATGTGTTACAATAAAATGCTAAAAGTTGTAAAAAAAACCTTTAAAACGTCCAAAAAAACTACTTGTTCCTACTCATTTTCTACAGGTTGACATTAATGTCTGAAACTTCATATTAAATATATATTTACGGAGGCATTTTAGAGGGTTTTCGAAAAATAAGTTAAAATGACAATAATTTATCTAGGAGCGTGTACCGTGCACGCTTATTTTGTCATTTTCAATAATTCCTCATATTTTCGAAATGTATAACTATACGCCAAGATAAGTTTTAACACACACGTATCTAGGTTTAAGGATGCAATTTAATTAAGGCTTGTCATTTAAATTAACATTTCTTTGTACATAAACGGTGTATTAGAATATAATGCTAAAAGTTGTAAAAAAAACCTTTAAAACGTCCAAAAAAAATTATCTCTAAAAATCATTATCACGAGACGTAGCTGAAACTGCTAATCAATCTACCGGATCAACTTACCACACCTTACCAAATCAGAATACAACCAGTCAACATATAACACACCTTACCACAACCAGACATACATCTACAAACCAAACTACATCACCTACATACAAACAAACCTGCTACTAATCACAAAGACTCGCGAACTTTTAATTGTTAGTTGTTTCAGAATTTGAAAATCACAAAAATAGGTTTGTACTTTAGGAAGAAAAGTATGTTACTATTATATGATTGATCAATTTTCTTTTCACATCTTCTATGCGTGTAATCATTTACTTTCGATAATATAACAAGATCGAATTTCACCTAAGCAATATTCTAAAACTCATGTCAAAATGTGCAATCAAATTCAACTAAACCGTTTATTAAACAAGTTAGACATACAAACCCAAACTCATTTAGACTTAACCTTAATATGTTTATTAAACAAGTTCATTCCATGTCGGAATGGCCGCCTCTACCTATAACTCTACAAGTTGAAACGATATTCAAATGGCGCATCAACATTAACAAAAAGATAATTGGGTTAATTTATCATCCAAGTATATAGCTTGTAAATGTTTTTCTTTTACAGAAAAATATAAAGATATAATGATTATTTTACATAATTTTCTACTAAGTAAATTAAGTTTGTATAGAAAAAAACAAACTGGTAAGTTAAGATTAACAAACAAAAGTTGAAACAGTCATCTTTGTTTTTGTTTACTCTAAGCTTGATCCAACCCGACCCATCAAATATAAGAAAACAAAAAACAAAGATATTGTGAACGGAAACAAATAGATTATTGAACCCACGGGGGAGAAACGATCATAGCTCGAAATTAGATACAGATTACAAAAGCATTTCCTAAATGTTAAAGTTTAGTGATTAATTTGAGTGGTCGACAAATGTTGGCATTAATTTTGGATGTAATTTTGGCAAACGCTTCCTCCTCCCTTTGGGGGCGGTTTGCATATATAATCCAAAGTGCAAGACTGAGCATGACTCCTACAGAGACAAGGGCTAAACCGGCATTTACCATTTTGAGGCGGTGTTGCAGCGGCGGGCAGCGGCGGTTGGTGATGGCGGTGAAAGTCTCGCGCACAAAATTACAGTCTTGGAAGCTGAGTAACGGCGGCGTGTAGCGGTGGAGGGCGTAGCTTATGTTCACTGCACCGGTTAGTTGTTGGTACATTTCGGGGGTTAATCTGCCCGTTGTTGTGCATAATCCAGATTCTGAGATTCTACATGTGTAATTCTGCCATACCTATCAATATATACAACTTCTGTCTGTAAATGTATGTATATATATAGTGGTGGTGAAAGCAAAAAGAAATGTGAAGGTACCATAGATGCGTTTGACATGGAGACCTCTTGGGGTGAGCATTCTCGTTGTTGCAGTTGTGAGTCGTATGGAGAGCAAACATATGGCATCAGTGGGCCCGATTGGTTATAAGAATTCATCCCATATGCATTTGCATATGACCCTATAAACCCGTTCACTATGTTTCCAAGATCGCTAATCACTTGTTTACTTTTATATAAACTCTCATTTGTTGTCCTTTCGTCAACACACGGAAGAATATTGCTAAGCGCAGTTTCCGCATGTTCGTGATTTACCCATTCTTCCATAGCCAAACACGTGTCCGAGATCGCACTGCCAATTCGTATACTTTAATAAATAAATAATTGTTGAAATAATAATCTAGTAAAACAATTTGAGAACGAGCCATGTATTGGAAGAACCCAAATCAAACGGGAATGAGACACAATTGAAACCTAGTATTTTCCAAATATAAACTCAGCTAAGATCAAGATTTAATCTGCTATCTTACTTATTGAGGATTACAAAAACTCCACATAGAATGAAAGTAACCACCACAAGTAACCATCCACCAATAATGAATCTGCACATATAAAAACACTCATCAACAAAACTCAAAAATCACTCCCACCAGAAAAACAACTTACAAGTGGATTGCATTCCTGTGACCAAGAATTGACAAATCTGTAACAATTAAAATCAAAACACAATAAATTTCTAGTATACATATACTTGATGATAATGATGATGAACTTACAAAGGCCCAAAATAGAAACTATAAGCATTATTATTGCAAGAGTAATCATTGATGATCGCCTGAAACAAACAAATTTGAGAATCTGGAAATGAAGAAAATTTAATAACAAAAGTTTCATCAATCATACACAGCATCAAAGATGGTTCTGATTTTGCGTGAATTTTGATGTGTTTTCCGACCTAATGTATCCGAGGCAGCATTTAAGTCAACATTTAGTTTGTCAATACTGTCTTTTACATCTGAAGGAAGATAAAACTGGGCCACATTCACGGTTTTTGCTAATGCCAAATATCCCGTAACATTTACAAGTGTCTGAACCGTGTAATCTGATTGGTTGACAACGTAATTTAACGTGTTAACCGCTTCATTATGAAACCCATCCTGCCCAACTGAAACAAGTATGCATCCAGTCCTGGACAATATTATTAATTATTTTCTTTTTTGGAAAGTTATGTAGGAAAAGATAAGATTTGAGGTACTTACACTGCAGCACACGTGGAGATAATTAGCAAAATTAAGCATAAAATTAGGGAACGTCTGGATTCTTTGCCTTTAATATCTATTAATCTCCATCCACAACAATGATGTATGATCATTGCTAAACCAAACAACACAAACCATAAGATACCAAGAATCAAAGCAGCAGCCCCTGTGAATCCAACAGACTGTAAACAATGTCATTTAAACCAAGATTACAGTTATTAGTTTTGAGGTAGACTGATTATGGTTAAGTTCTGATCATTTAATTAGGATAGGAATTATTGAGATAATTACTCAACTATCCCTAGATACAACAAATTGATCATTAAAAAGAGAACTTACTGCCCAGTAATGTTTATCAGTTATGTCCCAACCACCCCGATACCGTCTGAATCGGTTAAGAATATCGGGCCGCTTTGTTCTGGTCCCTGCCAACACAAGTGGTTCAGTGGTTGGACCAGGGGCTTCAGCTGCTGATGAGCTCAAGATCCCATTTCTCCAATGCCCCAAATCATCTTCCCCTACAATTAACAATCGCAAATGTTATGTTGCTACATATAATTTCTAAAATATTCTATTGCTAAGTAGTGTGTGTGAATAACAATTAAAAATCACAACACGAAACCAGAAACTGAATTAAATATGTAAGTCTCATCAAATCGCTAGTACCCCAAAAGCTACTTAAAATGTCATAAGTCCAATGATAAACCTCTGATGCACATATAAAACGCACAATCAAAAAGAAAACTAATTGACTGACACATGAAAATTAACAAATGCAGTACCTAAGATTGACTTGATTTGATCGTTTTGGTGAGAAGCGAAAGCTGAAGCACAGCTCCCGAAGCTGAAGATGAAGATGAAGATGAACAGGAAGAATGAAAAAATGAGCTTCTTCTTCTCCATTCTTCAGTTCCTGTTACCAATGGCTCCAATCTCACTCCATATAAGACATAAACGGTGATGAATTTGTGCCACTTCGGAAGCGATTTTACAGAAGAAAGCTGGCAGCACTTGGTGATGTTGTGAGCTAATTTATATATACATCGACATACATACATACACACACTTAAATCGATATATAGAGAGAGAAAGGGATAGATCTAGAGAGAGAAAGAGTGGCACATCACATGGCGTTGGGTTTGATTGAGGGGAAAGACGGTGAAGGGAAAAACGCGGGTGTGTACTGTGGAGGCAGACACATCACTAGGGATGCAACTTTAATCCGCAAGTTTGGGTATTCGAGTCTTATGGGCGGGTATTATCCGTTTAAACGGATAATGGGTCAGGGATGAGTTTAAATTTCAAATACAAGAGTGGGTACGGGTTTTATAATACCCGCACCGTTTATACTCAACCCGAATATATATATATTAATGTGTACTTTAATATAGGTTTAGCTCATTAGTCACTACTCAAACTTAGTTTAACTCTTAATCTCTCATTAGCCCAATTTAATAATGGTTGAAATCTAGCAAGTCTCCCGTTAGTCCATTACGTATTGAACGAGATAAGCATGAACGAACTAAGAGTATTAAATATTTTAGCTATTTTGTTTAATTTTTTTATTGAACAGGTACCCGTCGGGTTACGGGTTACCCATACCCAGCGGGGATTTTTCTACCCGCACCCGACGGGTATTTGAGCGGGTACGGGACAGGTACGGGTATGAAAATAGCTGGTCGGGTACAGGTACGGGTTTTGCAGTACCCGTTACTACCCGTACCCTTTCGCATCTCTACACATCACCGGTTTTGCCTCACAAACCCTACTTTACCGTTAATTAAAATAAATAAATAAACTTTATATACAAATATAATTTTTGAATGGCAGCCCTTATAACGGATAAGAATAAGCAGTCTTGATTCTGATTGGATGAGAAATTTAAATGTTGCTAAAAAGAAGGAATATAATTTGACAAATAAATAGAAAAATAATCTTTTTATTATATGTTCTTAGTGACAGTCCTAATAACTGTCATTATCAAAACTCATACGAAATATATTTTATTAAGTTAATTTTTTTTTCATATGAAAATATTACTTAGTTTTTACTCTTTATTAGACAGTTTACAAGAAGTAACTTATTAATATCATTAAAAAGGGAAGTAAGGTGTTACTTTTTATGAAGTACTCCCTCCGTCCCACAAAAAACTTGCCATTTGAGTTGGGCACAAGTTTTAAGGTGATAGTTAGTGGTGGGGTCATTGGTAATAATTGTGATTAAAATATATGATTGGTTTGGAGAGAGAAAGATAGTTAGTGGATAGTTAATGGTGGGTCCTTATTAATAATATTATTTTATTGTGTGGAGCCCATCAAATATATGAAATGGGAAGTTTTTTGTGGGACAAAAATATAAGGTCAAATGGGAAGTTTTTTGTGGGACGGAGGGAGTATATGCTAAAAGTACTACCACATTAATTTTAAATACTACGTACAAAACTTTAGACAAAATTGACCCAAAATTGACCCAAAATTAGTTACTTAATTAAATGTGATTAGTTAGTATCCTTTTAATTTATGGGGTGGGGGATCTGGGAAGTGTGGAGTTGGTGCACTACCATTTAGATACTGACTTTTATCTAATATATTATTATGTGTTGAACTAATTTTTATATATATATATTCTTATTTTAAAAAAAACCTTGTCTATATGGCACGTAACATTTTTTGTGCATACATTTGATACCTACAAGACTGTAATTAATTACAATAAATATAATTGTTCTTGTATTATAAGTACAAAGTTTTCACTTTGTGATTTGAAGACAAGCTTGTGCTTTGCGAAGAGTTTGCAATGATATACTAGTATATCATATATATAAATCAAATATTCATAACTTATAATTAAAAAAAAAATTGTAAGATTATTAACTAATAGAATTTTTAAGAAAATGTTAGTATAGGTAAATAACTAGTTTTTCTAGAGTGGCCCTTTTTTCATCTTATCATCCGCCCAACTTTTGTAATTTGATTTATTTCTTCTTGGCTAGCTTTTATATAATCACATAAAACCTTGACCGTATAAGTCATGGATTCAAGTCCTCCACTATAAATAAATTGGAGTACTCATTAAAAAAAAACTAATTATAGAATATTTAATAACAAAATTATTTAATTATGTATTTACCTCAAAAACATGAATGAAGTAAATAGATTTATTTAATAAGTTTGATTGTTAACGAAACAGTATACAGTTAAAATCGTATTTATGAGTACCGGATAATCCCAACAATAACGACACCTATAAATAAAGATAAGGACTACCAATAAAAAAGACACTTCTTTGATGTTTGTTTATTTAATCAATCTCTATCAAGAAAAATACATAATCAGTTGATTAAGATAAAATAGTTCATGTGAAAAAGACATTTGTCATTTAGAGTCCTTCATAATTGAATAAATTATTATTGTTTTTACCTAAATAATCATTTATTTTAGAGTCTAACAAATATGCTTTGCACCAAGCAAGGCGGTTTTATTGTATCTTTTGGTCTCATTATCGACTTCATTTGCTATGTCTTATTATAAAAGTGCAACTTTAGTTTTAAATCCAAGGTATAAAACAAAGGGTGTTAATTTTTCTTAGAAAAACAAAATAATTGTTAGTTACACTAGTTCGGCGGTGGATGAAATAAAAGTGTTGTAGCTGCCTATGAATCGTACTTGTTGATACAGAGCCCACTTTTTTTTGTTTATTTATATTGAATTGTGAAAACATATATAGTTTCATTGTTTTCTTCAAGATTAGTTCAATTTCACTTCCAGAAAATAGAAAATTTTCTTTTTCAATGGTGACAAAAGATAAAATAAGATTAAAAAAAAATAAATCCGACCTGCCGGATTCGAACCAGCGACCTAAGGATAGCCATGAACACACTACAGTCCTCCGCTCTACCAACTGAGCTAAGGTCGGAACTTGGTGTGACACAGCTCCAACTGATGAAACAACTGCCAACGTCATTTTATTTTGAAGAAATTTCGGCCTTTATTTTTCCACAATCTATTTTGAATTTTGATAATTAAAAGCTTTGAAACAGCCAACTTTGGTAATTAACGTCCTATCTGGTTATTAAAGTTTTTTTTGCTGCAAACTATTTTTTAACACTAACAATTAAAGTGAATTGTTATTTAATAACCAAAATAGATTAACGAGGATGTATACTGTTATTTTATGCCGCCATTCATCTCATCCCGAGTTTAACTGATCTAATTTGGTGAATCATATTGGGGTTGTCTGTCTCATTAGTTTTGAATCATGGCTCAGGTTTAAACAAAAATACTACATCATCATTATTCCAAAAAATAGCTTAAGAAGAATAAAGAAAATAACACATGGAAATTGATGATGGAAAGATCCAGTAATCCACAGCTGATAAGTTTTATTAAAACAGCTACTGAGGATGTTGCTTATTTTTCCAGCATGCATATTCTTCTTTATATAGAACCTGAATGAGACAAAATAGTTCCATAATCCCAAGTAGTGTATAATCAGAAACCGTCTAGGTCAAACATACTAAGTTGACCACTACTTGGATCGGGTTTACCTTGCTCTTGCTCAACTGCTGGAGTCTCCAGGATCTCAAATGATTGGCCCGGTGATGACTCATCACTTTCAACGGGCTCTAATTCTTCTTCAGTTTGGTTAACCACTGCTGGTGGTGGTGGTTCAAGTGGTTGGTATCTGGGCTTGTTTTTCTCTAAAAGAAGGTAAGTGGTGAAATACCAAAACGCCAGAATTCTACTTTGAGCCATAACTGTTTCTGTTATATTGCTGTCCCCAAAAGAAAGCTTCGCAAGAGCCTGCAGTATCACAAAACATTATTATTATTATTATTCACATACTAATAATAATAATAATAATTTATGTAAAAAAGTTCATGTCACCTGTTCTCCAGATTGTATATCGAAAGATTTTTCATGATCAAACTCAAGCCCTTTAAATTCATTGATGCAAAGCCCTTGGAATGCCCTGAACAAATGCTTTTAAATTTTAAACAAAACAATAATATTTAGAATAAATCGTCCTTGTCCCTCCTCCATGATCTCTAATTTGGTCGGTCCCTTGGAGACCAAATGTTGGTGAAATTAGAGACATAAATTGCAGTAGGAGGGAGGAAACAGAACTTAAGGAGGATGGTGATAAAGTTAATACCATCTAATGAGAGAAACGCGAGGAATCCAACGGAAGATAATGGGTGTATTATCTGCATTAACATAGTATCCACCAAAAACTATAAAAACAGTCATTAAAGATGGGCCCAATGCTAGAGCAGCTTCACTTGTTGGAGCCATAGCACCAACTGTCAACCCCATAGCAGATGCAGCAAATGATTCAACCGTCACTATTCCACTAAACTTCCCGAATCTGAAATATTATTTTTTACTTTTTATTAATTATATTAATAAATAAACAACTTAATTAATAGTAATAATAATAATAATACTGTTGTTACCTAGATAGGGTGGGATGAAGACGCGCCATGGGGTAAAGAATGGTGCCAAATAATAGTGGAAATGCAGCTCCAATTGGGATTTCAGCAATTAATTTAGATAATAAATAAGGTCCTAACATATAACAACCTTTTGCACGCTCTCTATCAACAATTGCACGTTCTTTTGGAAATACACCAACTGTTTTTGTAAGTGCAGCCATTGCTGTGTTTATAGCAGCAACCTGCGTCCCATAAGATTTAGGTTTTTTATAATAATAATATCTATCTATATGGGGAAGAAATAGAATACCTGAAGCAAGCCCATTCTATCCTGTATTGATGTTTGAGACTTTCCCATTCTCCAAAATACTGACCCGAAGATTAAAGCTGATGCAATTGACATTCTAGTCCGCACTACGTTTGTTGGCCCGTCACGCGAAGCCTGCAGTTAAATAATAACATTTATTTCTTTTCACATCCACCCTTATATGATAACTAAATGGGTTAAAATTTCATATGAACAGTAAACTATTAAACAATAACTTGTGTGATGAAAATAACAATGTGATAGGATCTTGATTCCTATCTTGGAAATGATGCAGAAAACTCATTGTAACAGTAATATTCCTTCAATTCGAGAAGAAGGGATCTCCAAGAGAAAAGTTCTCAATTCATTTTCATTCCTAAAAGATGGTTTTCATATGCTAGTGAATTAGCATATATACAAAACGAAGGAGAGAGAGAGAAACAAAAGCACAAGGCAGACAAGGAATCTTTCCCCACCACTAACCTTAGTGCTCTCCCCATATTGTCTAAGACATTAATTAAAATTACAATAAAGATAAATATAACTACTTAATATAATTAACCATCTATTTCATTCCTTGGTTGTGGGTCCATTGGTGTGTGCTTTCTTCTTGTTCCTACGCTGGTACACCAATATGGGCTGGGGCTTATCAATACCGGCGTCCCAAACTTTCACCTTGTCCTCAAGGTGGAAATCTGAAAACTGCATGTTAGTCTGATCATAATCTTCCCATGTGGCCTCAATTGCAGTCACCGTGTGCCATCCATTGAGCACCTCCAGCTCGTCTTGGTTATCACCAGTATTCTTCCTCACCCCTAGCAACAATTTGGGTTGGACTTGTAGAATAAGTGCTTTAACTACACCCGACCAACAATCAACCATTACACCATCGATTGACTTAAATACCATTAATTGGTGGAAAAGATTATCGGGTTCACCAACTTCACACTTCAAATTAATTGCTCCCAAATGAAGCAATACATAAACAGGAACATAAGGATTACCATCAAAATCTCGTTCTTGTAATTTCAAGGGCATGTCAACATGTCTACCAACTACAGATTTTCTTGTAATTTTACTATCTTTATGCTTATTAGGAACCTCAATCTTCATTGCAATCTGTTTAGTGCTAATGTTCCCACCATCCTCTGTATAAGGTTTTTGTGCATGATCATTGAGGCTCATTGTTGGACGCATAGCGAGCCCACAAATGTTGTCATGTGGGAATGTTGTTCCTGAGCTCTCACATTCAACAGCTTGTTTTGTCAACAAACTTTGAATACCACTATCACCATTAATGCTCCTATAATCATCATCTTCTTTGATGCCACTGTTATCATACTTAAAATTAAAATTGCTCTTTAGGTTTACAGATTTGTGGGCCCGTGTGCCACTTTCGTTCTTAGAACTGTGACATCTCCCCCATAAATAAAGGAAATTTGTTTGTGTCTTGTTGCTCATAATCTTGCATAAAGGGCCAATTCCCGCATCAAGCTGCAAGCCTTGATTTCTCTTGAAATCTTGTCTATTACCAACTTTCATTTGACATATTTCCTCATCCACCACAATCAGGCTAGCAGAATAATTGTCTCTAAGAAAAGCAGTTTGATTTGTTGATATGACACTAAGGTAGATTAAGTTACCCATACAGTTGATGCACTTGCAATATCCCCCTCCATAATCTAAAGCAATCTCAGAAATACTTGCAAATCTATCAATATCGTCTTCATAAGCTACAAAGAAGTATACATAATCTGGGGGTTTAAGTGGCTTACGACCCCATACAACATATGAAATCGTCAAAACCCATTGTATAACCAAATTTGGTTCAAGACATTCATCAAGCACCTTGTGTGCACAACTAAAAACTAGACTCACTGAATAATTTATTGTAAAATGAGTCATTGGGTTTAAACGTTGAGGCATAACAGTGAGGGGTCGATTGATTGTTGGGTTAGGTCCAGTTTCTTTCACCCATGGCATGAGTGTGGTTTTGATGATAAATCTAGGAGCCAACATCAGTTCTCTAATCTCTTTCTTAATCGAAAAGACATCTGGAATGGCTCCCTCACCATGAAGATTATGTTGAACACCACAACCAGAGATATCATTTCCATCATTTCCACCGTCTCTTTCAAAAATATGGCTTAATCCCTCACTAATACTAGAACCGCCACACATACCAAAACCTCCACCCAATATTCCACATCCACCGTCATCCTCTTCATCAGAAACCAGAACAATTCCAATACCCTTTCCCCCACTCAAATCAGAATCGCTTCCCCTAATGGAATCAGAATAGTGATACATACCTTGTTTCATAGTAGCTAGTGGTTCGGTAGCACAATCAGCCTGATGTTTCGAAATCAACTCTTCATGTTGACCCAATCGACCGCCCTGAGATCGAGTTTCCACTACTAGTTTCTCGGAGTTGAAACCCAGTGGCGGCGGTGGCATGGCACCTTTGTTTCGTGCGAAAGAGTCGTCGGTCGGCGTAAGTATCCCGGAATTGGGTGTTTTAGCTCCTCCTCTGCCCTGCGGTTTACCGGTAGAATTCAGTTCCAGCAACTTAGCCATCGCAGAAGACAATTCCTCCATTTTGTCTTTGACATACTTCATATCAGTACCCCGATTCTGAAGCTGAGTGCTGATAGCTTGCAATTGATCTTGCATAAGACCTAATTTTTCTTCCACAGCCTCAATTCTTTTGCCAGCAATCGTGTCTTGGTTTGTAGCTCCCATGATGTTTGTGCTCTGATACCATTTGATAGGATCTTGATTCCTATCTTGGAAATGATGCAGAAAACTCATTGTAACAGTAATATTCCTTCAATTCGAGAAGAAGGGATCTCCAAGAGAAAAGTTCTCAATTCATTTTCATTCCTAAAAGATGGTTTTCATATGCTAGTGAATTAGCATATATACAAAACGAAGGAGAGAGAGAGAAACAAAAGCACAAGGCAGACAAGGAATCTTTCCCCACCACTAACCTTAGTGCTCTCCCCATATTGTCTAAGACATTAATTAAAATTACAATAAAGATAAATATAACTACTTAATATAATTAACCATCTATTTCATTCCTTGGTTGTGGGTCCATTGGTGTGTGCTTTCTTCTTGTTCCTACGCTGGTACACCAATATGGGCTGGGGCTTATCACAATGTTACCTGCATCCATGCACGGTTAAGGAGCAAAGAAAATTGGCTCCACCAACCACCAACTCCTTTAGCTCTTGTAAAGTTAGTTTTATTCACACTTTTGGGAATTGTTGTTGCATAGAAAGTTGTTTGAGAGAATGAGTCCACAAGGCTATCAATCCTCTTACGGGAAGAATCAACGCTATCAGATGAGGTGTAGTCAATGGATATCAAATCAGCTAGAAACTCAGCAGGATTGACATGGTCTGCACAGATATACCTGTTAAACTAACCAATCATCAGTTTCTAGTTACACCAGACCAAACTAGTGAATAAGATTTGATTTAGTCACCCGAATTTAGAGAAATAATTGAGCGGTTGAGGGCCTGCAGGACCAGCATAAACAAGTTCACCTTCTGTCAGCAACACAATGTCATCAAACTTTGCATAAACTGAACCTCGTGGTTGGTGTATCGAGCATATTACAGTATGTCCATCTTGTGCAAGTTGTCGAAGCGTTTCCATTACTTTTTCTGCTTGAAATGCATCTAGCCCTGAAACCATAACCAACTTAAAATTATGTTTTCTTTTTATAAATGTTGTTAATATAGATGGAAAAATTGCATTGCATACCAGTTGTTGGTTCATCAGCAAATACAACTGATGGACTAGCAATGAGTTCACAAGCCATTGACAACCGTTTCTTCTCACCTCCACTTACTCCACGCACTTTTGCATCTCCAACTCGGCTATCCGCACAATTCACCTTTTCAAACAAAATACTTCAGAAACACTATTTCTATCAATCTGCTTTACCAGATAAAAAATGAAATAAAACTCACCAAGCCTAATTTGAACAACAGATTGTTTATGTATTCATCCCTATCTTCTTTTGAGTATGTTCCCTTGAACTGGAGTTCAGCTGCAAGAGATAGAGTCTCGCGAACAGTCAACTGTGAGAAGAACAGGTCCTCTTGTCTCACATAAGCAAATCTGTACAGGTTTCATCAAGTAGAATCAGTCGATATAAAGCCAGACACAAATGGAAGCTTAACTCACTTGAAGGATTTGTTTGACATTTGTTGTCCATTAACCTCCAACAGCCCTGATAAGTGCAACCGAGGTGATGCACTTGTTTGACCAGCCAGTACATTCAGGAGTGTTGTTTTCCCTGATCCTGATGGACCCATTATTGCAAGCAGCCTTCCAGGTTTTGCCTCCCCGCGCACATTCTTAAGCAAGAATCTCACCTGCAAATTCTCAATTACAAGCTCATCTGCCTCAGAATTAACTACTTTACAAGCACAAATCCAAGACCATAGCTCAATAAAAGGAAGAATTGCTTCTTAATAAAAACACAGGTGCCTTAATTGAAATCGAATACACAAGTCGCTAGGGGTTTAGTAATCCACATGTGGCCTAATTTCCATATGAGGCATATTTCCCCTCATAATTGTAACTTATCAGCAAAAACTTAATCAAAAATCGAATCGGTATACATAATTAGGTCAGTTATAGAGATTTGAAGGGCGATTTTGCAACATGCGGTGAATAAAAAAACATGAAGCTAACCGATTTTGAAGCTTTATCGGAGAGAGAGCACGTGATGTTCGTCCACCGGATTGTCACCGGATAAACTTTATCGGATACCGAAGCTTCGGAATCCGAAATTGCACCTTCGCCTTCTTCATCTTCGGTCTCGGTCTCCGGTAAGTATGCCGGGCCAGGGCCGGAGAATAGACGGAGTAATAAAGCAGCGGCGACGGCGGCGAGAATCTGGCCAACGCCCCCGCCTTTGCCGGAGATTTTAAGCATTTTCTTCACAAATATCTCCCGCCACCAAAAATATTTTGTTATCTTCTTTGGCTGTTGCTGGTATGGCAGGTGGCTAGTGGAGTAGTGGTTCTCTACCAACTAGGAACCAAGATGACGATGACGTAATTTAAGAAGTGCAACACTGAAACGTTGCCGTTTAAGAAAAGAGCTTATCATTCACTTTCTTCGTTTCAAAAACAAGTGATAATAACATGATACACACAAATTAATTTATACTCCCTCCGTCCCTAAATAAAGTTCCCATTTATCTTGGGCACAAGTTTTAAGGAGAAAGTTAGTGGTGGGGTCATTGGTATAAATTTGATTAAAATATAAAGTTGGTTTGGAGAGAGAAAAGTAGTTATTGGATAGTTTGTAGTGGGGTCCTTAATAATTATATTATTTTATTAAGTGGACCCCATCCAACTTGTGAAATGAGAACTTTATTTAGGGACAAAAATTTAGGAGAAATGAGAACTTTATTTAGGGACGGAGGGAGTATATCACATGTTATATTTTAGCATAGTTGTACAATGTATTTTAAAATTTATACGGTGAGGAATGAGATGTGATTTTGTAGTATGAATATCAATTTTCATTATTAATACATCAAATAACACATATCAAAACGAAAAGTCTTGTGATGCAACCACTTCTAATAAAATAAATGTTTCTAACCCATGATCACCTCTACAAAATTGATCGTGATATGCATTTGTGCGTTGATTCCATGACCAATCAGTACAATCAATGCTTCCTAGTATCTCAACGAATTCATGTTTGTCCTCGTGAAAAAAGCATAGAGCTTTACAACATCAGTATGAGCAGGCTTTCGCAAATACCCCAATCCATACTGTTAGTCCCAAGACTAAGTAAATAAGATTTGATGATCGATAGCCAAGAAGAATAAATATCAGCTGAAGTATGTATCTCAGCTGAAGCAAGTATATACAATAAACCTTCAGCTGAGTACGTACTTAGCTTTAGGATACAAGTCAAATCAGCAGCTATTAACGAGAGTTCATTCGAAGTCTATGACCAAAGGACAAAGACAAGAAGAAGACTATTCAGCTGATTGTGGAATCAGCTGATAGTACCTGCTGCAGATGAAGACTTAAAGGAAATGTTCATTGACACCTTGAACATTTCCCTTTCCCGCTCAAAGAAGAAGAAAACGATGAAGATCTTCTATTTTAGAATAGAAGATAATGTCAGTACATTATCATCGTTTGTCCCTCAAGCATGTAAAGAGAAAGTCAACTATTTTTGTACTTATGTAGTACACCTTTCACTGTGCGTCAGAAAGGGTACCGGAAGTAGTTGACACAAAGTACACTTGGGACAATAACTTGTGCAAGAGCATTTAATGATCCATAGACAAGTCCACATCGACGAATAATATGTTTACACGTCGTCAAACTTGTGGACTAAGGAACATGGATCTTGTGCTATAAATACAGACGTAAATGCTTGCATTTACACACACCTTTAGAAATCATAGCACAAGAACATTCTCTGAGAGTTAGTTATTTGTCTAAGTATTAAATCCTCCATAGTTAATACTAAGGCATTAATATCAACTGTTAGTATCAACTGATATAACTCTCAGTGTATACTCTTCTAGTTTTGAGCGGTCTAAAGTGTCATTTCAAGTATAGAGTTTTAGTTAGTTTTGTACTATCTATTTCCGCAAACTTTGTACTGTATTAAGTTGTTTTAATAAACTCTTAATCATTGAAATCTTGTTGTTCATTTATCTTATCTTCGTTACTCGGTCATAACGCAACACGTTTGTGTTGTTGGGATCCAACACATACAAGTGCATAACACATTTACAGAAAGCGGCGAGAGAAATACGAGATGTATTTTCACCAAATTGTAGATTTTCGTCTAGAGTATCAGTAACGGTATCGTATGCTAACTGATGAATTATAAAAGTACACCTCATCAACGGGGGAGACACTAGATTTCCCCGTTTGCATCATAGAATAGTAAAAATACGACATAATATCAGTTAAATCTCAAGCAATGCGTGTGAATAGATCCCGACTGATTTGAAAATGGTTATGAATTTTTTTTTTTTGCACGTTGGGAACAAAAACGTATACTTCCTCCGATTCAAAATAAGTGATACACTTTGGGTTTCACGATTTTTGAGGCAAAAGTTTATAATCATGATTAAATTAGATTAATTGGATGGTTAGTGGGAAATGGGACCCACACATTTTGAATAAAGTGTAGTTAATGATGTTTAAAAGTAATAAATAAGGGTAAAGAGATCATTTCACTTTTTAAAGTAGATAGTTAGTGGGTGTGGGTCCCATTATTTTTTTTTTGCCAAATAAGGAAAATTTTCGAAGTGTATAACTTATTTTGATACACCTAAAGAAAAAAAGTGTATCACTTATTTTGAATCGGAGGAAGTACAACACTATAACAATCTAAAGCAACCATAAGGACCTTTTATGTACTAATTATTTTTAATTGCCTTTTTTTAGAAGTTGAAAATCTTGAGGGTTGGTGGCGATGAATTGATGCTCCCCACAAGAATAACTTTCCATAGAACAATCGTTTTCTTGTAGTTTTCCAACATAGATCAGATCCATATTTCTTCACAATTGAATTAATATTAAAATCCAACTGCTGTGTCGATTCACACCTTCCCGAAAGCTTCTTTCAATCCATTCAAACTAAACCCTAACTTATATCCTTCCATCAATTTCACAAATTAGTCAAAAGCATACACTTTTTTTGTGAATTACAGTTGTTGTCAATTTCGTAAGTAAAATTGGAACCCTTTCGATCCATATGCTCCACAGATTACAATTACAAGATCAAAATCTGAATCAATTACTACAACACAGTAATGGCAGCTGAGAAGAAATGGCTTTTCACACTCTTCTTCGCTGCATTCATCTCGCTACTACTTTTTATCTCCTCGATCTGCGGTTTTAGTTCTTCATACGCTTTCACTTCACACAAACCGTTCTCTGCCGTCCAACGTGGCCGGGGGTACCCGCCCACCTTCGCTTACTACATTTCCGGCAGTCGCGGTGACACCGACAGGATTTTCCGGCTGTTATTAGCGGTTTATCATCCGAGAAATAGGTACTTGTTGCACATTGGAACTGAGGGTTCTGCTGATGAACGGAGGAAATTGAGCTTGTTGGTGAATTCTGTACCGGCAATTAGGGCTTTTGAGAATGTTGATGTGATCGGAAAACCTGATCCGACAACGTATATGGGTGCCAGTAATATTGCAGCTATTTTGCGTGCTGCGGCCATTTTTTTGAAGGTTGATGGTGATTGGGACTGGTTTATTACTCTCAGTGCATTGGATTATCCTTTGCTGACACAAGATGGTAAATTTCTTATTGCAATTTCGATATTGAATCTGCATACATTGTGGATATCTGTTATTCTGATGTGCAATAATCATTTTTTAGTGTTTGGGTAAACTAAGAGCTTTCTGATCATTAGGGCTAAACAGCTAATCATATAATTATCCTTTTCTAGTTCTGTTTATCCGCCAAAAATATAACTGGTTTTTGAATTTGCTGATAGTTACAGATAAATAAGAAATTAACAAATTACCGGAAGCTTGCCGCTAAAACACTTAAATGAAGGAAATGATAGCATGTAGAGAAAGTGCATGTGTAGTTTTGCGTATGAATTCTCTTAAATTGATCATGCTAAAAAGTATCTCTTATTTATTGAGCTATTGATGTATGGGTATTATATACTATTTCGGAGCATGTTGTTGCCGTATATGTTATGATTTTTGTTGCCATATAGTTTGTGATTATTGATCGGTCTAACACTAATCTCATTCTTACTTACTGATTCTTGATGTTCTGAATCAGATTTATCTCACGCGTTCTCCTCAATTAACAGAGATGCAAATTTCATCGATCATACCAGTGATCTTGGGTGGAAAGAGTAAGCATATTTACAATTCTATCCCACAGTTTTCAATTTATTCACTTAAACTGATTTGTATAGGGGCCAAAGAATCTTGCCAATTGTGGTTGATCCTGGACTTTACTTAGCAAGGCGTACCCAAATCTTCCGGGCCACCGAGAAACGACCATTACCGAACGCTTTCAGAGTTTTTACAGGTAAATTTCATGTTCATTTTATTCAAAATATTAGATTAGAATTATTGATTTTTTTTTAATTATCAAACTTGACATACTAACTGACCTGACACATTTTTATTTTATTTTTCAGGATCTCCATGGGTGATTTTGAGCCGTTCATTTCTTGAGTATTGCATTTTCGCATGGGACAATCTTCCTCGTACTCTGTTAATGTATGTTAACAATGTGGCTTTAGCTCAAGAAGTCTACTTCCATACAGTTATTTGCAACTCGCCCGATTTCAAAAACACAACCATAAATGCCGATTTAAGGTACATGGTTTGGGACAACCCTCCTAAAATGGAGCCACTTTTCCTCAACAAGTCAAACTTTGACCAAATGGTTGAAAGTGGTGCTGCTTTTGCAAGACAATTTGCTAAAAACGAGGCAGTACTCGATATGATCGATAACAGAATCTTGAAACGAAGCGGTAACCGGGCTGCAGCTGGTGCATGGTGCACTGCCCGGAAAAGTTGGTTTGTGGACCCGTGTTCAGAATGGGATGATGTTAATGTTATAAGACCGGGAAATCAAGTGAATAAGTTTGAAGAATCTTTAAAGAATTTGGTGGATGATTCAAGATTAGAGGATTCAAATCAATGCAAATGAGAAGATAAAGTAAAGATTGAATGGTTTGAAGATGCATTGCTTCTTGTTGCTTACAAAGATTCTTGTTGTACCTTTTTAGCTATTTTTTGTCAAAGTATGTAATCTGTTGTATCAAAGTTACATGTTGCAAAGTTAAACCCCTCCCTCATGTGTCATTTATGAGTCTTTTTAAGTCCTCCTCATTCGTATTTGTTTAATGAATGACACCCTTCTATGAATAACAACTAGAAGTGGTCATAATTACTACAATACCCTCCTTCCCCTCATCAACAAGAGCTTGTGTTTAACTTATTAAACATATGTGCAAGTATTTTTATTCAACCTAAACATATGGGGTTGTGCCCAAGCTTATTGCGTATTGTGTGATTGAGGAGGTATTTCTTTTCAATGGGTCTTAAAAAAAATATAATGTAAGTTATGAAATATTTTAATTTGGAATGTGAAAAGAGAAATATTAGAGTGTCAGTACATAAACACATTGGCGCTCCAATAATTTTACTTTCTTCAAAGCCATCGTCAGAATCAAGACTTTTGATCCAAGCAAGCTTCATGGGGGCTCTTTTCCAGAAATTTCAACAGGTACTTCTTTTTCCAATCTCAGACTTCGTATCATTCCCGTTCCCGTAATCCAGAGTTGGTGGATTTAGGGTTTATCAGTCTCAATAATAAATTTGACTCTCGTTGTATTTGTTAGCTTAAACTATATCTGTATCTGTATTATTAGCATTTGCTTCAGCTCAACTTTTGCAATTTTGTAGGTTAGGTGATTCCGATTGAATTAATACTGCTAAACTTCGATTTTGATTACTTTGTACTTGAAATTTTTATACGAACTTTCAGGAATAAGAAAGTTAAAGTACATTTAACTTTGTTAGCATGTACCATCAACGGAATGAATATAGCAGTTTTCTATTAGTATTGTTCTGGAAAAGAGTCATGAATATCATGTAATTTGTCTTAATTATGGTAGATGGCTTATGAAAGATATACTATTGTGGTTAGTTTGTAGCAACACTTGCTAAAAGCCCGACATTTGCAAAAGAACCAAGACGCCTACAATTTGAAGCGGACATAAATCGTCTCTTTCTTTATACAAGGTCGTATTCTGGTGTTACATTTCTAGTGTGTGTGTGATTTAAACATACTGATTAATGATTTGTGAACCAGCTATAATCGTGTGGGGAAAGATGCTGAAGAATCCGATATAGAAGAGATTATCAACATGGCAAGTAAAGCAGAATTAGCAGACCAAGAAAGACAAGTCCAAGAAAACATCCATTCTCAAATTACAAATTTCTGCACATTAATGGATCAAATTCTGCTTCCCGCCTCAAAATCTCATGATGCTCCCCATGCTTCTCGCCCAAGTGGTCTTAGTCTTGCAATCCGTCCGCCAAACAAGAATCTTGGTAATTCTTTATTACTCAACACTAAAAGCATGTTATGTTGTTTTTATTTAATGATGAAATTTTCAGCTCCCAAGACAAAACAGTTGACTTTTGCAGAGTCATCCCGAATGCTAAAAGATCTGATGGGCTACACCCTTGACTTAAAACCGTCTCAAATTCCCCATGAAGAAGCGGGCCGGGGTTTATTCATAGATGGTGAAGCAGATGTTGGGTCAGTTGTTGCACTCTACCCGGGTGTAATCTACTCTCCGGCTTATTACCGTTATATCCCTGGGTATCCACGGGTCGATACACAAAACCCGTATCTTATAACCCGATACGACGGGACCATAATCAACGGTCAACCATGGGGTACGGGTGGTGATGCACGGGAACCATGGGCCCAGTCTAGTCGGTATCGTGCTAGCCCTAGTTCACCATCTTCTGAAACTGGGTCTGACCGGGTTTGGAAGATGTTAAGTAAACCATTAGAAGGATCCAAATTAGGGTCAAATGGCGAGGTACTAGAAAGAAGGAACCCGTTAGCTTTAGCCCATTTTGCCAACCACCCTACAAATGGGATGGAACCGAATGTTATGGTTTGCCCGTATGACTTTTCTTTAACCGAAAAGGGTATGCGAGTTTATATACCGAATATTATTTTTGGGGGTGTGGAACAGGTGAAGATGAAAAGATTTGGGAGTTTTTGGTTTAAATCCGGGGGGGTATCGAGTGATGATGGTCAAATAGAAGGACCGATTATGAAAAGTCTTGCACTTGTGGCGACTAGACCACTTTGTAACGAAGAAATTTATTTGAATTATAGATTGAGTAATTCGAAAAGACGACCTTCCTGGTACACTCCTGTTGATGAAGAAGAGGACCGAAGAAGATGGAGTTAAATGTGTGTGTTTTAGGAGTTTTTTTTGTTTGTTTTTAGTTCTTGGTTTAATAAGCTATTGAAGTTAAAAGTTGGAGGATCTTATTTTGACGACTTTAAAAGAAAAACATTATGCATTATGTTATGATGATGTGTTATACTCGCTTCTCTTTGATTACCACTTTTAAGGATATTTGGTAAATGAAGAAGAGCGATTCTGACTTGCTTTATGATAGAGACCGGTTCGAGATGATCAATCTCCCAAGAATAAAGCCAATTCGAGATGGCTAATCTCCTAAGAATTTAAGAAATAAACTAAAGACTTTTAACAATTTTTTTCTCTAACTTCATTAATCAAAACACAATTACAATTTATAATGCATCCTAAATGACCAATTAACCTACCCACTAACCATGATCTAAGTCATGAGAACAAACACATGCATGAAATGTAAAACTACCCACTAAATGATAAAACTACTTTTAACTAGCCAAATAAAAAGGAAACTAAATTAAGTAAAATAAAACAAAATATTAATTCTTCAAAGTTAGGGACGTAGATGCAAATTGACATATTTAGATATGGTTATGCACATATCAATACTTCGCGCCTCAAAAACGACCTTGTCCTCAAGGTCGGGGTTTTCATCCGGTGGTTTTGGAGGAGGTTTGAGTTGTTCCGGTTTAGTGTCGATGTAAATGGGTAACAAAAACCAAAATAGATTAGTTTGGTAACCCGGTTGAATCTTTTCGAAGCCGCGTAGTGGTAATGCCATGGATGGTTTTGGATGTGGAAAGATATCGTGGTTGATTTGTCTCATAGGTGGAGTTGGCTTTGAGATGGAACATTTGCTTTTGGTGATGCGAGTAACGACGGAATGTGGTGATGTGGTAGCGGTTGTTGTGATGGTATTCCTTTGTTTATGATGAAGAAAACTTACAACAAAGGTTGCAAAAGAGGTGGCGAAGTCTTTCCAACAATTGACAAGCTCGTTGTCGGTGTCAATACTAGCCACCGTATCGGCTAAGTTAGCCAAAGATTTTTCAAGGCGGGTAGACATTGGAGGCATGGTACGAATCGATGAAAGCACCATTGATAGAAGACCGGTTCGAGATGGTCAATCTCCCAAGAATAAAGCCAATTCGAGATGGCTAATCTCCTAAGAATTTAAGAAATAAACTAAAGACTTTTAACAACTTTTTTCTCTAACTTCATTAATCAAAACACAAAAAAAATTTATAATGCATCCTAAATGACCAATTAACCTACCCACTAACCATGATCTAAGTCATGGGAACAAACACATGCATGAAATGTAAAACTACCTACTAAATGATAAAATTACTTTTAACTAGCCAAATAAAAAGGAAACTAAATTAAGTAAATAAAACAAAATATTAATTCTTCAAAGTTAGGGACGTAGATGCAAATTGACATATTTAGATATGGTTATGCACATATCACTTTACTTTGTTTGGTCATTGTTTATTTGTATACGTGTTCAATTTTCAAGCGGTTTTAACTTGTTTTTTTTAAAGAATATTCATGTGTGACAAGTTTTGTTTGAGATGTACTTAATTTAACTTCTTTAACTAATTTAAAGAATATTCATTTGAAACAGTTTTACATTAGTTTCTTATAAAATCAAAATGTTATCATCTATCGAAAGTAAAACATTTATGCCCTATTATGGGTTACAAAAATGTTTAATTTTGTTTAGCTAAGTAGTTTTAATATTAGATTACCAAGTATGATCGGGTATAAACATTTAGTAATTTTTTTAAACTCATGGTTTGTTTTCACGTCCATTATGTTGATGACTTATGGCTAAAAAACGGAGTTTTAGCTAAATACAAAATTTATTATGTAAAATCAAAATTTGTAACCATTAAAACTTTAACATGTTTTAACTATTTTATTGGGCACAATTGTGGGATTAGAATAAAACCCTAGCTACCAAAAGTCCAAAACCCTAAATAACAACTCATCCGCTTGACATCAGTTTGTAGCTGAAAATTAGTGAAGCTTTCTCCATCTAGGTCGTCGTACATCAAGGTATGCACAATTTTGTTTCTCTGGCATCTATTTAGTTATTTACGTTGTTTTTAAGTTGTAATCGGATGAATCCAAGCATTGAAATAACGAATTACGATATAGGATGTCATTTGAATCTAATTAAAGGAAAATTATATGTGTTATTAGCTTATAATGAATGGATGCACAGACCGAGCTTTGTAATTGTTATAGGTGAAATGCAAGAGAAACTCGGCTAACTAATGTTTGCGCATATTTTTGACAGATCCCTTTCTTTCTAAGCAAAATGGCCACAAGTAAGCTAATTTGTACCTCAAAAGCTATGTAAATCTCCTTAACTTTGGTTCATTGCAGGACTTCAGTTTGAGAATTCATGTGAAATCGGTGTTTTCTCAAAGCTGACAAATGCTTACTGTTTGGTAGCAATCGGTGGCTCTGAAAATTTCTACAGGTTCTTGTGATTAAGATTAATATATTATCCATTCCATAATTAAGAACATTTTACAAGAAAGCAGTTGAATATTTGTTTTGCAGCACATTTGAGTCTGAGCTGGCGGATGTTATTCCTGTTGTTAAGACCTCTATCGGTGGCACAAGAATAATCGGACGCCTTTGCATTGGTTACAACACATTTATTTATTTGGTTTCAATTTCAAACACTAATTTTAATTATGTTTATTTTAGGTAATAAAAATGGGCTTCTTTTGCCTCATACTACAACTGACCAAGGTAAGAAGGCCTTGAAGAAGTTTCATTTTATGAATACTTATGATAATAATTTAGTTTTTGTGTAATTTCAGAGCTACAACATTTGAGAAACAGTCTGCCTGATGCAGTTGTGGTTCAGCGCATTGACGAAAGACTATCTGCCCTAGGAAATTGCATTGCGTGCAATGACCATGTTGCCCTTACCCATACTGATCTCGACAGGGTAACACAACACCATTTTCTTGCTTATTTTTAATTTTCTGAATATTAATAATTTTGTGATAGGAAACGGAGGAAATGATAGCAGATGTACTGGGTGTTGAAGTTTTCAGGCAAACAATTGCTGGAAATATTCTCGTGGGCAGCTATTGTGCCTTTTCTAATCGAGGTGGCCTGGTAACAACAACTTGTTTTTAATTTTTATTTCGATCTGAATGGGCCTGTTTATGAGTAAATGGGTTAAGTAACTAATGGGTTATGCAGGTCCACCCGCATACCTCAATTGAAGATTTGGATGAGCTGTCAACGCTGCTCCAGGTTCCTTTGGTTGCGGGCACAGTTAACCGTGGTAGTGAAGTGATTGCTGGTGGGTTGACGGTTAATGATTGGACTGCATTTTGTGGGTCAGACACAACAGCAACAGAACTGTCGGTAATTGAGAGTGTTTTCAAGCTCAGAGAAGCACAACCAAGTGCCATTGTTGATGAGATGAGGAAATCCTTGATCGACACTTATGTCTGATCAACCATAACTACGCATACTTTCTAATTTTGTTTCTTACTTTGGTTTATGTGTCTTGGATTTATGTGAGGTAGCGCTTGGCAATTTTCATATTTTCTGTGGAAATCCATAATTATAATTTTTCTTATCAAATGGGTTTAAAATGGATTATTTTAATTCATTGTAAGATTTAATGTTGAAAGTATATAGGCTGAAATTTAAAACTTATAGAGCAGGAAAGGAATCATAAAATATAGATTGGGACATATTGGATGGGAGGGCTACTTCCTGCATCTCATGACACACAACCATTTTGTTTTCCGTACGTTAATTCACATCATAAAACATTGGTTTATTTATTGTCAAAACATTATGTTCAATTATTAAATACATCGTAAAAGTAAAAGTTATAGTTTTAAGTGATATGTCTCTAGTTATATGACCTATTTCAAGTTTCTAACAAGGGAGCTGATTTTTGTACCACAAGTTTTGATACATCTACCATAAATATTTAAGTTTTGACTATTATACCCTAGATATTTTATGATTTGCCTCACTTTTTCTTCATCAAACCTTCTTTCCCAAACCCTTCATCTTACCCTTCCCCTTCCCACTCAATCATGCTCCTCTCTTCCGTCAATACTCTCACCGTCTACCTATTTTATATGGATACCCCGTTATAATTTTTCTAATTATCACAACTTACATATCTGTTTAAGCTTGAAAATAGTTTAGGGTTTAATTTTTACTCTTCATGAGTTTTACATCTTAAATCATCAAAAGATTACAAAATATGAAATATTCGACCAGATGAATGTATTCGATCACTCTACATGGTTTTAAATTAGCATTTATTTATTTGATGTATATATTGAATTTTAGTTCATTTAAGGCGTCACTTTTGTTGCAGCAAACCAAATGAAGAATTACCTTGACTTAGTTTTCATTGCATAATTAGTTACTTACTTTTATTAACAAAGTGTTTATGAGTCACATGTCTCAAATTTTGTATTGAATGAGATATATAAGCAATTTCAAAGGATAAAAAGAGGTAATGCGTTACAGAGAAGACGAAGAACCGCCGCCGCCGGAGGGATGACAAGCCGCCACCAGAGAAGATGAAGAAATGACAAACCGCCGTTGCCGGAGGGATGAAAGAATCGTATACTTACTCGAGGATTAAACTTGAGGATTAGTATTGCAGATCAAATTGTTCAATTGGGGAAGAACACTGAAGAATGAAGATCGAGTGAGGAAGAGGAGGGTTGTAGGTCAAAATTTTAAACTCGACGTACAATTTTTAAAGCTTTATGTACAATTTATTCTACATATAATTATAGATAGCAATGTTATTTGGCTCACCTATTAAATAAAAGAAAAATCAAATAGGTAATGGTAAGGGTACAATAGTCAAATCAAAAAAAGTTGTGGTAGATGCTTAAAATTTGTGGTGGGAATATCAGCACCCTTCTAACAAACGTTAATGCGTCATTACTGTTTTTTTACAGCCCGTTTATAACGGATTTCTTGGGTGATCGACTGACCATTTATTTTTATAAACTCGTAACATCTAATAGATCATTTCAGACATCCAGTAAACCATCACCATATGATTTAGTGACTTATTGATATTATTATAATAATTCAAAATACACTAAACAATATAAATATCAAATGTTTTAATCAAAAATTAGAAATCATAGCTTTGGAAAGTGTATTTAACTAGTAAAAAATATCACAAGTGCCTTTGTTTTGATTCTCTTAAACTACTTTTGAGTAGTTGATAGCTCAAGAACCACAAAAAGGAACTCTTTTCTCTTTCACTTCCAAGGAAAACTTGAAATTTGCTATTTCATAAATCTAGTAAAAGTAGTCAGAATTGCAGTAATAAAATAAATTCCCTTTTTCTGAATTACCACTTTTACCCCTCTCTTTAACCACACTGCTATATTTTACATACTCACATTTAGCTTTCTTGTATCCTTCTTTTTACTATTCTGAAGAATCCAGAACACCACTCAGGAAATGGCTAAAGATGAAAACTTTAAGCTCCTCAAGATCCAGGTTCTTTTCTTTTTTCTCTTTTTCTCTTTTTAATTTTGTTGGTTTTCCACAGACATGCATTCTGAGGGTGAACTTGCACTGTGAAGGTTGCAGACACAAAGTCAAGAAAATTCTTCAGAGAATTGAAGGTGGTTTTTCTCTTGAGATTGTGTTTGCAGTGATAAATTTAGTAAATTGTGATATGGGTTTTGATAAAGTTATAATTTATGCAAAATGTGGTCTTTTTGAAAAATAATGCATGTTAAAATTTGTAAATCCAGAGGAATGTACAGCTTTCTGTGCATAATGTACGAATCATAGTAACAATTTTGCTTTGAAATTGGGAAGTTGGCAAAAGGAATTACCATGTTCAACTGTTTTCGTGTAGAAAGTGATATACATGCTTTTGATAAAGATTGGAAATTTATGCAAAAATGGGGTGTTCTTGTGATGTAATGCCTTGTTAAAACCTTTTTCAGAGCTGAATTTCAACACTCAGAAATGTATATCTCTCAATGCATGATGTACTTTGCAGCTTTGCTTTAGATTTGCCACTCTAGAAAAAGAAGTACATTTGCTATTTTTTGTAGTAAATACAGTTTTCTTCTTTTAAGAAACTAGATGATTTTTTCACGCAATGTACATGTTTTGATGCACAATGTACACGCTTCTACAGCTGATTGTTAATTATGCAGGTGTGTATCAAGTGAGCATAGATGCAGAGGGTGACAGTTTCAGGAAGTGTAGACTCTGCAACTTTGATAAAGAAACTTGGGAAAGCTGGTAAACATGCTGAAGTTTGGTCAAACCATAACCATAGTCAAACTCAGCAAAATCAGAAAGGTTTTTGTGTGAAAGATGACAAGAAAAACAAAACCCAGAAAGAAAACTTGATCAAAGGCCTTGAAAAAACAAGAAAAGATTGGTGATGCTTTTGAGGTTTCTCAGAGGGAAAGTAAATCAGTTAGGGTTTTTGAAGCAGAAACAACAAGAAACAGCTGCGAATAATCCAAAAACAAAAGTCAACCAAACAATGGAAATGGGAAGAAAGGTCAGAATGCAGGAGGGCAAAAAGGTAATTTTGAAAGTCAGAATGAGATAAACGACTCAAATTCCATAATGAAGAGTCTTGGTGGAGGAGGTAATGGTGGTGAACATGTGATGAATGGATTAGGGTACAACCAGCAGCAGCAGCAAGAGTACAACTCATCTAACAGGCAAGCAATGTATCAGAGGTCTCCTCTGATGCCACCGACTACAGGGTACTACTATAATTACAATCCTGCCCCTTACCCTTACAGTGATGGCTACAACTACACTGGTAGCATGGTGAGTAATGAGAACACAAGCAGTTGTTCAATCATGTGAAGGGGTAAAAAGCTTCGATTGGTAGAACAGATGTAATTGAGGATGTTACTTCTTGTGTTTTTATTTCAATGTTAAAAGCTTAACTAGTTTCTGTTGGGGCATAAGTAAATATTCGCCTTATCTCGTTGTTGTATTAGCAGACACAAGTTATATGAAACAACAAACTACTACTACTATGCCTAAATCCACATTATAGAGAGAAAAATAATCCACTTTTAACATTTTTAGCTACTGGAATAGCAACCTATCTTTTTATGGAATATTACAACTTATTTATACAGTAGTACATTTTTGAAAGAAAAAAAAAAAAGTACTGTTTTCATTGAATGTAAGTAACAACCATAGTATGTTTGCATTCATCCAAATCCAAGTAAAGGATAAAGTTAGGACTTAGGAGGGGTTGAAGTGTTCTCAAGTTAAAGTACGAGTAGTTAAACTGTAACTTATCCTAATCCTGCGACCAAAAGGACCTGCGCTATCCTTTTGCTCGTCGGAAATTTCTCAAGCCGGCGATAATGTCACTTTCAAACCACACTACAATCTTCTCCACCACCTCAGGCCGGAAATTTCCCCTACGGTCTGATGCATTTAATAAGTCAAAACACACACAATTTCGTGTCTCATGCTCGAATTCTAATTTATCGAACAAGGTCAGTTGGAAATACTCACACTCTTATATGGAATCCGGTGCTTGTTTGTAACAACCAGTCTATTTTGGTGCAGTGGAAGAGACCGTACACTAGCGTTTTGATTGTGCCAACAGGAATTGGTGCTTCAATCGGAGGTTACGCCGGCGATGCATTACCTGTTGCTCGAACCCTAGCTTCAGTTGCTGATTGCGTCATCTCTCACCCCAACGTATGTTTGTTTAATTGTTCGTTCTCTGTATTTAATTTTCAAATTGTAATTATGAGTGTATTGATCAATTCGTGTTGATAGCAGCTAATACTGAAATTATGCCCTTCCTCCAAACCCTATAAATTGACGCATAAAATGAATAAAGTTTGGGATTACTTCAACATTATGTCAAATTTTCGAAGAATTGAAGCAGACAATTGAATTTCAAAATGAATACTTAACTTAAATTACTCACAAAATGTATAGAATCTGGGATTGCTGAATAACTGAAATTTCACAGGTTCTTAATGCAGCAATGCTTTACTGGCCAATGCCAAATGTGTTGTATGTGGAAGGTTATGCTCTTGATAGATTTGCTGAAGGCTCATGGGCATTACAACCAGTTCATCAAAACAAGGTTTTGTGTTAAACAACCAAATTATTTCTTAATATGTTATGATTTTTTGTTGTGAATTTTAAGCATGTGTTTGTTAATTCGGTAATCATGTTATGTAAACAGGTGGGATTGGTTGTTGATGCAGGAATAGAGGAAAACCTACGTGTTCGCCATCTACAAGTAGTTGATGCAACACGCGCTTCTCTTGGTTTACCCGTTGTTGAGTATATTGTAACTGATACACCTTTACAGGTACTCCTATTTCTCTATATATTATCATCATCTTACTGTTAATTTTCATGAATCAGGAATTGAATATGTATGTGCATATTTTGAGTTTAGAAGATACGTACAGGTGGAAAAATGGGTGGAGCCGACGAGCGGGCAGGCAACAGGGAGGATAAATCATCCTGATTCCCTGTTAAGGGCAGTAGAGTCATTATGTGATGGGTCTGTGGTGAATGCTGTTGCTGTTGTGGCCCGTTTTCCAGATGATGATATTGATGATGTGGATGAGTATAGGCAAGGAAAGGTAAAACATTTAGTGGTGTTTGGATAACATTTATATATTACTGATTAATTTACAGGGAATTGATCTACTAGCTGGAGTAGAAGCCATCATAAGCCATTTAATAGTGAAGAATTTTAAGATCCCGTGTGCACACGCTCCTGCCCTATTACCTCCTCCGCTTACACAATCTATATGTCCAAAATCTGCTGCTGAAGAAGTAAATTACTTTTCTGCCCTCACTATACTTACATACATGCATTTGTTTAAAAAAAAGTGATGGAATAAACAGTTGGGATATACATTCTTGCCATGTGTGCTTGCTGGATTATCTAATGCACCACAATACTTGACTTATAAATCCGAGTTTCAAGAAAACAATTGCATTGTGGCAAACGATGTTGACAGTGTCATTCTCCCGGCAGATGCCTGTGGAGGAGATGCTGTTGTTGCATTTGCAAATAAACGCAAAAAGGTAGATGCTTTTGTTTTTTCCCAATTTTAATTATAATCCATCTATAATGTTATGTAATATCACTTGCAGCCGCTTATTATTTGTGTTCAAGAGAATGAAACAGTGCTTAGTGATACTCCTGAAAAACTTGGGATTGATGTGGTATGTTGATTTAAAAAGTATGTGTGTGTGTTATGCATCATCAACTATAATTTTAGTATTTTGTAGGTAAAGGTTTCAAATTATTGGGAAGCTATAGGAGTAGTTGCAGCTCATAAGGCTGGAATAGACCCAAATTCACTTAGAAGAGACAAAATCAAAAACATTACCCCAAATTCCCTAATTCCATGTCTTTCTTCTACTCCCAAAGTATTCGTTTGATTTTAGTTTCTTTTTCAGTCAGGGCTGTCCTAGGTTTAGTGTGGGAGGGTGTTGCTAAAATCAACAAACATTTTGTATAACTGTTTTGATCATGAATACCAATTGTGTGTAAAAACTATCAAGTGTAGTGTTGGTCATCATTTAAACTCCTACAAGTTACTTTTCATGCAAAGGGAAACTTGGAGACAAAAGCCTTTAATCATGTGATATTATTATATCAATACAAGCAAAAGGGTACGGTCATTGACTGGTTTCAATTGTCTGGTGATAACTTGTAATAGTCGTACAAGCAAAGGGTACAATTACAAAATAATAATTCCACGTGAAGTTATTAATGACTTGTAATTTGTTATTAATAATAATACTTGTCCAATCGTGCAATAATAGGTTGTACATTGTGGTGGAACAAGAAGAGTGAGTTTACGTGAAATGATAAGGTAAAGAATGTTGAGCATCAATTTGCAAGTCCAGTCACATGACATGTAGAGCTTGTTTCCAATAAGAAAAAATATATGAAACATGAATCCTTAAGTTTGTATACAAGAAATGAGAAGGGTAAATTGTAGCGTAAACGTCCTTTAGAGAAGGAAATGGTGTGTGTTCATAAGGACCATTGGTCGGGTAGTGTAAGAAAATAAGTGGTGATGGCTTTGCGGAACCTCTTTTTGTATTGCTTAGGAGAAATGATGGTTGGTGAAGTGTTCTTGGGGCCACCCAATGCTTTGACCCATTTTTCCAGCTGTTTGTCCCATGTGTACTGTCTCATGAAATCGATAATTCCCACTACCAATTCTTTACTCTCCTCATCAACTCCCACCAATAACGAGTAATCCATTACATCAATCGACTGCACAACAAACGTACGTACGTAAAACAACTAACTAAATTAAATTAATTTTCATTTTCAAAACGTACCGCTAAGAAAGATGTATCGTTCCAAACAGCTCGTTCGAGGTTGCGTTTAGCTTTGCTTCCAAGAAACATGGGATTTGCCTCCAGTAAGTTCATATCTAGCAATGTTCCCCTCTTATCAGAGTTATAACGAGACCTTGCCGACCCTTTCAAATCATAAACCCTTGAAATGCTTCTCCTGAAAAACAAGTTTTCCATCACCATCACATGCATTTTCCCACCTCTCACACTAACCTAATTCATCATCACATCACAATCACATTCGTACGCAAACAATCATCTTTTATTTATTACAGTATAAAATAATAACCTCATAAATGCCCACGATTTTAGCAACACAAGTTGGACTCCCAGAATTGAGCGATTCGGTCAAATACTTGAAATACTGGGGTGCGAATTCCTCAAACGATTCTAGCTCCGTTTTCGTCACACCTTTTATTAAAAACCGTTCATCTAACGATTTTGCAAAATAAGCACCACTTTTTCCGCCTTGTGCACTCCATCTTCTACATCGGCTTAAAGAACGAATATAATCCACTTCACTCGGACAACACTTCTTTCTAAGATTGTCAAACTGTTTACCAAAATAACACGTGACCGAGAATTTGACTTTTCCACCGTCCTCAAATGGGATAGTTAAATGATGACAACTTTTGGATTCAGAAAACAACATGCTTGATGGATCTTCGTCGAAATCATTTGAGGCGAAAGATTGCCAAGCTGAAAGCTTTGAAGTTGCAATTGAATGATTTCGATTGAGACACGGTTTATCGGTAAACCATTCTTCATATTCTTTAGAAGCAAGTGCATATGATATTATACTCGTGAGATCGTTTTCATAAACCGCAATTATTGCATTATGACCACCCATTAAACGGGCGCCATCCGGTAGAAAAGATGTTCCAGAAAGGAACAACAGTTTGGTTTTCGATAAGAATTCCAATTTTTGGTCTTCACAAGGGAAAACTTGTGAGTAGCTTCTGTGTAAGTTGCAAATGGGATCTTTGACCATATGCAACTCTTGATTCTTAATTCTTTCTTGCAAGCTCATTGCAGAGTCAAAGGAATAAACCCTAGCAGCCAACCTTCTGAACTTTGGGTTTTCGGGCCGGGTCATAGGCCCGGTCCATGCAGAATCTATTTTATCAGATAGAAATGATGCATCACAAGAAATCGGGGATAAATCGACCTCCTCCTTGGATTCAAATTGAGTTGAGTCATTTACTGTTTGACTGTGGTCAACAATAGGCTCAAGAGTGGAATAACTTCTTCGATGTTTGACTTCAACATTAGAATTCTGTTTAAAGATAGAATTTAGTCTGCGGTCCCACGCATGCAAACCAATCGTGAGTGAATGCCTCAAGCGGTTAAGTTCAAAAACATCTATTTCAGCCACACCAAGCAGATCCTATTTCAACAAACTCAATCATAATAAATAAAAACAAATCTTTTAATCTTTAGAAATAACTTACAATATAAACATTTCTTTCTTTAAATAGCATATCTTTCAACTCTTGGATATGCTTATTCAAATCATCACCACTTGATATGTTCAAACTCTTGTGTTCGGTCCGGTTTAATACTTCAAATATCTCATCGTACAACATTTTCGTCTTGTTCAAAAGCTAAAATCCACAATTATAAAATTAACATCTTGACATATTATAAAAAGGGAAATTTTAGGAAAATATATATTCTTCTGACCTCAGCTACTTGTTTCTTTAACCAAGCCTGTTGCAGATGGCCACTAAACTCAAGTACAGATGGCGGCAAACGAACAGAAAGAATATCGATTGGCGAATATTGAAAAAACACAACCATACTTCCCGAACTGTATGTACCAAATTTAAGCTTATTAAATCACATATATATACATACATGTAGAAAGAGGGGGTATTACCCACCCGTAGAAACGAAGACAGTCGCGTTGCAAAGAATGGCCACATCCTGCAACCCGATTAGCAGTTGCATGATTAGAGAAACTAAGTTCTAGAAACTTCCCAAAGGAGAGGCCCCACGCAGCATCGGACATAACCACCCTACGTGTGGCAGGTGGGACCCCATCCACATGGGCACACTTCATACACCTGTGCCACATCCATATCTTCCCCCCTGCTAAATTTAAGGACGGGACCCGTTTAACATTAATCGTTAAATTCCCCTGTTGGTGACTGTAGCATATCACATGGCCTTCTGCTGCCTCGTTACACGCTCCACACCATGATGTCTGACCAAAATAAAAAGAGTCAACCCACCCGTTAAAGCCTCTTTTTGTTACATTTGTCTTTAATTCAACTTTACCTGATCAAAAAGGTCATCTTGGAGGTATCTTCCAAGTGGTTTATCGAAACAACCGTAGAATTTAATACGTAAAAGTCTCGATCGTTCACATACGTTACCGTTTAACACGCAGCGACTTGAAAACGATACTAAAATGCTTTGATTATTTTCGGTTGATGAATAATATTCGTTTGATCCGTCCATTATTTCTTGTTCGGTCGATATGGCCGAACATTCATCTGATGCATCGGTGACGGTTTTGTCCTTCGAGTCAACAGCTACATCATGTTCATAGATCGAGGCCTTTATGGTCATTTTAGGTAAAGTAGCACCTTCGTCAGCAAGAAAAGAAGTTTCTAGTGATAAATGATAAGCAGCAAAAACAGCATATTGTACAACATGTTTCACTTTCTTCAGTTCTTCCCGACATGAACCTTTTAACAGGACCTAAAAAAACATTCAAAAATCTCATCAAAATCAATGATAAAAACTAAAGAAAAACAATTGATTGGCGGATTACCGTGCAGCCCAACCGCCTCGGGCAACCGTCAAAAAACATTAAAGTTTTTGACGGTTTTTTGGTGACTGCTTCTTGAGAGAATTTTTCCAACCTAAAAGACTCGCATTGACCTAATCGTGTGGTTGAGATTTGATCTGTATTTGGAGTTATAGGAGCACCTGTACACCTGGCAATACGTTCTAATAAAGGTCGTTTAATATTTGAAACCAATGAAATATCTTTTGCTAAAAGATATTCTTGTGCATATGGTGATACACTTTTTTCTACAAGTAACACGTTCGGTCGACGTGATTCTATTCTTGAAACAATCATCTTCAAATGATCAATTTCCTGTTTTATTCAATGAAGTTAGTTACTCTGCAATGAACAAGGGTAAATATGTAATTTAACATACCTGTTGTAGTAAGGTTTCAATAGAAGCAAGCTGATTATGAGCACGTTGATACTCGAGTGCACCACCTAAAATAAGCAATCTAGGGTTCTTGTACTGTGAGCTCATCCGTTTGTGTTTTATATTTTTAGTACAAACTACGCCTTTAACAAACATGCTACATTAAGAGAATTTTAAAAGTAAGCGCCATTGCCATGTCATCATTTTGATTTTAATAATTATTTTTTAAGTTACCTTTGGTTTGGATTTCCCGATGCTAGACATTTAATTTTGACAAAATCTCCAGGATCCATACTGCCACCTTTACTAGTATCTGGTTTAACAAAATTAGCAGCTTGCCATGCTAATGATGTAATTATATCAAGCCAATTATCAGCTTCCATAGATTCAGATTCCAATAATTGTGACACAAGTGCCCTAAAATGCCCTTGAACTACATTTTCCAAGGGTCTTTTGTTCTCAACATTTTCAGAAACAAGGTTAGCACTATATGAGAAAAAAGCACCCGGTGGGCCCATGTCATCATCATCATCATCGTCATAAGAGAAAAAACTGGTTTCTTCATCCTCTGGTGGTAAAGGAAACCAAATGTTTTCAAGATCTAAGGGCTCCCGGAGATCATTATTAGTGGTGGTTGTATTGATTTCGGGCCTGTGCCGTGGGCTTTTTAAAAGAGCCAACACGGGCTCCGGGTCAAAAGCACTGTCAGTTAGAGACCTAGGTGTCCCCTGATCATCAGGTCTAGGGGTGGTTAAGTGGGTCCTAAACGGGCTGTCACAAGGACTTGAACCCAGAGACATAAATTCATGTCTGCTACTTGAATCTATATCCGATGTATCCAGACTAAACGGGCTCACCATGTTTCTAGAAGAATCCTCTGCCTCATCTTCATCACTCCTAAAGTTTACCCAATAAAAAAAGATAATAATTCAGAAATATATGAATCATTCAAAATACTGGACTTTCCTCATTTTTCTAAAAAAATAAGCAAATTGTAGGTGGGATATAAATATGTAGTTAATGTATAAAATCCAAAAATATTTGTTTAAATTATTATTAGCAAAATATTAATCGACTTTTTGAAAATACCAAATTATAAATAAATAATTTTTCCATTAGGGTAAGAATATATTAGGTAATTTTAATTTTTACAGTTATCTCAATAAGCAAAATTTTTAAAAGCAACTCCTTAATTCATTATCCAAATTTAATTATTTTAATGTATCATAAAATCATCTTCAGTTTACCCAAACACTCAAATCCGATAAGTATGGCTTCAAATTGCAATCGCAAATCCAAACACTCCATGACTTATTGTTCAAGAATTAGAAATTATTTTAATGAGCTATAACATAACTTGATATTATTCAGGACAGAATATGATCAGACTATCTAAACACAGAAACTATAATAATATGATCAAATCTTAATAGATGTAAAGCTAATTACAGAAATAACTAAAAATTAAAAATACATACATACCTGCCAGTTGAGTGGCGAACATATACCGCTTTAAGAGACGATCTATCAAATTTCTCACGTGGTTCGGGGCTTTGTCGGGGTGAATCAGAAGGATATATCTTATGACTAAACTTTCCCCCTATTTTTTCAAAATTGGCACAAAATTTGCAACATCGAATATCAACTCCAGCTTGATTGCCACTTTTTGATTCAACAACAATAAAAGAAGCATAACCTTGTACACAACTCTCACAAAACAATCGACTACATCTCCCGCAGCTGTAACCAAGACAAGATTCAGAAATTCTCATTTCACATTCACAACACATAGTTTGACCACAATCAGCCATGTTGACTTCACCAGAAACTGGATTTATATCACCTGTTCCCCAATATATCCAAGATCTAACTTTTTCAAGCAAATCTAGTAGTGAGTTATCAGGTACTCCCATCAAATATCAAATTCTCCCTCAGTAACAATCATAACACAATCGTCAATCCTCCTAAGTCAATAAACTACCAAACAGAAAACTATAAAACCCAAAAACTGAAAACAACTTTGGGTTTTTTGTTATACAACTTGATAGGCTGTTTAATAAGCCTATGAAGTTATATAATTTGATGTTTTTTCTTCTTTTGTAAATGGAAAGATTCAAGAAAGGAACTAAAAGGTCTCCTTGAAATCACAAAACATCTCAAATTAGAAACTTATTTACACAGATCCTGTTACTATAAACGACACATACAAAATAGAACAAGTGTTCTTTTGTTTTTACTTTCTTCCTTTCTTTAATTTTTGTATATTTAATGAGACCTCAAAAAAGAAAAAGTAACCCTAGCTAACCAATTCCAGAATCATCAAGATCAGAAGTTCCCAAACTCAATTGGAACATCAAACACACGAAATCCAGAGCTCAATCACCAAATAGGAATCAAAACACAGATCATTTGTCATATGAGATTACGAAACCCTCAATCAAACACAAAAACTCACAGAGAACCTCAACTTCGTCCAAAGTAAAGTATCAGATCAAACGATTAACGAGATGATAAGAAGAATCTTATAGAACACAGAGGACTAGAATGAAAAGGAGAAAGAGATAGAGTACGGAATTCGTTCCCTTTCTAATGGAAGAAGAAGAAATTAGAGCTCGTATCTCCATGTGAAATTGAATTACCAGCTGCTGTTGTTGTTTCAACGCTTTTTCTACTTGCTTTCGCGAAATTCGCGGCAATGGTTTCATGTTCAGTACTCAACTACATAAGAAATATACATATACACAACTACTGTGTATAATGTATGTAATCTTGATTATTCTATTGAATTTAACTGAAAATTGGTGTGCTTCGAACCCTAATTTTTCTCTCCGTGTTTCTTTCTTTTTCTTTTAGACTGTCACAATCGCTATCTAATCTAATCTAATCGAATCTTTATTACCGGGGGATTTGTATTGGAAAGCGATAACTTTCCCTTTTTAAATATTTCTAAAGAAACCCTTCAAGTTTTAAGAAAATTATGAATCTCACCCTTTTATCTCTTGATTAACTTCACTTATCACCTTCTAATACCAACCCAAAAGACTTACTACAAAATAAAATAAAATACTAATATATATTCCAACACGCACAGGTTTGGGGACAAGGTACTCAGTTGTGGAAGGACACTGCCTCACATTAGTCTTTGTTACTCAGAAGTTATGTCATTACTTTATGTTCTTCATAGTTCATATTGTCATAAGATGTGACACAATCAAACACTTAATGTCTCGAGCTATACTATACTTCGTAGCGCAATCAAGCAAGTCGCAAAGAGGTCAGCGCTAGGGGAGGTGCTACTAGTTAACCCGGCACTACCAGCAACTCGATACGAACTCGACACAAATAAAACCAGGTTCGGGTTGATCATAAGTGAATTTGGTTCAAAAACATGCCGACCCACTCAAATCATTTATTAATCAGGCCGGGTCCCGTTAACACGTTTAATTTTTATATTTTTTTTAAATTATGTAATTACCATGAAAAAAAAGGATGGACGAAAAATAAAGATGTGTGGATAAAGTACTTGATTTATTGTTATGATCATTTAGTTGAATTCAAATTTCCTTCAAATTGTGTTGGTTACTTTTCCAATTTTTCTACATGAATGGACAGAATTGGAAAGTAACGAGTTATTAAAAATAAGTATGATCATAAATAGTACAATAAAAACCTTTTAATTGGGATTAAAATAGTTAAAGTGGGTTTTAATGTAAAAATTACAGTAAACTAAACTAATTGTACGATATCTTATAATGGAAGTTAAGTAATATTCGCATAATTCATATTGGATTTTTTAAAGAGGTCGTATTCTCGTAGAATGACCGCATAACATACAATATAGGTGCGGCTAATTTCTTAATATTGGATGACTAGGATTCAACTAACAAATTACATAAAAAAAACTACAGACGATACTCATGCATCCCGGATCAACCTAATTTATTTATTTCGCAACAATTTATTAATTATATTCCGTAGGCCTTGTTAAATTATATTCATTTTTTTCCAAAATGGAGAAAGTTAAGTTGTATAATTAGACGTTAAATTTAAATCTTCTACTAGTTATGTTTTATAAAACACTGATTTCTAAAAATATATATAGTAAAATTTAGTATCTCTAAAAAAGACATCAGTTTCATATCTTTCAGAAATATACTGTACAACTTCATGCATAATTTGACAAGTGTGGCATGCTCGCACAAAAAAACTGGTTTTGGCGCACAAAATTATAGTATGATCGTAAATTAGCGGCACAAAAAATGGTATTGTCGCACAAAAAAATATGAGTCTCACAAAAAACACGTACTGTCTATTTTGAGATACCCAAGTAGCACAAGTTGTTTGTGGGAAAAGATATCTATTTTGGTAATTACCTCCATATAAAAAGATTTTTTTTTCTTTCACTGTTTCAATTAACAAGTTATATACCTAGACTTATAGCCTAATGGTATTGGTGTAAAGTGTAAAGTATTGCCCATGACCTATTGTCCTATTGGTCATAAGTTCAAGTCTCGTCGTGAACATAGTAAAGTATATTAGTTCACGTTAAAAAAAATTAACAAACTATATATATTTGTAGATGTGAAATGTATAATGGAAAATAAAATAGTTAAAATCAAGGTAGACGATATTTTGTTGTTCGAAGATGGGGAGAAAAATCCAATACCCAGACAAGAAACATGATGAATTGGTCAATTATAAATCATGACCTTCATAAATTATACAAGAATTTAATACCGAAAGCTATCCAATAATTCTATAATCCAGCTAAATGTGACATCAATTTTTCCTTTTGATATTTCATAGAAATAATAATTGGAGAAAAAAAGTCATCTCCATATCTTGATCATTTTAATACAATTTATCAAACATTAAAAATAGTAGTAATTTAAAAAACAAACGTTAATAATAACTCATGCCCACAACTAAAAATAAATAAAAAACAATCGAAAAAAAACACGGTTTATCCTTATCTGAATGACTTAATCCGTGTCATCAAATAATACTCCGTAGTTGCTAAATGGGTTTCAAGTAGATACATGCGTTTGTTTGTATTCATATCTATATATACTACTCCTTCCGTCTCTAAATAAAATTCTCATCTCTCCTTCAAATTTTGTCCCTAAATAAAATTCTTATTTCTCAAACTTAAGGAGCCCACTTAATATAATAATATTATTGCCTATACTTTCACCACTAACTATCTCCTAAAACACTTTCTCTCTCCAATCAAACCTAATATTTTAATCAAAAGTAATACCAAATACCTCACCACTAACTATCTCCTAAAAAGTTGTGCCCAAGAGAAATGAGAACTTTATTTAGGGACGGATGGAGTATATCACAATTTATAACATAATAAAGTTATCAACTTAGAGTTTTGTTCAGGGAGGAATACTAATATTACAAAGTTTTAAGGAATAATTTACAGTCATTAGATCAAGTTTAATCAATTATCAAGATTAAAAATAAGTATTACACATTGAGGGGTGTAACGACCGGAATTTTCGGTTAATATATTAAATGGAAATATTGAGGAATAAAGGTGGGAAAATATTTAATCGAGTCTCCGTTGTGTTTTATCGAGTGTTTGGATGTTTGGGACTTGGGGTAACCAAGTATGGGTCAAGACATGGTTGGAAACAAGTTTAAAAGGCAAGAAACTGACCCAGACAGCCCTCGCGGCGCGAGCCAGGCGCGAGGCAGTCGCGAGGTTGAACAGGAGCTCCAGAGGTGAAACGCGAGAATCAAGAGTTGAGACAAGAGCCGCGAGCGAAACGCGAGCCAGTCGCGAGCGAAACGCGAGAATCTCGAGTTGAGACAAGAGGCGACGAAACGCGAGCGAAACGCGAGCGAAACGCGAGGTCTGTATTTCAGCGGCAACCAGCACGCAAACCCGCGTCACTTCGCGGCGCGAGCTCAGCGCGAGCTCGGCGCGAATTTGGTTTGGAATATATATTGTTGTGTGTGAGCTAGGGTTTCATTTCTCATTCAACCACACACATAGTGCAGCCGATTTGGGGGCAAACTTGGGCGATTTTGGAGCTCAAGAGCTTAGATCTTCATCATCTTGAAGGATTGAAACATCAAGGGTAAGTATTCTTGATTGTCTTGCTCATCTACCTTGATTGTGAGCTTAGTATGGGTAAAAATGGTGGTTTGGGGGACCAACCATGTCATCTTTGGGGAAGATGACTAAACATGGGTGTAGAACACTCATTGTAAGCTTGTAATCGATGTGTACAAGTTTGATTTGGGTTTATTGATCGAAATCTTGAACTAGGGTTTGAGATTCCACCAAGTTGGATGAACTTGGTGGTTAGGGATGTGAATATGGATTGATTAGTGATTAGTTATGGATAATAACTAGTTATTGTGATGATATTGATGGTAGGTCAAGAAGACCTAAAGATTGGTGACATTTCACAAGTTGGAAAGCAAGGACTCGTGTTGTTAGACACGATTTGGAGTTAGCTTGGATAAGGTGAGTACATGAGACTTTTACTGGGTACATAGCAAATGATTTTTGAAAACTATGATGTTTTAAGAGTCTTTATTAATAAACGTTTTAATAAAGATAAGATTGATATGATGAGAAAATGCTAGAATAGACTATTTTAGTATATCTAAACGATTGTTGAAAGAGATTATGATAATGAAAAGTAATTAGTGAGTTTTCATAAATGAAATGTATGAATAAAGATAATGATTTAAAAGAGCTTGATAATCGGTTTATTAATAATATGTATTAATAAATCCTTCCGTCTCTAAATAAAATTCTCATCTCTCCTTCAAATTTTGTCCCTAAATAAAATTCTTATTTCTCAAACTTAAGGAGCCCACTTAATATAATAATATTATTGCCTATACTTTCACCACTAACTATCTCCTAAAACACTTTCTCTCTCCAATCAAACCTAATATTTTAATCAAAAGTAATACCAAATACCTCACCACTAACTATCTCCTAAAAAGTTGTGCCCAAGAGAAATGAGAACTTTATTTAGGGACGGATGGAGTATATCACAATTTATAACATAATAAAGTTATCAACTTAGAGTTTTGTTCAGGGAGGAATACTAATATTACAAAGTTTTAAGGAATAATTTACAGTCATTAGATCAAGTTTAATCAATTATCAAGATTAAAAATAAGTATTACACATTGAGGGGTGTAACGACCGGAATTTTCGGTTAATATATTAAATGGAAATATTGAGGAATAAAGGTGGGAAAATATTTAATCGAGTCTCCGTTGTGTTTTATCGAGTGTTTGGATGTTTGGGACTTGGGGTAACCAAGTATGGGTCAAGACATGGTTGGAAACAAGTTTAAAAGGCAAGAAACTGACCCAGACAGCCCTCGCGGCGCGAGCCAGGCGCGAGGCAGTCGCGAGGTTGAACAGGAGCTCCAGAGGTGAAACGCGAGAATCAAGAGTTGAGACAAGAGCCGCGAGCGAAACGCGAGCCAGTCGCGAGCGAAACGCGAGAATCTCGAGTTGAGACAAGAGGCGACGAAACGCGAGCGAAACGCGAGCGAAACGCGAGGTCTGTATTTCAGCGGCAACCAGCACGCAAACCCGCGTCACTTCGCGGCGCGAGCTCAGCGCGAGCTCGGCGCGAATTTGGTTTGGAATATATATTGTTGTGTGTGAGCTAGGGTTTCATTTCTCATTCAACCACACACATAGTGCAGCCGATTTGGGGGCAAACTTGGGCGATTTTGGAGCTCAAGAGCTTAGATCTTCATCATCTTGAAGGATTGAAACATCAAGGGTAAGTATTCTTGATTGTCTTGCTCATCTACCTTGATTGTGAGCTTAGTATGGGTAAAAATGGTGGTTTGGGGGACCAACCATGTCATCTTTGGGGAAGATGACTAAACATGGGTGTAGAACACTCATTGTAAGCTTGTAATCGATGTGTACAAGTTTGATTTGGGTTTATTGATCGAAATCTTGAACTAGGGTTTGAGATTCCACCAAGTTGGATGAACTTGGTGGTTAGGGATGTGAATATGGATTGATTAGTGATTAGTTATGGATAATAACTAGTTATTGTGATGATATTGATGGTAGGTCAAGAAGACCTAAAGATTGGTGACATTTCACAAGTTGGAAAGCAAGGACTCGTGTTGTTAGACACGATTTGGAGTTAGCTTGGATAAGGTGAGTACATGAGACTTTTACTGGGTACATAGCAAATGATTTTTGAAAACTATGATGTTTTAAGAGTCTTTATTAATAAACGTTTTAATAAAGATAAGATTGATATGATGAGAAAATGCTAGAATAGACTATTTTAGTATATCTAAACGATTGTTGAAAGAGATTATGATAATGAAAAGTAATTAGTGAGTTTTCATAAATGAAATGTATGAATAAAGATAATGATTTAAAAGAGCTTGATAATCGGTTTATTAATAATATGTATTAATAAAGCTTGAGACAATGATTTTTAAGTAATAAGTATCGATTAGTATATTATACTAATGAAAGTAGTTATTGAATTACTAAGAGAATAAGTAATAAGTGACTAGCAATAAACGTGTATTCTAGTCAAAGAAGAGTCAAAGTAAGATGATTTCTATAAAAGATAAATATGTTTTAAAATTAGTAAAGGACTTGGTAAAGTCAAGATTTGAAATCATTTAGTAAAGAGAATAATATGATAAATTAGAATAGGTGTATTCTAATAAGTGATGAATTTGATGAAAGGAGCTAATGCTCATATTTTGATGAAAGGAGCTGAGGCTCATAAGTGTTAATGAGATATCCGGAATAAGACCGCCCAGAAATGGGGGAGTATGAGACGTCTACTTGGGGTGGTACCTCCCTGCGCAAAGAGTAGAATGTCACAGTTTACGACACCCAATGATGGGTGAGCATGACGGCCCGGGAACGGGAGAGCTTATGAATCTCGGTAAGATGGGGGTTCCCAATTACCTTGATAGTTACCTATGACGTCCCATATCGGGAGAGTTGGCTTCGGAGAGGTCCGTTGCATATGTGATAAAGAAAGTGTAAGCTTGGAGATAGCTTACAAGTATGTGATTAGATGATGAGTAAGCTTATGGTAAGCTTATTAGTTTAAACGGTTAAATGAATAGAAGATGATTTATGAATTAATAAGAAATGATAATGATAAGTATTGATAATGTTATAAATATTATTTTATAAATCTTTTGAGAACGGGTCGAAAACCCATGTATCTCACGAGACTATTTTGTCTCACGTACTACTTTGTTTTTGGCTATGTACTCAGGTTCAGGATCGATGGATTAGAGGGTCGCGATAGAAGTGGCCTAGTGTTGTTTAGCTCGGGAGCTCGTAGGTAGATCCCGTTTATCCTATGGTTATGATATTGTATTTGTAACACCGGTTTTAATACTCTGATAAACTTTTATTGGTTTTTGTTAAACCGTGATTTGGGAACATTGGACTTGTAATATTTTTATTTAAAAATATGATTTAAAAAGTGTTTTAAAAATTGAGGTGTTACAAGGGGCATAATACCCTTCCACGCACAAAAAATATTTTAACCGAGGATATAATCTAGACCATTGATCTCCTTAATCTAAGGGTCCAAAAATATTCTTTGGGACTTTATAATAATTATAGACAACAAACCACTATCAACTTAATGTATAAGAATATGGAGAAGCTATATCAAGTCATTTTATATAACGCATATATAGCATAATTTCTAAAATGGTAAACAAAAAAGTTTCACATTAACAAATAAATTCGAAAACAAACATCTGCATTTTAGAATTTTGAAAAATATATTTTTTGCGTTTTGACGTTAAGAGCATTTTATATTTCATTCCGATTATACGTGTGTATATAACTAGTTATATACGTATTAGAAAATATTATATATCTTTCACAAATATGATATATTTTAATATATTAAGAGTTGTCTTGGACTCTTGGCCTATTGAAACTTGGAGGAGCCATTAGATGACCAAGTTAGTTTTGTAAGATATCATATTTAAAAATTAAAGACAAATAATAAATACTCATTAAATAATTGAAATCACATTCTAATTGAAAAAAAATACATTACATCCCTACAAATCCATATCGTCATAAGACTCATAACTAGGGCTGTCGAAAATAACCAAAACTCGCTCTACCCGCCCGACCCGTTTGGAATTTGGGTAGATCGGGTCGGGTAGTTCGGGTAACGGGTAGAAACATTTGGATATCGGGTAACCCGAATATAATACGGATCGGGTATAAGGTAATATTTTAAGTTGGCGGGTATACCCGAAATAACCGAATTTTATTATAAGGAATTTTTAAAGGTAATATTTTACAATTTTATAAATAAAATAAGATTGTCATGTTTGTAGTCCATGAATTTCATCTAAACGTCAATGATATAGCCTCATGTTTGTTGGAGTTTGGTAAAATTACGGACAAATATTGTATATTAAGATCAGAATATAAACATAGTGGTCCCCGACAATACAAATGTGCAAATTCTCGGGTATTATTGGATATACCCATACCCGACCCGTTATCCAAAATACCCATATCCAAATACCCGAATTTAATTTGGTTTGGGTATTGGATAATTTTTATATTTGAAAAAACCCGAGCTACCCGACCCGAACTACCCGAAACCCGAAAGTTATACCCGATCAACACCCCTACTCATAACCTTTATGTGGATTGATTTCCTAGTAATTAAATAAATAAAAGGTAAATATAAAATTTAACTGACAATTAAATGAATTTGTTGGACTTGAAATATAGATGCATTTATTGACAGTATTACGGGTGTTTAAAAGTGATTTTGAAAATAATTTATTAGTTTATCCAAGAAGTTAATAAGTTAAAAATGTATTTTGATATATAACAATCAACTTTTAGAAAATCTTACAAGATATTTCTTACTTTCAAAATTCATTTTCAAAACCAAAAGTACTTTTACTCAAGTCAATAGGTTATTTTCTCAAACATAACTTAACAAATGAGGTATGTCTAAGTAGAAACTTTCATGTGTTTTTAATAAGTTACTGCCCACCTTGTTTTTGTTACTCGTTCAAGATGGGTTAGGCTTGAAAAAGATGAAGTATTTGATACAACTAGAAAATTGGATAAAAAACATGTGAAACAATGTGTAACCACTTTATAAAAAGATAATTCACAAAATTACCTTTCTACCATTTATGGGAGTTTAGTAGATAACTGTGGTTAACTTCTTACCATGTTTTGCAAACTTGATTTATCGGCCGGTTAAATTGGTCAAACCAGGAAAGGGGAAGGTAGTCATTCTGAATTAGACAATTTAATAATGATTATTCTAGAAAAGAGCTAACTAATTATATTGATGTAAGGCATAATGTCCTTTGTTTGTCTAGGCTCGAACCACTAACTTGCTAACTACCCGTTCAAAAAAAAATTATATTGATGTAAAAGCAACAACTTTAATGATATAATAGCAAGACCCAATGAAATGATGGCCTTCATTTGAGTCGATTTTGAAACACTATGCTTGGCTAGGGAACCAAGACCACAAATGGGAAATGGGGTATTGGATCATGGGGAAGCTTTTGAGTATAGTCAAATTTCACCCACTTTTTCACCTCTTTTCAATTATGACCATTTCGGAAGTTTCAACATTTGTTGCTCTAATGATAATGGCCTCATACCCACTTCACCAAATTAGGTCAATTGAACTTTGTCTACATTTTAGCAAACTCCAATCTCCTCCACTAGTCATGTTACCCACACATTGGATGACTAGTGATGTCGATCATGACTGGATAGATGAATTTGAAAGAATCAAAACCTACGTTTAATAGTAGATCATTATAATACCATGAATTAAAATCAACGCCAACGACGTTTTATAGCTTTTAAAGTAGAATACTAAAGGATTTATGAGTTGGGTAGACAAGGTTTGGATTAACTGATGTCACAATTAGGTCAAACGACCTAATCCAAGAATCAAACAAATGAGTTATCAGTGGGAGCCTAACACGAAAGGGTATTTACATGAAAAGGCAACCTCGTGAGGGTATAATAAACCCTCAAGCATGATAAAAACGTTAGGATATAACAAGCTTTGTCACCCAAGGCCCAAGGGTATGTATGTTAGTATGTATGTGTGGTATAGTTAGAGATGCACAAGAAGTTTGAAGTCTTGATTTACCAGATTTCAGTTGACTCATGACTTCACCAATTAGGATTCTAACTTGGGAACGATTATGTTCAGAATTTGGTTAGAAATTACTTTGCAATCTTTCATTTAACTCTAATTTTATTGTTGGATTTAGTTAATATGATTCACTTGACTTGTTAGTTAACTAATCTAATATAGAACAATATGCAAAAAAGTATTTGTTTTTTAATTTCATTTTGATGTGTATCTATATGCACGTTCATTGAGGAATGGATCAAAGGATTTGAACATGTAAACCCCGATCTTATATTGTTGTATAAAATTATTATTTCATGTGAAATTCAGGAATAAAAGGTCAATCAAAATATCATGACTCAATCTAAGATTGATTTAGATTTGACTCATTTGATTAATCCATTTTTCGAGTCAGTTACATGTCACAACTCTATCTAATCTCATCTTAAAAAGAGAATAATCGAGTCCAATTCTATTATAATTATCGACAAAATATCTATGCCTTGAATTTTGTTTTGTATATAATAAATCCATAAGAAACCAGACAAATAATTGAATAAGGGTTAATTATGACTTGGGCTTAAATGTATTACGTTAGAGTATCTGGAAACACATCCAACAGAAAGGGGCCCAGCAGATGGTCCGGTAACTGAGCCCATAGTTCTCATAAAGGTCGGGTTCCATTTCTTTCTTTATCTTTCATATTTGTTTATAAACAAAAGTGATCTTAGTGTTACATATACATAGTTAGTATAATGGAAATAATACATATGTTATGAGTTTCATACATTAGTATTAATATAAGTTGGTAATGCCGAAGCTCTTCCCCGGGGTTTCCCCATTCTTTTCAAAAAAAAGTTCAAAATAATTTCAGTACAATTTAGAAGGACGAACAAAAGGCAGAGGTCAATACTCAATAGAGCCCTAACGATATCCAAGGGGAATAGTAAACAATATTGGACATAATTTTCTTTCTCTTGGTGAACTAGTATTGACCAAAGGGCAATCATTGGACATAATCATTAGTTGAAGCCTCGAAGACTATAATTTAGGAATGCTTTCATCATTTTTGTTGTTTATTATATTTATTTCATTACAAATATTTTACTTGGCTATTTTACTTAAAAATCTCGTGCCAATTCATTAATTTTTAACAAATATAAAGGCGTTATAAAATATGGTGCATGAGTTCTTTAATCTTTAGTTATTATAGTTGTGTTAGGTAATAGGTATCTTATCTTATAGTAGTATATTAATATATCAAGAATATTTAAAATGAGAAAATCGCAATTGACCATGTAGAAGGCAAATTGTATATAGAGTTGCATTAACCGGTTTCAGGAAGAAAAAAAAACGATCCACCTTCAAAACCAGATCGAATCCAATCAATGTGGGTCAAAATTGGTTTGGGTCGAAACCGATTCGGGTCAAAACCAGATTTGGGCCGAAACATTGGATGCAATTGAAACAGGTTCGAAGCAAATGATACTTGTTAAATTATAATTCTTAATACAATACTTATAATTTTGTTACAAAATAGCTAATTCAAGCAAATGATACTTGTTAAATGGTATTTAGGAGAGTAGCTACTAGCTAGTATGGATTATGGCTTTTCGGAACTACAATAGATGAGATTTATCGATTGGTTTTTTAATTTAACCTATAATCAAACACTTGAAGTTTTTAAATTGTCTTCACGTGACATAAATATTTGAATCACGAGGTCGATTAATAAACTGATCCATAATCATATGGTTAACTAAAATACTAGCCCCACTATACGCAAGCAAAAGTAGATAAATCATTAAAAACTTAATATTAAGACTTGTATATTTGGATGGTTATGTAACTAAAATTCAACTTTGACCATATATTGCCATGCTTTTATAGTCAAATAAAGTATGACACATAAAGAAAGAAAAAGTTGATCATATGTAGCCCCTGTTTCAGAATTAAAACTATACAACACAAAATAATAATGTTATAATAAGTTGCACAACATGCGCCATCAAGATACGTATTATATCTGGAGTTGTGAATATCCCACTATGATAGATGAAATCCAACCAACTCCTGTTACCATATCATATCAGATTCATGTCGTTTTATCTTAGTAATCACATGAATATCGGTTTAAGCTTTTAGCCACAAAGGAAGAAGAAGAACAAGAGTATGAAAATGGGAACGTTTTATGTTGTTTTTCTTATCTTGAGTTTGTTATTGAGTTCAAACCCGATGAGAATTGGTGGTAGGCGAGTGCGTGATAAGGATGATAAGGAATTGTTGGATATGTTACCAAAAGGTATAGTTCCGCCTTCGGGTCCATCACCATGCCATAACATGTTTGCTGGCAAGAGAATCCATTTTATCGCCCCTCCGTTTGTTCCCCGGTTTGACCCGCCTTTTGACCCGCCTTTTGTTCCTCCCTTTCCGCCTATGTTTCCTTTTCCGTTCGATCCTCCTCCTCCACCTCCACCTCCACCTCAAGATCAAATCATTTGTCCGTAAATATGGATCGTTCACTCAACCCGTTGTAAGTTGCATAGAATTGAACTTAGAGATTCCATGTTTAGTGTTTGTGTAGTGATCGAACACGAGCAAATGACAAAACTTTCATCCATCAAGTATGATTTCTCGGGCTTAAAAATATATTCTCTTCTATATTTTTTTTGTACTTCAATTCTTGATATAGTAATATGATTGATTTAACTTCAAGGTAGTTGTGTTTAGGATAGTGATTGAACTTTATAAAGCTACAATTCATATGATTAATAAAATAGTTATAGGTTTGATTCGTTTATACCAAATTTGATTTGATTTGGTTTGTAAGTATTTAACAATGTTTCGGAAAGTTTAGAGTATGTTTACCCGAATCAAGATTATTGCAGCATAATTTCGCTAAATGTGTACATTTCATCTTGTTCTTTGAGATATCATCCAAAAAAAGAGATTACAACCTACACAAAACAAGTTCTCCAACATTTTTTGCTCTAGAAATTGATCAAACATATTCATAAAATCCAAAGGACATGTTTTACGCAATCTTTTTGTCCATGTTTGTCAAAAGTTGACGCATTTGAAATCTCCAAATCAGAAAGTAGGCGAAACCAAACCCCGGCTCTCATCCTCGGATCTAACCTCCAAAATACTAAACCGGTCCCTTTGTGAATTTCCCAAAATACCCTCCTTCACATGACTATATAACACATACAATCTATCTTCGGCTCCTACAGTCACCGAGGTCGCCATGTCCAGGGCAGTTTCGTCATAAACCACACCGTCACTCCAACTATCATCACTCTTGATAAAATATAGTTTATATTGTGAAACCACCAGAAGAACACCGTGACTTTTAAATGCAATGCCATCGGGTGCTATTAATTCTCGATTTAATAGAATCTTTTTTGCGTTCGTAATCGACTTTATATAAGTTTCCCGTGTTTGTGTGTAATACAAGAAAATAGCCTTTGCTAGAGTAAGCAATACCATTGAGCCCACACGAGCTGTAAGGTGAGTCAGAAACGGGTGTTTTTTAAACCTTTTGGATCTAGATAACACAGAGGCTTTACCTTCAAGATCGATTTTCCATATCAAGTTACTTGCTGAATTGGTAACTGATGTAGAACTGAAAAGATAGAATAGATTAGGATCCGTTATTCAAAACAATACCGGATTAATCTAACACAAAATACGTTGATTCAAAAGAATACCGTGAATTAGTCTTCAAAAACTGTTCATACACGAAGAACACTTTTGGGAGAGAAAACTCAAAATTTCCAAATTCATCAACTGATTATTCCATATGACAAAATACACTTTAAATATGGCCCAGATTTTTGAATGGGCCTAAAATGACAAACGGGCCAAAAACTGGGCCTAAGCAAAGTTTGGAAATTTAACGAAAAAACACAAAAACGTAAATAAAGTGTCTAAAACAAGGCTTTTTGGGCCGACACGGCGGTTTATCACGTCGTAACCTTCGTCTTGAGCTTCGATTTGATTACTCGTGTACTTGAAACGGACAACCGAGTTGCAAAGATTGTCATGTATAAACTTTTCTATTTAATATTGGCCTGCAAATTTGTGTGGAAGCTAATTCATTTTAGAGAGAATTCTAAGCTTTTTAAGTAAAATGTGGAATGAAAAAAGTAATTTGAAGTAAAAAAACATATACTATTTAAAAGCTATTTTTTAATTTTCTCATTAGAAAACAATAAATAATGAAAAATGAAAAAACTCAAAAGGAGGTGGGCCTGAGGAATGAGGATATGGGCTGAGTAGATCATACATGTATTCGGGTTTGACGTTTGATATATCTAACACGGGCCTTCACAAATCGACATTTTACAGTTTGTAACTTGAACCCTGGTACCAATACTTTTAGTTTTGAAACATTTATCCTTCAATTTCATATTTGTGCACTTTATAAGCGAATTATCTAAAACAGAACTTTAGGATCCATAATATTTTTGTAAGTTTTTTGATTAAACTCGAAGTATAAAAAATCTTAGCGTCAAGTTATGAAAACAATATTATTTATACAAATTACATACATAATTATAAAATTTAGAATCATACATGGACATCTTATCTTCGTTGTCGCAAACTCCTGTTGTGAATTCTATTAACACATTTCTAAGAAAAATAGATAAAATAAGGCTGTGAAATGTAAACTTACATTAAAGATCTTTAAATTGATCATATTTGTATGACATTTCATATGTTACGATAAGGCCAACACCCTTTTTTTCTTTTAAGGCCTAACTTTATGTTTGTGCCAACCTTATTCACATGCCCTTCACTACCTACGCTTTACCAATGTCCTATAAATTCATAATTGAAAAAATAATCGACTAATTTAATAATTATAAATACCACCTTACAAAAATATTGGACATATGATATATAAAGGATAAGAAATATACCAATTTATAAATTAAGAAAAGTTTCATCATCAAATATGATTTCTTAATAAAAATATTAGTGCAATTATTGGAAGCATCGACATGTGAATATGAATAAAGAAGAATGCTAAAGATAATCCACCATTTTTCTAAATTATAGAAAAAGAATATACTTTTACTTAAAAAATTGAAAGTTGAATGCTTTACAAGTGTGATTGTATATATATTTTCCTTTTTTACACTACCACCGCCAATCCCCGTCGGCTAGTGCTGCCAAAAACGAGGATATTATCTCCCCGCGCGTTGCTACGGATTTTAAATTTTACCTTTTTAAAAGTTCATATAAATTTCAATTTTGTTCGGGCTTGATTTACTTGAATTAACTCTAGACGTAAAATTATTTATGTTGAATATATTTGTTAAGATGTAAAAATTATGTAATCATTTTTTATGTAAATATTTTTATTAAAGTGATAAATATAAAACAAACTATCCGAAAAATATTGGTTTGATAGAATGAAAACTTAACTGAGTTATACGACGTATATATAGCTAACAAAATCAACACGCTATTCAAAACATATGCTTTATAATAAATAATTTTATTTCTGCATTTGAGTAGCTATGCTTACTTAATTGTAGATTAACCATTTTTAGTATACTCATGAATAACCATCTACTCCTTTCGTCCCATTTTTATTATCCATGTTTCCTTTTTTAAATGTCCTAAAATAATTTTTCACTTGAAATTCAACCAATCAAAAAACACTTAGGTGGTAAAGATAAGATTTTATTGGTTGCACAGTGTAATAAATGCACTTTTCTTAAACTGTGTTATATTCAAATGTGGACAATAATTTTGGGACGAAGTGAATATTATTTTTACTTTTAATAAAAGAGTTTTTCTAATATGTGCCCCATATGCACATGTTAGGGTGTATTAATGAAGTCTAAATTTTCTAAAAATGATGGTTTTAGATAATGCATTAAATACCAAAGGGCCTTTGGTCTAGCGGTATGATGTTGCCTCTCAACCTTGAGGTCAAGAGTTCGAGTCCCGTCGTTGACATAAGTGGTATTTAGGAGTAGCTTAGATTTGTCGTTTAAAAAAAAAAGTTAATGCATTAAAGGATTCTTGTGATTTTTTTTAGAAGATTAAAGCTCATTAATGCACCTTAACATGCGCCCAAACCCTTAATAAAAAGCATGGCTATTAAAAAAAATGAAATACATAATCAGTAACTTGCAAGGATCGAACAATCAACCTTGTTTTAGAAGTGGAAATGGCTTTACCAAGTGTTCTGAGATAGCAACACGTTTTTATTCAAATAATATATATTATGATTTGGTTTCAACTAATATTGAAGTATATTGACTTTTAGAGTCATGCTATAAAATTGCGTTTTGCTTCCGTTCCGTTTTCTAATTTTCTAACGAAACAGTTCTGTTTGTATGATAAATGTATTAATAGGTGAATATCATAATACCGCCATATATCTTTGCTTTGTGCGGGGCATGATTATAGTAAAGCAGTAAATACGCGATCAAAATCAAATGAGAATAACTTATATTGACCACGTTATATTTACTGTTCCTCAATATAATATGCATGTGTGTTAATTTTAATTGTTTTGAATTTATATAAGAAACTTACCAAGAAATCTGAAAGAAAAAAAAACGTATTAGCATGAACTGCCGAAACTATATATTCGATCAATTTAAACATTTATATCGATAAATTAAGTTGTTTATTTGTATCTCTTATTAGATGTGTACCAGATTAAGATTTATAAGTGCTGATTTTCAAGTTATAGTATTTTGTAGTTTTTAATTCACATCTTATATCTTACTTACATATAGACACTACCGGCCTTGGAGGTATATAGTATAGGCACGCGCCTATACCAAAAAAAAAAATCAAGGGCCCATTTTTTCATAAATCACTTATGTATTTTAAAACTCAAAATTTTCTATACTCCTTCTAATACCTAAAGTCATATTCCCAACTAATGCAGCTGTGCGTGTGTTCAAATTTCGCACTATTATTTTTACTTATTTTGTTAATGTTTTTGAGTTATTTTAATGAAATTTTAGTTTGATTTTGAACCATTTATAGATGTATATTTTTAGAGCGATTTTTAAACCATCTAGAAACACACCACATTTAAATGTGTAACTTATCCGACAAATATATTTATATCTATTGCATTGATACTTATTTTTACAATTAAGATTAGGGCCCAAAATCATTGTTCGCCTAGGGCCCTAACGAACTCAGGGCCGGCCCTGCATATAGATTTAGTATTCATTTAATTAATCACAAGCAAACTTATTTTTCTAACGATCAGCAATATACATAAATATATTACGCATTTGTGTAAGTTATTTTGTTTAAGAATTTACATAAAACAACCAAATTTGATTATATGAACAACACTCATTCTTGTTACTTCGGTCTCTTTCCATCTCTACCTTCGGATATTACTAGGTGAGCCGCTTTTTTTAAGACAGGCTGGTGGACCCCTTTATATACTCCATATGCAATGCCAAGGTTTATACCTCCCTCCGGCTACGGCTTTCATTCTTCCATGCACCGGCCACCACCTCCTACCGTCATAAATCACCTAAATTAAATACCGGCCACCTTAAATCCTCTAAAACAACTTTCCGGCACTAGTGTCAGCCGGCCACCATCAAATAAGCGGATGTCTTTGCAGATTGTCATTGTTGTCACCCTCGTCCTTGTATTCGGTGCAGCTCCGATTAAAGGAATTAATCGGAGACTCACCGACACCGACACCACCACAACTACAACCGTCCCCGACGGATCACCGGAGGACCAAATTATTAAATGTGGTGGTTGTCCTTGTAACAACCCTTGCTATAGTACTAGTCCTCCACCACCCCCGTCACCACCGCCACCGCCGCCACCCAAGATGCCGACTCCGACACCCGGACTGAACTGCCCACCGCCACCAACCGGAGGTGGATATGCGTTGGCCCCTCCGGAGTACATTTACATTACCGGACCACCGGGAGATGTGTATCCCGTCAACCCATATTTTTCCGGCGCCCACCACAACTTCTGGGATGCAACGCCACGCTTGGTGATGTTTGGATTACTCAGTGTTCTGATTTTTTATTAGTTTAAAAAGATGGAAGTTTCTCATAGCAAGGCAATTAACCTCTAAATAACAACCTTTTTATCGTTTTTTTTTTTGTCTTAATAGGGTTTAAGTGTTATCCCACCTCTAATTAATAATGTTATTATCTTTTCTTCTTCTTATGCATATTATTATTATTATTATTATTATATTATTATTATTATTATTATTATTATTATTATTATTATTATTATTATTATTATAATTATTATTATTATTAAGTGTGTGAAGAATAAATTATCTGATTTGCTTGGTAACCAAACCAAAAAATTGTAACACATAGTGATACTTCTATTTACTTTATCAAGCATTTAATTTGTTACCAGTTGCCACATTAACAATTATTTGAAAAATAACAACAAATTGTATTTATGCCAATCGTATAATCAGAGGGAAACATACCAGAAACGATATGATGTATATGTGAAATTGTGTGAATGAATACTTTAGTATAAGAATACAAATGATCCAACAAATACCGTTGAGGTTTTTGTATGTTATTGTGTTGGGTTATAAGTATTCTATTACTGATGTATAGATACTATTGATCAAGAGTTATTGCTGCTATGACTACTTGATACTGATATTACAATTACTATTGAAGATACAACTTACTACTGATCTTGGCATATACTACTGATCAACTGAAATACTACTGATGATGCTATTTACAGAGAATATCGAGTCCGAGATCTTAGGAAAGTTAGTTTAGAAGATAATATTGTAACATCCCAAAACCCGGTCTAGTAGTTTATTGACCTTAAGGTATCTTATTAAATGATTTCCTGATTAAATGCTTAGTTAATTTAATTAGCATGCGGCCTTTTGCGGTATTTTAACCAAGGGGTTAAAATACCCGACTTGTGATATATTTGGAATGAAAACGTGATTTTTATATCTTTGGATTCCTCGTTAAATATCGTTTCCGGAAATACTTTCATTTTTAAAATTAGAGTCCGTTTGCTATTTTAAATAAATTAATTTCGAAATAGACTTTTCAGACATATATTGTTTTATTAAAAGAAAGACCAAGAGGGGCCCCACCCCCTCTTTTACTTTCCCTTTCATTTGAACATTATCCATAACTTTCACTATTTCATTGTCAAACTCTCTCTAGCAAACCCCATCTTGTTCTTGAACATTTTTGGTGTTTTCTTGTGCTTGATCCCGAATTTACTACTAGTGTTTGTGTAGAAGAAGCTTAAAAGTAAGTCACACATTTTCCCTGTCTTGTTCATGGTGTTCTTGAACTTGATTATGAACTAGGGTTTGTGATCTTTAGTGTTTTATGGATGAATCTTGAATGGATGTTGTTTTATGTGTTTATGCAAGCTTTTACATCTTATGTATGGTTGATTGTTGAAAGAAAACAAGATTTGGTGGAAATCACCTTCAACCTCCATTAATGGTGGAAGTTGAAGGTGGGTTTTGACAAATCTTGGATTTCTTGAGTTTTGGCTGGGTAGAATTGTTTATTAGGTTGTGAAATCATGTTTGGTAAGTTATGGATGGTGAAAACCTAGTATGGTTGATTGTGTGAATTGATCTAGTTGGTGTTTGAGTCAAAATTATTAATTAGTGATCTTAGAAGTATCATACTTGGAATTGTGATGGTTATGATCTTGATGGAATTGTTAAATGATTGTGAATTGCTAGTTTAGAGATTAAATGCTAGTTGATGGAAATGTGGAAGTGTTAGGATCATGTTCGGGTTTTTGGCCCGTTTGGGTCAATTAGTTGTGAATACTTGATAAATGGTCAAAATGGTCAATTGTATTGATGAAGGAATTGTGCTAGTTGGAAATGTCATAAAAATGTGCATTTTATGAGTCTTGTGCGGTTAGTGGTTGAAATTGATGATTTTGACAATTCGGTGGATTATCACTAACTCGGTATATTGTTGACAGGAACCGGGAAGGATACTCAGTGATACTAGCTCACTGAGTTAAGGAATCGGAAGTTGAAAGGTGAGTGGATTCAACCTACAACTCGGGTTTCGGTTTATTCGTTTGGTATTGGCATGTTTGTAAAAATCGCAGGAAATTACCAGACGAGGGAAGTTCACGGCGTGAACTTCTCTTCACGATCGCGAAGTCGATCCAGCTAAGTTGTTGGTTCATCGCGAAGTAGTTCACGATCGGAGTTCCCGACGCGAACTCTAGTTCGCGATCGTGAACTGGAGTTCGCGATTGGGAACTCTGATGTGACGTTTTTCGCGGTGTTTTTCGTAGCTAGTCTACTTGTTATGTATGCCTAGTGTTAGGGAATACCATACATGACTATGTGCACAATCGGGATGAGGTCAGTGTCGGATGGATAACGGCTGGGCACAGTGTATCGACTAATAGGGTATCCGACCTTACCTGTATGCATTACATGGTTAAGGGGAGGGAGTTGCCCGGGGTGTTGGATACAAAACGCTATCGGTTACCGTGGTTTTGGCCGACCATGGTTTAAGGCCCGCAAAGCCGCCGATCCTCTCAATTAAGTGATTACCCAACCGGAGATGTTTATAACTTCCGTGTTTAAGTGATTAGTGTAGTTAGTGGCCTTAAGAATTCATTCACTTAGCTTTTGTGCTAATCCCTCCCTTATCGACACATTTCAGGTTGGATGGCTTGAACGGGTCGGGCTTGGACGGGAAGTTTGACCATGCTTAAATTATATGTTTTTGTAAAATGAGCCGTGTTTAGTAATACCGTCTTTTTAACTAACTTTGGTTGTAATATTTTGTGGGACCATGGGTTGTAAACCTAACTAACTAGATGCTTCCGTACTTAGATTAATACTTAATTGCCTTTAAAAAAAACGCGGTGTTACAACTTGGTATCAGAGCTTCGGTTTGGCGATGGATACACGGGGTTGGTGTTCCATTCCCAAATCGTGGCTCGTGTTTTGGTCAAACCTTCCGGTCAAGAGGGATTAGAGCAGGTGTGAATTGGGTTTAGTAGTTAGTAGATGTGTACTAACGAATTGAACTAAGCCTTGGTGAGATGTTGTGTTTTGTAGCAGGAATGGCTACGGATGGAAACACGTTGGAGAATGTCCCACCGAACACGAACCTCGGGAATGACGGAGCAACGGGCTCGGGGGGTGATGAGATACCGAACGAAGAATATATTGTGTTATAGGAAACCCGAAACATGGAACTTGAGGACACCATAAAGGCTCTCCGCCAAAGCCAATCGACTGAGCCACGACCCGAGGCTCGGTCTACCGTACCCCCTATCACCCAAGCAAACCCACCCCCACCATTCACTCAAACTACTCGCATTCCCGTCTTTCCCCGAAATGACTCCTCATCTCCCAATGCAAGCATACCACAACCGCCACCTACCCACACCGTACCAATTGGCAATGCCCAACACCAACAATTCTTCTATCAACCGTTCCCGATAGAAAAGAAACCGTGTACTTACAAGAATTTCCTCGATTGTAAGCCAACCGTGTACCGTGGGAGTACCGACCCGGCGGAAACTCTAACATGGCTTCGGGCCACCGAAAAGGCACTTATTGCGTGTAATTGTGAAGACCACTTGAAGGTCTGGTATGCGTCCCGGATGTTGGGGGGGACGGCTATGGATTGGTGGGATGGGTTGACCGCAAATTTTAGTAATGAGATGATGGATGCGATCACATGGAAACAATTTAGGGATCAAGTGGAGGCTAGGTATTGTAGCCCGTTTGAGTTGGATAAAATCCGGAATGAGTTTATGATGTTGAAGATGAATGATAGGATGACGGTGGATGAGCTTATTCTCCAATTTAATGGTAAGCTCCGGTTTGTAACTCAATGGGTGCCCGATGAGTCCACCCAAATCAAACATTTTGTTGGGGCGTTGTTGCCCGAGTATCGGAATGTAACAAGGCTTGCGGGAACTCTGTTGCAAGCCTATGATCTTGCCAAATCGGCCGAAGGTGATGTTTTGGCACAAAGGGCCGCGAGTCGAGAGAAGGCCCCGTTTCATAAGGGAAAGTATGACCAATCAAACTCGAGCAACCACAAGAAATCCCAAGGGAACCATAAGTCGAACAATGATCGTCGCAAGCAAATACTTCAAGGTTCCAACCAAAGGAACCCGTGGTGCCTACCGTGTAAGTCCTCTCATGCCGGTCCGTGTACGGCACAAACTCGAAGGTGTATTATATGTGGGCAAAACGGGCATAAGTCCTCGGAATGCAAGTTGGAAAATAGCGTTTGTTGGACTTGTCAAAAGGAGGGTCATCGAGCCATGCATTGTCCGACGAAGAAGGGTTCGGGTTCGGGTTCGGGCGGGGGAACGGCTTCGTCGGGAGGTCAAAAGAGGAAGAGTCATCCGCCACCTACGGGTCGGGCATTCAAGATGACGGTGGAGGATGCCACCACTACCGACGATGTCGTCACCGGTATGTTTCTAATAAACTCCATACCCGCTCGTGTATTATTTGATTCGGGTGTAAATTGTTCGTTTTCTTCAAAGAGTTTTTTGTGACAAATTGAAATTTCCTACTTCTTTGATCGCGACACCTCTAGAGGTAGAGGTGGCCGATGGTGAAATGGTTCCGGTCACGACATCCGTGACCGGGGCTAGCATAGATATTGATGGCGTGAAATTTTCGATTCTTTTACTTGTTATGCCAATATCCGGCTTTGATGTGGTATTAGGTATGGATTGGTTAAGTGCTAATAAGGCCAACATAAATTGTCACCAAAAGTTAATTACTTTTCTTTTACCCGACGGGTCACACGTAGTGGCCCGGGGAGACCGTGCAACCCCGACCATACCCATGATATCCATGATGAAAGCCCGTAAGTCCTTGACTAAGGGATGTGAATCGTTTTTGGCCTATTTGATCGATGTGAAAAAGGAAAAGGAAGTGGTTGGTAACCTCCGGGTGGTTTCGGAATACCCGGAGGTGTTTCCCGAAGACTTGCCTGGGTTACCTCCCGTTCGGGAGGTAGAATTCAAAATTGATTTGGTGCCGGGTGCCAATCCCGTGGCTAGAGCACCGTATCGTTTAGCACCGTCCGAGATCCGGGAAATGATGACACAAATCCAAGATTTATTGGATAAGGGTTTTATTCGGTCGAGTTCCTCGCCTTGGGGAGCTCCGGTTTTATTTGTGAAAAAGAAGGATGGTGCACTTCGTATGTGCATTGATTATCGGGAATTGAACAAGAGAACGGTAACGAATCGGTATCCTTTGCCGCGTATTGACGATTTATTTGATCAACTTCAAGGATCTTCTTATTTCTCAAAGATTGATTTGAGATCGGGTTATCACCAAGTTCGGGTTCACGAAAACGATATTCATAAAACGGCGTTCCGAACTCGTTACGGTCACTATGAGTTCTTGGTTATGCCGTTTGGGTTGACGAATGCTCCCGCCATATTTATGGATTTGATGAACCGAGTTTGACGGCCTTACCTCGACAAATTCGTTATCGTGTTCATTGACGATATTTTAATTTATTCCAAGACCGAAGAAGAACACGAGAAACACTTAAGGCAAGTGTTAGAAACTTTGAAGCGGGAACGATTATTTGCGAAGTTCTCGAAGTGCGAATTTTGGCTTCGAGAGGTTCACTTTTTGGGTTACGTTATTTGTTCGAATGGGGTCAAGGTGGACCCGGCAAAGATTGAAGCGGTTATGAATTGGGTTGCTCCAAAGAACCCAACCGAGATAAAGAGTTTCTTGGGTTTGGCGGGTTATTACCGCCGGTTTATTAAAGATTTTTCGAAGATAGCGGGTCCTATGACGAAGTTGACCCGCAAGGATGTACCGTTCCGTTGGGGTGATGATCACGAGAAGTCCTTCCAAACTCTAAAGCAACTATTATGTCAAGCTCCGGTTCTTGCCTTACCCGAAGGCCCGGAGGATTTTATTGTTTATTGTGATGCTTCACTTGCGGGTTTGGGTTGCGTGTTGATGCAACGAGATTGGGTTATTGCTTATGCTTCGAGGCAATTGAAGAATCACGAGAAGTTGTTGTTGAAGGCAACAAAACCATCCAGACTCAAGTAGCAAGTTCTTCAACTGAAGTCGACAAACTCAAATGTGAAAAAGAGAAGAAAGACAGAGGAATTGAACTCAAAGCCTTAAACACTCTTCTGTTTGCTATTCCCAATGATTATCAACATCTCTTTGTTGAATATGATGATGCAAAGAAGCTATGGCAGGCACTGGAGAAGAGGTTTGTTGGCACCAAAAGCACCAAAAGAAACATGAAGTCTGTTCTGAAGCAAGACTTTGAAAACTTCAAAGGCCAGAAGAATGAATCATTATCACAAGTTTTTGATAGGTTCAACAAACTTATTGGTGAACTGAATCAAGTTGGTTATAAACCAGACAATGATGATGTAAATAGAAAGTTTCTTAGATCTCTTGGTGAAGAATGGTCTATGTACACAGTCATATATAGACAAGGAGATGCTTTGGAAGAAAAAGAGCTGGATGAGCTATACAATGAACTGAGAGTGTTTGAATCTGAGGTAAGTACTAAAACTCCCAATTTACCTTCAAACAATGCTGCTTTTGTGTCTAGTACAGGAACATGTCAAGAGGGTACAAAGAATGCAGGAATTGAAGATGTAGCAAGAGAATCCTTTTTCACTAGTCATGTGCACACTGCATTGATTAGTGAAGATTTGGAACAACTCAATCCTGATGATCTGGAAGAGATGGACATCAATTGGCAGATGGCAATGCTGAGTCTAAGAACAAAAAAAGTTTCTTAAAAGAATTGGCAGGCAAAATCTGACTTACAACAAAGGTGATCGTGCTGGATTTGACAAAACCAAAGTCAAATGCTACAACTGCAACAATCTTGGTCACTTTGCCAGAGAATGTCCAAACAAAGACCAAAGATCAAACTACAACAAGAACAACACTTCAAATTCAACTGCATTAGTATCTCAAGAAGGACAAGGTTATGACTGTAGCTTTCAAGCAGAGGAACATGCTCAGAATCAAGCTCTATCTTGCACTCCTGAATGCATTAAAGCTTATAAAGAACTAGAAAAACTTAACAAAGAAACACTTGAAGAGATGATTCTAAACAGAAATAGGAGAACTGAATATAATGGTTGTATAGCTGATCTTGAACATCAAATTAAAATTTATAAAATAACAGATCAAAAGATAAAAGATGAACTCTTACAAACTACTTATGATAAAGAATATGCTGAATTAAAACTAAAAGAAACTTTAATCAAATTAGAAGAATGTCAAATGGAATTAGAACAGAATAAATTAACTATCAAAAAATTTGAAAGAAGTTCTAAAATTATTGATGAATTAACAAGTAATCAAACAACTGAAAAAGTTGTGCATGGAGTGGGATATCATGCAGTTCCACCTCCAACTAATTTTATCCCTCCTCTTAAATCAAGCACAGAAAGAACATTAAATGAATTAAAAATAGAAAATCAAACTAAAACCAATGACTCATCTGATGATGATCAAACAACTGATACAAGTTTTCATACTACACAAAGTCAAACTGAATCCCCAAAATATAACTCAGAAAATATACCAAAAATTTTAAGAAGGGGAAACCAAAGAAACTTGAACCAGTTAAAAAAACAAAGAAAGCCTGAAGGTGCTAAATCAACAAAATTAACATGCTTAATCTGCAATAAAGTTAACCACATAGCAAAGAATTGTCACTTTAATCCAATTAACTGCAAGGAATTCAAAGAGTTTAAATTTAATAAAGAAAAAGAGAAAGCATTAAAGTTAAAAAAAACTGAAGAAACAAAAGCAAAAGAAGTTAAAAACTCACAAGTTGAAATTCCCAAATTTGGAAGAACTGCACAAAGATTCGTGCAAAATATCAGGCATAAAAGTCCAAACAGAAGCAATTATTTCAAAAATAATGGAAAACAAAATCAATTTCCACAATATTCAAAGTTTTCTAACATCAGTAGGAACTATTCCAGGTTTACTACTGATAAAAACCCTAATTATAATGCTGTCTGGTACAATTACAAAAACACTACTGACTATACTACAAATTCACATTACCCAGACACTACTGGTCCATCAGTAGTAAAATGCTCAAAAGCCAAACACTACGGGTATAAACCTAGGTCAGTAGTAAAACAAAACACCAGTACTAAACAACAACCTAAGACCAAAACTGCATATAAAGCCCATTCATTTAGAAAAACTTACTCTTCAAATGATGAACCCAAGACAAAACAAGCTTGGGTTCCCAAAATTAACTAATCCATTTGCTTTATGTGCAGAGCATTCAGATCCCTGAAGAAGGTAGAACATGGCATATTGATAGTGGATGCTCTAGACACATGACTGGAAATCTTCAAATTCTTAGAGATTTCAAGTCTTTTAAGGAGGATATGTTGCTTTTGGAGAAAATCCAAGAGGTGGTAAGATTACAGGTAAAGGTACAATATCAAATGGTAAGATCACTTTTGATGATGTATTTTATGTTGCTGAGCTTAAATATAATCTGGTTAGTGTCTCACAAGTCTGTGATAAGAAGAACAAAATTCTTTTTACAGATGTAGAGTGCATCATTCCTTCTCCTGACTTTATTTTAGATGAAAAATTTGTTGTTTTAAGAACACCAAGGAGAAACAATGTGTATTGCCTGGATATAGGGGGAGAACTCATTTCTTCAAATGAGATAAACTATTTTATATCTAAGGCAAACACAAATGAATCAGAACTTTGGCATAGAAGGATGTGTCACACAAATTTTAAAAATATGAACAATTTAGTCAAAAAGAATTTGGTAGTTGGTTTACCACAAAAAGAATTTATGTGTGATCATCACTGTGTTGCATGCCTAAAAGGTAAACAACACAAGACTTCTCATAAGACCAAAGCAATCAATTCTATTTCTAAACCTTTGCAGCTCTTACATATGGACCTTTTTGGACCTACAAATGTAATGAGTATTGGAAAGAAACAATACTGTCTTGTTATTACTGATGATTTTTCCAGATATACTTGGGTCTTCTTTCTTAGGACCAAAGATGAAACAAGTGAGATTATAAAAAATCTAATTGTAAAGCTGGAAAATACAAGAGATCTCAAAGTGAAAGCAATTAGATGTGATAATGGCACAGAATTTAAAAATACTAATCTAATTGATTTTTGTGATCTTAAGGGTATTGACAGCCAGTACAGCTCACCAAGAACTCCACAACAAAATGGTGTAGCTGAAAGAAGAAATAGAACCATCATTGAAGCAGCCAGATCTATGCTTGCAGATTCAAAATTACCAATAACGTTTTGGGCTGAAGCTGTTAATACTGCTTGTTATGTTCAAAACAGAGTATTAATAGTTAAGCCTCACTTTAAAACACCTTATGAACTTTTTAACAAAAGAAAACCCTCAATAAGCATTCTAAAATCATTTGGTTGTCCTTGTACTATTTTAATTACAAGAGAACAAATTGGTAAGTTTGTGTGCAAAGCATATGATGGAATATTTGTAGGATACTCAACTCAAAGCAAATCTTACAGAGTATTCAACAAAAGGCTAAGGATCATTGAAGAAAGTGTAAATGTATCCTTTAATGAAAATCTGATGAATGAACAGGGAAATGGTCCAGATTGGTTATTTAACATTGATAATCTAACCAAATTTTTTGATGTTAATTATGTGTATAATACATGAGAGTCAAACAATCAAAGCCAACAAGGAGAATCATCATCAAATGGCAGTCAAGACATAATGAAATATATCGTAGTTAATACTGATCCCACAGGTGATACTGAGGACAGTAGTAACTCTGATAACCCTAGTATTCTTGACACCAGTAACAACTCCAACTCTGAAGATACTACTGATCCCAGTAGTAACTCTGAATCTCAAAATTTTGATGATGAACCACACAACAACGGTGTCAGTAACAACAATGAGCCACTTGAACTTAATGAAGAAAATGTTACTACTGATACCAGCAACAATGAAGAACCTCCACAAAATCCAGGCAATCAAGAAGAATCATGGACAGATGCACAAATTCCTGATTCCAATGAGTCAAACCTTGACAGTCAACTAGTTGTTGATAAAGTTCATGGCACCAGAACTGAAAAGAATCATCCTTTGGACTTAGTCCTAAGTGATGTCAGTTCAAGCTTGCAAACAAGAAGCAAATTTAATTCATCATTAAATTCAAATGTTTGTAACATCAGTTTAATATCTAATGAATGTATGTATGAATGTTTTCTGTCACAGGATGAACCTAAGAAAATTCAACAAGCAATGAAAGACTCAAACTGGATCATAGCAATGCAAGAAGAACTTCTTCAATTCAAATTACAAGCTGTATGGACACTTGTACCTCTACCAAAAGGAAAAAGAGCCATTGGAACAAGATGGATCTTCAGAAACAAGAAGGATGAAAGAGGGATAGTGATCAAGAACAAAGCAAGACTTGTAGCCCAAGGATACACTCAAGAAGAATGTATAGATTATGATGAAGTGTATGCACATGTTGCTAGAATTGAAGCAATAAGAATATTTCTGGCATATGCTTCATACAAAAAGACCAAAGTCTACCAAATGGATGTGAAAAGTGCTTTCCTTTATGGGAAAATTGAAGAAGAAGTGTATGTATATCAACCTCCAGGATTTGAAGATCCAGAACATGATAACTATGTGTACAAGCTAGACAAAGCTCTATATGGCCTTCATCAGGCACCAAGAGCTTGGTATGACACATTATCATCATACTTACTGAAGAACAATTTCAAAAGAGGTGCCATTGACAAAACTCTGTTCACAAGAAAAGTCAAAGATGATATACTACTGGTCCAAATATATGTAGATGATATCATCTTTGGATCAACAAATGATCAACTGTGCAAAGAATTTGAAGAACTGATGCAGATCAAGTTCAAGATGAGCTCAATGGGTCCAATGAACTTCTTCCTTGGACTCCAAATCAATCAAAGATCAGATGGTATTTTGATCAACCAATCAAAATATGTCAGAGACATTTTAGAAAAAAATTCAATGAAGGACTGCAAAAGTGCAAGTACACCAATGAAAACTCACAAACACCTACATCCTGATGTTGAGGGGGAGGATGTAGATGAGCATCTTTACAGATCAATGATAGGTTCTTTAATGTATTTAACTGCATCAAGACCTGACATTATGTATAGTGTTTGTGTATGTGCCAGGTATCAAGAAAGACCTAAGGAACTACACTTGCAGACTGTCAAAAGAATCTTTAGATACTTGAAGGGAAAACCTTCTCTTGGTCTTTGGTATCCACATGCATCACCATTTGAACTCATAGCCTACACAGATAGTGACTATGGTGGTGAATATCAAGATAGAAAATCTACTACTGGTGGATGTCAATTTTTTGGATCCAGATTGGTGTCATGGCAATGCAAGAAACAAACCAATGTTTCAACATCAACTGCTGAAGCAGAGTATGTAGCTGCATCTGCTTGCTGTGCTCAAGTTCTATGGATTCAAAATCAACTCTTATTTTTATTGATAATCAAAGTGCTATCAGTATTGTAAATAATCCAGTAAAACATTCAAAAACAAAACACATTGAAATAAGATTTCATTTCATAAGGGATTGTAATGAAAAGAAATTAATCAAAGTAGAGAAAATTCATACTGATAATCAGTTAGCCGATCTTTTTACTAAAGCATTTGATGTAGGAAGATTCAGCTTCTTGGTTAGCAGTATTGGAATGATTTTAATAAATTAATTTCACAAAAGAAAATCATATGTAAAGTTCTGTATAATGTTTATATTTATAAGTATGTTTTACTACTGGTTATTTATTACTACTGATCGTGTGTTACTCTTACAAATTAGTACTGATAGGGTTTTTCTTAGAATTAGGTTAAGTATAAAAACAACAATTACTACTGACGTTTTTACTACTGATACTTATTTACTACTGATCAACCGTTATCTGTAAATTACACAATTTACCATACTGACCCCCATGAAAATAGTCGTTGGGTTATTATTCGAAGGGTATTTCGATCCTTTTGCAGGTAAATTCTAAAAATATAAATAGCTGATTGTGATTAGTTTAGCATTATCTTCTCCTCGATTCGATAAACCCTACGCTAAACCCTAATCTCTGCAAAATCCGATCAAAACCCTGCATCAGTATCAACTAAATTCATTATACAAATCACTCACTCTTGCAAAAACGATTGAACTCTCTGTGAAATACTCAACTTCAAAGTTCAAAATCATTCAAATGGCAACTCTAAAGTCTCTTGAAATCAAAACTGATCTCAAATTTTCTGAATTTCATAATATGTGTGCATTCTTGAGAAATCCAGATGGTACAAAGGATTTTCGACCCATAGTAATGTTCTTAAAGAACTCTCACATCAAGTTTGCACTCACCATCAACCCTAAAGCTTATCAACAACATCTTGTTGATTTCTGGGAAAATGCTGAAAGGATAGAAGAATCAACTTCATCAAAAATCAAGTCCGTGGTAGATGGAAAGCAAATCATCATTACTGAACAGTCCATCAGACATCATCTTCAACTGAATGATGAATCAGGTTTGTTTTCTTTACCTAAGGAAGATCTTGTTGATATTTTACAAAAAATGGGGTATGAAGGAAGACTAGATATAGTTACTTTTCAAAAAGGTCTTCTTTCACATCAATGGAAATATCTTGTTCATACTATTCAACATTGCATCTCTCCTAAAAAGAGTACTTGGAATGAGTTCAACAAGTCAATAGCTTCTGCTGTTGTTTGTCTGTGCACAGGACAAGTATTCAACTTTTCACAACCAACAAGAGAAGGTTCAAGTCACCCCATTGAACCCCAACCAACTCCACCACTAAATACAACCCAAAGACAACCCATTCAGTCCACTCAAATACCTGAACCAACAGATGTCCTGAATGTGTCCCAGGTACATGAGATTAATCCACAGAGTGCTACTCTTCACTCTGAGGAAGACCAGACCATTGCCAAACAAATTTCTAAAACTTACAAAAGGAAGAAAACTTCCTTAAAGGACACCAGGGGACCCATTGAGTCAAACTCCAGACTCCAAGAGTTGTCCTCCAAGGAGGAGAGAGGACATGAAGAAAGGGCTCTCACTACTGATGCCCTAAAGGTGGGTGCACAGGCTAGTGAGAACATCAATAGGACCCAGACCTCGGCAACTCTAAGTGATGACTCATCTTTTGAGGCGGCACTAAGAGTATGGGTGAGCATAAAAACCGAAAAACCGAAACCAATCCGTTAAAACCGTCAAAACCAAACCGATAAAACCGAAACCATTTCAAAACCGACGGTTTAGTTTTAGATTTTGAAAAAACCGATGGATTCGGTTCGGTTTCGGTTTTAACCAAAAACCGGCCCCATTAAGAAACCGCCCCGATAATATTTAATATATTATATATATTTTTTCTTTTTATATTTATTAAATAGAAGTCGACCTATTTAAGTATTTGAAACTACATCTACTAAGGTTCATTAATGTCTATATCGTTATTATATATTACAATATACGTTTATAGTTTGAATTTTGGGCTGAAAATAGTATTCATTGTTGAAATATGTTATTAGACACTAAACTTAATGATGTAAGTTATATATTATTACTGAAATTTGTATGTAATTTAAGAAAAAGATTAGTGCATGAAATTATGTATCTATGTTTAAGACGAGGTGGATTCGGTTTTAAAACCGAAACCGAACCGTTAAAGGATAAAAACCGTTAAAACCGAAACCGTTAGAAACCGAAACCATTGGGTTTAAAAATCCTAAACCCGAAATTAGCGGATTCGGTTCGGTTTCAGCCTAAAACCGCCCCAAACCGCCCCATGCACACCTTTAACTAAGAGGACCCCGGTGCCAAGAAACCACAAGGGGGGCACTACTGCTTCTACTAGGAAGAAGAGAGTGTCCAAACAATCCAATTTATCACCAAGAAGTGATAAGGGTAGAAAGAAACAAACTGAATTGATGGATAGGATGGAAAACCTTCAAACCAATGTACCAACTGAGCCCAATGATCCACCCAAAGGGGCTGATGGCAGTATTAAACCAACACAATTGACGGATAGGAAGGAAAACATTAAAACCACTGTACAACATTGTCTGAATTTACTGAATAATCAAGGAAAAACCATGACCTACATGAAGCACTACATCAATACTCTGAACAAAAGACAGAAGAGGTTCGAGTACAAGCTTCAAAGGCAATCAAATTTGATCAGAAAACTACAGAGAAAGATTGCAGATAGTGAGGCTCAACAGGTTGAGATCACTAAGGGGGAGAAAGATCAAATACAAGGGATGATTGATCAATCTATAGCAGCAGCAGCCCTCCTAAATCTAAAAGAGGTTCATGGTGAAACATGTCAGAGTTTTGGTGAAGACCTGTACAAAGAAATGAAAAGTATGGATGAGGATATATTTGTGTCTGCAAATCAATCTCAAACAGCAGAACAAATAAACTCTCCAGTTACTACTGAGGTCATAGAGACTACTGATCCTATGGACACTACTGAAGCAAAGGATCAAGCGGTTGTTACTACTGGTCATATTGAAGAAGAAGAGACACCAGTAGTAAATGCTCCAGAAGAAGATATCATGGATACTACTGATGCCCTAGCAGTAGTAACTACAACAACAACCTCATCAGTAGTAAATGAAAATCAACAATTGGTGGTATTTGAACCAGAGATTACACCAGTAGTAACTACCTTGGTTACTACTGAAGATGAAGATGAAGAAATACCAGAAGTTCTTGAACGTGAACGTGTTATAATCATAACAAAACCTCCAACTCCAGAACAACCACTTATCATACCTGACATTGATGATAATGTAAATTGGTATGAAGTTGATGAATGTGCACTTCCTCTACACCCCAAGATATTACCAGAGGATAAAATACATTTATTCTCTCCATCAATTGTATTTACTCATGTTCTTGATATGAAATACACTCCACCTCTACTTTCAGCCTGTGTTGGAAAAGGAAAAGAAAAATTTGATGATGACTATCCAAACAGAGCTCTAGGTCACTTCATGGTAAACAAGATCAACCATGTCAGACCTGCAAAACAATACAAATGGAAGGTGAAAAGAATAAGGTATTTGAGGAAAGTTGCAAAAACTCAAGCTCTTGAAGACAAGAAAAAGGCTGAAGAAGAAAGACTGAAAAATCCAGAAATTCAAGAAGTCGATGCACCAATTCAAGATGTTGAAAGAGTCCTGGTAGAAGATCAAAAGGAAGAGTTTGATAGACAAAGAAAAATAGAAGAAGAACATCTGAATTGCCTTGAAGATTTAGTAGCAGAATGTAAAAGAGAAAAGCCTGATCTACCAGATGCAATTTTTGAACAAAAAGCAAAAATGATTGACTACTTAAAATCAAAAGGTCATAGTGCTAAGTCCTTCGGCAGAATGAAAATGATAACATTAGTAGACAAATATTGTACTGCCAAAAAGAGAGAATTAACAGAAATTGAAGTAGAAGAAGAAAAAGAAAAAGTATTAGTTGAAATTGATCCCTCAATCATTCTCTCCAGAACACCAACACCTGGTGAATCTTCAAAACCTTCTAAAAGGAGGAAAGAAACTGAATCTGAAACAAAATCAAGGAAGAAAAGAAAACAAGATATACAAGTACTTGATTGTCTTATTGCTCCTATTGAAGATAATCCAATTATCAATTGGAGAGTTGTTGACAATGTCATAGAAGTCATAATATAGGACAAAACAACTCAAAGATTTACTGGTTGGAAACCTATGGTAAGATCTTGTTCAAGAAGTGATATAATCAAAGTGTTGATTATTGGAAAACCAAGAATGTCTAAGAAATCATGGAAAAACTCAGGAGCTGGATACTTGACTAAAATGATTGATGCTGCTTTCTATCCAGACAACTATCCTGAAATATTCACTAACAAAGAAAATGTTTATGCTTGGAATGTACTCCCCACAGTAAACATGTATTTCTTTGAAAGAGCCAGTAAGAATTGTGAATTATACTTATTTGAAAAGGAATATCCACACTCAGAAGAGACAATGTATCAGATATTCACAAACACATTCATGAAACCTTATGATGATGTAATGTTTCAAGAAATATTCAATTACTTCGTAAAAAGAAACAGCAAATACATAATAGCTCAAAGGAAGAAACAAAATCAAAGAACAATTGAAGGTATGCAAAGAAGAGCAAAGTTGTTAGAAGAACAAGAGAAGAAAAATGAAGAAGAGAAGAAACTTGATTAATTAAAATTGAATTAACAAGTTTAGGGGGAGATTGTTGGGTTATAAGTATTCTATTACTGATGTATAGATACTACTGATCAAGAGTTATTGCTGCTATGACTACTTGATAATGATATTACAATTACTACTGAAGATACAACTTACTACTGATTTTTGCATATACTACTGATCAACTGAAATACTACTGATGATGCTATTTACAGAGAATATCGAGTCCGAGATCTTAGGAAAGTTAGTTTAGAAGATAATATCAATTGTAATAGTATTGTAATCGATTCCTAGAATAACTAGGTTAATATTTTAGGCTTCAAGGACTATTATAAATAGTTCCTTACGAATTGTAAACGTACGTGTGTATTGTTCGAGTTATTCAATATACATTGAAGCTTTTTGTGATTACTGTGTTCTTATTATTATTCGTATTCGTTTACAGTATTCATTGTTCTTAATCAAAATAACACGAGTGTTAATCCGCTGTAACTTCTCGTTGTTAGTAGATCTGTGATTAAATAATTTGTTTGAGTTATTCGATCCTGACATATTGTCTATTTTATAATTTAGAAAATATATAAAATGGAACCTAATAAATGTTTTTTGTTTTCCATAGTATGATTCAAGTCAAATTTGTGTCTGAAAAATTATTATTTGATTTCTAATTTTATGATATGCATTTTAAAGAAGAAAAGATTTTTCCGGAGATAAGGAAAATTTACATACATATTAAACATGTACCAACATTTAATTAATCAACAAATACAAGTAAAGTTCATGCTAAACTAATTTATGAAATTTATAGATTGCATACAATATTATGATTTCTTTTTGTGTTAATCTTGAAAAAAGTTAAATATTTTATAGGGATTGAGGTTACTTGGATCAATCAATACATGACCAAGATCCGAGGCACATTATATCATATTCGAATTTAGAAATTTGTTCCTTTCAAAAAATATTTCATGAGTGCTTGAAGTTTAAAAATATATGCATGTCACAGACCTTATGCCTAAGAATATGATATAAATTTTTCCTCATTCAAACACATAACAAACTACAATTAAACCCACATAACAATTAACAAACCATTTCCCTTTCGAAATCTACCCCTTGCCTTTCGAAATCAAGCGACTTCCACGTCGCAAATGAGCCATTTAGGGCATTTTTTTCTAATAGGCTGATTGGGCTTTCTTTCCATAAAATCCCTTTTTATTTGTGAAACGATATATATGAGTAGGACACCAACCCAACATCTAGGCCTGGTACTAATTTGTTGGGGCCCAACACATTTGCTTCAAAGGCCTGGTAAAGTGCTTCAAAAATACTCCCTCCGTCCCACAAAAAACTTCTCATTTGACTTGTGCACATATTTTTAGGAGATAGTTGGTGGTGGAGTATTTGACAAGAAATTTGATTAAAATATAGAATTAGTTTGGGGATTGACATAAAGTTAGTGAGAGAAACTTTAAAAAATGATAAAAAAAATGCCATAAAGTTAATGAGATAATATTAGTTTATTAAGTGGGTCCTTCCAATTCTCAAATGGGAAGTTTTTTGTGTGACAAAATTTTTAGGTGAAATGGAAAGTTTTTTTGTGGGACGGAGGGAGTAATATTTAAAATAAAATAAATAATGTGAGCAATTATTTTGAACAAATATACGTATTTATTGAACTTGAAAGAGATCCAAAGTAGGGAGAGTTTTGGTGTAACTAGATGTCATTGTCAGCCACCACTACATTGGTCCCTCCGGCCACTACCCATGCCACCATGTCCGTCGTTCACCCTACATGGAAAGTGACATCTCCCTACAACTTCAACTATCGTATTTATTACCTAAAATATTTACTATATATATTTTTTCTTCTGTACAAATAGACATATTGAGTGCGTTTTGTTTTTTTTAACATGTGTTCCGTTCGACCAGACTAATCTCAGGGGGATCACCCGCTTTGTGGGTACGTAGCTTGAAATTGCCTTGTGAACCTGTGTGACAATAAGGGGGTATTATTTTTGCTACTAACATGAATTGAACTTGATAGGACCTCAGGATAATTTCAATCTATTAGAGAACAAATTCAACCCCTGCATATTGAGTGTTTCAATCGTCAACAAGATTTATACATGGGTATAAATAATAGAAATCACTAAAACGAATTACTGGATACTAATCTACAAAATTATGTTACTAAACTATAATGTCACCAAGTGCTTGAGAGGCCAACTAAAAGCATCTTCAATGGAAGCTTTTTAAAAAGCTTTTTACCTTTTCAATAGGCCATTTGGATGTTTTTGAACTTCTAGCAAAAAAGTTTTGTTTCAAAAGTTTATTCTTCCATAAGTCTTTCTCAAACACACATAAAAAGTTTTGCCAATATTTAGTTGAAAATCTATGTGGCACTTTCAATAAGTCATTAGCATCTCCAATGAAAGTTTTTTACAAGTTTTTTACCCTTTGTGTAGGTCATTTGAGGGTTTATGACCTTCTAGCAAAAGACTTTTGCTCCAAAAGCTTATAATTGTCTAAGTCATTCGCTAGACACAAAAAAAAAAAAAAACTTTACTAAACTAAATGTATTGGAGTAAAAGATTTTTTTAAAAGTTTATTTATCATAATTAGATGGAAAATCTAGGTGACAATTTTAATAAATCTTTGCAAATACTGAATCATCGAGGATTAGACTCAATTAAAACATTTTGATTCTTGAGCAGTTGGATGACTTACATGGGTGTATATATACAAATGGAACTGTTCATGATGCCTAAAGAGATAAATTATATCTTTATATTAATATAGGTACAAAACTAAAAAATATATTTATGTTAATAAGAAAGGGTCATATTATTCGTACCAAAAATTTTGATTAATAAGAAATTAAAATTATAATGCACAAAATTCAATGTCTTTCACCAGTCATATATACTCACCACTCTTTCTTTTCTAGCGCTCATTCACATTCTTTCATTTTTGATTTTTTTATAAATCTTTTTTTTATATTTAATTCTTTTCAAATAAAGTAAAATTTTATATAGTTCTATGAATTATTTTTTGTTTTTTTTACAGTCAATACAAACAGTCCTAAATTTACATTATCTTTTGATCACAAAAATGCTTAAACATAAAATATTTAAAAGATATCTAAACACCGGATCTAAGTTAGACTACTCAGAGTGGTTTGTCAATTGCAAAATGACAGATTCACTTTCACCCCAATTGATGGCATGACCCGTCGGTTTGGGTCCGAGGAAAGAAAGAGTCTACGATATTTTATTAAGATTTTTGGTATTTTGTGTATATGTAAATAGAATCTTGTAAAAATTGCTCGTGATTGAATTGAATTTTTTACTTTTTTTTTATAAACAAAACATATTATAAGTTGTAAGAAAATAAATATGATAAAACAAAATGTAACAATTAAAATAAAATGTAAAAATGAAATTTGTAATTAGTATATAATCCCTCCGTCTCATTTTTATTGTTCACTATAAAAAATTAAATAGTTTAAGAAAATTATATTAATTATACTATGTCATCAATCAAATTTTCTCTTTTCCACTTAAATGTTTTTTGATTGGTTGAAATTTAGGAAATGACAGTCTTTGTGGTACAAACGAAAATAGTATACTGGATAATAAAAATGGGACCAAGGTAGTAATACATTTTGCAAATTCCGTGAATAGTACCTACCAGCTCGAATTGTTTTTCTCTTTTAACAAGCTTGACAACGTTGACTTTTTCCTAAGTTTTCTTTAATATATTATTTCTCATTTTAAAATATACGGATGAATGCTGTTTTTTTTAACAGGGGATGACTGTTAACTTTTTTTAAAACGTAGTCATTTTCTTAACCTTTAATATTCCTTTCAATTATTTTTTAGTTTTAGCAATATGGATAATTTTATCTCTATTAATCATATTATCATGTAAAACACCTCTTATCATACAAGTACGCCACTATCTTTTATTTAATTATCTAAAATTAACAGTTTTGCTTAAATTAATTTAGCATATTCGTGTGAGTTATTGTATTTTGGGTATGGTATGAACACAACTAAATATTTGTTTGGGTATCATATGAAAATCCCACGCGGCAACACGCGGGTAAAATCCACTAGTTTTGAACAAAGTATATGGATCATTTATGTAATTTAGTATATGAAAAAGTTGTACCAATTTTCTAAACATGTGACGTTATGTATATTAAAGAAATTTTTTATTATATACTTTAAAGAGAAATATTATAAGAAAAATAGAAAAGTACAACTCGGGGTCTTTCAATTAGTCATTTGATTAATTAAATCACATTTTAAAAAAGTTGGTAAGAAAAGTAAATTCAAAAGGAATGTTTAGACTCACTCATAAGAAAATGCACGTTTCAAAATATGGATTTGCATAAATTGTATTTATAAATTTTGGGTTTTTCATTTACAAATTAAAATTATCAAAGGGTTTAATCTAACAGTATGATGTCTGAAATGTTAAGATGATAGAGAAGAAAGAAACATATTCTTATATTTTTTTTTTTTTTTGGAAACGGCTTTCATTAAAACAAAACGAACACTAGCACAAGGCTAGAACCAAACGAAAAAAACATTACACATTACAAGGCAAAATTAACCATTCTATCCAACTAATGCTAAACTTTGAACTTCTACTAGTGATCCAATTATAAGAGATTTCTTTAATTGCATCCACCAACAAACTCCTCCGGGTATCGCCATTTTTAAACGTAACCGCGTTCCTATGTCTCCACAAAATCCAGACCACCGTTAAACAAACCGCTTCCATTAAGCATTTAACTCGGGAATTAGACACATTCGCATCTAAAGTATACATCAAGTCTTCCAACCCCGAAACGTTGATATCCAACAACTGCAACCACCTACTTATCGCCACCCAAACCTCCCTAGCAACTTCACAATGCCAAAATATGTGATCGGAATCTTCCATACAGTATCCACACACCTCACATTTTGTATCTTGCAAAGGAACCCCACGAGCCAGAAGATTAATCTTAGACGGAACACGATTTAACGACACCCTCCAGTACATAATGTTAACTTTCCGCGGCACGAGACGATTCCACCGCGTCTGATCCACCGACGTTGGTAGGAACAGCCCGTCTAACCACTTTCTCGTTACCCCTACCTCGTACACCCCTTCCGACCCAAGCTCCCACCTCCACACATCCGGACCATCCCGTAAAACAAACCCCTCCAACCTTGACGCCAACTGCGAAACCAAAACGTCCAGCCTACCACCTCTCATAACACGAGACCAACCCCACACCACCGACCCGTTGACTACTCTATCCGCCACTACGCATCCCGGATTTGAGTCGAGGCGGAACAACCTCGGGTACAAGGAAGCCAAATTAGAATTGGAGATCCAATTATCCTTCCAAAAAGACGTATTCAACCCATTACCCACCCTTCTAGACAAGTGATCGAGGAGGCCAATTCCTTGACTTTTAAACTTAGCGATCAACTTCAAAATCTGAGCCCACGGTTGCGAGCTAGAGAAACCCCGGGTGTTAATTATTCCAAAACCACCATCTTGGCCATACAACACAGCGACCATCTTTGCCCATAAAGCATGTCTATCATTCACAAAACGCCAAATCCACTTCAACAATAACGACATATTAAACGCTTGAAGGCTCCCAATATCGAGACCTCCGTTCGCCAATGACGCCAACACCGCATTCCACTTAACCCAATGAATTTTTTTAATGCCATCGGTACCCCCCCAAAAAAACGATGCTCGTAACCGTTCCAAAAAAGTCTCTACAATTTTCGGCAACAAAAACATAGAAAGGTAGTATACCCCGAGACCACCCAACACCGACTTGATAAGCATAGACCTACCACCAATGGACAAAACACTAACTTTCCATTTAGAAAGTTTTTGCTTAAATCTATTAATCAACCCCTCCCAATTCTTCTTCCGAGACATGCAAGCTCCAACAGGGAGCCCTAAATACATAAATGGAAGTCTACCCTTGCATACCCCTATCGACTCCGCCATACCACTTATGTCTTCCTCTTTAACACCAATGCCGTAAATATTGGACTTATGCAAATTCAATTGTAAGCCCGACGACATATAAAAATAATGGAGAACAATAAGAAGGGTTTGAACATTTACCAACGACCAGTCCCCCATAAAGATCGCGTCATCGGCATAAAAAAGATGAGATATGTTTAGATCAGAATCTCCCACCCTAAGCCCTTTAAAGAACTGATGAGACACCGCTTCTTCCATCGCCACATGTAACCCCTCCATTGCTAAAATAAATAGAAACGGGGAAAGTGGGTCACCTTGACGCAATCCTCTTTCAAGCTTAAATTCTTTTGAAGCATTCCCATTAAGGATCACTGAAGCTCTAGACGAGTGGAGAGTTGCCTTAATCCAAAGCCTCCACTTAACCGGGAAACCCATAAAATCCATCATTCTATCTAAAAAACACCGATTGACAGAATCATAAGCTTTATCAAAATCAACCTTTAAGATCATAGCTTTCTTCTTCTTTTTCTTGTACCACGCTACCATCTCATTGACTATTAACGGACCGTCCAAAATCTGACGGCCTTTAATAAACGCTGATTGTTCCACACTAACCACCGAATCCACTACTGCAGCTAACCGAATAGCTAAGATTTTAGCAATAATCTTGTATTGAAGGCCGATCAGACTGATCGGTCGATAGTCATTAACCACAAGCGGGTTAACCACCTTCGGGATCAACGTAATAAACGATGCATTGCAGCCGTTCGGGATGAAACCTGTATCAAAAAATTCAACAACAAAATTAAAGATGTCAGTTTTTAAAAGGTCCCAAAACCTTTTGACAAAGGCGAATGAGAAACCGTCCGGTCCCGGCGACTTATCACTTCCACAACTCCACACCGCTTGTTTAATCTCCGCCTCCGAAATAGGCGCCGTTAATAATCTAGAACTTTCATCAGATAACCTCTTGAACTTATCACTACGGCTCACCACCTCGATTGACGGAACCCGCTTAAACTTCTTTTCAAAAAATTTAAAAAAAATATCTTTAACCACTGGCGGAGACGTAACCCAAAGACCTTCCTGCTTGACTCCCTGCATTAAAGAATACCGACGCTTAGAATTAATGATCCCATGAAAATACTTAGAGTTTTCATCCCCTTCAATACTCCATTTGACTTTAGCTTTTTGAGCCAAATCCCTCCATTCTTATATTATTGATAATAATAATTGATCAAATGATATAGAGAGAGTACATCATTATATATAGACATGATGAATGAGAAGGTTAAGCTCATAACGGACTTAAACAGACTTAACAACTCTTTAACAGAAACTTAACAGAGTGTATTTTATACACTATCAATGTCTGTCTCTCTACTTTAAGGTCGGGATTTTAAGTCCCGTCGTGAACATAGATGATAATTAGAAGTAGACTAAATTTGGCGTTTCAAAAAAAAAAAATACAAATTAAAATTGATTGATGTGTCTTTCAACCCATCACTCATTCCCACGCCTTCGAAACTTTATAATGATTTTGTGCTTGATTCTTTTCATATTTTACTTTTTCCAATTTTCAAATATTATTTTTATTTTATATTCATATCATCTTTATGATTAATATGGCCTAGAGGTAGGGCTGTCAAAACCTGACACGACACGACAAAAATATACGAAACGAAATTGGGACGAAATTGAAATTTGAATTCGTGTTCGTGTCGTGTTCGTGTTGTGTAAAACAAACACGAAGTCGTGTCGTGTCGTGTCGTGTTCAGATATTAACACGAAATTGACACGATAGTTATGATTTTGTCGTGTTAGTCGTGTTTCTCGTGTTTTTAGCATGTAATAAGTAAGAAATTTGTTATTTTTGTTATTTATTTTGTGTTGTCGTGTTTATCGTTTTTTAATCATGTCGTGTTCGTGTTAACAAAATAAAACACGACTTCGTGTCGTGTTGTTTTCGTGTTGAACGAATTCGTGTCGTGTCGTATCGTGTTATCCAAAAACACGAAACGATAGTACGATTTGACAGCCCTACCTATAGATTTAACTTTCAAGTATCTGCAGTTCAAAAGTCTAAAGTTCTAAATTTGCTAGAAATTCATGAGTTCATTGGTTTTTTATTTGTGGAATAAAAAGTTTGAGTTTCAAGTCTCGACTCGTGATCTCTTAGTTAATGTCCTGTTGAACTAGAAAAATTGTCAGACATATTTCTTGTAAGGTGGACAAATAGTTGGCGCAGTTAAAGTGTCTCCGCCAATCTAATAGTACAATAAGTAATACATTTTTTCATTTTATCAATTTTGAAATATGGAGTAAGTGATATACATACTTTGATAATCTACATTATTTGTAAAAAGTACAGAGACTCATACCTACTAATTATCTCAATTACTATAGTGAGTTGACACTTTTATAATTACTTTTACTTTTAAACAATATTAACATCATTTTATTCAAAAAGATTAGAATACATCATCCACCGACTATCCACGTTAACCTAACTTTTTTTTGAATGGCAAAAAGGAAAGAGAGAGAGAGAGAGCTTTGACGATGTCATCACTTAAATCTATCTGAACACACATTATAATATTTTACATCAAAAATTGTAAAACCAATAATATCACTTGTTGTGACGTGGAGGAATAATTGGTTTTCATTGAAAATACAATGTTGCAGTTTTTATAAGTTTTAATCTTAGTTTTTATAATCTTATAGTTATCATCCTTTTAGTTTTTATCAACATTAATTAGATTTTTTAGGTTTTTTAAATTTTATCTTATATTAAGGAACATATTTGGTAAATAAGAATTAAGTTTATTCGATTTGATGAATTTTCTTCAAGAAAATAAATATAAAAAGATCAATTTCGTTTCTTTGGGATGAATGTAGGACATGATGGCCCCCATTGACAAATGAGCAATGAAAGAAAGTAATTTACTTTTGGTCTCACACTTGTTTGCAAAAGTCCACAAAAAGTGCTTTTTGTGCCACAAAAAAAGTAGAGATAATGTGCTTCCAAAGCGACCTCACATCCTTTCTAACATTTATCATCTTTTTCTATGATGATTTCTACAAGGTATATATTCAATTCTTTGGTATTTTAGCATATGCATGAACATGGAGCTAAAAGTTGCAAAAAGGTAATTATAGCAATTTTATTTTAGTCGCATCTTTTTAAAAGTAGAAAACAGGAATTTTTATGATTTGATCCACACAAATATTTAAATTCGGTCTCAAGAAAATGAAATGTCATGCTTCTAGACCGACTTTTGTTAATGTACTTTCACTTTAAATGTAATTATTGAAGGTTTAAACAACGTGTTATTATGGTCATTATGTTTACAATTTAAATGGAAATAACAATACTAGCACATTATTTGAAACTTTAATAGACATATTAAACAAAAGCTGTACGTGTCACATTGAAATAAAAGTGAAATAAGTTCTTATTTTGTTCGAATAGCTTGTCAATACATTACAAACATATCATACCATGTTACATGTAACGACTCTAATTTACACAATTACACACATTAAAAAAATACAGATACAACAAACAACAATGTCCACATTCACTAGCATGCCCATATACAACTAATTAAGACATAATATATATATTTTTTCAAAAAAAAAAAAAACTTGTCAAATTTCCTCTTAGAAATGCTATATATACTTCGTATATCTCTGGATTGATTTCCTGGAAATTTAGTATCTAATTGGGGACCAAGATCCTAATATCAAGGAGAATTGAACTGAGTCAAAAATTCCACATTCCAATTGTTTTGGAGTACGTGTTTATAGGACTTGGATCATGCACTTTCTTTTATGAAACTCCTAGAACAACCAACGAACTTGTGGAATTACTAGATGTTGTCTTGCACAATTAGAATTTCGTGGTCCTATGTCTCACAAACCGAGAAGAATGTAGTAAACGAGAGTTATGGGTAATGCAATCAACATCCCGAATATCACCCTATACAAAACGTACCCACAAGTTGTCAATATAAAACGGTTGCATAAAATTTACGTTTCCACGTGATCAAGTATGTTGTTTTCTTCACATGTATATATAGATAGTATGAACCAAAAAAAGAGCTACTTCTAGTATTACCATGTTAGTGTCATCAAGCATATAATTTCACTTAATTTCGTATGTCATAACACCTTGGTGGTTATCTTTTTTCAACAGCGGGAGTTGAAGTCATGATCACAAACCAATGTGAACATTTTTTCCAACATTTTATACTACTAGCTAGCCTACAAATCATTTAGTACCTTAGTGGTTATGTGTTTAGTTTCCCTATCTTGTCTTTTTCTCTAAATATATTATGAGTATTTGATTTCAGTTTGATATATTATAGATAATCAATACTAGTTTATACTTACGCAGTGCTGAGTATTGCTGGATGAACATTGTACTCTTTGGCAAAAACAAACGGTACAATTCCTTGAGGAAGTGCGGCCTACCATTCCATAAGAACAAATTAAAAAGGTTGGAAGTACTCATGTTCAAAACATGTAATTTGAAAGTTAGTAAGTGGCCAACTGTTATTAAAATTTACCTGTACGATGGCAACATGGAGGAGGGTGCCACGAAGACCAACGATAAGGGAAGCGGCTGCCATTACAGCCGGTCCCGTTAAAAATCTAACAGCCATTGAAAAGGTAGCAACTGAATTTCCACATGCTATTATCTTTGGTTGAAGCGCCATAAACAAACCTTCAAGCCACGAAAAATTAAGAATCAAATAAATCATGATATTTGTCGTATAAATGCGAAGATAAAAATATATGGTCTTAAAGACGGTCACGTTAATGTCTAGAAATGTTAATACTTTAGTACAGAGATTTGACAAGGTTGTCAACAACTTGCTATTATTTCTTAAAACTAAATGAAAATTGGACGTAACGGGGGAATAGGAGGATAAAAATTTAGAATGAACAACGAATTGATAAGATTGATGTTGAAATTTCCATTACCCACCACACCATGATCAAGTCTATTCGTCAATCATTACGGTCCCCAAAATATAGCAATATTTTTTCCAAAATAAAATAAATGAACCAAAAACTAATAATTATAACAATTAGTTACAAAACGCCAAACTAATATGTTTAAATGGTTTATTTAAAAAAGAAACCTCACCTAAACTAAACATGGCCATTCCAAGACCAGCATCCGAAAGTATTGAAATCGATTTCTCTATTATTTTTGGCATTGCCACATGCCACCTGCCATCATTAAACTCGTTAGAAACATATATTAACTGGAGTTTTAATTAACTAATTATTTAATTAAAAACATTATCTTGCGTTCGAATGCCACATGTAGCTCAACAAAAAACACAAATGTCGGTGGTTTTGCATAATAACTACAGAAACAGGCTTTAAATCCTTATTTTTTATCCCATTAAATAAGATAAAGAAATTACAAAATACTCCGTATTTCATTTTATTTGTAAATAAAAAATGAATGATTTAGTACAAAGTCTAGTCAAAGTGTATAATTACCTGAAGGAAACAAGAGACCAGATTAGACCAATCAAGCTGGAGTACGTATTCGGGTTCCGGATAAGTTTCCGCCAAACCATAATCAGTATCAACCGTGTCATCACACTCGCCGGCGGCATGAGTTTTCCGGCATTCCCCTCATGAACCGGCACCTCCTTAGGGCGGAGCTCCGCTGAACCCTCTTTCTCCCTCTCCTCATGTCCATCGCCGAAACTGAATTCTCCGGTCCCTACACCATTAAAATTCAACTTGAATCATAATTCTCACATTCTAATTCTAATATGAGAAATTATAAAGTTTACCTTTTGGTTCGTGGTGATCGGAGGAAACTACCATTCGAATTTCTTTAGCGTCGTTGTGATCGGGTCGACCAGTATTGGCTCCGAAATCATTACCGCCAAACACGTGGAGCCCGCCGCCTTCCGAAACCGGCGAAGCACTTGAGCTCCACACGAACATGTGAAGCTCTTTGTCATCATTTTTTGGTTTGTGTTGAGGCACGGCGGAGTGCGGCGGTGGTACGCATTTTGCTGTTTTCGTGAGCGTTGATGTAATCTCCGGATTTGGAGCAGGATAAGATCCAAACTTGGGGGAATTCAAAGGTCCGGGAGCTGTGCTCTCTTCAAAATTGGACGGTCGAGGGGTGGGTCCCCTTGAAGACTGAACGGAATACATCTCTGCAGGACCGAAATTCGATAACCGGCCACCGGGAAACCCCATCATAGAGTAAAAATCCGAGTGGTTAAAATTGGATCCCCGCGGAGTCTGGTTTCTAGACGAACTTAAACTATAAATTTCGGCGCCGGTTAAATTCGACGGTCGCGGAGTCATTCCGGCGAGTCCAACCGACCTTCTCGAAACATTTGATTTCCTCACCGTCACATGAAGCTTCCCGTCGTCTCCAATTTCAGCATCAGTTTCTAGAAAGTCGTGACCGTCAAGCGACACAACGTCTGATTCCACCTTAAACGAGACAATAGAAGCTGCGGTTTCCGGGAACTGTTCCATGATCAGAATTTTGGCCCCACGGAATTCGAACAAAAAGAGCAACAAAGTGTACCAAATGATGCACTGCAGCACCACCACCTGAACCATCAACGAACCAGAATACTCACCGTACATCGCAATTAGCAACGGAATTCCCATAACTAGAGTGTTAGGCAGCGTGGAGAGTGAAAAAATCGTAATCATCCATTCGAGACTCCCGTTTTTCGTAAATTTCGCCCAAATTCCGAGCACTACGAGCATGATGATCTTCTGGAGTGTGTCCGCCGCGATGAATCGGAAATTCATCTCGTACGGATTGTTTAAGGAGATGAAATGAAATGATAGCAGAGGGACGGCGAAAATAGCGACGAATCGGTTGATGCCGGAGCATTGATCAGGGGAAAATATCTTCCACCAGCGTACACTGCCGTAAGCGAGAATCATAGCGACGTATAGCGGCACCATGGCCGCCATGACGGTGTAGAAATCATGGCCGCTAATCATTGTTTGGTTATAGATCTAACGGTGGTGATTGGTGGGGAAAGTGAATTTGTGTGTTTATTATGAGTTTGGTGGCCAATGTCGATGTGTGTGAATTTGATAGAGTAAATTAACCGGTGGCTAGAGAGAGGAATTCATAGGATAAGAGAGAGAGAGAGAGAGAGAGAGAGAGAGAGAGAGAGAGAGAGAGAGAGAGAGAGAGAGAGAGAGAGAGAGAGAGAGAGTGGTGTGACTGAAAGACAGTGTATGTGGACGACCTCAATTTATATAGGCGAACAATGTGAAAGATAGGATGTATGATGTGCACGTGTAGTGTAGTGTGGCTGAGTTATTATTAGACTCAGTTTTGACCGGGTATCGGGTCAGTTGGATCCAGTTGGGTTAAATAGAAGTGATATGGTATTGTTTTTCTTTTTTGAACAGCAACAAACTTGTATTAGGTTGAGCTTCAGTAATGTCATCATCACCCAACTCGAAACAAGCAGCAACTAACATTAAAATACTAGCGAGAAGTTAGAGAAAACATACAATATACAAGTTTCAAAAACAAGAAAAAGGCGCATTACACCATAGCTCCCACCTACCATCAAGATTACAATTCGTACAATTTTTATACCAATAAAATGAAAACACCTAAACTTGACTAATCACAAGTGTATCTTTCACCCGATCACCATTCGAAGCCATGAAGACTTTTGTTTTACTATTTATTGTTAGTTATGTATTTATCTATTTGATCATGTCAAGTATTAAAATCAAAGGAAAATATGAGAAAAAAGAATTAATAAACTACACATATTATTTTATAATGAGTTTACACATGATTTAAAGACTAGTAAACATCAATACTGTTTGTCAAAATAGAATAACAAGCCTGATAATAGAGAAATCTAGGTAACCCGTGAAGGCTTTTTAGTGTATGTGGTGTATTCATGAGTTTGTGTAATTTAATTATTATAATACATGCATAAGCAATCAAATATTTTAATATTTGACGATTATAAAACTAAAACAAATATTTGGTTAAATATGATACAAGTAGTTTAAGATTAATGAAGAGTCCTTGTCACATTTATTATCAACAAAACGAGAAAGTAGTGGAAGCAATAATCTTCATACAAGTGATTCAAATCCACTAACTAAATTATAATGTTGTTTTCATTTCCCTTTCTTTTTTCTTAATTGGGATTGCATGGCAAATGATGTCATAGTGGTCGGAAATAATCCCACAAAGTATTACTTCATCTTTTTTTAGTAATTTTAATGAAAATCAATAACCGGATAAACAAATTATATAGTAAAATATCACGGGTAACTAGCTATTTATAGTATAAACTAAAAACTGTATGTTAAAACGTTATATTTATATAGATCAAATATTAGTATCACATTATTATTTTCTCCTCTAACCAAATATATAATAAACCAGCGTAATAGTGACAAAACCTGGAACCAACCTAAAATTAATTTTATTAATACATCATGCATAATGTACAAATGACCACTGCATGTTGATTGACTAGGTCATCATGTTGGGTTACACAATTTTTTTAATTTTCTAATTTTCTTTATATGATATGTAATTTTTTTATTAGTGATTATGTTTGGGTTAGTTGCTATTTTGAACGGTAAATAGGGAAAGAAAAGTGGAGTTTCAACAAAACCATAATCCCCTTCACCAACCTAAAAATTTTCCATGAATAAAATAACCACTACCATGAAGCTAGCAGAAGAAACAAGAGAGTACAACACATTACATGAAAATAGGAGGATAAAAATACCGCAAAGACTAAGATTGAGGTGCTAATTGGTGTGAAAAGTAAATTAGATTAAGTTATCTATGTGAAAGAGGGAAAAACTAAATTTAAAATAGAATAATAATAAATATTTTTAAAAATATGTCTGATCCATTTAATACTTAATACTTCATCTGATTCAAAATAAGTGATATATTTTAATTATATATCTTATTTGGTAAGTGATAGTAAGACTCATACATAATAACTATCTACTTTAATATAGTGAAAATGATTATTGTGACAACTCGATATTTATGGTATGTAACCTCATTTCATTTCTAGAATATTCCTTATTTAGAAAGTTTTTATTTTTAGATATTTCTATTTCTGGCATCCTAATACGCAATAAACTTACATATTTTTACACCATACATTAGTGTTTGACTATTTTAGTCAACACAACATTATTATTTTCTTATGGTGACACGTATGAGCTTAAATCATTTTTAAAACAATAACTTTCTCGATAAAACAATAAACGTACAAATTAAATAAACGTGACTCGAATAACACCTAGCCATGACCGACCACCTAAGTGGCCGGCCATGCACTTGCTCGTGACCATCTTCACTCGGCCGAATCCCATTTGGGGTGCGTGTAAACTTGCTTTGATCTTACCCTCTTTTAAATTGTTATCCTCATCTCATTCAAAGGAATCCTAGTTAGACTATAACTCTTCTAAGTAAACCCTAAAACCTACCATATAAATACCCCTCATTAGCCAACAAAAGAACCCTATTGACCTTCCCCTAGAGCATCATCCCATCATCATCATCCTCGTTCGATCCCCAAGCAACCCGAAACCCTTGAACCTTCTTGATCTCGTTCGAAGCCAAGGTAATCAGTCGAATCTCTTTGTTTTTCTTTAAGTTTCTTCTTTGTTTATGCTAGATTCGAACCCGAGACCATGGCCCTAGGCCATGTGGTCTCGGTTATCCTCCAAATCCGTGGCTTACATGCATGCTTGTGTGTGTTGTTTGGTTAAATCGTTAGAACTCACTAGATGTGTTGTTGATTCGTTGATCCGTTTGTTTAAACCCTAGATCTAGAACCATTGCCTTGTTAAACCCTAGATCTAGAACCCTAGACTTGAACCAAGCCGATCTAGACTCGATCTAGCTAGAACCCGTAGGGTTTTGGCCATTCGGCCAACCCTAGACCAAACCCTAGCCGAGCTCATCAAACCCTAACCCTAGTTGACTTTCATGGTTGACTATTTGACCTTATGATATCTAGAATTGACTTTTATTGACCAAATATTGTGATAGATCGAACCTTAGATCCGAACACCAAGACCTAGTCGAAATCTAGAACCTTTCGTTGACTAATTTTGACCAATGTTGACCCATAAGTCAAACCGGGTCAAGGCCGGATCTTGACCCAAACCGTGGACCAAAACCCGAATACCCAATCGGGCCAAGGCCCGTACTTGGCCCATATCGATCTACCTTAGTCCATCGGGCCCAAACCTTAGTTGGCCCATTAGTATCCAAGCCCATTTGGACCAAAGCCCAAACCTTTGGCCCACTTATACCCAAATCGAATCCAATTGGGCCAAGCCCAATCCATGGCCCAATCTAATTGGACCTAAGCCCGATAAGAGGCCCAAGTGGCCCAACCTAGTGGCCCATTAAGCCTGTTAGGCCCAATCTAGGCCCAATAAGCTTAACCCAAGCCCATTTCATTTCATTTCATTTCATTTCGAAGCCCATTTCATTTCATTTCGGCTCATTAAGGCCCAATGATCCAAGTTCATTCGATGTCACAAAACATAAAACATAACATTAATTGCATGTCATTTAACTTATATCGTATCTAGAATCGCCTGTGTTAGCTTAGTCTAATTAGAAGTTATATCATTTAGGAAGCTAGGAGTCTCTGAAAGATTCCTCTGTCCTAGTTCTGTATCGCTAAGCTTTGCCAGGTGAGTCCACAGACCCCTTTTACTCTTTTACTGTTTTATAAACTTTGGGGTGGAAAACATAAACACAATTGCTACTGTTTTATTATGACTGTACAACATATACATTTTCATTATCGCGTTGGCATGACAAACAATTATTATACCGGACTAAGGCTTGCCAACAATCATTAACTAGTGGATCTAGACCATGGATATGCAGATAGTACTATTGGCTGACACTCATCCTCCCATCGAATGATTGATCATTACTTAGTTTATCCAAGACATCTCCGAGAGTGTATATCCATAAAAGAATGATAAAATAATAGAGTTGAAGTGTTGATTGTGGACTTAGGGGTTGGTATATTAACTCAATAGACTAGCTACCTGTTGGGGATAACAGTTCATGCGATGTCAAACATAACAATTTGTTCAACATTTTTTCATAAACATAACTAGTAGTTGTAGATATTCTACAACTACACTACACATTTCATACTTACTACTCATACCATATGAGTGTTGAACTTTATACTTTTCAGTCATAAACCATTTTCTTAACAAACATTTTGGGTAGCAATATACTTTACTTTACTTTTACGTAACCCTGTGGATTCACTCAACATTATTATTGACCCTTTTATTATTTATGTTTTTTTAGGTAATTAGGTGCAGTAGAACTGGAGGATATGAGCAGTGGGATTGTCGTGAGCCATGATTAAAACATTAAGTTTACGAACAATCATTTCATTTCAAAACAATTTCTATTTTAGGAAACTTACTATTTTTGGAAACTTTCTACTTTTGGAAAGTGAAAGATCTTTTATTTTTCGTTATTGCGTGGTTGTTTGTTTACTTAATTTTTGCTATGTTGTCATGAACGTTACACCTCCGTTCTTCCGCAAAACATTTTAAATGAAGTAAAACTCATTTTTGGCGGGGTGTGACAGAGTGGTATCAGAGCTTAAGTTATAGTGAATTAGAAAACCTAGTCTATAACTACAAAAGATTTTTAGGAAAAACAAAAGCTTTTACAAAACAAAAATAATCATGGCACGCTCAGTCTCATATCCTGAAGTTTCATTGTTCTTAAATTAGAACATTTGTCGTAGTTAGTTTTACCTTAGTGTTATAGTTAGCATTCGTCAGAGAGCCCTAAATTTTTATAATCTAATAATTTTTAACCGTCGTGATCAGTAGAATGTCGCCTGCTAGTGTCCTCGATATTTCGTCTGATTCCGATGGTGATCGTGGTGCTGCTGTCCCAGTAGTCCCAGTGTCTGTTGCTCCAGTGCCAGCAGTGGTACAACCTTCTGTTGTCCCATGGCATCGTCGCCCAAGAAGACGCCCTATTCCCATTATTCCTAATGGTCCTCCTACTCCAGCTCGTGGTCAGCGTCCTATTATCTATCGTCGACGTGAGGGTGGCATGATATGGTTATGTTCGCCTGTGAAACCAAAGCGTGATGTTGCTCCAAGAACTCCACGACGTCGAGAACCAGAGCCATATGTGATATCAGAATCAGAGCCTGAAGAAGACTCTGAGCCAGAAGAAGAATCAGAACCAGAGGAAGAACCAGAAGAAGAGTCAGAGCCTATGGAAGACTCTGAGCCAGAGGAAGATGATTAGTCATCTACATATCGTCTATATTGTTTTCTATTACTATTATTAGGTTTTATGTTTAGCTATTTTAGTATTTTCTTTTATTTAGTATTGGCGTATGTGCCCTAATTTTAAAACTATTATGTATTAGGAATGTGTTTAATAAAAGTGATATTTTAGTAAATTTTATTATTTCTCTAAATTGTATTTACTATACGTCTCTACTACTACTACTACTATATCTACGTCTATTTATATCTACGTCTACTACTACTATTACGTCTATTGTATATCTATTATTCGATTCTTATAATAGTTATATACTTCCCTTATAATTCCTATATATTATTCTTTTCTTAATCCTTTATCTAAATCGTATTATTTGTATTAGCAATTCATCAATGGCTCGAGGAGGGAACGCTGAAACTGTTGAACAAATGGTGGAACGCCGAATCGCTGAAGCGATGGCTCAAATGAACGCTGCAAGAGGAAATGCCGCTGGTGCATCTAATGTGGGAAACAACGGTATATCATTCGACTCCACAACGAAGATTCATTATTTTCATTTTACTTTAATCTAATTTTCTTTTTTCTTTCCTTATTTGTTTAAACTTCAGATCCCAATGCTAATCGTCAAGGTCAGTCGTTTAAGACCTTTACGTCCTGTCATCCTCCGACATACTCTGGATCTGAAGGTGCCATTGCTATCATCCACTGGATTGAGAAGGTGGAATCTATCTTCAGTATCATCCAATGTGCCCCTGAGAATATGGCGAAGTTTGCTGCTAGCACATTGTCCAAAGAAGCGTTGTCCTGGTGGAATTCCCAAGTGCAAGTCCTAGGTCGTGCAAATGATGATGCTATGACCTGGGATACGTTCAAGAGTCAGTTAACTCAAAAGTTTTGTCCAAGGAGAGAGCTGCAAAAAGTTGAAGTGGAACTATGGAATCTGTCCATTGTTGGATCTGATATTGTTACCTACACGACTAAGTTCCAAGAACTCGCTCGTCTCGTTCCTCACATGGTTAACCCTGAATTCAAGCGTATTGAAAGGTATCTTCAAGGTCTTCATGATCTTATTCGTACTCATGTTATTGCTTCTGAACCGACAACATTCGAAGATGCCGTGAATCGTGCAACAAGGTTGACTAATGATGCTATGAGAAGTGGATCGTTCAAAGACAAGCTAGTGGTGTCTAGCAAATCCTCTGAGAATTCGAACAATGAAAATGGAAAGCGTTCCTACGACAACAAGCGTGATTACACTAATTTTTCCAATTCTCATAGCATCGTAATTCTCACATTCTTACGATTTTTCCAATTCTCAAAGGAACTCTCCCATATATATATATATATATATATATATATATATATATATATATATATATATATATATATATATATATATATATATATATATATATATATAGAAGTGGGATCCTGTGAGGACTCGCGAGGACACCTCATAAAAATTTCAAAAAAATTCCGAAAAAAATATATATAACCCACCATGATTATTACTACATTTGACAAAAAAAAAATTCAAAAAAAAATTTATGATCCACTTTTTTTAGCTAATCATAACAATGATCCAGATTTTTTTTGTGGATCATTATTATGATCCATATTTTTTTTTAATCATTTTTGGAATTTTTTTTTTGGATCTTATACATAGCGATTTTAATGTTTAAAAAATGAATTTTTTGAAAAAAGTTTGTTTTGGATAATTTTTAGAGTTTTTTTTGGAGTCCTCACAGTCCTCGCGAGGAAAAGAGTCCTCACCGGATCCGGACCCTATATATATATATATATATATATATATATAGTGAAGGATTATATTGAGAACCCTGATTTTAAAAAGAACTCTAAGAACTCTTAATTAATCAATCTGGGCCATTGGATTTAAATTTAACGGTTATGATGATTGATGACTTTTTTGTAAATAACTTAAATTATATTTTAAGTAATAACTAATTAATAAGGGCAAAATAGGAATTTTGTCTAAATAAAAATAATTTTATATTAAATAATATGTCATTTCTCTCTTATTGTAACTTCTTTTCCATAAATATAGCTTCTCTCTCTTCAAGATACCTCATTATCACCATCGTGCCTTTTTATTCCTCACTCAAATCCTAGATCTAAAACCATCGCTTTCTTCTCCTCCAACACGCATCGGTGTCTTCTCCAACAACCGACGGATTTCTTCTTCAATCAGTTCCATACACAAATCTTCCGTTACCGGAAACTAATTAAAGACCTAATTGACGCCGACGACAGATCGGAAGTATCCATTGTCGGTAACGCCATCACTGCCACCGCCGATTTCACAAAGAGACACCGTCGTTATTTTTCGTTGTGCGTTTGAAGCTGTGAAGAAATCAATCGAATAATTACCTACACGCATCGATGGCTCCGTCAATATTGGTAAACTTAATTTGTTAACTTTAATTATAGAATTGCAAGTTTTTCTTTGTATTTTCCTATTAAATTGATGTGTTTGCCCTTATTTCCGTTTGCCAACTCTCTGTATTTTTTTTTCATGGAATAAACCAGTAAGTTTTTCTTTGTATTTATATTGCTTTTATCATTTGAATATGATTTTAGTATTATATTTTAATATTGTAGAGGAACAAAAAGCATGTAGCTTTTTAATTCATTGTTTTTTTACAACTATGATTGTTTTTTATATAACTTACAAATCCATGTTGCATCGACCCATTGCACATGCTGCATCTAAGACTAAGACTCCACTAACTGCGTTTTTGGGTGAAAAAAAGGTTATTTTCTAATTTTTTATTTTCAGTTTTTAATTTATATTTTTCAATATTAAATTTTGCAGCTCATGTCATTGGTGATAGATGGTTTAACAATATTGAGTGCATAATGTACACAAGATTTGTTGATTCGGGAAAACCTATGTAAGTAGTTAAGTACCAATTAAGTGTAATTTGCAGTTGAGGTTTTCTACCTCATTTCAATTGTATTGAATTTTGTTATTTTTTCAGAGACTATCAATTTGGTTAATGAACAAGCGGAACACTCAATCGAAGATTAATAAAGCTACAGGCGTTGGATGCATATATGTTATTGCTTGAATACATATGTGTTATTTGAAATTACTTTTTAACTTTTGTATGAATAAATTAAACATGTATGTTCAGTACAATTTTGTATAATTTGGATATAGATTCTGTTTGTTCAACATATATGTTTTATGTTACATATATGTTTAAAATTGTAAAATAACATATATGCAATACAATAAATAACAAATTTATGAAATTAATGCAAAAAAGTTATATATGCAGATCCATAAAATAACATATATGCCCAACATACATTTAACACTAATTAAAAAAAACATATATGCACAACCTGCTCGATAAAAATGACAAAATAAAAAAAAATCGAAAATAATTACTAAATTTTAGTAAATTTTAAAAAAGGAAACAATAATTTTTTAGATAAAATGTCGTTAATACCCCTGAATAATTAATATGAATTAAATTAATCAAAATCAATTTACTAAATTCTGATTGATTAATAAGAGTTCTCAGAGTTCTTTTTGAAATCAGGGTTCTCAATATAACCCGACCCTATATATATATATATATATATATATATATATATATATATATATATATCATTTTTCTTTATAATAATAAACCTTAAGTTCTTGATTAATTAATTGTCTGAAATTATTGAAATGTAAAGATCCCACTAATTTGTAACCAAATGTCCACATTTATTTGAAGTTAGATTGAAAACACTATTTGGTGCAATTATGAATGGTATTATTTGATTTCACAATTTATAAAATTGCAATTGAAGAAAGGTAAAGGTCGGGGAAGGCCCATTTTGTAAAGTTAAGTATACTCCTATGGAAGCTTTTGCAATGAACATGTGCATTGAGGGGCCATTGTTTGTTTTAGGGATTTTGGGGGTTTCCTAATTGTCGTTGACACTTGTTGTCACATTAAAAGATTATTTGGAAAGGAAAACTTGAATTGCGATATAGTTTAAGTTTAAATAAAATACTACATCATTGTTAAATTGTAGCATGTAGTAAACTAGTTATGATTCGTTTTTTAAAGAGTCTATTGGGTCAAAATAAAATAATTTTAAATAAGAAAAGAGTCCAATCATTTAAATAATAAGTCAAATATATCATTAGTTGTCTATAGTCTATTGTTATTTGTTACACGGTAATAGACTATTTATCAACTCTACCATGGTTTTGAAAATGACTGGCTGATCTAACCAGATTAATTAGGAACCGATCTGGAGATCAGTTTTCTAGCGGTGGTATAACTACTTAAAAATGAATCGAAGATGAGACATTGACAACTTTGTTGATTACTATGTTTCCAAACGAAAAAGAAAATAAAAAACAAATTTCTTTGTCGTGCAACTTTTTTATTACAAAATCTGAATTTTACGCTTACAATCAACTGGGGAATAATATTCGTTATGAGTAATTGACCACTAACAAACTCGTGTCTCTCAACTTTATCGTGAAAATATCTAATTCTTTAGTCAGGTTGACCATCCTTTGGGTTTTCATAGTTATGGAGTTTTATGTAAATCTAGACCATAAGTTTCATTAAAGAAGTGATGTAAGCATTATTATTGTACTAGCAGGTATCCGCGCAATGCGACTGGCGGGTACCATATAACTATCTTTTCTGGCGGATCAAACTTGTATTGGAACGCTTGAAATCATGGTGAGAAACTCAAAACGTGGCAATGAATCAGACAAAAAATGATTTTGGGGAAAACCCGAATGGAAGATGCAGTACAACGTGAGCAGGATATATAGGAGCGACTGCGTAAATTAAAACCCAAGTGCCTGAGTAGCCAAGTGGTTATGGGTGTTGCATGATATCTCACACGTCACGTGTTTGAATCCTGACTTGTCTATTTTAATTTTAATTCCTAAGACTTTCTAATATTAGTAGATATAAATACTTTAATATTCGTATAGATATATATATTCAATGAGCGCTCGGTTTTTATTGTTCATTACAAACTTAGAATCCCGTTTATCAATCGTATATCTAAAGTGCATTTAAGTTAGAAAAAAGTGATACAATATGACTTGAATCATCATTAAAGTTTTAATAACAATAATAATAACAATAATAATAAATCAAATTTAAAACTCACCCTTTGAATGTGATTAATTCATTTTCATTATTTTACTATTTTATGACTCAAACTCAGTTGGTGCCCTAAGAACTATTTAAGTTAGACATCAGTTGTCTTTTCTTTAGCGTCGGTTTCTCCACACCATTTGCACCACTCATAGTTTAGGGGCATCCGTTAAACATGTCTTCTAGCTAAAGAGTAGAGAAGGGATATTAGTGGGGCCTAAGGTAATTTAATATGATATTTAGTATTTTATTTGTTTGTACATGTTAAGATGATGAGGTCTAGAAAACTAAAAAGAAAGAGTATTGATGATATGAGTACGTCAGTTGAATGCTAATTAGAGTGTAAGCTGACGTGACGCGCTGGTTTGATAAAAACTGGAGTGTCACTTAACGTCACTGTTGGAAGTGATATTAGTTTATTAAGTTATATGGTATATTTACTTGATTTAAAATTAAATAGTAAAATTATAGAGTAGGGGTGGCAATTTCTGACCCGACACGAAACCCAACCTGAAACCGACACGAAAATAAACAGGTTTGGGTTGAGGTAAAACATAATTGGGTCAGTCTCGGGTTGAGTCAGCTGACCCGTTTATTAAACATGTTAGGTTCGGGTCAGTGATAATTTAAATGGGTCGACCCGCCAACCCGTTTAAATATTAAAAAATATTTTAAAATATATATATTTATACTTAACTTATAGTTTACTAGTTAAAACGTAATTAATAGTTAGATATAAATTAAAAGTGTTACTTAGTAATTTGGTGTTTAGTATTTTGTTATGAATTTGTGTAATGATAACAGGATTTTGAAATGTTTGACTCGTTTAACTTGTTTGACCTGATAACCTGTTTAACCCGTTTTATTAAATGGGTTATATGGGTTAGGTTTGGGTTGAAGTTAAATAGGTTAGGGTTGAGATATCTAACTCGTTTATATAAACAGGTCAGTTTCGGGTTGAACGTTTCTAACCCGCCAACCCGCGAACCCGAACCCGCGAACCCGAACCCGACCTGAATTGCCACCCCTATGTAGAGTAAGAAACAAAGAAGGTTAAAATGTATTTTAATATCCTGAACTTGGCTAACTAGGTCATATACTATCCTGAACTATTAAAGGTGCAACATGGAATCCTGAACTTGACAAAATGATCGATTTAGTACCCTGACTCATTAATATGACCTTGTTTTCTCGCTTGACTTACTTCCGTTGGGGCTTTTTACGAAATAAAAGATATACGTTCATCTCAATATATTGATATTAGATGCAAATCTCGTGAGAAACAAGGTCAAATTAGTGAGTTAGGGTACTAAATCGATCATTTTGTCAAGTTCAGGGTATCATGTTGCACCTTTAATAGTTCAGGGTATCATGTTGCACCTTTAATAGTTCATGGTAGTAGAAGACCCACTCAACCAATTTCAGGGTACTAAAATGGATTTTAGCCAATAAAGAATGGAATTTAGAGTCAAGGAAAGTCAAGATAGAGTTAGAGTGGTCCAAGGTGAGTGGGGTTTTATGGAAGTTAAGGGGGGCAAGTTAGCCCAAGTGGTGCGTGTTGTCGGCCAAATGGCCTCCCTCGCCACATCCAATCAACCATGCCCAGCTAACCATACCGAGCCAACTTTCCCAAACCTACCCCCCACCCCACCCCACCCATCAACAAATTGTATGCTTGCTAATGGTCCCCTATACGTTATATCTTAGCTATACAAATGTTACATCAGCTTTAGCTAATTTTTTTATTTATTTTCCAATGTTTTAAAAGTCGAAAAATAATGATTTTTTATAATATTGGCCATCTTAATGATAAGGTGATTGATTTGTTCATTTAATATGCTTTTAATTTTTTTCCATTTCTTCAGCATCGTAATCTTGGTGAAAAGTATATGATTACTGGAACAAACATTCAAATATTATTCGTATGAGATATTAGAATTGAAGTGGTAGAAAAACAGCATATTGAGAATAATCAAGATTATCGTATTACCAAATATTTTTTAAAACAAAATATTCATTTCTATCTTTTAAACGATCAAGAGATATTAGTTTGTTACCAAAGTGCAAACGACTATTTAAGCTCGACTAACAATTAGGACAAATACCCAAGTGTACATTGAAAGCCGGTTTGTGTCACCTTTATGTTTACGCATACATACAAATACACACACAAAAGTGATTTTGTATACTTATATCGTTTTTTGTTCTTTTCTTTTCTATTACTTATTATTCCATAGCTGAGGTCTTCTAAGTTATTCCTGGTGATGATTACTAAAAAGCTATTAACTTAACAAATATTGAGTCGGAAAAGATAGGATGCGACATTTTGGGGTAATGCGAATACAAAGTCTGAGAAGATAGGAGGACGATTAAAAACAAAAGGGATGTAGATATAGATATATGACCTTATATCTCGCTTCCATGCATCTCTTCAACGTTTCTAAAAAGTTAGGAAACTGGAAACAAAACAAAAAAAAAGTTAATACTCCCTCCGTCCCACAAAAAACTTTCCATTTGAGTTTGGCACAAGTTTTAAGGTGATAGTTAGTAGTGGGGTCATTGGTAATAATTTTGATTAAAATATAGAATTGGTTTAGAGAGAGAAAGATAGTTAGTGGATAGTAAGTGGTGGGGTCCTTAATAATAATAGTATTTTATTATGTGGAGCCCATCAAATGTATGAAATGAGAAGTTTTTTGTGGGACAAAAATTTAGGGTGAAATGAGAAGTTTTTTGTGGGACGGAGGGAGTAGTAATTGTTAGAACAAAACACAGATCAACTTGATACTGATGCTGCAGTTAGTACTGATCATACTTAGTACTGATGGGGCAGAACATGTTACTACTGAAGAAGTTGATACTGGTGTATAGTATAACTAAAGTTACTACTGATCATGCACAGATTGAAGATACTACTGATCAATAGTAGTTACTACTGACGATGGTTTCTGGACTTACTACTGATCACCAGATTTACTACTGATGTTACACACTTACTACTGGTGATGAGTTTTACTACTGATACGCGTTTTTGAAGAATATCAAGTCCGAGATCTTCGTATAGATAATTATAGAATGTAAATCAATGTATATTTTTATTATTCGATGTAAATCAAGTCCTAGAATAACTAGGGTAAATAGTTTAGCTTCAAGGACTATTATAAATAGTTCCTTACGAATTGTAAACGTACGTGTGTATTGTTAACTCAATAATATACATTGAAGCTTTTTGTGAAACTGTGTTCTTAATACTTTCGCATATTATTTACAGTTCATTGTTCTTAATTACATTGATATAGTGTTGATCCGCTGCAACTTCTATATTCAAATAGATCTAAGGTGTTTATTAACCTGTCTATAGTTAATCGATCCTGACAAGTGGTATCAGAGCTTATTGGTTCTAGATCTACTATTTGTTAAGAACAACAAAAAGTTTTAATCTTTAAAACACACACATTGTTAATCATGACGGATAACAATGAAAGCACTCAGGCCAACAAAATCCCCATTCTCACTCCCAATAACTTTGGGATGTGGAAGAATCGTATTAAGCAATACATGCTTATTACAGATTATTCTATGTGGGAAGTTGTCCTTGAAGGAAACAAAACTGGTCCTGGTCAAGCAAGCAGCTCTGCAACTGAGGCAGACAAACTTAAGTGTGAGAAAGAAAAGAAGGACAAGGGCATCGAACTCAAAACTCTAAGCACTCTACTACTGGCCATTCCTAACGATTATCAACATCTCTTTGTTGAGTATGATGATGCAAAGATACTATGGGAAGCACTGGAGAAGAGATTTGTTGGGACCAAGAGCACTAAGAGGAACATGAAGTCTGTTCTTAAACAAGACTTTGAGAATTTCAAAGGAAAACCCAATGAAACACTAAGGGGAGAGTTACGCGGGGAAATATGTTCCATCAATCGATCGTCAAAGAGAACCCGACAGTATCGGTTTCTAAACGGGTCAATCTTGTCGGATTAGCAATTGGAAATGGACCCGATAACCCAAGTGACAGCCCATGCTCAAACAGCTTACTTTCTTGGATTAATCAACCAAAAACAAAAAACCCAATTGGAAAAACTTTAACTTGAAGTGGTTCAACTAACCGGAGACCACGAATGGAATCAAGCTACAAATTCAAGAAGAAGGGTTTTAAATTTGTTGCAAAACATGACAGGAATGGCCACATTGTATGATTTCAGGAGACTAACACCTTACCAAACCAACATTGTAACCGAATTCTTGTCGGATAACGAAATTAAGAGAATACTGAAAGCGAACGAATCCATCGGTTACAACGCATGCAGTGGGATTGTTGGGTCAGCATTACATGATGATTTGATGAAAAGTGTCAAGTACATGATGGAGTATTTGATGGAAGAAAGTAATGTTAAAGTTTTGTTATATTCTGGTCAATGTGATTTAAGAGTTGGTGCAGTGGGAACTGAATCTTGGGTGAAAAATATGAAATGGGAAGGGATCAAAGACTATTTGGAGTCAAAGAGAGATATATGGGTAGTCAACGGTCAACTTGCGGGGTTTGTTAAAAAATGGAGTAATTTGGTAAATGTAGTTGTTTTTGGGGCTGGTCATCTTGTGCCAGCTGATCAATCAGTTAATTCTCAAGCAATGATTGAAGATTGGATTCTTGAAAAAGGGTTGTTTGTTAATAAACAGAAAATTAAGGCTTTGGTAAGTGTAAGTCAACTCTAATTGGTGTAGATTACTGATTACAGGTGTATATAGTTGGTAGCATTTTGTGTATAATTAGAAAAAGTTGTAATTTTGAGTGTAATTCAGATATAACAAAGAAAAAGTAGGAGCAATAAAGTGTAATTTAGGCAACATTTTATTATGAATAAATGAATGTACAAAAGAGCAAATGCAATAATTTCTGGATTCTAAAGCTCACTTGACACATTATGTTGTTCACCATTTGGTTGACCTACACTTGGCTGCTGCTTTTCCATCATTTAAGTATCGCTTAAATGTCCGCATAACCTCCTCGTATGTAGGCCTTTTGTAGTCTACCGCCTGTTATATTATCATTTTTTTTTTTATCATTTTATATATGTCATATAGATAATAAAATAAAATAAAAGGTTAACCTGTTCGATGACTTGTTCAGGGGTAGCCCATTTCCACTCTGAAAATTCCGGATCAGCTTCACCACTTGCTAAATTGATTTCGCTTTCATCTTTCGTTAGTTTCATAAGGAACCTTGTAATTATGGATATACGGTTGTTAATTCCCTAAATTACTTTTATTTTTTTAGGAGAGTAAATATTTACCATTTTTGTGCTTGTCCGTGCCATTCACCACCTCCCCATAACCGATTAACTTTTGCTTTAACGGCAGGTGGGAAGTCATAAGTCAGCCATTTTGGGACCTATATATGCAAAAGATTAACCTTTGTAATTATTGTTTGAAACATGATTAATTGAAACTAACCTCTGCAATTATTTCAGCAGAAACCACTCCAGTTTCTTCTCTAAGTTCCCTAACTGCAGCAGAAGTTGGCTCTTCTCCCTCTTCAATCCCTCCCTAACAACAAACAAAACTTGGATATTAACATTTACTACATATGCATATTTTCTTTATTTATCCTCAAATAAATAAAGATATTATTAATGTAGCCTCACCTGAGGCATTTGCCATGCTCCTGGTACATTTAATCTGGAAGCCACAAAAACCTGCACACAATCAAATACAACAACAAAAATGATCTTTTCAATAACTATGAAATTACACAATATGTATATCAAAAATATAATTTGTTGAAAAAAGAGCAGGTTTTATCTGGTCCATATCCAACTAAACTTGAATCATTAGAAATTAAATATTTAATTGATCAAACCAGATTTCCATGTTAATCACAATCTTCTCCAGATCCAATACAAAGCCTTCACATGTCCACAATTAGAATATTATGAAAAGATAAAGTTTGAATAAATAAATAGATTAATCAAACCAATTTTAAATGTAGCTTCAATGAGAAGGCTCATCACACACCTTTTATTTTAGAATAAATCTCAGCAAACATTGTTTAAATAGAGTTATCAACGCATCAAACACCTAATTAACCTATTAAACTATTTCCTTTCTGTTTCCCTGCATCAGATGCTACAAGTTTATCCTACCTCTAAGTATTAATAATAATTTCAATTAAAAAGCTGAATTTCATGCTTGCTTTTTTTCTTCCAAAAATCAATCAGAAAGGTATCTCCAGTTTCAAAACTAAGCCAACTAGAGTACGCACGCAGCTGAAGCATAACATATACCAAATTCAAATTAGAAAGAAAATTAAATCACTGATTCAGATTCCGATTGCAGCATAAAAAATCAACAACAGTGCAATACTTGCCTAGTACGAACAGAACAGCTAACATCCATGAATAAACTGTAGCTCGAAGGACTGCAATTAATCGTATATGCAAATGAAAAAGGAAAACTATTTACCAGATTATCGGAATTGATGAGACAGACACCGACGTTTGGCCGGTAACCGGACGGCAGATCATCCATAGAGTTGATATTTTTAGAGATAGAAAGTAGAGAGAGATGGTGAAGAAAGTCAATGTAATGTCAGTGTAAGAGCGTGTGTGTGTATATATACACACTCCCAAATAGATATAAGGGAGAAATATGATGGTGAAGATGACGGAGGATGAGAGAGTTTTTGGTGCCGCTTATCGTGCGCACCCCGTTGAATTTACATTTTATAATGAAAGGATCTGATGCTTGCTGGCCCACTCTCTTATCATGAACGCTCGTCTCGTCTCGTGTCTTCAACTAATACTAATACAAGAGAAAGAAAACAATTTTAGAGTTGTAACGGAGTAATCTCAATTTTAAATGTCTCTCACCAATACCAAATAGATGGACGTAGGGGTGGCAATTTCTGACCCGACACGAAACCCGACCTGAAACCGATACGAAAATAAACAGGTTTGGGTTGAGGTAAAAAATAATTGGGTCAGTCTCGGGTTGAGTCAGCTGACCCGTTTATTAAACAGGTTAGGTTCGGGTCAATGATAATTTAAATGGGTCGACCCGCCAACCCGTTTAATTATTAAAATATATTTTAAAATATATATATTTATACTTAATTTATAGTTTACTAGTTAAAACGTAATTAATAGTTAGATAAAAATTAATAATGTTATCTAATAATTTGGTGTTTAGTATTTTGTTATGAATTTGTGTAATAATAACAACATTTTGACTAGTTTGACCCGTTTAACTTGTTTGACCTGATAATCTGTTTAACCCGTTTTATTAAATGGGTTATATGGGTTAGGTTTGGGTTGAAGTTAAACATGTTAGGGTTGAGATATCTGACCCGTTCATATAAACAGGTCGGTTTCGGGTTGAACGTTTCTGACCCGCCAACCCGCGAACCCGAACCCGTCAACCCGAACCCGACCTGAATTGCCACCCCTAGATGGACGTATAATAATAAATAAAAACATATCTAATTTATACAAACTACACAAACCATTTTTTATAATTTACTCTTTATATATACAGTGAAGGTCCATGATAAGTATAGTGAGACAGGCAACAAGGTACGAAATGGATGGTGGGTGGCGTATGATAGCCTGATGCATAATGAAGTCAAATAGGTTGGGGGAAAGTGGGAAGAAGACAAAAGCTAGTGGGGGCTAAGAAATAGCGTTGACTTTCAGTCATTAAGTGGAAGTACCTCTTTCTATTATTTTCTTTTTTACTTTTCTCATTTTAAATAGTGGTATATTTGTGGCTGCAATTGTGCTCCTTCAACCATCATTAATTTCAAAGTTAATGTAATTGAGATAATAATGGACCCTACGATCCACAAAAATTTGATTAAATGCGTTAGTTATATTAACACGATAATAAGTTGTGTAACCATATATATAAACTACAAGAGTGATCTGAGTTGTATTTTTTCAGTATATTTTTTTAAAATTTTTAATTACTGACAAACCTCTTTAACTCTTCTTATGCATGTTTAAACTATTGGAACAAGTGGCTTCATCCTCGTATTAATTGCTTTATTTCAATAATTTTGTTAAATTTCATTCCCACCCGTGACGATCTTTGTTCTAGAGGTATGAATAATGCTTCCGATGCTTGTCCTCTTTGCAATTATGACGTAGAAATTGGGATCATTTATTCCTTCCGTTTTGCCCATCGGTGTATCCACACCCCGTCCTCGTTGTGCAAATCGGTCCGGGGACTGGCTCTGATACCATATCTAACATCTCAGAACCCCGTAGCACGATATTGTCCGCTTTGCCCGAAGGCGCACAACTTTGTTCTTGGTATGGACTACTCCACCCAAAATGACTCATGTTAAGAGAGGTATCCACACCCTTATAAGGCATGTTTCGTTCCCCTCTCCAACCGATGTGGGACAGATGTTACAATCTTCCCCCCTTCGGACACAACTTCCTCGTTGTGCACATCAGTCTGGGGACTGGCTCTGATACCATATGTAACATCCCCGAACCCCGTAACACGATATTGTCCGCTTTCCCACCACTCCACCCAAAATGTCTCATGCTAAAAGAGATATCTACACCCTATGAGGCATGTTTCGTTCTCCTATTCAACCGATATGAGACGAAAAACAACGTGATATTTTATGGTTTATATGGAAGGCTTTAATGGTAAACACTTCTATGGCCTTTTGGTCATGGATGAGATTCAAAGTTCCTTAGACTATGCGTATCGGTCGACCCCCATTCCGGTCGTGACCTGCCACCTCGTCAGTCGTCACCCCCGACGCGTCGCCCCCGTTACAGCCTCCGCCACCCGACGCGTCCCCCACCCTGAAAGGTCGGCCACTCGACCGATGGTGCCCCTGTTTGGTTGCTGATTTTGCCCCTCTTTCTCTCTTATACATGTATATATATATATATATATATATATATATATATATATATATATATTAATAATTAATAATTTAATAATATATTATATATAAAATAAATATTATATTTATATATATATTAATAAAACCAAAATTCTTAAAAAAAAATTGGTCGCCAATTCTGTCACCCGTTACGGGGGTTTAGTCGCTGTTTGGTCATGTGTTTGATTAGGAGAGAGAAAACTGATGTGGCGCGGAGGTGACAGAGGTGACCAAACTTAGTTTGGTCACCCATTACGGGTAGTCTTATATGCTTGGTTGAGATATAGATCTGAGTATAACTTTTTGCTTTAGTCTAGTTGGTCTTGTAATCATTTATTTTCATGATTTTACCTTTTGTATAGGAACTAGTTGGTTGTACCCCGCGCGATGCCGCGGGGAGTTTCATACCATATGCAAACTATATGGAAGACTGCATAACCAAAACTCATGTAGTTGATTGGCGACTTTTAAATCGGACGATTGTAGTTGTTGAGTCACTGCAACTGTGTTTGTAGAAGTTGAGGCGCTAGTACTGGGAGTAGCAAATTTTTTTCATATTATATGCATTTGCAGCAATCATCTATATACGTTTACGCGATTGACCTGTAATTTGTATATCCATGTCGTCGGGAAAACGCGAATAGATACTGGAAGAATAAAGCCTGGAAAATGGAAATATATATCAATTTAAAACAAAAGAAAATAGTTATGTTATATACAAATTGTAAAATTTAAATTGTATTTAAGTTCTTGGTTCATTGTATGTAATTTACTATTAGTATGCTAGTCAATTGTTAGTATGTCTGGTTAATCTGTTAGCACAATGTTAATATTGTGCTAAACCGGTTAGTATGCTGCATATATCCAATTTCATAAACAGTAACACAAACACCAAGCCGTGGTGAAGGGTTCCCGTTGGGGTTCCCGGCTCTCCTGGTCTCCACCTACTTGTCTACATCAACAGTAGTAATATTAATTCTCTAATTTGTCATAATTTATTCATATATAAAGTTGTTGGGTCAAATAAAAAACTAAATTCATCAATTTGGAATATTCATGATAAAAAGAGAGGATGAATCGAGAAATAGTACCTCAAAAGAGCAACCTCTAATCACAATCCAAAGCAGCTGGTTATTTGAAAGAAAACGCTAGGTTTAATAAAATTTTCAATTTGAACGGGGGAGGAGGGTATGTTAAAAACATGAAAACAAAAAAGCCACTGAAGAAACGTCAAACTCAAAAATAAAAAAACTTGTAAATTCTGATAGGAAACTTCAAAAGGGGAAAATTAGAACAGAACCTGAGGAATCAAGAACAATTGTGAACGCTAATTGAAAGTAAAGAACCCCTACAACCTATCAATGTGTTCAGACTATCATAAATATGAATTTGATCAAACCCCACTAAATTAGTTGAATGGAGCAGAGCAATATGAAGATGTTTATGGGAATAATTCATCTTCAATGTTTCTTCCCTAATCAGAATTATATTGTTCTAAGTTGTTGACGAAGATGGAAAAATCAGTGTATATAATCAACCTAAATAATTAGTAACTGAAAAAATGCATAACCACAAAGTTGATGAATCAATCAAGGAATTTAGACTAATAGTAACAACTAACCGAGATTAAACATAAAAGAAAGAGAATACATACATCGAGAGTAGTGGCAGTAGTTCGAATTACTCCGAAAATAAGAGTTGCCTAAATCCCCAATTCTTCTTCGTTGGCCTTTTTGTTTACGTTATTGCAGTGGAACCCTAGAATCAAAAGTGAGAAACCCAAATCTTACCTGAAACATACTTGAAGAAGATGACTTGAAATGATGATGCAAACGGAAATCCAACTGTTATGATAATATGTATGATTGGAACCCTAATTCAAAATTGAGAAACCCAAAATTGAAATAAGAAACTTCAAAAGGAATAATAAAAAGTTACCTAATGAAGAAGGAGGAGGACTAACAATGTTCATGTTTCGGTAGGAAATAGCGTCGTTCTGTAGTTACAGTATGACAACGATAGTAGATTTCGTAGGTAAGCAGTGGTGGCAAAAACTGGCGAAGAAATTGAAGCAGGAGGTGGATGGATCTTTGATGGAAGCAGGAGGTGGAAGCCAGATATGACGGTGAAGTAAGTTGAATCAAGAGCTGGAATGATGTAATCATGAATGGGGCGTTGGAAGCTGGAGGTGGAATGGAAGTAGGAGGTGGAATCAAGCGGTGTAAGCTGGACGTGGGAAACGCTGGAGGTCGAAGGGGGGCGGTGGAAGCTGGAGGTGGGATCGCCTGAATGGAAGTCAACAAATTCGCCATGCAAGTTAAGAAAAAAAAAATTCTAGCAGTGTGGCACTGTTCATCTTACTCACATAACCAGTTGGTAAATGTAAGATAGATAATGTATCTTCCAATTCTAACGTCTTGCTAGCTTTTCAAATATAATTTCTATAGCTCTTATTCCTTGGGATCTAATCTATTGTTCAATTTTTTTATATATCAAATTTAGTTAAATAAATGCTATTGATTTATATTATCATTTTAATAACAAATAATATTACACTGGGTGTTTTGGCTTACTTGATTGGTTAAAATAAGTATATTATCAACACAAGTTATTTGATAAATGATCATAGAAGCAATAAATATCCATCTAGATGCAAAGTGTTATGTTATTTTCAAATTTCATTAGTTCTAAATGTGAAACTTCTTACTTTTAATTTTCTACAAAGTACAACGAAGATTCCACTTAAAAGAAAAAGATAGATACAAGTATGTGGTAAATGTTGATTCCGGTAGGAGATTAAAATAACAATATACTTGTTTAAAATTACAAGACAATAAATTAAATTGTCAATCGTTTAATTCTTATTAAGATTTTATAAAAAGTTGCAAGTCTAATAATAATTGCATAAACAAGATACAAATATATCTAAACTACAGTCAATTGAATACCAAATGTTTTTGCTTCACTTTACTAAATCACAAGAAAGATCGTAGATAATAGCGTGCAAGGAAAAGAGTGGTTTACTAGAGAAACAATCATTACTTGCTGTTATATATTTGTTTGTGAGTTCGTTAATCCTGATATACTCAATTCTTCTAAGAGTAGTTAAACACTATAAGAATATTTTTACAAAATTTGAAAAACATATATAGCGGGGCAAATGTGGTTTTTACGATTCAATATTTCGTATGGCCCTGAAAACCGCCCCAAACATTTGGTTTTTCCAAAAATCAAAATCGCTCACATCGGTTTTTCAAATGGTTCAATTTTTTCAGTGTGATTTTTTAAGTTTTTTTGGTTTCAATTCGGTGTTTTGTTTTTATGCTTAGTCATAGTGGTGACCAAATGTCCCTTAGGCTGGCGAAAAAAGATTAGACTACCCGTAACGGGGGAGGTCGCATGCAACGTCCCCCCGTCCATTCCTTTTGTTTGTACGTGTCCTCCCCGTTACGCGGGCTCGAGCGCGACGCTTCCCCAAGTGTCAAGGGTCGACCAGGCGACCTTTGTAGGCCATCATTTTTCAAAGGGGAATGATTTGATTGCCTGATTACGTGAGTTTTATCGGGATTTGTAATGTGTTTGGTCGAGCTGATATGATATGACGCTGATATGTAGGGTTGACCACTTATATTAAGCAGGAGTTTGGTCGACCTTAGTCTTAGGCTAGTTTTCTCGTGCAAACCAAAGGCATTGAGGCAGTTGGAGTAAGGAAAAAACATGGTCTATGCGTATACACAAAACCTTTAATAACATTTAATCCAGATTCCCTCCCCCTTTTTCTCTCTCATTTCTGCTTCAATTTCAATTTCAGTTCAACTTTCCGGCAACAACAAGAACAAATTTCAGATATAATCCACAAAAAAATTACTTAATTCTTCACTTGCTGCTGCATATCAATCATCACCAATTCATCATGGATGATGATGTAGTTCACCGAGTTCTACAAGAAGGTGGTCGTGATTACTACCAACAAACACCCTCTACTTCTTCATCATCTCCGTCAATTCTCCAATCTCTCCCCCTTCACGCGGTAGGTTAATTTCGTTTCATTGTTTGGGTTTTTTTTTGTGCATGCCAACTGTTTGATGGAATTACCAACCAAGTTTCGATCATTTATATGTTTGGATCCCGACTAACAACATAATTTCTCAAATTAATGCGATCAAAGGAAGTTTGCAGTTCGATTTCATTGTCTGTTTGACCGTTTTGTGAAATAATTTCTCCGCGATAAAGTGAGAAACTTTTCAATTTTTTGAATTAAAGGGCTTAATTATTGACTTCAAAATTGCCAATTTTCTTAAATTCTGCGAAAAGGTTGATACTTGCATTGCCTTGTGTTATATCTGTAGCTAATCAGTCTATTTCCTTTTACACATTTGAGAAATTTTTTGTTATGATCTGAATATAAACTGTTAATTTACTTTCTGCAAGCAATAATCAGATGAAAACGTCAAAATGAGCTTGTATTGCTGGTGTATCTGCTGAGAAAAAAAATTGCTTTTTAATTAGGCTTATATCTTTATAAATATTCTCCAGTTATTAGGTCACATAGATGTTATCTGATTTAAACTATAGTTGATTGCACCATCAATTTCAATAAGTAATGCAAGTTACTTAACTACTCAAACATGTGATACAAAATGAATGTCATATAAAACATTTGCAAAAAAACGTTGTAAATGTTATGACTTTTTAGTGATTTATCTGTTTTTTTTTCTTTTGATATTTTGTAGTCTTTCGATCGTGGTTATTACTTATTGGTAAAATCAATTCAAGAGCTTAGATCGAAAAAAGAGGGTATTGTAGCGGTTGGCATTGGTGGTCCTAGTGGATCTGGTAAATCGAGGTAAAACCATACTAACAAACTTGCAATATACCCACTTTTTATTTACAAAAAAATATAATAATTGTGAATTATATCTACAGCTTAGCAGAAAAAGTGGCATCGGTTATTGGTTGCAGTGTAATATCAATGGAAAACTATCGTACTGGAGCTGATGAAGGAAATGATTTAAGTTCAATAGATTTTGATCTTTTAGTTCAAAATCTTCAGGTGTAATATTAATATAACAATCTTTGTTAAAAGAATCTTCTAGAACATTCTAAAAAGAAATTATCAAATTTTTATCATAACTGAACAGTCTTTTGTTAACATAGGATTTGTTAAAGGGAAAAGATATATCGACACCAGTGTTTGATTTCCAACAAAAAAGACGAATCGGAACTAATGAAATCAAGAGTACATCTTTTGGAGTGGTGCGTATTGCATACACCTAACTTCCGTTTTTAATTATATAAAAATTATAATTGCCATTTTACATTATATTTTATTTAATTTTATATCGTTTGCATTATTTTAGGTAATAGTCGATGGTACATATGCTCTTCATGCAAGACTACGTTCACTGCTAGATATTCGTGTTGCAGTGGTAAGTACCTTTAATACTAATAATTTTTAAATTAAGTTTCAGTAATCATATTAGGTTTTTAAATAAATATCAGGTTGGTGGTGTTCATTTTAGTCTACTTTCTAAAGTCCAATATGATATTGGAGATTCTTGCTCATTGGACAATTTAATTGATAGCATTTTTCCATTATTTAGAAAACATATCGAACCAGATCTTCATCATGCACAGGTAGGAAAATTTAAGGTTCCAACCTTAATTTATATCGCCTTTTTTCCTGATAATTTTTTATTTTTTATTTTTTACAGATCAGAATTAACAACAGTTTTGGTGCATCATTTAGAGACTCAATTTACAAACTCAAATGTAAAAGTGAGGTCTGCCTTATTCTTTACCCTTGATTTTTTTTTATTATATTGTTTGACCGTTTTTAATATAGTCAAGATTTTGTATCAGTCGGAAGGTGAACACTCGGTTTACTCTTTTCCAAAAAAGGAAGCACAAATTGATAAGTGAGTCATTAACTTTTTATACTTTTCTTTTCTTTGTCATTTTAGCTTTTTTTGTTCTTTTCGATTTTAACTTTTTTTTCCAGCTTCATTGAGATGTATTTAAGACCTCCATCTGCAAGTGAAGAAGCACGTGTTAATGATTGGATTAAGGTTCGGCAGAGTGGCATTAGATATTATCTTTCGCTCGGTGACCAAAGAATTGTTGATAAACATTTCATTATTCGACCAAAAGCCGAGTTTGAGGTATTAAATTCTTCTCCTTGTTATTTTATTTTTTCATTTTATTAATAAAATAAAATTGTAAACAGGTTGGCAGAATGACCCTAGGTGGGTTACTGGCATTGGGTTACAATGTTGTTGTGAGTTACAAACGGGCCTCAAAATCAGTGATCTATGGAAATCTTTCAATTTCACTGGAGACTATAGACACCCTTTCTGAAACATATATGGTGCTCAGGGGCAGAGATAGAAAAGTATGTTCTTTCCTTTTTCTTTTTAAAGGGTCATTTGACATAAATATTGTCCTTTTCTTCCCATAGATGGTTGAATCAGAAGCATCAAGACTAGGCATTAGTGGCCCTTGGATCACCAAATCATATCTTGAAATGATTCTTGACAGCCAAGGTAACCTTTTATTTTCGTAAATTTATTTTTGGGTTTTAATTAAATAAATTTACTTGCAGGTGTTCCACGCCTTAATACCCCACCTCCTTTGCACGCCACATCATCGGTGGCGCGAAGAGAAGCGCCAATTCTTGCTCCAAAAGCGCTTAGAATTCGAGCGGATCTCGTGAACCGAGATGATGATTTGACTCAACCGTGGACCCGCTCCCCCACAAAGTCCAAAATGGACCCGGTTTTAGCCCCATGGCGCTTCATTTCATCAGATGTGGATGGTATGTATCTTCTTACTGAAAAGTAAAAATAAAATGATTTTTTATATGTATTGGTTGTTGTCATCATGCATATACAGATCCTTCTTCTTTCAGGGAGCTTGCTCCAATGCCTGATTCTTTTGATGTTGACCGCGGTTTGCTTCTTGCAGTTCAAGCAATACAGGTAACCATTTCACTTACAAACGGGCCAAATCAGAAGCTTTAGTAGTTATCCTTACTCAAGACATAAAAAATGCATCTATTTTTCAGGCTTTGTTGGAGCACAAGGGCCTGCCCGTTATAGTCGGAATTGGTATATCTCTCTCTCTCTCTCTCTCTCTCTCTCTATATATATATATATATATATATATAGACACACACACACATATACATACACACATGTCTGAATGGATATTTTACGTATGGTATTCTTATAGGAGGTCCAAGTGGGTCAGGAAAAACGAGCTTGGCCCGTAAAATGGCAAATATTGTTGGTTGTGAAGTCATTTCTTTGGAAAGCTATTACAAATCTGAACAAGTCAAAGATTTCAAATATGACGATTTTAGATCACTTGATCTACCTTTACTCACAAAGGTACTAAAATTTTGATTCTTCAGTTGTTATTTAAAATAAAAATTAAATCTTTTTTGTTTTGCAGAATATTGGTGATATTAGGAGAGGCCGTAAAGCAAAAGTACCCGTATTTGATTTGGAGAGCGGTGCTCGCACTGGTTTTAAACAACTTGAAGTCTCTGATGATTGTGGAGTGGTATAAAAACTTTATTTATTACATATTATAGTATATTTATTACATTTATGTATAACAATAATGAATGATTAATTAATCAGGTTATAATTGAAGGTGTGTATGCTTTACACCCTGATATCCGAAAATCACTCGACCTCTGGGTTGCTGTTGTAAGTTTAGCTTTGACTAAAACTTCTGTATAATTCAGTTAAATAATTTTATATTATTAAATTGCAGGTTGGGGGTGTCCATTCGCATCTCATTTCCCGTGTTCAAAGAGACAAAAGTAAAGCCGGCTGCTTTATGTCTCAAAACGAGATCATGACAACTGTATTTCCTATGTTTCAGTTACACATTGAACCACACCTCGTTCATGCACATGTTAGTAATTTAATTAAATATGTTTTACATAAACTTATTACTAATTCTACTTTAATCTTGCAGCTGAAAATACGTAATGATTTTGACCCCGTGCTTTCACCTGAGAGCTCGTTATTTGTGTTAAAAAGCAATAAGCAAGTAAGTTCATTTAAATAAAATCATGAAAAGAAAAAATTACAATGTGGTTTTTTATTTTTATTTTTGAAATATAGGTGGCATATCAAGATATTTTAAAATTACTTGATCCTGCAAAAATATGCAGTTCAGCTCAGAATTTTATTGATATATATTTACGGCTTTCTGGGATTCCAGCAAATGGGCAGTTAACAGAGAGTGATTGTATGAGAGTGAGGATATGTGAAGGGAGGTTTGCATTGTTGATAAGAGAGGTCTGTCAGTCTGTCGTAACAAATTCATATCATTATTTCTTTTTATTCTTATGTATTTATTTTTATATTGTTATTAGCCTATAAGAGAAGGGGATTTCATAATTCAACCTAAAGTCGACTTTGATATCAGCATCACTACAGTATCCGGTCTTCTTAATCTAGGGTACATACATCGCATATTTTATTTTGTTTTCTTTCTATAATTATTAATTGTTTTATATATCTTAAATATGTGATTTTCAGGTATCAAGCTGTAGCATACATTGAAGCATCTGCATATATCTACCAAGATGGAAAGGTATCTATTATATCCTCAACCCACTCCCTTAATATAATACTAGTCAATGTTTATTTAATTAAAAAAAATTGGTTAATGTGTAGCTTCTTATAGAAGTTGATCATTTACACGATGTAGCGGGACCGTATATACAAATAAAAGGGGCAAATAAAGAAGTTGTTGTAGCTGCTGGTTCCACACTTGAGCTCGATGCTTCATACACTACAAAGGTTTTTTTTTTCTTGTTTAACTAAAACTTTATATTATATCCTACCAACTTTATGTTTTTAATTTTGTTTTTTAGAGTTACCTTGAAATAGTGCTGGAAAAATTACCGGCATCAGATATAAATTCAAGTGGGATTCATGGTCAACAAGCTGCACGGTTGCAAGAACTTGTTGACAACATTCAATCTCAGGTTCTTTTTTTTGTCATAATTATAAATAATATATTAATTTTGATGTTTTTTAATGTAACATTATTATGAAAAAAACAGGGTAGCAGTTCATCTTCAGAATCATCACCAAGTAGGGAGGTTATTTCACCCGTTGAAGGGGTAATTGAAGATATGCAATCAAGAATCAAAAGACTCGAACGCTGGCAAGCTATTAATACTGTAAGTAATTATCAAAATTTTACTGTCTTTAATCCTTTCAGTTATTTATATTTTTCTACTTTGCAGGTTTTATGGACATTCTTGATGTCTGCTTTTGTTGGTTATTCACTTTATCAGAGAAAGCACCAGTAATTAATTACATCTTTTATGGTGATTTTTAAATTCCAGAAATGATTTTTAATGAACATATCAAGTTAGAAACAAATGAAAGATATTTGAAAATAACCCGAAAAAATGTTACTAACCACATATAGCAAGATGTAAGTTTATTGTAGCCTTTTCGTCGAATCCAAAAACCACAATGTTTGTATTCCCTTTGATATATTGCTTTGGTTTGGTCATTTCTTATTGAAAACAAAAAATTTCCCCTAATTTTCTTTTTCTCTTGTATGATCCACCTTTCAGATTTTAGAAAGACATCTCATAATGAAAATCCAATAATACTATGGAGTAAATTACAAAAATGGCTCATATTGTTTGCTAAAAAATGCGATTTTAGTCTTTATGCGAAATCTTTTGCTTTCGAACTGAACCAAGGACCAAGAATGCAACAAAATCGAAACCATATGTACCAAGAACATTAAAAGATTTCGGAGGGAACAAAATCGCGATTTATAGCAAACAACAAAACTATTTTTGTAATTTACTCTGATAATATGTGTTTTTTTAGATATTAGACACAAACCTTTCGATAAAACAATAGCTAAAATGATGAAAGTTTAGGATTTTATCCTTGCATTATGTTATTAACCAACAAAACAATGTGGTATAACGGTTAATTTATCGGATTCCCTTGCCTGTTTTTTCTTCATATTTTGGCTTATACAGCTGGATGATAAACCAATAATGTTATATTCTCAAAGATGAATATTGCTTAACATTGCCAAAACAATTGAAAACATAATGGTCCAAACATTACATGGGTGTTCCAAAAATTTGTTTCAATGGGTATCATTCCCTTATAGGAACCTTAACAATATTTGGTTCCTAACAAACCTTAAAAAACCCTACAACCCAAAAAAACAAACATCTAAATTTCTAATTTTTGGATTAGATTGCAATACTTACATATTTTCCTTCCTACCCACAATACTAATCTTCATAATTGCAACATCCCACTTCACATTCATCCCTTTAATCATGGCTTGAGGACACACTTTTCATTGATGAAAACAGCATTGAAACAGCTTCTCCAACCGTCAAGAAAAGCGTATTTTGTTGCAAAAGATCGTGCGTTCCTTCCGCTTTTTGCAATCTCTCAATCACTTCACCAACCGGGTTCACCAATATAAGCTGTAACCGATTCAAAATAACAATTTTAAAATGTTAATCATGACTGTGAAAATCAGGTATAATAATAATAATAATAATAATAATAATAATAATAATAATAATAATAATAATAATAATTAAAAGATATAAAAAGGTATAGTATGTTTTCATTGTTGCTGAATAGAACTTGCCTCAACACCCCTCTTATCCAATACCCTTTTGAGTTCTTGCACAAATGTCACTCCATTTGTATCGATGGCACTTACAGCTGAAATCACACAATAATAATACAACCTTATTAGATGTTAACATGTTGGATTGATCCAAATGCTTCACATAATTAATATTTAATATTAAAAAAAATTAGAGGTGACAAAATGTTCAAGTAACTTTGGCATTTTTTCGCAGCGTTGGGTCAACCTGCTTGACCAGCCCGTTTGACCAATTTAACCAAATTTTCATATTGCCCAAATGAACCCGTTTACTCAATTGACACCTCTAATTATTTAATTACAAGTGAAATTTAATTAGAAGTTACCAGCAAGATCTAGAAGCAAAAATCTAAGACCAGAATGACTTTTGGTTTCTTCTTCTTCCTCGTAATCTTGTATCCACCTCAAAATCCTTGAAGAAACAATCAAAAAACAAAACAAATTCCACTGATCGTTTATTTATTATTCAAAAAGCAAAAAACGTGAATGAATTACCTGTCATTGAGATAATTCGAGTTGGCAAAATTGATTGGAGCTTGAATGCTTAAAATCAAGAATCCGGGGATCGAAACCGCCTCCTTGTACTGATGTTTGTTCCTAAATATGTCAGTGCCAGGTATATTCCCCAACACCACTGTTTTAGGTCTTGTCATTTGCAACACCATTTTGAAAATCGAAATCCCAACCTAAAAAAAAAATTATTAACAATTTATTCATTTTTCGATCTGTTAGTGCTAGTAAACAACAACATGCACTTACAGCGAGTGCAAGTCCTTCTTGGACCCCTATAAAAACGACGCCGAAAAAAGCACATAACATCACCACGAAATCAAATTTATCAACTTTCCATATTTGGTAAGCGGCTGGGATGTCGATAAGCCCAATCACGGCTGTCACAATGATTGCACCCAATACCAGGTTTGGTGTATACCGAAATAACGGCATCAACAAAAGTAGTGTCACCATAACCGTCACAGCCATGATTATGTTTGACACGGCTGTTTTGGCTCCCGCGTTGTGGTTCACGGCTGACCGCGAAAATGCACCTATGGTGGTCGATAAAGTACAAGTAAAGATACAAGATGTACAACTTCTAAAGCACGCCATACGTCAGAGTATTAGTCGTAAAATTAGACAAATTGAAAAGAATTGGATTAAAAAAGCTAGCTAGCATCTTTTTTTTTTTCTTTTATCTTTTTCAAAACTAATTACTAAGGAAAATATCTATAGAGACCACCAACTTTTTTAAAGCTTTAATTTACGTCATCCAGCCCTAAAAAGTTGCAAGAAAAATCCAGTCAACTTTGAAGATAGTGCGGTTTAATCTGCTAAAATAAGCTAAAGCCAGGCGAAAAGACTATACTGCCCTTCAAATTGATTATCCTTTTTTTTCCAATTTGGTTTGTTTAACAATGAATTTTATGTCAAATTGATGCATGAAATAAATTATAATTATATCTATGTATGTACCAGTAGTGATATAGCACGAAGTAGTGGAACCAACAACGTTCATGACTCCAATTGCGATCATTTCTTTGTTACCGTCAACTTGGTAATTTTTTAAGGCTGCAAATGTTCTTCCCACAGCAATCCCTTCCTGTTATTTGAAAAGACAAAAATACCCTTGTAAGTTGTAAGAGCGATGGTCTTTCATGGGTTGTAAGTTATGTGATGAAAGTGGTAACTTACAGTGAGGGAAATTATGCCGGTTACGAGACCAGTTTTCAAGACTAAACCCAAATGACTTCCATGAAAATGCAACATGTTCCATGAGGGTGGATTTAATCCTTGTTCTAATTCTCCAATCTATTTAGCACATAGTTAACTATAGTTAGACTTTTATTATATATGGGATATTAAAATTAACTATTTAACGTACCACAGAAATACCATGTTTTTGAGCCTTGAAAATAAAAATAAAAAGTGTAGAGAGGATGACTGAAAGCAACGGTGCTCCTGCTGATACCCAAAACAACTTTGGTTTCTTTATGCTCTGCATATTTAAAAGCAAAATTAAAAATCATACATTAATTCATGTAATGCAGTCAGAAGTCAGTAATACAAGGGCGAGAATAACAAAATTTAATAATAAATATTATTTTAGACTGTCGAAAATTCTTTCAACTCATTCTATATTAGAAAATTTTATGTCAACTAATCACATGTTTTAATTACTGAAAAAAATACACTGATTGATGTAAATATGTTAGCGATTTAGTGAATGCATGTGGACATTAAAATTAATATAAGCATCTAAAATCATATAATTAAAGGAAAAAGGAATTTTTGTTCCATAAAATATGATAATAGGTACAATTGTATAAATATGTCTTTTAGCGGGAGATCCCCTACTTTCCTACCGTCCTGCCTCGTGACACATGTTTCTTTGGACCCTCGTGAAGTCTTGTCCCCTTCGGTTTTGCCGCTTTATTTATCATTTAATCGATTATATTTTTTATGTAATATACATTACGATTACCCAACTTTGATTTAGATATATTATTGGAAATTTATTTTAATTCCGATAATTATCTTTTAAAATAATAAAATAATTGGTAAAGCTAATGATATACTTCCTCCGTATCAAAATAAGTGACACACTTTTCATTTTGGGGTGTATCAAAATAAGTGACACACTTTGAAAACTTCCCTTATTTGGTAAAAATAATGGGACCCATATCCACTAACTATCCACTTTAATAAAGTGAAATTACCCTTATACCCTTACTTTTACTTTTAAAACTCATTAATATCACTTTATTCAAGGAAAGTGGGACCCATTCTCCACTAATTATGTACTTTAATCTATTTTAACATCTACTTTAATCTTTTACCTCAAAAAATGTGTAAGCCAATTTGTGTCACTTATTTTGATACGGAGGAAGTATATATGTTGGGTTTAACAATAAAGATTGAAAATAAAAACCGAAAAATTAATGTTCATATGCGTACATATATATGTACTTACGATGTGTCTAGCCACAAGCAGGAAGATAAGAAAACAAAACCCCATCAAGATGGTTTGCCATGACCACTGCGGAAAATTAAAACACAATTAATAAAATTATAAATGTGAAAGTTTAATTCATATTCAAATGTCTCTAATTAATCTAAATTAATTTTTGACTGAAAAAAAATAAAAAAATACAATGTTTTTAATTTTAGATGCTAAAAATATAGAATTATGGTAGCAATGAATTTACCTCTTTAGTATTATGGAAAACCGAAGACATGACAGGAACCAAACCCATTTCTTTAGTGAAATGTGTGATGCCAAGAAGGGCTTTCAGTTGTTGAAGTGATACTATGATTGCTGCTCCAGCCATGAATCCAATAAGTGTAGCCTTTGACAAGAAGTCAATTATGAACCCAAGCCTAAATGTCCACATCCACCATGTTATTAATTATTTCATACAACATATCATGCATCCATTAAAACTTGTACATCACTACAAAAAAAGTTGGTCCACTTTTGGGCATGGTCCATAGAACGTTTTAATTAGACAAAGATAGGTCACCATTGCCCACCTATGGGCTTCCATTTGACCATCATCTCACTCATCGGACCACTGAAATCACATCAAAAGTGTTTCAACTACTTAGCCTTTAGAAACACACAATTTGGTGTGATTTTAGGCTTCACATGTGAGTCTAGCTTTGATGACCAACTTTAGACTTATATATCATACCGTGTAGAAACAAATGTTTTATATAATTTTTGTCTGGCGATCTTTGACTATGGATCAAAGTATTGGTATATTATTTTTATAGTTTTAAGGTTGAAGAGGAGATAATTAACCTTAGAAACCCAAGAGAGGCTTGAAAAAGACCGGCAAAGAAGGTAGACGTGAAAGCCAATTGAAGAAACAAAATAGGGTCTTGGGTTGGTGACACTTCTTGTCTTAACATTGACCCCATCAATAGTGATGCAATTGACACTGGTCCAACTGCAAGATCTCTTGAACTCCCTAGTAAAGCATATACTAAGGGTGGTACAAAACTCGAATCTACATCATTCAACAACAAAAAAAACATCTATTAACATATGATGTGATTTCTACATCACAAAAAAACTGTATATTCTGCACACCATGCATGTGATTTATACATTACAAAAACTATTATTCTGCACACCATGGATGTGATATCTACATCATAAAAACTATATATTGTACACACCACAATCATTATTTTGCAATATTTATGTAATTTGATTTAAAAGTTGTATATGAATTAGTTTATATGGTGTAAAAATCACCTCCATGACATAAGTAATCATTTGAACAATGTTTAAGACATGCAATTTTATGTCTCGATTTGCTCAAAATCTTGTGACTTAACCACCTTAAGACATGCATTTCGGATGTTATGTTTTTCTTTAGTTTAGGAGTGATTTGTATTTTAATTACCGACTTTTCATCGAGAATCGTTCTTATAAAGATACAAAATGAACACTGCACTATGAATGATTGGACATTTATTTATTAAAAAATGTCAAGTGCAAAGATTCTTTTTGCACTTATTTTGTCACGATTGAAAAATTATTTTTCCTTGTAAAGTATAGTGTCGTTATGCACATTTAAGATAAAAAGTTGGTTTAAAAGTACAAAAACTTCTGGTTTGACGATAACTAGCTTTTTCAAAGTTACTATCAGCTTGAATCTAAGCACAAGAATACTTACATAGACCAACAATAGGAGGCAGATTGGCAAGCTTTGCATAGCTTATACCCTAAAAAACAACCATAAACCCAAAGAAAAATCTTGTCACGAAACTAGAAAGAAATATAATTAATAGGTTAAACACTAGTGACAAAATAAGTATATCAAAACAAAAACAAGATTTACTTACCTGAGGAATGGCTAAACTTGCAATCGTTAGACCAGAAACAACATCAGATTTGAGTAAATTGAGGTTGTAATTAGGCCCCCACTGAAGTATAGGAAAAATGTACTGAAAACCAAGTAACCATTTTTTCTGAGTGGATTGTCCTTTGAACTGCCTAAGAGGGTCATCAGGAAAGAAGGTTTCTTTGAGCCTATTTTTTAATTTCTGAAAGCTGCTTCTTTTTGGTGGTGTCTCAACCTTGTGAATCTCCATGGCTATCTCAACACATGGATTATGATGAGAACCCATGTCGTCTTCAAACTTTCCCTCCATTCGTAGAAAGATCGAATCTTTAATTTCAAGAAACAAGAATTCAAGATAATTACTAATTATTGAAGGATTGTGTAAGAGTAAGAAGAAGAAGATGGAATCAACATGAGGGGGTGTATGTACTTATAAAGAATCATGGGTTGGTGTTGTGTATGTCCTCTTATGAGACATGCATCCCCACACATCCATCAACTTTCCAGATGGAGGAGAGAGAGAGAGAGATAAAAAGGTGAGAGAGATTTTCTTGATTTTTCTTCCTTTTTTCAAGAAAATGGAAAGGGGGGTATGGATGAGGGCGGGGGAACTTTTTAGGATTCTGGGCAAGTTCAAAAGGACGTAAAACAAAAGGGTTTTGGTTGGTTAATTTGATGAGTGGGTCAATAATTGTAAAGGGTTTGATTCATGTAACAGTGGGTATCGAAAACAAGATATATAGTTGTTTCTTGATTGCTAGTAAATCTATGGATGCATGGTGCACTTATCTAAGCAAGCTGTTTATGACTTTAATGGTGGACAGTTAATTGAAGGAGGTTTAAATGCATTTTCTGATCATGTATGCAGAGATGCTACAATGAGATTTTGTGCCTTACTACAATACTACGGTCCGTAACTTCCTACGAAATTTCCAAGTATCGTTCACGGTACATATTACATACATTCAATTCTATCATATCTGAATAATCATATAATATTATGTTGCATTTGAATTTATTTTATTAAGTTAAGACGGAAAAAAAATTAAGACGGTGATCATAGAGTTGTAAATACCATGTAATAATTTTACCCACTTTGAAACTATCCTAGATCTACTTCTATAAAGATTTTATATTCTTAATCAGTAGAGTTTTACGATGGTGTGTCAATAATATTGTTTTCATTGTACAATAACCTCTTAAAACTAATTAGTTGGGGATGATTATGCTTAATATGCATTATTCATATATGTCTTTTAAAAATTTTGTTTTTCCATATGAATTTGTGAGTGGTCGAACATGAAATTAATCCATTATTCGTTTCATATGTTAAGTTAATTTATAGCATGGCCGGTGTGACAATATTATACAGAGAAGACAACATTTTTCGGCGAAAAGGGGGAAAAATAGGTTTTTATGGGCAAGTTTTGCTTTTTGAGCATATAGGTTGGATATGAGTCGTATCACTATGGGAAGTAGGCCATTGTTGGTCATGTTTTCCCTTTGATCATGGTAAGTATTGTCCTTTTTTCTTAATAAAAATAAGTAATTTTATTTTAAACATAATTTAATGAGGACGTCAAATTTAATTATGAAATACAAAATTATTAGGAGTGTACAAATTTAATTTTAAATCTATAAAGTTTAAATAAAAAATTCTAATTTGTATGAAGATAATATATATTTTTTGGCAAAACGTGGACGGCAGGATTCGAACCTGCGCGGGCAGAGCCCACATGATTTCTAGTCATGCCCGATAACCACTCCGGCACGTCCACTATGTTTGTAACTTTTGAGTAGTTCTTACTTTTACTCACAATTACATGTAAGTACATATTGTAGGTTCCCAATTTAATACACAACATTAATTTCGTCATGTTACTGTAACCAAAATATATTTAATCGTTCAATAAAATATGATTGTTAATATTTTTCTAGCGGGATATAAGATCATCATAATTAACTAATGATATATGCATTATTTAAAGGTTGATGATAATCTCTATCAATCGACATATAACAATTTTTTTCCACTAAAGTTGGTAAAAAGCAAAGAGTTCCCAAATTTTCTAATCGTGATCTACCATTCAAATAATTGATAATTAATCAACGGTAACAAACAATATAACAGTTCGCTATCCGACCCAATTAAATCAACTTTATTGGTAGTATGCACAAATCAAGATCCACTCAAACACTTTCCCCAGTTATATCACACATTAACATATTAATCTATTCAAATCATATCATAACTAACATAAACCAACTCGTTTTCGTCACCATATTACCCTTTTTTACCTTGCAATCCTACTTTTATCTAGATATTTAAGTACTAATAAACTTTGGAAGACATATAAATTATTTGATGATAATTATATTGCTTCCTATTAAATCTTCCTACTTTATTTTGAAATCCATTAATTTTTTTTCTTAATCTTATCATTTAATATGAACGTTTTTATTGATCAAATAAGTAATAATATCTTATTCTTATACATACTAGCCTATAACCCGTGATAAATCACGGATGGCTTATAAAAAAATTTATAAAATTTTACCTATATAATAATACTTTAATTATTGGAAATTTTGTACATTTGAAATAATTTTGTACTTAAAACAAATATTTTCATTTTTTTAAAGTTATATAGATTACAAATTCAGTAATAACATATAAAAAAGCTTCCTGAATCATCAATATAAGTAAAAAAATTAAAATGTAACAAAATATTAATTTTAGAATGATATTTCGCATTTTCATAAAATAAAAGAAGAGAGTATAGAGTCGTGAAAAATAATAAATTACGATAAGTAAAAGTTTAAAAAATTAATTATGTGAAACATAAGATTGTATAAGGTAGTTGAAATAGAATTATTTAGTTAAACGGCGGATCAAATCTTTTTTAGCACTTCATGATAAACAACGTTCAAAGTATTGTTCGACAATTTACCATCTTTGAACCTCAAGCCAAAATGCAAAAAAAAAAAAATTAAAACCTTGTCAGTTTTAAGCCAATTACAATCGTTGATCATCCAACAATGCAACTGTTTATGTTCAAGTTACAGATTCGTTGTGACCTCATTGATACTTACATGACAATCTACCAACATTGTTTGGATGAACACAAACGTTTCTCAATTTAACTTGGCTTCACAAACATAATATCTAAGTGTAATATTTATGTTTTTTCAGAATCATAAATCTATGAGTTGATAACTTAAATTTTATCAGAAACACAATCACACTTCAACTAATTACGCGTTAGAAAACGTCTCAACACTTAGAATTTTTGGTACTAATAAACTTTGGAAGACATATAAATTATTTGATGATAATTATATTGCTTCCTATTAAATCTTCCTACTTTATTTTGAAATCCATTAATTTTTTTTCTTAATCTTATCATTTAATATGAACGTTTTTATTGATCAAATAAGTAATAATATCTTATTCTTATACATATTTTGAGGGTAATGTGTTTATCATACGAATCATTTCTCTCACCTCCATCCTCCCGTCATTTTGTATTTGGTTTTTTGGTCATAAATTGGATAGATTGTCCATCATGTGCAAGACACATGACTCACATTTAACGGCCTTTTCGTTAACGACATCCATGCTAGAGATCAAGTTTGTAACCCAAACACTAAAATTAGGGACTACTAGTTTAATTAAATGAAGTTAAATGACCAAATCTACAACTTTTAACACACGAGAGTTTTGTGAAATTTAATTTAATCTATATTTATTGATCAATTTGTAAATTTCGTCCTATATATAAATTTACAGTTTCTTCCTGGTTCATAAATACAAATGCAAAAGTGCTGAGTTTAGAACAACTCTAATAAATCGATCTTTAGGCTCAAGAATAGTTAGTTCTTGATCTGGAATAAGCATATACAAATCATAATATTGCGGAATTAAACGAACATATTTGTATTGCTAAACAAGGTTTCATCATCATCTTTATATACAATGATTACTAAAAGCCCCAATTCTACATATAAATATGTAGAACGGTTTTGGTTAACAGGATCAAACGACCTTGAGGCTTAGAGTACACACACATACACGTTAAAACGTGGGTTTCAAGAACGACTAATTCTATACCTCTAGGTTTCTTTATATACTAGAAAACCTAGAGATTTACAAGGAAAAGATAATATTAAATCTTTTTAAATCAATAAAGATATACTATATCTTTTACATTTATGATTATCTCCTAAATCTTTATTCAAATATTGACTTCCATATCTTCAATTTAGGTCCTTTTACTTTCCAAGTTTTGACACATCAAATCTTTAATTGAATATTATATAAATATTCCTAACAATCTTCCCCTATTTGATTTGACAAAACTTGTAGAATTAGCTTGGAATCTTCTAGTCTCTTCCCCTTTTTGACATAATCAAATAAATCCGAGAAACTTGAACATCCCCTTGAATGATCAACACTTTTTCTTCCCCTAAAAGTGTGATATCATTCCTGTGTTCTTCAAGGCTATATTAATTACATTGAAAACCAACTATCTTCTATTTGAAGTTGAAGTAGAAACTCAAACTATGCATCACATTCCGTCTAACTATAGTAATCAGCAACGTCATAATCTTGTATGAAGGACATCTTGGTCTTCAACAGATCTTTTCGTTAAGATTCTGTTGAATTGCAGTTACATCTTTACATAACATCTTATGTAGTAAGACTTTCAACTTCTTCTTCAAATAAAATATAATCACTCTTCTTCTATAATCAACTGATGAAGATCAAATATGTAACAAATAAAATCATCTTCTTTTACCTTCATCAAGCCTTCAACCTGTGTGTGTGAATAATGTGATTCGTTTCACATTGATATCACAAGTTATTTTTATTCTCTTTTTATCAAGAATAAAAATTAACAAGTGATTAAAGCGGATACTATCAATAAACCGTAGTATGGAATGAACATGGTGTGCATGTGTCATGTTTTCCAAAAGATGATGTATCGGTTATAAGGAAGAAATCAGTAGAAAAAAGTTATGATACCACTTGTCAAGATCGAATAACCAAAACAAGTTATTGTCAACCTTGATCTACTAATAACAAGAAGTTGCAGCGGATCAACACTTGTATTAATATAATAAGAACAATAGAATACTGTATATTGAACGAACAATGAACAATAATATTAAGAACACAGTGATTCACAAAAAGCTTCAATGTATATTATCGATTAACAATACACACGTACGTTTACAATTCGTAAGGAACTACTTATAGCAGTCCTTGAAGCCTAACTATTTACCCTAGTTATTCTAGGACTTGATTTACATCGAATAATAAAAGATATACATTGAATAACATTCTATAACTAACTCTGCGAAGATCTCGGACTTGATTTGCTTCCAAATACACATATCAATAGTAACTGCAATCACCAGTAGTAAATATGTATCATCAGTAGTAAATGTGATGATCAGTAGTAACTCTGATAATCAGTAGTAAGTCCAAAAACCAACGTCAGTAGTAACTACTAATGATCAGTAATAATCTTCAATATGTGCATGATCAGTAGTAAATTAGTTATAGTCTTCACCAGCATCAACTCATCAGTAGTAAGTGTTTCTGCCCCATCAGTAGTAACCATAGTCTTCTTCAGTAGTAACCATGATCAGTACTAACTGCAGCATCAGTAATAAGTTGAACTGTGATTTGTTCTAACTGAAGCCTTGAACGATTTTGTTTACACGGAAAGAGAATAAGCAAAAGCTCGAGGAAAGAAGACTTGAGTCAACACGCATTGGATCTTTGATAATAACATTAATGGAGAAGATAATACCACGTGCCATTGAAGCTTCTTTTAAAAGTTTATTGTCTTTTGATATTTGGATTGGAGTGCACCATTGAAGCTTTGTGTGGTTGTTTTTGTCTTTTGATTTGAAGGAAATAATTCAAGGCCATAACTCAATGATTTTGGTGTCTTTTAATTGTTGAAATTTTTAGGATATACTTGACAAATAATATGAGCTTACGATAACTCTCGAGATTGTGTGGCTTATTTGTACTTAAATATAGTAATAGTTGTTCTTTTAATGGACTAATCGATCATGTTTTCAATGGCACTATCGAGTTAAGAACATGGCGAATGTGGACATCCATATACCACTTGTCACAATACAAAGAACAACATATCGAGTAGTTGACCTTGCAAACTATAGATTCACCACATATATTGATCATTTGAAGGTATTTGGTAACGTTGTTGTTGTTGAAATTATTAACCTTAATTTTTTCTTTTTTTTTATTCAACAAGAATAAGTACTATACACTCTTACGGTTAAGAGTAACCGCATATATTTTTTTTGGGTAGCAATCAACTAAATTATATATGATTGGTTTTACCATATTAAACGTGTGGTTGAAAACATCCTAATTAAGGGATTGTACTGCAAGTTTCGTAACGAGGACTTGCTACATTCTCCACTTTGTTGTAATAAGAAACGTGTATGAGTTGAATATTAAAACCAAATAGGAATAAAAATGGCAGATGGTGGTGGTCCGGTAAAGGGAGGCATTTGCAAATGTGGCGGAAACACCATTTACAACCACATAATGTGTAACTGTCATGATAACTGATGAGAATCTAAATCTCATTCAACCAAAATAAACTCTACATAAAAAATTCGAGAAAACAAATACAACAAAATATAAGTTTACCACAATATAAGTATGTATTTATCTCTTCCATTTTAACAATTACTCATTATTATCGAGTGTCAGAAATAATAGTTAGGTTCTCGATCTCAATTATATAGACGGATTTAGAGTCCATTTTGGTTTCTTATTTATTCTTGTATTTGTCTATAGTTTTTTTGAACGGCTAGTTAGTAAGTTAGTGGTTCGAGCCTAGAGAGTGACATCCACAAGGACGGGACTTGAACCCATGATCAATAGGTAGGTTATGGGCAACACCTTAAATTCTCTTTGGATACCACTAGGTTAGAAGTCTTGGATTGTATTTGTCTATAGTAATCATTAATCCATACAGAGTTTTCGTTATTTTACATGGTATCAAAGCATAATATTCTCTGACCTCAAGTTTTTCTAAGCTAGCCTTTACCGCCTCTCTTTTGAGCGGCCACCGCGTCCTAGCCTTATTGACCCATGGGATGTCATTTTCTTTTTATTTTTCTTGCATGTATATTTTTTCTTTTTTTCTTTTTTTTTTTCATTCACATATTAGTTTGATTCGTAAATTCTTGAATCTCACATCCTGTAAAAGTATACATGTTTTATGATTTCGAGAAGAAAAAAAAAGTTGAAACAGAGCTTCAAGGCGCCGCCATCTTCCATCGCAAGATTATGTTCATCAAGGGTGCACAACAACTCTGTTTAGGTAATTGAAATCCAAACAGAACCCAGTTGGTTTCACCCTCGTCGGATATGTGTATTTTTTGTACATTCAAATCTTAAAAGAAAGGCATCACACCATATTCTTTCTACTTTTTGGTTGGGTGTTTCTACCATTGACTGAAATGGAGGCCATATAACTATGAGGTTGGTTTCTAAGTGGGAAGAAGAGAGAATCCATATATAAAAAGATTTTTAAGGCCCACAACTTTGAAATGGCTATCCCTTTAGAATATACCACATATCTTCTACACCTTTCATTTCTTAGCATATTTACAATGGTCCTAAAAGCTGCCATATTTAGCCCCCCATGAAAGTTCTTGTTGCAAAAGATGGTCCTCATTTTTTTACTAGTGCCATACCTATGGACACTTGTGGCAGTGATACATATAACATAAAATTGCACAAAAAGCTACATTTTTAATTAATATTATAATGACTTGTATATAACAGAGTTTTATACAACACAAGTTGCTTGCTCTTGCTAACTTCGTCCTTATAATTAAGTGTACGTTTCAACTTGGCAGACCTCCTGAGTTAAAACATAAACAAGTCAGGACAAGAAAAGTTGTATTTGATATCTATGATTAAGGTACTATGTTGACTATTATCGAATAATTATATTTTAATATTAAATATAATCGAAGCCAATATCCAATTGTTGTAAAATATACCTGTAAGTTTGTTCTTATCCTGTTGGAACTACTTTTTGACTTTTAAGGAAAAGGTGAAGTGGTGGTCATGGGATAGAAAGAGGAACATAATTGAATCTAAAATGGTCCTAACGATGTCAATGGGATTTCAGAAGATGGAAAAGAAAGTGAACATCTCATTTTCTATGCCTTTATTTTGCTTTTCAACTTCTACACAAGGCCCTAGTGATACTTGTTTTGATCCATATATCAACACACGATTCAGTTTTTTAAAATCAGCGTTACGTAGCTGACACTCAAATTGGCACACTTATGTCGACAATTTATTTTCACTAAGGCCATGTTTGGGAAAGATCTAAGGGGCTTTTAAGTTTATTAGCTTATTAAGTTTGAATATTGCTTTAATATTCAAGTTTAGTAAGCTAATAAGCTTAAAAACCCCTTAAATAAGCTTTTCCAAACATGCCCGTAATATTTTATACATAAAATATAGACACACAAAAATATAAATACCTATAAAATTAAACCCAGTTAGTTGCTTTACTCAACATTAGATAATTGATACTGCATTACAGTCTTACAGATCATTTTATGTGGTTGAATCTGTACTTATAGTAAGCCCAATAATCTTGGGCTATAAATTTGGGCAGGCCTTGATAACATTAAATAATAGTCCTTCGTGTAACTGACCCACAATCATTTAACTTTGAATGACCTAGTAGAATACTACTGGTTTTACTTGAAAGATTGAGTAAATATTTTTGGATACTTAATGGTGTTTTCTAAATTTAAGCATTTAGCTTTTTATTTAGTTAGTAGAAAAATTGTTAGTAGAAAAATTATGTCGCTTAAAGTATTAATTTTACAAATCTGAAAATGGATTTAAATCATTTTTGTTGGGTATAAGCCAAAAAAAAAAAAAAGAATATGGTTCCAAATGAAAATAATAATTGAAACGAATCACCCCAACAAAAATATCATTTTCTATTTATCACTATTATTATGTATCTAGAGTTGCGTTCAAGGAGGTTCATGATTTTTACAAAGTCCCGAGGAACAAATCTCAACCATTGATCAATATGATCTAATGGTCAATATTAATCACATACTTTATACATGGAGGGGTATTTTGGTCATTTGGCACTAAAAAAAATTATTTTATTTTATTTTTTATTTTAAACTTTTTTTATTATTTTTTATTTTTTAATTTTTAATTGAGGGGTATTTTGGTCATTTAAAAAATTTATTTTTTTATTTTTATTTTTTAATTTTTATTTTAAAATTTTTAATTTTTTTTAAAAAAATATTTTTTTTAAAAATTATTTTTTATTATTATTTTTTTAAAAATTATTAATTTTTCATTAATAACACATAATGTTATTGCATAGTGAATCACATGTGATCACAAAGTGAATCACATGTGATTGATTATTGAATCACATGTGATTGCATTCTGAATCACATGTGATTTAACTAAAACCTGATTTTACATTAAAATTACATGTGATTTTACACTAAAATCACATGTGATTTTACACTAAAATCACATGTGATTAAGTTGTACACGTAATTATCAAATAAATATTATTTTTTAATTAAAAAAATTAATAAAAAAATAAAAATAAATAAAAAATTTTAAAATTTTAAAATAAAAAATAAAATAAAATCGAAAATTTTTTGAAGTGCCAAATGATCAAAATATTCATAATAAAAAATAAAAAAATAAAAAAAATAAAAATTTTAAAATAATAAATAAAAAATAAAAAAATATTTTTATTTTTTTTAAAAATGACCAAAATACCCCTCAATATATAAAATATGTGATTAATCTTAACCATTAGATCCTATTGATCAATGGTGGAGATTTTTTGATGTTTTACTTCTGTACAATATCGTTGCATTTTGAGTTTATAGTAAACGACTTTTAACCTGGAAGCCAATGTATTGATGGTTGGTTAAATACATAAATATTTCAGATTTGTCCATTCGCAAATTGACAATTTTTGTGATTGGATTCTTTGTTTTTTACTATAATAATCTGTTATTATTCCACGTTGCTCAATTATGTTGTCAACTATTTTTTTCCCTACGAAAGGAAGTAACCACTCAAAGATTTGTTTATGTTGGTAGGTAGAACTTCAACCTAGATTTAGACAGAATAAAGGATAATATAATTGTTTTTTAAATCAATAAATTTAATAATGATGATAATAATTTATATTATAACAATTTAATAAATATTAAATTTTAGGATATATATAAGAGTCTTAAAGGTTTAAAATAATAATAGGTAATGTAAAAGTTTTAAAGCACATAGAGAGAATTTATTAATCTGAAAGAATATAAAGGAAGAATTTTTTCCTTTAATAAAAACAATTAACAAAATTACATTTTTAAGAAGCAACCGCCATGAATGACCAGAATTGCGATTAGATTAGATTGATCGAGCTTGAAATAATCAGGAAAAAAAATCTCTGAATCTAATTTCCGGATTGTCGATTGCTTAACGAATAACACCAACCGATTCAACAATGGGAATCGAAGGAGGTTTGAGCTTTGACCAGCTTCAGTTCTTCAATTCTCAAGGTATAAACATCTTCTTCTTCTTCCCCCAAACCCTAATTTCTTTCCTTCGGTTCGTTTTAACTTCAAGTTGAACCCATTTTACAGGATATCTTGTTATTGAAGCTTTCTCAAGTACTAATGAGGTTGCTGCGTTAAGAAAGAGGATGGATCAACGGCTTCGATTGTTCTTCCTCTGCCTCAATTTTCTCCACGAAGAATCAGGTTTTATTTGGTTAATTAGTAATTCAGTTCGATAGCTCCAGTTTCTACATAAACTTGTTCAAATTAAGAAAACAAAAAACTTAGCAAGTTGAATTAGGGTTGTAATAAGTAACATTTTTTTTATTTTTTATTTTGTGATTGATATTATGATTGTATCTGTTAATTTCGTTAAAAGTGTATTAGGTCCCATTGAGACATTTGTATCGATTTGTTTTGATCAGCAACAGACTAGTGATGACTACAGCGTTGACAAGATTTCGTTTTTCTTTGAAGGTACATAATAATATCATGAGCACCATTGAATACTTAGGTTAAAGTTGTTTACTCTAATAAAGAATTTAACAGAAAAAGCATTTGATGATGATGGGAAATTAAAGCAACCTAAGGAGCTATCTATTAAGAAAGTTGGGCATGGTATGCAAGAAATAAAAATATAGTATTTATTTTCTAATGATCTCGTTGACACTGTTAATGTATAATGTATTGCAGTTTGTATAACCGTATATAATGTTTGGTGAATATTGTAGCTTTACACTATCACGATCCCGTTTCAAAAAGTTCTCATGCTCAGATAAAATGTCTGCCATATTACATTTGTTCGGATACAAAAGGCCCATGATCATTCAATCAATGTACATATTCAAGGTAATTTGCTATATTGTAGATGTAATTTGCTAATTTTTCGAAAACAAGTTTTTATCTTTTATTTTAATTTCAGCGACCGTGGTGAAGTGGTTCCTCACCAGGATAATTCATTTTTGTATACTGAGTTGCAGCGGGTTATGGCTAGCCCTAGAAGATGCCACCCGGCTGCTTATGGGCGATTCCCGGGTCCCACAAAGGTCCATTTTAAGCGTAATATTTTTGAAAAAAATCATTAAATTTGTGTTTAATATATATGTGTTGGTGATACGATTTATTAGAGATGATAAGCCATCTCCATCTTATGACCAAAAACATTTTGTTTCTGTTCAAGTAAAAGTGGGTTCTTTCATGCTGATCTTATTCATCAAAGGTTATAGTTAACTATAAGAAGATTAGTTTGATCTATATTGGTTGGTTACAGCTTTGAAAATCAAGGCATGCTTACAGTTTGCATGTAACAGATACCGATGGTTGCAAATAGGCTGCAGTAAAGTTCATAATTTTTGTGAATTTGGAAAATTGAACAAGTCAATTGGGTCAAAAGTCATCCATGGAATGGAATGTTTTAACTTTTTTGGATTACAAGGATCCTGAGCCTCTCTGTTCATCTTAGTTTGGGACTGGAATTATACTCAACTACTTTGCATTTTATGCATTTGTTATTTTTAGGCGATAATTAACACACATATCTGTCTTCTTAATTTTCTTGGTGCAATTAATTATCATATATATGACAGCCCCTTTAAATGAGTTGTCACTGGCGGAAGGTGTGTGGTGGTGGTGATGTTGATCGAGGTGAGGATTGTATTTGTCTTGTGTTTGAAGGAAGAGGGAAACAAAAAACAAATAGAAAATGATTAAAAAAATCAGATAAATAAAAACTTACATTTGTATGCATTTGGTATATGAAAGTGAAACTCACAAAAATTAAGTTTTGATTAAATTTGGTAACATCAATAGTTAAACATTGTCAAATTTTGGATCTTTACCTGCAACGGAAATTAAAACTTGAAAATACATGATACAAAGAGTTTTAGGTGCCACAAACCAAATTTACACATCAAATGTCTATCATTCCGCTAAGTTGATAACCGATGACGGAGATTTAGTTGTTTTGGCACCACCAAATGTCTTTTAACGGCTCTTTTACCTAGCTAGACCTCTAAGACAAATTAATAACAAGTAGCTAGCTAGATTGAAATTGAAATATTCAAATTAACAATACATATATCCGTACACATTAAACCATACGGTTTTATTTTGACCAAAGATCGAACCAAGACAAACATTAGACATCCAAAGCCAACCTGAAGAGGGATAGATACTATTAAATAGGTGTTGGGTGTGAAAGTACAAGGTTTCTATTTTATAATGGTATTAATTATTTTCAAAGTACAAGGGTCCCCAGGCCAGTGTAGATATATTGTCTACATTAAATTTAGTATTTGTACTTTGTATGTTTTATTTTATACAGATGTAGATCGAGGTCTCTACTTCATGCTTGGCCCATGCTTTACGTACTCACCACTCACCACTCACTTTCCAGAAAGCCTGTCGATCTGTCTTTCATAAGAGAAGCATGTTGCAGTTAATCACTTCATTAATTAATGGTGACCATGTTTATATTAAAATGTTAGGGACCATTTGATAGTTTTTCACTCACACTAAGTTAGTTGTTGAATAAGTCAGAACTTATTATGTTCGATTATATCTGTAGTTGATTATGTTGAATGATAAAAAAAATAAGTTAATTTAACATTCTAATGGAATAAATGAACACTTATTACGTGCGTGTAAACATATGAATTCAATAGTTTAAGCTATTATGTTGGAACAAAATCACATATCAACTTATTACTGATTCTGCAGTTAGTACTGATCATGCTTAGTACTGATGGGGCAGAATTACTTAGTACTGATGAAGTTGATACTGGTGAAGAATATAACTTAATTACTACTGATCAAGGCATATTGAAGATACTACTGATCAATAGTAGTTACTACTGACGATGTATCTGGACTTACTACTGATCACCAGGTTTACTACTGATGTCACTTATTTACTACTGGTGATTGCAGAATACTACTGATGAGCGTTTATGGAATATATCAAGTCCGAGATCTTCGCAGAGATAGTTATAGAATGTATTTCAATGTATATCTTTATATTTCGAATGTAAATCAAGTCCTAGAATAACTAGGGTAAATAGTTTAGCTTCAAGGACTATTATAAATAGTTCCTTACGAATTGTAAACGTACGTGTGTATTGTTAACTCGATAATATACATTGAAGCTTTTTGTGAAACTGTGTTCTTAATACTCTCGCTTATTGTTTACAGTTTATTGTTCTTAATATATTGATATAGTGTTGATCCGCTGCAACTTCTATAATCAATTAGATCTAAAGGTGTTTATTAACTTCTTCATAGTTAATCGATCCTGACAAGTGGTATCAGAGCATATTGGTTCTAGATCTACTATTTGTTAAGAACAACAAAAAGTTTTAATCTTTAAAACACACACATTATTAATCATGACTGATAATAATGAAAGCACTCAAGCCAACAAAATCCCTATACTCACTCCCAACAACTTTGGGATGTGGAAGAATCGTATTAAGCAATATATGCTTATTACTGATTACTCCATGTGGGAAGTTGTCCTTGAAGGAAACAAAACTGGTCCTGGACAAGCAAGCAGCTCTGCAACTGAAGCAGACAAACTTAAATGTGAGAAGGAGAAGAAAGACAAAGGAATCGAACTTAAAGCTCTAAGCACTCTCCTACTGGCCATTCCTAACGACTATCAACATCTCTTCGTTGAGTATGATGATGCAAAGGTGCTGTGGGAAGCACTGGAGAAGAGATTCGTTGGGACCAAGAGCACCAAGAGTAACATGAAGTCTGTTCTCAAACAAGACTTTGAAAACTTCAAAGGAAAGCCCAATGAGACACTCACTCAAGTGTTTGACAGATTCAACAAGCTAATTGGTGAACTTAACCAGGTTGGGGTTAAGATGGATCAAGAAGATGTCAACATGAAGTTCCTAAGGTCTCTTAGTGAAGAATGGGCCATGTATACAGTGGTATATAGACAAAGAGATGCACTAGAAGAAAAGGAGTTGGATGAACTCTACAATGATCTCAGAGTATTTGAAACTGAGGTAAATCAAAAGAACCCTTCTATTTCTTCTAATAATGCTGCATTTGTATCTAGTACAGGTCTAGGTCAAGAAACCTCCATAGGAAAGGCTGCAGATTCTGAGGATGCTGCAAGAGAATCCTTTTTCACTAGCCATGTGCATACTACACTGATTAATGATGATTTGGAACAATTGAATCCAGATGATCTTGAGGAGATGGATCTTAAATGGCAGATGGCTATGCTGAGCCTAAGAACCAAAAGGTTCTTAAAAAGGACTGGTAGAACAAGTCTCAACTACAACAAAGGTGACAAAGCTGGATTTGACAAAACTAAAGTCAAATGTTACAACTGTAACAACCTTGGTCACTTTCCAAAAGAATGTCCTCAGCTAGGCAAAAGATCAAAATCAACTGCTCTTGTTTCGCAACAAGGACAAGGATATGACTGGAGCTTCCAAGCAGAAGAGCACACTCAAAATCAAGCTCTCATGGCCTTCACTGACAGCAAATCTGAGGTAAAACCAAAACCTTGTACTCCCGAATGTATTAAAATTGTTAAAAATTTAGAAAAAGAAAACACTAAATTAACTGAAGATTTAGCAAAAGCAATGAATTTGATGGTGTGATTACTGATCAAGAACATCAGATAAAGGTGTACCAGATGATTGATCAAAGGATAAAGGAAGAATTACTTCAAGCTGTAGATGAGAAAGAGTTTTATGAATTAAAAAATAAAGAATTAACAAGCAAATTAGAAGAATGTCAACTAGAAATTGAACAAAATAAATTGACAATTAAAAAATTTGAAAGAAGTACTAAAATTCTTGATGAACTAACTAACAATCAAACTACAGAAAAAGTTGTACATGGGGTGGGATATCATGTTGTACCACCTCCATATAAATTCATTCCTCCACTTAAGAACAGTTCAGAAAGAATAATTAATGAATTAAAAAATGAATGTCAAACTGAATCTAATACTGAAACATCTGAAACAAATGATTTTTCTGATGATGATACAACTACAAACTCAATTGAATTTACAATCTCTCAAACTGAATCTCCAAAATCAATTGATACAAGTTTTCACACAGCACAAAGTCCAAATGAATCTCCTAAATATGATGCAGAAAATATACCTAAAATTTTAAAAAGGGGAAATCAAAGAAACAGGAATCAACTCTTAGAACAAAGAAAAACCATAAAGGCTAAGGATAATAAATTAAAATGTGTTATTTGCAACAAAGTAAATCATTTAGCAAAGGATTGTCACTTCAATCCAATAAACTGCAAAGAGTTAAAGGAATTTAAAACTTTTAAAGAAAAAGTAAAAACACAAAAGTTAAAAGATACTACTGGTCCTTCAGTAGTAAATAAAAATAAAACTACAATTGCTGAAACACCAAGATTTGGAAGAAGTGCATCAAGATTTGTGCAAAACAGAAGAGTTGGAAGCCCAAAGAACATCAATTACTTCAAAAACAATGGAAAATCAAATCAAAATAAACAATATTTTAAATTTTCCAACACCAGTAAAAACTTCAACAATTTTACTACTGGTGTTAACCCTAATTATAATGCTGTCTGGTACCAGTACAAAAACACTACTGGTAAAACCCTAATTTCAAAAATACTACTGCTACCAATCCAAACTTTCAAAACACTACTGGTCATTTTAAATATAGTAAGTACCCAAATACTACTGGTCCATCAGTAGTAAAGTATTCAAAAGCTAAGAACAATGGGTATAGACCAAGATCAGTAGTAAACACAGACACAACTAAAAGGTCAGTAGTAAAACAGAACACCAGTACTAAAAAGGTATGGGCACCAAAATTGTTTAAGGTTAACTGTTAGAAATCTGATTTCTCAAAGGATGAACCCAAGACATATAAAGCTTGGGTTCCCAAACTTAACTGATCCTTTATTCACTTGTGCAGAGCATTCAGATCCCATAAGAAGGAAGAACATGGCATATTGATAGTGGATGCTCAATGCACATGACTGGAAATCTGCAAATTCTTAAAGATTTCAAGTTATTTGATGGAGGATATGTGGCCTTTGGTGAGAACCCAAAGGGAGGTAAGATTACAGGTAAAGGTACTGTTACTAATGGTAAAATTACCTTTGATGATGTATTTTATGTAGCTGAACTAAAATACAATCTTGTCAGTGTGTCTCAAGTGTGATAAAAAGAACAAAATTCTTTTCACAGACATTGAGTGCATCATTCTTTCTCCTGACTTTATTTTAGATGAAAAATATGTTGTTTTAAGAACTCCAAGGAGAAACAATGTGTATTGCCTGGATATAGGGGGAGAACTCATTTCTTCAAATGAGGTCAACTGTTTTATATCCAAGGCAAACACCACTGAATCAGAACTATGGCATAGAAGGATGTGTCACACTAATTTCAAAAACATGAACAATTTAGTAAAAAGAAACTTGGTCATTGGACTACCTCAAAAACAATTCATGTGTGATCATCATTGTGTTGCATGCCTAAAAGGTAAACAACACAAAACTTCTCATAAGTCCAAATCTGTGAACTCTATTTCTGCTCCTTTACAACTCTTACATATGGACCTTTTTGGACCTACAAATGTAATGAGTATTGGAAAGAAACAATATTGTCTTGTTATTACTGATGACTTTTCCAGATATACATGGGTTTTCTTTCTCAGGACAAAGGATGAAACAAGTGAACTCATAAAGAACTTAATTGTCAAACTGGAGAACACATCTGATCAAAAAGTTAAAGCCATAAGATGTGATAATGGCACAGAATTTAAAAATGCTAACTTAATTAACTTTTGTGATCTTAAAGGTATTGACAGGCAATACAGCTCACCTAGAACTCCTCAACAAAATGGTGTAGCTGAAAGAAGAAATAGAACCATCATTGAAGCAGCAAGATCGATGCTAGCAGATTCAAAGTTACCAATCACTTTTTGGGCTGAAGCTGTTAATACTGCCTGTTATGTTCAGAACAGAGTATTAATAGTGAAGCCACATTTTAAAACACCATATGAACTTTTTAATAAAAGAAAACCTTCTATAAGTTTTTTAAAATCATTTGGTTGTCCTTGTACTATTCTGATTACAAGAGAACAAATTGGTAAGTTTGACTGCAAAGCTGATGATGGAATCTTTGTGGGATACTCTACTCAAAGCAAATCATACAGAGTATTCAACAAGAGATTAAGGATAATTGAAGAAAGCATCAATGTATCCTTTAATGAAAATGTTCCTAATGAACAAGGAAATGGTCCAGATTCGCTATTTAACATAGACAATCTAACCAAATCCTTTAATTTTAACATGAATTTAAATGCAGGTGATTCAATGTGTCATACTCAAAAAGAAGGAACATCATCTGTTAATACTGGTCAAGAAAAGATGAGATACATAGTAGTTGATACTGCTCCCACAGTTAATACTGAGGACAGTAATAACTCAATTTCTGGAACCAGTAGTAACTCTGAGAATGAGGACAGTAGTAATTCAAATACTACTGGTACCAGTAATAGTACTCAAAATACTACTGGTCCCAGTAATAACCTAGATTCTCAAGATACTACTGATCTCAATGAAGACAATAGCAGTAGTAACTCTGACCAAGATGATGATGAACCAAACATCAACGACAATGAAGGATCACCAGATGAACAACTGCCTGAGACAAATGAGTCCAATCTTGAAAATCAACTAGTGGTTGGTAGAACTACAACTACAAGGACTCAGAAGAACCATCCGTTAGACCTTGTTTTAAGTGATGTTAACTCACCACTGCAAACAAGAAGCAAATTAAATAAAAGCTTAACTGCAAACATGTGTAACATAAGTTTAATTGCTAATGAATGTATGTTTGAATGATTTCTGTCTCAGGATGAACCAAAGAAGATCCAACAAGCAATGAAGGACTCAAACTGGATTGAGGCAATGCAAGAAGAACTCCTTCAATTCAAGTTACAAGCTGTTTGGACACTTGTACCTCTACCCAAAGGAAAAAGAGCCATTGGAACAAGATGGATCTTTAGAAACAAGAAAGATGAAAGAGGTATAGTGATCAAGAACAAAGCCAGACTTGTAGCCCAAGGATACACTCAAGAAGAAGGAATAGACTATGATGAAGTATATGCTCCTGTTGCTAGAATTGAAGCAATAAGAATATTCCTAGCATATGCTTCATTCAAAAAGTTCAAAGTCTATCAAATGGACGTGAAGAATGCATTCCTATATGGGAAGATTGAAGAAGAGGTCTATGTCTGCCAACCTCCAGGTTTTGAAGATCCAAAACATGGTGATTATGTGTTCAAACTGGATAAAGCTTTGTATGGCCTACATCAGGCACCAAGAGCATGGTATGATACATTATCATCATATCTATTGAAGAATAACTTTAAAAGAGGAGCCATTGACAAAACTTTGTTTACAAAGAAAGTCAAAGATGATATACTACTGGTACAAATCTATGTAGATGATATCATCTTTGGTTCAACCAATGATTCATTATGCAAAGAATTTGAAGAACTTATGCAGATTAAATTCAAGATGAGCTCTATGGGTCCAATGAACTTCTTCCTTGGACTCCAAGTCAGTCAAAGAACAGATGGTATTTTGATAAACCAATCAAAATATGTTAAAGACATCTTGGAGAAGTTTGATTTGAAAGACTGCAAGAGTGCAAGCACACCAATGGAAACACACAAACACCTACATCCTGATGTTGAGGGGGAGGATGTAGATGAACACTTATATAGATCAATGATAGGCTCTTTGATGTACTTAACTGCATCAAGACCTGACATTATGTATAGTGTTTGTGTGTGTGCAAGATATCAAGCAAGACCTAAAGAATTACACTTGCAGGCTGTCAAAAGAATATTCAGATACTTGAAAGGCAAACCATCACTTGGTCTATGGTATCCACATGACTCACCCTTTGAACTCATAGCCTACACAGATAGTGACTATGGAGGTGAATGTCAAGATAGAAAGTCCACAACTGGTGGATGTCAATTATTTGGATCAAGACTGGTGTCATGGCAATGTAAGAAGCAAACAAATGTATCAACATCAACTGTTGAAGCAGAGTATGTAGCTGCATCGGCTTGTTGTGCTCAAGTACTCTGGATTCAAAACCAGCTTCTAGACTTTGGTATCTCTATCCTTAAAACTCCTATTTTTATTGATAATCAAAGTGCTATTAGTATTGTGAACAATCCGGTAAAACACTCTAAAACTAAACACATTGAAATAAGATTTCATTTTATAAGAGATTGCAATGAAAAGAAATTAATCAAAGTGGTTAAAATTCATACTGATGATCAATTAGCAGATCTTTTTACAAAAGCATTTGATGTAGGAAGATTCAACTTCTTGGTTAGCAGTATTGGAATGATTTTGATAAATTAAAATCTCATTTAAAATCATGTGTAAAGTTTTGTTGTAAAATGTTATTTATTTGTTTAAGTGTTTTACTACTGGTAGATCTGTATTACTGATTGTAGGCATGTGCACAAAATACTACTGGTAGTTAATTACTACTGGTGTGTATTAGGTTTACATAAATACTACTGGTAAATCAGTACTACTGGTATTCACATATACTACTGGTCCTGTGTGTTGGTGGTTACTACTGATGTCTATAGTTACTACTGATGTCAAAATCCTTAGTCACTACTGATGTTCATAGACACTACTGACGTTTTATTACTGGTATCATATTTACTACTGGTCTTTCAGAATCAAAATTACCAAACTAACCCCCGTGAAAATAACCGTTATGTTATGATTCGAAGGGCAATTCAGTCTTTTTGCAGGGTAAATCGAAAGATATAAAAGGCGGCAGTCGATTAGTTTAGCATTATCTTTACTTCGATTTACTAAATCCTCTCGATAAACCCTAGCTTTCGATCAAAAACCCTTCATCAGTAACAAAATTCCTACGTTTTTCTCTCAAATCAACAACAATGGCAACTCTACAATCTCTCAATGTTCAAACCGATCTCAAATATTCAGAGTTCCATAATATGTGTGCGTTTTTACGCAATCCAGATGGTACTAAAGACTTTCGACCAATCGTTCAATTCTTAAAGAACTCATACATTAAGTTTGCTTTAACTGTGAAACCGAAAGCCTATCAACAGCACTTGGTGGATTTCTGGACCAATGCTGAGAGAACAGAAGGTGCAACTGTACCTATGATAAAATCATCGGTGGATGGAAAGACAATCACGATCACTGAGCAATCCATTCGACACCATCTACAACTACACGATGATGCAGGTATGGTTACACTCCCTAAGGAATTCATTGCTGAAATTTTAAATAAAATGGGTTATGAGGGAAGACTTAACATAGTAACTTTTCAAAAAGGTCCTCTCTCCCCACAATGGAAATTTCTAGTACATACCATTCAGCATTGTATTTCTCCAAAACGAAGTACTTGGAATGACTTTAATAAGGCAATAGCCTCTGCTGTTGTCTGTTTATGAACAGACCAAGTATTTAACTTTTCATACATGATCTTTGAAGGTATGTTGGGAAATCTTAGTTCCTCAAAATTTTTAATGTATCCCAGATTTCTCGAACATATCATAAACTGTGAATTACAAAACTTGTCAACTCCCAAAATTATTTTTATCATTCCTGAGTTGAACAAGAAAGTTTTCTCAAATATGAGAAAACAATTTAAATTTTCGGGCAAGGAAACCCCTTTGTTTCCTAATATGATCAAAGATCAAACACAAATTGGAGAGGGTTCAATCATAGATACAACCCAAATTGAACCTCAACCCACTCCATCACCCCCAAATATAGCCCAAACACCACCCCAAATAGTCACTCAATCACCTACTACTACATAAGTCCTGAATATGTCCCAGGAACTTGAAATAAATCTGCAGAGTGCTACTCTTCACTCTGTGGAAGACCTACCAAACAAAACCCAAAATATTTCCACAACTTATAAAAGAAAGAACACTTCTTTAAAGGACACCAGGGGACAAATCGAGTCACACCCTAGACTCAAAGAGTTGTCCTCCAAGGAGGAGAGAGGACATGAGGCGAGGGCTTTCACTACTGATGCCCCAAAGGTGGGTGCACAGGACAGTGAAAACATCACTAAGACCCAGACCTCGGCAACTTTAAGTGATGACTCCTTTGAGGAATTACTTAAAGGACCCCGGTGCCAAGAAACCACAAGGGGGGGCATCTCTGCTTCTTCTAGGAAGAAGAGGATGTCTAAAAGACCCAATGAATCACCAAGAAGTGATGAGTGCAGATCTGTGGATTTGATGGAAAGGATGGAAAACCTTCAAACCAATGTACCTGTTAGTGAGCCCGATGATCTTGCTAGATGGAGTGAGGGCAGTATTAAAACCAAACAATTGACGGATAAAGTGGATTCTCTTGAATCCACTGTACAAGATTGTCTTAAGTATCTTACAAATCAGGGGAAAACTATTGCAGTAATGAAAAAACATGTAAATACCATCAACAAAAGAATGAGGTTTTATGAACACAGACTTCATCAACAAATAAAGATTATCAGAAGGTTGAAAAAGAAGATTGATGATAGTGAGGCTCCTCCAGTTGAGCTCACTAAGGGGGAGAGGATAATATTCAAACAATGATTGATGAATCAATTGCAGCAGCAGCATCCTCTCTCCTAAATCTAAAAGAAACAACTGTTGATGAAGACCAAGAAAAGATGGTTGTTGATGATGAGCCAATGACTACTGCTCCCATGGAAGAACAATGTGAAAAAGAAACATCAGTAGTAACTCCTACTACTGATATAATAGCAGTAGTAAGTCAGGAAGAGGAAGTTAAAACAACAAATACTACTGATGCCCTATCAGTAGTAACTCCTTAAGTCACACCAGTAGTAACTACTTTGGTTACTACTGAAGAGGAAGAACTGCAACTTCCAGAGTTAATTGAAAGAGAAAAACATGTCATCATCTCCAAACCACCAACACCTAATCAACCACTTATCATACCTGACATTGATGATAATGTGAATTGGTTTGAGGTAGATGAATGTACACTTCCTCCACATCCCAAGATACTACCAGAAGACCAACTTAAACTGTTTTATCCAAAATTACTACTTCCTAGTATCCCTGATATGACATACACTCCACCTCCACCATCTGCTTGCATTGGAAAAGGAAAAGAAGTATATGATGATGATTATCCAAACAGAGCATTAGGTCACCACATGGTGAACAAAATTAATCATGTCAGATCAGAAAAGCAATCTAGATGGAGAATAAAACATAGAAAACTCTTGGAGAAAGTGAAGATGTATCAAGCTCTTGAGGAGAATAAAAAGAAGAAAACTCAAGAAACTAAAATCACTGTTCAAATACCTATTCAAGAAGACATTCAGATAGAAGCTCAAAAAACAGAATTCAAGAGGCTTAGAAAGGTTGAAGAAGAACACATTAACTGTCTTGAAGATTTGGTTTCTGAATGCAAGAGAACTAAGAGTGAATTGACAGATGATGTATTTGAACAGAAAGCTAACATGATTGAATATTTGAAATCAAAAGGGCACAATGCAAAGTCCTTTGGCAGAATGAAGATGATAACAATTATTGAAAAATACTGTGCTGCCAAGAAAAAGGATTTGGCTGAACAAGAAGAAAAAGAATCAAAGAAATCCAATGTATATCTTTATAGAATGTATTTCAATGTATATCTTTATATTTCGAATGTAAATCAAGTCCTAGAATGACTAGGGTAAATAGTTTAGCTTCAAGGACTATTATAAATAGTTCCTTACTTATTGTAAACGTACGTGTGTATTGTTAACTCGATAATATACATTGAAGCTTTTTGTGAAACTGTGTTCTTAATACTCTCGCTTATTGTTTACAGTTTATTGTTCTTAATATATTGATATAGTGTTGATCCGCTGCAACTTATATAATCAATTAGATCTAAAGGTGTTTATTAACTTCTTCATAGTTAATCGATCCTGACATATTACGTACGTGCATGTAAACGTACGTTTATATTGTTAAATCATATATACACTTTGTACGTACTAGAAATCCAATGGTAAATTCACGTTCACTACCCGAGAGCTAGCTATGATCATCCGATCTTTTTATCAGTTGTCATTTTCCCTGCCGTTTTCATGCTTTTAAAACTTTCAGACATTCCCCGTAGACAAAGATTATTTAATTATGCTGGAAAGTCCAGTCCCACTTTTACACGTACATATATGCACTCTTTGAAATAAAGCTGTAAGAGATATTAATGTATAAATTTAACAATTTAGAAGACATGACAAAGTTATGGCACTACTAGGAAAACTATCAATATCAACGGACGAAATTCGTTGGTAATTTGGCCAGTCCGTTGGTAATCCGGTTTACCAACGAGATTACTAACGGAAACCGTCTATCAGTAACAGGCCCGTGGGTAAATTTATTTACCAACGATCCCGTTGGTAAATACCAACGGACAAGCCGTTGGAGATTAAAAATTGCCCATTAGTAATTTTGATAGCCAAAAACGTAATAGCCGTTGGCAATTTAGCAACGGACATGCACGCTGTTGGTAATTAAAAGTCTGTTGGTAAGACGTAATGTAAGGTGATTATTTTGCAGACCTCAAGACTTAAACTCAAGTCTTAATTATGGTGTAGCGACATGATAAGACTCATGACAAGGCATGGCGAAGCTAAAACGAATTTCAAGACACATAAATGAATAGGGAATTGCTATTTGTCTCCGATATTTTATGCATGAACCCTCATATAGCTTAAAAATATATGAATCCAAACCTGATAAATAATAGGGTAAAAGGGGCGTGGGTGCCCTCTCTTGCGGAAAACAATATATGACAAAAAGTAGGGATGAGAATGCTCTATAAACTAAACTAAAACCGAAAATGATGAATTTTCAAAAATGAAACTGAACCGATACTTGTTATCGGTTTCGGTTTGAGTTTTTTAGCCAATGCTCATCCTATTAGAGGACCGAACCGAAACCCGATAAAATAGAAATCGAACCGATTACATGTTTTCAGTTGATTTTCTGTTCGACTCGGTATTTTCGGTTCAAAGCTCACCCCTAACAAAAACTTTGGTGTCTGTAAAGCATAACGAAAAAAATATGTGTACGTTTCTCTCTAGTTTTTGTGCCTAATAACTCGAGTGCTACTACGAATTATCCGATTGTAAATTTTGTGTAGCCCAAGTCATTAATTAAAGGTTCGATAAGTTCAAGACTTAAAAGCGTAAAAGGTAAATAAGATAAATGAAAGAAAGATCCATGCATCAAAGGTCAATATCATGCAACTTAGACCCATAATAAGTTGATGAAACAAGCTCAATTACTCACTTGCATTGATTTGTACCTTTTTTTCCTCTCTTTCTAGGGGAATAGTTTGTCTCGAGTCATTAATTCAACACACTCAAATCCTTTAATTTACACCCTACAACTCAAAGCTTTTCTCTCACAAAAAGCTTTCAATTGGTCGTTTCCCTAGCTAGCTTGTAGCTATAACTACATGACAATAAGCAAGTTTCAGATCGTTGAAGTTTTTCCAAGGAAAGAAGTAGAAAAACCAACAAAAATAATGAAGAAAAAGAGGGTATCTATATTACAACTCTTTCTCATTTGGGTACTCATAATCTTCGCCCATTTGCCTCGATCAATGCCGGCCTACCACCGCCACCATCACATTCATGTATTCTCTAGTCGAAAAGTTATAATTAACGAGACAAAATTGGCACAGTTTCGTGCAAGTGCATCGGTCTCAAGTGAAGCTAAGATGATTGATCAAGCCAGCAAAGAAGGGAGTTCCTATGATGAAGAAAAAAGAATAATTCACACAGGTCCAAACCCTCTTCATAATTAGTTTCACAAATCAGAATTAGTCATGAATTAACTATTAGAGAGCTTTGCTAACGTTGAATCTAGTTTAGGAGCTATTACTATTATATATGTACAAGTTCTTTCGGTCTGTTAATTATCATCTTCTTTGTGTTTTTCTTCAGAGTTAGAATCAATGGTAGCAAATTAGCTTTTATGATCTTCTTCACTTTTGGTTTGATGAGATTTTATGTTATTCTTTAAATTAAAGAGCTAAATGCATCCAAATTTGTCGTCAAATACTCTTTGAACGGATAAACGATAATGATAAAGAGTGAGGTTATATTAATGGTGAGTGCATGCATATTTTCTTTCACATGCATGTTCTTCATTTTACTCATCTAATTTACAACGAGTGTTAAAAAGCAAATTAAATTGTATATTGAACAGGATGTTTGATATCCTTAATTTCGTCTAACTCGGTTCACAAATCGGTCTCGGTCCAGCCAATTTTACAAAATCGGTCTAAATGAAAAAAACCAACTCAATCAGAAGTTCTAACTCAGTTAAGATTAACTCAGTCAGGCTCTTAAATTTATAATAAGCTAAAATACTGTAAGCTAAAGCAAACACCCCTTGGGAGAAATCTGAAAAACTATCTAATCCAACAAAAAATCAGGTCACTACACTTAATTCGAACTATCCAAGTTCGGGTGGAACTATACTTTCGATATCACTCGCATACCCAATTCAGTTTTGGGGCAAGATGTGTTTTCAAGACCACTCTGAGACCGAATAAATGCACACTAAGAACATTAAATTAAATTAAAATATAATTATAATTAAGTATATATGCATGCCAGCCTAATAAATGACATTTGGACATTTTCCTAGATTATTTTCCAATAGATGTAGAATGCTTTATTTGATCCGCTAATCCACTAATATTATTATATAGAAATGTATTATACATATTTTGATACTCATATTTGATCATTACAATTGTTTAAACTAAAAAATCAAGATTAGGAAACATAATTAGTATATTCTACTTCCACAAGTCAATCATTTTATAGGTAGGAGTATGAAATAAAAGGGTTTAATAGAAAGCAATATAATTTCTTATCCAACAATTATATTATTACATAAACATTACTAAAGTGCTAAAAAATTTCACATTATGTTACAACCAGATTATTTTGGTGCATCCGGCAGCATTGACTTAGAGTTCTAATCGGTGATGGTCAATGGGAGTGATCTCTAATTGCACCTCAAGCTCACCGGTTTCCACATTTCTCAACCGTAAAAGCATGTCTTGTGTGATTGCCTCATTATTCCAAATTATATAGCTCTCCTCTACAAGGTGGTTATGATCATTAGGTTGAACCGTTTCAAGTTTAGTACCAACCGGGATATGTTCTAAGTCCGTACCCTTTTCCATGACCTCAACATACGGGTTCACATCAACGTTTGCGGTCCCCATGTCGTCATCTTCGCTAAATGTGTCTTTGTCGAACACCGTCTAAAAGTTCATGTTCGTTAATGAATTATCAAAAAAATTATCAAATTTAAATGTATATATTTTTTATGATAGACTCAAATCCCATAGATTTATATCATATAATAAGTTGCAAAGAAACTTAATTATAAATGGGTTACTTACAAGTTTGATTGGAACCTTGGGGTCCTTGATGGTCATTGTCAAAGTATCACCCCATTCTGGATTGCAATTGTCTCTCACCACCTTAGTCTTTGTTTTCTGCATTAACACACAATCCTTTGATTAAATAAGACAAAAGTGTCCTCACGTGTCCAACACGTGAGGGGCTTTAACGTCTGAATTAAACGCATGTTTAAATTTAGGGACCGAAAGCGAGTGTGGTAGGTTTTGAAATAGGGATCATTCGTGTACTTTTTTGATACTCTTGGACCAAGTCACTTATGGCAAATTATAGGGGAAACCCGTGTAATTTACTTAAACGTATAAGCAGAATATGTACGTATGTATGAAATTCTTTGATTTATCGCCAAATAAATATTTTAATAATATATTGTAAACACGTCCGCCTGAATGATTACAAAAAAATCAATAGCATATTGTTAATACATCCGTCTTACTTCTATATGTAAAATATATATTAAAAAAATAATCGACCTGATGATCCAAGGTTGCAACAACGTAAGGATCGCTGGTGCCACGGGTCCAATCACGAACTGCAAGATTCGTCCCTTTCTTTATTCTTAGCTTCATAAATCCAATAACTCCTTCCATTCGATACCTGTAATTTTGTTGTTGCGTATTATAAATATTTTGATCGAAAAAACGGTAGAAGGTTGGATAATGTAGGTTTATTTATTATTTATTGATAAATGAAAAAGGAAGAGGCTGACATAGAATGGTTGATAGATAAATAAGGAGACTTTGTCAAACCCCTTCTTCCAACCTTTATACATGTGAGGTTAAGACTTACAAGAAAGCATGTAATATAACACGTGTTGTATTATGATTTATTTATTATTTAGAAAAAATATCAATCCTTATCTAGGCATGCTATTTAAGAGTTAATCGCAAGAATGGTCATTATGGTTTGACCAAATTGCACGTTTAATCCCTATGTTTCATTAAGTGCAGGCGCGGTACCCATAGTATGCATTTTTGTGCACTCGTGGTCCCTCCGCCCTAACACTGTCAAATTATGTCCGTTAGTCAGGGGTATTTTAGTCATTTCTACCTATTTAGTCCCCTTCCATGTCTTCTTCTTCTCCAAATCCATTCAAACTTGCAGATAGGGATGCAAATTTAACCCGCGGGTTTGGGTGCCCGCAGGTACCCGCGTCTTACGGGGCGGGTATTACCCGTCTAAACGGGTAACGGGTCGGGGATGGGTTTCAATTTCATACCCGAGAGCGGGTACGTATCGGGTACGGGTTTTATTATACCCGCATCGTTTATACCCGACCCGAATATATATATATATTAATGTATAATTTTTTAATACAAGTTTAGCCCACTAGTCACTACTCAAACATAGCCCAACTCTTAATCTCTCATTAGCCCAATTTATTAATAGTTAAAATCTTGCTTGTCTCCCGTTAGTCCATTACGTATTGAACGAAATAAGCCTGAACGAACTAAGAGTATTAAATGTCTTAACTATTTTGTTTAATTTTTTTATTGAACGGGTACCCGTCGGGTTACCCGTACCCGGCGGGGATTTTTCTACCCGAACCCGACGGGTAGTTGACCGGGTACGGGGCGAGTACGGGTATAGGAACATGGGGTCGGGTACGGGTACGGGTTTTACAGTACCCGCTATTACCCGTACCCGTTTGCATCTCTACTTGCAGAACATGTAAAAGAACCCAAAATCCTAAACCTAAATCAAATACTACGCACAGATTATGTACTCATTCAAATCAAAATCAAAAGACAATACATTATTAAACCATCAATTTTAACAAATACATACCAGAAAAAACAAATAATCATGCGGAAGACACAATCGATGTCGTGATGAAAAACCGGGTCGCCGGCCTCCGCCTGTCGTCGGCCTCCGCCTGTCGCCGGCTATTACTTCTGGGTTCCTTATTTCTGAACACGAGAGTCAACGTTGCTGTGTTGGGCTGATGGTGGTGGCGGGTTTAATCGGGGAAGAAGAAGAAAAGCATCAGAAAATGATGTTTCTTGTTGACGAGATCTAGATCTGCTCCATATCAAAGAGCATATTTCCAATGACGATAAGCTTTAAGAATTTCTTCATCTGAAGCTTCAGGTGATTCATGAAGTAAAGCATATAGTTCACAATCACAGATCCGACGTTACTCCACCACCGTCGTCACCTATCTCCGCCTCAGCTCAAGATCTTGTTTTCAGATAGCTCAGGTAGAGAGAGATTGAATTTCTGAAACAAACCGGCGATGGCGGTTGTGGTCGAGATGGAGGTCGTCGGAGGTGGTAGGTGGGGTGGATTGAAGTGGAAGGTGGTGGTGCCGGTGGGTAAAGGTGGTGGTGCCGGCGGTCGATTTGAATGTTTGCCAAATATGGGTGGTGGTCTGGTGGATGTGTGTTAATGTGTTAGCGTGTGCAGAGAAATAGGGAAAATAGGTCTGGGTTTTGTGGACTAGATAAGTTGAAATGACTAAAATACCCTTCCTTAACAGACGGAAGTTAACAGCGTTAGGGCGGAGGGACCACGAGTGCACGAAATTGCATACTATGGGTACCGCGCCTGCACTTAATGAAACACAGGGACCAAACGTGCAATTTAGCCAAACCACAAGGACCATTTTGCAGTCAACTCTGCTATTTAATGGTAAAAAAAAAGACATTGTATATTCTTTGGTGCAATTGATTGGGCTAATTCCTACAGTTCTACTGACATGTGCTCTAAGGTGCAAGTGGGCAATCAATTTAAGGGTGTTGGCCCATTTGATAACTGTTATTAACATGGGCTTTGAAGTTTGAACACTATTCCATAATATTATTAACATCGTAGATAAACTTTTAAGGTAGTTTATTATTTTTGTAAAGTTTTGAGGGATAAATTTTAGTTCTAGAATCAAACAACTCCTAAATCACCACCACCGTCAATATCACATGTGATTCAACACATCAACACCAGCACCACCACATGTGTATTAAATCACATGTGATTGCACACCGCCGACCACCACCACCTCATGCGTATTAAATCACATGTGATTCAACACCGCCAACCACCACCACCAATCTCTGCCGGCCACCGTCGCCACCACCGGCGACCCTCGTCACTGTCGGTTGCTTTCTATATTTTTCTACCGAATTTTTTGCCCAAACGTAATTATTCCATTTAACAGATATTATTTTACAAACTATCATTACATCTCAATATATACTTCCACTGTTTTACATCTCAATATATACTTCCAATGTTTCAAAATAAGGGATACACTTTCTATTTTAGAGTGTTTCAAAATAAGTGACACACTTTGAAATTTTTATTATTTGGTAAAAAAAGTAGGCCCATACCCACTAATTATATTCTTTAATAAAGTAATAATGACTCATTTATCCTTACTTTTACTTTTAAACATCATTAAACTCACTTTAATCATAATATGTGAATCAATCGCTCATTAACTATCTAATTTAATCTAATTTAGCATTTATTGCAATCTTTTTCCTCAAAAACGTGTGTTCCAAATTGTGTCGCTTATTTTGAAATGAGGGAAGTACATATTAGTATTGTGCATTTTATATTAAGTAGCTAGAGTTGTTTTCTAGGTAGTCAATTTTTAAAATAAAGTCTTAAGGCACAAATCCTAGTCATTTGATAAAAAGAATTTATTAACAAACACGATCATCAAATCACATGTGATATAATACGCAACAATTACCGCCGGCCACCACCATCGTCGGCCACTGCCGCCGGCGACCACCGCCCACCACCGCAATCACATGTGATTGGATACACAATCACATGTGCTTGAAAGCATCCGACAATGGCGAGGGGTTGTCGGTGGTGGAGGTGGCCGACAGAGGTTGGCGATGGTGGTGGTGGTGGTCGGCAGTGTGCAATCACATGTGATTTACACTACTAGAAAAAGGCTCATGTTCCTACAAATTTTTTCCTAGGGATTTATTCCCTCGCAAATTCCTACACATTTCCGAGGGATTTCCTAGGAAATTCGAATAAATTAATTCCCTCGGAAACCCCTCGAAAGTTCCGAGGGATTTCCTAGGAAATTCGAATAAACAAATTTCCCCGGAAACCTCTCGCAAGTTCCGAGGGAATACCTAGAAAAATTAAAATACTTTAGTTTAAATTGCTACTCCTAGAAAATCCCTCGGAAAAATTCCTAGGGATTTCCTAGCAAATTTAAAACACTTAATTTGAATTGCTTCTCCGAGCAAACACCTCAGAAATTTCTAGCGATTTCTAAGCAAATTTAAAAAAACTTAAGTTTTAATTGCTTCTCCTAGCAAATCCCTAGCATAAAAATTATTTTTTAACCTTTTCACAAATGTAAATATTAATACTTCATTTTATACTCTATATAACTTTATTATACATTGAAAATCTTTGAACTAAAGAATGTCCTTTATTTATAATGAATGTCCTAGGAACATGAGTCTTTTTTTAGTAGTGTTAGTACACACGGGTGGTGGTGGTGGTCGGCAGTGTAGAATCACATGTGATTTAATACACATGAGTGTGTGGTGGTGATTATTTGGAGGTTAATTGATTCAAGAATTGAAATTTAACGCTCACAATTTTACAAAAAAATAAAAAATAAATTACCTCGAACGTTTGTCTAAATAGTATATATGTAACTAACGAGTATAATTCTACCCGCGCTTCGCTGCGGACTTTAAACTTCCTTTATTTAGTTTCCAACGGTTCAAATATCAAAATGTTAAACGTAGAATTGTTTTGTAGTTTCTAAATTAATAGCCTTGATGTATAAACTGAAAAAAAAAGCCTAGTCTTATAATCCACCATGTAATTAATCTAATCGCAAAATCTCTCTCTACTATCTTTCATCATTATCTCATTAATCACCTGGTAATAAATTGTTTGAATTTTTGAACTAATATCATAGAGTACATCTTCTAAAAAAAGTTTATTTGATACTTACTGACAAATTATTATGAAAAATATAGTTTACATAATGTTTTGTTTTACCTTCCTCAAAATTGTTAGTTATTTTAGATTGTGTTAAATTTTCGAATCATTCAAATATCAAAATGTAGCACCATTTTATACATTAATAATAAAACAAATAAACTACTTTTTTAGAAGTATAAACTAAAATTAAAGGTAAAAAATTTTAGAGGAAACAATTTTTACTCACCAAATAATAAAATAAAATATTTAAGCAAGGTTAGATGTATAAAGTATAAGAATTTAGAGTTAAAAATATAAATATAACTAAAATCATTTAAATAAGGTTAAAAGTTTAAATTAATATTTAGGAACTAATATATAGAAAGTAAAAGGAATATAAAAATAAGTATAAGCTAAAATGGAAATATGGAGGAGCCTCCAAAGATTTGAAATACAGACGTAAAGAATGTTAGCAAGGGTGTTAACCACCTAGCTAAACCAAACTTCTTGGTTTTAAAATGCTTTGTTACCTATATATAAGAATCAAATTTTTGGTGCACCTCTTATGAACAGTAATATCCCTATGCTTAATGTATATATAAAGAATAAGTAGGTATGAGAGAATAATCCATTATTCAAATGAAATTTAATGGAACATCTAAGTATCTAACGTGGGAGCTATTAGAATTATTTATGTTTTTTTACTCGATAAAATATATTAATAATAGAGTAAATTATAAAAATTGTCCTTGTGCTATATTTAATTCTGTGTGTAAACCAGACTAAATAGTTAAATAGGAATATAAGATACAAACCTTGTGCATATGAACTTTAGTAGTTTGGGCCTTAATAAATCTGTAGGGTTTAAATGAAAGGACATATGTGGGTTAAAATGAGTGGGTGACATGGGTTGAGCCGGGTATAACTAAATGAAGGATTGGTAGTTGAGTCCAGACCCAAAAAAACTAGCCCACTGGACAGGAAATAGGAATATAGAATACAAACAAAAGAAGCAAAAATACTAAAAGTATGTACTTATTAAAAACAAAGAAATTATATATACTTCCTTCGTTTCAAAATAAATGATACACTTTTCATTTTGGGGTGTTTCAAAATAAATGATAAACTTTGAAAACTTATCATATTTGGTAAAAGGTAGTGGGGACCACACCCACTAACTATCTCCTTTAATAAAGTGAAAAGACACATGTACTCTTACTTTTAATTTTAAATATCATTAAAATTCACTTTAATCAATATATGTGGGATTCATTTCCCACTAACTATCAAATTTAATCTAATTAACCTTCATTATTATTTTTTGTCTAATTTGTATCACTTATTTTGAAACGGAGGAAGTAGGTCTAATTGAATATGGAGCCTTATCCGCTCAAAAAGAATAGTGTGGATTCACATATATTCTCTTTCTTGTTCACATTTGATTTTGCAATATGTTATCACTATATTTTTAGACATACTTATACTATTTCAATTAGACATGTATAACATTTTTTTGTTGCCATAATAATTGAAGTACTTGTGTTATGTGACGCGTTATTTTTGACATATTTAACATTTCTTATTACTAAATACTTATACCATATATTTGGAGCGGCCTTTTTATAACTATTGTACACTGAGACAAATGATGTAGATGTTTTCTCACTTTTGATTGTGTATGGTTTATATGATTCCTGTAATTGTCTACGGAATAGTATTCTCTTTTGTATCCACCACATTTCTATTTTGATTTTGAATGATGTGTATGCTCAGTATTAAATTATTTATAACAATTTTAATTTCCAGGGCCAGAGGTAACCACTTGGTCTAGATCAATTGATCACCAAATATAGCTTTGGGGTTTACATTTAAGAGAAACTTGGAGATAGAAAAAAGGTGGTGGGTTTATTCCCCATAAAAAACAAGATGGTTCGAGGAAGGCATATCGAGCGTTTGAATGTCAGTGCTGACGCGAACCACTAACTAACTTGCCGTTAAAAAAAGTCTATTGTAGCCCACTAAAATGTGAAAATCACATTAAATTGCATAAAATTAGCAAAATAGAATTTTCATTTAGTGAGATATTGTACCATGTTGGTTCAAATTTTCTTTTTTTTGCATTTCATTTAGATTAAGATGTATGTATGAGGTTTCTTTAAAGTAATATAAAAGTAATTTTATATTTTCATGTAAAAATATGATTGTTTAAATTTTACATTCTTCATATCTCTCATTAGATAAGATTATGTATCGTTGTTGTAAATCAGTTGGTATAAATCAATTGGCCGCCAAAGATAGCCTTAAGTTTTACCTTCAAGAGGTCTTGGGTTCAAAACTTGTTGGAGGCATAACTTGGAGATAAAAATGGCGGTGAGGTTTATTCCCCACAAAAGGTGATTGGTTTCGATGAAGACATACTGTCCGCTTGGATATCATTGCTAACTCGAACTACTAACTAACAAACTTATCGTTAAAAAAATAATATTGTTGTTGTATTTAGATTAAGATAAATGAAACTTTTTTGTAAATAAAAATGAATTTCAAACTCTCGACGCCTAATGAAATAAACTGACAAAACAGACTTGTAGTCTTCATATTTAATTATATTTTAATAGTCATAAATTAAATTATATATATCAAAGTCATTATTGGTTTTCTCCAATCTTAATTACATATGCATCAATTCATTAAAATATGTCAATCTTACATTAAAAATAACATGTTATATAAAACCAATAATCAATCAAAAAGGAAAAAAAATGTCATTCTCAAAACCCACCCGGCATTCCGACAATATTCATTTTCATATAGGAAAGTGTTGATGTGAATTAAGAATTGTTATTTTAACCCCACGTTTGATGTTGACTTTCTATCAACCTTTTATATCAAGCCATCTTCTTTCATTTCATCCCCATGCATATTTTTTTATTCCATTTTACACTTGCAAAAGTTCATAAAAGCTACATATAAAAAAACTATGTTTTTGAACCATTATTGGCAATTTCTAACCAAGAATGAAACAAACATATACGAAATAAATAAGTTGGTGAGGTAAAGAAGTTTTGTGTTAGGGTCAATTCAACTGACTCATTTATTATACGAGTTAAGTTAAGGTCGATAATAATTTAAATGGATCAATTCGCCAATATGTTTAATTATTCAAATATAACAAAAAAAACATCATACTTAGTTATATCATCGTTTACTAATTCAAATATAATTAATAGATACATAAATACTAAAAAGACCACTTACTAATTTTGATTTTTTGCTATTTTGTTATGAATTTGTGGAATAACAACCAACTCATTGACTCATTTAACTTGTTTGGCCTATTAAGATCTTTAACACGTTTAATTAAACCACATTCATGAGTACTCCTCAAAAAAATGTATAGAATAAAAGGCTCTCCGATCGGGAAACCGTATCCAAGCTCCGTGTCTAGTCTGCGCTCTCATCAAACAGCGTTTTTTAGCTTTCTTCAGGATTTGGCGTGAGACAAAGGAAGCACAGATTTACTTAATAACAGGCGGGAAAAATGAATGAAAATAAAGATAGAGGAATAAAAACTAGCTCGACCGGAAGGGAGAGTGTAACACCTCAATTTTCAAAACAATATTTAAATAACATTTAATCCAAAATACATAATATCGTATCGGTGTCAAATACCGGTTTTACAAAAACGAAAAGGTTTCTTGTTCGAGATTATCAGAGTTTACAAAAACGGTGTTACAAATTATATCTTAACCATAGGATAAGGACTCTAATCATCAACACCGAGCTAATCTCAACAAGGCCTCTTCTAAACGGGCCTCCTAGATATTCGATTCCGAACCTGAGTACATAGCAAAAACACAAACATAGTACGTGAGACAAAATTGGCTCGTGAGATACATGGGTTTTAGACCCGATAAACAACTAGTCAAATAATATCATTTAAACTTAAAATAATATTACTAGGTTCGTTTGGGTCACTTCATTACTTTCATCATTTGGCCAATGTCAAGATAATCGGAATGCCTCCAATCTATCAAGACCATCATATCCACGGTAACTGGAATGACTCCAATCTACCGGGACTCTTAGGTATTGGGCAATCAGAATGCCTCCAATCTACCACTAACCTAAAGGTACCGTAATAACCGGAATGCCTCCAATCTACTATGGCCCTAGGGACAACAACATCATCATCATCACTTTTCTCTTATCATTATGAGCCTATAGCTCCATCATTTCACATTCAATTAATCATTTCATCATCATGTAAGCAATTCGTCATAAATCACATAAATAACTAAATTACTTAAAGACTCGATAAAAACATTTAATCATAAAACATTTACTAACTATGTACTCAGTTTTGAAAGTTCACATGTACTCACCTTAGCCAAGCTCAACCAATTTCGTGTTCTTGAACACCAATTTCACTTCTCAAGATTTGAATGCCTCAATCCTTCAACCAATCACCTATTATCAAACCAATATAATGGCTTGCATCAATCATCAATACTAACTATATAATCTATGACTAGTCAATTACTAGCACCATTTTCCCAACGTTACCAAAACCCTAATTTCATAAATAACCATCTTTTCATAGATTCATATCATGAATACATTTTCCTAGTTAAAATACCATAGATCTAAGTTATAATACTTCCATTTAACCATTTATGTATAAATCCTTAACTAGGGTTTATGATTCAAGCTTCCCTACTTAAATCTATGACTTATAACACAAGAGGAATGAAGATTTACCTTTGATCTTCAAATATGAGCAAGAATCTCCAAGATTTGATGAAGATTGAGCTCCAAACGACACCTTACACTCAAAAATCGTTCACACACAAGGAGAGGAAAAAACTAGGGTTTATGTGTGTGATAAATGAGAATTCCCGAATTAAATGCTGGTGTCGGGCAAAGTTCACGATCGTGAACAAGTTCGCGTCGTGAACTTCTTCACGCACACAGAGTTCGCGATCGGGACCTGATCGGGAAGTAGTTCGCGCCTGATGGTCTGATTAGCTGGGCCAAGTTCAAGATCGTGAACTATTGTTCACGCCGTGAACTTCTTGAGCAGCTCAGGCTTTAATTTTTGACCTTTGGCTCGACCCGGTTTCGCCATAACTTTCTCGTACGGTGTCCAAATGACACAAAACCAATTCCTACGTTCCTTAAACGATTTATCCATATTTATCATATTTTTGTACAATTTATTTATTTACAAATTTCGGGTCGTTACAGAGAGGAACACAATTGTTTGGTTATGCCATTTTAGGCTTTGCTCTCACGGAAGCCATTGACTTGTTTGCTCTTATGATGGCCTTTCTGATCTTATTCGTATTCTGAGATTCGCTCTTTTTTCCCCCTGTTTTTGGCCGTCGGGACTCCTTGAAACTCAATCAAAGGATTGAAAAGATCGAGGGTAATTTCTGAGTCTTGATGGACCTTTCTTATTATAGGCCAAACGCGGCTTGAAGATTAATCCAATCCGTAAAAATGTATGTTCATTTGGCATAACAGCAGGAAACTTCCCGCAGCTTACTGTGGTGCTTGAGTTCGTTCGGGGTGCGAGTAGTGACCCCCCGAACACGCCAACCGAACGATGGGTTATATATGTCTTGTTTTGGGTTAAAGGTAATGTTAGAGCAAAACACAGATCAACTTGATACTGATGCTGCAGTTAGTACTGATCATACTTAGTACTGATGGGGCAGAACATATTACTACTGATGAGTTGATACTGGTGATACTATAACTTAGTTACTACTGATCATGCAAAGACTGAAGATACTACTGATCTTAGTAGTTACTACTGACGATGATTTCTGGACTTACTACTGATCACCAGACTTACTACTGATGTTACATATTTACTACTGGTGATGAGTTTTACTACTGATACGCGTTTATAGAACATATCAAGTCCGAGATCTTCGTAGAGATAGTTATAGAATGTAAATCAATGTATATTTTATTAATCGATGTAAATCAAAGTCCTAGAGTAACTAGGGTAAATAGTTTAGCTTCAAGGACTATTATAAATAGTTCCTTACGAATTGTAAACGTACGTGTGTATTGTTAACTTGATAATATACATTGAAGCTTTTTATGAAACTGTGTTCTTATTACTTTCGCATATTATTTACAGTTCATTGTTCTTAATTACATTGATATAGTGTTGATCCGCTGCAACTTCTATATTCAATTAGATCTAAAGGTGTTTATTAACTTCTCTATAGTTAATCGATCCTGACAAGTGGTATCAGAGCTTATTGGTTCTAGATCTACGATTTGTTAAAAACAACAAAAAGTTTTAATCTTTAAAACACACATTATTAATCATGACTGATAATAATGAAAGTACTCAGGCCAACAAAATTCCTATACTCACTCCCAACAACTTTGGGATGTGGAAGAATCGTATTAAGCAATACATGCTTATTACAGATTACTCTATGTGGGAAGTTGTCCTTGAAGGAAACAAAACTGGTCCTGGTCAAGCAAGCAGTTCTGCAACTGAGGCAGACAAACTTAAGTGTGAGAAGGAAAAGAAGGACAAGGGAATCGAACTCAAAACTCTAAGCACTATCCTACTGGCCATTCCTAACGATTATCAACATCTCTTTGTTGAGTATGATGATGCAAAGATACTATGGGAAGTACTGGAGAAGAGATTCGTTGGAACCAAGAGCACCAAGAGGAACATGAAATCTGTTCTCAAACAAGACTTTGAAAACTTCAAAGGAAAACCCAATGAAACACTCACTCAAGTGTTTGACAGATTCAACAAACTAATTGATGAACTTAATCAAGTTGGAGTTAAGATGGATCAAGAAGATGTCAACATGAAGTTCCTAAGATCTCTTAGTGAAGAATGGGCCATGTATACAGTGGTATATAGACAAAGAGATGCTCTAGAAGAAAAAGAGTTGGATGAACTCTACAATGATCTCAGAGTATTTGAAACTGAGGTAAACCAAAAGAACCCTTCTATTTCTTCTAATAATGCTGCATTTGTCTCTAGTACAGGTCAAAGTCAGGAAACCCTCACAGGAAAGGCTGCAGATTCTGAGGATGCTGCAAGAGAATCTTTCTTCACTAGTCATGTGCATACTGCATTGATTAGTGATGACTTGGAACAATTGAACCCAGATGATCTTGAGGAGATGGATCTTAAATGGCAGATGGCTATGCTGAGCCTAAGGACAAAAAGATTCTTAAAAAGAACTGGTAGGACAAACCTCAACTACAACAAAGGTGACAAAGCTGGATTTGACAAAACTAAAGTCAAATGTTACAACTGTAACAACCTTGGTCACTTTGCAAAAGAATGTCCTCAGCCAGACAAAAGATCAAAATCAACTGCTCTTGTTTCACAACAAGGACAAGGCTATGACTGGAGCTTCCAAGCAGAAGAGCATACTCAAAATCAAGCTCTCATGGCCTTTACTGACAACAAAACTGAGGTAAAACCTAAACCTTGTACTTCTGAATGTGCTAAAATTGTTAAAAACTTAGAAAAAGAAAACACTAAACTAAATGAAGATCTAGCAAAAGCAGTCAGAAGAAATCATGAATTTGATGGGGTGATTGCTGATCAAGAACATCAAATAAAGGTGTACCAGATGATTGATCAAAGGATAAAGGAAGAATTACTTCAAGCTGTAGATGAAAAAGAGTTTTATGAAATAAAAAATAAAGAATTAACAAGTAAATTAGAAGAATGTCAGCTTGAAATTGAACAAAATAAATTAACAATTAAAAAGTTTGAAAGAAGCACTAAAATTCTTGATGAATTAACTAATAATCAAACTACAGAAAAAGTTGTTCATGGGGTGGGATATCATGCTGTACCACCTCCATATAAAATCATTCCACCACTTAAAAACAGTTCAGAAAGAATCATTAATGAATTAAAAACTGAAAATCAAATTGAATTACATAATGAAACATCTGAATCAAATGATTCTTCTGATGATAATCAATCAATTGAATTTACAATTTCTCAAACTGAATCACCAAAATCAATTGATACAAGTTTTCACACAGCTCAAAGTCCAAATAATTCTCCCAAATATGATGCAGAAAATGTACCAAAAATATTAACAAGGGGAAATGAAATAAATAAAAACCAACTCTTAGATCAAAGAATACCTGAAGGTGCTAAAAATAAGAAATTAAGATGTGTTATATGTAACAAAATGAACCATTTAGCAAAGGATTGTCACTTCAATCCAATAAACTGCAAAGAGTTAAAGGAATTTAAAATTTTAAAAGAAAATGCAAAAACTCAAAAATTAAAAGATACTACTGGTCCTTCAGTAGTAAATAAAATTAAAACTCCAATTGCTGAAACTCCAAGATTTGGAAGAAGTGCACCAAGATTTGTGCAAAACAGAAGAGTTGGAAGCCCAAAGAACAGCAATTACTTCAAGAACAATGGAAAATCCAATCAAAATAAACAATATTTTAAATTTTCCAACACCAGTAAAAACTGTAACAACTTTACTACTTGTGTTAACCCTAATTATAATGCTGTATGGTACCAGTACAAGAATACTACTGGTAAAAACCCTAATTACAAAAACACTACTGCTCCCAAAACAACTTTCAAAAATACTACTGGTGTCAACCCTAAAAACACTACTGGTCAATCTAAAAATGGTAAGTACCAAAATACTACTGGTCCATCAGTAGTAAAACATTCAAAAGCTAAAAATCATGGGTATAAACCAAGATCAGTAGGAAATTATCACACCAGTAATACTTTCAAAAGGGCAGTAGTAAAACAACACACCAGTACTAAACAAGTATGGGTACCAAAAAGGTTTAAAGTTAAATCCCCCAAAGCTTATTTCTCAAAGGATGAACCCAAGACATATAAAGCTTGGGTTCCCAAACTTAACTAATCCTTTACTCACTTGTGCAGAGCATTCAGATCCCAGAAGAAGGAAGAACATGGCATATTGATAGTGGATGCTCAAGGCACATGACTGGAAATCTGCAAATTCTTAAAGATTTCAAGTCATTTGATGGAGGATATGTGGCATTTGGTGAGAATCCCCAGGGAGGTAAGATTACAGGTAAAGGTACTGTTACTAATGGCAAAATTACCTTTGATGATGTATTTTATGTAGCTGAACTAAAATACAATCTTCTCAGTGTGTCTCAAGTTTGTGATAAAAAGAACAAAATTCTTTTCACAGACATTGAGTGCATCATTCTTTCTCCTGATTTTATTTTAGATGAAAAATATGTTGTTTTAAGAACTCCAAGGAGAAACAATGTGTATTGCCTAGATATAGGGGGAGAACTCATTTCTACAAATGAGGTCAACTGTTTTATATCCAAGGCAAACACTACTGAATCAGAACTATGGCATAGAAGGATGTGTCACACTAATTTTAAAAACATGAACAATTTAGTAAAAAGAAATCTGGTCATTGGACTACCTCAAAAACAATTCATGTGTGATCATCACTGTGTTGCATGCCTAAAAGGTAAACAACACAAGACTTCTCATAAGTCCAAAACTGTGAACTCTATTTCTGTTCCTTTACAGCTCTTACATATGGACCTTTTTGGACCTACAAATGTAATGAGTATTGGAAAGAAACAATATTGTCTTGTTATTACTGATGACTTTTCCAGATATACATGGGTTTTCTTTCTCAGGACAAATGATGAAACAAGTGAACTCATAAAGAACTTAATTGTCAAACTGGAAAACACATCTGATCAAAAAGTTAAAGCCATAAGATGTGATAATGGCACAGAATTTAAAAATGCCAATTTAATTAACTTTTGTGATCTTAAAGGTATTGACAGGCAATACAGCTCACCTAGAACTCCACAACAAAATGGTGTAGCTGAAAGAAGAAATAGAACCATCATTGAAGCAGCAAGATCAATGCTTGCAGACTCAAAATTACCAATTACTTTTTGGGCAGAAGCTGTTAATACTGCTTGTTATGTTCAAAACAGAGTATTAATAGTGAAGCCACATTTTAAAACACCATATGAACTTTTTAACAAAAGAAAACCTTCTATAAGTTTCTTGAAATGATTTGGTTGTCCTTGTACTATTTTGATTACAAGAGAACAAATTGGTAAGTTTGACTGCAAAGCTGATGATGGAATCTTTGTGGGATATTCTACTCCAAGCAAATCATATAGAGTATTCAACAAAAGACTAAGGATAATTGAAGAAAGCATCAATGTATCCTTTAATGAAAATGTGCCTAATGAACAAGGAAATGGTCCAGATTGGCTATTTGACATAGACAATCTAACCAAATCCTTTAATTCTAACATGAACTTCAATGCAGGTAATTCAAACGGTCACAATCAAAAGGAAGGGACATCATCAGTTAATACCGGTCAAGAGGAAATGAGATACATTGTAGTTAATACTGCTCCAAAAGTTAATACTGATGTCAGTAATAACTCAAGTTCTGGAACCAGTAGTAACTCTGAGAATGAGGACAGTAGTAATTCAAATACTACTGATACCAGGAATAGTACTCAAAATACTACTGGTCCCAACATTAACCTAGATTCTCAAGATACTACTGATACCAGTAACAACAACAACACTACTGATCTCAATGAAGAAAATAGCAGTAGTAACTCTGACCAAGATGATGATGAACCAAATATCAATGACAATGAAGGATCACTAGAGGAACATCTGCCGGAGACAAATGAGTCCAATCTTGAAAATCAACTAGTAGTTGATAAAGCTACAACTACAAGGACTCAAAAGAACCATCCATTAGACCTTGTTCTAAGTGATGTCAACTCACCACTACAAACAAGAAGCAAATTAAACAAAAGCTTAACTGCAAATATGTGTAATATAAGTTTAATTGCTAACGAATGTATGTATGAATGCTTTCTGTCTCAGGATGAACCAAAGAAGATCCAACAAGCAATGAAGGACTCAAACTGGATTGAGGCAATGCAAGAAGAACTCCTTCAATTTAAGTTACAAGCTGTTTGGACACTTGTACCTCTTCCAAAAGGAAAAAGAGCCATTGGAACAAGATGGATATTCAGAAACAAGAAAGATGAAAGAGGTATAGTGATCAAGAACAAAGCCAGACTTGTAGCCCAAGGATACACTCAAGAAGAAGGAATAGACTATGATGAAGTATATGCTCCTGTTGCTAGAATTGAAGCCATAAGAATATTTCTAGCATATGCTTCATTCAAGAAGTTCAAAGTCTATCAAATGGATGTGAAGAGTGCATTCCTATATGGGAAGATTGAAGAAGAAGTCTATGTTTGCCAACCTCCAGGGTTTGAAGATCCAAAACATGGTGATTATGTGTTCAAATTGGATAAAGCTCTATATGGCCTACATCAGGCACCAAGAGCATGGTATGACACATTATTATCATACCTATTGAAGAACAACTTTAAAAGAGGAGCCATTGACAAAACTTTATTTACAAAGAAAGTCAAAGATGATATACTACTGGTACAAATCTATGTAGATGATATCATCTTTGGCTCAACCAATGATGTATTATGCAAAGAATTTGAAGAACTGATGCAGATCAAATTCAAGATGAGCTCTATGGGTCCAATGAACTTCTTCCTTGGACTCCAAGTCAATCAAAGAACTGATGGTATTTTGATAAATCAATCAAAATATGTCAAAGACATCTTGGAAAAGTTTGATTTGAAAGACAGTAAAAGTGCTAGTACTCCAATGGAAACACACAAACACCTACATCCTGATGTTGAGGGGGAGGATGTAGATGAACACTTATATAGATCAATGATAGGTTCTCTGATGTACTTAACTGCATCAAGACCTGACATTATGTATAGTGTTTGTGTGTGTGCAAGATATCAAGCAAGACCCAAAGAACTACACTTGCAAGCTGTTAAAAGAATATTCAGATACTTGAAAGGCAAACCATCACTAGGTCTATGGTATCCACATGATTCACCCTTTGAACTCATAGCCTACACAGATAGTGACTATGGAGGTGAATGTCAAGATAGAAAGTCCACTACTGGTGGATGTCAATTCTTTGGATCAAGACTGGTGTCATGGCAATGTAGGAAGCAAACAAATGTATCAACATCAATTGCTGAAGCAGAATATGTAGCTGCATCTGCTTGCTGTGCTCAAGTACTTTGGATACAAAACCAGCTTCTAGACTTTGGTATCTCTATCCTTAAAACTCCTATTTTTATTGATAATCAAAGTGCTATTAGTATTGTGAATAATCCAGTAAAACACTCAAAAACTAAACACATTGAAATAAGATTTCACTTTATAAGAGATTGTAATGAAAAGAAATTAATCAAAGTAGTTAAAATCCATACTGATGATCAATTAGCAGATCTTTTTACAAAAGCATTTGATGTAGGAAGATTCAACTTCTTGGTTAGCAGTATTGGCATGATTTTGATAACTTAAAATCTCTCTTAAAATTATGTGTAAAGTTTGTTGTAAAATGTTATTTATTTAAAGTGTTTTACTACTGGTATACCTGTATTACTGGTGTGTAGGCATGTGCACAAAATACTACTGGTAGTTAAATACTACTGGTGTGTATTAGGTCTACACAAATACTACTGGTAAGTCAGTACTACTGGTATTCACATATACTACTGGTCTCATGTGTTATTGATTACTACTGATGTTTATAGTTACTACTGATGTCAAAATCCTTAGTCACTACTGATGTTAGTAGATACTACTGACGTTTTACTACTGATATCTTATTTACTACTGGTCTTTAAGAAACACAATTACCAAACTAACCCCCATGAAAATAACCGTTATGTTATGATTCGAAGGACATTTTAGTAGTTTTGCAGGTTAAATCGAAAGATATAAAAGGCGGCAGTCGATTAGTTTAGCATTATCTTCACTTCGATTTGCTAAATCCTCTCGATAAACCCTAGCTTACTATCAAAAACCCTTCGTCAATAACAAAATTCACTCCTGTTCTTCACAAAATTCAAACAAAAATGGCAACTCTAAAATCTTTGAATGTTGAAACCGATCTTAAATATTCAGAATTTCACAACATGTGTGCCTTTTTAAAGAATCCCGACGGCACAAAAGATTTTCGTCCGATCGTCAAGTTCTTGAGAAACTCATATATACAGTTTGCTTTAACTGTAAAACCGAAATCATATCAACAGCACTTGGTGGATTTCTGGACCAATGCTGAGCAAACGGAAGGAACAACCGTATCAATGATCAAATCACAAGTAGATGGAAAGCATATCACAGTAACAGAACAATCAATCAGACACCATCTACAACTTCACGATGATTCAGGTATGTCTACTCTTCCTAAGGAATACATTGCTGAAATTTTACAAAAAATGGGTTATGAGGGAAGACTCAATATAGTAACATTTCAAAAGGGTCTTCTCTCCCCACAATGGAAATTCTTAGTACATACTATTCAGCATTGTATTTCTCCAAAAAGAAGTACTTGGAATGAGTTTAATAAGGCAATAGCATCTGCTGTTGTCTGTTTATCCACAGACCAAGTATTTAATTTTTCTTAAATGATTTTTGAAGGTATGTTGGGAAATCTTAGTTCTTCTAAATTTTTAATGTATCCCAGATTTCTACAACATATCATCAATTGTGAATTACAAAACTTGTCAACTCCTAAAAACATTTTCATACTTCCAGAGTTGAACAAGAAAGTTTTCTCAAATATGAGAAAACAATTTAAATTTTCGGGTAAGGAAACCCCTCTGTTTCCTAACATGATCAAAGATCATCCCCATACTGGAGAAGGTTCAACCATTGCTACAACCCAAATTGAACCTCAACCCACTCCATCACCCCCAAATACAGCCCAAACACCACCCCAACTAGCCACTCAATCACCAGCCCAAACAGAAGTCCTGAAAGTGTCCCAGGAACTTGATTTAAATCTGCAGAGTGCTACTCTTCACTCTGTGGAAGACCTACCAGATAAAACCAAAAATATTTCCACACTTTACAAAAGAAAGAAATCTTTAAAGGACACCAGGGGACACATTGAGTCAAACCCTAGGCTCCAAGAGTTGTCCTCCAATGAGGAGAGAGGACATGAGGCGAGGGCTTTCACTACTGATGCCCCAAAGGTGGGTGCACAGGACAGTGAAAACATAATTAGGACCCAGACCTCGGCAACTTTGAGTGATGACTCATTTGAGGAGTTACTCAAAGGACCCCGGTGCCAAGAAACCACAAGGGGGGGCATCTCTGCTTCTTCTAGGAAGAAGAGGATGTCTAAAAGACCCAATGAATCACCAAGAAGTGATGAGGGCAGACGTATGAATTTGACGGATAGGATGGAAAACCTTCAAACCAATGTACCTGTTAGTGAGCCCGATGATCTTACTAGATGGAGTGAGGGCAGTATTAAAATCCAACAATTGACGGAAAAAGTGGATTCTCTTGAATCCACAGTACAAAATTGTCTTGAATATCTCACAAACCAAGGAAAAACGATGGCTGCAATGAAAAGGCATGTCAATACCATCAACAAAAGAATGAGATTATATGAGCACAGGCTTCATCAACAAACCAAAATCATCAGAAAATTAAAGAAGAAGATTGATGATAGTGAAGCTCCACCAGTTGAGCTCACTAAGGGGGAGAAGGATAACATACAGACCATGATTGATGAATCAATTGCAGCAGCAGCATCTTCTCTCCTAAATTTAAAAGAAACAGAAGTTGATGAAGGCCCACAAATGATGGTTACTGAAGATGAGCCTGTTACTACTGCTCCTATGGAAGATCAAGCTGAAAAAGAAGTATCAGTAGTAAAACCTACTACTGATATCATAGCAGTAGTAAATGAAGAAAAGGCAGCAAACACTACTGATGCCCTATCAGTAGTAATTTCTGAAGACATACCAGTAGTAACTACTTTGGTTACTACTGATGACATTATTGAGCTGCCACCACTACTAGAACCTAAAGTAATACTTCCACCATCTCCAAAAAGAAAAACAACACAAATGGTGGTGAAAGATATTGATGATGATGTGAATTGGTTAGAGGTTGATGAATGCTCCCTGCCTCCACATCCTAAAATACTTCCTCTGTCACAGATACAATACTATGGTCCCAAATTTGTCCTTGAATCTGAACCAGATAAAAAGAAAGGTAACTACATAGGAAAGGGAAAGGAAGTTGCTGATGAAGACCAACCTAATAGAGCACAAGGTCATGAAATGGTCAACAAAATCAACTATGCAAAATCAGCCAAACAGGATAGGTGGAAAGTAAAGAAAGCAAAGTACTTAAAAAAGGTTGAAGTATCTCTAGCAAATGAAAACAAAAGATTAGCAGAAAGGGCTAGAATATTGAGACAACCTTTTATAGAAATCAAATTGGCAGATATAGCAGATATATCAAAACTGCCACAATTTCAACAAAAGGTCAAGACCAAACAAGTTGCTGAAACAAGAAAAGAACTACAAAGAAAAGAACTAGAAAGATTTAGGCAACTTGAATATGAAACACTAGAACTTATTGAAGCACAAGTTCAAGAATGCAAAGAGCAGAAGGCTGATATGCCAGAACAATTTGCAGAGAAAAAGAAAGAAATGATCACATTCTTAAAATCAAAAGGTCACAACACAAAGGCCTTTGGAAGAATGAAGCTGATCAATTTGGTTGATAAGTACTGTGTAGAAAAGAAGAAGGATCTTATTGAACAAGATATTAATGAGAAGTACACCACTAAACTTGAACAGATAGACTCCAAAGAAGTGAAAGAAAGAAAAACAATAACTGGAGAATCATCTGGTGTATTCTCTCAAACTTCAAAGAAAAGGAAGACAGTTACCTCTGAACTTGAACAACCAAAGAAGAGATTACAAATGGTTCAGGTTCATGATCTTCCTATTGCTCCCCTACAAAATAATCCAATCATCAACTGGAGGTACATAGATGATATGATTGAGATTATAAGAGAAGATAAGGTCACTCAAAGATTCAGAGCTTGGAAACCTTTGGTCATGTCCCTAACCAGAAGTGACATTATCAAGATGTTGATCATTGGTAAACCAAGAATGACTAAGAAGATCTGGAAGAATTCAGCTGCAGGCTATCTTACTGAAATGATTGATGCTGCTTTCTATCCAGAAAATTATTCAGAGAAGTTTACAAATCCAGAGAATGTTCAAGCCTGGAATGTGCTGCCAACTGTAAATATGTACTTCTTTGAATATACAAGTAAGAAATGTGACTTATTCCTTTATGAGAAAGAGTATCCTCATTCTGAGAAAACTCTTTATCAACTTTGGTGCATGAACTTTATTAAACCACATGATGCTGTGATGCTCCAAAACAAATTGAATGAATTTGTTAAAAGAATCAGCAAATATATTATTGCACAAAGGAATAAAAGGAACCAACAGACTTTAGAAGGTGATCAGAAAAGAGCAAGACTGTTGGAAGAAAAGGAAAAGAAGAAGTAAATAGAAACTTAGTTGATTGAAAGATAATCAATAAGTTTAGGGGGAGATTGTTAGAGCAAAACACAGATCAACTTGATACTGATGCTGCAGTTAGTACTGATCATACTTAGTACTGATGGGGCAGAACATATTACTACTGATGAGTTGATACTGGTGATACTATAACTTAGTTACTACTGATCATGCAAAGACTGAAGATACTACTGATCTTAGTAGTTACTACTGACGATGGTTTCTGGACTTACTACTGATCACCAGACTTACTACTGATGTTACATATTTACTACTGGTGATGAGTTTTACTACTGATACGCGTTTATAGAACATATCAAGTCCGAGATCTTCGTAGAGATAGTTATAGAATGTAAATCAATGTATATTTTATTAATCGATGTAAATCAAAGTCCTAGAATAACTAGGGTAAATAGTTTAGCTTCAAGGACTATTATAAATAGTTCCTTACGAATTGTAAACGTACGTGTGTATTGTTAACTTGATAATATACATTGAAGCTTTTTGTGAAACTGTGTTCTTATTACTTTCGCATATTATTTACAGTTCATTGTTCTTAATTACATTGATATAGTGTTGATCCGCTGCAACTTCTATATTCAATTAGATCTAAAGGTGTTTATTAACTTCTCTATAGTTAATCGATCCTGACAGGTAACTATGTTAGGGTTTACATATTTGATTCGTTTATATAAACTGATCGATTTCATATTAAATGTTTCTGACATGACAACCCAAACCCCACCTGAATTATCACAATATGTAATACTTGGTTTTTATTGATTTCTAAAGTTTGAACATAGAGTAAAGAAAAAGAAAATTACAATCATGATACTTTTATTTATATAATGAAGAAAGACAACTCGGTTTACTGACGTGAATGAAAGGCAACCGTCTTAGTAAACATACACCCAAAACATTGCAGCTTTAAATTAAATTGTCATCAAACATATCTAAATCTTACATATTTTATATTTCCTTTTAATTGATGGTAATAAATTTAATAAAATCTTAATCGACCTTAAAAAGGCGATGTAGTTCATGTAAACTGGTAATCCACATTTGATTCCAATACGAAGAGAAAAGGAGGAAACAACATGTGGACTGTGGGAAATATTTAACCCCTTTATTTGGTGGAGAAATGAGTGATGTTGATATTTAACACTGCTTTTGACTCTACAAAACGTTATATCTGATACCTTTTTAGGTTTCGTTATAATTATGTATTTTTGGGTATAATTATTGGTTCAGTTATTTATAAGGTTTATATAAGGGGAAAATGCATAAAAGGGTAACATACTTTTGATGAAAGTTCATTTAGGGGTATATACTTTTGTTTTGATCATTAAAGGGTAATCAACTATTTTAAAAGTTTATAAAAGGCTATGTACTTTTGTTTTGATCACCAAAGGGTAACCAACTCTTATAAAGGTTTATAAAGGGTATATACTTTTATTTTGTCACTAAAGGGTAACCAACTTTCAAAAAAGTTCGTACACTTCACCTTTGACCGGCTTCTTTAACCTCTCGCCGAAATGTTCACGAATGTTTCATTAACGTTCGATTCGTTTACAGGCTTAGATTGATGGATTATACATTGAATGTTTCTCAACTATAATAGAAAAACCGACTCAAATGGATATAATTATAAAACATATACATAATTGACATGTTTCATCTGACGAATATGTGCTATAATCCATAAATTTCTCACTTACAAGTTACGTATTCTCTCTTTTTAATCGTATATGAAAGTTGGTTACCCTTTAGTGATAAGAAAAAAAGTAGATTTCCTTCTTATATACTTTTATAGAAGTTGATTACCCTTTAGTGATCAAAACAAAGGGTAATCAACTTCTATAAAAGGTTCTACACTCGTTTTTGGAGTGATACACTTTCCTTTTTGGAGTGTATCAAAATAAGTGATACACTTTGAAAAATTACCTTATTTGGCAAAAAATAGTGGGACCCACACTCACTAACTATTTACTTTAACAAAGTGAAAAGACCCCTTTACCCTTACTTTTACTTTTAAACATCATTAACTCCACTTTATTCAAAAAGTGTGGGACCCATTTCCCACTAACCATCCAATTAATCTAATTTAACCATCATTATAAAGTTTTGCCTCAAAATACGTGAAATCCAAAGTGTATCACTTATTTTGAATCGGAGGAAGTATAAAAGTTTATTACCCTTTAGTTATTAAAACAAAAGTACATACCTTTAAATGAACTTTCAATCAAAATACGTTACCCTTTTATGCATTTTTCCCTTTATATAAAATTCACCTTTATGTAAGGTTTATATAAAATTGAGGTGCCATTCATATGTGGATCGCCAAACGGGGGTGACGTTTTGGCGCCTTGACAACCCCACTCACACTACATATCGCCTCAAGATGTCTGGCCTCATATTTACTGACTGGATTATTGTGTGTGGTGTGAGTGATATGTTAAATAATTAAATATTATATGCTCTCTTGCATAAAATGACCTTTATCTTCCAACTTTTTAATGTAAAAGATAACTTTTTCATAGTTATTTTATTTGATTTAACAACTTTGATGCAAATTGGTCAGTGGCCATATTAGAAAAACTTGTAAACTAAACAATATTTATGTATGAAAATCATAGATATTTTATATATATGTAGTGTGACCGAGAAAAAGAGAGACTAGGAGGTGCGTTTACTTAATTTTACTAGTTGATTGAGGTATCCATCCAATTATAATAAAAATTGACAAATTACACAAATAAATAATAACATAATAAAAGTTACAAAATATAACACAGAAATCTTATACTTGTGCCGTCTACAATTTTAGAGCAAAGTATCCAAAAGTCAGAATTGTTTGATGGTCAAGACATAATAATCTAAACTGTAGTGATAAAAGTGAAAACTACAATGCAATATTTGGTATAAACGAAAATGAATGAAATGTAACATTATGATATAATGGAAAAAAAAAGTAATATTTATTTACTACTCGGAAATGAATGGATCATTTCATAAAAAAAAATGCGATTTCAACTATTTTAAGGTTTTTAATGAATTGATGGGTTGGTTTGGTGGAATGGTAATGAAAATAAATTATAAAAAAATTGAACTTTCAAGGAATTGAATTTTGATACTTACTTGATTTTCTGCCAAATTTAGAGTTTAATACATACTTCCTAATTTTTGTTTAGTTTAGAACTCTGTTGAAAGATTTGAAATGTAATTATGTTAAATGGAAATAATACTCTCTATCCGAAAACTTAAGATCCGGATATCCAAATGTTAGATACCGGATTTGGATAGTGGTTCAAAAATTTCGGATATCCGATACTGAAAGAAATTTAGTTAATACTTAACGCTTCACAAAAAAATAAAATTAACCACTATTAACATCAAAAGTGGATGTTTACAAAATCTATAATTTTGTTCAACAACTTAACCGTTATGTTGGATTAGTAGTTCAAACACTGAAACGGGAATGTCCTACATGATACGTAACACAAGTAACACAAACCTGTCCAAGTTGGGGTTGTGTAATAATCAATTACGTATATAAAAATATCTAAAATAACCTTTTCAATTTACAAATCTCTCATTTACTTAAACTAAAATGTCTAATATAATGTTGGTTTCATAAATTAATATCTTATCTTTTCCGATTGTTGTATTTTGTGTTTCATACCTTCTGATGATACGTGATGTAACAATTTTCCCTTTTTATGTTATTTATAAACTTAATCACAAGAAAAATGACAAATTCATAAGATATATTCATATAAATAATCATATAAGAATTTGATAATGCAACATCAATCATAATGCTTGGTGGCGTTTTTATATTAAAAATGTCTTTTTCAACTTATTTTAATCACCCACTTGCAACAATAACAAAAATATATAGTAGTAATTATCTTCGCTGATCATGATTAAAATAAAATATAATATGATATATTAATATACTAATGATTCAAAAACATTTTTTGAAAAGAATACTTGTTAAGTTTCTTTTGTATATCTAGCTTCTTGCTAGTATTTTTTTCCTTTTTGATATTTGTATTTATTCTATTTTGCTTAAAAAAGCTTCAAATATTAGGGTGCGACGTATATTGAAATAGAATTTGGGTCATTTTTAGTATACAATTTATCTAATAGTCTATTAACATCCACTAAGTTCATAATTCCTGTCATAATTATATTCTGTTTATTGTTTTTTCTTTGCATCGAGTCTATCGATCATAAGACAAAGACATCTTTTCTTTATTAAATACTAAAATCGCAATCAAACTAATCGTATTGAAATCATATACTGTTTATTCGTATATGACTGAATATAAGTGAGACGCGTGTGAATCAAACTATTCTACGTTAAATTTGTACCAAAAGTTATAAATTAGAAATTCAAACAAACTTCAGTTTAGAGTGATAAAAAGTCGAACTTAGGATGATATTTCTTTTGCGAAATTATCCACATTATAATAGTGGAGTATGTTATCTTGGTCCAGTTAATCAAAAGACCAATGTATAATAAGAACTTGTTATATCTTGAAAAACCAAATAAGAGTTAAATATTATTATAAATACATTTCATTTTCCCATACATAAAGATATATATTTTATATTCCATTGTATTTAAATCATTGTATCATGTGCCGCTAAATAATTCCTTGATAAATTAATGTAAGATCTATAAAGATACATCGAACATGTCAACTACAATTATATTTTATTTATGTATGCTTCATACAATGAAAGTCATATTCCTTCATTCTTAAAATACGTGTTGCAATTTATAAAGTTGGTAAGAGATACTAATTTTCTCATTTTAGATTTAAATAATAGAGATAATTACTTTTATATCCTTATAAAATCCATAAATTATTTTTACATCATTCTTAAATTCGTAAATTGTCTTTACATCCTTCTAAACTTTATAATTATTTTCATATCCTTGTAAATCTTTAAATCTCGCTTTTATATCCAAAAACCTATAATAATATTAATTAAATCATTATAATATCAATAATTATCAAATAAGTAAGCAATATATCTGTTGATTATGTATTAGAACCATGTTTATTTGTCTGTGTTATTGATATTATCACGATTTAATAAATAAATAAAATAGGATTTTAGATATAAAAAATAGTTTAAAGGTTTGGAATGATATGAAAGTAATTATAAAGTTTAGAAGAACATATAGATAATTTATGAATTTGATGATGATATATAAATAATTTATGAATTTTACAATGATATAAAAACAATTATCATATCGCTATTCATCGATTATTCGAGATAACAAATACATGTGAGCGGGAGCTAGTCGATTTAAATTATCATTATTTCCCATCATATCATATATATCAATATATGTACATTTTCTCTTTTGGCGAAAACAATATTGTTTTAAATTATTTGCACACAAAAAGACGTTTTGTACATACAAATTTCTGATATTTAATTGGTTATTATCTTACATAAGTCCACAAATTCCAAGTTTGATTCTTTCCACATCACATGCACAACCCCAAACAAAAAAAAAAAAATCACCTTTTTTCGTTTTATTATCATGGAGGAGATTGAATGAGAACCATCTAATTAAATTTCATTTTCATCCCATCTCATTCAACCCCTCACAAAAAAGTACAATGTTCCAATTAGGGATGGCAATGGATCGGATATGGATCGGGTGATGTCATATCCACATCCATATCCATTTAGTTATACATCGTCCATATCCATATCCATTTGAAATCGTTTCATCCATCCATATCCATATCCATTTGATTAAAGCGGGTAAATGGATATCCGTTGGATGTCGAAAAAATTTGGTTTCCTAAAGGAAATACGATAATTTTATAGATAATTTATGATTTTTGTTGTGTATATTCGAGTTTTTTCAAAAGAAGATACAAATGAGAATGCATAGAGCATAGTATGTACATAACCTTAAAATATTGGTAGATACAAAAAAAACCATAACTTGATATAATTAAAATCTTAGAGTATTACTTATAAGGTTTACAAAACTAGTTATCTTCAATGTTGTATTATGAATAAATTTTATGAATGCGAAAAATGTATAGATGTATATTATTAATTATGTAAAACTATAATAGAAAAAATTTAATTTCGGGTTAAGTGGATTCATCCGTGGATTGAAAATCGTCATCCATATCCGCTCCAATAAACATCCATATCCGCTCCACATCCGATATTCACCCATTTAACTTCATCCATATCCACTACTGGCGGATTGGATCGGATGGATGATCATCGGGGCGGATGTTGATTGCCATCCCTAGTTCCAATCCAACGCCCTCAATCTTGAACAAATTACCAATTAACCCCTCAATTTAAAAAAGTGAAAAATAACAACATAAACCTTAAAAAGTGAATACCCACTTTAATGAAAACAAAAAAGAAAAATCACAAGATTGGGCCATCTTCGAATTTCTTTATTCCTTTTAAGTTTTTGAGGCACTGAGTTAGCACGCCATGAGTGAGTTAACTCAACCCATACCGAGTTTACCGAATTTTCCAAGCTGAGGTGGTGATTAGTGGGCGAGTGTGCCAACCCAACATTAAACAACCGTTATTTTCTTCAACCCGATAACCGTCACCACCAGCAAACAAAGCCAACAACATACTAGCTTGCTTGAACGCATTTGACCCGAGATGAACCGCTTCAAACCCGGCAAAATCAAGCCGGGTCTTCCACTGAGTCAACGACTCATGCCTCTCAACTCGGTCCGTTCCTTCACACGCCACAACATTGCAGATCTGTTTACCTAGATAAACCTCCGACATAATTTTGTCTTGCAAACTCGCCGGTGAAATACCACCGCCGTCAACTATTCCAGTACCGGCGCCGGCAATGGCACCGGAACTCTCAAGTGAGTCAAACATGGTTGAATAATAGTGCAGTGATTCTGTAAACCGGTCTAGAAAAACCAAACCGTTGTGATTAGCTTCTTGTTCGACAACCGTTAGAATTTCCGGTTTCATTTCTTTGATCGCCGATAATACCTTCTCGACCGCCCCCGGTCTAGCTAGCAGCTGATGCAACTCAAAAACGGAATTAACCGCCACAACTTCATCATCTCGTAAATCAAACATCCCCGGTTCAAGATCAGCCAAAGTTCCGGCGACGAATCCGCGGTACTCAAATTGAACATTAATTGTATCAGCTAACTGAGCTAATTTCCAACCTACTTCCTGTAAGTGATCGGTGTTATCACCAGATGGCGGTCCAATCCCGGTTAACCGAAACGTGGGTGGACCGCCGGGGCGTAAAGCCAATGCTTGCATTAACGCCGGCCACTGCATACCTTGTTTCATACTGAAATCAATCACATGAACTTTTTTCTTTCCTACAAAAGCTTCTAAAATGGCTTGATTAGCAGTGAAATGAGCGAATTTGAGGTACGGGCAGGTCTCGTAAAAATGCATTTGAAGTAGATCTTGAAACGCCGGCGCGTCTTGTGTCTGCGGGGATAACCGGTAAATTCTCCGAGCAAGAGCTTCAGCGAAATAAGTAGCCACTTTCCTCATCGCGCCGGCTTGAGCCACGGCTAACATCCCGGCTTGCTTCACCAAATTCTCAGCCAGCTGAAAATTCTCTTGCTGTACGGCTTCAGCGCACGCCATTAACGTGTGCACCAACCGGATCCCGTTCTCTTGCGAATCCACGAGCACCACCGGGTTCGGGTTTTGGTTGTACGACGAAGATGAAGCGGAGGCTGAAGCAGAAGCCGATGAAGAAGTTCTCAGTTTCTTCGTGGGAGGGTAAATAGCGTTACCGGCGATAGCTTGTATACCGGAATCCGGCGAGTTTCCGGCGACATCGTTAATAAACGAATCATGAATCATCGGTATTTCAGGTGCAGGATTAAGCTCAGAGATCATGGATTCAAGCCACGAATTAAGATTAGAAGGATTATAATGCACAGAATCTGAAGCAATCTGAGATGATAGCCCATCATCGTTCCCGAAAACACCTTCGAGATGCTCAATCTTCTGCGCAACGTCAACCATATCAGATGATTTAACTGAGTAGCCCAACACCGCCAACAGCTCATCAACGCCGGCATCTTCATCTTCCCACATATTCTTCTTCCCTTTTTCGGTCACATCACCGGAAGTGGCGGCGGCGGCAGGAGATGTAGAGGAAGAAGTAGGGTTAGAGCTGGAACTAGGGTATTGTGAGGGGGGTAATATATGATTTGGTTTCATATTTTGAATGGAGATTGGGAATTGGGATGAATTATGGGGTGAAGAATTAGAGCATTGGAGGGATTGGGTGAATTGTGGGTTGAGTTGCAGTGCAGAGAAAAAGGTGAAGATGATAGGTGGGAAGTATAAAAATAGTACACAAATTCAACTGTTGCTGCTGCCACTGCGTGTTTTTGTGTGAGAGAGAGAGAAAGAAGTAGAAAGGCTCAAGCTCCCATGAATTAACACAACCCTTTTTCCTTTCATGGAGGATTTTGTTTCAATTTTTGTGTAGATTTCTTTTTAAGGAATTAAGTGTATTTAATTATGTAGTTTACTCTGTTTTGGAATATGCTAGTTTAAGATTGGTGCCAATTCTAACAACAAATTAAGTCCTTCAGATTTTATTATATTAGTCATGCCATCAAATATTTCAACTAACATTTAACTCATGTTAACGTTATTTTATTAATTCTTTTTTTGGAAACGGAAAATGATAACAACGGAAACCTACTCATAATATTTCAGCAAGCACTCCGGGTCCGAGCTCATTTACAGGGTAAACTCTGCCCTCATATTTTGTTAATTCATTATATCAATTTCACTATTAACAAGTTAGTTTATTACCCAATGTTTATAGTTTAGTGGTAAAATGTGTAAGGTGTAAGATATTGTCCATGATCTATTGGTCATTAAGTTCAAGTCTCGTCATGAAAAAATAGAGTAGATTACATGTTAAAAAAAAATAATTCAATTTAGCCTTTCTCAGGGGCTTGTTTGCTGTTAAAAAAATGTATTGTACTTTGAAACTACAAAAGCTAATAAATTGTTTTGGTAAGAAGGCATAAACTCTCATGTATATATTAAGCTAAGCTAAACATTGGCTATATGTGAAGCTAATTGTTGGGTAGAATAACAAATATAATTATAGTTTGTGCTTATTCATACCACAAAACTAATTATTAGTACTTCATTATTATGAATATTCTAACAAAAGTTGTACAATGGTACATAGACATGGTACAACACAACATATTAGCTTTAAATTTTGGTGTCTGTCAATACCCTTCAACCACAAGTCTTATTATGCATGGTCACAAGGATATGTGTAGATGATTGATCATGTGGTATATATAGTAAGAATGAAATTAATTCTTCTGATCACTAAGGATAGCTTTGAGATTTTTCTTCAAGAGGTTTTGAGTTCAAAACTTGTTTGAGGTAAAATTTGGAGAGTTAGAGATAAAAAAAGTGAAGTTTATTTCCCAATAAAAAAAAGAGCTGAGTTTGAGCAAGACATACTGCCCAGTGCCCAATTGAATGTCACTGTTGACTCGAACTATTAACTACTAATTTTCCGTACAAAAAAATAAAAATAAATTTAAGAATGAGGGAAAATAAAGGTTTGACTAATAAGGTAAATACAAATATATTATACGTTTTCATTAATGTTAAAATGTATACGAAATTTAGTTTGATAAAGGCGTAATACCATTTAATTAGTTAAGAATTAAGTTTAAAGATTTATCGTATCACATAAAATCTATGCATTCCGACATTATTAACACATGTTTAGAGGTTAATCCTCTTTTTAATGGGGAAATTTGACACTATGAGAAATTTGACACGAGGAAGAAGGTGATAATGATCTTTCCGAGTGATCCACCTTTTGAGTTCGATGTTGACTTCAAATATTGTGCATCTTTTATGTTTGAGATATGGTATTGATGTTTAATATCTATGTGTTTTATATATCTACCCACTACCAGATAACATATGTAATTTACTAATTCTTTTTGCTCATATTTTTTTTTTAATTTTAATACTTAGTTTAATCAAATAAGTAACACAACTAGACACTAATATCATTCTCTCTTTATGTTTATACACACAATCAGATAATGTGACGTGTTTCACTTTTCACAATATGTGTGTGGTAAGTTATCATGGACAACTTAGGTTATAATTACACATAGCATATCCTCTGCTATAGAACTGTCAATGGACAATAGTCAATAGATAACCATTATACGATAGATGTGAATTCATTAGCTAATCGTCACGCCACTTAACATTATTAGCTTATACATTATATACATTATACGTAAATATACACATATATAATAATTCAAACCCACCACATATACTTCATTGCTCTCATCAATTTACCGAAGATATCCACCTATGGCCAAACTGATGGGTTGATGCCAGAGATGTCACTTAAAAGTGACAACCATCACTTTGTGTCAGGATCGATTAACTATGAATTAGTTAATAAACACCTTTAGATCTAATTGATAATAGAAGTTACGGCGGATTAACACTATATCAATATGATTAAGAACAATGAATCTGTAAGAACAATATGCAATAATATTAAGAACACAGTTTCACAAAAAGCTTCAATGTATATTATTGATTAACAATACACACGTACGTTTACAATTAGTAAGGAACTATTTATAATAGTCCTTGAAGCCTAACTATTTACCCTAGTTATTCTAGGACTTGATTTACATCGAATTATAAAAGATATACATTGAATAACATTCTATAACTAACTCTGCGAAGATCTCGGACTTGATTTGCTTCATAAACGCGTACCAGTAGTAATACCAATCACCAGTAGTAAATAAGCATCGTCAGTAGTAACTCTGGTAATCAGTAGTAAGTCCAAAACCAACGTCAGTAGTAACTACTAATGATCAGTAGTATCTTCAATATGTGCATGATCAGTAGTAACTTAGTTATAGACTTCACCAGTATCAACACATCAGTAACAAGTGTTTCTGCCCAATCAGTAACAACCATAGTCTTCATCAGTAGTAAGTTGAACTGTGATTTGCTCCAACAATCTCCCCCTAAACTTGTTAATTCTTTCTGAATTACTCAAGTTTCTTTTGTTCTTCTTCTTCCCTCTTTCTCTTCTCTAGGGTTCTTTGATTCTGTTGCTTTCTTTGTTCAATGATGTATTTGCTGTTTTTCTTTGTAAATAGTTTAATTTATTCTGAAACATTACAGCATCATATGGTTTCATCATGGAGTTTGTGAATATCTGATACATAACCTTTTCAGAGTGTGGATATTTTTTTTCATATAAATAAAGCTCACAGTTTTTGCTTGATCTTTCAAAGAAGTACATATTTGCAGTTGGGAGTACATTCCAAGCATACACATTTTCTGGATTTGTAAATAGTTCTGGGTAGTTATCTGGATAAAATGCAGCATCAATCATTCTTGTTAAATATCCAGCACCAGACTCTTTCCATGATTTCTTTGTCATCCTTGGTTTTCCAATGATTAGAAGTTTGATTACATCACTTCTTGTACATGATCTAATCAATGGTAACCATCCAGTAAACCTTTGAACAGCTTTGTCTTCCCTTATAATTTCTATTACATATTAGGCATAACTCTCCAATTGATGATTGGATTGTTTTGAATGGGAGCAACTGGTACTTCAAGAACATGAATTATTTGTTCTGTCTTTGATTTCTTTTGAGCACTCTGTTCTTGAGTAAGAGCCTTTCTTTTCTTGGTTTGGGGAGTTGAGGATTCACCAGTAGTTGATATACTACCAGTTTGAATTGACTTTGGATTTATTGGGATTAAAGCTTTTGATTTCTTTTCTTCTTCAGCTTCTTGTTCAGCCAATTCTTTCTTCTTAGCAGCACAATATTTCTCTATAATTGTGATCATTTTCATTCTGCCAAAGGACTTTGCACTGTGCCCTTTTGATTTCAGAAATTCAATCATATTTGTCTTCTGTTCAAACACATCATCTGTTAATTCACTTTTTGTTCTTTTACATTCAGATACCAGATCTTCAAGACATTTTAGATGTTCTTCTTCAACTTTTCTAAGTCTTTTAAATTCTGCTTTTTGAGCTTCTAACTGCATATCTGTTATTTGAACAGGTACTTCATCTTCTTGAGATTTTTGAGTTTTTGATCTTTCATTTTGATCTTTCTTTTTCTTTTCTTCAAGAGCTTGATACATAGCCACTTTCTCTAAGTATCTCTTATGTTTCACCTTCCATCTTGATTGTTTATCAGCTCTAACAAGATTGATTTTGTTCACCATGTAGTGACAATATTGTTTCTTTCCAATACTCATTACATTTGTAGGTCCAAAAAGGTCCATATGTAAGAGTTGTAAAGGAACAGAAATAGAATTTACAATTTTGGACTTATGAGAAGACATATGTTGTTTACCTTTTAGGCATGCAACACAGTGATGATAACACATGAACTGTTTTTGTGGTAATCCAATTACCAAATTCTTTCTTACTAAATTGTTCATATTTTTAAAGTTTGTGTGACACATCCTTCTATGCCAAAGTTCTGATTCAGTAGTGTTTGCCTTGGATATAAAACAGTTGACCTCATTTGAAGAAATGAGTTCTCCCCCTATATCCAGGCAATACACATTGTTTCTCCTTGGAGTTCTCAAAACTACATATTTTTCATCTAAAACAAAATCAGGAGAAAGAATGATGCACTCAATATCTGTGAAAAGAATTTTGTTCTTTTTATCACATACTTGAGACACATTGACAAGATTGTATTTTAGCTCAGCTACATAAAATACATCATCAAAAGTAATTTTACCATTAGTAACTGTACCTTTGCCTGTAATCTTACCTCCCTTTGGGTTCTCACCAAAGGCCACATACCCTCCATCAAATGACTTGAAATCTTTAAGAATTTGCAGATTTCCAGTCATGTGCCTTGAGCATCCACTATCAATGTGTCATGTTCTACCTTCTTCAGGGATCTGAATGCTCTGCACAAGTAAGTAAAGGATTAGTTAAGTTTGGGAACCCAAGCTTTATATGTCTTGGGTTCATCCTTTGAGAAGTAAGATTTAGAACATTTAATTTTAAACGTTTTTGGTGCCCATACCTGTTTAGTACTGGTGTTTTGTCTTACTACTGCCCTTTTGGATTTGTTACTGGTGTCTGACCTTGGTCTATACCCATTATATTTAGTTTTTGAATACTTTACTACTGATGGACCAGTAGTATTTGGGTATTTACCATGTTTAGGATGACCATTAGTGTTTTTAACATGTGGTTTGGCAGCAGTAGTGTTTTTAAAATTAGGGTTTTTACCAGTAGGGTTTTGGTACTGGTGCCTGACAGCATTGTAATTAGGGTTAGGATCAGTAGTAAACCTGTTAAAGTTTCTACTGGTGTTGGAAAAGTTAAAATATTGTTTATTTTGATTTGTTTTTCCATTATTTTTGAAATAATTGCTGTTATTTGGGCTTCCAACTCTTTTATTTTGCACAAACCTTGGTGCATTTTCTTCCAAATTTTGGTGTTTCAGATTTTTGAGATTTTATTTTATTTACTACTGATGGACCAGTAGTATCTTTTAACTTTTGTGTTTTTGCTTTTTCTTTAGAATTTTTAAATTCTTTGAACTCTTTACAGTTAATTGGATTGAAGTGACAATCCTTTGCTAAATGGTTTACTTTATTGCAAATAACACATCTCAATTTTTTATCCTTAGCACCTTCAGGTTTTCTTTGATCTAAGAGTTGATTTTTATTTCTTTCATTTCCCCTTCTTAAAATTTTTGGTATATTTTCTGCATTATATTTAGGAGAGTCATTTTGACTTTGTGCTGTGTGAAAGCTTGTATCAATTGAATCTGTAGTTTGATCATCATCAGAAGAATCATTTGATTCAGATGTTTCATTATTAGATTCAGTTTGATTTTCAATTTTTAATTCATTTATGATTCTTTCTGAACTATCTTTAAGTGGAGGAATGAATTTATATGGAGGTGGTACAGCATGATATCCCACTCCATGCACAACTTTTTCAGTGGTTTGATTACTTGTTAATTCATTGACAATTTGAGAGCTTCTTTCAAACTTTTTAATGGTTAATTTGTTTTGTTCCAATTCCATTTGAAATTCTTCTAGTTTGATTAAAGTTTCTTTTAATTTTAATTCAAGATGTTCTTTTTCATAAGTGGTTTGTAGCAATTCTTCTTTTATCTTTTGATCAGTTATTTTATAAATTTTAATTTGATTTTCAAGATCAGCTATACAACCATTATATTCAATTCTTCTGTTTCTATTTAGAATCATCTCTTCAAGTGTTTCTTTATTAAGTTTTTCTAAATCTTTATATGCTTTAATGCATTCAGGAGTGCAAGATTTAGAATGTACCTTAGTAGGAGAGTCAGTGAAAGCCATGAGAGCTTGATTCTGTGCATGTTCCTCTGCTTGAAAGCTCCAATCATAACCTTGTCCTTGTTGTGAAACAAGGGCAGTTGAGTTTGATCTTTTATCTGGCTGAGGACATTCTTTAGCAAAGTGCCCAAGGTTGTTACAGTTGTAACATTTGACTTTAGTCTTGTCAAATCCAGCCTTGTCACCTTTGTTGTAGTTAAGATTTGTTCTTCCAGTCCTCTTTAAGAACCTTTTGGTTCTCAGGCTTAGCATAGCCATCTGCCATTTTAGATCCATCTCTTTAAGATCATCAGGATTCAATTGTTCCAAATCATCACTAATTAGTGAAGTATGCACATGACTAGTGAAGAAGGATTCTCTTGCAGTATCTTCACAATCTGCAGCCTTTGTAGTTTCCTGACATGTTCCTGTACTAGACACAAAAGCAGCATTGTTTGAAGATAAATTAGGAGTTTTAGAACTTACCTCAGATTCAAACACCCTGAGCTCATTGTACAATTCATCCAGCTCCTTCTCTTCCAAAGCATCACCTTGTCTATATATGACTGTGTACATAGACCATTCTTCTCCAAAAGATCTGAGAAACTTTCTATTGACATCATCATTGTCTGGTTTCACACCAACTTGATTCAATTCACCAATGAGTTTATTGAACCTATCAAAGGTTTGAGATAGGGATTCATTCTTTTGGCCTTTGAAATTTTCAAAGTCCTGTTTTAGTACAGACTTCATGTTTCTTTTGGTGCTTTTGGTGCCAACGAATCTCTTTTCCAGTGCCTGCCACAATATCTTTGCATCATCATATTCAACAAAGAGATGTTGATAGTCATTAGGAATGGCCAGTAGAAGAGTGCTTAGAGCTTTGAGTTCGATTCCCCTGTCTTTCTTCTCCTTTTCACACTTGAGTTTGTCTGCTTCAGTTGCAGAACTTGTTGCTTGACCTTGAACGGTTTTGTTTCCTTCGACAACGACTTCCCACATGGAATAATCAGTAATAAGCATGTATTGCTTAATACGATTCTTCCACATTCCAAAGTTATTTGGAGTGAGTATAGGGATTTTATTTGCTTGAGTACTTTCATTGTTATCAGTTATGATTAACAATCTGTGTGTTTTTAAAGATTAAAACTTTTTGTTGTTCTTAAGCTTCGTAGATCTAGAACCAATATGCTCTGATACCACTTATCAGGATCGATTAACTACGAATTAGTTAATAAACACCTTTAGATCTAATTGATAATAAAAGTTACAGCGGATTAACACTATATCAATATGATTAAGAACAATGAACTGTAAAACAATATGCAATAATATTAAGAACACAGTTTCACAAAAAGCTTCAATGTATATTATTGATTAACAATACACACGTACGTTTACAATTCGTAAGGAACTATTTATAATAGTCCTTGAAGCCTAACTATTTACCCTAGTTATTCTAGGACTTGATTTACATCGAATTATAAAAGATATACATTGAATAACATTCTATAACTAACTCTGCGAAGATCTCGGATTTGATTTGCTTCATAAACGCGTACCAGTAGTAATACCAATCACCAGTAGTAAATAAGCATCGTCAGTAGTAACTCTGGTAATCAGTAGTAAGTCCAAAACCAACGTCAGTAGTAACTACTAATGATCAATAGTATCTTCAATATGTGCATGATCAGTAGTAACTTAGTTATAGACTTCACCAGTATCAACACATCAGTAACAAGTGTTTCTGCCCCATCAGTAACAACCATAGTCTTCATCAGTAGTAAGTTGAACTGTGATTTGCTCCAACACTTTGCAATAAAACCCCAACTGAACATCTGTTGGCATTAGAAACAACGTCTTAGGGTATGATTGGGAAAGATTATTAAGGGGATTTTTTAGCTTAATAAACCAAAATAAACTTATATTTTCAAGCTTATTAAGCTAATAAGCTAAAGAATCCTCTTTAAGAAGCTTTCCCAAACATGCCCTTAATTATTGATATTGATACCAAAAGAAATTTTTAAAAAGGTAAGATGTAAATTTGGTCATTTTAATCTTACTTAGAAGAAATTGTTAAAAAATGTCCTTAAACCTGGAATCCCTTCTTAGAATTATTGTCACACTATCACTTTTTAATCTTTAAGTAAAACAATCATAACCTAAAAGCTCGTAATCTAATGGTAAATTTAACGTTATAAGTTACTTCCTCCGTATCAAAATAAGTGACACACTTTCCATTTTGGAGTGTATCAAAATAAGTGACACACTTTGAAAACTTTCCTTATTTGGTAAAAATAGTGGGAACCATACCCACTAACTATCCACTTTAATACAATGAAATTACCCTTATACCCTTACTTTTACTTTTAAAACTCATTAATATCACTTTATTCAAGAAAAGTGGGACCCATTCTCCACTAATTATATACTTTAATATATTTTAACCTCTACTTTAATCTTTTACCTCAAAAAACGTGTAAGCCAATTTGTGTCACTTATTTTGATACGGAGGAAGTATTAGAAGATACTCCTTATTGGATTATGCTCATGGGATTGAAACCCGTAATTAACAAAATGATTTAGATTTAGTAGTAATTTAGATAGTGTCTCTTATACTATTTAAAAAAGAGAAGTAAGATAACCTTAAAAACTTGCTCTCCGTCACTCACAGCATATACATCGGTGTTGAAACGATATTTATAATACAAAAATACTATAACATCATCACTTTCTAAGTAAAAATTGCTGAATTTTTTTTCTAGCCTTCAAACAAGACCGATTAACAAAAACTAATCGAAACATAAGTTTCATCTCAATTTTTTTAATTACATTGAATACAACTACGAAAGTGATTTGATTACGAGTTCAAACATAACTGAACCGGCCAATTGATGTTGACAAAATCTAATAATACATGAATGATTAATTAAACTACTATTTTAGAAAGACGTAAACTAATTAAAGAATTCTACATTCCATATTCAGTCATTCACGATATCCATAAGATAATATTCATAATTTTATATGAAAATGACAAACTTTAAATCCTTTCAACAAACAAATATCACCCACAAGTGTTACAAATACATGTAAAAATAAACTTTGAGATATTTTTAATCAAGAACATAAATAACCTATTATATCAAACCATCATAATAGTAATAATAGTGACCAAACATAATAATAGTTACTGTTGTCACCTCAACAACAACTAATTTTTCTTCTTCTTTACGACTAAATACCTGACGTTGTGATCAAACACATAGAATGTTATAAAACAAGACCCTAAAATATCAACATTAAAGATATTATTTCACATGGATGTGTAAACTTGACTTCAAAGACTAATCAAATCATGTGGTAGAATATTGAGAAACAAGTAGGTTTATCATTTTTGTAAAATTTTGAGAGATAAATCTTAGTCCTGGATCAATCAACCTCCAAATGACCATCACTACCAACGTCACATGTGATTCAACATATCAACACCACCACTACCACCCCATGTGTATTAAATTACATGTGATTGCACACCGCCGACCACCACAACCACCGCCTCATGTGTATTAAATCACATGTCATTTAACACCGCGACCAACACGACCAACCTATGCCGGCCATCGTCTCCACCACCGGCAACCCCTCGCCACAATCGGCTGCTTTCAATCACATGTGATTGTGTATCCAATCACATGTGACTGCGGCGGCCGAAGGCGGCTGGCGGCGGCCAGCGACGGCCAAAGGTGGTCGGCGAACGGTGGCAGTGACCGATGTTGGTGGTTGTATATTTAATCACATGTGACTTGATGATGATAGTGATTGTATATTGAATCACATGTGATTTGATGATGGTGGTGGTCAAGAAATTTTTTAATCCAATGGATAAGATTTATATCTTAGAATTCCATAAAAATCAAGGATTTTTTTGAATACTACTCGTAAAACATAATTTTAGTTTTTTAACTTGACAAATAGCATTGCCACACGTTTTAAGTTCAAAATTTATTATTGTCTAGTTTTTTGATAGTTTTTTAAAGAGTAAATTACAGAAATTGTTTATGTGGTATTCCTAATTTTGCGTTTTCGTCCTTGTATATTTTTTTTCGTTTTTTTTTGTCCCTGTGCTTTTCTGAATTCAGGGATTATGTCCTTCCGTCCATTCCCGTCTCTTTTTTGCCGTTAACGGCCCTCACATGCCAAGCATGTGAGGGCATTTTAGTATTTTTCTCTAAATCACTTTTACCCTATGATTTCAAATATAGTTTGATCTTGAATTAGCATGTCAGTTTCTTATGATTTTAAAATATTGAAATAAACTTATATTTTTTAATTCATCAAAAGTTATTATTAAAGTTAAAAAAATTAAAAATGCAATTAAATTAATAAATTAAAGTATTAAAATGACCATTAATGCATATGCAGAGTACCGTATTTCATCTTCAATAACTTAAATAGTAGAAGACTCAATTAACTAAATTCAAAGTATTAAAATGATTTTTATCCGTACAAATAAGTGAATAAGTAACATTAATACGTATAAAGTTAACAATTCATGTCAGGGTAAAAAAATAAAAGATTACCTTCGGTTATTTAATTTTTCACTGAAGAAATGATAAGTTCCACCATAACTATGGTGGTACACTTTGATTAGACAACACCAAATAAACAATGCACTTTAAAGAGAACCTCTCATGCTTCTCCAATTAGGAATAATGCAGTGAAAAACAGATGGCCCTTAACTTTTCAGTATTTTCACCTGGAAAATATAATAAAATAATAAAAAAAGAAGTACATAAAAACTTAAAAAAACACTGCCCCAATCCATGTACCCACCATGAGGAATTTCATAAATTGTAATCTTTTCATTGACTTTTATCATTAAACAAACTACATGTTGATTATTATAGTTATAGACCCTACGGAATATTTATATAGTATTATCTATAAGATATAGACTAATAAATTGTGGAGTAACATATTCGCTAGATAATAATAAGTGTTTATTTAATTCACATCTGAAATACGTTCCCAACTGTTATTGTACTTTTGTTTATTAAAGTATTTGAATCATTACATTATTGAAGCAGATGGCAGAATCTTAAAAGAAAAATGTAAATCTTGAGGTACATTACCTTACCAGTGAGCCAGCCCATGGGGCCCATAACAGCTGGGTGCAGTGCAGACGATACCCACCCGAAGAAAGATGACTCCGAGGTCCACCAACTTCCATCTGGGTCATAACCTAACCCGACCCAAGGGACCATATGACAGCTGACCACCATGTGCTATTACGGGTGGCAATTTCTGACCCGACACGAAACCCGACCTGAAACCGACACGAAAACAAACAGGTTTGGGTTGAGGTAAAAAATAATTGGGTCAGTCTCGGGTTTAGTTAGCTGACTTGTTTATTAAACAGGCTAGGTTCGGATCAATGATAATTTAAATGGGTCGACCCGTCAACACGTTTAATTATTAAAATGTATTTTAAAATATATATATTTATACTTAATTTATAGTTTACTAGTTCAAATGTAACTAATAGTTAGATAAAAATTAAAAATGTTACTTAGTAATCTGGTGTTTTTGTATTTTGTTATGAATTTGTGTAATAATAATAATATTTTGACATGTTTGACCCGTTTAACCTGTTTAAACTGATAACCTATTTAACTCGTTTTGTTAAACGGGTTATATGGGTTAGGTTTGGGTTTAAGTTAAACAAGTTAGGGTTGAGATATCTGACCCGTTTATATGAACATGTCGGTTTCGGGTTGAACGTTTCTGACCCGTCAACCCGCGAACCCGAACCCGTCAATACGAATCGGACCTGAATTGCCACCCCTATGTGCTATAGCTTTCTAGCTAGTATGCAAATTGAGCTGACAATTATGATGGACCCGCACTGTAAAATGTTATGATTCATTTACCAAATAATGCAATGCAATTCAATTGTTGTTTCAATGTTGGAAACTTCCGAGTAAATGAGTGTCGGTTGATATCGGGGGATGGTTATAAACTTGCAAAATTGGGCATCTAACGATTAGTAGTTGGAGGTTGCGATTTGCGAGATGGTCGTTTTGGATAATGGGCTGAAATGAGTCATTTTTAGTACGTTAGATTGACCTATATACACTTTCAGTTCACTTAAAGAAATTTAAAGAATAGATGTGTTGGACCGTTGGTTATTATTGGCAAATGACTTGTGGGTTGTGATGTATAATGTAGTGTCACTTTTGAATTGATACTTATTTTTACAATTACGCCCCAAAATCAGTCTTCTTTACAAACTCAGGGTTGAACTTGCGTTTGACAGAAAAATACATAATATTTTACTTTACCTTTTTCAGTTGTATGTTCATATGCTAATGCTAATATTATATAAGTGGGGTTTTATATTGACTCAAATATTGGGATGGGCCTGGTATAACATATGACCTGGTGGCTTGATATGCATAGGGTCTGCTAGGGAAGTGGGCTGTTTATATTGGGCCTAAAAGTAAAGGAACTTACAAATTCTTATAGACCTATTCGAACATTACAAATTAAATAAACCTTAGACCGAGTAAGAGGTGAAAATTGTACTTAGATGATATTTAGGAAGCGTCTTAACTCGAATCGAGCCGAACAACCCTAAATCTATTGATTCAATAGAACAAATGGTAGATAAATATTAAATACTACCACTAGTTAACAAATAAAGTATTAACTTCTATTTGGCAAAAAAGAGAACATACCGACATACTTAGGTTAACATTCTAGTAACAATGCTGGATATTCCCATTCAGTTTCTCTCTTTTTCTTTAAGTAGTAATGTAGGATATTGATATTTGGCCAATCAGATTGACGAGGCCAAAGGTCGGCATACAAGTTGAACAAATCAAAGTTTTATAATACTACTATTATCTTTGATTTTTAATAGAAAAAAATAAGCAACATCAACAATATTCAAATCCAAACTGGCGAACTTCATTCTTTTGTCAACATATACCCCAATTCTGATTTACTTAAACAAGTAAGTTCATAACTTAGCTATAAATAAAGCGGTCAAACCGGGTGTGCAAATATGTACAGAAGCTTAAAACTTTGTAATTTGTGTGATTCATAAAACTTGGATTATTATCATATTTAGATTTCCGAATTGACTTTCACTTGGGATTGACGGTTAGAATTTTTAACTACAAAACAATAAGAAGGTGATGAGTAGATAAACTAGCTTTCTACGACCATGACTATTTGGTGGGGATGTTGAACCTCCAATCTAAAATTCTACCTTTTTCTATTAAATATATGATCCATTTAACCTGTTTTATTATTAGCTAAATGTTTATGGAATTAAAATTTTTCAATTATGACATTTAAGAGATTATTTTAGATGCATATAATTTGTATTTGTCCCAAAATAATTTAATAAAACGTAAATCAGCACAAACGCATAGTGCAAGTAGTACAAATCTTGGCTCTTAAAAAAAGTAAGAAAGAGAATGACGATTGCATGATGACTGTACACCAAATTTTGGGCCCGCCAGAAACCAACCAAATCTCAAAATTATGAACATAAAAATTATAAACTCAATCACAAAAAAGTTGCAACAACCGATTTCCGATGCAGTTTATCTTCTTTAGATTCTTTGGAAGAAGATAGAAGAAAACTCTGATCACTATCTGTGATTCTTCGTCACAAACACTACACACACTGTAGATCCATCGATATACTTGCCGATCTAGTCGACTTACAGCGAAATGGCTACGATGCAAACTTGGCGGAAAGCTTATGGTGCTCTTAAGGATCAAACTAAAGTCGGTTTAGCCCATGTTAATAGCGATTTCAAGGTCATTTAACATTTTTCCGTCATTACCGTTCTTATGTCTTAATTTAGTTTCATGTATTTTAATATACATGTTGTTAATCTATAATTAAGATGTCGGCGTTGTTGTGTAAATTAGGATGTGGATGTTGCGATCGTTAAAGCTACAAATCATGTTGAATGTCCACCCAAAGAGAGACATATCAGAAGTCAGTTTTTGTTTTCATATGTTTATAGTACTTTAATCCACTGATGAATTGAATTAAGTTTTTTGTTAAAATGTTAAATGTATGCGCCTATTGTAGAAATTTTGGCTGCTACTTCTGCGATTCGACCTCGAGCAGATATGCAATATTGTTTACATGCCCTAGCAAGGCGATTAGCCAAAACTCGCAATTGGACGGTATAGTTAACTTAAAATCCAAAATTTAGGGTTCATGTTGGATATGAATTGGGGATTTCTGCAGTTGTGAGTATATATAATAGATCTGTTGAACGTTTATGTTACTCATCAGGTGGCATTGAAGACACTGATAGTTATTCACAGGGCATTGAGGGAGGGTGATCCTACTTTCAGGGAAGAACTTTTGAATCTTCAACAAAGAGGGCGTGTTTTGCAGTTAGCTAATTTTAAAGATGATTCAAGCCCAATTGGTTACTGCTGATTCCCTATTCGTGTTTAAAATTGAGCTTATTATGTTGCTTTAATTGAATTTTAATTTATTATTATAATTTATAAACATTGAGTATCTTTTTTTAGCTTGGGATTGTTCTGCTTGGGTTCGTACTTATGGATTATTCATAGAAGAACGACTTGAATGTTATAAACATTTAAAGTATGATATTGAAGCTGAGCGTATTCCTAGACCTGCTCAAGGTGATGATAAGGTATGAACATGTTAAATGGACTGGTTGGATAATGGGTCAAAATGAGTTTCCTGCATGGGTCGAGTTGGAATGACCCGAAAATGTCATTCTAGACATCTTTCTTTGTATGTGCAGGGTTATAGCAGAACTCGGGATTTGGACAGTGAACAACTATTGGAGCAATTACCGTCTTTACAGCAATTATTGCACCGTCTTATGGGATGTCGGGTCTGTTACTTTCTTCAATAAAATAAGTTTTTATTTTATATTTATATAATATATTTTTAAATGCAGCCTGAAGGAGCAGCTGTAGGTAATTATGTCATACAATACGCTCTAGCTTTGGTACTCAAAGAGAGCTTTAAAATTTATTGTGCAGTAAATGATGGAATTATAAATCTTGTCGATAAGGTAACTTTTGATTAAAAAAAACACGATACTTTCTTGTTTCGTTACTTATTTTTATTTATAATCAACTGACACTTTTTCGTGTTAGTTTTTTGAGATGCCAAGACATGAAGCCATTAAAGCCTTGGATATATATAAGCGAGCCGGTCAACAGGTGACATCTTTAATCATTCATTTTACTATTTTACCCTTTTTGATATCTATATATATTTATATAATTGAATTTCATTTTCTGCAGGCTGGTAGTCTTTCTGATTTCTATGAAGTTTGTAAAGGATTGGAGCTTGCTAGAAACTTCCAGTTTCCCGTTCTTAGAGAGGCATGTTTACTGCTTACACATAATTTGTCATATCGAGTAAAGTTGGTAAAAGGGTATAATGGTAATTTAACATTTGTTAAACTTTTGCAGCCTCCACAATCCTTTCTTGTAACAATGGAAGAATACATACGAGAAGCACCACGGATGGTATCGGTCCCCACAGAAACATTGGTCAGTGTACAATTAGTGTTCATACTAATTTTTATTTTTATATTTTGTTGTGATTTTCTTATAATATATATATTTTTTAAATATTTTTTAGGATTATCCAGAAAGGCTTATGCTGACTTATAAACCAGAAGAAGATATTGAGCCTTCTGAAGATGCAAATTCACCCATTGATGATGCTAAACCCGAACAGGTGGATGATTCTGTTGTGTCAAATGACGAAAGTGCCCCTACAGCTCAGCCTCCCCCACCAACTTTCAATAGCCAAGACCCTGATGATTTACTGGTAATTTATCTTAATCCATTTATTAAATTCATTAGTGCGACTAATTATATGGTTTCTTTTAGGGGTTAAATTTCGATGCGCCAAATGCATCATCATCAATCGAGGAAACCAACGCATTAGCTCTTGCCATTGTTCCAACTGGTAAATTAATTAAAGCCAAAATGGATTTTAGTTCCCTAAACTTGGCTGACTAGGTCCTCTACTACTACTACCCTGAACTATTAAAACTGCATCATGATATCCTGAAATTGACAAAATGGTCGATTTAATACCCCGATTCACTAATTTTGTCTTGTTTTCTCACGTGATTTGCTTATAATATCCAACGAAAGTAAGTCAATTAAGAATGCGCAATAAAATTAGTGAGTTATGGTACTAAATCGACTATTTTGCCTAGTTTACGTACCATGTTGCACCTTTAATAGTTCTGGTAGTAGAAGATCTAGTCAGACAAGTGGTACTAAAATGCATTTTGGCCTATATGAATTAATTAATTGGTCTTTTATATTATTTGATTTAAAATTATTTTCTTCATTTTTGCTTACAGATGGCACGAATAATGGTTCTGCCGGTGTTGAAGCAAAAGATCTTGATTTAACCGGATGGGAACTTGCACTAGTCACCACACCCACCACTGATATTTCTTCATTTCAGGACAGACAACTGGTAATTATCGTTAATATTTTTTTTTTCTGATTATTCAATATCACATAATAAATTACAAAAATAAAATAAAAAAATACCTGTGGAATTGTGGTGGCAGGCTGGTGGATTAGACTCGCTTACACTCAACAGTTTGTATGATGAAGGAGCATACCGAGCCGCACAGCAGCCCGTGTACGGGTCTCCAGCACCCAACCCCTTTGAATCAGGTGACCCGTTTGTTGCTGGTCCTCAAACAGGAGCCATGGTTCCACATCAGGCTAACCCGTTTGAACCACAACAGAATCTGATGACGGGTCCACCGAACCCGTTTGTTGATTCGGGGTTTGGTTTGTTCCCGGTCAACAACACTCATCACCAAACTACAAATCCATTTGGGACGGCTTTGTTATGATGGTTATGTTAACAGTTTATACACGGAAATTCTTAAAAAAGAAAGTGGATATTTTTTAGTGTAAATCGGAAATGAAAAATGAGTGTTTGGGTGAGAGCTATTTTGGTTGTTTGTCATAAGTATGTTTGTCCTTTGGGTATATTCTTGTAACATGCTTGCTTTTGTATTACTTATTTTTTTTTAATTTTTCGGAAATACGATCATTGTTGTTGTATACTCATCCGATACACATCTTTTACACTTGAAAAATGATATCGAAAGCTTAAAAAGTTCTTTTGAATCAACTTATATACCATACGATAAATTGATGCGAGAAAGTAACATTCATTCCAATAACTTGCATCGCTAGGCTAGTTTGAGCCCGTCTTTTATTTACCAAACCTCTGAAGTTCAATATTTTAAATTTATCGTTATGTTTCAGTTGCTCAGTTTCAATTGATTCTTACACAATAAAGAAGATAAATGACAAAGAGCTTTAATTGATGTGCCTAAATATCAACCAGGAAATGAACATAAATAACAAAATATAAACTTAATACAAGAAGAGAAAATGCAAATGATGTCTAGCTCAACTGGATTAATGTATGAGTTTTATTCTCATATAAGGCGTACTATCTGGAGTTCGAATCTTGTAAACACCTCTTTGTGGTGTCAAATATGGGGGATTTTTCCCTGGAAATCCCTATGAGAAGGAGCTCGAACTCGGGGTGCTCATTGCGAGTATGCTTCCGTTGTTATCATTTTTCGTTTCCAAAAAAAATATAAGAAGAGAAAATGGCAACAAATATGTTCATTTTTGAATAGATTTAATCATCTCATTATCTGTTACTTAAAAACTGAAAATTAACCATCTCTGTGAAAATAAAAACTAAAAGCGGTTAGATAGGTAGATCCAATCGAGTGTATGAATAGAATATCCCCCGCCACGTCTTAATTTCCCGTACATCTCACTCACTCACTCTCTCGATTCCACAACAATCACTCACTTTTTCGCCAACCTTATTCTCTCTGTAAGCATCTCTATCTCATCTATCATATGTATGTGTTTTTCAATCGAGCTAACATTACAGGAAACACACAGTTCAGTAATGGCGACTTTCAAGGTTAATCGTGTCGAATCCGCGCCAATTGAAGGCCAAAAGCCTGGCACTTCTGGACTCAGGAAGAAGGTATATTTCTCCATATTTTGTTTTTCAAGTGATTCGGATAATTGATTATGGTAGATCTGTGGCATGATTTGATAGTATTAGATGCAGCTACTGGCTGTGTTTGATTTGTTAACTGTTATTCTGCCGTTGATGCATGTTTAAACTATAAACTGAGATCGAATTGTGTCTGTACTTATGTTAGTTTCAAATCATTTACGTTTGAGTTCTGGTGAGTGAGTATGTGATCGATCCATATCCATGTCGGTTATTGTGCACGGATCTGTTGCCAGTGATAACTAATACATGATTCTGCTATGTGATGGAGCATAGAATGGCTTGGATCTAAATTGGGGAAACCTTTGGTTTTATTTAAAAATTAAAATCAAATGAGCTTAGAATTGGTGTGTTTGGATCCAATTCCTCCAAACGTTACTTTATCCTCAATGTGAATGTGATAGTGTTAATGGACTGGAAAGTTCACAGTACTCCCTTCCAAAACAAAGAGTCCACTTTTTTTCTTTCTTCTGGTTATGGTGTTTTTTAAGTAGTGGAGCTGAGTTATAATAGGTATATATTAGACTATAAAGAAATACAACGTTGAGTTAAAAACTAAGGTAATATGTTTGGTTGCAAGGATCCACCAATGAACATGATGTTTCATCTTAACCGACCAACTGATGTAATTTGACTTGAAAATTTTCAGGTAAAAGTATTCACACAACCGAACTATTTGCATAATTTTGTTCAATCGACATTCAACGCCCTTTCTGCAGAGAAAATTAAAGGTTCTACACTCGTTGTTTCGGGTGATGGACGGTACTACTCTGAGGCTGCAATCCAGGTGCTAATTTATCTTTAATATGAATTTTTTAAGATTATAAATCAGTCCTAAATAAATTCTTGTAAAAGATGAGTAGATAACACTGAGAAGAGAATATATAAACAATAATGATATGCTCGTATGGCTGATTTATTAATTTTTTAATATAATAAACTGCAGATAATAATTAAAATGGCAGCTGCAAATGGTGTAAGACGTATTTGGGTTGGTCAAAATGGACTCTTGTCAACACCTGCTGTATCAGCAGTTGTACGTGAAAGAGTTGGTGCCGATGTAAGTTTATCTGCTTTAAACTTCTCTCTTAGTGTTTGCGGGTTGACCCGAACCAACCCAGCCCATTTTGTCAAGTCCATAAGTAATAGTTTTCATACTTTCAATTTTCTAGGGTTCCAAAGCAAATGGAGCATTTATATTGACAGCTAGTCACAACCCAGGTGGTCCCAATGAGGTATGTTATAATAATACACTAATTTATTATTGATAAATAATAATGAAACTTATATTTTTCAGGATTTTGGAATTAAATACAATATGGGAAATGGTGGGCCAGCACCTGAAGGAATTACTGATTTAATCTTTGAGAACACCAAAACAATAAAGGAGTACTTCATTGCAGAAGGCCTACCTGATGTAATACATAATTCAACCTACAATAAAATTTTAAAATATCTTTTTTATATATTTAATTTAATTACATGCTTAACATTGTGTATTCAGGTGGATATCTCGGCAATTGGTATTTCAAACTTTTCAGGTCCTGATGGTCAATTTGATGTCGATGTTTTTGACTCAGCAAGTGACTATGTGAAATTGATGAAGTATGCTATTACTTTTCATTTATACGTACATATTTATTAATAAAAAAACGAATTAAACATTAATATTTCATTCTTCGAATGGTTTCCAGGTCAATCTTTGACTTCCAGTCCATCCAAAAGTTGATCACATCTCCACAATTTAGTTTTTGGTACGTATTGTTACAACTTGCAACTTCTTGTTTTTTTATATTTATTTCAGTTATGAATTATACTTTTATTTATTAGTTTTGATGCTCTCCATGGAGTTGCTGGAGCTTATGCTAATCGTATATTTGTTGAAGAACTCGGTGCAAAAGAGAGCTCATTATTGAACTGTGTTCCCAAGGTTATTTAATCCATCTCATCTGTTCTTTCATTTTAACCATAGCTGTTAATATACAACCCATTTAGTTATAAATGGGTCAACCCGACCCGTACCAAAAAGATATTCGTTTTGACCCGTTGGAAAACTTGTATGATGCAAACAGGAAGACTTTGGTGGTGGTCATCCTGACCCGAATCTAACGTATGCAAAAGAGTTGGTAGCCCGAATGGGTTTGGGTAATAACCCGGATAGTAACCCACCAGAATTTGGTGCTGCTGCAGATGGTGATGCTGATAGAAACATGGTTCTTGGTAAAAGGTAAAAATCCCACTACATTATTCACTAATGTAAATTTACATCTATCTCTTGAAAGAGTATTTAATTGGTAATTATTATGTAATTTTTTTTGGTGTTAGGTTTTTTGTTACTCCTTCAGATTCTGTGGCTATCATTGCTGCTAATGCAGTAGCAGCCATACCTTACTTTTCATCTGGATTAAAGGGTGTTGCCAGGTTACTTTTATTCATCTCATATATAAGTTGCTTAATTCTGTAATTTCTTTTCTTAAAACTAAAATTTGATTTGTAACTGTAACTTGTCTCTCTGCATGTAGGAGTATGCCAACATCTGCTGCTCTTGATGTTGTCGCTAAAAGTCTCAACCTCAAGTTTTTCGAGGTAATATTACAATAATTAAATTACAGATTTATGATAACAAAATCACTCATAATTAAATTTCCAGGTACCAACCGGCTGGAAATTCTTTGGTAATTTGATGGATGCTGGATTATGTTCCGTTTGTGGTGAAGAAAGTTTCGGAACTGGTAAACTTTTTTATTTTTTAATTTAGTCATGCTGGAATTTACAGATGGTTATTTTAATAAAATTAATTTTATAGGTTCGGATCATATTCGTGAGAAAGATGGAATCTGGGCTGTGTTGGCTTGGTTAGCAATTCTTGCTCACAAAAACAAAGACAAGCTTAATGGTGGGACCCTTGTGACCGTTGAAGAAATCGTGAAGCAACACTGGGCTACCTATGGGCGCCATTATTATACCCGTTACGATTATGAAGTAATTATTATATTTATTAATTAATTCCCAGTATTGTAATCAGAAGATAGAAATTGTAATTAACAATTATATTTTTCTTTTTTGAAGAATGTTGATGCAGGTGCTGCAAAGGATTTAATGGCTCACTTGGTCAAGTTGCAGTCCGATCTTAGTGAAGTTAACAAGTAAACATTAATATTTAATTTTCTTTTTTTGTTAGATGAAAATGGTCATTTATGTTGTGTAGATTCATAAAGGGGATAAGATCAGATGTAGCAAATGTTGCAAGTGCTGATGAATTTGAATACAAAGATCCCGTTGATGGCTCAATCTCCAAGAATCAAGGAATTCGTTATTTGTTCGAAGACGGTTCACGTTTGGTGAGTTTCAATTAAATTATTAAATTTCTTTTATTTGATGATAAATAAAGTTTATTTGAATGTGTGTGTTGTAGGTTTTCCGTTTATCTGGGACGGGTTCAGAAGGTGCTACTATTCGTCTTTACATTGAACAATACGAAAAAGATTCATCCAAAACTGGAAGAGATTCTCAGGAAGCACTTGCTCCTTTGGTAAAACAATTTTTTTTTTGCATCTAAATTATTGGTTTTATTATTTAATTGAAAAAAAATACTTTTTTTTTGGTACAGGTGGAGGTTGCTCTAAAGCTGTCAAAGATGCAAGAATTTACAGGCCGTTCTGCCCCAACTGTCATCACCTGAATATATACATGCTAACGTGTATGTATTTTTCGTGTTTTTATATAGCAATAAAGTTAGTTTTTCAGTTATGTGGGTTTGTTTGTTACTTTTACAGGCATCGTGTTGTTGAATGCTTGATGATTTACAGAGTTTTGTTGTGGTTAATAATTAAGTATTGTATTGAATCGTATATTGAGAACCTAAATTTTATGGCTTTTAATTTCATCATATCCATGGAATAGGAGACGAAATTTGTGGGCCCATTTGAATAAAATTGGGTATTTAGTGCATGTATATATCTTACAATGCGTGGAGTCCAAATATATATGAAGCAGAGTATACGTAAATCATTCAACCTTTACTCTTTACACGCTAGCTTACTACTTCAAAACACACCGTACATACTTCAAATATGGTCTTGATAAACTTAATTACTTAATTATAATTTACATATACCGCTTTACTTCTTTTTGTACCCAACCTATGAGTAAATGGCTTAGAAATTACACATTACTTTTCAATACGTATAATATTTAAAAGAAATGTGTAATTTCTAAGCCATTTATTGTTAACTAATTTTCATATCAAGTATAATGCCTGCAATATCTCTAGTATTTTAATTTCTGCTTGAAAAGACAAAAGTGATTACCGAAATCTATGTCTTCGAAATTTATCTTCAATGAAGAAAAAAAAATTGAATTTTTTTGTAACCAATGGTTTAAAGAGTAGTTAAATTAATTAATCTAGTATTTTTATTATAAATTTCATGAAAGTTGTTTTCTGACAAAAGCGCACCAATAGCATGGCCAGTTGGTGGGTGATGATAAGTTATCTTGTTGGAATAATCTTTAGATTCTTTGTATCAGAAGGATGTAGCCTAGGGGTGGTAATTTCTGACCCGACATGAAACATGACATGAAACCGACACGAAAATAAACAGGTTTGGGTTGGGGTAAAAAATAATTGGGTCAGTCTCGGGTTGAGTCAGATTTTTCAGGTCGCATCATGTACTACCCTCCACCCCTTTGCCCTCACGTATACAAAAATAAAACATACTAATATAATTATGACATAACATAAATAGTACTGTATTTGTTAAAATAAATGGCTCATTCCTATTTTACTTATTAATGAGATATACTAAGCAAATTAATAGAGAGTAACTGATATTCCTGTTTATCAGGTTTTTTGAGTGGTCTAGTTTTGTTCATAATGTATGTTGATTAATCGTTGTCATAATCATTTCTGAAACTTCTTCTTATATTCAGTTGATAATGTTTATTAGAGATTATTCAGTTGATAATGTTTATTAGAGAAGTAATCGAATTAATGAAATGTAGAAAGTCATCACTAGATGATTATATTCATTTGTAGAACATGTGAGTACTAAACAAACAAAAAGGGAAAAAAAGGTATAAATGAACATAAAGTATGAAAAAGAGACCATAAAAAGTCGGTGAAACCGTGAAGGGGTAGAGGGGCGAAGGCAAATTAGGTGATGGATGTCTTAAATTCTCTACACCATCATTTACGACCATCACTATTCCGCCTCCCAATCCTATTCAATATTCATCCCCAAAAACCAATTCAGATTTTTGGAGCTCTAGAAAAATATACTTTCACACCCTTTTATAGTTTTTTTTTTACTTCTGTACTTCATTTGTTTAGTTTAGATACACATCATGATTTGATATATGACTTAATTAAACCTTCCGATAATACTTTACATCCTAATTTATTGTTCATCTTTCTATTTAGCACGTCTTGAAATTAATTATTTACTTCTAACTTTCAAACAATAAAAAAGACCTATAATAGAAAAGAGAAATTTTGATTGGTAACAAATTATAATTAATATAATTTTCTTAAACTGTTAATTTTTTTCCAGTAGACAATAAATTTGGGACATAAGAGATAATTTATTAACCATTTGTAAACATTATAATGTAAGGAGTATAAGTCCACATGACTGGTTTATAACTTCATACACAAAAATAAGTAATGATATTTCTATTTGAAATACATGGTTATCATGAGAGTTGGCAAAATACATAAAAAGATGGGACAAAAGAGAAAAAGAGTCCGCCAAGTATCATGATTTCATTTTTAGGACGATCTGATCATGTTCGTTCGTTTAGTTAAACAAACTCAAGTTTATTATTCATATTCGTTTATTTAACAAACAAATAAACATGAACAACTCCCCGCCTAACAATTCACAAACTGTTCGCTGGATGTTTATTTCGTTGACAAGGCTACTTGTGGCATATGCTACTATGTTAGACAAACTATTTTAAGAATTAAAAAGATAGTAAATTCTATAAAGTATTTGCTTACCTCATATTATACAATACAATATTTTTCAAGAAAAGTATTGATTGTTATATAGATTAAGCTATTAAGAGAAACATAATTTTTTCTACAGCAAGTGATCTATCACCAATTCATCATTAATTAAATTACATTATTACTATATTGATTCCCATGAAAATGTTGGATGGTAGTAAACGGCACAATTTTATGTGGGGACGTAGTAGCAACGGTTACTAACTTACTATATCACTGTCAAAAACCGGTAAAAATGAAACCCGACCCGGACGGTCAAAGCACCGACCGCATAATAAGTCAAACAACCTGTGCTCATCGGTATCCAAACCCACACCCGTCCTTTCGGACTCAATCACGTGTTCCCCTCTGATTGGCCCATCCTCAAGGATCCAATGACCTACTTTTTCTCCCTATAAAGCCAAACGACGACGCTTCCCCTTTTTTCATCATCCTTTGCTCCCTCCTCCCGCAACCTCGAAATGGCGCCAAAACCGGTCACTTATCCGGCAGCGTTTCCGGTCGTTTTGACTCTGTTTCTCCTTCTCTCTGCCTCCGTCACTGCGCATGACTACTCCGATGCTCTCCGGAAATGCATTCTCTTCTTCGAAGGTCAGCGTTCCGGCAGACTTCCGCCGGATCAGCGCGTCACGTGGCGCAGTCATTCTGCATTGCACGACGGAGCTTCCGCCGGAGTAATTTTCCTCTTATTCTACCGTATTCTCTAATATCTAATTGCTTAGATGTAGGTTTATTTTTGATGTTTTGCTATATAATATCTTCGTAAACGTCAAAATCATAACTGAAATATGTAAAAATGTGTTTCACAGGTGGATTTGAGTAATAATGTACGTGGTTGTGAAATTTACAGGTGGATTTGAGGGGAGGATACTACGACGCCGGCGACAACATTAAGTTCGGGTTTCCAATGGCGTTTACGACGACAATGCTAGCCTGGAGTGTGATTGATTTTGGGCGAATAATGGGGGTGGAGCTAGGGAATGCAGTTAAGGCAGTGAAATGGGGAACGGATTACTTATTAAAAGCAACGGCAACAGACGGCGTCGTTTACGTTCAAGTAGGAGACGCTTTTTCAGACCATAACTGTTGGGAGAGACCGGAGGATATGGATACGTTACGGACGGTGTATAAGATCGATAGGAACCACCCTGGATCCGACGTGGCCGGCGAGACCGCCGCTGCTTTGGCCGCTGCGTCGATTGTTTTCCGGTCACGTGACCCCACTTACTCGCGTATCCTTCTCAACCGTGCTGTTAAGGTATGCTTTATTTTTGTCATTTTGTTATAGCGTTCATAATGCTCATCAAGGTATCATACGTGTCAATCGCTACTATTAAATGCTATTAAAAGTAGTAATACGAAATTTACCATTTTTGCTAATTAGTTGAAATTAACTTTTGAGTATTGTGAGGACTGAGGAGAATAAAAAGGCTAAGGACGAGGATGTTTGGAAAAACTTATTTTAAGAGTATAATTATGGTTTATTCTTAGGTCTCTTATAAAACATGCATTAAATACTTGTAATTTTATTTTCAACTGACTTTTAAAGGTTCAGGAACTACTCCATTGTACAACATTTAATGCATTTAATGACAACTCTAAGAGTTATTATTATCAAAACCCTATAATTATATACTCCCTCCGTCCTATTTTTATTGTTCATCTTACTATTTTAGTTTGTCCCAAAATAAGTGTCAATTTAAAATTACAACCAATTATATGAATTATAAGTAGGTAAATATGAGATTTTATTGATGGACAGTGCAATAATTGCATTTTCTTAAAACTTTGTACCTTTTGTCTAGTAGACAATTAATTTGGGACGGAGGTAGTATAATATTAAGAGTTTTGATAATGATAGTCTATCAATAAGAATATTAAGTTTATTATCTCATGTTTTTCTCAATAACATGTTTAGATTGCTAATAAATATCTTTAAATAGAAGGAAAATAAACTGAATAATGAAGACAATAAAGACAAATATAGATAATATATGAAATAAAATTAGATTTTATTTTAAATCAAAATTTTCAATTATCAATACCTTGAATTTAACTATATTTAAAAATTTAAACTTAATTAAGTTTATACTTCCAAACATGCCTTTGGGGCTTTGGTTACACTCTAACTCAAATTTCCCACATGATCTTTAAGCATAAAAAGTTACGGTAGTAGTCTGCTTTGAAACTTTTTACAATCATTTAGCATAACCCTTGAATATTTTAACATAGAAATGACTGAGTATCACTACACTTTTAATTTTTTAACAGCAAAACTTAACAAACTTTAGCCTAAAGAATTTTGTGTGCAAAAAAATTCGAAAAAAAGTCCTATAAAAATCTAAAGTAAATGATAATACCTGAAGTTTTATAAAACTATGGGACTATACTTATACTTTACTCTTTGTTTATCAATGTAATATACTTTAACTCACATGGAAGCCATATATTGTAATTCTGTTAAGTAGCTTCAGTTTCATGCTAAATCATTATGTTCTTGTTACATAATTAATTGCAATAAAGGCCTATTATTTTGCTTTGAATCCTTTGATTTGGTTTGAATGTAATAAAGGCCTATTATTTTGTGCATATTTAACCAACCGTTTTACCAATGCCTGTTGGTCAATCACACAATCTGGTCGTATTTCGTTATTACTAGTAATTTTTTATATCTGAGGTAAATTAAATACCACCATTGCAAGTAGCAAATGGGACCCTGAACTTTAGCGATTCCCGAAGCAATTTTATTTACTTTGGTTTGGTTTGGTTTAATGATGGTTAGGTCTTCCAGTTTGCTGACACATACAGAGGCGCATACAGTGATTACTTGCATTCAGCTGTTTGCCCCTTTTACTGTGACAACAATGGTTATGAGGTAGTATCATTTTCTGATTAGATTCTTCAATTAATACTAATTAATTAATTTGTTTGTTTGGGGCATGCAGGATGAATTGTTATGGGCAGCAGCTTGGTTACGCAAAGCATCAGGAAAACGGCAATACAGAGAGTACATAACACGGAATGAGGTTATATTGAAGGCAGGGGACACCATTAATGAATTTGGGTGGGATAACAAACATGCTGGCATCAATGTTCTTATTTCCAAGGTATATACATATACATATAATCTTGTTATTATTATTATTATTTTGGATTAAAAGGTACATAAATATATATAGTTCTTCTCATTCTGGTGTGTCTATTCTAATATGCTCCCATACGCCTAATACCTTTTAATTGTGTCAGCCACTCACATGGTTTCAACTTTTAATTGCGTAAATCATGTTTATTTCTAAAATTGTGGATATCACAGCTGGGCCCCATTACCAAGTTGGACCCTAACCCATTTTCCCACAATAATCGGCCAATTTATCACATTCACGTTAATGGATCAATTAATCAAATCATTGATCCATTTATATTTTCATTAAGCAGCTATTTTATGTCAAGAAAAATAAAGTTTCTAATTCTTTGGTTTAAGCTAACCGAATTTAAACCTTTTTTATTTAACTTATCATAATGATGACTAGGGTGTTGTCTCGTCGATCAGTTTTGACAATGTATTGTGCGTTTCCTAGGTTTGTTTGGTGTTTCTTAAGCTTATATGTTTTGTTTTTACGTAGCTTCTTGTCATTATTTAATTAACGCTATACAATTGTCATTCTTTTTTTTTTTTTTTTTTTTTGTTGACAATGTTGACTTTCTACAATTTTCTTTTGGTAGACATTGTCAATGTGACAACATTGATAATGTAACAAATGTTGATGATTTTCTTTTTAAACATAGCTTTTATAATTGCAATAATAATAATAAAACGTATACTTTATTTATATAATATGAAAAATAGATAACAAATAAAGAATGTAAGTGTTAAACAATTGAATCGTACGTGTTCTTCATTAAAAAAGGTGCCATTACACAAGTAATTTAGGGCCTACAACAAAAAATTGATTTTGCCAAATTCGGGTATGTGAGATGTAGACAGGTTCGAAAATAAAAAGATTGCTTCTGAAAGATTTAAAGCAAAAATGATGGTGACATGAGAAACATAATATGTCTTTACTTACTCTGAAAAGGGTTGGGCTAATGCTAACAAGTTATGTACCACCTTCATGCTTAGGCTTCTGTGAATTTAGGGACCCACCTATTCTCTGCTACAATACATGTGCAATTAAGAGGAAAAAAAAGACTAGTGATATTTCCTTCTCAATTCCCATGCTTTATGGATATATGTAATTAGTATTAGTAGTTTTTTTCTTTCCAAAATGATGGTGACATCACTTTAATTGGATATCTCATCTCCCATATCTTAGGACTATCCTCCCATATCCATTGTTTTTCTTTAAATTATACTTATAATCCGTAATTATAACGTAACAAATTTATTTATGCAGGAAGTGTTAATGGGAAAATCGCCTGATTTGAAATCATTTCAAAACAATGCGGATGCTTTTATATGCTCGTTGTTACCCGGAACAGCTAATCTTCAAGTTCAATACTCACCAGGTTCATTAACTTTTTTTATTTATTTAATTATTTGGTTTCATACTGTATTTTGATATTAATTTGTAACAAACATTTTAGGTGGATTGATATTTAAAGCTGGAGGAAGTAACATGCAACATGTAACTTCATTATCTTTTCTTTTGCTGGCCTATTCTAACTACCTAAGCCATGCCAATCATGCCGTGCCATGTGGCGATAAATCGGCTTCCCCTGCTCTTCTTAAAAGCTTGGCTAGACGTCAGGTAAACTATATCTCTTCTTATTATAATAATATCATCTAATCTAAATTAATAAATTCATCTTTTTTAATAAAGAAAATAGTGGTATGCATGGGGGCTTTGAAATTTCAGCAATCATATTGGGCCACTTGGGTTGTTGCCAAATGGATGAATGCAATTTATCCATTTTAAATCTAGCCAAAAGAAAAACGGTTATAATGTTGGCTGCCCTTTTACACACAAAAACATTCTCTTTGGTTATGGGCATCCTATCTCAACACGTCACAACCACACTACTTTTGTTACACCTTGTATCCTGTGCATAAAAACTTGTACCATTCAATTCTATAACAACTTCAAATGTTAAATTCATAGGTGAAGTATATTCTTGGTGATAATCCAATGGGAATGTCATACATGGTTGGATACGGGCTTCGTTACCCTCAAAGGATTCACCACAGGGGTAGCTCGGTACCTTCGGTTAGGGTCCATCCAGCCCGCATAGGCTGTAAGGAAGGGTCTCGTTACTTCTTTAGCCCAGACCCAAACCCTAATGTATTGGTTGGAGCTGTGGTTGGTGGGCCCAACACTACTGATGCATTTCCTGACTCTAGACCGTTTTTTCAAGAAACAGAGCCTACAACGTACATAAACGCACCGTTGGTGGGACTATTGGCTTATTTTGCAGCCCATCCGTGATTTGAATTTGGTGAAATGAGTAGTGGTGCGCAAAATGGTCACCCTGCTTTTGTTACTTAACCTTATAATCTATGTTATTAGTGTGGTTTTCCAAAATGGAAAACTATCGTAATTAAGGGGGCATTATTTAAGTATATCTATATGTATTATGTAGCTCAAGCATCAAAAGTTGTATCTTATGTTCAATCGGAAAAGAATTATTTTGCTAAAAATGGTTTATTGGTGTAATTTTGCATCTAGATGAAAGCATTGAGTTTTGTTATCGTATTATATTCTGATGTTAAGTTTGAGGATGTACTTGTGGGGTTTAGCTTCGCCTATTCGGCAACTCCTGCGAAATTATATTGTTATTGCACATAAACTATTAAATCGAATTATTAAAGCAGTTATATTATTATGGTTAGAACTTACTCTGAAATTGTGTGATAAGTTATTTGTTAAAAAGAAAAAGAGTTTTGCTTGCTTGATTTATTTTTGATCCGTTCAGAGTTTACCGATTTGATCTTTCATAATTTAAATTAGGAAATATCATCCAACCCACTAACTTGGTCAAGTCTACCTTGTTGAATGAAAAGTCATCTATAATCAAATTTGTATAACAAATGAAAAAACTATTTCACAATTACATATAACACACATATTCTCTCACTAGCATTTCATCGAAGGTCTGTCTCTTCGGATAGAAGTAATGTTAAATTTATAATGATGTTCAATCTTAGATTGGAATATGTTATTAGGTACTAACTTGAGTTGGTTTTGTGTTGATATTGTTTAAGTAGGTTTAGTTGGTATTGGATGGCATAGCTAAAGAGTTCAAGGGCTGATTTGTAAAGTCTGCAGAAGTTGAGGGCTTGTGTGGAAGATGGTGATCTGCTCTCTGCTACGTGATATAGAGGGAAGAGAGTTGTGTGGTTTTTGATTCATTCAACTTACACATTCTCTCTCACATACTTTGCTCTCATCTGATATTCTCTCACATTTCAATTTAGGTTTTCTATTCTGTAAAGTATGTTCTACATCTTCTTGGTGTAGAATTGTCATATTACTGATTTAGATTCATAAGTTTAGAGTATAATAGTTAGGAGATTGTTGAGATTAGTTTGAATCTGAATTTGTATTGTTTCTGGTGTAAGATTTAGTTGAGATAATAAAGGTTTACAAGTTTGCTCATGGTATCAGAGCGAGGTTGTCTCTGATCTCTATAGTTCATCAATCCTTCATCTCGATTGATTCGTTTTTTGGATTTCTTCATCAGATCTGTTTTTTCTGGTCGATTGCGTTGTTTTTAGGCTTTTCTCTTATTCGATTTAGGGTTTTCATATAGAAAACTTGTATCTCAAATTTGTCCTAAATCGCTTCGTCTAGGCCTTTTCTGGGAATCGATTTCTCTAGGGTTCCATATAGAAATTCTTCTTCAAATTGATTCAGTCCCAAGGATTCTTGGAACGCTTCTTGTCTTGAATCGTCTGCCGATTCGTGGTTTGATCAGGTTTTGTCCGTGATCTGTGGATTTTCTTCTTCTCTTAGTTATATCTTAGATCTGGTTCAGTTAGGGTTCATAAACTCTTGATCATCTCTTCTAAAACTAAGGAAGCTCTCTGTTCTTCTCTGGTAAGAACAATATTTTGTCACTACGATTCTTCCGCTGCATCGTTCTTCACAAGATAAAGGCAAAATTTCTGGATTCTCACTGTAAGTCTTCTAAACGACCTTGAAGTTGTAGCAAGTAACTTGTGACACGAATCACTTTGTTTCACAAGAGCTTGGACTATAGCCAATGACATCTGTTAATTCTTTGTGATACTGTATCAGTTGTTGTTTATCTGTGACTGTTTGTCTGTTCAGATTATTATTTTTTTTTGTTACAAGTCTTGACTAAACCTGTCCAGAAGATCCTGAATCATCTGGAATCTTGTTCACTGGTCAATTACTTGTTTAACTCTTTAACATTTTTGTTGGTTGTTTTTTTTTTGGCTGAGTGATTATGGCTTCTGAAAATTCCTCTTCTAGCAAAACTCAGGTCAGTGGATTAGATTTTGGTGATCCTCTATATCTACATGCGAGCGATACGAACGGTACACCTATTCTATCCTTTAAACTTAATGGGACTGAGAATTATAATGTTTGGAGTTGTGCTATGACTCTTGCTCTTGAGACAAAAAATAAAGTAGGATTTGTAGACGGCACATGTGTAAAGCCTACTGATAATGAGACTCTTGGAAAACAATGGGACATATGTAATGATGTAGTATTGTCCTGGATCTTAAGTTCTATTACTGAAGAACTATACCTAGGTCAAATTTTTCCAAAAACTGCTTCTGTGGTTTGGCAAGAATTAAAAGAAACCTATGATAAAGTTGATGGTTCAGTCACTTTTAACTTGCATCACAAAATAAACTCTCTCAGTCAAAATGGATCTTCCATATCTGACTACTATCACAAACTTAATTCCCTTTGGAAATAGTTTGATGCTCTTGTTAAACTTCATGCACTTGTCACGCTGCTAAAGACTTTCAAGAACATAATCAACTTTTAAAACTAATGCAATTTTTGATGGGATTAGATGAAGTTTATTTACCTATTAGAAGTAACATTTTAACCCGTGACCCATTACCTAGTGTCAAATCTGCCTATGCTATCATATCTAGGGAAGAGTCTCATAGAGGGATTCCCTCTAACAATTATGGTTCAAAGAATCAGACTACTGCTTTTGCTAGTAAGACTCTGGATTCCAAAAGAAAAGGAAATACTAAGAATTCTAATGTTTTTTGTACTAATCCTAACTGTGGACTTCAAGGTCATACCATAGACAGGTGCTATAAAATTGTTGGATTTCCTGAGAATTATAAGAAAAAATTCTCCAAAGAAGGAAATAATAAAAGCTTCTCTAGTAATAACTCCAACTGTGATAAACCTGAATCTAGCAGCTCTATCCCATTCACAAATGAACAGATACAGAAACTCATTGGGATGCTAAATGAAAAAGATAATCAGAACTCTATTCATGCCAATATGGCAGGTGCTTTTTTAAACTCAACCTTCTTTAACTCAAATGTTTTCTTAAATAAAAATTTTAGTAATAACAAATGGGTCATTCATTCTGGTGCAAACCAACACATGACCTTATCTGAAGAAAATCTTTTTAACAAGGTTGATGTTACTGATTTAAATCTTCAAGTTAATCATCCAAATGGTACACAAGCTCAAATAAAAAAGATAGGAAATCTTAAGTTAACAAATCAGTTAACTCTTTATGATGTGCTTGTTGTTCCAGAATATAGTGTGAATCTGCCATCTGTTCATAAACTGTCAAGAGACAGTAAAATTTTTGTTGGATTTGATGAATCCAAATGTTATATACAGGATTTGAAACTTATGAAAAATGTGGGGATTGGTAACGAACATGAAGGGTTATATCTCCTTAGTGCAGGTAAGTTTGCTAACTGTAACAATGTGTCTACATGTCATTTGTCTAAACATATTTGGCACTCTAGATCCGGTCATAAAAGTTCTTAAGGACAGACTCAAAATTGAATTTTTAGACCATTCTGTTCCTTGTGAGGTTTGTCATAAGGCAAAACAAACAAGGAAACCATTTCCGTTAAGTTCTCATAAATCCAATGAGCTAGGTGATCTAATTCATTTGGACTTATGGGGTCCTTATAGGGTTAGTAGTAAAGAAGGATTTAGATATTTCCTTACGGTTGTTGATGATTACTCTCGGGCAGTTTGGGTTTTTTTGCAAAAAACTAAAGATGAAACGTTTATGAATATCACTAACTTTGTTAGCTTGATTAAAACACAGTTTAATAAAAACATAAAAGTCTTTAGAAGTGACAACGGAACTGAATTTATAAATAATCAGTTTGATTTATTTTTAAAAACAAATGGCATTTTACACCAAACTACATGCCCATATACTCCACAACAAAATGGTGTTGTGGAGAGGAAACATCGACACTTGTTGAATGTGGCACGATCTCTTCTATTTCAGGGGGGGATTCCCTTGAATATGTGGACTGAATGCATTATGACTGCTACATACTTAATAAATAGAACTCCTTCCTCCATCCTTAATGGTAAGTCTCCTTTTGAACTAATTCATGGTTTTGAACCATCTCTTAAACACTTAAGAACTTTTGGGTGTTTATGTTTTGCTACAATTTTAAACAATTCTGATAAGCTTAGTAAACGGGCTGAAAAGTGTGTTTTACTAGGAAATTCCAATTCGAAAAAAGGTTACAAACTGTACAGTCTTGAAAACAAATCTGTGTTGTATTCAAGAGATGTAAATTTTTATGAACATGTTTTTCCTTTCAAACTAAATCAATCTTCACAAGAATTTTCAAGTGAAGTTGATCATCTAAATTTCTTTAATAATTCTGATGAGAACAGTAATACTACTTGGTCTGATGAGAACACTGATACTACCTTGACTGGTGAGAACAGTAATACTACCTTGACTGATAGGAACAATGGTACTACCTTACCCAATGATGATGGGGAAGGAATTAATTCTGATTATGATGGCAGTAGTATAGATTCACCTGGCAGTTCTGACCAATCTTCCGGTGGATCTAATACTTCAGCAACTTATGAGGAAAATGGTGTAAATAACTCTGAGGGTAATATTCATGTTCCTCAAGGTGGTAATACTGAGAACACTGGTTTGAGAAAATCTAATAGAACTCTGTTTTACCAAAAATTCTAGAAGATTTTGTTTTAGATGGAAAAGTTAAATATGGTATTGAACGTGTTATTAATTACTCAAATTTGAAATCTGATACCATGTGCTTTATTTCAAATTTAAACAAAAGTATTGAACCTAAATCATATTTTGAAGCATCTAAAGATAAGAATTGGATAGATGCTATGAATAGTGAAATGGAAGTGTTGTATAGAAATGGCACATGGGAATTAACTAGTCTTCCTCCTAATAGAAAACCAATCAGGTGCAAATGGATCTATAAAATAAAATATAATGCCAATGGAGAGATAGAAATATATAAGGCAAGATTAGTTGCCAATGGTTATAGTCAAACGGAAGGCGTTGACTTCGAGGAAACGTTTTCTCCGGTGGTGAAAATGGTTACTGTAAGGTGTTTGATTACACTTGCAGTTAGTAAAGGTTGGAAAATGTTCCAACTTGATGTAAACAATGTGTTTTTATATGGTGAGCTTAATGAAGAAGTTTACATGACATTACCTCCTGGTTATTTTGACAAAAATGAAACCAGAGTTTGTAAATTGATTATGTCCTTATACGGTTTAAAGCAAGCTCCTAGACAGTGGAATCAAAAATTGTCCACTGCTTTAATGGAGTATGGCTTTAAACAAAGTAAAAGTGACTATTCTCTTTTTACAAAGGAAACTGGTGATGTATTTCTTGCTTTACTGGTTTACGTAGATGATATAGTGTTAACAGGAAGTAATGAGGATGAGATTGAAAATGTTAAAATTTTTCTAAACTCAAAGTTTTTTATTAAGGATCTTGGAATTTTAAAATATTTTCTAGGGATTGAGGTTATTGATACTAAAAAAGGAATTTGTTTAAATCAAAGAAAATATTGTGTTGAACTTTTACATGAGTTTGGGTTGTTGGCATCTAAGCTTATTAATACTCTTATGGATATGAATCTTGTCATATCTGATAAAGATTCTGGTTCTGATCCTCCTCTCGTTAATATTACGAATTATCAAAAACTTATTGGAAAACTAATATATTTGACTCTAACACGACCGGATATAAGCTTTTCTGTTCATTGTCTCAGTCAATATATGCATGCTCCTAGGAACTCTCATTTGAAGCTTGTTGTAAGAGTATTGAGGTATCTTAAGAAGTCTCCAGGTAAAGGTATTCATTTTGCTTCAGGTATGAACCTTTCTCTTATTACTTAAGTAGATTCTGATTGGGCAAAGTGTATAACCAGTAGAAGATTAGTAACTGGTTTTTGTATTTTTCTTGGGGATTCGTTGGTTTCTTGGAAAAGTAAAAAACAAGATACTATTTCTAAGTCTTCTACTGAAGCTGAGTACAGAGCTATGGCTGCTGTTACTTGTGAAATAATTTGGATTTTGAAAGTTTTGGATGATTTAAAAATTAAAATTAGTCTTCCAGTTAATATGTGCTGTGATAATAAATCAGCTATATTGATTGCAAATAATCCTCTTTTCCATGAGAAAACTAAGCATTTTGATGTTGATATTCACATTGTCAGAGATAGAGTTCTTTCTGGGTTGCTGAAATTAATAAAAGTGGATACTTTAGAACAAATTGCAGATATTTTTACTAAAAGTTTGAGTTTTTCTCAACATGATTATCTTTGTAAAAGGTTAAGGATGTTTGATATATTCCAGTCTAAGATTGAGGGAGGGTGTTAAATTTATAATGATGTTCAATCTTAGATTGGAATATGTTATTAGGTACTAACTTGAGTTGGTTTTGTGTTGATATTGTTTAAGTAGGTTTAGTTGGTATTGGATGGCATAGCTAAAGAGTTCAAGGGCTGATTTGTAAAGTCTGCAGAAGTTGAGGGCTTGTGTGGAAGATGGTGATCTGCTCTCTGCTACGTGATATAGAGGGAAGAGAGTTGTGTGGTTTTTGATTCATTCAACTTACACATTCTCTCTTACATACTTTGCTCTCATCTGATATTCTCTCACATTTCAATTTAGGTTTTCTATTCTGTAAAGTATGTTCTACATCTTCTTGGTGTAGAATTGTCATATTACTGATTTAGATTCATAAGTTTAGAGTATAATAGTTAGGAGATTGTTGAGATTAGTTTGAATCTGAATTTGTATTGTTTCTGGTGTAAGATTTAGTTGAGATAATAAAGGTTTACAAGTTTGTTCTAGTAATATTATCTATATCTTACATTTACATACTCCTCATTTGAAGAAATTATATATCATTATTGTTATTATAAAACAACTTCAAACATCACCATAAACTATATCTATAACAAATTATACAAACACTTCTCTAAATTATTCATTAATGTAGTCCATGACGTAGACAGTGTAGTGGTGTATTTTACATGTCTAGCGTCGATTTTCCAGCATTTCTGAAGTCCAGCGTCTATTTTCACATGTCCAACTTATTTTGGTCTACCACTTTCGGCCCAACTTATTCATGCAAATTGCAAACTATGAAATCAACAAATTTATGTTGAATGTTTCGTTTCAAACATATAGATACAGGACCCGAGAATTGGTATTACTACTTACTAAATTTTCATTTTATTTGATCAATATAATTGTCTGAATCAAAGTATGAATTTTTTTTTTATTTTGCAAAAAAAAATCACAATAGGAAGAAGCTTCAACATTGCAATCACCCCTCACCTAGAGAACCATGGACATATAAATAAGTGTATTACATACAATCCAAACAAACAAAACTGCTATACATGAACAAGCTCGAGTATTCACACACACTTGTTTAGAGTATTCACAAGTAAAAAATAAAAGAGATTTAGTGTATTTCACGTATCAATTATTTATGGTAGATGAATTGTCGCAAGCTCGAGTACAAGTAAATAGATATTTTCATAGTGTATATCTTTGTAACCTACTACGAAGCACATGCTTTAGCTCCTCACTATTAAACATGGCTAAACTATTCTTATTCAACTTGAAGTGACTCATAACATAAGATAAGAACGTGAGAAGATTCAAAACTTAAGTTTCAACTTTCATCTCATATAATATCATTGAATTTTAGATGATATTTTATGCATTTAATTGAAAACAACTTCGATTTTTTTATTACTTTACTGTTATTATATAGTTATAGTGACTACTTTTCTAACTAAACTTGGGAGGTACAAAGTATAGACATAATAATTCTTCCACTTTAAAATTTGGCCTAGCCACTTGAAAAGTACTTTGCGCTATTCATTTTTCAGGCAGTCTATCCTATTTTACCGTGGTTTTGAATCTTTTGATATGTCTCTACTCTCTAGTTAGGGAATTAATTTCTACACAACATAATTTGATGTTTGTATCACATTACAAATATTACTGTATATTGTACAAGTATATAAAACAAACATGTGATGTATATGTCAAAATATATGGTGTAAAAATCATCACCTCTCTACTTAATATTTCTCTCCATTTTTCACAATTTCAGATGAACAATTTAAGATCGATCAAGAAGTAAGTCATACATTTCAAAAATAATAATAAAATTCTATATGTTCTTTTTAGTGTACGTGATATTCGTAAAATAAAAATGTGCAATTGATACTCTTGATTTATATGACCTTGCAACCCTGTCACAGGAAAGACCCGCGATAAGGTGCACTTTATGTCGACTTATCGCGTTCTATCTTGCGCTGCACTTTATACTACCGGCGTGTGCTATTCGTAACGGCGGAGTCACGACTCGCGCTGCTATGATTTATTTTTTAGAAGCTTTGGTTATAATTCATTTTGTCAAATGATTATAAAAATAATATTTTGACTCCTAAATAATACAAAATTTAGAAGCATTATTTTGGTAATTACTTGTAATCACAATAGATGTTTTTAACAAAAGAGTTTAGCTGGGACGAAATGGGAATCATTTCGTCAGTTATGAGGTTAGGAACTTAAAACTTGTTCGTTCTTGAACGAATCCTTTAAATAACAAACGAAGAGATATGATCTTACTCAGTGGCTCGGTCAACACGTTGTGTGATACACTTAACCAACTTTGGCAGCACATGGATGCTTCACAGTTCACACTAACCTCCTGCTTTTTAATACCGCCAAAAAGACGTTTAAGAATTGTGCTTTTAAATTTTATTTCCAAGTTGTTTTGTAAAGTTTTTTTTACGCTCTTTTAAGATTTTTAATGTTCTTTTAGAATTTATTTTTTTTAGTTGTTTTGACGTTATTTTCCAAGATGTTTTCTTTATTCTCACATGAAAACCCAAGAATGAGGACTTAAAAGGTAAAAGAGCAATTTGGCTAAACTATAAGGACTATTCTTGCAATTAACTCTTAAACTAATATATAGTTAATTAAACACAAATCTTGGTATTTTTTTTTTTGGAAATGGCAAATGAAATAACGGAAGCCTACTCGCAATTTTTCAGCGAGCACCCCGAGTTCGAGCTCCGCATAAGCGGGCAAACCCAGCCCCCAAAGGGATTTCCAAGGAAAATTCTCCATATGTGCCCGTGTGAGGTATGAGTTAAATTACGCTAATGCAACACTCCCAAAGGGATTCGAACTCACAACCTGCAGCCCACATGGGTATAAACCCAGTGCCTCAGACCAGCTAGGCTGGCCATCATTGGCACAAATCTTGGTATTAAAAATAAAATCTATGAGATTTAATGTTAATGGACGACTTTGTTTGACGAATTCTATCCATACCCGTGCCCATAATCCATGACCCATCACCAACTTTGTGCCTATAAATTGATAGTCCTCAATACTTGAATCACCACAAATCCAAACCAGTGAAACCACCATTTCAATTAATTGTCAATCATGTATCCTTCAACCGAGCCACCACCAAAATACGCAACCGGTGTGCCAGCTCAGCATATGACGACCCCCAGCGAATGGTCCACTGGCCTTTGTGATTGCGGCAAAGATATGTCTAATTGTAAGTCTAAAACTTATATTTTTCATTCTCGTATATCGTATGAATCAATTAAAGTTTGCTATACAAGACTATTCAATTGAAGTTTGGGGTTGATTGTTTCGAGAACTACAGGTTGTTTGACGTGCTGGTGTCCGTGCATTACTTTCGGGCGAATTGCCGAGGTTGTCGACAAAGGAACTACTTGTAAGTATATATAATTAATTCTTCTTTTGTATCACAATACACATCTTATTTTTTAAAATTTCAAAATAAGTAATATATTTTAATAATTCAGGTTATTTGATAAGAAATAGTATGACACACATTCATTAATTATCTTCTTTAGTATATTTTTGCCCTTACTTTTCACTTTGTGATATAAAACAGCTTGTGGTGTACACGGGGCTCTTTATTCAGTACTTCTACTATTCACCGGATGTGAATGCATATATTCATTTAGTTATCGCTCTAAAATAAGGCACCAATACATATTGCCCGAGGAACCTTGCAACGATTGCCTTATACATTGTTGTTGCGAGCTTTGCGCACTTTGTCAAGAGTATCGTGAGCTTAAATACCGTGGATTAGAGCCCTCTCTCGGTAACATATTTCTATCATTACTTAAAATGAACTATGTTTCGATAATTATATAAAAAATCTAACTAGAGATTTAACTATATATATAAATTCAGGATGGGAAGGGAATCTAGCGAGGCAGAATCAAGGAGTTGTGATGCCACCTGTTGGACCTGGTGATATGAAACGTTAGTTTTGATGAAAGATATATGTCATCGGAGCATAAAGAGATACAATATTATGTGCATTTATTGTTATTTGTCTACCTTGGCAATAACATTTGGACCATAGCTTCAACTACAGTTATGCTTGATTCATTATTTAATGTTTGTATTAAAATACTATTTTTACCAATAATAAAGATACTATAATATCTGAATTATTATTTTTTTCTCTTTTATTGTTATTTTGTTGTTAATGGATGTTCATGACTGATATCTTATAAGAGTGGAACTATTAATCAAGCACGTCCATTATACACGTCCTACAATTAATTATAAATTTGTAACGTATGATGAATGAGAAAAAAATAAATTCTCCATTATATACCATACAAAATATCTAACTTGATATTGGCATGTATCAATTTTTTATCAATTAACCAAGGGTTAATTTAGACGAATGAGTCAAGTGTGAAACAAAAGGATCTAGATATATCTTGTAGAAGATGAGGTTGTCACAATATTAATTGACATTTCATTATGATGGGTTGTTATCTTGTCATTAATTGATATTTAATAGAGAAAAGAGTAAATTACGGTTTTTGTCTCTGTGGTTTGTCCGTTTCTGTGTTTTTGTTCCCGTGGTTTTTTTTTCTGTTTTTTTGTCCATAAGGTATGCCAAATTCCGTTTTTTTGTCCTTCCGTCCATTTTTCACTGTTAAGTAACGGAAAATGCAAAAAAAGTAAGGATATCTTGATCCTTTTATATTTTCTTTTTATTTCTACTTTTTTTTCTCCATCTTCATCTTCTCTAATAATCCATCTTCATCAGTCAAAAACCACCACCGCCAAAACCCTAACCCTAACCCCATGGCCACCCCTTTTCCTCCCAACTTCACCATCCCTTCTCTCTCCTCCGACTTCTCCACCGTCTCCCGCCACCAACCTCTCTCCGCCCCCGTCTCCCGTCACCAACCAAACACCCAATTACTAAATGTCAGAAGATAGTTCCACCGGATCTGGATCTAAACGGTGGAGTATCCGGTATTTTCTCCGGTGAAGCAATAGCGAAGGGAAGCAGCCGGTGATGTTGTTAGCTCCTAAGACGGTGGATAGTCCGAAACAAAAACGGAATTTCGGTGAGGTTTTAAAAGTCGCCGGTAAGTTGAAGGCGAAAGTCTGGCTCACGAACTATTTTACGTGAAATGAAGATCAGAAAATGAAATCGGTAAGAGGAAAACGTATCTACCTTACAGACGAGATCTAAGCACATAGAAAACCCTAAATTCCTCGCCGGAAACCCTCGAGTTCTTTCTCGCCGGATCTGAGTTCATCATCATCATCAACATTTAGCACATAGCAAACCCTAAATCCCAAGTTTCATATCTGTAAAAAGAAGAGGGGGAGAGAGAGATCGAGATGCACTCAAGCCAATAAAGAATAGGGGGAGATTCAGATTCAGATCTGTTGAATAAGAAGTGAAATTAGGGAGGAAGAAGAAGACTATCATTGAAGAAATCAGAGGAGAGAGAGGTACAATTTTTAAAGCACAAGGTACAAGTCACTTGAGGAAAAAGACAGAATTACCCTCACGTTTTAAGCACGTGACGTTACTTAACAGTGAAAAATGGACGGAAGGACAAAAAAACGGAATTTGGCATACCTTAGGGACAAAAAAACATAAAAAAAAAGACCACGGGGACAAAAACGCAGAAACGGACAAACCACGTGGACAAAAAACGTAATTTACTCTAGAGAAAAGGAGAGTTATCTTTATTACGATGAGGCTGTCAATATTACTGTATTTGATATTTCCTCTTATGACATTTCTATACAAACAAACTCACTCAGACTATACTTGATTATATGTTTATTTTAAGACAATTTATAATTATTTGTTATCACCATTCTATTTCTTTTGAAAATAACACATATCAATTCTTCAATAATCAGTATTAATAATATTTATGGGCTGTGTTTAGCACAACCTTAAGACTTTACTAGTATATATTTACAATACAACGGTGTTTAAAAGAAACACTTAAAACTTTGTTGTATGTAATGACAAAAAGGTAAACGTAGTGCGTGTTACATTTTGGCGAAATGGATCCAAAAAATATCTGACGATGCCACAAAAGAGACGATCGATCTTGGACAACTTTACATTTTTGTATCTACTCTATTTTCTCACACCCATGATATGATAATCACCAACTTAAATTTGTGCTTATAAATACGTAGTCCACAGCACTTCAATCGCCACAAATCCGAACCGGTGAAACCACCACGTCGATTAGTTCTCAATCATGTATCCGGCCACCGATCCACTGCCACAATATGCCACCGGTGTGCCAGCTCAGCAAATGACGACCCCCAGCAAATGGTCCACCGGCCTTTGTGATTGCACCAAAGATTGCTCTAGTTGTAAGTTTACAACTTAATTATATTTGTCATGATGGTATGTTAATTAGAAGATGTGTTGTTTGTGACACATTGAATAAATGTCACTGAAAGTTAAAAGGTGTTACTAAAAGTTGAAAAAAGCGTTACTAAGTAATAAACTAGATACAAATGTACGTGCCCAACTTTATTTAACTTATCCATAAGAAAAGGTTCGAGTAAATGTAAGGTCGGTAAAGATCAAGATATAGTGATACAAGCTACCTCCAACAGTGACGAGTTATCAAACTCACCAGTAGAGCTACATCACCATCTTCCTTACCGATAAGGAATTAAAAAGTTCGTGTCAACAACAATTCATCACTAACTCATCGGTCATCACTAATTTAAAAAATATTAAAATCCGCCCCTTCACCCCCCCCCCCCCCCCCTCCCTTCACATAGCTACCGAGTTCCAAGAACTCTTCTCTGTGGGGGAGAATTGCTACTGACGAGAAGCTCGACGAGAGGTCATGACGAGTTTTAACCCCTGCCGTTAATATAAATTTTAGATATATACGATCGACTTTGATAACAATATTTTCAAGAAAAGTGTTAGCAATCCAGATGTATAACTTTTTATTCGAACATTTTAATAAGAGTGACATTTAATGTTTGACATAATGACACTTTTAGTTGTGTAATTACTAATGACACTTTGAGACTATTTTGTCCGTGTTTCTTATTGTTTTTGGGAACTATAGGTTGCTTGACTTTATGGTGTCCATGCATTTCTTTTGGACGAATCGCTGAGGTGGTCGACAAGGGAACCACGTGTAAGTGTCCATGGTTACGAACTAGAAAACCAAAACAAAACAAAAGAAGACAATATACTTTGTAAATTGTAACATTGGGCTTGTTTTGGACTAACTAGTGTGCCAACTACTTTGTTTTCCATAAAAACAAAAAAAGAAAACTATATAAATTATTCAAAACCGTATATTTTTGTAGAAGTTATGGATTTTTGGTATTTCCACATTAACAATAATTGATTTGCAACAAAACTAATCATATATAATCGTATGAAAATGTGACCACTCTAATATACAAATGCAAGTTTAATTAAAAGTTGAGAATAATGAGTTATTTTGACATATAAAACAGCTTGTGGTGTACACGGATCCCTTTATTCGATACTTTGTTTGCTCACTGGATGCCAATGCCTATTTTCATGTATGTATCGTTCTAAATTAAGGCAGCAACACATGTTGCCCGAAAAACCCTGCAATGATTGCCTTGTTCATTGGTGTTGTGAACCTTGTGCTCTTTGCCAAGAGTACCGTGAGCTCAAGTACCGTGGCATCGAACCATCTCTTGGTAATTATAATCTCTCTTATTAGAAGCCAAAAAATTATCCATAATAACATTTACTAGCTTATATGTTATTATTCATCCGCATTACATGAATAATAGTGTTTTTTATTTTAAAAAAAATATAGTGATATGAATATGTTAGTTTATAAATATGATGTGTATTTTTATAAACCCGTCGTGAATTGCATAAATATGATCCATGTTAATCACAATTACATCATGTTATAAATCTAAGTCAAGTTTTTAATGGTTTTGGAATATATTTAGGATGGCAAAAAAATCTCAGAAAGCATGATCAAGGAGTAGTGATGCCACCGGTTGGTCCTGGAGAAATGAAACGTTAATTTGATGGCTATGTTTGTGTATTATATGTCAATAAGAATAAAATAAAGATGTGTACACCTAGGTTGGCCATAACATGATTTGGGTCATATATATTCTCTACACCATGTTATGTTTCATTTTATAACTAAACTTATTATTATTATTATTATTATTATTATTATTATTATTATTATTATTATTATTATTATTATTATTATTATTATTATTATTATTATTATTATTATTTATTTTTTCTATTTGTATTGTGAGAAATATACATCTTTTTTAAATATTAGTTTAATTTATTTACATCAAGATTTTATGTTTTAGTATTGACGTTTGACAATGAGACCAATATCATGTTATTTAAAAATAACCGATATCATGTTATTTAAAAATATGTCGAACGGATGATTTTAGCCTAATAATACGTGAGTGGCTTATCGACTAAAAAGTTGTGACTTTAAGTTTTGTCTGAAATATGTATTACTTAATAAATTTGTGTGTGAATATATTTAAAGTTTTAAGAAAAATATGTTAGAAATCAAACTACGCAAAGTCGCAAATGAACTAAGAAATTGAAAACTGATTTTACAATTAGTTTCAGCAGATTCGGATACCCACGCTAGTTGGACTAGACGACTAACATGGCCTACATGGATGCTGGGTTTAGAATAGTGGGCCTAATGGATTTACTGATTTTGAGCCATCGGGTAAACTGTTTTGAAAACCGGATTATGGGTATCAAATTCAAAATTAGAATCAGATCCAGTTTGGACCAACTTTGACCAAATTTAAATCTGGTTTAATATTTTTAAATTGGTTTGTGCACTTCTATATACACCCAATTGTACAAATTTCAACTAAAAACTCTTGTGAGATTCAAACCAATGATCTTTTGGAAAATTGAAGGTCAGATACATCACTATAAAAAATCATCTGATTATAGCTAGCAGTATGGGGCCTGAAATGATCTATTACATATCACGTATAGGGTCATTCTATAAATAAACATTACCAAAAGACCAGAGAAAGATTTTGAAACAGCTACGACAAACGATTAGGCCATGTACATCACAAGGAAAGTTCGGCCAACCCGGAGAAGCCCGTTATAAACAGGAAAATTCTTTCAAAAGAAAGTAAAAGAAATACAACATTATCAAAACTTGAAGGTCCTCCAAAGTCGACCTCTATAACTTATATCAAATCTTGACCACATGATATATACTCTTATCTTGTAGAATAATTTATCTTTAAACCTTAACCAACCATTCAACTTTGTTAAGCCATTTTCTCACCCATGGATATGAAGACTTCACATGAAGCAAACCACAAACAAAATCAAGATTCATCAAATATGGGACAGCCCCATGAACCTTTGTACCTTGTATTACCTTATCTTCCACTTTTCGAGCTTCTTGCAATGACTCGAGTTTGTAGATCCTTCAAAGATGCTTTAAACAATGATATTTTGCCATGGTTGAACATTGTAGTCGATGAAAACCTTCGAAAATCACGGGTTTCTGATGAGATTTTGATGAAGATTACTTCAAAGGCGATGGGCAGGCTTAGAGGTTTGATTCTTATTAATTGTACCAGGATTACTGATGATGGTCTTCAAAATGTTATAGCCAATAATCCCGGTATTAAGAAGGTATGATCACTTCTTGTTCCTTAAGTTTGCCTCAAATTACCATCTTCATTGGTGTTTAGACATGTTTTTTCGAACAAATTATTGCGATTTAGAGCATGTTTGGGAAAGCTTATTTAAGAGACTTTTGAGTTTATTAGCTCAACAAGCTTAAATTTTCAAACTTATTTAAGTATATTAAACTAATAAGCTCAAAAGCCTATTAATTAAGCTTTCCCAAACATGCTCTTAGAAGTTATCGGCTTTTTGAATTATTATCTTAAAATTTTATATCAACTACTATTTCAGCTACATGTACCTCAATGCACGGGCTTAACCCCCGAAGGGATTATCAGAGCAGTGACAACATTAAATCAAAACAACACCACCTTAAAAAGCCTAAAGATAAACGGTATATTCAACATAACAAAAGAACACCTTCAAACGCTCTACTCATTGCTAAAATCAAACGACCATTCCGTTATAGATGTGGAAATTTGTCCAAAATGTGATGAAGTGAGAATGGTGTACGATTGCACTTTGGAAACGTGCGAGAGAAAGATGGCAACGGGTAATTGTCGAGGTTGTAAGTTTTGCGTTTTAAGGTGCCAAGAGTGTGGGAAATGTGTCGGGGTTGATGATGAGGAGAGTGAAGCAGCTTGTGAAGATATGTTATGTGAAGATTGTTGGATTTATTTACCAAAATGTAGTTATTGTAACAAACCTTATTGTAGTAAGCATGCTTACAAGCAATGTTTTCTTCCAGGGTCCTCTGGTTTTGTATGTGAAACTTGTTACTCAAAGATTGATAATTATTACTTTTGTTTCTCTTAGTTACATATTTGAGGAAATATAATTATCAATCAAATAATTTGGCGCACCTCTTTTTTTCTAGGAAAATATTGGTGATACGAAAGACTTTCTACAGGTGATAGGTTGATATCTATTTATCAAAGTGCCAAAAGAAGGTTAAAAATAGCCACCACTACGATAGTTAGGTCGCGTAAATCGCTATTTTCTTGCAATTTATTTTCTGATTCTCATTACTCAATATTATATAACTAATTCTAAAACGCAAATTCAAACACCACTTTATACTCTAATAGCCAAATAAATCACATCATCCACATGAATACTAAATCAAAACAAAATCCGGTAAATGAATGATAGATTACAAATAACGAATCTCGATTCGCTTGTTTCTAATTCTACAAATACAATTTTACAAATGAATTCACCTCGACCGCAATCCTAAATCCCACAATTCTACGAGTTTTAAACAACTTTTTGTTGCCACCCTTATCTTCCCCGCTTCTTGGGGATGAACAAAATAGGGTAATCAAGAACATAATAATTTACCACAATTTACAAGAATAAGACGCTCATGAATAACATCACGATAAATCTCATATAAAAAACCGAATCATATGACCTAAACAGTGACAAGCTACCTGATGTTGTCGAATTGGAAGATGGAGCCAGCGATGTACCGTTTATAAAGGTCCCGTTACTCCCATTGCTACAAAAAAGCAACGAAACCAAAATGTTAATTTTGACTCTAGAAGTCAAAGTCAAAGGTTAGACTCTTTATTAAGCTAAATGTTTGTTAGTCTATCAAAATTTTACCTTCCTGGAAAGATGCAACTGCCATGACCTGCCAAGTGAAAAAAATTAGCATAAAATAATTAAAAACATTCAAAGTGTGTGATTAAAGGTACAACATTACAAGCACAGAGTACAACTTACTTGGATCAGTGGTGGTAACTGTAGCAACACCATTGAAATCACAAGTCCCTTCAGCCATAGCCATCCTATGATAATAAGCATCAAAAGCAAAAGTGGCGTGTGCAGCCACCGTATCGGGCTCGTAACACGGTGCACCCTGAACCATAGCCGAACAGTCAACTTTCCCAGGCCCGCAAGCCCAGTCCAAAGCAGCCTGCAACATCTTCCGGTCCACACCTTCACGGGCCACACAATAAGTCTGGTTCGTGGTGTCATTAGCCAACATAGTCCCCGAACCCGTTAAATGCAACACATAAATTGGCCTCCCGTTACCGTCAAAAAGCCCCCAATTCTTCTCGGAAACCGCACCCGCTCTCGAATCTTCGTTATAAAGCTCATAAATAAACGTACTCACCGCCACACCCGGGTGTTTCGGTGTCCCGGTGTTGTTAATTACATGTTTAATTAAATTACTATTATAAGTATTTGCATTATCGAGTGTCGCATCGGGCTCGTTGGAATCGCCTTTCGAAGGCCAGCCCGATTCAGTTACAACAATCGGGATGTTTGTGAAGTTTAAATACGACATCGCGAAATATGCGGCGTCAACCACTGCATCGAAAACGTTGGTATAATGCAAAAGTGTGTTTGAATCAACGGCTTCTTTATTAGGCGGGAGCGGGCGGAATAAGGCATAATCTAACGGGATTGCATCTTGTGATTGCATGTAATCGTAATACGGGTACACGTTTAGCATGAGGTACGATCCGGTGTCTTGCAGGAATTTGAGCAACGGGATCATAACGGGGTCCCACGTGCGGTTGAAGAAGGCTTGTGATGGCGGGAATGAATCGAGGATGATTGAAGAAGCGTGGGCGGTGGAGACTTTGATATGGGAGTCGAGCCTGGCGGCAATTAGGGCGGCGTGGATGTATTTTAGGGCGGAGACGAGAACCGGGGCGGCGTTAGGTATGGTGGTGAGGACTTCGGATCCGACTGAAATGGCGGTGATGTTGGTGGCGGGAACGTGGGTGAGGATGTTGCGGGCCACCCAGTTGGCGGCGGTTGCGTTTGATTGGCCGATGGCGAGAAGTTGTTGGTTTGGGATGGAGACGGTTACCCGGATTCCGCTGCCCGCGAGGGCGGTCAGCATGGCTTGGTCAGCATCGTAGAGTCTGACGTGGCGGATTTGTTGAGCTTTGAGTAGGGCTGCTACTTGGGTTGGGTTTGGCATGTCGGATAGGGCGGTACCTATGTTCACACCTACAAAAGCATCTGAAAGGAAACACCCGTAAATAAATCATAAAATCAACAGTTTCGTGTTTCTCACTGAGAGTATCACCTATTCCTCAACTGTTCATAAATAGTATTTTTTTCATGAATATAGTACTATATATATGTTAGTTTATAAATACGAGGTGTAAACCCGTCACAAAGCGCCAACACATGTTTCTCGTTTTAGACATTTCACTAATAGTCACACTTCCACTCGGAAAATATATGCAAAAATGGTGGTAAATAATTAAAAAAATATCAAATTTTTATAAATGAATGGGAAAAATTGCTTAGAAGATGTCGTCACTACATAGATATGGAATGGGCGAATGCAAAATCTTATGGGACAATGAAGAAGGCATGACCTGGCACTTAGATCTTATGTTTCTGTAAGCAAACGAAATGACAATAATGCCCCTTTAAAATGATCTAGATGGACCAAATGGAATCTTTCATTGTCCTGTTATTCCGACTTTAATGTTCAAAAATCAATTTGTGCAAAAAAAGAAAAGGGAAAAAGAATATAATATAAATACAGCATTCTTGAGTTGTGTTTCAATGGTGATATGACGATATCCAAGAAAGGTCGAATAAGGTAAAGTTACAAAAATTCAACAAAAAGTATATGATATCCAAAACTTTCTTTCTCTAAAACAGTAAGAAATCTACAGTTTACTCATTGGGGATAAATGAACAATCAGGGTTTATGACTTCATAAAACCCTAATTAACATATACTGCATATATAAAAGCAAACAAACTTTAGATTAAGAATGTAAAATATGCAAAAGGGTATCAGAAAAATTGTTTTTTAAGCATAGAACAACTCAAAAGATTAAAAAAGTAATTATTTTTGTAGTGAAAAATGCTGATTTCAAAGTGTACTTGAATAGTTAAATTGTGCTATAAAACTAAAAATTAAAATATACAGAGACGCATAGGGACATTAATTTCTATTTGCTTTGAACAGTAAAAAAAACCCGAACTTTACTAATTTGAAATGAGAATATAAGGGTGAACAATTACTGAAGGTTAAGTTTACGGGTTATGAACACGAAGCTTTTCTGGGTTCAAGAGCCTTTACCCTATCTATCTTTCACACTATAAACCCTAATTTAAACATCTCAATTAACAGCCAAACTTTATATTAAGAATATAAAATATGCAAAAGGGTGTCTGAAAAATCAATTTTTTTTGGAATATTTCTAGTAAAAATTGCAAAAAGATATGAAATTTAAACTGAAAAATGCTGATTTTGGAGCCAAGGAAGTGAGGTAGCATACAAGTAGAAGATTTGCAGAAAAAACATAAATGATTGAGAGAGAGAGAGAGAGAGAGAGAGAGAGTTGACCTTGGTCAGCCATGGCAGCTAGAGGTAGAAGGTGGAGGAATAGGGCCGCCATTAATTTGCAAGCAGCCATTGGAGGTTAGCTTGAGCTCTGAAGAACCCAGAAATGAAATGTAGAGAGAGAAGGAGGGGGACAGAAAAAGGGGTCTTTCGAGGAAGCAAGAGAGCCTGGGAATGGGGTGGGGTACTTGGCCATTAAAATTTAAAATAAAGAACCTTTTATTATCATTTTAAATCTTATTCAGCGATAATATAAAACTAAGTTTTGATAATAAAAGTATGTACATTAAATAATAACCACCTCTACATTATACCTTTAATTTACATATGCTTTGAATTAGGTTAAAGGTATGTTGGATTTACATATGCTTTGAATTAGGTTAAAGGTATGTTGGAGTGTTTGTAATGAATGGCTAAATCTTGTGAGCTAATGATACATTAATATCGTGATAAGAAAAAGAAATATGTTGTTTGATCATTCAACAATATACAATTAATTTTGATTACTAAAATCACCCAACACATGGTTTGAGGACATTAGAATATTATTTTTGAAAGAACAAAGTAATCTTATGCCGATTTGCCAAGTCATGTTAATTTGTGAATCTTTTTGCTATTACACTTCTTACACCTAAGTTAACAATAAACATTTAGAGGGTGGGTATTGTGGCTTGAGTCAAATGCTCACTTAACGTCATATCGCTATAACATATTTCAAATTCAAAACTTCAAATATCCCTTTATCATAATTCAACATAAAATATCCTTTTAAGACCCACTAAAATATTCTTTACTTACAAAATATTCTTAAAAAATACTTTATTTCTCCTCTCTCATCCATAAGTTCATCCACTAAATGTTTCACTCACGCCCAATGTTTTAAAACACGAGTTATTACTCGGCCCGGTAAGATCGCCGGGTTACGGGTCAACCGGTTCAACCGGTGGGTCAACCCGGGTCAACTAACAACATATAAAAAATATCATATAAAAAATATATACATCATGCGGTAAAGTTTGCACAATATTATACATTTGAAGTATAAAGTTTAAAAATTGGGTCAACCAATAACATATACAAAAATATTATATAAAAGAGGTGTACATCATGCAACAAAGTTTGTACATTTGAAGTAAAATGATTAAAAACCGGTTCAACCCGGGTCACTAGTTTTCACAATACCCGTCCGGGATGAACCGGGTCGATTCTAAGCAAAAATCCGATCACGATTGAACCGCCTCTTGCACCGGGTCACGGTTCAACCGGCCGGGTTAACCCAGGTTAAACACTGCTCACGCCACTCATGGTGTGGTAGCTAAGCCAAAATCAGTTGCCACGTAGGATCACGAAGCAAGTCTCGTTACCACTACAATGCTAAAAAGTTAAAAACTTAATAATTAAATTTCAACATTATCCTTTATTACAAGAAGAAACTACGATATAAGATTTAAAAACATAATCCCTTGAAACACTTGAAGCTTTACAATACCCTTTCCATACATTACAATTATATCTAAACCTTTAAATGACTGAATATGAGTTTGTATTACATCTTACAAAACTTATAACATTACTTGTTATCATCCTTGCTTGATCCGGGTTTGCTGCTAGAGTCTGACGAGCACTTGTAAGGAGCTGAAGCCAATACTCTGTATTAATAAATGAGAAAACAGTCATTCGATTTTCTTAATTTTGACTTTTGAGTCAAAAAATCAATAAAGAACCGTCTCCAAACAACTTTAAACATGAGTCAAACGTGAAAGATGCCGTACCTTTCCCTGCGTTTCTCAAGAAACCGAGCTAAAGATGCTCCACGCATCTGAGGAACATCTGTTCATCAAACCCGAAAAAAGAATTACAATTTATTAGTTTATCAAAAAATTAATAATTGATTTAACGGGTTTTATGCATCAAAATACACTTTGGGTGACTTTGAACAAATGGGTTAAAATTGCTACCTGACTGCTTCAATGGTCGAAACGAGCTCATCACTTTTGGTGCATCTCCCGAGCTTGTGCCGGTCAATGGACCAACATAAACCGGGCTCGAGACGTTAATTGGCTGGCTCACGTGGGTCCCATCTCCGGCTGGGGTTCTTGGTGTAGCCACGTGACCTTGAGCCCTAGTCCCATTTCCGGCTAATAACATTATAGCTTGAGCCTAAATAGATAATAACAAAATTCAAGCTTTTGTTTTTCCAGATTTTGAAACCACTAAACACCAAAAATAATGGTTTAGAGTGATGAACCTTTTCGGGGGACATATCGTTGTAGACATTCACCGTACCCCGGTAAAATATGGTTAATTGAACGGTATCACTATCGCCAATGCTTTGCTATATAATAACCGTATAATAAGAAACCCGATAAACAAATTTAAGTAAACGTAGTCAATAATTTTATATGCATAGTGAACCTGGGTTTGATCACCCGAGTGTCGATTGTTAGGGGCTTCGTAACCATCTAAAATACAGGCAAAAGTACAGCATAAATATTAATGATAGCATAGATCTTTTTTCAAGCGTTTAACAACCTTGAATATAAAACAAGATTTGAGCATAGATATTTACTTGCCAATGACCATTGTACCCTTGAGCTCCTTGATAACACTACATATTTCGAGATGATAATAAACCCCGAATTAGATCAAACAAATTCAAATTAAAATATGCTGCCTAGTGTATGTATCATTGATTTCTACCACATTTGTAGTATGTTACTTTACTACTAAACATTTATCATATGATAAGGGTAGGTTTGAAAACGACCACGACAATGATCAGGTCGCATAAATCACAAGCGTAGATCAGCCATTGGGGTGAGCAAATGTATGGGCATCCGGTGTGTTTTTTTTAGGGAATTTATAAAAATAATTCCAAATCGAGAGTGTGGTTGCCGGTTGGTAAATTAAAGATTTTACTATTAATAGTCAAAATCTAGTTATCAAACAGATTCACGCACCCGTACAAGTTTAATTAGGTATTGAAGACGTATAAGTGAAGTTTACAATCATTTAAACCAATATAGAAGCAACAATTTTATATAATACCGACAAAAAGTTAAAGCAACATAAACGCAATAACAATTATACTTCGTATGACATGAATTTTTTTAAAGAATATAAAAATTAAAATGTTCAAGATTTAGTAAATTAGTAATAATTGGTGAATTAGTTCAAACTATGAAGCAACAACCTTCTGTAAGTTGTTTGACTGATTCACGATTCAGTTAACTGATTTGGGTCAAAGTGGGGTTATCCAAAAAGAAAAAAGAGAGCAATTTCTACAAAATGGTGAAATACCGACAAAAAATGAAAATGTGAATTTTAAAGAGAAAAATAGTTGTATATCATATAAAAAGTCAAGACTTTATAAGTTTAAATACCAGATATGGTAGGTTTATTCACGGTCTAAGAATCAAACACAACACCTCGGAATCAAACTTAATTAGAATTAGAAATTTGTTGTTCCAAAAAAAAAAAAGAATTAGAAATTAGTTTCGACCGAACTGATGACGTCTTTAACCCGGCCAGAACCGAAAACCCGCAATTAATTAAAACCACCATAATCCCAAAACAAACTTATAACTACAACATGCATTTAAATAAAATAGATTTCCATATGACACTTGACTTTAAACCACAAATAATGAGAAAGAGTACTAGAAACTGCACCTGCTTCAATGGCTTCTTCTTTAGAATTTAAACCCATGAAATCCCTCTCCATTTTGCAGCTCAAAATTACTACAAATCGAATGGATTAAATTAAAACCCACAAATATCTTGAAACTTAGAAGATTTCTAGAGAGAGAAACAATTACAATTGGAGAGAGAGAGAGAGAGAGAGAGAGATTGGGAAATGACTTGTAATCCCGCGTCTTCTTTAAAACAAAGATCACGGCCGTTGATTTCATGTATATCCCTCGTTTTAAATAAGATGCAATATGTTATCATATGTTATCTAAGAGCATCTCCAACCATAAACTCTATCCAAGCCACTCTATCTCTATATTTTGTGAGCCCATTAACTCTAAACCAAACTTCAACTCCAATCATAAACTATATCCATCCCTTTAAAACTAGTGGGACCCATAACAATTATATTTTTACTTAATTTATTTTACATTACAAAAGAAATACATTAATTTAAATGACATAAATTAAAAACATAATAACTAAAATACACTAATTTTCTGAATTAGAATATTCATCCCACAAATGATCGATTAATGCATTTTTAAGCTCAAAATGTTTGTTTTTATCCTTTATCTTTTTATGTCGGGCAAGAAATGCTTCAAAACCATCATTGTTATCATTCACCATATCAACTCCCATATCTGGCACTTCAACTCGTTCTACAATCCTTGCATTAACATCTCATTCATCTTCAATGATCATATTATGCATAATGATACATGAAGTCATTATATCATGTAATATCTCCTTATTAATTTAAGTTTTTGGAAGTTCAATTACAAAAGAACTCAATTGGATGGATTGTTGGTTGGCAAGAGTAGAAACTTCTATTAAAAGGAATGAAAATCAATTAAATAGAAAAAATATTAGATAATTAAAAAGAAATGGTGGGATCCATTAATAGAGTGGGCATTTCTCTCACTTCAAATATAGAGTGAGCTTTTCTCTCACTCTATATTTAGAGTGGAAGATAGAGGTGGATTGGAGGAGGAAAAACTTTAAACTTAGAGATAGAGGGGAATATAGAGGTTGGTTGGAGATGCTCTAAGAAAATTATCTTAGTTTTCTTTTGTTACTTTTGGGTGTGATAAACTTTTGTTATGTTATGCAAGTGACACTTTGTAACAAGTAAAATGGGTGGTGATGCCTAGCTACGCCATCCATTATTAATTAAATAAAAGTTTGTAATAATAAAAATGAAATATTAATCTTATATTACAATGACAATTGCTTAAGATTTTGTTATATATAACGTAACAACTAGTAAGTAATTGTTATTTGACTATAATGTCAATCATGATACATAATGTTCTATTATTTGTTCTGAGTAACATATGTTCTAAACCTTTATTATAATCATTATTGTTATTATATTATGTATAAGGTCAATACCACATGTTATTCATAGTTGCCAAGATGGACACTTTCTAACACTTTTATTTATTCGCAAGACTACGATGATAATGGCCCAGAAACTTTTATATATGTAAATAGTACTGTTAAATACACAATATTCTTATTCTAAATACCAAATGATTTTATTATTTATATTCTTATTTAGTTGAATATTGTTCAGTTCATCTTTCTTATCAAATTTTCTAAGGATATGAGTAAAACAAATACATTTCAATATTAAAATAAAAATACTATTAGAACACGTAATAAAATGAAGGGAAAAAAAGAGGAAAAAGAAAATATTTTTAACCTTTCACATTTGGATGTTATTAGTCTTCCATATTTAAGAAAACGATCTCAATTAATTATCAACTTACTTATCCTTTTAGAATAGATTTCTAAATGAGTTTAATTCGTTTTGGTAGAAATAATTCAGAAAGAAACATGGATATATGACACGATTCTCCAACCTCTATCCACTTGTATTTATGCATATTTAAAAATAAAACGTGGTATAAAAAGGCAATATGAGCATTATTTATAAAAAAAAGTTTGGAAGATGTGAAATAAAATACATTAAGTGGACTTTTGTGCACAGAATATCTAAATGAGAGTAGTGAAACACATGTGAGTTTAAATATAGACTAGCGTGCAAAAATTGTCCCCATGGAACAGTGTGTTTAAAGTTAGAGAGGTAATTTGCATCCTTTTAAGTTTACTCATATACTACTGTCCGGATCTGGTGAGGACTCTTTTCCCGGTGAGGACTGCGAGAACTTCAAAAAAAACTCTAAAAATGATCTAAAACAAACTTTCTTCAAAAAATTTCTTTTTTAAACATTCAAATCGCAGCATATAAGATCCAAAAAATATAAAAAATTTTAAAAAATGATCCAAAAAAAAAATATGGATCATAATAGTGATCCACAAAAAAAATATGGATCATTATTATGATCCGCAGCAAAAAGTGGATCATAATTTTTTTTTTCAATTTTTTTTTTTGGTCAAATGTAGTAATAATCATGGGGGGTTATATATATATTTTTTAGAATTTTTTGGAATGTTTTTGAGGTGTACTCACGAATCCTCATCATTTTTTATGTCTCACATGATCTCACTTCTATTACTAACAATATTAAATATGCAGTAATACACTACCAAAGAGGCATACCTTACGATCTTCTTTGGGCCTAGTAAGTACTAACTAGGCTTTTAAGGTCCAGCTACATGGGACTTGGGAGTCTATTTGCTAACATGAATTTTGGGAGGCTTAAGAGTATGACCCGACTTAAAAAACATGTATTTGTGTCCATGGTAAATATTTAATTATATCATAATAATAATATATGTCGTTTTTGTCCATAGCATGATTTAAACGCCCCACTTTGTGCAACACCTAAACACCATATACTACGGAGCTACAAGCCTTTTAGTACGATAGATATTTAGCAGGTGCTTTGGAAAATCTATATAAAAAGTTTTGTGTTTATGAGTTCATACGCTTACTTAAATTAATAAGTTTTTTGTTAAATAAAATATTTAGAAAAACTTATATAAGTTTATTGTGAAATTACTATATAAAAAATACATTAGTAAAAGCCCATAGATAAGAGTGTAAATGAGATAAGTAGTTAAAGATGTAAAAATTCTTAAATAAGATAATAATCCACCTTAAAAGAGTTTATTTAAAAATCCTTGAATAAACTTATAAGCACAAGCTTATAACCTATCCCAAACACTTACAAAAGCTTATTAAGTTTAAAAGATTATAAGCATCATTAATAAGCTCTCCCAAACACCCCTTATTTGATTTAAAAGTTTGGGTGATTAATACATTTAATTCGTTTTCTCATGTCTACGGTTTTGATCATTACTATTTGTGTTATTTTGAATAGATAACACATCTTACATGCGCAATAAATCAACCCGTACACAAAAATATCTCTTTTACACGCAAAAAACTCATGCTCACAATGAAATCAAAACGTTTATAGTCTTGACTCCGTTTAAACCTTCCACATGCAACATGTTTTCACATGAGTTGAACCTTAATTAATAAACGATTATGAGACAAACAGGCATGCATACAAGTCTTAAAACGGATAGTATCATGTTAAATTGGTTTTTTAACTGCAAACATGTGTATTGTATCTAAAGGCTTTTGTGATTCTTGGTAAAACCGTATTGAACAACAAGAAGAACGAGACATAAGCCCTTCAAATGCGGGGTAATGGGGTATAGAGGAGTTAAAATGTAGGAATTCATACCTATACTTAAAAGTAAAAAGATCGATTTCCAAAAGATCTCCGGCAAAAGTGATTCGCAAAAGTGTTAACCAAAAACCATCATAAGTAAACATTTTATTGTCTGTTGATGTGTTAAATTTAGGGGTGAGTGCGGTTCAGAAACCGAACCGAAACCAAAATGTTGAATTTTTAAAACCAAATCGATTACATGTTTTCGGTTTTGGTTTGGTTTCGCCTCGGTTCTGTTTCAGTTCAGTGTTTATAGCCCAAATGTTCATCCTTATCCGAAAATTGAACCGAAACCGATCGAATCGAAACCAAAAATTATAAATACTCAAAACTAAAACCGAACTGATTACATGTTTTCGGTTCGGTTCGGTGTTAATTGTTTTTCGATTTGGTTCGGTTCGATGTCAATTTTTTTTCAATTTTATTCGATTTTCTCGCCCAAATACCCACCACTTGTTATACTATATCCAAAGTAACTAATATGTTATAAGTATGGGCAATTCTATATAGTTTAGTGGATTCCCATATCCTGATTAGTGATAAACATAAAATCAAAAATTGTAAACAAAGAATATTTCGATTAATTTGCACGATCCTTCAACGAAATAAAGATCGACCTCCAAAATTTCTGCACAAATCAAGCATTAAAACCTATTTGCAATCCGTAATAATAACAATAATCATCAAATCCAGAATCTCAACAATTAAAAAACCATAAAATCAATCTTTATTCTTCAAATTCTCGATTCTCGCATTCAATTGCTCAATCGTGATGATCATACGCGTAACAGCAAACAACAACCAATAAAAAACCAAGGCAGTAACAATCAACAAGAAATTGCGCTGGCTTTTCATGATGGATTTCTGTTGTCGCAATAGCTCCGTTGCTGTACACGTGTCACTCGATTCACAATCAATTCGGTTTTCGTATTTCCAGTAAATATCCATAAACAAAAACAACGAGAACGGAACAACGGAGAGAAATGGTTTCAGGAGATTACGGATGACTGCCACTAAGCCTTTCCGGAGCGGACCGAGACCCGGGAGAGTGAGTAGGAGGACCATGATTGCTTCTGCACCTGCGGCGTACCCGAGCACAACCCATTCTATCGCCATTTTTGATTGATTGTGTATGAAGAAAACGAAATTTGGATCTTGTGTGTGTTTTGTTGGGTTGTTGAAAAACGCGGGGAAGAAGAAACGGAAAATTGGGTGGTTAGGATTTACGGGCACGTGAGCGGAACACGTGTGGGGCTAATAGTGAATTAAGGGAAGAAAACTCGTGTGTGAGAAGTAGGGTTGGGAAAGAGTGAAATACAGCCAGAAATCTGAATGCGTATCGACAGAACCTGAACCGGATAGATCCAGATTTAATAAGTCGGGTATTAGGTCCAATTTTTTCATGATGTCGGGTATCGGGTCTTACCGGTCCGGGTAAATCGGGTATAGAACAAATCGGGTTTAAGACCTGCAACCGAGACTTAATTAACTATGTACTTGAGATTTGTTTTGGTATAATTATATTGATAGTGTTCGGCTCATGTATATTACGTAATTTCTATTTTTTAAATATTACATGTACATCCGAAATCGGCTCCAATGACTATTTTGGTTTCAATCAGATCTATACCCGATTTAGTAGAACCGAATCCGAAACCAAACGGGGACCGTATTTTGTAAAACGAATTGGTTCTCGGGTTTACTAGCTAATACTTCATTTACAAACTTATTCTCTAAGCATAGAAGGATATCCTGTCAATAGTCATAGGGAATTACACTAAAGCTCTAGGACATGACTTGAACTACCTCCAATATTTGTACCTGGTAAAGTTTGAACATGAGACATTTTGTGGGAGATCATAAAACCTACCATTATCTTGTTGGTGATTTGTCGTTTATGTCGTTATCACGCTCAGATTCTAGAAATAAAGATCAAACATAGCTAAGATCATTAACCCTTTCCAATATCTTAAAATTCAGATTCTACAGACAAGGATTGATGCTTTTCTTGAATATTAAAACATGTATACCTTTTCATTAAAGAGTTATGCACATCTAAAGATAAAAAGTTGTGTGAAAGGAACAAAGTTGGAAAAATAAAAAGTAGCGCGTACAGATAAAACCTTGTTAATTAAGTCACGACGAATCATAAAGCGTGTGCATATAGAACATGTACCCACGATCGATAGATTGATTTTGTCAAATAGTTTTGTTTTTCATAGTTTTGGCCTAACCAAAATTGGTCCGATATAGATCACCCTTTGAACTCAATCAGTTGTTTATATTTAGTGTTTAACATAGTTCTGTTTTACGGTTCTCCAATTTTTATACGTCCCTGATTCATTTTATATATGTTTAAATAAGACACAGAGTTTTCAAAAATTTAACAACCAAACAAAGAAAGAATTAAAATACATAAAAGTTATTTGATTCAATACAATATAAACAAAGTGTTATTTACAATGTCATTAATAACATAAGAACAATAATTTAAGGAATATACACATAAACACACCGTGTCAACCTTTTTCTAGTAACATTTTGCAAGTGAAGAAAAGAAAGAAAAGAAACTGTAACAGTATTAGTCAAATACAGTCAAGCCAACAATCATACAATCCAGTCATACCACACTTTAACTTTCACCCACTGCTCTTCTCACTGCAAAAATGTAAAATAAAAAAAAAATATAAAACCAACAATTTTGCATTATTAAATTATGGAAATGCTTCGCGCGACTTACAACACAGATTTTACCAGCAACAAAGACAAAAGAGAATAGTTTGTGCGTATTTAAATATGTAACAAATTTATTACATCTTTGCTGCAGGCGATATCTGTGTTTTATTTCCCGAATTAAAGCTTATCATCTAATTATAAAAAAGATTGAAGTTTACATATTTTTCTTTTTGGACGTTTTAGCCTTCTTCTGATCTTCTGCCATTTTTTCAAACAAACTTCCATCATAAACAGCTCTAATAGTTTCCTTCTTCAATAATCCGTTTTTGTCTTTGGCAAGGTAATACAATATCTTCCATTCTGAAAGACCTCCAATCCTGCAAAATACATTATTAATTATTAGATCATATATTATTAATTAAAATGTTTTTACAAACGATGATATATAATGTTTGAGTACGTTTTCCTACCATCCTCCATAGTCCTTGGGTTCCCGATTTCCTTTGACAAATGCATCAAGTTCTTCTGCTGTCAAGCCATCTGAATTTGTTCGTGCATATTTGTGGAATATCTCCTCAAACTTGGAACGAACAAACCTTATTAACACGAAAGATATGAAAATATTTTTAAATTTCAGATTAACTTATACAAAAGATAAAATTGTACGTTTGTTATGCGCCGAAGATTATAGTGTCAACAAAATTGTAATTTTTTTTTTTTTAAATTTACATTAATATGATTAAAAATAATAATAAAAACATGATACCTTCCGTGAGTATCGTAGATGCCAGAGTCACTACCATGTTTCGCCAAATTTATGTTTTGGATTTCGATTGGGAATAGTAAATTAGGCAATTTCTTTCCCTGTGTTTATCAAAGATATGGTCGTCATTACTTGCTTATACTTCTAATATTGCTCTTACTTTAAGTATAAATATTCACATGATAAAGTCATCCAAAAATGCTACAAAAAAGTTCACTTTTGAAAGTGAAAGCTATACCTTTTATTATCTAAACAAAAATATACAATATTTAATTTCAAAGGTAGAAGCTTTTCTGACAAGTTATTAACAAACCATCGTATGCGGTACAAAAACTTTCATCTTAGAATATAGTCCAATATGCATTTTACTAACTATTAAAAGTGTTACATGGTACCGTTAACTTGACAAAATGGTTGATTTAGTACATGACACTAATTTGATCGCATTTTCTCATGTAGTTTGCTTCTAATGTCAATGTATTGAGATGAACATACACTTTTTGTCCATCAAAAGTTACAACGAAAGTAAGTCAAGTAAAAAAACGCGATCAAATTCATGAGCCATACTAAATTGACCATTTTGTACTTGCAACTTTAATAGTTCACGGTAATAGAATACGAATACTTAGTAAGTCAAGTTCAACATACCACAATATATTTTAGCCTAAAATATACTCTCCATGAAACAACTGATTTCAATATATATCTAATTAAACTATTACCATGCAAATTAATGTAAAACATTAAAATAATAGGGAGATTAAATACTTACAGGGCGAGTTTTGCCACTAAGTCCCATATTGATGAAAAGAGCAGCAACTGATGATAACAAAACACCGCTACCAATTGCTCGAAACCCTAATTTTCACCCAAAAAAACCCCAATCAAAATTAACAAAACAATCAAATGAAATTAACAGAGATTTTAGAAATAATTAACGAGGACGAACGGACCTTGAAAAGTTTCCCAAGGATAAATCACACCATCGTTGTTACGATCAAAGAATTCAACGTGTTTTCGTAACACATTTTCATCACTCTCGATTGCTGCATGCATTTCCGAACCACCGATTGAACAATTAGAAATTGAATTGAAATATACAAACAGAAGATTGTAATAATAACAACAGTTATGATACCTTTAAGCTCAGAATCGACAGCCATGGATTGATGCTTTGCTTGATTATCAGCTTATTACAGAATAATATTGTAAGGAAGAAAACTGTGTAAAGGCGGTTAGGAATTTGAAGAGAAGGGTGTATGGTTTTATAGTGGTTTCATAAATTAAATTTAATAAAAAAGAATATTTAAATTGGGGTTGTCAATTTCTGGGACATTGATATAACGTAAAGATCCGATTTGAAGAGAGAGTTTGATTTAAATCGTAAACTTAACACAAATAAAAGTTATTCCCTTTGTCTTGCATATATGTGTTGCATTTTATTTGATAACTTGTTAATAAAGAGAAACAAATAAACTGATTTTGGTGTTAAAACTAGCAAACTAAATCGATATTTTGGTGTAGGTTCTGGACTAAATGATTTTAATTTTCTGTTATTACTTATGAGATTGCATTAAAGTTACAGTTTTATGCATATATGTTACGCTTTTCATGAATTGCATAACGCATGTTAAAAAAAAGTTATTTAAATGGTGTATCTTGAATTGTTTATAATATTGGAAGATATTTCTCATTGGCATGCATAATTTTTTAAAGACATTATTCACTAAGATATTTCTTATTGGCATGTTGGAAAGTCTTTCTTAAAAAAGTTAATATTTCAATGTGTGTCACATGCATAATCCTCTAGGGACATTATTCACTAAGACCGTCTGTTATGCACGACCGAATTGGGGGTCGCGACCAGCCACATGGACTTGCTCGACGCGTCGCCCCCGTTACAAGGCCTCATGCTCGACGCGTCGACCCCCTTGAACGGGCGGGGAGTCAACCGTTGGTGAACGGCTGGAAAACGAAGGAATTAATGGGGCAACGGCTATAACGGCTAGTTTGCCCCCACATCTCTTCCATTGTTACCCTCTTTTTTTACCTTATAAATACCCAATCCTTTTCTAAAAACATTCACACTTCTCATTTCTTTTCTTCATACTTACTCACACTATCCTAAAAACATTCACACATCACACACACTATCCTAAAAATGAGTTCCAACGATGAAATGGATGTCGCTAATTTCATTTTTGGCGACGAGGAAGAGGACATGGTTATACATCTCGGTTTTTTACAAACGACGGTCGCGTTTCTTGAAGGTTCTAGTTCTACTATCCCTAGAACTCCTAGAAGATACGTGAATAGGGACCGTGGCGGTGCGAATGATCGTCTCGTGGCAGCTTACTTCGCTGAAAATCCGACGTATAACGAGCATGATTTTCGCAAACGTTTCAGGATGAGTCGTGATCTTTTCACACGTATTGTTCGCGATCTCACTAATACCGTCCCATTATTTGCGCAACGATATGATGCACTTGGGAACCCAGGTACTTCTCCGCTAATGAGGTGCACATCTGCAATTCGTCAGTTAGCATACGGGACCGTACCGGATGCTCTAGACGAATACTTACAAATTGGTGAGAAAACTAGCCGTGATAGTCTCGCAGAGTTCTGTAAAGGGGTTATGCACTTGTATGGAGATGAGTTTCTGCGAAAGCCTACTCATACTGATGTGGCGAAGCTATACGCTTTTCATGAGGAGAAACATGGGTTTCCCGGTATGCTAGGAAGCATTGATTGTACTGATTGGCCTTGGGCTCAATGTCTAAATGCTTACCGTGGGCAATATGTTAGAGGGGATCACGGGAACGAACCATTCATCTTACTTGAAGCGGTTGCCTCAAAAGATTTGTGGATTTGGCACGCGTTCTTTGGTGTCGCCGGGTCGAACAACGACATCAACGTGTTACGAGCGTCCCATATTTTCAATGATCTCAAAGGCGGGAAAGCACCTGAGGTACCCTTTTTGGCAAACGGGGTGTCTTACAAATGGGGATATTATCTTACTGACGGGATATATCCGAAATGGTCTGTTCTTGTTAAGTCCATTTCACACCCAAATGTGAATGATGTTAAGCGGGTGAACTACAAGAAAGCACACGAAGCTGCAAGGAAAGACGTAGAACGAGCATTTGGCGTTCTAAAGAAAAAATGGGGTATAATAAAAATGGCTGCAAGGTCCCCAAATGTTAACAAAATAAGGGATATAATGTACACTTGTATCATATTACATAATATGATTATCAAAGACAAAGGCAGGGCCATATGTCCCGATTTTCATCCGGAAGAGCGACATAGTAAAGCCGACCCCGTACGATCACATGAAAAAGTATTGCAAGTTATCAGGGAGATCATTAATCAACAAACTCATCTTAATCTTAGATCTGATTTGGTGGAACACATTTGGAATCGACAAACCCACCAGTAGTTTTTTTAATGTTTTTTTAATTATGTTTAATGTAATGTTTTAAATTATATTTAATGTAATGTTTTAATTATTAATGAAATTTAAATTAAAAAAAAATGTCGATCGGTCACCCATTACGGACATTTGGTCGCTGTCTGGTCGTGTGTTTGATCAGGAGAGAGAAAGCTGATGTGGCGCAGATGTGGCAGGGGTGACCAAACTGGGTTTGGTCACCCATTACGCACAGTCTAAGGTTATTCGATTTTTTCAACATCCACTCGATAAATTCAGCCGAATTAGGTATAACCCGTTTAATAATTCGGATGAGTTAATCGATTCGATTTTTAACAATCACTTTCGCAATTTCTGGAAATACAATAATTTAATGTCATATGCATTATAAAGTTGCGTTCAGGAAATCCTTAATTTTTATAAAGTCCAAAGGAATAAATCTTAACCCTTCAATCAATTAACCCCCAAATCACCACCACCAGAATTACATGTGATTCAATATACAACCACCACCACCATCAAATCACATGTGATTCAATATACAACCAACATCGCCGGCCACTGCCCCCGGCCGCCGCCGCCTCCGGTCGGCGCAATCACATGTGATTGGATGCGCAATCACATGTGATTAGATGTGCAAGCAGTCAACGGTGGCGTTGGGTTGTCGGTGGTGGAGACGATGGTCGGCAGAGCTTGGTGGTGGTGGTGGTCGGTCATGTTGAATCACATGAGATTTAATACACATGGGGTGGTGGTGGCACTACAAGAAAAAACTCAAATAGCTACGGACAAATTCCGTAGCAAAAACCTGCTTTTCCGTACCTAAACATGAATAGCTGCGGAAAATGCTACAAACTCATTCCTTAGCAAATTTCTTCCTAGCAAATGAGTTTTCGTAGCAAATTCCGTAGCCATATTGGCGTAGCAAGTTCCATAGTCATATTGACGTGTAGCAAATTCCATAGCCCTTTTGGCATAGCAAATTTCGTAGCCATATTGGCGTAGCAAATTCCGTAGCCCTTATGGCGTAGCAAATTTCGTAGCCATATTGGCGTAGCAAAATCCGTAGCAATATTGTCGTAGCAAACTCCGTAGCAATTTTGTCGTAGCAAATTCCGTTGTCATATGTTCGTAGCAAATTCCGTAGCCATATTTCCGTAGTATATTTTGTAGCCATATTTTCATAGCAAATCCCGTTGCCATATTACCGTAGCAAATTTTTGTAGCCATATTGCCGTAGCAAAATCCGTCGTCATATTGTCGTAGCAAATGACGTTGCCATATTGCCGTCTGAAAACCCATAGCTATATTGGCATAGCAAATTCCGTAGCCATATGGCCGTAACAAATTCCGGTGCCATATGGTCATATCAAGATCCGTTGCCATAATTCCGTAGCAAATTCCTTAATGAATTTTTCGTGGCAATTTCGTAGCCATATTTTCGTAATAATTTCCATAATAATTTAGTCGCGGCAAACATTGTCATATTATCATTGCATATTTTCGTAACAATTTTTCGTGGTCAGCAGTATACAATCATATCATATATAATTTAATATACATGAAGTGGTGATTCAGGGCACACCTTTTACAACGCTGGAATTTTCCCATCATCATGATTCATGAGGTTCTAAACCATGCTACAACTTGTGTACGTTACGTAATACATTGAAAAATTGGAGCCAAGTGAATGAATAGAACCATTTATGATGCACCTCACAAGTCAAACATGTTTAGCTATATTTTGTTATCACATAACTAACTCTAGTATGGCTACGGAAGATGTGGTTATTAGTTGTTACGTGTATGAATACTTTTATTTATCTTTATTTATTTGTTTCAACAAGAAACTTATCAAAATTGAAATCCATCAAGTTTTATCTTCGATCGACCATATAAAGTGAATAATGTTTATTTTTACAATTATGATAGAATCTTCTGAGTTTATTATCCTTAAAAAAAAGTATTATAATTATAATGTTAATATAACAAAACTGATTGAAATATAACTAGATAATTATCGGGAGATAGTCTAATAATATTAATAGAAATAATGAATACATGTATGCAAACCACACTCAACCAAACAATTATTTAGACACATCAACCATGCAATGCAACAACACACTCTGTAAATTCTCCATTAACAATACACTTTCATCCCCTGTATTTTTATTTGTCACTGCAAAAGAATAAAAATACAAATATAAATAATAATAATAATAATAATAATAATAATAATAATAATAATAATAATAATAAATCACATACTTTAATTTAATTTCACTATGTATATAAAACATGTATTAATATACAAATCATGTATAAAGAAAAGAGGAGCTACGTGTGTTTGTTCTTCAACAAGTTGGACTTTTTCTCTGCGAGTTTTTCAAATAAGCTTCCATCAAATACACCTCTAACCGTGTCCTTCTCCAATAATCCGTTTTTGTCCTTGCCAAGGCTATACAAGAGCTTCCATTCTCCAAGGGCCGCGGCCCTACATAAATGATTTTTTAAGCTTATTTATTTTTCAAGCTTATTTAAATCTATTAAGTCAATAAATTTGAAAGATCCTTACATAAAATTTCCCATACATGCCCATAATACGTTACCAAAGCATATATACGTGTTAGATAAAATAAACAACCAAATAAAATGGTGATCCAAAATGATAGCTAGAGCAATTAAGGTGTTTTTACCATCCCGAGTAGTCCTTGGGGTCACGATTTCCTTTGATAAACTCGTTTAATTCCTCTTCTGTCAAGGCATCCGGATTAGTGCGTGCATACTTTTGAAACATCTCCTCGAATTTCAAAGTAACAAACCTTAAACACAAGTACACACAACACATAGTATCTTTAGATTTGATTATTCAAGAATTATATCATACATAAGAAACACTTTTATATGATCATTTAACATGAATAAATTGGTAATATATATATATATATATATATATATATATATATATATATATATATATATATATATATATATATATATATATATATATATATATATAGACAAGGGTTCATGCGAGAACACTTAAAATTGCGAGAACTGTGAGAACAATTTTATAACCTTTAGATTAGTAGATGAGTGGCTAAGATTATAGGAGGTAGAATCGTAATTAAGTAGACATTAATCAATAAAAAAAGAAATGCGGAGGGGTATTAACGTAAAAGGACATCTAAACTTAATAAGGATAAGATTTTATATCTTTAAGAGCTGTGTATGACAACTGGCAAATCCCATCTACACAACTAGCAAATCGTGTTTCAAAAATCAAAACCCTCTTCCAAAAAACTTCCTCTTAACAACTATCAAAACCATCGTGCTCATCATCCGACGGCTCTTCTTTATGCACAATCACCATTGCCGGCACGATCCATGGTGGCACCACTGTTCTCCTCTTTCCGTCCAGATCTCCGGTTTTTGTCCAGATCGTCGGTTTGCGACGGTTGCCGGTGCTCTCGTTCCATCTCACATAAACTGGTATCGATGTGTGATACCAAATCTGAGATTCCGTCAAAAACTGTGAGTGTAGATATGTGATTCCGGCGATCACGGCGCCACCGTTTCCAGATCTGGTTATTTAAAGATTTCTTCAATAATATGGGTATTTTCTAATTGATTTTGTGAAATAGAATGATGGGTGATATAAAGTGAAAATGATCAACTATCAAATCCATTCTTGTCGCTTGCATCAGATCTGTATCAGATCCGGCGACAACCACCGTCGAACCGCCTCCCTCACCACCACATATTCGAACCAGCAACCTTCTCCGACACCAACGCCTCCATTAACACTACCAAATCGGAAAAAATAGGGGCCAGATCTAGGGTTTCGTGAACGCGCCACCGCCGCCCGCACCACTACCCAATCGGAATATGCGTTCATCTCTTTCTCTGATCGACGTCATCTCTCTATCTGGTTTCGTCGGAGGGCAGATTTGGTTTCGTCGGCAGCCAGATCTGGTTTCCGGCGAAGTTGGCAACTAGGGTTCCGGTGAAGTCGCAAATCACTTCTAGCGAAAATATGTTCATTTGTTTCAGATATGTTCATCTGTTTCAGATCTGTTCTTGTTCATCGGTTTGTAATTTCAGATTTGTATCAGTCTAAGGTTTCAGTTCATAGTTTGTAACTTTGTTCATTCGTTCATCATTGAATACATTAAATAAGGTTAATAAAATTCTTTGTATCAGTCTAAGGTTCCAGTTCATAGTTTGTAACTTTGTTCATTCGTTCATCATTGAATACATTAAATAAGGTTAATAAAATTCTCTGTCAGACTTGTTCATTATGTTCATTATGTATATTGTAGATTTATTCATTAGTAAATTTGTAAATTTTGCAATTTGAACACATTATTATTATGTTGAACAGGTTAAATATGGTAAAAAAAAATATTAGTTATTTTTAGGTGTTCATCAATGAACACATACGAATTGCGAAAAAACATTACAAATTTGAAAATTCGGATCCTAAAAAATAGGATTGAAGTTAAAAATGAATTAACTTAATTAAGGAAACTGGATTTAATAGAAAGATTTTAGTGTTAAAAAGACTACAATACCCTTTAGATTAAAAAATGCAAATAAGCAAAATGATTGGCTAGAAAGTGGTTCTCGCAGTTCTCGCAATTTTAGTGGTTCTCGCATGAACCGCTCTATATATATATATATATATATATATATATATATATATATATATATATATATATATATATATATATATAATCCTCGATTTGATTGTCGTTTGCCATTCTTGTACAATTGTTCAACTTTAAAGTTGCGGATAAGTGGGAGCATAAGTATAACTCATACAATTATGTCACTCAGGTGATTTGTGTACAAAATGTTTTTGTTGTGCACATAATAGATTCTTTGAAATTACTATTGTTTGTGTTATTATGCTTTTCTATACAAACCATCCCCCTTGAAATACATGTTTGAAATCCTTTCTAATGCAATGGCAAAATAAATGTATACTAGAGGCATGTTTGAGAAAGCTTATTAATAGGGGTTTTGAAATTACTAGCTTTATAAGTTCAAATAAACTTAAAAATTCAAGTTTATGTGAGTTTATTAAGCTAATAAGCTCAAAATCCCCATTAATAAGTTTTCTCAAACATGCTCTAAACTACTAATGGACCTTAACCGATAATAACATTATGTTGTAAGAAATTAGCATGCCTGGAAAATAGGTCGTGAAGAGATACCTTCCATGAGTATCGTAGATGTCGGAGTCGCTACCATGCTTTGCCATATTTATATTTTCAATGTAAATCGGGAATAGTAGATTAGGAAACTTCTTACCCTGATTCAATTAATCAAACACAAAACCATTCTTACGTCCACACTCTTTAGTTAAGTGTGTTTTGAACATTAATTATTGATTTTATCATTAGAGTGTAAAAATAGTATATACCAATATACATACCGGGCGAGTTTTGCCACTAAGAAGGACATTGATGAAGATGCAACCAAATAAGGATACCAAAATTCCACTCCCGATTGATCGTAACCCTAAAATGTACCAAAACATTATTCAAATTTAACAAAGCAATCAGATAAACTTTAACTAGAAAGCGTAATTGTATTCTTAATTAGTAGTTCATACGTATCATTTGTATATAAAATATACTTAAGAATCATTACACAAATAAAAAAAAACTATGAAATTACTTCAAAGTAGTAGAGGAGCCAACCTTTATAGGTTTCCCAAGGGTAAATCACACCATCATTGTTAATATCGAAAAACTTAGCGTGCTTTAGCAACACGTTTTCATCGCTTTCGGTTGCTGCATTCACTTATGCACCACAATCGAACAATAAGACTTGAATATAGTTAATAAAAAATGAAAAAAATATACGGACAAAAATAAAAATGTATTAGGACAAAATCGTAGAATTTGAAAAACCTAATGGACAGTTTTTATAATTTAATAAAATCAAACATAACTTGAAACTAATAACCATTTTATAATACCTTCGATCTTGGATTCCGCAGCCATTGGTTAACTATATATTTTGCTTAATTGTTATGCCTAATAATTGTAAACTTATTCCAAAGAAATTGAATAATCCAAAGAGAAAAGAGGAGAGGGTTTTATATCGAGGTTCATAAATGAGACATGAAAATGGGGTTGGCACCTCTTTATCACATGTTACTATATTCAGGCAAGAATTATTGTTCCATAAAAGCTGATTTAACTAGTTAGCTAATGGAAGTTATTGTCTAACGTGTTAAAAATACAATGTTTATTTTCATGAAACTTGATGATAATAATTGAGTGATGCATTGAGGGTGGACTTACCGTGTAGTTTGGAGTAGTTTGTAAAATCCTTCAAAAGTTCACGAATAATTTTTATTTTTAGTATACGTGATACATTTAAGTAAAAAATAAAAATAAAAATGCACCTTGTACTTTTGTATTGCACAAAAAAATTATAATATATATTTTATTTAAATATCCGTTCAAAATTTAGTTTTAACAAACTATTAACAAAGTCCAATAAAAGCCTTGAGTAAAGTCATTAAGGAGTGATATTGACATCATACAAATTAATTCATATACCACATATTATGCTTTAGCATAATTGTACAATTTGCTTTAAAATATATACGTGGAAAGTAGTTTTTGTGATGTGATAATATTAATTCTCAAAGCCATTACCTACTCGCTTCTCTTGGTTTTGTGGGTTAGGATTGTTTTAATTTTAAAAAAGATTGTGGAACCTCTTAGCTTTTTTATCCGCTCAAATGTTTGTTTGTGTTTTGACTGTTTTCAAATGCTTCATCCACTCAACTGGTGCTATTGTGCATGTTATCATAAGAATTGTGAGATGGATGTTTTTATTATAGTGGCTTCACATTTGTTCCCATAATAAGCAATCATTTTAAATGATACTTTGCGACATTCATACCAGACATTTAATGGTAGGTTGAGGATTAAGATTAAAGGCAATTAAGTTGACAACAAAAAAATTAAATATTTATACTTCCAAAAGTTTATATTTAGTGGATTTTTATATTTAGTAATTAACTTGTCGATTGAAATTAATAACATGCGAGCGGCAAACACATAGTTGCTACTAGCCCAAGGCGTATTTGTGTGCACGATACACAAACTCTATTTTGATTACTTATCTTTGTTGGGTTTCAAATTAACTTGATATGATCGCGTATCCAGTTATGATTATTTATCTTTGTTGGGTTTCAAATTAACTCAATTAGACCCGGTTGATTTTTTTTTCCTTTAAAATTTAGAGTTTTAGACTATTCTTTTACATACTTCAAGTTAGAGTTTCTAGATGCTAACAAAAATTTTTAACGCGAGATATTTACTTTAAAATACTTTTTATCTATCTATGATTTTAAAGAGTTCCTACTGTGTCTAGTTAGTTTATGTGTTAAATAAGAAGTGATATATATTAATTTTTCAATATTAATTACTTGGATATGTAACTTGATCGGGTTGACCCGATAAATCCGAAACCTGACTAACCGGAACCCGACCTATCTGATTCCTTTTAGGACCGGGTTTCAGATTATATATTTTTAACTTAAAAACCAACATACCCGATGTGATAAGAGCCTAACCCGATTCGGAAACCAGATTTCACACCCCTATACACAACAAAACTTATACTATTGACCACAAAAAATGGAGGACAACACACTATACCGGTACCGCAATATCGCTAGGTCAAACTCCTTGTATGGGCCAAGATGATATATAGAGATTTGGCCCAACATAATGTTCATTCAATGAAAGGCTCAAGCCCATTAAACTTTAAAGGCTCATAGCCTTATCTTAGTAGGTAGTCCGTCGCCTTTTAGGTGGGACTCTAACGTGACTACGTGCTTCGATGAATTTCAAAAAATGAAAACGATGTAGTACACGTCTATACCTACTATCAATTGTGGCTGGACCTACTATCAAGCCGGCAACACATCCCCTCATTTTCTTATGGTTCGGTCGCTATAGCAAGCAGATAAATTGTTATATCTTATGGTTTTGAAGATAAATTTTATCTAATGGAAAGAAAGTTGAGATTGGATTTGGTCACCCATAACTTTTGTTGATAATAGTACACGAGAAGATGCTAAATATTTTAGCACAGTCTAGTCTATTTCATGTAAAGAAAGTCAATTTGGCTTAGGATACAATTTTTCACATCTAATCGACTAACCTACACAATTTTAACACGTGTAAATATTGGAGTACAAGCTTCAAACTCCAAACCTCATAATAGTCAATATCCATACTGCATACAGTCGTCTTCAATTTTAAAACTACCACAGCTACCGTCGAATCACAGTCACCGGCGCCACCGTTACGGTTCAGCTATGACGTCAGTTAACATCCTACACGAATACGATCGTCTCAAAGAAGTAAAACAATTCGACGAATCAAAAATCGGCGTAAAAGGATTGGTAGATTCTGGAGCCACCACCATCCCCCGCTTCTTCCACCAACCACCGGAGAATCGCCCCGGCCCAAAACCTAAAAACCGTCCCCAATTAACCGTGCCTGTAATCGATCTATCAGGAGATAGATCAACCGTCGTTGAAGAAATTCGGCGATCATCTTCCACTCTAGGTTTTTTTCAGATCGTGAATCATAGCATTCCCCCAGCACTAATTGATTCTGTGACCAATGCTATGAAGGAATTTTTTGAGCAATCGACTGAGTATAAGATGCAATTTTATCACAGAGAGGCTGGAAAGGGAGCAGCTTATTCCACCAATTTTGACTTGTATCAGTCAAAAGCTGCCAGCTGGAGAGACACACTTCAGGTTAAATTCAACACAAATTGAAACATTCTTCCAGTAATCATTGGAAATGATCAGTCCGATTTCGTAATTAGTTAATTAATTAGTTAAATAATGGGTTTTGATTTGGTGCCACTTGATACAGATGCTAAATGAACAACTTGGCTAAATTTAAGTGTAATATTATTAAAAAAAAAATTATATTATGAGAAAAATATGAAGTAAGAAGAACGCCATCTGAATATGATTTGTTGTAGGGTCTACTGAATCAAAATATAACCTTTGCACTTTTTGATGCAACAAACTTTTTGAAAATATATATATGCCTAAAATTTTCAGGTGAGGTTGTCACCGGCGGAGCCAAATTGGGAGGCGGTACCGGAGATGTGTAGGGCGGCACTGGCGGATTGGGACAAGGCGGTGGTGGGGTTAGGAGAAGAGTTGATGTCCATTTTATGTGAAGGATTAGGTGTAAAAAATGACAGATTGAAGGAATTAACATGTTTAGAAGGGAGAGTATTGGCATCTCATTACTACCCGAAATGTCCAGAGCCCGAGTTGACCGTCGGGTTGACTTCCCACACCGACCCGGGAGTGTTGACGGTTCTGATCCAGAATGAGGTTGGTGGGTTGTTGCAGGTTAAGTGTGGGGAAGATTGGGCTGATGTTGAGGCGGTTCATGGCGCCATTGTTATCAATATTGGTGATCTGCTTCAGGTATATATAATTCATACTTTCTCTGCAAGTTTTTGCATTTGTAATATGTTTTTTTATAATTGAATTTCAGATGATTTCTAACGGTGAATACAAAAGTGTGGAGCATAGAGTATTGGCAAACCCGGTTGATGGTGCGCGTGTTTCATTAGCCATCTTTTTGAACCCGAGTAACCGAGAGGGATTATACGGACCGCTCGCGGAGCTAATTTCTGCTGAAAAACCCGCGGTTTATCAACAATTCAAGTACTCAGACTACATGACAAGGTTTTTCACTAAGGAGCTTGATGGAAATACATTAACCAATTTCTACAAAATTAATAACACAAAGGGTTGATGCTGTATTATGCTACTTAGTATGTAAAACATCAAGTGTATTTGTTTCGTGTCATGTCGAGTTGTATAGAATATAAAACACAGTGATATACTGTAATGGTTATTAGGTTAATGGACTATAAAAAAGTTAATGGATTAAATTGTTATTAAGAATGTAATTAATAATTAATTATAAAATCAGTCAATAACAATAAAGTATCTTTACTAGCATGTAGAAAGAGTTGCAGGTGTTCAAATATATCCGAGATCTGGATAGTCGAAAGTTTGGGCATCCGAAAATACAAATTTCGGATACCAGATCCGGATAGTGTTTTCAAAATTATCGGGTATCTGATATTTGAAAAATTACTCGAAATATTAGAAAATTCCGAAAAATATCCGGAAAAATGTTGAATAATTTGTTTTTATTGGATACTGGACGGATATATGAAATTCAGATACCAGGTTCAGATTATAAAATTTCACTATCCGAAATTCGGATATCTGGGAATCCGAATTATAAATGAATTATAATGGTAAGTCTACTCATAATGTCAATGATTTAATATATAAATGCAAGTAATATTTCAGAAGTCTTCATAAGTTATGTACCTGTAGTAGAAACAGTAATATGAAAATATATAATATTAGAAAGTAGAAACAGTAGTATGAAAATATATTCGCTTAAAATATGTCCCATAAATTTTGTCTTTTCAATTTGACACAAAAAACGAATAAATTTCAAGTTTTCAACGAGATTTAAGTATAGGTTTCTAAATGGCATTCTTGAGATTGTTGGGCTAAAATTCCTTGCCTATTATCTTATTACAGGTTATGGGTAGGAATGTAGGATCCAGTCATCCAACCCGTTAAGAGTAAAAAATAATTCTGAAACTTAACATGACCCTATTAATTTACCGGGTTGATCCGTTAAAGTGTAATAAACATACCCATATAAATCCAACTCGCTAAAACTTAACGAGGTTTAGAGCTTAAGCTGAGCCTGGTCTGGTTAACCGGTTAACCCGTAAAGTCAACTCCAAAAGAAGTCAAAAATCGTGTTCAAACATAATAGTGGCTAGTTAGCTAGTATTTGAAACAGGAGGAAAGGGGCGGCCTTTGAATTAGTAATTTAGTGTATGAATTTTGACCGTCAAATAATATGGTCGTCTGTGAGTCATCAACCGATTCAACTAGTCAACCGTTTTACTCAATTTTATTTGATATATTTTATTATTTAAGTGTTAATTTCATTCTAGAAAATAAAAGAAACTACATCTTCAATATTTTTTATCTTAATTTACCAATATGATATTCTTAATTTAAGATAATATGATATTGCTAATTGACATATTAAAAAAATAAAAAAGCAAGCTTCAAGTTTGGTAAACCATACCTAGAATCAAAGAAAAATGGTAGTTGGATGGTTATTCAACAAAGATGCGACTACTTTCGGATAAAAATACTAAGCAATTTGTTTGGATTAAATACATATCAACATACATTTCATTATGGTATAATCTTAATTATCAACTAAATTTCATTAAAACTACACCTCTTACCCCATTTATTTATTTCTCTGTGAAGTTTATAAACTACTTCGTATTATTATTCTTAAAAATACATAAAGTTTGTTATGTCTTTGTAACGAATCATTGAATTAGTTTAGAAGATTGGACAAATATTATACCCTCCATTTCCTTACCTTTTAAAACAGTGATCCCTTATCCTTAAAAAGAAAAGAATTAATAAAAGATTAAAATCCGAATAAAATATTTCCAAATTTTCCCGTCAACAAAATAATATAATATGTCGTATTTTCTGTGTCAAAATTTCCATGTATAAATACCCCCACCAATTCTGTTCACAACCATAACAGCCACAACGCAAAACGCATTTCCAGAGCTAAAGAGGTATAACAAAACATGGAAACCACCACCGCAACCAACAACTACCGTGAGACGGCGGAGGAACAATTCGACGGAGAGAACGGCGTTGCTATTCATAGCCAAGTGAAGAAGATAAAACAGGAGCTGGAGAAAACTAAACATCCGGCCGACATCGAGCAATCGGAGATCAGATCGGTGTTACGGGAGTTTTCTAAGTCGCAGGAACGTTACCGGTCACCGTTGGGAATTACCGACCGGCCAATTTCCGTCGGCAGATCTTAAACAATAAGTAAGATTCAATCATCGATGATGTTGATGAAGATGAAGATTAAGATGACTAATTTCAGATATATGGAGAATTTTACCTTATTTTTTTGGTTTGGGCTTATAGAAGATTTTTGATCTTTGGATGTACATATAATTTTACCTTAAAGGATAAACACAGTAATTTTATGGTTGAATTTTGTTTGTATTCGTTCTGAGCTTTTTTCGAATCTGTTAACTTCAAAAAGTTCATTGATTGTGGTCTGAAGGGATGAAGTGATATACTCCCATCCGTCCCTAAATAAAGTTCCCATTTCACCTTCAAGTTTTGTCCCTAAATAAAGTTCTCATTTCTCAAACTTAAGGGACCCACTTAATATAATAATATTATTACCAATACTTTCACCACTAACTATCTCTTAAAACACTTTCTCTCTCCAATCAAACCTTATATTTTATTCAAAAGTAATACCAAATACCCCACCACTAACTATCTCCTAAAATGTTGTGCCCAACACAAATGAGAACTTTATTTAGGGACGGAGGGAGTACAAAGTATCTTCAAGGTTGGATTTCGTTTGTTTTACAACTGCAAATAAAATACGTGTTTAATGTTTATGCTATCTTCAAATTAAATGACGTAATTGTTATACTATATTTTATCATGTTTAAACCGGACAATACGTCTATGAATTGGGTCTCCAGTCCAATAACTAAACCGGACGGAGAATCGCGGTTTCCAATTCTTTTGTTTTTTACCTTTATCAGTTTGACCGAATCGAACTAAGAGGCAATTTTGTATGAAAATTAGAAACGAAACTGAACTAGTATTGCTCAGTTTGATTATGCAGTCTTAGTCGGTTCCGGTTCTTGGTTCAGTTTGCACGGATGTTATAATAATAAAAATGTTTTCACTCACATTTCTAGTATCGTACTTCTCATAGTTGAGCAACGTCAAATAACCTATTACGATATTCTTTTCTTGTACGTAAATCAAGACGACCACATCAGGAAAACTATATATCAAAATCAAGTAATCGTGTTCAGTTTAATTTACGCGTGGTTCTGTTTTCACTTCACAAATCATAAAATCATATGATTCAGAAATTTTGTCGGAATAATATCTCCATTAAAATATAAATTTTGTGAAACTATTACTAACTAAAAATCGAGGATTATAAGAAACTCCAAATATGAAAACCGTTAATCCTTTGTTAATTGTGATCTCATGCTTAGCAAAAAAGCAATATATGTTGTTATGCCGCGACAAAATATTTTACTTCTTTCGTAGATTTGTGCACATTATGGTGGATGCGAAAAATAAATAAAATGTTACTTCAACTGGAAATATTAACAAAATGAAAACGTATCTTACAAAATAATTAACTAAGAGTTCATAACTATGTGACTTGTAACTCCAAAATCGTTGGATCTAAACGAAAACCAAATTGAGTGAATACATACACAAATTCATGTGGGAATATATACTTCTTGCAATAGCAACACAAAGATCATCACAACTTGAAATTTGGAGAAAAATATATTTAAAAAAGAAGAAAAAGTTAATGCGAATATTATAGTTAAAAATTGTTCGATAATAAACTAACAATAATGAAATCCAATACTGTCATCCAACATGTCTAAAACGATTCAATCAAATTAATTATTGCAAAAAAAAATTATTCATTAACAATTTCTTGTTGCTTCTGCAACCCGATGGAATCAAATTTCGAACCCGTCATCATCATATCCTTAAACTCATCAAAATTAATCATACCGTCACCATCACGGTCAGCTCCGGCGATCATTTTCTGGCTCTCCGTGATAGTACACGTGTCCCCCAATTTCTTCAAAACATTATGCAATTCTTCGGCCGTAATTAACCCGTTTTGATCGATATCGAAAACGGAAAATGCATTCCGTAAAGTATCCAACACCTCGGTTGAATCGGTGTCTTTTGTGTTCAATTCAATAAATTCACGTAAATTTATAAAACCGTCGCCGTCACCGTCAACTTCTTTGATCATGTTTTTTAGCTCGTCTTCTGTTGGTTGATGTCCCAAACTTCCCATGATTGATCCCAGCTCTGAAGCACAGATCTTTCCGTCACCATTAACGTCAAATTTATTGTAAAATTGCTCGAGTTCTTCCTCGATCCGTAATCGGGAATCTGAGGATTTAGAATATGCTGGCTCGGATGTCGACTTTGTTAGGAGTGTGGATTCTGGCTCGGGTTGAGGTTCGGATTTAGGCTCGGATTCGTGTTTGTGCGAGCTGTTATCATCTCCGGTATTGTTCTTTTTTCGGTTTAGCAGATTCTTAAAACCCATTTTGGATTTGTTACTATTGAGTTGGGGAATGCAATTGGGAAAATTTTGTGATGAAATTCAAAGTGTTTATGATTGTTATGTGGATGTACGTATATTACGGTTATATTAACAGAATGTAGGTATAGTTGCTTACGACTAGGATGGTTACAATATTCTAGTTTATGGTTATAGTTGGAAGTAAGGTCTTTCATCTCTTTATCTTGAAGATTGCAAATTTAGTATAATACTTACTATTAATAGCTCAGATTTAATTATTTTATATTTTTATTAATTAATTTGATTAAATATACTCTTTCTAATAATTTTTTTTCCTTTTTTATATGGGTTAGAGGAATAGATAGGCCAAAAAAACAAAAGTTCATCGATCTTATTTTTGGTTCGAAACTCACTCATTCAACTACTATTTTTAGTCACACATATACAAGTCACATACATTGAACACCTTCTAAACACAATTAGGCATCTACTAACGATGTCTACACACAATATAAAAAGAATGTTTTAAAATCAGGTTTCAAATTGAACTGATCGGACACGTTCAGTTGGTCGGATTACAGTATTATTGAGCATTTATGAAAATTAGTTATGTAAAATGTACATAAATGTGAAAAAAAAACAAAAAAAAAAACAAAATAAATATTATAACAAATTCAAAAGATTCCTAAAATTATTTTCCAATAAAATAAAAAAAAAAAGTTTTAAATTAATCAAAAATAATATCTAATCATTTAACATTTAACTAGAAACTTGGTATTTCGAACTCCAAAGCATATAAAATAAATTAAGACTTCAAATCTTTCAACTTGTTTGACCCATGGGCCAAATAAAAAAAGCTTTAGGTAAAAGAAGAGGTAAAACACCCACCCATATAAGTATATAACCTCCTTTTTTCAATCAAATACCAATAGTGGAAAACAGATACAGAAAGTGAACCCATAAAGTAAAAAACTGTAGTACCTGTGCAATGGTTTTCTTTATTTTTGTTGATTGATTGTATTAGTCTAAAGTCAAAACTATAATTGGTTTCTATGACGTACCTGTACACTTATTTACTGATGAAAAAACTAAACGGGCTCATTTCTGAGGATGATGTACTTGCAAAGTGGACATGTAGCTTTTACTTTTAGCCATTTCTGGATGCATGTAGAATGATAATGATGGCTGCAGGGAAGTAAATGGAGTTGTGATCCGTTTTCATATGAGCACAGACATATACAGCAATCCTAAATAACAAATTAACACTCAAAAGTCAAATATTATATTTCATATTACCAATATAATTTGAAAATTTCAGTAAACATAGAGACTTACTGCATCATCAGGTAGAATGACGCGTTCAACAGAGAATTGTGGAACATTTCTTCCCATGGGGACCATTCTACATACTCTACCATCAGCTTCCTCCTCATCTTCCGACACTACAAACCTGTATTTTGGAAGGATGCTGATGTCAGCAGCTTCTGATGCACTAGTGACCTGTCATTTGTATTAATTAGCATTGTTGTTAATATGATTAGTAAATAATATCAAACATATACTAGCAAATATTTTAGAAATGTATTTAATTCACCTTGCAACGAATGTAATACAGGAAGCCAATAACACAGGGGAAGCAGAAAACGACAGAAACTAATAGGAAACATGACGTGAGGATATAAATGGCGGTAAAGAACCCATCAACAACCAAAAAAGTTACAGCCAACCTGCCATCATATCAAAATAATGTAACGAAATAAACAATTTTTAGGAAAAACCTAAATTTTTTCAGTAAATTCCTTAAGAAGCTTGAAAGAATTACGTTTATACTTATAAATACACAATCCAAGCTTAGTCTAACCCTATTGAGCTTGGATTAGGTCAATTGCAGACCTATGAGATCAATTATCAAACACATAGATTTAGAGTAAGTGATGAAAATCCAAAACCAATACTAATTCTTTTCCTAGATGTTTACAGAATTATATCGGTTCTAGACATACCAGAATAGATGTGGAGCAACATGCAGGAGAAAGTCGTTAGCAGGGACTATTGTACAGAATCCAATTACAAACCACACATAAGAGATCATTGTATTGAGGTTTTCCCATTTTCTGGAAGGACTGCAATGCAAGGGTTCATAAAAATAATTAGCTTACTCAAGTTGAACTCAATAATTTATAAGCAAAATTTGTAATAGATTCGATGAAGCCCATATGCTTCTGCTCGAATCATGTTCTGTTATATATGGACATGACTTGAGTTCTTATAAGCACATATATAATTGAACTTGAAGTTGCTAAGTACTTTGGTGTGCATGAGGCTAGACTGAGGTGCTCAACGTTAAATTAATTAAAGATGAAACTAAAATCAGTAAGTTTGTATCAACACAGTAAGAGAAACCGAAATTTATATACAATTGTATATACACTTATGAAACGGTGCAAAGAAACGTATTAATCAATCTGTATATATACAACTGTATGTAACCGTATTAATCAATCGATTCCTTTCAAAAATTATGTTTCTCTTACTGTGTTGATACAAACTTACTGATTTTCATCATTGTTCTTCAATGGAGAAGAAGCAGAGGAAAGACATTGTGGAATCTGGCCAACAGAAACAGGGTATCAATGTCAAAGATTAACATGCATATTCATCGATTTAACACCAACTCACATACTTTTTGGCAAATAATGTTTCAAACCCAATGTATACCTACTGTCTCAGTGATAAACTTCAAAATTATAGAGAACTTAATCACATAATTAGTCGTATGTATAGTTGACCAGTTCCTTATTCTAAAACAGTTTTCAAACTAGACTAAACTTTCTCCCCTAATTCTTTCTCAGCTCTAAAATAGGTAAAATAGACCATAGATGTTGCTAGATACTAAGATTCAATACAGATTCAAGCTTCTGATATAAATCGCAACAAAAGATTTTCTCGAGGACCTCCTAAATTCGTAATTACTCGTTGCTAATTAAGCCTGATATCTTATACAGTTCAGACTGAATTATTAGCTTAACACGTAAAGCTGCAGCATGTTTTAATTTCAGTATTTCCTATAAGTAGGAATAGAAGCATACAGTTTACTACAGCAGACAATTAGTGATTTCAAACCTCTAACGCTAAATCGGTTTGTAGAACTTAGGTACGTATACAAATGAAAGCATCATAATGTTACTAATTTTGAACAAAACGCCAATTCAGAACTGAAAATTACCGGTATAGAGTAGAAATTTCAATCGTTGAAGTACCATCTCTATCATCCTGAAAGCTCGAGCCACTGCTACCCAAACTCTGTGCTATCGTGAATCTTCTATTCCTCCTTATATACTCTCTCCACACCAGCATTACATGCACCAAACACTGCAACGAGTAACCGCAGATCCAAACCCTAAGCGGTACATTCTGCTCTTCCCGCGCAGTCCAAATCATCAGAACTAACGAAACTACCACGAATGCAAGGTTCCAGATCGTGTCTAAAACAACAACCGGCAACGAGTAGCCCCAATCCTCTCGCCAATCCTCCAACTGTTGAGCCACATTCTCACGCACAATCAGTGAGGCTCCACGCCGTCCGGCGAAAAGACCTAGAAACATGTAGAGTGTCCTTGAGGTTCTATCTTCTCCGGCAGCCGCATGCCGTGGCGGGAGTAACGGATCGTATACGGTGGTGATCTCCGGCACCGTTGCCGGAATATTCGACATTTGGAAGTCTGAAACAAAACTAGTAGGAATTTGTTATGCAGGATATTGTGATAACTGCCTCTGCCAGTTTGCGTGAATGTGTGCGTTGTGATTCTGTTTTAAAATAGAACCTTTTATCTCGCCAGAGAGGGAGAATATTTACACTTTACCGCCTATGTTTCAATTAAATTGACGATACATGGTGTAAAGTCAAAATCATTTCTAAGGTAAAACATTTAATATTTTTGACTAATCATTGACCATTCAAAAAGTATCATAATTATTGCAAAAAGTATTCTTGAGGAACATTAAACGTGATTCAATATTTAAGTGAATCCACCTTTTTACACTTATTTGCACACCAACTCTAAATTGTGATACATAAATCAGGTGAGAATCGTAACTAACATAAAGCATGTATCAGAAAATGTCAACCAAATTTTTTTTGCATGCCTCATACTTTATACGAGTACCATTGATAGTCATCGCCTTCTTTAGGAAAAAAGATGCACACAAACTCATACAATTAATCAACCTATTCACCTCTACATAGAGCATATCAAAGTTGAAACAAGGAACATGCCCAAAAAATATTGCAAGTCTTGTTGCTTTGTTTAATCGAGCAATATACAAGGAATCCCTCAAAACATTCAAACATTTTTCACTGCAGTAACCCACCAATATATGAATAAATATATATTTATAATCTAATCCAAATACTCACTACTATTTTATGAAAAACTTAGAAATTGACATAAAGAATTTGCGATTGAAGCTATCAATATATAACCCACCAAAACAACAACCAAATACGAATTATAAGTGAACTTTATATAAACCTTAAAATTGACATGGTCTTGTAAAGATACTTTATATATTTCATACTGACACTATGGTTGACGAAGACACGCTATCGATTTTCCCACAATTGCACAAAAAATTAGAAAATCCCGAAATAACCATAAACCTCAAATTTTCCAATTTTTTTGTATAAAACAGATTTTACAGCATAAAACGCATGTTTTTAGTTTCTTTTAATGGCCAATGACTTGGTCCATTAATCAGTAAGTGTGATAGATAAATGGGCCGAAATTGGCATATGGTAAGATTTGTCATTTAAACATCTATACTCATACAGTCACACCCATGACTTTTGAGAGATACTAAATGAAATGTGAAGCTTCTTCGATATAACCTCTCTTTTCAACCAAATACCAATGTAGTCAATAACAAGATAAACCCTATGGACCATGATTCAACTAACCAACTACAGTCAAAATGGTTGACCCGTAGTTATTTTGGTTTAATTGTGGTTAACGCTATATTGATTTTCATTTACATTTTCTGAGATACTGCTACCCCTAAACCTATTCATCTTGCATGATGGAGCGTTTGCAGATTGGACAATTTGCTTTTACCATGAGCCAACTAAGGATGCATGCAGAATGGAAGTGATGTTTGCAGGGAAGTAAATGGAGGTTAGATCCATCTTCATATAGGCCAAGACATATACAGCAGTCCTGAAAAAGAAATAAAGATAACAATTTAGATGATTATGTTTTCACACTTATTTGTAATTTCATATGGCGAGAGGAATCAATAGCTTACCACCACATCTTCAGTTAGGAGAACACATTCTGAACCTGTTCTCACGGGGACCATTCTAGCAGGCTCCACCTCATCATTAGAAGCTACAAATTTGTATCTAGGAAGGATGTTGATGTCAGCATCTAATGCACCTTCCTGTATATATAGCACCATATAGTTATTGTTAAAATCTCCAATTAACAAAATTAAATTGAAATTAAAAACATTTTTCACCTCGCGACGAATGAAAAACATCAAGGCAATGATCCAGCGCAACCAAAAGCAATAAGCAAGCCCTAGTAAAGATGACAAAAGAAGACCAATGGCGACACAGAACATGTCGATAGCCAAATATGCCACAGTCAACCTGCCATCATGTGAAAACAATGCAAGGAAATAAAGAAATTTAAAAAACACCAAATTGTCATTTTCCTTATGAAATAAAATGATTAGGGGTGTTTGAGATTGGTTATTGAAAATAAATTATGTGTTTTGAAAACAGATAATCATATAATCAATGGTTACAAAACGTTGTTATGAAAATTAGTGTTTGGATTTGGTTATGCTGTTTGAAATCACAGTATAGATAATCAGTCTTTTTAGTGTTTGGAAAATCTGATTATTTATTTTGTTAATAGATAAAATGACTAATTTTAGATTTATTGCGTTTTCAAAACGCACATAATCACATGCTTTTCCAAATTTGCGTTTTGGGGCATCAAATATGCAAATAATTGATTCGTTTTGCCAAATACTTATTTCAGTAATTAATTTTGATTTAAAATGTAATTAGTTCCAAACGTAAATCATATAGATAAGTTTAAAACAAGTCTTGAAAAGCAAAGACAAAAGTAACTTAAAACATGCATCAGTATAAAAAAAAAAACTATATCTTGTTTATAGAAGGTCCAAAAGTTATATTGGTTCCAAAAGGCATACCTGAATAGATTTGGAGCACCATGATCGTAAGCGGAAAGCAAAGAAAGTCCAAATGACAACCAAATACAATGGACCTCTGTATCCCATCTTCTAGAAGGATGGATTTAAACAGCCATAACAGAAAGAATCAGTTGATTACCACATTTAGATATATCATTTCTGATAAGCTAATGTCCCACAGGAATCAGAATTCTTACTAATAAATTTGAGTTGCGTTACAATTTTGCCACCATGTTATTATGAATTATCATAACAATAAAATAACAGTTACTTATCTGATTAACAAAAAATTACTTTAGTTTGAGTGCAGAAGCTATTTTACAAGGGTATTTCAGACATAGAATAATAAACTGCTAAGCAATTACATTTATTTATTTATAATTAAAATTATTTTCCCAAAATGCTTATACTTGATGAAATCCACATGCTTATACTTGAATTATGTTAATTAAGTTGAGATCAACCAATTAGTTAATTAAGTTGAGATCAACCAACTCGTTATTAAAAGTTGTAATAGACTTGATGAAATCCACATGCTTATACTTGAATTATGTTCTGTACTTCTGTTATATAAACATGATTTGAGTTATTTTAACCACATGATTGAACTTCAAGCTGCTAATAACTTTCTTTTTCTATACAAACTTAATACATATCAACTGTCTTATAGATAGACTTCACAATTGTGGAGAATTTAATGAAATTAGTAGTATAGTTGACCAGTTCCTTACTTCGTGTGAAATAATTTCCAACTTAAACTAACTTTTCTTCCCTGGCTAAACTAGGAAAATTTTCATTATCAGCTTTCTAATTAGCATAATCATCCATGGAAGTTGTTGGAGCCAATACAGGTTCAAGCTTCAGATGTGATTTTTAATTAAAACCTCTGTTTGCCTAACCTAGGGCTCACAACTGACATCTGTTTAAGCCTTTTATCTTCTATAGTTAGCGTGATTTATAACTTATAAGCTTAGCAATTAGCATGTAGCAGACCACAATCTTACACTTAACTACAACAGGCAGATAATAATTTTAAACTAATAGAACATGTAACGCTAATTTAATCAAAGCAATGTAAACTGATCTAATTCAAAATGAACGCCAATTTAGAATTAATTATCACCTGATTAAAGTTGCAATCCCAGTGGCTGTATCATCGTTATCATCGTCCATAAAGCTCGACCAAGTGCTAGCCAAAGTCTCCGCTATCGTGACTCTCGTAGTCCTATTCCTCCTCCTATACTCCAACCAGACCAGCACCACATGCACCACACATTGCAACGAGTAACCACAAATCCAAACCCTAAGCTGCACATTCTTCTCTTCCCGCGCGAACCAAATCAAAATAGGTACTGAAATCACTACGAATGCAACGTTCCAAATCGTGTCTAACACAACAACCGCCAACGAGTAGCCCCAATTCTCTCGCCAATCATTTAACTGCTGCGCCACATTTTGGCGCACTGTAAGAGACGCTCCTTGCCGTCCGGTGATAAGACCAAAAAACAAGGAAAATATCGTCGTTGTACTAGCTCCTCCAGCAGACGGTGAGGGGACGGTGCCTTGCCCTGGAGTGAGTAACGTCTCGTGGATCTCACTGATTTCCGATACCGGTGTTGGCATCTCCGGCTCCGGCATTTCAAAATCTGAATCAAAACACTAGTAGTGGTGGTGTTTGTTGAGCAGGTTTTTGCAATAACTGCCTCTGCTAGTTGCGACTTTGCGTGTGTCCAGTTTTGTTTTAACTGCAACAGTCGATTTCGCCAAAGAGGGAAAATGCCGTTGATATTTACACTCTACCCCCTATATTTCGATATGTTGACAATAAATGGTCTTAAGTCAGAATCGTTTCAAACTGAGGTCTTGAGTCCAATAGCAGTCATGTTTATCGTCTCATTATTTATGAACCTGACTACCAAAAATTGGTTGTTTTGCCCTCAATAAAGTGACCTCCTTTACTATTGACTTATGATAAGTGACAAGACAATAAGATTGGTGCCAACGGTCCGCCAGTTGGGCACCGTCGGTTTTCCGCCGATACCGGCACCGTTGGCACGGACCGTCGGTGGTACCGCCGGTTTGGGTGCAGCCGGTTTGGAGACGGGGCTGGTGGCGAGCGGCGGTTGATTTTTTTTTTCCCAACGGTCATATGACCGTTATATATTATATATATATATATATATATATATATATATATATATATATATATATATATATATATATATATATATATATATATATATATATATATATTCCCTTTTAAATCTCTATAAATACCCACTCTCATTCTATAATTTTCACAACAAAAATTCTCTCTTCTCCCACACAACCATACTTACAAAATGTCTAATGTTTCTGATTCCTCTACCGAATATGATTCCGATTTGGAAGATATTTTGACGATAGTCAATTCTTACAATGCCGAGGAAATGGTCACCATTGTGAATGCTCTTTCATCTGATACAGATGACGATGAAGAGATCGCTCTGATCCCCAGAGCGCCGAGAAGGTATGTGCCACGAGATCCTGAAGGTGCCGGTGAGTGTTTGTACGCAGACTACTTTGCTGAAAATCCCACGTTCCCGCTGGATTATTTTAGGCGACGTTTTCGTATGGCCCGTTCGCTGTTCCTCCGTATATGTGACGGTATAACTTCTTACTCTGAGACTCCTTTACCTGCGCATTTTTTGTATTTTCGTCAACGGGACGATGCTACCGGAAGAGCGGGTTTTAATATTCTTCAAAAATGTACATCCGCTGTACGACAATTGGCCTATGGTTGTTCTGCCGATTTGTTTGATGAATATCTACACATGGGACAACAAACATCGTATGATTGTTTGGATAATTTTGTCAAATGTGTATTCCATCTATTTGGTGCTGAGTACTTAAGAAAACCCAACGCGCATGACGTTGAGCGCTTACATCAACGTCATGCTGAGGTGCATGGTTTTTCGGGTATGGTCGGCAGCATCGATTGCATGCACTGGCCTTAGAGGAATTGTCCAGTGGCATGGAAAGGCCAATACACACGAGGTGACCAGGTGGAGCCAACGATCATGCTAGAAGCGGTTGCGTCTTATGATTTGTCGATTTGGCATGCTTACTTCAGCCCAGCTGGTTCGAGCAACGACGTCAATGTCCTTAATGCATCAGACTTATTCAAGGACTTGCTGCAAGACAGAACTCCCACTATTCCTTTTGTCATTGTCGGGCAACAATTCACTAAAGGATACTATCTCGGTGACGGGATATATCCGGAATGGTCAACCATTGTGAAGACATTTAAGTATCCGCTATCTGAATAACAAACTCGGTTTAAAAGGTATCAAGAAGCCGCAAGTAAAGATACTGAACGAGCATTCGGTGTGTTGCAAGGACGTTGGCAAATCCTTAATAATCCGGCAAGACCATATAGCGTCAATAAAATAAGTCGAATCATGTATTGTTGTATAATTTTACACAACATGATAATTGAGGACAACGGTCGCAACATGTGTCCACTTGAGGAGGCGTATATGGATAACCCGGCAAACACGCCGCAACGCTCGTGGAATGAGAGAGTTGCAACACACGCTCGAATGGCCAAAGAACTACGGGATCAAGTAACGCATCATAGACTTCGCAATGCACTAGTCGACCACATTTCGCAACTCCCACCAAATTTCCGTCAACGTTAATTTATGTTTTAAATTATTGTATTTTTTTTTGTATTTTTTTTATGTTTTTAAATTATTGTAATGTTTTTTTTTTGTTTTAATAAAAGTATTATGTTTTAGTTATATTTTTGTTTTAATTAAAAAGAAAGTAAATTAATTAAAGTTGGTGAAGTGTTGGAGTGCTGTTGGCATGAGTACGACAGTTTAGTGTTAGTTAGTTTGTCTGCTGACGTGGCGCTGAGTTGGCAGCAACTGACGGCGTCAGTTTCCGCCACCATTGACACCGGTCTAAGATGTTAGATGTGTATGAGGCTAAATGACTAATAGCCCGTTCATAGAAGCCCAATTTTCTCAGTTGATTCTTGTTAGTTTCTTTGGCCCACAACTGTGTTGCAGAAATATAAATACTTCCTCCGATTCAAAATAAGTGATACCCTTGGGGTTTCACGGTTTTTGAGGCAAAAGATTATAATGATGGTTAAATTAGATTAATTGGATGGTTAGTGGAGAATGGGTTCCACACCTTTTGAATAAAGTAAGGTTAATGATATTTAAAAGTAAAAAGTAGGGGTAAAGGAGTCATTTTACTTAGTTAAAGTAGATAGTTAGTGGGTGTGGGTCCCATTTTTTTTGTCAAATAAGGAAACTTTTCAAAGTGTATCACTTATTTTGAATCACCCCAAAAAGGAAAGTGTATCACTTATTTTGAATCGGAGGAAGTAGTAAAAATGCTTGTATAACTTGTAATAACATATAAAATAATATACTATATAAAATTTTAATTTTGATTATATTTAGAAAATATACTATATAAAATTTTGATGTGTTGGAAATATTAAGTTTATTAAAACATGTTTACTTAGCGCACAAGTTAGACAGTCTTATAGTAAAAAATGTTTAAGAATAAAAAATAGTTAATTTTTATATAATTTTTTAAGTTATTAATTATCTTTAAAACATTGGTACGAAGTATTAAATTTAAATTTGGGGTAGTTCACATGTGTGTTTTGTATATAATAAGTTGTAACAAATTATCTGATTATGATAAATTTTCACTAATATATCAAACAAGTCAATTTCAATTGTAAATTTGAAGCAAAACAGACTTTTTTAGGAAACGGAAAATGAAATAACGGGAGCCTACTCACAATATTTCAGCGAGCACCCCGGGTTCGAGCTTATTTACAGGGCAAACGCAGCTCCAATAGGAAGCAAAACATACTTACAAGAAAAGTTTAACACTACAAGTGCAGCAATTAATTGGTACTTGCGAGTAATTTTTATGTTTTTCCTTTATGAATATAAATATTATAGATATTGGAGTAACAAAAACAAACAATTATTGAAGAGAAAAGACAAATGCTATTCAATGTAATGAACCCCAACGTCTCTATATTATGAACAAGGCCCATTTGGTCGCATGTCAAAAGTAGCAGGTGCATCTTGTAACCGATTCTTTAGCACCCTAATGACACCCCAACTTGCCTCTAAACAATTTGCTATACATAACCCACAAGGGAGCCCGAATCAAAACTAAATCGACAACGACCCAATGCCTATCTTTATTTGATGCAGACTTAAGACTCGACATCAAAGAAGCATTGTCTTAATGTTTACACGTATGTTGTGATTGACATGAAATACATTCATTATAATGATTTAATGCGTCGATATAATGTCCTAAAATAAACAAAAGTTGTTAGCTTTAAACAAAAGTCGATATCATAAAAAGTTATAATATTGTATTTTCTTAAAACAAGTTTAGTTTTGAGTACCTCTTTTTTTTTCATGCTAATATCACTGTTCTACACTAATATCTAACCCTCATAACATAAGGTCTTTGGCCTAGTGTTATGAACTATATAGTGTGTGTCATCCATCCTTGTGATCGAGGGTTCAAGTCTTATTGTGAACATATGTGGTATTTAAGAGTAGATTAATATTTTTCAATAAAAAAAATCCGACTCTGAAGTAAAAGGACAGGCAATTAGAGGGAAGGCTCATGGAGAAACAATAGCCAAGGGTTGTTGCTTTACTAAGTATGGTGCTTAGTAATAGAAAGCAACCAAACATGTGTTTATTTGGTGGAACCAACCATAATGATACAGTGTGAATCTGTATGTGTATGTGGATGCCATAGGCCACGCATCAAATTGTTATCGGCTTATCTTGATGCCACGGTGAGACAAATTTGGTCCATATGGCTACATTACATTTAGCGTTAAACCCCTTGATTGAACCACGGCTTTAAAGTCTTACTAAATGTTTTTAGTTCATATTTTAACCATAAAATAGTTGTTATGTATAATCTACAAATATTTTAACTATAAAATAATTGTTATATATAATCTATAAATTTTCTTTCTTAATCTCAGTGTTTGATTTGACCCGCTGATATAGTTACAGTTTCACCCTAATAATGCATGAATATATAACATACATTTTCTGTTCTACCAGGTATCCATAATTATGAAAAAGGAAGAGTAAATTACATAAATAGTCCCTGTGGTTTGACAATAGTTTTGGATTTGGTCCCTAAGTCTCAGAAATTACACCCGTGGTCACCCTGGTTTAGACTTCGTATTGGTTTTGGTCCCTAATACTAACTAACGTTAAAATTTATTGTTAAACTTTTTAAAGTGACAATTTTACCGTCACCCTCACCATCTCTTTCCTCTATCTTGAAAACAAAAACATTCTCAATCAAAACCCTAAGAGCATCTCCAATCCACCTCTATCAACCCCTCTATCTCTATATTTGAAGTTTTTTCTCCTCCAACCCACCTCTATCTCTCACTCTAAATATAGAGTGAGAGAAAAGCTCCCTCTATATTTGAAGTGAGAGGATATCTCCTCTATCCATGCCTTTATCCATGGGGTCCACATATCCTCACTCTAATTTTCTTTTGTAGTGTAAAATAAATTAATTAAAAATATGAATCTATGGGCCCCACTAGTTTTAGAGGGATTGATAGAGTTTATGGTTGGAGTTGAGATTATGTTTAGAGTGAATGGACCCACCAATTATAGAGATAGAGTGAGTTTTATAGAGTTTATGGTTGGAGATGCTCTAACCCTAATTAAAAAAATCACCCAATTTCTCTTTTGAAGCTAAACACCGAAGTTCAAATTTTCCGTTCACTCTTCATCCGAGCAATTGCAGTCGCAAATCAGACTAATTTTGAGAGAGAGATGGTGGAAGAAGTAAGGAAATCGGAGGAGCAGAAAACGATTGATTTCAGCAAAATTAGAGGCGTTCGATCGGAACCTGAAAAAGTTTTGCATTTTCGTTTCCACTATCCAGTAGTTGCATTACATAAGTTTAGGAACACCACTTGCATTGCGATGAAGATTAGCAGTAAAATTCGATAAAAATGCGAGGTTATTGACCCATGGCAGGTTAAAAACTATATCGTAAATATGCGAAATTAATAGCAGGTTCGAAATCACAAGAGTTGAGTTGATGTTCGAAATCAAAAACACACACAAATCAAAACCCTTCATCACCGCCGCCGCATCGACAAATAAAAAACACACACATATCAAGGCGGAAGTCAACCAGTTATGGTGGTGGTTGAACATGAGGTTTTGTGACCGTCCGTTATGCACGACCGAATGGGGGGTCGCGACCGGCCACATGGACTTGCTCGACACGTCGCCCCCGTTACACGGCCCCATGCTCGACGCGTCGACCCCCTTGAACGGTTTGGGAGTCGATCATTGGTGAACGGCTGGAAAACGAAGGAATTAATGGGGCAACGGCTATAACGGCTAGTTTGCCGTTCTTTGGTGTCGCCGGGTCGAACAACGACATCAACGTGTTACGAGCGTCCCATATTTTCAATGATCTCAAAGACGGGAAAGCACCTGAGGTACCCTTTTTGGCGAACGGGGTGTCTTACAAATGGGGATATTATCTTACTGACGGGATATATCCAGAATGGTCTGTTCTTGTTAAGTACATTTCACACCCAAATGCGAATGATGTTAAGAGGGTGAACTACAAGAAAGCACACGAAGCTGCAAGGAAAGACGTAGAACGAGCATTTGGCGTTCTAAAGAAAAAATGGGGTATAATAAAAACGGCTGCAAGGTCCCCAAATGTTAACAAAATAAGGGATATAATGTACACTTGTATCATATTACATAATATGATTATCAAAGACAAATGCAGGGCGACATAGTGAAGCCGGCCCCGTACGATCACATGAAGAAGTATTGCAAGTTATCAGGGAGATCAATAATCAACAAACTCATCTTAATCTTAAATCTGATTTGGTGGAACACATTTGGAATCGACAAACTCACCAGTAGTTTTTTTAATGTTTTTTTTATTATGTTTAATGTAATGTTTTAAATTATTTTGAATGTAATGTTTTAATTATTAATGAAATTAAAATTAAAAAAAAAAGTCGATCGGTCATCCATTACGGACATTTGGTCGTTGTCTGGTCGTGTATTTGATCAGGAGAGAGAAAGCTGATATGGCGCAGATGTGGCAGGGGTGACCAAACTGGGTTTGGTCACCCATTACGCACAGTTTTCTTTTCTGGCGAGCTTGCCATATTTCGTCATTGTTGAAACCGGATTCCACCGTCCTTCGAGCAGGATGGTTCCAACGATGATCCTGCGATCAACAAGCAACTCTAAGTCAAAGGTTCCCCGGGTGGATTCCCGTAAGAACGCTCCGACGATCAAGTCAGTATCTGTACGAATCGAGGGTTTAAATGACGCAGTAAATGTATTGGAAGTGTTAGGTGAAAAGCAATAAATGTGAAGTGTTTTGGATGTGTATATGAAGAGAGTGTTCAAGTAAATGTGTTTAGAGTGTAGATTCGTCGTACCTGGATGGATGCCGAAGGGCATCCTATATAGCCAAACTGCTTTGGGCGGGAAAGAAGGGGTTTCTTTCCTCAGACCGAGGTTCCGGTAAAACCATTGGGTAAGAAGCATGGTCGTATCCATAGGTCCGCAGGATATTGAGCGAGTCCTTCGCCTTAGCCGACTTCGATTCTTAGTCACATTTAATGCGCGCGTGCTTCGATACACTTTATCCGGGAAAAGCGCTCGAGACGTTGATCGTCATTGAGATTCGCACCTTATCCCCGCTCGTCATGTTGTGACTGTCCGTCCGTCACCAATACCCTTCCGTATGAATTATGGTTCCGGACCATATCTCATTAAGTCCCTCAAGTTAAAAGAACTAAACATCTCGTACAATTTAGTTATTTTTAACTTTACCTCTTCCGTCAATCGCTTCAAACGTCTTGTCATATCTTGAAAGTTACCGTTGCCTATCCGACCGTTGAGTAACGCCCGACGTCTTTTTAACTTCCTTGCTTATATAAACTTGGCACGATCCTTTTGTGCCTTTTCCTTTATCACGTATCTTCGACGATTCCCTATCTTTAACTCTTTCTTCTCAATTTCCCCTTTTCTATCTTTTGTCTAACAATCGTTTGTCATTATGAGGAAAGATAGAAATCCCAAAGACAAAACCGAAAAACCCTCCAGGGAGAAACGAACCGCTCTTAACACTTACACCGGTCTCACCGATGAAGATTTACCCAAGATCATTGAAGAGTACCACATCGATGCCCGTTTCGAGCTTCGCCTTCCTGCGAATTGGATACGATCTTGTCCGCTCCGGAAGGATTTGAACCTGTCTATGTTCAGAATTTATTGGGAGGGCTCCGATTCCCAGTCGACGATTTTATTCTTTCTTTGCTTCAAGATCTGGGACTCCACCTTGCTCAGCTTGCTCCGAACTCTTTTCGGAAGATTATAGCATTCATCCTATTGTGCCGCTCATTGGGCATCCCCCTTTCTACCAAATTGTTTCGCCGTTTTTATGTTGTGACCGGACGGGGAGATTGGGCAGTGTTCACTCTTCGTCCCGGCCAGAACGACCGCATTACCAGCCTGAAGGATTCCATTCATGACTGGAAGTACGGTTTCCTGTATGTGAGTCAGGCGGCATTTCGCGGCGTTGCTCTTTCTTGGGGAAAATAACCGGACGAACATCCGAGCCCGCGCCAGATCTGTCGAAGGATGGGGAAGTTTTTGTCGGAAGGATGTCTGCCGTTGACATAGATTGGGAAGATCCTGATGAAATATTTCTTGGGATGGCTGACTTGAGCCCTTACTACCTTTCCCAAGGTATTCGTCCGATCTTGAAAGTTGATGGTCAAGAAATCTCCTTGCTGCATCGTCTTAGGACGCCTAAGGGTGGTCCGCCGAAAGGATCTGTGTCGGTAATACAGGGACCTGTGACCCCCTTTCTTCCTCCGTTAGACGATGTCTTGAGTTCAGAGGGAACCCCGGAGGCCGTGTCCGTAACTCGTCAAGAAACCCTTAGTTCCGATCCCCCAAAATTCAGTACTGAAAGCACCATGATGCCTGATTCTCAACAAGAGTCCCTCAAGCCTCGCAAGATTCGATCTGTGCGCAATCTGACGATAGTTGAAAAGGACAAACCGGTTCGTCAAAAGAGGATTCGGGAGAGGATACCGTCGTCTCCGGTCAAGAGATCCAAGGGAGAAGAGTCGAGTAAGTCGATTTTCGCGCCTACTCTGTTGTTATTGTTTTTTGTGTTTTTCTTGACAATTTGGTGTTGTTACTATGTGTTGCAGGTTTATCTGACTGTGTTGTTGTTTCTGATGTTTCTGCCACCGCTGTACCACCGTTCTTCCCTCAACCATCTGTTGGTTTCAAAACTTCTTCATTGATTATCCCCACCCCCACAACTGTTAGTGCTACCATACCGTTGTTTTCTTCTACCGTACCTCCCCTACTCCAACAAGTGTCTGCATCGCCTAACCTTTCTGCTCTGGCTACTTTCTCGAGTAACTTATTTGGGACGGGTATGCGACTGTCATCTTCTACCAGAAGTTCACAATCCTCACCCTCCGGACGTAGCCAATCGTCCTTGCCGAACTTCCCCGTTTTAGGTAACCTTCTTTTGTGATTGCTTATTATGTCGACTTTATCATGTTAACATGTAGCCTTGTGTTTTAGCTCGCCGGACACATCCGCGTGCTTCTCCACCTCGTGTTGTATCTGCTGCTGAAAGCCTTCCAGAAAGACCGAAACTTATTGATCCCCCGAAAGGTCAGGGGCTACAAGCTACTGTGACACCCTCTCCTTCCATTGTGCATACCGCGGTTGATCCTGTTCTACCTGCGCACCATTCATCGGGGCTTTCCGATGAGGCAATCTTTTTCAGAGCTCGTACCGATTTGCTATCTGCCATGGATTATCTGTCGGAGCTACAATTACGGGGTATTCGTGGTCAACAATCCTTGCTTGACCATAGACGGGAGTTCACCCGGCTTAATGAGTTGATGATGACTGCCAAATCTTTATATCAGCAGGAGTGCGAGAAGAAGGAGAAACTTTCTGAACTGAACAAGAATCTCTTGGAAGAGGTCGAGGACCTTTCGTCGAGCCTAGAGGACCTGCAAGCCTCCATTCTGGAGAAGAATGCTACGATTGTTGATTTGAATGTTGACCGAAGTTCGCTTTCTTCTAGAATTGCAGAACTTGAAATGCAGGTTGTCGAAAAGGATTCTAAGCTGAAGGAGACTGTTGATCGTTTGGCAAGTGTTGTTGCCAATAGGGATACGCTGGAGCGTGAAGCTCGCGTTCGTGGGGAGGACTTGGGATGGTTAATGCAGAGAGGTCTTTCTGGGATGGTTCAGGTGTTTGTTTCTTCTAGCGAGTTTGTGAAAGCTAATACCGATCTTCAAAAGGAAAGTATCAAATACGGGTAGTACCAAGGGTGTCTAGATACCCACCAAACATATGCTGACCTTTTGCAGGACGCCAAGCTTGTTCATGACTACCCGGATGCCCAGGCCAATATCATGAGCTTATTTGAAGATCTAATTTCCCCTCATTATACTTTATTGCAGTCGCTGGAATCAAGGCATGTGTCCCTAGATGAGGTTAAAAAGTTGGTTAGTAAGATTCCTTCCGGACCGGAAGATGTAGGTGAAAGCTCTGCCCGGGGTCAAGATCCACCTCCCGTCTAGCTGTTTAAGTTCGTATGTAATCGTTGGCCTTGTCTAAACTTGGTTATGTTTTGTTTGTGTTTTGCGTATCTGTTCGGGGCCCAGGTTTTCGTGGTCGTTGTTTGAATGATGTAATCGTTTAAAAACCTTTGTTATGTTTAATGCTATTGATGTATTTTCGTGTTTTATTTACGTCGTCGTTTATTTTAATCCTTGTTTTAGTAAGGCGTCCCCTACTTAAAGGAATAAAGTTATGATGTGTACACATTCGTATATGGCCATTCGATTTTTAATCGTCCGGATCAGGAGTTGCATCCTGTTTCTTAGGATGCAACCCTTATTTACGTTTATTTATTCGACCGCTAGCTTAATTAATATTTTGTTCGTCATGATACTTGCACAATGCGAAGCTTAGAACTACCCGAAATATCATTCGAAAGTAATCTTACTCGGAAGATATTCGTTACATTCGCACAATTTTGGGTTCGACACCCTTAGGTAAAAATACAAGACAACTTAAACACACATTTTTTTTAAAAGTAAAACCTACGTAGGTTCCTCATGTTCCACGTCCGGGGTATAGTCATTCCATCCATTGTTTCGAGCACATAAGAGCCATTCCTTCCTGCTTCCTTGACTCTGTACGGTCCTTCCCAATTAGGACACAACTTTCCGGGCTTGTACTGAAGACTAGCTTCGTTCTTTCGGAGAACCAACTCACCTACCTTGCACGCAGCCCCCTTCACCTTCTTGTTGTAGTAGCCTTCCGTCAACGATTTGTATGTTGCTTGCCTTAGAGCTGCATTCTCACGCCTTTCGTCCACTGTGTCAAGATTGTACCTTAACGCTTCTTCATTCCCTTCGAGACGGAAGTTCTCCATCCTGGGAGAAGGTAACATTACTTCCAAAGGGATTACCGCTTCCGAACCGTACACCAAACTATAAGGGGTTTCTTGGGTTCCCCTTCGGATCGTCGTTCGGTATGACCACAACACACTTTGTAATTCGTCCACCCAACCTGTGTCCATCCGGGTCAAACGGGTTTTAATCCCTTTAACGATGGTTCTATTAGTTACTTCCGTCTGGCCGTTTGCTTGCGGGTGGGCGACGGAAGTAAAGTTTTGTCGGATGCAAAGGTCGGCACACCAGTTTTTGAATGGGTTGCTAGCAAACTGTTTCCCATTATCGCTAATAATTGTATGTGGGAGACCGAAGCGACAGATAATTTGTTGCCACACAAACTTGACTATGTTCGCTCCAGATATGCATGCTAACGGCTTCGCCTCAACCCACTTGGTGAAGTAATCTATTGCAACCACTAAGAATTTGACACCGCCCGGAACCCTGGGAAACGGTCCGACAATGTCAATTCCCCACTGACAAAACGGCCAAGGACTAAGGATGCTAGTGAGCTGCACCGGGGGCATATTAGGGATATTTGAATATGCCTGGCACTTCTGGCACTTCCGGACGTAATCATGGGCATCTTTCGTCATTTGAGGCCAAAAATAACCCGTCCAGAATATCTTCTGAGTTAGAGCCCTGGAACCTATGTGTGACTCACATAACCCTTCATGCACCTCCGCGATCGCTTTCTGAGCTTCAGCTTTCCCTAAACATCTTAGCCAAGGAGTGGAATACCCTTTTCGGTATAGGACACCATTCTTGGAAATGTACTTACCCGCATTTACACACAACTTTCTTGCTTCCTGCACATTGTCCGGAAGGACCCCAGCATTGAGATAACGCAGTATAGGAGTCGTCCAACAGTTTTCGTCGATGTTGAGCTCCATCATTTCTTCATTTGTTTTTTCTATGCTTCTTTTATGGAGTACTTCCACTAACACTTTCTTAGTGAGGTGGCAATATAACATCGATGCTAATTTACTGAGAGCGCCCGCTTCCTTGTTCTTGGTTCGGGGTATCTGGGTTATGGTGAATTTTCCAAATTTCTCTATGCTGGCCTTTACCAAACCCAAGTACCGCTTCATGTGACTCTCTTTAGCTTCGTACGATCCATTTATTTGGTTGACGACCAGCATGGAATCTGCAAAAGCGTCTACCTCTTTGATTTCCATAGTATGAGCTAGGCTTAACCCTGCGAGTAGGGCTTCGTATTCGGCCTCATTGTTTGAGCATGAGAAATCGAATCGTAATGCGTACGTTATCTTCTCTTCGCCTGGTCCTATCAACACGATTCCAGCCCCACACCCGTCGGCTCCTGCGGCACCGTCCGTGTACATCTGCCATTGGGCCTTCCGGATATCCGCTCCTTTCTGTTCGACTGCCATGACGCTTTCTTCATCAGGCATTTCTACCAAGAAATCTGCCAAGGCTTGACCTTTGATGCTTGGCCTTGGTTTGAATGTTATATCGTATTCTCCCAACTCAATTGCCCATTTAGTCACCCTTCCGGACCTTTCCGGTTTGAGTAGAATGCTCCGAATTGGCTGGTTCGTTAGGACTGTTACTGAATGAGCTTGGAAATATCTTCTCAACCGTCTTACCGAATAAACCAGGGCTACTATTATTTTTTCGATCAAAGAATAATTCAATTCCGCCCCTTGCAGAGTTCTACTCACAAAGTAAACCGGAACCTGCTGTTTCCCCCTTTCGGCAATCAGAACAGAACTTACAGCTTCCCGGTTAGTTGACAGATACATGATGAGGGGTTTCCCTACGATCGGACTTGCGACGGAAGGGATGGTTCGCAAATGTTGCTTTAATTTATCAAAAGCTTTCTCGGCCTCTTCTGACCATTCGACCTCTCCTTTCTTCGTACACCCATGAAGGGCTTTCAAGAAAGGTAGCGACTTCTCCGCTGATTTCGCCAGGAACCGCCCAAGGGCCGCTAGTTTACCATTCAAACTCTGGACATCTTTCACCGTCCGGGGTGTTTTCATGTTCAACAAGGTCTCTATCTTCTCAGGGTTTGCTTGTATCCCGGACGAGGAAACGATATGGCCCAAAAACTTTCCTTTGCTCATACCGAACGAACACTTTTTTGGATTCAACTTCATGTTGATCGCGTGTAAACGTAACAAAGTTTCTTCCGTATCCTTTATGAGGTCTCCATCTTCTCTGCTTTTACTTCCAAATTCCGCCCAATCTGATTCTCGAATGCTCTGTCGACCAATCGTTGGTACGTCGCACCAGCGTTGCGGAGACCAAACGACATTTTAATGTAGCAGTACGTGCCCTTTGCCGTATGAAAGGCCGTTTTTTCTTAGTCCTCCTTTGCCATCTGCACCTGGTGATACCCTTTGTATGCGTCTAGAAATGATTTCCATTTATAGCCGCCCAGAGATTCGATCTTCTGTTCGATTTCAGGAAGGGGGTAACTGTCCTTCGGACAAGCTTTGTTAAGGTCCTTGAAGTCAACGCACATACGCATTGATCCGTCCCCTTTTTTTACTAAGAACGGATTAGATATCCAATTTGGATATTGCGTGCTGCGTAAGACTCCGGCTGCGACTAAGTCTTCCACCTCTTTATTCACTACCTCATTTCTCGTCGGGGCCATCCCCCTTTTAGACTGTTTGACCGGAACGAAAGCTGGATTGGCGTTGAGTTTGTGTTCTATCACCTTCCTAGAAACACCCGTCATGTCCTTCGGTTCCCACGCGAACACATGTCTATTCTTTTTTAACAGGGCTTCTAACTCGGACCTTACTTTTCCCGGAAGGTGTCGACCAATTCTAACAGGAATTTCAGGGTAATCTGGATTAATGATCACGTGCACTTCTTCCTGCTCTGTCCAGCTATCCTGATGTGTGATACTACCGCATTCGGGAGTAGGCATTGGTGTGCTGCGTACGGTAACTACCCCGTGCTCCGAGGGGAATTTTAGCAAACCATGAATCGTGGAAGCGATTGCTTGTAACTGCCACATTCCGGTTCGCCCTAAGATCGCGTTGTATCTGGAGGGGGCCTCAATGACTATGAACTCGGCCGTAATTGTTTTGCTAGCACTTGTATTCCAATCGGTCAGAACCAAAGGTAAATGGATCTTTCCTCGTGGCCATACAGATTGTCCTGAGAAACCTATCACGGAAGTGGTTGCAGGTTTGATGAAAGCTTGAACATCCTGCGGGAACTTCTGAAAACAGTGATCGTACATGATGTTCGCAGAACTGCCTCCGTCCACATAAATTCTGCGGGCCATTGTATGGGCGATAGTACCACATGTGACCAGCAGCTCTACCCCTATGTGCCCATTCGGAGTAGGTTCGTTCCTTCCGAACTCCAAGGTGGTAGTCTTCCTTTTTCTTGAGTGGGAGAAAGAACCGTTTCCTTCCTCCACTGTCATGATCTCGGTATCATACGCAGTCTCTTTCCCCTTGACCGGTGGTTCCGCAACGCATACAACTTTGGCTTTACCGAACGCCTCCTTTTCCCTGCGATAGCTTTCACATGACGCGGTTGCATGACCCATTATCTTGTGAAATTCGCAATATGCGTTTGGGTCTCTCGGGTATCTTTTCCTGGCCGTCCGACCGTCCTTATCTCCCCTCGCTTCACTTGCCATGAATGCCTCAGGACGGTATGGTTCGTACCTGTCTCCTTGTGCCCGACCTCCCGTCGGGCGTACTCTGTAGGTATTTTTGCTCTGACTGTTTTGATAACCTGACCTGTATAATGGCTTTGATCGTTCGTGATGCCGAGTTGATCCAGAACTGGGTGTTCCTTTTTCTCCTGAGCTTCAAATCGCAGCTTTTCCGCACTCTCTTCTTCTTGCTTTAAGAATCTGTTGACCGTGCTGATCATATCGTCAGCCTTCTTGAAATCTTTTTTGGACAACTCCCGGAAGAGTTCTCCTTCCCTTAGGCCGTACGTGAAAGCTGCGACAATGAGCGAGTCTTCTCTAACAGGCATCTTCCGGCTTTGTTCGTTGAACCTTCTGAAGTAAGATTTGTTCGACTCTCCTTCTCGTTGTCGACATGCCATGATGGACTGAGACTGTTGCTGATACTTCTTCTGTTGTATGAAGCTGTGAGTAAATTGTACCACCAGGTCTTCGAAGTTAGGTATGCTTTTTTGCGGAAGGCTAGAAAACCAGTACCGTGCCGAACCTTCTAAGGTTCCGGCGAAGAAAAGACACCACAGCCTTTGGTCCATGGGGATCATACGTACAGCCCATCGAAAGCTTGCAACGTGATTGTCCGGGTCGCCTGTCTCGTCGTATGACTTTACACGGGGTCCTTTCAACCCGGTAGGTATAGGTACTTCGTTGATTTCGTTTGTGAACGGGGAGAGAAAAGTGCGACCATTCGTATGGGGAGCCTTTTCCTAAGCCTTCTGCTTCTTAGGAGAACCTTTCTTTCCTGCGGGGCCCTCTGGGGGGATTTCTCCGTCCGGACGCTCTTCCCTAACTTTTTTCTGCGTATACTACTTCCATCGACTCGTCTTTACTGGAATACTCGAGGGTTTTGCTAACTCCAGCTTTTACCTCCGTCATCCTCGGACGGGTCTTCTCTAACTGCCTCATTTTTCTAAATTGGCAAAAAAGGTTAAACTCCTCCATTTCTTCTGGCGTGGGGCCTCCTTCCGCATTCTCCAACGGAGGGGGACATGAAGATGAATTTAGCAGCGACGGCGTCGGCATGGGTGTTAGCAAACCCTCAGTCGAAGACCTCGTCGGCGTTATTTGCGAGGGATCTACCCCTCCGATCGATTTTTCTTGGCCCATTACGTTCTAGGTCCCACGGTTGGCGCCAAATGTTGAAACCGGATTCCACCGTCCTTCGAGCAGGATGGTTCCAACGATGATCCTGCGATCAACAAGCAACTCTAAGTCAAAGGTTCCCCGGGTGGATTCCCGTAAGAACGCTTCGACGATCAAGTCAGTATCTGTACGAATCGAGGGTTTTAAATGACGCAGTAAATGTATTGGAAGTGTTAGGTGAAAAGCAATAAATGTGAAGTGTTTTGGATGTGTATATGAAGAGAGTGTTTAAGTAAATGTGTTTAGAGTGTAGATTCATCGTACCTGGATGGATGCCGAAGGGCATCCTTTATAGCCAAACTGCTTTGGGCGGGAAAGAAGGGGTTTCTTTCCTCAGACTGAGGTTCCGGTAAAACCATTGGGTAAGAAGCATGGTCGTATCCATAGGTCCGCAGGATATTGAGCGAGTCCTTCGCCTTAGCCGACTTCGAGTCTTAGTCACATTTAATGCGCGCGTGCTTCGATACACTTTATCCGGGAAAAGCGCTTGAGACGTTGATCGTCGTTGAGATTCGCACCTTATCCCCGCTCGTCATGTTGTGACTGTCCGTCCGTCACCAATACCCTTCCGTATGAATTATGGTTCCAGACCATATCTCATTAATCATCATGTTGAGATCGAGTAAAAGTTTTCTTTTTGATATGTTTTTTTTCTGAACATGAAATGCATCACACGTATTAAAGTCCATACTTTCATTGCAACTACTGGTAAATTTTGTTCCATTTTTGTGTAGTTTTGTAATTAAAAATTTTCTGGTGAAAGAGGGAGAGGCGCCGGAGAGTAAATATGGTGGTTTTTGTTGTGGTGGTGGTTGATTTTTGAGAAATTGATGTTTCTGTTCACTGCATAGATGAAGGGAAATTGGATGATTATTTAATTGAGTTAGAGTTTTGATTTGGGTTTGTTTTTATGTTGAAGGAAAGAGGAAAGAGATGATGATGGTGAGGGTAAAATTGTCAATTAAAAAAGTTTAACAGCAAATTTTAACGGCGGTTAGTATTAGGGACCAAAACCAATACGAAATACAAACCACGGTGACCACGGGTGTAATTTCTAAGACTTAAGGATCAAATCCAAAACTGTTGTCAAACCACAAGGATTATCCGTGTAATTTACTAAAAAGGAACATAACCCTCATATAAAAACATACCATATGACCCCATATTTTAACTTTAAGTCAACTAATGTACACGTCAAATCTCTCATTATCACACATGTTATGCTTTGTTAAAGATTGAATTATTATATATATAGGGCGTCTCCGAGATTCCGAAGGCCGTGTGCAAATAGACAAAAAATGGGTCCCCTAAGTACAAATTTTATGTAAAAAATTGGATTTTCTAATATTTTTTCTATTAAATTATTAGGTAGGCTTGAATTTTAAGATTATATATATAAGATATATAAAATTGGGCCTCTATAAAATATGGGACATGTGTGGCTGCACCTCCTGCACCTCCTCAAAGACACCTCTGTATATATATACAATATAACTGTTAGATATTATCGATATTGTGTTTAATTAGTAGTCGACTTTTTTTGTCGTTCTTGGAGTTATTGCTTTGGAAACTTTGTAGCGAGAAAGGCATGCAAACTTCATATTCCTGGGACATGGGAATTCTACCAAGATCTATTTTCCATATATTAGATACCATCTCAAACGAAGCAAATAAATCTTTTTCCAGAATTAGTTAATTTTAAATCTACAACATAACCAATACATACACCAACAGCTCCATCGCTACAAGAAAATAGCAAGATCTACAAACTACCTATTGCATGTGACCATGCATGTCGTCACTAAAGGCTCACTAAACTACAAAAGATTCATTTTTTTACCATGATTTTGGCTTTGACCTTTAGCAAAGACATGTGCCCTAAGATTATTATCATTTTCTTCATAGGTTTATTCTTTTCCTTCCGGACGAAAATTTTCGCAGGTCACCATTGGCGAGAAGTCGAGAACATGTGTCGTACGTCGCTATATAGGTATCTTTATTTTAATTTTTTCACGGGTCACCTTTAGCAAGGATATATATGTGTCGTCATTATAGGTACATAGTGGTGACGTATAAGCTAGCTAGTGTCGTCTAGTTTTACATGTTATGGACGTTTGTCATATCTCATTTTTCTTCCTATCGATCTATCGATCACTTTAGTTCCCTAACCTATAGGGTTTTTTTTTTGCAATAGCCAATCCTTGGTGCATATAACTCTATAATTTAAGCTATATTATATATTATTTTTGAATCATAGATTATTAGCTTTAAAAAGGTAGGGCAAGAACATTTAAATCTATCCCTTTAATATTTTTTGTATAAAAAAATTGCAAAGGGGGAATTATTGGCACAATGCATGGCCAACATCCACTTTGGAAAGCTAGTCCTCTATTATACTGCATAAATTTGAAAATACCAAATAGAATCCGAGGAAAATAGAACACTTTGACCCCACAATGCATAGCTAGCAGAAACTTATGGCTTTCAAAGCACTATAACAAAGGGCTATAATTGAAATTTTGATTTGTTCTCAAACACCACCAGTTAGCTTGGTTATACTTATATTGTTGCGACCTGATTTTCCAGGGGTTGGATCGGTACCCTTTCCTTGACGGAACGCTTCCTGAAACAAGCAACAACCCTAGTCAGAGGCCTTCTGGGAGTCGTTCCCAGAAGACACTCCGATGCCTAAGTAAGAATCGGTTATACGGAGATGATTATATAACGTCCGAAGACCTTAATAACGATGCCGTAGTATTGGATGCGAACATTTAATGTGTTGTGTATTAAATGTGTTATGTATTAAATATGAGCGAGAGTGAATACCTGTTCTTCTCCCTGAGTCGCCCATTTATAGTCAAACAAATAGGCGGGAGAGATGAGGATAGACTATGGGCGGGATAATTGGTTGCGTGGTATTATCCGCCTCACCTATCGGTCCGTTGGTTAAGAGATCTGGACCGAGCTCTTGGTCCGGAAGGTAAAACGATGACGCTTTCCCATGGCGCTTCCTGCGCGCCGCTTGCATTAAATGCTCGTGTGGTTTCGCGCCCTCTTTTCCTTAATATTCGGACACGCTGTCAGGAATCTTGGGAACCGAGGCACCCTGAGGTTGGCTTCTTCCGTCCTCCGGTTCCCAATCCTTCCGTCTGCATGCTTATTCCGTTATACGTGGTATAGTCCATCAAGTCCCCCTAGTTGGGATCGACTTACCCGTGGTGAATTGATTCTAACTATGCTGCCTTATCTCGTCCATCGCCCGGTGTTTAAAAGTTAATATATATTTAAGATAAAATATTACCGTTGTGAGCCGACACTATCGCTTATTCATTGGGCAAGTTTTTTTACCGTTAAACGTCAATCATGCTTAATTCGCGTACCCCTTGAACTTCTTTCCTACTTGTGCGCACATGTACATATATATATATATATATATATATATGCACATCCCTTATTCCTTTCCTTACTTTTATCTTCTTTTAAAGTTACCGTTACTCTCTACTCTTTGATCTCTCTGATTCCCGTTTTCTCCCAAACTTCTCCCCCATTTTTCTTCACTCATAATCATTATGAGGAAAGACAAATCATCCAAGGATAAAGCCGAGAAAGCCCCGAAAGAGATTAAGAATGCCACGAACATTCATTCGAACCTTACCGCCGCTGACATCTATCGAATTACCCTTGATTACTATATTGATCAGCGCTACAAACTCCTTCTCCCTAAGGAAACTGATACCATACGGTCCGCTCCGGATGGATATGAGCCTATCTACCTTCAATTTTTGCTTGGAGGGCTACGATTTCCAGTTGACCCGTTTATTCTAACTGTTCTGCAGAACCTTGGTCTGCATGTTGCTCAGCTTGCCCCCAATTCTCTTCGCAAGGTGATCGGTTTTATTATGCTCTGCCGATCCCTTGGTATCCCGCTTTCTGTTTCGTTGTTCTGTCACTTCTACACCATCACCGGACGCGGTGATTGGGCCGTTTTCGCGCACCGCCCGGGACAACATGACTGTATTACGGGGCTTCGGGACTCTATTCATGGTTGGAAACCTAGTTTCTTTTTTATTGATCGGTCTGCTTTGAACGATGCGAAACTTCCCTGGGGAAAGGTTTCTGGAAGGGGATCTGATCCTAAACCTGACCTGACCCCTGAAGAGCGTGCATACGCGGATAGAGTTTCAGCCGTTGTTGTTGAATGGGAAGATCCTGACGAAGCCTTTCTGGGCATGGCGGATCTCAGTCCTTATTACTTTTACCGCGATGTACGGGCTATTTGGAAAGTGAATGATCAACCCGTTTCGCTCTTGGAGCGTCTTACAATGAAGAAAGGTAGCTTGCCGGAAGGTGCCGCCTCTGTTGAAGAAACCGAAATTACCCCATTTCTTTCCCCAGTGGAAGAAATCCGTAGCTCCGAAGCCACCGTTGATCTTACTGAAACTGAAGCAGGAGAAACTACGTCGATTGAGAACATTCCGGTTACAGGTCCCGAGTTTTCTGTGGAAGGCACCATGATTCCTGACTCTCAGGTGGAGGTACACCGAACCCCAAAAACCCGTTACGTACGAAATATTTCTTCCTCCGAGCGTGGAAGAGGGAGTCAAACTTGTAAGGATCGCGAAGAGGCTGAGAATCCTTCGCGAAAACGTGGCAAAATTATCTCTGAAGGTATTTCCCTTGGTCCCTTTTCCTTCTTTTTTACGGGTATGCGCATTAGAAAAAAAAACTTATTATTTAAAGCAGGTCTTTTTGAGTGCGTGGTGGTATCTGATGTGCCTGCGTCTGTTGCTCCGGTTGTCCGTCCTGTTGTCGCTTTTAAGCCTCCGTCTTTTATTGCTCCTGCTATCGTGACTGCCAGTGTCCCTGCTCCGGCTTCCCGCTCCGGAGCATCATCTTTGTGGAGGTTTCCCTCCTCTTCCAGTGATGCTGCGGTGGCAATGTTTGGCAGCCAGTTATTTAGTTCCGGAGCTGCTACGTCGTCGATCGTTAGGGAGACCCGTTCTCCCCAATCTGCTCGTAGCCAATCATCCGTTCCTCCCGTTCCTTCTTCAGGTATATATATCAATCATTATTTTTTGTTGTGAAGTATACTTATCTTTTGCTTTGGTTACATAGGTGATCCCCTTCGCACCATTGAGCCGGCGTCTACCGGCCTTGCTCCAGGATCTGTTCAACGAACCCTTTTTGGCCATCTAGATCCCCCTCGAGTTACTCATTCTACAACTGTCTCTCCGTCTGCCTTGGGAGTGGGAGTTGCGATTTCAGCTGCTACGAAAACTGCTATATCTTCCGCTACCCTCCTGGAAACCATTGATCCGTTGGGTTCCGCAGACGATCCCACCAACTCCTTGTTTTCAAGAATAAAATCCGGATTGTTGGGTTCCGCAGACGATCCCACCAACTCCTTGTTTTCAAGAATAAAATCCGGATTGTTGGGTTCCGTGGAGCTTGTTTCCGAGCTTCAAACTCGATGTGTTCGTTACGAGCAAAACTTTCAAGGACAAAAACTAGAACTTGATCGTATTGCAGAGCTGATGAAGACTCTTCAGGGTCTGTATGATGAAGAGGTGTCGAAAAGGGAACGACTGTCGCAACAGCTGTCAAAGAGCCGGGAAGAAAACGAAAAGAATATTGCCAGTTTACAGGAGCAATTAGCTGAAGCCAAAAATTTGCTTGCTATCGAAAAAGAGCGTTCCGCTGAAATAGAAAAACAACATAACGCCTCGTCCGCTAGGATTGCCGAACTGGAATCTTCGCTCGTGGAGAAGGACTCACAATTTAAAGAGGTGGAGGGCCGCTTTTCGGATATGCGTGCTGAGAATGAATCGTTGAAAGAAGAGATTGAGCTGCAGGAAGGGATGGTAGCGTCCAAACGTGAGGACATCAGTTGGCTACTTAAAAGAGGGGTTCCTGGGGCAATCGAAGCGTTTCTTAATTCTCACGAATTTGTGCAGAAGAATTCCGCCCTTCAAAGGGAGAGCGTTAAATACGGGCAGTACCAAGGATACCTAGATATGCAGAAGGCCTACCCTGACTTGCTCCAGGAGGCTCAACTTGTTCATAATTTCCCTGAAGGTCAAGCTGCCATTATTAGCTTGTTTGGTGATTTGGTCTCTCCCCACTATTCTTTGATTGATTCATTTGAGAACGGAGTTGTGAGTTTGGACGAGCTGAAGACCTTAGTGACGAAACCTTCTACCGGGACCAAAGGTATTGGCGAGAGTTCCGGTTACAAAGATAAAATTTAGTTTCTTTTAGTTTGTGTGTTATGCTTTTGAACATTGTGAAACGTGTGTCTTTTGAATCAAAACTTGTCATGTAATCGTACTTGTGACCGCATTTGCTATTAATATTATCGTATCGTTTGTAGACTTGTCGCAATTATTTTTATCGCTTTACAAACTGTTATCGTTTTACTCATGATGCTTATCGCTTTTCGCAACCTATTACCCTTTAGTGAGGCGTCCCCCACCTAGGCTTATAAGCTTAATATTCGTTTTCATTCGTCGTTCCGGTGTTCGTCCGGTCACAGAATTGAGGTCTCCTTCCGGAGCCCCCCTCCTGCTCATAGCTATGAGTTATCGTACTGAAAATAAGCGTATATTTCATAAAAACGTTGGATACAACGACATTTGGGTAAAGGCCCTTCTCGGAAGGCTTCGTTACTACCTAACACGTACTAATTTGCAATCAATGGTCCATACAATGGAACGTTGCTTCTTGAAAACCCTAAGTACACGAGAGAAAAAAGGAAAATGATTTAACTAAAAGTGGAATTTTCGCAAATTCCGCATGTTCCAAGTTCGTGGAACTGTGGATCCTGCAAGAGTCTCCAGGACATACGAACCGTTTCTGTGAGCTTCCTTTATTTTGTACGGACCCTCCCAATTTGGACTCAGCTTCCCGAGCTTGTGATATAGGCTTGCTTCGTTCTTCCGTAACACTAAGTCACCCACCTTGCAAACTGCCCCACGAACCTTCTTGTTATAATATGATTCCGTTAATACCTTGTATGCCGCATGTCGAGTCGCAGCATCTTCCCTCCTTTCCTGCACGATGTCCAGATTATACCTTAACGCCTCTTCGTTCCCATCTAACCGGAAGCTTGTTACTCTGGGAGATGGTATAAGCATCTCGATTGGTACTACCGCTTCCGTACCGTAACCTAGGTTGAACGGAGTATCCTTCGTAGCACTCCTTTTCGTGGTACGGTACGCCCACAAAACACTTTGCAGTTCATCCACCCAGGCTCCTCCAGACCTATCCAACCGCTTCTTTATGCCCTTCACAATTGTTCGATTCGTTACCTCTGTTTGCCCATTCGCTTGAGGATGGGCTACGGAAGTAAAGTTTTGACGAATACCTGCCCTCTCACACCAACTTCGGAAAAGATTGTTAGCGAATTGCTTTCCATTATCACTAACGATCGTTCGAGGAAGACCGAAGCGACAAACGATCTGCTTCCATACAAACTTCACGATGTTGCCTCCTGATATGCATGCTAGGGCTTCTGCTTCCACCCACTTTGTGAAGTAGTCCACAGCTACTACCAGGAACTTGACATTTCCCGGAGCCTTGGGGAAAGGCCCCACGATGTCTATTCCCCATTGGCAGAATGGCCATGGACTGTGGATGCTTGTGAGGTACGTGGAAGGAGCCGCCGGGACATTTGAGTATGCTTGGCAATTTGGACATTTTTTAACATATTCTTCCATGTCTTTAGACATTCGGGGCCAGAAATATCCTGTCCGGGGTAACTTTTGGGTTAAAACTCGTGGACCGGAGTGCGAACCACATGCACCTTCGTGTACCTCCTTCATCGCCTCCTTAGCTTCCTGCTGACCAAGGCACTTTAGCCATGGCATGGAGAAGCCCTTACGATACAACCTTCCCTCCTGAACGGTGTATCTGCTGGCGTTCATTCTTATTCTGCGTGCTTCCTCTGGTTGTTCAGGAAGCATTTCTTCCTCGAGGTACCGTCTTATTGGTAACATCCAACATCCTACATCCCCTTCGATTTCTAACATTTCCTCCTTATCTTCTATGCTTCTTTTGGGCAAGATTTCTACCAAAACTTCCTTGGTTAAGTGTTGATACAGCATGGATGCCATTTTGCTCAAGGCATCGGCTTCCTTGTTTTTGGTTCGAGGCACCTGACAAATTTTGAACCCCTCAAACTTGGAAATAGCCTCCTGAGCTTTCTCTAGGTATTTCTTTATGTGCGGCTCCTTGGCTTCGTACGTTCCGTTAATCTGATTAACCACTAACATGGAATCTGCGAACGCTTCCATGTTTTTTATCATCATAGAGCTCGCCAAGCCAAGGCCCGCCAGCAACGCTTCGTATTCTGACTCATTATTGGAGCATTTAAAATCAAACCTTAAAGCGTATGTCACCTTTTCTTCATTTGGTCCTGTGATCACTACTCCTGCTCCACATCCGTCAACGCTTGCGGCTCCGTCTGTGTGCGACTTCCACCACCTCTTCCCGGTAGAGCCTTCCTCTATACTCAGTACTGCCTCCTCGTCCGACATTTCAACCAAAAAATCTGCGAGGGCTTGCCCCTTGATGCTTGCCCTTGGTTTAAAAGCTATGTCGTGCTCACCTAGTTCTATCGCCCACTTCGTCATCCTGCCCGAGCGCTCCGGTTGCTGGAGGATGTTTTTGATCGGCTGATTAGTTAACACCATGATCGGATGAGCTTGAAAATATCTCTTCAATCGCCTTACTGAGTATATTAGTGCCAAAATTAGTTTTTCCACCATGGTGTAATTGAGCTCTGCTCCTTGTAATGCCCTACTAAGGAAGTAAACAGGAACCTGTTTTCCTTCCCTTTCTGCTATGAGGACTGAGCTAATCGCTTCGTTGTTACTCGACATGTACATGACGAGGGGTTCTTTTGTGATAGGACTTGCCGTGGTTGGGAGGGTCCGAAGATGTTGCTTTAGCTTTACGAAAGCATCTTCTGCCTCCGGGATCCATTCGATGTTCCCCTTCTTAGTACACCCATGAAGCGCTCTGAAGAAAGGGATTGACTTTTCTGCAGACTTTGTCAAGCAACGTCCTAATGCCGCAAGCTTCCCGTTCATACTTTGAACATCCTTCATCGTTCGGGGAGTGTTCATTTGAATTAAACTCTCCACCTTATCTGGGTTAGCTTTAATCCCATTTGGGGTAACCACATGGCCCAGGAACCTCCCCTGACTTACACCGAACGAATATTTCTTAGGATTTAGCTTCATGTTGATCCTTAAAAGCTGTAACAGCGTTTATTCTATGTCTTGAATCAGGTCCTCATCCTTCTTGCTTTTGATGACCATATCGTCCACATATACCTCCAGGTTCCTTCCAATCTGCCCCTCGAAAGCTTTATCTACAAAACGTTGGTACGTTGCTCCGGCATTCCGGAGCCCGAATGGCATTTTGGTATAACAGAATGTTCCTTTGGCGGTATGAAACGCTGTCTTCTCTTCATCCTATCGTGCCATCTGTACCTGGTGATAACCCTTGTACGCATCCAGAAATGATTTCCACTTGTATCCCCCCAACGATTCCACCTTCTGCTCGATTTCCGGAAGGGGGTAACTGTCTTTGGGACACGCTTTGTTCAAGTCTTTGAAATCCACACACATTCGCATGGATCCGTCTCCCTTCTTGACTAACACCGGTTTAGCTATCCACTCGGGGTATTGTGAGCTTCTGAGCACCCCCGCCGATACCAACTCACTGACTTCTTTATTAACTATTTCATTTCGTTCCATCGCCATGCGTCGCTTAGGCTGTTGTACTGCAGGAAACTCGGGGTTGGTGTTGAGACGATGTTCCGCCATTGCCCTTAAGACACCCATCATATCCTTCGGTTCCCACGTGAACGCCTCTTTGTACTTTTTGAGCAAGTTTCTCACCTCCTCCTGCAACCCAGGAGGCAAGTTTCTGCCTATTCGAATTTTGACATCAGGATGCCTCGGATCAATGATTAGTTGAATTTCGTTTTGCTCCGTCCAGCTGTCTTGATGAGTGACACTGTTACACTCCAACAGAGGCATTGGCATGCTACGGACCGTAACCACTCCCTTTTCGGAGGGAAATTTCAGTAGACCATGAATAGTAGAAGGGATGGCCTGAAACTGCCACATATCAGTTCTCCCTAAAATGGCATTATATCGAGACGGAGCTTCTATCACCACAAACTCAGCTAGAACGGTCTTGCTATGACTTTTCTCCCAATCTGCTAGCATGAGGGGAAGGTGTATCTTTCCTCTGGGCCACACCGATTGCCCAGCGAAACCTACGACCGTTCCGTTGGCTGGCTTGAGCAACGATTTAACTTCCATAGAGAATTTGTCGAAACAATGCCCGTACATAATGTTAGCTGAGCTTCCGGAATCCACGTACACTCGTCGAACCATTGTTTTAGCTATCACCCCGAAGATCACCAGAGGTTCCGTCCCCACGTATCCCTCTGGAATAGGTTCCCCTCGACCGAACTCCACCGTTCCATCTTTCCTTTTTCCCAAGTGACGAGACGGACACTCTTCTTCTAGTGCGAATATTTCTGTATTGTATGTCGCCGCTTCCTTTTTGGCCGGAGGCTCGGCCACCGCCGCCTCCGACCTTTCCTTTATCTGCCCCTCCTTCTCCCTCTTGTAGCTTTCGCAGGAAGCTGTTGTGTGACCCATAATCTTATGGAAGTCGCAATATGCGTTTGGGTCTCGAGGGTACCGCTTCCTAACCACCTTTCCTCCGGTAGGCCTATGGCTATCAGAAGTTGAGTAAACTTCCTGCCTGGAGGAACCGTACCGTTCGCGGGAAAACCCTCCTTCATGAGGACGGTTCCGGTATGGGAGTTTCGTTCCAAACCTGGATCCCGGCCCCCTTTCGCCTTATCTCCTATCTTGAACGATCCGGAGCCCCCGGCTCCTTTCTTCTCTTGTGCTTCAAAACGTAACTTTTTCGCACTTTCCTCCTCCCGCTTAAGAACTTTGTTTACTGCGTTGATCATGTCATCAACTTTTATGAAGTCCCTTTTTGACAGTTCTCTGAACAACTCCCCCTCACGAAGGCCGTACGTGAAGGCAGCTATTATTAGGGAATCTTCCCGGACAGGCATCTTCCGGCTTTGCTCGTTGAACCTTTTGAAGTACGACTTGTTGGATTCACCTTCTCTCTGTCTGCACGCCATTATCGACTGATATTTTTGTTGGTACTTCTTTTGTTGTATGAAACTATGACTAAACTGCACGACAAGTTCTTCAAAGCTAACTATGCTCTTTTGAGGTAAGCTGGACAACCAATATCGTGCTGAACCTTCCAGGGTTCCTGTGAAATATTAACACCATAGCCTCTGGTCCATTGGTATCATCTTGACAGCTCACCGGAAACTGGCCACATGGTCGTCCGGGTCCCCGGTTCCGTCGTAGGATTTGACTCTAGGGCCTTTGAGTCCCGGAGGAATCGGCATTTCATTGATATCGTCAGTGAAAGGCGACTGGAAACTCCGGGACGCAGGAAAGCGGTGTTGTGCGGATCCTTCGTTCCTTTCCGGCGTTCGCTCTCTCCACCTTCCCGGAGTTTGTTCCCTCCGTCTCTCTGGAGTTCGTTCCTTCCGTCTGTCTGGAGTCCGTTCCCTCCGTCTTTCTGGAGTCCGTTCCCTCCGCTCGCGCCCAGATTCATGACTCCGAGTTCAAGTCGGAGGAGTTTTTTCCTTGTAAACTTCTTCCGCAGACTCTTCTTCTTCGGATTCTTCGCTGGAAAAAGTTAGAGCTCTCCCAACTTCGCCTATTCCTTCCGTCGCCCTTCTTTTACTTTTTTCCAAATCCCGCAGCTTTCGGAACTTGCAAAAGAGATTGAATTCCCTAACTTCTTCTTCCGTCGGATCGTCCTTTCCAGATCCAGAAGGGGGAGGACACGTTACGACGTTAACGACGGTTGATGTGGGTGGAGGGGGAGTAGGACCACTTCCTGGTGACGTCGGAGGTTGGTTCCTTCCCTCCGGAGTTGAATCGAGGACCATTTCGTTCGAGGGTCCCACGGATGGCGCCAAATGTTGCGACCTGATTTTCCAGGGGTTGGATCGGCACCCTTTCCTTGACGGAACGCTTCCTGAAACAAGCAACAACCCTAGTCAGAGGCCTTCTGGGAGTCGTTCCCAGAAGACAATCTGATGCCTAAGTAAGAATCGGTTATACGGAGATGATTATATAACGTCCGAAGACCTTAATAACGATGCCATAGTATTGAATGCGAACATTTAATGTGTTGTGTATTAAATGTGTTATGTATTAAATATGAGCGAGAGTGAATACCTGTTCTTCTCCCTGAGTCGCCCATTTATAGTCAAACAAATAGGCGGGAGAGATGAGGATAGACTATGGGCGGGATAATTGGTTGCGTGATATTATCCGCCTCACCTATCGGTCCGTTGGTTAAGAGATCTGGACCGAGCTCTTGGTCCGGAAGGTAAAACGATGACGCTTTCCCATGGCGCTTCCTGCGCGCCGCTTGCATTAAATGCTCGTGTGGTTTCGCGCCCTCTTTTCCTTAATATTCGGACACGCTGTCAGGAATCTTGGGAACCGAGGCACCCTGAGGTTGGCTTCTTCCGTCCTCCGGTTCCCAATCCTTCCGTCTGCATGCTTATTCCGTTATACGTGGTATAGTCCAGCATATATAAAATGCATCTAGGAGATCGATGGCTTTAATTCTGTACCATGTACCTATTTAGGTGAGTCATGTAATTATTCTCTAGAAAAAAATTGAGCAGTATCACCGGTTGCATTTCTTTTTCTTCTTAAGATATCACTTACACTAAATAATATAATTTTTAACACTACTTTAACATTATGCGAGATTTTTTTAAGGATTGCAGATGCTACACCGTGTGACAGAGTAGATCCGTGTAAACAAATCCTTTAGAAATACTTGAAAACTTATATTTGTATATATGTACACTCGTTACTTGTATTCGTTATATATACCAATTTACTAGAGTTACCGTTTTCTATCGTGAGGCTACTCATTATATTGTTCTAAGATAGTAATGCTTCGCAAATTAGTAATCCATATCTTCACATGATCTTCTTCTTTTTTGATATCATACAATCTAAACAATTTATTAAGTAAAACTGTTGAATGATTAACAAAACATCACCTAAGGCTTTATTTGCTATTGATTCTTATTTCTATATTGTACCCCACTCGAAGGACATGTTACTCCATAATTACCAAAGAAATTCCTTTGGCCGGGTTACCCAATTCCAACCGTTGAACTTTGTGCATTAAAACTTGAAACATAATTGTGTATAGAAAAACAAATGAAACACTACTATAAAGAGACATGCCTTCCCTCACTTGATCATCCATCCAACCAACACACCAAATTATTGCATGAAAACGCTCCTCTTATTTCTAAGCCTTAATTAACTCCCATCAAACCCTAATTTGTGCCTAAACCTTATTTGCTTCAACCATGCCCAAGATTACTCCCCCTCTACAAGAAAACAAGAAACCGTTCCATCGGAGGAACGGTTCAGGCGAGCTTCATGTCTTCGAGGCCACTCGTTACTTTGAAGCCACCAACAACACCATCACTCACAAAAACTACATGAGAGAGGGTGTTGGAAGACTGAGTCTTGATATCCCGAATAGTAGAAGAAACTCGATCCCTTTACAAGCCATAATGATGGAGAACCGAAATTCGATTCCTTTACGAGACATTATTATGGATCACAACAACCCCTTGTTGATTAAGAATGAGAAAAAGCATAAACAACCAAGCTCACCAGGAGGAAAATTGGCTCATTTCTTGAATTCCCTTTTCAACCAAACATCTTCCAAAAAGTCAAAGTCCAAGTCCAAGTCAACCACATCAATACAATCTATGAAAGATGAAGACGAGAGCCCTAGTGGTTGGAGAAGAAAGAGGAGGAGTAGCATTAGCCTTTTCAGGAGTGGCAATAGCAATAATAGTAATACCACCATAAGTGACACAAAAACTTCTTACTCAACAACACCACTTCCCTATCAGAAGAGTACAATTTATAGAGACCTCAGAAGCCATTCAGATTACAAGCACGCATGTGAAATTACCAAAATACCCACCAATGAAAACTACAACAAGAACGGAAACTCTAAGAGCAAAAGTGGGTTATGTGAAATGAAATCTTATGGAATGGAGAAAAATAAGGTTTGTGGTGTAAAACATGATGATCATCATCAGAAGTATGAAAAGTTCATTCTTGATGATCATGGTGGAGATAGTGATTCAAGTTCTGATCTTTTTGAGTTAACAAACTGTGATTTAGGTTATTATTCAAGTGGTTTGCCGGTTTTTGAAACCACCCATATTGATAACATCAAGAGGGGTGCACCAATCTCTACCTAAGCTAAAGGTCACACGTGCGAACTTTAAGTCAAGGTTCTACATACTTTAAGTTGATATATGTATGTTTCATAGGTAGATGGTTTCTCTGGTTTCAATTTTGTTTATTCTTGATATAATTAACTATTAATCAGTGATTATTTGTTTTGGGATTAAAATCGAAATTTGCATGGGAAATGTTTGATTGCTTTTAACTTTAGCTTCAAAATTACAGGTTTCATTAGCCTTTTTTTTTTTTTTTTTGGAACGACAAATCTAATCTATTCCTAAACTTCACAGGTTTTACTTTTAGCATTTATAAACGAGATGATTTCTACAAATAGATCGATTAATTCAAACACCAACATAACAGCATTAAAAACAAACTATACATAACTACTTATTTCTGACTTTGTACCTATGTATGATCGTGAAACATGTAAAATTGATCGGATTATTATCGGTTTGGACGAACTATAATAACTTTAGATTTATATTATTCATCAACTAAGTCGTTGTAGTCTAGTGGTAAGTATTCCCGCCTGTCACGCGGGTGACCCGGGTTCGATCCCCGGCAGCGGCGTTATGTTTTTGGCATTTTTATCCCACCTAATTTTTGCTTACGTGTCATGTTCAGTCTTCACATATATATTGGAGGGACACAGAGACCCAATTTCTACCTTTTCTTTATTTCCCGCCACACTTTCGTAATCCTCCCTTTCTCTCCCATCTCTACACGAACCGTACACATAGTAATTCATACACTCAGATTGGCTACAATGCCGGAGCAGGTCGCCGACGAGAAGTCGGACGGCATGTATATTGTTTCGATCGGAAAACTGTACCAAGGTCCATGGGAGAAGATGTACTGGAGTTCATCTAGGGTTTGTTAATTCTATCTCTTACCGATCTATTGATTAGTTTTTGCACAAATTTATGCTGATATAGCATCAATAGCTGAAGCTATCGCTGTAGGATTAAGCTGTCAAATGTACTTAATTTTTGCCCGAAGGTAGAATCCGATGCAAACTGGATTACGTCTGGCAAATTACTGATAAATATAGCATCCGTAGATGAAATAATAGTTGTATTTTTGAGCTGTTCGTATATGATTTAAGTTAAATCAATGGCTCAAGGGCATTTGTCGAAAAATTATCCTGATTGTAATATGTTTGAATGTGAGCCAAGTCATGATGCAACACGGAAATGGATACACTATAGAATCGATGAATTATCCGATTTAGTGTTTTCATATCAGACTTAAGCGAATAGTTCTGATTTGATCCTGTTATCATATGCTAAGATGACAGTTAATTAAGCTATAAAGGATTAGGTCCGTACTAGTATTCATAAAACTAATGTAGTTAAGTTTCAAAGCTGGTATCACTTGTATTTTCAGCTATCAATATCCAACTTAGCTGATTTGTTGACCTTGTGCTTAGAAATATGGTCAACTATGGCAATGTGGGAATATGTCTGGAAGGTTATATATATTGTGAACTTGCATAGTACTCCAGCTTTGTAAATAGATATTCAGAGTAGCTAAACCAAGTGCAATATTAGGAAAGATGATACTGAGTATAGACAAACAAAAGTATTTAATCTGATTTCATAAACTATGTTATTCAAATAATATTCTGGTTTTTTAATAAGAAAATAAAATGATTTACGCACCTTAGGTGGCTTTCGACTTGTTTGACCATTTGACTGGTTTCATTTATCGCTAGGTTAATTTATCCAACCCTTTTGACCCGTTATGGACAAAATACAACCCGAATTAACCTGTTAATCTGTTATCATGTAAATGAGTTGTAATTTCCACTGTCTAATAGCATAGACATTCAATTAACTTATATTTAATTTACATGTTTGTTTTTTCTGCCAGTGTACCAACAGAGCAGAGCAATTTACCATCATCTGATTGCATGCCTAATTGTATAGTTGAGAATCGAGATGCAAAATATACCAAGTTTCCCAGCTTTTTGTTGTTGGTCATACTGCATTTGGATCCAAGGTAACTGTATAAGATCTGTTAGAATAAAAACATTGTTGTTGCTAGAAAAAGTAAATATTTTTTTATGTTAAAATTGAACATGTAAAGTACTACGTATTAATCTAAAAAGATCCAAGTAGATAAAATAACTCCAATGAAGGAATGGGCCATAGATTGGGTCAACGAAAGTCTTCATAGTGGAACAAATGAACAGTCGATATGGGTTGTGTTTTTTCTCAAACGAGCCAAATGGGTCAAACTGGTTATAAGTTGCTCAAACTATATTTAATACACACAACTACCTAACCATTATATCCAAAATTTAGATTATTGTTGTAATAAATTTGTATATGTAATCATAATGAGTGGTTTAGTTATTTATATTTTGTTTGAAAAAGTGGACACAAACGTATTTATGGGGCAACCCGGCCTGTTTTGACCCGTTATCCGACCAAACTGCAATTTTTTTATAAATAGTTTTCAGTAAGTAAAAAATTATATTGTAATATCATTTTAGTAAAATTGGATATCTTTTACTTGTTTATACTTAATTTTTTTTATGTTTGTAAAATCAGGAGCCACAGTGTCATGTTTGGCGGCTGATGACTCAGACTCTAATGTTTTTGCGGTGGCTGTTGACGACAGCCATATGCAGGTATATCCCTCTTTCCTAACGTATCTGTATGACTGTATGAGTATGTTTTTTAGTTAAATTAAACATATGTCCAGTCCTCCGTGTGGTCATTTTTAATTATTATAGAGAATATGTTAAATATGGCCATATGGGTATATAAACTATGTTATTAAAATAATAACTTGTCCTTTTTTAATAAAACAGGTTTATAGGTAATAGGTGGTACGTATTTGAATACAGTTGGAATGATTTTTGACCAGTCAATTTATTTGAACCGTTAACTTTAAAACTTCATTAATTTGATGTGATAGAGTCAATCATATAACCAAATATTACTATAGCCAAATTGGTTGAATTTGTCACGTTTGAAACTTTAAATATTGGCAAACATAAAGAATAGATGATGCAAATATAAATTGAACAAGATCTGAACTACTTGTAACCTAAAAGTTAAACTATCAACATGCACATTAATAGATAGAAATATCATTACATCAGAGAATTCTTAAAATTTACAAAAATAAATGTATAATCTTATAAAAGTCGGTATCAAAAAGTGGACAATGCAAAGTTAATATGAAATCTGAAAAACACAATACAAATGTAAAATTGATTCTTGTAGATTGTTGTCTAGTCTTGATTGGTGCGATTTCGGGACCAACGTTTCTGGACTGTTGTCTACTCTTGATTGGTCCTAATTTGGGACCAACATAATGTAAAATAATAACAAAGATAATGTAATAAAAAAGTATAAAACTGAAGCAAGAATAACAAAGATAATGTAAAAAAAGCAAATTAATATAAATAAATTAAAAAACAGGCCTTACCCATATACCTATTTTAATACATTAAATTCATTAACTATTAATAATTATTTCATTAATTAAATGACCCATGTATGTATTTTAATACCCATATATGTATTTCATAGAAAGAAACCATCTTCCACTGAAGTTTTAGATAAGATAGATAATTTGTGTATAACAGAAAATGATTTCACTATAAATATTTGCATACGATTCTATATTTTCTCTACTACTTATAAAGCATTTAGGACCTTTCCCTAAATACCATCTTTAAAATTCAGACATTTTCTTTCTATTTTGGGATTTTAAGAAAATACATAAAAATAAGGGACAAATCAGGCCTCGAACCCGAGACCTCCCGCTTAACTGGTATGCACCAAACCAACTGGTCAAGCATCAACTTGTGTTTTATATACAAAACACATCTTTACTATATAATTAGAAGTGCAACAAGGAAACGATACTTTTACACACCGCCCAGTTGGCCAATACCTGTACACGCTCAGACTTCCCCTTGGAAATTTAAACGATTGTTTGGGGAAGTGTAACGATAGCCGTTGGAAATCAAAAGTATATGATTCACCTACATATCATCGATTTAGAATCAAGTTATGACCACACCATGGACGCTTCCCTCCTTTAATTCTTCATAAATTTCTGGAGTTCCTCAAGAGGTGTCGTATTAGGGTTTTTTTGTTGATGTTTGTAGATCCGAAATCTTAACGAGTCCAACTCCATGTTTATCGATTTCTATCATGCTATGCTGTACAACAATGATCTCCAGAAATCCATTTCTGATGATTACTCGAGGTCAATTTTAATATTTTTTTTGTTTATACTATACAAAATCTATTTATTTTGTATGTAGTAAACTTTATTTAGGGGAATCTGTAATTGCAACTTTTATGTTTGAATCGTACCTGAAGACGGCGTGTAAGCGATTTGTGAGGTTAGACCAGCACTCCTTCAAGGTACTTTCAAGTTTCAAGTACTTGGAATGTGCAACAATCATAAAAGATGTTGAGCAATCTTGCTTATGCTTTTGGGTATGGTCCACAAGTTTAATCATGAAAGAATTAATCTTGATGGAGATATGAATGAATGTATAGTTGGTGATCCAATTTGTTCCAAATGTCAGTTTCTCATTTATACATGCAGATTTATTTGTCTTCTTACACATTTGATTTCAGAGATTGGAAGGTAACTGTACCTATGATTTGCTAAAAATTACAACATTAGTCGTCCTCAAATCTATTTACAATAACGCCCCCTGTTTTTAATCTTTATTCAAATTTATCAACTGATATTTTGTATTGAATTTTACAGCTATTCTTTATTCAAATTTATCAACTGATATTTTGTATTGAATTTTACAGTTAATTTTGGACTCAGTTACTGTTGGAGACGAGCTAATGCTACATACGATTTTAGCAAGAACACGGATTTTGTAAGTTTATACTTTGGCATTTTTTTAAGGAATTATTCATATTGAAGAGACAGGATTTTAGCTCATGATTTATAAAATAAAGTCTTGTTTTAGCAAGGATTATATAGTATTTCAAAACATTGAGTTTTATTCTTGTTTTCTTTAGCAAAGAGGCATGCAGAGGCAGAGAGGCTTCATGGATTAGGGACAAATCCCCTGATAGGATTATGGTAATCATGATTTTTGATTTATTATTGGTTGAATGTTTATTATTGGAAAAATATTAAACTTTAGAAGTTTAGCTGGAAATTTTGGCTGTAATCTGATTTATTTGCTTTACTTGAAGGTGATTGTGGAGAAGGCTGTAAAAGCGACATCCTAATATCAACATGAAGTAAGTAAGCTTTTCTTTGTATGATTTAGATGTGAAAGTTGCTGGGTCGGTTACGTTGGGTACTGGTGAAAACGGGTTGGCCCGTTTGTGTCCAATTTTTTTAAGTTTTATACTCCCTCCGTCCCACAAAAAAGTACCCATTTCTCCCTAAACTTTTGTCCCACAAAAAAGTTCCCATTTCTCAAATTGATGGGGTCCACTCAATAAAATAATATAATTTTCAAAGACCCCACCACTAACTATCCAATAACTATCTTTCTCTCTCCAATCAAACCTTATATTTTAATCAAAAGTAATATCAATTACCCCACCACTAACCTTTTTCTTAAGACTTGTGCCCATGAGAAATGGGTACTTTTTTGTGGGACGGAGGGAGTATATAATTACTACAGGTACCTTGTCCCAGCCGACCATACAGTTGGGCAATTTGTTATATGATCTGTAAACGGATTAAGGTGAGTGCAAAGAGAGTTAAATTTATTTTTGTGGAAAATGTCCATCCACCTACAGGTATTATATTGTTATAACACATATTTTGCAAACCAACGACTATATGTGGCAAAATGGACAAATTTTTAATGTAATATAATTGTTGATGTTTGTAGGAGCAGTAATGTCTACAATATACGATGAGAAAAAGGATAATGATGGATTTCTATAAGTTACTTACAGTGTGGAGAACACATTTGGGTCCATTATGTAGAAATTACTTCAATGAGTTCAATCTATTTCTCTTATTATGCTAAATAAATATTTATGATTCTTACACTTTGTTTCTCATGTACATTTTCTCTTTATTTATCAATTTCCATCCAACTAATCAAATAATACAACTTTATCCATAAATGAATTTTTTTTTGCCTCTATTTCATCTTTTGCAAACTACAACAAGAATTTGCACAACAATGTGACTTTGCATTTTAGGTTTATTATTATCATATATGTGAAGTGCACCTACCTTTACTAGATTTGTGTTCATAAAAAATATGAAATATGGAGGATTTAAACTTGCAACTTCCGTGTTTATAAAAAAGTTGAAATTTACTGCACCTACTACCACCACCTCTACTTGTATCATCGACCACTACCGCCACAACACACCATCACTATTGCCATCACCACCCACTAATTGATCGACGTCAAATATTGTCACATGGTACCCGCCGCCGCATTGCGCGGGTACCTACTAGTATGCATTAATAGAGTGATATAGTTCGTAGTTTGGTTGCTTGCGTGTAAAGAATTTTCCAAAAATTGGATGACTAGACGACAAAAATAGTTCTTGATTTGGCTACGGACAAAATTGAATTGATCTATCTTGTTTTGGTTATGAAGTCTAACATCATTAATGGAGGACCATCAATGGAGGGCCGAAAAGTGAGGGAAAAGGAGGGATGTTCTGTCCATTCACCCTAGCTTACTTTCACGTCTTTTCTTCATTTTCGTTCGATCAATTATTTTTTTTGGAAATATGAAGATGCTATTTTATAGATATTAAAAGACGAATTTTGTTAACAACATTCATAAAAGTTTGTCTTTAAAATTTAATTAGTATATACATTATTAATTTGTTTATATTATTACTTTAGGGATGATACTGAAGATATAAAAATAGATTATTAATTGATGCACAAATATAGAAAATAGGTTATTAATTGATGTACAAATTCATATTACATATGCTTTTTTTTTAATTATTATATATATATGCTAAAATCTTAAATCACAGGCGACAGCCCTTATAAAAACGATTAACTGTCATTATTCTACTTATAATACATTTATCATAGGACTTTTACTGTTCATAAGGGTTTTATATTAATTTTTATGCAACAATTGCTTAAAACTGCCGATGTAGCTAGGTGGTAAGCCCCTTGCATTATTTGGTGGCCACCAGCAATCGATTCTTGCAACTATTTTTATTATACTAATATCTAAAAATAAGGGAAGTAGATGTGTCAGGACTCAGGAGGGCGGTATATGGAATCTTCCTTTGACTTAACCTTTTACGTAACAAAAGATTTTATATTTTTTCTTTAATTAATAACTTATTTATTATTAATTCCGAATTTAACGACAACATGAGATATTTATTTTTCAGAATCTTTATTTTTAATGAGTCTAATATTACATTAGTTTTTATTATTATATTTATATATTATAATTATAATTATTACTCAATTAAAATTTTTGTTTAATTAATAATATCAGCAATCTTACAAATTGCTAAACTTTCTCTAATACATTTCTTTGTTCTAAAGTCTAAACTTATTATTTTTTATAAAATATTCCTTATTCTAATTTTTTTACTAAAATAATAATAACAATAATTTAATGAAAATAATTTAACATATTTAATTACTGTTATGTATGTAGATTAAATTTGTTTACTGTGATACAGATTTACAAACAAACAAGAACAATATAATTAACATAGTTATTATATTTATTATATTTATTTATCTTTTTTAATTGTCAATAATATTATTTTTATCTTATTTCTTTACTGGGTTTTTATAACTTTTTGAGACTTTTTCTAACATAAATTGTCATTTTTAACAAGACTTTAAGTATGGATCAACAACTTTAAAACACAATTACCAAACAATTCTTAGACTTTAATTTTATGCTAAATCACATATAACTTAGAAACCTAAATTATTACAGTAGAAAATATGTATTGTAACCCATATCTCATTACATTTTAAAGTTTTTAAGAAACCAATCATAATAGTGTTATTGTAACTATAATCAATATGAACAAGCATTATTTTTTATTCGTGAATGCAAAATAATAAATCAAGAAACCGGATCTAGATCTTAAAATATAAAAGTTTATATTTTTAATCGAGGAGCATCGCAAGGAAAGCATCTTACTATAATTATACAATTACCATTCAATTATCCGTTAAATCTACTGTTCATAAATATTAACGGCCTAAAAGATTTGGATATTAAAGTCATCTCAAACTTGCTTAAATGATTTGAATACTAAACCAATCTCAAACTTCAAACTACTTAAATGAATTAAATAATTAAAAAATTAAAATATAATTTAAAATGGCATATACATATTTGGCATATACAAGGGTTAGGATCCGTTGATGATTCAAAAATTGGTGAGAAATGCGAGGACAATTCTCAACTAATCATTTTAAAATTTTGGATCGCTATCAGAAATTTCGGATCTTTATGAAAAAACTTTTTTTAATAATGATCCAAAAAATCTGTATATCTATTTATTTTTGTATTTTCAATTGGGATAATTTTGTCTAACGTCATAACTAGGTTTATTAGAAAATAACCTTAAGATTTTTTAAGTTTATTTAAACTTATCAAACTACAAAATTCTTTATAGATCATACATTTACGCATTCCATGTCATATTTTGAAATTTTAAGAAATTACCAACAATAGTACAACTTATTTTATTTTGATATTAAATTGTTACTTTTATATGATACAATGCTATAAAGTTTTTATCATAAATACAAAATCAAAATATCAAATTGAATAAAAGCCAAATTTTATTTTCCGCATAAGAAAATAGACGTTTTAAAACCACGCTGCAACGCGCGTGCCCTACATTGCTCGTTATATACATTTAAGGGATGAAACGATTTTTTTAGTTTGTTCACTTACGTGTAACAAAAAACTATGTGATGATGGCTTAATCATAAGGATTTTTAAATGATTTTCTGAATGTTACGGGTTCAATTTCTCATGGGGTAAAGTCGTAAAGAACTAGATGACATGGGGAATGTTTGTAAACGGTTACGATAATGGTTAAGTTGTTTACATACGAAGTAAAGCTCAACCATCTTGAAAAACCTATTATAACAAGGATACTATTTAAAAAAAAAAAAAAAAAAAACTTTATGTTCAGCCAAAATGTAACCCTGCGGATCATCACATGGCTCAAAAGGGATTAGAAGGTCAAGGTCCATCTGTTTCTTACATAAACTGATAAACATATCATACACAGACTTTAAATAAATTTAAACAACCATCCAAATATCCAATTAACACAGAAAAAAACATGTGAATCAAGATAAAAAAAACCTTAATTTTTATATAAGATGAAACTCTATTTTTCTATGTCGAATGTTGATAGACTTAATTTCTCATGCAAATGATTTCATTATCTTTGCATAAAAACCCTACACTTTCACACCAAATCCTTTACTCACATTCTCATGATTTTCATAAATCCAAATCAAAATCATTAAATTAAAACCTTATGAGCTTAGAAGCAGCCTGATTATCCAAAAACCACACCAATTTCCCTACACTAGGTTGAATCATCCTAGCTGGCAAAACCGGGCATTCAGGGCCCACATCATCAATTGCCATGTGTGCTGCATCCGCCTTACCTCCACCTGTCGCCACCACCATCACGTTGGCGGCAGAGTTAATTACCGGCATGGTTAATGTGATTCTTTCGGGCGGTGGTTTTGGGGAATTGGTAATGTATGTAACCCATTCGTTTTTTTCTTCAAGGGCCGGGTGGTTAGGGAACAAAGATGCCACGTGGCCATCAGGCCCGAGCCCGAGAAGGATTAGGTCAAACTTCGGGCAGTCGCTGATGTCAGAAACGTTGACCACACGTGTCCTCACTAGCTGACGAATGACAAACTCGTAATCGCTAGCAGCTTCTTCTGCAGTGAGAGAATCATTGATGGAATGTACATGGCTCGGAATAATAGGTAACTGAAAATTCAATTGATGTTATTATAATAATTAAAAAAAAGTTTGACTACTAATGACATGTCTAATTGTCTAAAGTACCCTTCATCAAATACAGAAAGTCATGTATATCTAATTTTGACACTGATGGATAATCAGTTAAACTTGAAAGGATCTTAACGTAAAAAAGATAAATTTAACATCGATGAACCACTATTGTGACACTGGTGTATACCTTATATAAAATACACCAGTGTGAATAATTGCTATAAAAGTTGTGCATCAGAGCCTTTTTATATGTTTTTTACATTAAAATATTATTTATTTGATCATGATTTGTTCTAGTACTACAAAATATTTTTCATTCTACCACCATTCCATTCCATTCCTTTTGCACAAATTGAACTACATGGCGTGAAAACCAGGTGACAGTAAATATAAAATATCTGATCATGAGTTCGATGCTTTCTTTAGGTAAATATTTACCAAATGACCATTGAATGGTTCAAAAACAATCAAAACAACGATTAGGTCGTATACAACATGAACAAAGCTTGGCCACCTCAAAAAAACTCGTTATAAAGGGGAGTACCTTTTATAGAAAGTGAAAAACTACATTGTGTGCAATCTAAATGCATTTTTTATTAGTACAACTCAATCATTTATGTGAAGAGATTCTGAACTCCCTTCAAATAAGAAGTGAGTGAAAGATTGGGGTTAATTTAGTATTTTCCTTTAAAATGAAGGGATAGAGTATATGATTGGAGATGCTCTTAGACGACAAAAAATTTCTTTTAACTTTTTGACTCAAAACTCTGTTCTACAATTTAGAAAAGGTAACTCAACCCAGTTTTGATTTTTCACAAGTTACAAAGTTTCAAAAAAAATACTACCAACATAATTTTTTTAAACAGGTAAACATGAGGATCATCCTTGTAATTTACTCTTAAATTATTAAGTTAAAATTTGCAAAAAAGATAAATAAAGTACCTTTGATAACAGCTGATCCTTAGCAAGCTTATAGTTGCTATCAACATGATTCTTTGCCACAACACGTTCATCAGCCCAAAATATATACCATTTAGACCAATCAACCGTCTTGTTATACGGAGCTTCACACAGTTTCCTGTTTTCAATACAACATAATAGAATTTAAACTTCTTTCAAGCATTTCATCAAACACTTGGAAGACATACCTCATTAAGCTAATTAGCGAGCCACCAGATAAAGCAACAGCAAAAACTCCACGCTCTTTGATTGATTCCTCGGATAATTCCTCTATTTGGTCAGCCAAATCTGTGCTAACTTCTTCTAAATTTTCATGGATTCTTACCTCCATTCTGTCTTTGATTAATACTTCAAGAGCCATGGCAACCCTGTAATCATAACAACTAATTTAGATTTAAAAAGTAAGAATTACCATGACGAGTAATGTGATCATTCATAGTAGAATAAAACAATTTAACTGAAAATGTCTGTTTTTGAAATTATTTAATTTGTGGGAAAGAAAATATGATGTGATGAAACTTACACAGAGAAATGAAATTGGCAGAGGAAGGAAGGGTTAGAATTAGAATGTTAAAAACGAAAACAATCCTGATATATAAATAAAAATGGAAGTGATGATGATTGACATAGAAAAAGACAAAACACATGATCCCTCCTTTTGGTCCTCAGTTTTGGACTTATTATAAAAGGAAAACAATTGATTAATACACTTAAGTGCATGCTAAAATATGATAAAACTGTTAAAGTATATGTAAATGAATTAATTTTTTTGTAGTTATAATTAACAAAAGATATAAGTTAACTTTATATATTAATTTGAATAATTCATTTTGTACATATATTTGTTTATAATTCTTTAAATACTTATTTATATATTCATATGACTTTAATTTAAATTTATGTATAAATGGAAATATGCTAAAAGTCCTGTTAACCGGTTTTATAAATATAGATGGTAATGTGCATTCAGAAAACCATGAACTGTGGATCTATAATGTTAGTGGGCGAGTAAACTTGTGAAATTCACAATCGGTTGTTAGTATATGTTTTTATGCTTTTATTTTAACCGTTTTTGTTATATGTAATATCATATCTGCAGATCAATGCTTCAAAGAGAAGTATAAGAAAGGTAAAATATAAATAATCATTTATATATATAATAAATGAGACTTTTTTTTGAATTCTCCCCTCATTAATAAATCCACTTGTCATTTTTTAAAAAGTCACTTGGCAGTTTCGGCCCACATGGAAGTACACGTCACTGTGCTCCTTATGCGTGCATGAGTGACACGCATTTGGTTATAAAAACGTCTTCAATGAAAAGGCTGGGCAATTGAATGTCAAAATTGTCAGTTACATCTTTAAGGGTTGGGCAATTGAATGCCATTATCTCTCATCCATTTCATTATTGTGTAGAAACTTCATTATAAGCCCCGTCTCCTAGATTTATATACGCCTTTACGTTACCGATTGTCTTGCCATTGAACAGAGATGGCGATTCAACTGTAATATTAATATGCGTCAATGGTTGCTGCTCTTTTCCCCTAATCTCAATTGTAATCCAAGTCAATGGTTGATCCTCTTGATCCAAGCGACGGAGATGGCGATTCAATTGCTGCTCTTTTCCCCTAACCTCAATTGTAAGATTTCGTGACTCTATATGTAATATAGCTAATTCTAATTCCCATAACCTCAATTGAATACGCGGTTCAGCTCGACTATGTGTTCCTTTAACAATCTGAGCGTGTGTGTCTGACTGTGTAACGGGTCACATAAGTCAGTGTGGTTTTAATTTGTATACGAGGTCAATTGATTTAACGCGTCACATAAATCAGTGTGGTTTTAATCTGATACCTCGTAGTATCTATACAAATCAATATTTTAATATAACACGTAACATTCATATTTTAGCCTGTTATTCTTTTGCGTTCCCCCATTGAATTAACTTAATAAATTTGTTCTATGATGATTGATAATATGATGATTGATAATATTTTATGGATGTTAATTTTTGTTGTTTAGTAATTGGAGATGTTAGAGGGACGGGGTTGATTCTTGGTATAGAGCTTGACTCTGACCGAAAAGAGAAGACGCCTGTTAAAGCAGAAGTGTGGTTTTGTTCGAGATACTACAAGGTCCATTTAAATATGGGTGGGTCGGGTAACGGGTCAAAATGGGGTTTGATTAAAACAATCAGTTTTTGGTATGGGATGTGTCAACCTGGAACATTTTTGTCCAATTCTTTTTTATGGGGAGTTAAATGTGTCAAATACTATTCTAACCCGATTGACCGGTCTCCTTTTTACCCCCCATTGATTTAGCTGTAAATGTGGTCAGATAAATGAGATACATATAGTTATTAAGTTATATGTACGTATTATTGTTGTTAGGATTGTTCTTATGTGTGGTGAGTAGTTCAAGACACCAAGAAGAAACTGGTAATTGATATTAATAAATAATGTATAGATAATTTGATTTTTTTAATTATATTTGATATTTATACCGTGTTATTATATATGCAAGCCGACATTGCACGAACATCACTGGCCATAACTATTGGTCCATCGCCACATCATCGCACAGAGTCTGAGTAACGATTTACAGATGCACGATAAGCAATTTAATTACATACCTCTTAATCATGAAGATTTGGAGAATCCATTAAGTCAACACAACAGGGTCAAAGTTTTTTTGCAAAGTGCTGCCTTTTGGGGATACTTCAATTTACATGCCTCTTAAGCAATTTACGAACATTTACGTGATCTTTAATGGATTGTTCATGCCTGTGATACTTAGTATGTTTGTGTTTTTCATCACTTGCCTCTTGTAGGTGGCCATACCGAGTTTTTGAGGATTGAAATGGTATAAGGTCAATTATGTAGTTTCTAAAAAGAAAGGTTCAGTATAAAAAACAGAACTACACTTGAATCTCTAAATAATACAAGTATCTGTTGGTAATCTACATAATTTGGAATTTAACAATGTGGACAACTTAATTTTATCATCTTCAATTACATAAAATGTTAATATTTCTTACTTTACGTATTCGAAATTTTATTTTGAAACTTTATATGAGCCACCCGTGATTTATCATGGGTTATAGGCTAGTATATACATATAAGAAAAAAAAAAGTATCAATAGGCAATACCTACCCCACAAAATTCATCACTTTTTGAAACCAATTAATCACATATCAACAGTAGTTCATAAGTCATAACTATGTATAGTATCTACACGTTTAAGAAAGTAATTATCCGACCAATCATACATTATGCATCTTATCATACGTACAACATGTGCGGGCTAAAAAATTTGTAAGTATACACGTGTCTATGCATAAGCCTCTTTTGAGCTCTCTCTCTCACACACACCTATTTGTGCAAAACAAAAGTGTGGTGGAATTAAAGATAAAGATTGACCGAAAGTTGTCCATTCCACCTTTAAAGTTAAAAATAATTAAAAAACCAATCCTTAGGTTCGTTCTTGTAGGTAACGTTTGACACTTTTAGATCATAATCTTTTACATATGTTATTATCTATAGGGGTTATGGGCATTATTGCATTGATTAAACCACTTCAGAATTTATTATATTTATTTATGTAAACATTCTATATTAGGATTTTTTTTTAACTCATACTTAAAACATATAGATAAGAAGTGTTCATTGAACTTAAATTGTTCTTGCATAGCAAAAAAGTGCATTTATTAAATATTTAAACGAGAATGATAAGTGAGTTCATAAAACTTGTTATTACATATTTTAGCGTATAAGTTAGACAAATCATGTTAAAAAATATATTTCTGATAAATTAATTACTATAAATTGCTATTAAAGTTCGATAAAATTTATTTGTCCAATAAAGATATTTTAGTATAAGGTATTAAGGTTTGATTTGATAAGTAACTTCTGGAGGTATTTTGATTAATAATAAAGTGAATACAACAGAAATGAATAAAGTGAATGTACAGATTTTTTTGTTAGTATATAAGGTATATAATCACAGTAAAACAATTATTATGATATATAAAATAGTTAATTATATCGTATATAAATCATCTCCTTGTATGTTATGCTCGTGCAGATTTCATAAACTTTCGTCTCAAAATTTCGTACGTGTCTTTACGAATGGCCAGCTGTAGTTGTTGAAGGTAGGCCGCTTATAACTTAGGTATATCAACGTGTTTATTAACATTAATAATTACGTCCATATTTTACGATAAATCTTATTCCCACACGTAACAAACATCTTTTTATAAAAGAATTAGATGCATTCTCTCTCTCTCAACCAGTTATCATCTTACATAAATGGGAATCTTAACTTGAATACAAACAAACAAAATTGCGAGAAAATAAAAAGTCAAAATTCACGAAATTTGGATGATGTGATTTTGATATTTATTGTATCTAAACATGACAATGGCCACAATTTTCATACGGAGTATTAAGAAAAGGAACAAGAAACTCTAAACAACTGGTTATATTCAATGCCCGTTGAAAATAGCAAACAATCACATCAATATTTTGGTATATTCTTGTGTCATGTCTCAAGTAAATTAAGTAATTAACAATTAAGTTGTAGGAATCTTATTCATCAATACATATGTGTCATACTCAGATAATGTTTAAATGTGGGTTATAATATGTATGTGTCATACTAACAAGAGCGTGAATCCAGACATAAGTGTAGCTAGTCACAAATAACGTTTTTGTAATAAGAAATCAAATTATAAATATATAAAATAAAACATTTTTTATGACGTCTATGATATATTATTATTATTATTACTATTGTAGAAGCTTATAACTTAATGTATCGGTGTTTTTCTATTTAGGTATTTTTGTTTATAACGAGCTCTTCGGGGTTGGTCAAGTTTTGTACGCGATTTAATTGTTGTCATTGCGTTTCTGAACTCTTACTGCTGAACCATCTTCAGATGGTCGTATCGGTGTTTTATTCGATAAGCAGTATATAATTGTTTGTTTGAGATTTATTTAATACAAAGAAGACTCGATAAATTTTAGTGGGTTGTTTTTAGTTTTACCCACTTAACTTGCATATTTTCTCAAAACAATTCTTGATGTTAAATGATAGTCTCTTCTAAGGAAAAATCCACCGTAGGTCACTCTGTACATATCTAAATTTTCATTTACAGCTTATTCATGATAGACTTCATGTATACACGCATCTTATTAATAAAATTATGCAGACCATCTAAAATGTCCCAAAATCTTGACACTTAACCTTATGAAATCAAGCTACTTCATTTGAGCTTGTTATCGATGCTACACGAACCCGACTCCTGTGATATTTTTGCCATCGTTTAAAAACCCGGTAAATGCAACACATCACAGTGAAAAGCCCTAAAATCCCAATAAGTACAACGCCCGAAATTCGCCAAACATGGTTTGCCTGTTTTAGGCACCAATCACACAAAATCACATAACCAATGATGAAAAGTACACATAAAACGTGCAAGACCGCCATAAATAGCCGATTCGAGACCATGTTATTTCCATAACTCCCTTGAGGCTGTTTTCTCGACCAGTAAACGAGGATGGCAACAATAGATATACCCGTAACACTAATGACCATACACGTGGAGCCCAAAAGAAAAAATATGTGTATAAGATTCAAGTTCGAATATATATAAGCATATTGTAGAAAAACAAAGATGAAATTCGAGCATGCGGTAACAAGTGACGGTAAGAAGTATGATTGAACAACCATCCAAAGTGTGAAATACAAATAGAAATTCAACATGTACAAAACTTGGTATTCTTTGGCATAAATAAACCAAAAGGCCGAGTTTATGCTTGAAAGCCCCGTGAAGCAGAAGACATCAACGAGCTCTTGATAGTTTATGTGTGACACGGGATCGACATCATCCATGGTTTTATGTTTGAGATAATTTGAAGGAGTGATAAAAGATGGTGTATGATATCGATGGGTGCGTAATGGCTTTTATAACATGAATCATGCATAAGAAATGATGGAAACAAACGTACGTTTTACTCTGGTTAAAGATGTTGAAAGAGCCGATTTTCGGTGACATGAATTATGAGTGGTATATTGCCCCCAAAACACTTGTCTACGACAATTAGTATTTACAACGATAATTGACGTTTATTACAAATTGTAACAATTTCAACTCAATTATTTATAAAAAAGTTATGTTTCAACACATTAAGCTTTAAAGCCTTATATAGTGATAGTGGCAGTGGAGGTGGTGGGCTTTTGGGCTGAAAAATCGAACCGAACCAAAAACTGAAATCGAACCGAGAACATGTGATGAGTTCAGTTTTAATTTTAAAAATTTATCATTTTCAGTTCTATCGGTTTTGGTTCGGTCCTCGGACATTTTGTGTGCTTTCCTAACAAGTAAATATATTTTACAAGAACATAAATGTTGCAGATTAAGACGGCTAAAACCAAGTATTAGTGAAATACTTGAGGCTGAGCAAACCCGAACTAACGATTAACGGGTGGGACCATACTAATAAAGTAACGAGCCATAAATTATGCACGAAAAAACCATATAAGTTGTATACGAAACTTGTAGATTCTTAGTACCCAAAAGAAAAAAATTACGTGCTCACCAGTTTTCCCGATCTCGACCCTTGATTTCTCGAGCCCACAATTACCAAAAAGCCCACCGATCGTAACCGGGACCACAAATCTCGAAAACTAGTTCTTGGTGTAGTGCTTACTAGATGATGCAGCAAGCTGATGTGGCGGTTTACGTGTTGGTTTCTTCAATATATAAGATATATATGAATCTATTTCTTGACTGGTCAATGCTGGTATTAACGACTTTTTGACAGTTTGAAAATGGCGGGAATGTATGGCTGTGGCAGTTATGTTTTCTCTTAGAGCAGCAATTCCAGCTTCTCTGCATAAGCCTTGTAATTCAGCCCCTGTGAAACGTTCGGTTTCTTGTGCTATTTGTTTGAGATCAACATCGTTGCTAAGTTTCATCTTTCGTGTAAGCACACGCAGTATTTCATAACGGGCTTCTACGTCTGGCGGGGGTATATATAACACCTGTCAGTTTGGAACTTCATTTTAATATAAATTACAAAGATGGTCCCTGCGGGCCGTTTTGGTAATTGTAACTTTTGAGGGTCCATTTTGGTAATTAACATCTTTTGGCGGGCCTATTTGGTAGTTAAAAGTCTTTCTCGGCCCTATATGTATATGTTTTAACGCTATAATTACCAAAAGACAACGGTTAGAAACTTGTAATTACCAAAACGGATGAACACCCAAAGTAAATTGTTATTTTTTGACATTTGTCCGTAATTTTGTCACTAGTTTGTTCTAATAATTGAGGGAATTTAGATATTACCTTAAAAATTTGAAGGCGTTCTTCTTCACTCGAAGTTGTGACTTCGATTTCAGAATCAAACCGGCCTGATCTTATTAGCGCGGGATCAAGTGCATCAATTCTGGCAAAGAATGGGACATGTTAATATTTATTAGAGGTGGCAAAATGGGCTGGTGTCAAAACTATTAGAGGGATCAGCCTAATTGTGTAGGCTTGACTCCGTTAGGGTTTGTTATGTTTCTTATACATATATGAGACATAGCAAACCATAATCATTACAAACCCTAACGGACTCTCATCCAAAAATATCATTTTTTTTTTTTTTTTAATTTAAAAGAATAAAGTGAATTGGTCAAAGCCTTTACCTGTTGGTTGATGCCACCACTACAACTTTGGTTGTTTCACTTGAGTCCATTAGCATGATAAGCTGAGTTGCTACACGGATATCTTGTATATTTGGAGATATAAATGAAGTTATTTGACAGTTATAATTATGACTATTAAAGTACTAATGTTGAAGTGTAGATAAAAGCTAATATTAATTTAAGTAGAAAAAAAGCTTAAGATTTACATACCTAGAAGCACGATGGGGACAGATAGCATCTATTTCATCTAGAAAAATAACAGCAGGTTTTCCCAATTTAATGTAGGAATATGCTTCATCCCGTAAAACCTTCACCAGCATTGGCTCTGTAAACAGAGTGTGGACTGCCAGAATATACATAACTTTAATCGGAATGGATAAACAAGTTTCAAGATGTGATCTCATAATTATATCTCTACTTCTAAAACATACTTAAAAAACAAAGTGCTCTGTAGAAATTTGTCCCAATAAAAAGTAGCTATTAATGAACAAAAAACCAACAGGTGGTATCAAGTGAAACAAACCAAGCTAGTCTGGCATTAACAACAAACACGATCGTCAACAAACATTAACTCAGCATCAACTTGGGTTTCAAACAATCTGTTTACTCCTAAAATCAGTGTGCCTCTACTATATCACTAATATAATTCTGGTATTATGAATACCTTTCCAGTGCCAGGAGGACACTAGAAAAAGAAAAAGAAAAACGGTGATCAGACAAGTGTTTGTAGAGTAAATATACCTTAATTAACGTGGCTTTGTGAGAGTGGAGAAGAGGATATGTTATGAGTTCTCGACCTACGGCTTCTTCTGCACTAAATACATTACTCTCCATTCGCCTGCGCAGATACAGAGAGTTGACTTCGACGGATAAGACCTTATCACATACGTCATACTTTACACAACCGTCATGATTTATTTCATAAACCGCGACTCAGGGTCTTGGCCCCTCCATTATGGAACATTGACTGTAACCATGCCCCAGGTTTGTGACAATAGGGATCTCATAATGAACAGAAATACGTTACAAAGTCCTTACAACCTCCATTTCCTTATATCATGGAACCATACATACGTTACAAATGTTAGTTTGGTAGCTTCTCAATATGTTTCAGACTTCCATTAGATATTCCAATTAAGAGGAAAAAGAGTTTCAATTTTTAATTCAAATACTGGGCTTACCAAACACTATAAAATCTGTATATGCGTGGTTGCCCATTAAGATGAGTTACCAAACAGTTTTGGAGCTTATTGGACCATATCGGTTTTTAGACCGAAAACCGGAACCAAAACCGAACCAAAACCGAAACCGAATAAGTATTAATGGTTCGGTTTTCGGTTTCGAATTTTATGCTTAATCGGTTATCGGTTATATCGGTTCGGTTCGGTTCGGTTTTGACCCGATAATCACCCCTAATTGGTACATAAGATATGTTATTCAATAATATAGTAAATTACAAAATTTGTCCCTGTGGTTAGGCTAAATTATGAATTTCACCCCAAAACTTCAGATTGGTTGAAATAATGCACTTCCAGCAGATGCTTGATTTGCAGCACGATTACTTCCAAAAATTTTGCGGTTTGATTCCCTAGCAATTCTCGAACCAAACTGTAAACAGAGCAAGTGAAAAAAAATAAAGTATGATGACGCCAACATTATACCACGAGATAAACAAGCAGTAATGGTCTACATACATACACACAACACGAGACATAGCTGTGACTGGCACATATCACAGCCTTGTGAGCCTATCATACCTCCAACTAATCTACTAACTACTACAACTACCTGATGACATGTAACAGACTCTTAACTGATGACTATTTTTAATAAATAAATGAAAGAAAGATAAAAAAAAAAAAAAAAAGTGTGCATGCCTGAATAGCTCTTTTAGGTAGAACAGCTGCTTCATGCAAGTGAAGCATTCTTGCAACCTTCAAGCAAAAAAGACAAAGTAGTTAGTTAGTACTTAGTAGATAAATTTGGATGAATAACTTTTATTTTTTTATTGTTTTTAGTGGGACCCATTAGAGATAAAAACATAACGTGAATACGTACCTCCCGCAAGATTTTTTTGTCTCCAAGTCCACTTGGTTGGCGAAGGTCGGCAATCTCCCAAAGTGGGATATCAAGCAGTAGCCTTATTACATTCTCATCAAGAAAAGGAAATCTAGCCTTAAATATAAAGATTAAGATATTTAAAAAATGTCATTTAATGAGCTAATTAATAATAGTGATTAATAGCAATAGTATTAGTAGTTAGTACCTCTTTGCCATTATCAGCAACGCATCTGTCATCTCTACCAAGGTTTCTCTTCCATATTCTCTGCATATCCAACTTCATTTCCTCATTTAGCCCACCCCAACTGATAACAAAAACTATATAATTACAAACACCAATCACTCTTCTTTTTTTTATAATATAAATAAATAAAAACGATAGAAGGTAACCTGGTTTGTCTGAATTTAGTTCTATGACGCCCATAACCACCACATTGCTCATCTGCACCAGAACCAACCAACAGGATCCTCGACTCAGATTTGTACTTAACACGATTATTATTATTATTATTATTATTATTATTATTATTATTATTATTATTATTATTATTATTATTATTATTATTATTATTATCATTATTATTATTATTATTATCATTATTATTATTCCCTCCTATTTCTCCACTCATCCACCCATCACCACCAGCTGACAACCACAATGCAGTTCCAATATTCAAGTCCTGCAAACATCACTGATTCTTAGTAGCTAGCAAAACGGGCGGGTCAAAATGGGAGGATCAAAACGGGCCGGATTGGGATGACCATGGACACATTTAGTATGTATGTAAGTACCATGTATGTATTTGAAGGATAAATAAGTGACATGACATGCTTTGTCTCTGAAGCCAACTTTGACAATTCTGCATCTATCTCTACCAAATTCCATCTTCAGTCAACAAAAAAGTCAAAATTGTTACAACCACATAAGAAATAAATACAATATTGAACCTTGATGGACCAATAAAAACTTACTTTCTCAAAGGGCTAATTTTTCTGAGCTCATTTACACCTGCCCTAGCAGAGATTCTGTCGGGAGCTAACTCACCATCAAAACTTACATTTAACAGATCAATTTCAACTGCCATCACAAGTGTCGCAATAAGTTTGGAGAAAACAAATATGAAGAAAATGAATCACATACATTTTGGATCTAAGCACTCATCCAATAATGCTGCAAGTATCATAGAATCTAATCCACCAGAAAAAAGCACAGCAACTGGTGAATTACCCTGCAAGTCAGAAACAAGTTATAGAAAATGATATTATTCATTAAATTCTAGAAAATAAAATAATTTTAAGCAATATGGAGAGCCAGATTATATATAAATATATATATATGTATGTATGTATATGATATATATAGATTTATTGACATACCAGATGAATTCCTGAAAATACTGCCCGTCGTCTCACAGATTCTTTAAGTGTAGCCAGAACTTTCTGCTGTAAATTCCCTGTAGCAATTAACAAGTTAAAGAACGGGCGGGCGGGTTAAATAACGGGTCTCCATAAAAAATTAAATACGTCTCTAATTTTCTTGTCTTAAATATGATTACACTAAAAGATACATATCTTAAATAAACGCTTTTATGCTAAAAACAGAATAGACGTGACTTTGACCCGTTCGGCAGTTTGACCCATGAGAGATCAAACATAACCTGACTCGACCCGATCCTAACAATTTGTGAGCATTTTATGTAACGATTTCTATTTTTACCTGGTTGATCACTAGAATACATTTCAGAAGATTTAATCAAATCTTCGTGTTTGGGTTCAACTAAATTTCTCTCCCACTTAATCATTTCATCAAGCAAAGGATCAGTCCAATCATGTCTTCTAATTTTGCCCACCAAATTCTCAGAAGCACTCATGGACAGGCTGTACACCCCACACGGGAGCTCTTCCCAATCACTCGACCCATTTTCATATCCAATATCTGTGAACGTATTAAAATAAATTGCAAAAAAAAAAAATATTATAATAAAATAAAAATTAAAGAAAGTATTTACCTGTATTTTGGTCAATAGAAGAAGAAGGTGGTGATACAGAAGAAAATATGAGTCGTGAGTCTTTTAAATTTGGCCAGTGAACAAGAAGACTTCGCCTTCCAAGTGCATCTCGACCAAACCATAACGTCTTTGAGCTCTCCTGCAATTTTAAAAATTTTAAAACATAATTTTATTAACTATTTGTCATATATTATCACAAAAATTATATTATTTAAATAAAATAAAAAAACTCACCAGTTAAAAGTTACCTGCCAATAGATTAAAGCCCATGGGCCCTTAATTGTTGAAAGAAATTCAGGAACAGAGTATTTCCTATTCCCACTAGAAGAACACATGTCTTCATGTTCATGAGAAATACAGTTGCAGCATTTTTCCAACGATTGCATGAGAATTTCAGTATCATTGCAATCACTACCGACCTCAATTCCTCCAAACACTTCACCTAAACAGGAATTGTTCCAAAATTCAATTCGATTTGAATAATCGAGCAATTAGCTGTTAATGTATTGGATAAGAAAGCATACCGTTATAGATCAGAACATTCCCAGATTTGTCCAGCAAAGGTTGTGTGATAGGATACACTCCTCTTAATTGCAATGTAGCACCAACAAATAACAGTTTTCCAATTAAACCATTTGTCGGATCTTCAGCTTCCATTGAAGATTGAAGAATATTTCCCTCATCTGCATGAAGATATACAGACTTGCTTCCTAAGCTGTCAGGTCCCCTTTTCCTCAGAGCTGCTTTAATATCGTCTACAGAAAATAAAATCTGGAGCTCCACCAGTAACCCAAATAAGTTCAAGTTACAGAATCTATGGCAGTCTAAGTAACTAAACTATAACAAATTCAACAAAATCGTGAATTGAGCTAATCTGCAATAACTATCAACCAAAAATGGTTGTTTCGTAGGTTTATCAAATCGTAATTTCAAATTTCATGCAGCTTTTACGATACTGAGCTTGAATTATAAAAATAAAGAAATTGATAGTACAAATTGCTTACAGTTTTAGATTCCTGAAAAGGAGATGAATAATTGGTTGCATTTGGAAGCATGGATGATAAATCGATACGAACACCGGAGATGATTAGCGCTATTCCGCACATCTTTTGGTTTTCTTCACCTCTTTGCGTCTCTGTGTAAACCCTAGGAGGATGAAGACGAGGGTTTTGAGTGGGTCGATGCTGATTCCGTTGCTACGAAATGAAAGCTTATTGCTGATAACTAGAAATGTACGCCTCCGTAGCATAGTGGTATTGCGTTCGCGAAAGGCCGCGAGTTCGATCCTCGCCGTGGGCTATTCTTTTTGTTACCCAAATTAATTTAGAAAATACTCCACTTGATAATAGAAGCTTTGTTTAATATTTCAATTAAGTGTTTGTTAGCTAATCGAGTCAATATTTGCATTCATTAGTTTGTGTTATAGTAATTGTTAAACTTTTTACTTATGATTTTTGAAAACAATAATAGAGCGAGTAACCCGAATAATCGTTAAAAAGGGGGATAAAACTTAGTCGTTTATAATCAAAAGAATTGTATAATATTGATACTTATAATTAATTTCGGGTCCTTGCCATAAACTCAAGTAGTTGAGCATACAAGTGCCATTTAAGTCATGAAAGAAGACGAGGGATACATAAATGTCTTCGGTGAACTCCGTCATATTAGTGTCTAAAATTAGACTATGCATGTTAAAAAAGTTGCAATTTTGAATACATTTTGATGGACTTTAAAGCAGCAGTGAACTTTTTAGGAAAAAAAAATATATAAATTTGGTATGCTATGTCATCTGACAATGCATATACTTTTCATTTTAGAGCATTTTAAATGAAAGGTTATTTGTAAACTTATTTATTACTATTTGAATAATTTTTTACCGTTTAAATAAGTAGCTTTTTTAAAATATTACTCTAACTACTTAATTTTCTATAACCTTTTAATATTTTTTCATTGTTTATCCTATTTGGCTGCTACTCCTGCTACTGCCACTGCGACTGCTACTGCTACTGCTCTTACTGCTACTCCTACTGTTGCTGCTACTGCAACTGCTACTGCCACTCCTACTGCCTGTTAGGTCACAACAACCCTGGTTTATTATGTTAATTGATAGATAATTATACTTAATGAAATATTAAAGTGATAACACAAGAATATAGTCAGTGTATAAATCCACTAAGTGTGGCTTGTTGCGGAATAACAAGACCACTGATCAATTACAAAATATGTGAATGTAAGTTCGTGAATTAGTAAGTACTCCTTTGCAAGATGATCTCTATTTATAGTGGTATAGAGATCTTACATAATGGGCAAAGGAGTCACCGAAGGACTAAACTAAGGAAATGACTAAGATCAAGGAATTTGATCTTAGTCCGTTACAATACTGACTGTAACTCAGTCCTTCTACTCAGTATTAGATTTCCAATACTGAGTGTTGATACTGAGTGGCCTATACTGACCAAACTCAGTATCACTCCTAAACTTAGCTAATTTATTCTACTATTTATTCTAAGCTAGTCTAGGTTGTTTTGTTATCTTAAGATTCAAAGGGGTAAGACTTTTTGCCTTAACAATCTCCCCCTATCTAATGATAACAAAACAATTACAAAGAGAATTCAAAAAATACAGGCTTCAAAGTCTTCTTCTTCATCTTCTGTTGATTGATTCAAACTCATAGAAGACTTCTTTCTTCACATGGATGAACTCTTCTCTTTTCTTCAGTTCATCTTGCATGTTGTTTAGCACAGCAACAATCTTCTTTCTGAACCAAGAATCTTCTTTCTTGGTTATCATCCATTTCAAGCCCACCAGATGGCTAATAGGAGCTGTTTGTAAATCTGCTTCAGTAATGAAGCACTCCCTATCATCTGAGTCAGTATACATATATCCAGATGTTGGATATATGGTACTCTTTTGATCCTGAAAAGTAAGGTTAGGAGGAACAAGATATTTGGGAAAGATTCTGAAAGTATTAAGGCACTCAGGTTTGTTGTTCTTGATAGCCTCAGTCATCACACTGAGTGCCCTGTAATCTGCTGCATAAAGGATGCCTTTTTCATAGCATATTACAGATACAGCCCAGATTTCATCCATCATCACTTGGGCTTCAGAAGATCTTGAGGGCATCTCCTTTATCAGTCTAGCAATTTTTATCCAGTCCTGGAGTCCCATATTTTTAATGTCGTGGAGAAAGATCTTCATTGGAGGACTGACTGGCCCAGTGCAGGTTGCAACAATTGATCTGTCAACAGTTTTGACTTTTATTTTGTTGACAAATTCATTTAGCCAGTATATGTCCTTTACATTCAGAAATGCTTTATTCCTCAGCATACCCATCCTGGTTTCCCAATACCTTGTTCTTTGAGCCACAATGTTCCAGTACTGTTCAAGCACTTCATCTCCTGTTCTTCTTACAATATGTGATTTCCTTGGAACATCTGCATCAGACTCAGTTTCAGGTTCTTCTTCCATAACAGGGAAGAATTTTTGAGCCTCAATCTCATCCTCAGCATCACTCTTTTCCTCAGTATACTGAGTAGATCTTCTAGGTCTAGAGATCAAAGGAGCTGGATCTTGTTCTTTACTTGATTCTGAGGACATAACCACATTTGTCATTCTTCTGGTTATTGGTCTTCTAGGAATTCTAGAAGGTCCTTCAGCTGGAGGAGAGATTGGTCTTCTTGGGGGCTCTTCATCATCTGAGGATGATGATGAAGAGCTTTCTTTATGTGCCACATCCAGTGCAAAGTTTAGAAACTTTTGAGATGGCACTGGATGGTCTTCATCATCATCAGCAATAGGCCAAACAAAAGTCCTGTATACAATAATCTGCAAGTTGTTTGGGACTTGAGCAGGAGGCTCAATATTAACTTGTTGTGGTTGATCCGTATCAGTCTCCCCCTGAGCAGATGACTCAGATAACTCTTCAAGTAATTCCAGGACTGACCTTCCTCTTTGTATTCTTCTTTCATACTGAAACCTGAGTGGTTCAGTATGAGGAGTTTGCTGATGTGGTTGTTGTTGTTGTTGCTGTTGAGGTTGATCTTCATTTAACTTTCTTCTTTTCTCCCCCTGAGCAGATGGCTCAGGTTTATCAACCTCTTCTTCTCTTTGTCTCTTCTCCCCCTTATTGTTATCATTTGATGGGGAGGGAAGAGGTTCAGTATCACCACCTATGTCCTCCTGTTGATTATCAGGAGTTGGGGAGGGCATAGGTTCAGTAGCATCATCTTGTTCACCCTCAGTATTAGCTTTGGAGGGTGATCTTCTAGGCTCAGTGTCAGGGCCTTCTTCATCATTGTGTCCACCTTGTGGAGACTGAGGAGGTGGTGGAGAATGATGTTGTTGTTGTAGGAGTGCCACCGACTGTTTTAATGAGTCTATCTCATTACTCATGGCATCCATCCTGGCCAGAATATTAGTCTGAGTGTTCTGCATGGCCAGGATCTGGTTGAGAATAGTTTGCAAAGCACCCTGCACTTCCTGAGATTGAGTAGCTTGTGCTCTTTGGCCCTGCACAGATGGTGCTAAAGAAACAAAAAAAATGTAATCTGGTTAGAATGAATGGTTTATCAAATAGAATTGTGGTGTTGTTAAATTCTATAATCATGTAAACAGAATTTAGAAGTCTGTATTTCATCTGGTACATGATGAAATATTGTGAACTTGTGCATAGCATGTGTAAGAAATTGTTTAGTAAAAGTGAGTGTGAATATTTGAGTAGCTCAGTATAGGATATGTCACATTTACTAAAAAGTTTGGGTTTGGGTAATCGAAGTCTGGGATGTGCTTCTGGTTATTTTCAATGTTTATCACTCGGTATTAGAGTGATAACAGAAATGTGGTTTATACCCATGGATAATTTTGGCTTATATGGCTTAAAAGGTTTGTGATCATTTCTTGAATTATGTGACCTTACTCAAAATAAGTAAGACATCATTCAAGCAGCACCAGTGAGTGTCAGTATGACATCACCACCATTGTCTCTTAAAATGTTGAGACAACTGTAGACTGACAATGATCATTGAGATGCTTGGTGTATGAATTTTGCATAGCAGCAGTGGGCTAACTATGTTGGCCATAAGTGGATATATTTGAAAGTTTGGTTGAGACTTTGGTCAGTATTGAGTTGGTACTGGCCAATACATAGTCTCTATTTTGGAAAGATATATATATAGTAAAGTTTGAGAGCTCTTTAGAAATTCATACCTGAGACTTTGTCGGATTCCCTTCTAGCATCGATAGAGGTCGGTGCTGGATCATCTAGATTTTGATTTGAGGCACCAGGACCTTCAAGAGCCTCTTATCTTCGAGCATGTGCACCTTCCAGTATGTTTTGCTCAAACTGAATCTCCACATCAAGAGGAACATGAGGTTCCTCAATTGGTTGAGCAATAGGTTCTGGTTCAGGACCTGGAAGGTCAGCGGTGGCTGCAACAAGACTTTGTGCTTGAAGAGATGCAGTTAATGAGGGAGCATGAGTAGGCTGCGCTTCTTCGGATGATAAAGCACCCATGATTACTGGAGATATGTTTCTTCTTCTTCTTCGGATGACCATTGGTGTGTCTTCTGAGGACTCATTATCAGAATCGGTTGCAATTAGAGGAGCATCAGGATCCTGTGCAGGTGGAGGAATATGTGGTGGTTCTTGTGCCGGTTCTGGTTGAGCATCCATCATCTCAATATCTTGATTTTCATTTACACCATCACCACTGTCATCATCATTATCATCACTTTCTGATTCAGTATCAGAATGATGTTCATCATTAATGTGTGCCTGTACAATAGCCCACATGGAGTGACTCAGTACAGGCTCTCCTTCCCTTGGCCTGTAAATATAAATCTTCTCATGTAAAGGAGGAAGATCTGCTCTTGGACTGTTGAATTCATCATAAACATGAGCAGGCATGCCATTTTGAAAAATGAGAGAAATGAATCTGCAGAAAGGAACATTGATTTCTCTGGTTTGAGCCCGAATCAGAGAAGCTGGTTCATTAAAGATCAGTCTAGCATAATCAATATCTCGACCATGATACATGGCATGAACAATCTGCATCCGAAAATCAATTATTTGATCCAAAGCCCATGTCTTGTGGGTCATACACCTAATAATTGTGGAAATTAAAAGACCCCACATTGGACCGAATTCATTTCTTTTAATGATGCCTGTGGTTCCTCTGCGTCCAATGAGTGGTAACACTGAGAGAGCCTCTGTTCGATCAACAAAGGGCTCATACTGAGCGTGAGCGGGAAGCCTCAGTGTTTCCCGAATTATAGAAGTGGAGACAAAAGCCCTTCTTTGTTCTCGAATAACCCAACCGGTAATCATTCCATTGATGAAGGCAATGATTTCTGTTGTTGCATCTGATTTAGTCTTGAGAAAAATGACCCAAGTATATCTTGAGAATTCAGCTACTAAGACTAAAGTATAGATCTTTTTGGCCAATGATGGTGTGCTGATGGGGCCAAAAAGATCCATATGTATCATTGTAAGAGGTTCATTAATGGAATGACTGACCTTTGACTTGAATGAACTCTTCTTCTGCTTGCCCATTTCACATGCTGAGCATAACCTATCTTTTGAATAAGTAATTGTGGGCAACCCTCTCACCAGTTTCTTCATACTGAGCTCATTAATGTTTCTGAAGTTTATGTGAGAAAGTTTCTTGTGCCATAACCAGTGAAGTTCTGGCTTGACTTTAGACAGCAGGCAAACTCGAATAGTAGGGTCTATTTCAGATAGATTGACTACATAGACGTCTTTTTCTCTTCTAGCAATGAGTACAGGTTTCCCTTTATCATTATAGATGATTACTGCAACCTTTCTGAAACGAGCTTCATTGTCATCATCACACATCTGACTGATACTGAGCAGATTGTGTTTAAGACCCTCTACATATGCAACTCTTTTAAAAGTTATGTTGCCTGCTTTGATTACTCCATACCCTCTTGTTTTTCCAATTGAATCATCTCCAAACTTGACAGAAGGACCCTTCTCTGGTGTATAATTTAGAAGGTACTCCATACTGCCAGTCATGTGTCTTGAGCAGCCACTATCTAAGTACCATTTTCTGTCACCCTGCACAAGACACAAAATAAGGATTAGTTCCTTTTAGGAACCCATTTTTGAATGGGACCTTTGGTAGGAGAAACAGGGGTAGACTTGATCTCTCTTGAGGAGGTCAGTATCACTTCAGGAGAAACCTTGGAGGTTTTCTTGGGTGATATTGACTTTGTTTCTCTCCTTTTCTTTGGTACTGAGTACCTAGGATTTGAGAGATCAGTCCATCATTCATCTCCTTTATGACCAGTGTGACGACATCTATAACATTTTTTAGGTCTGTTTCTGAACATGTTTTCATAAGGAATTTTAGAAAACTGTTTGACTTTTGGTTGATCAGTATGAGTAAGTTTTGCAAACTTTTGACTTAATACTTTGATCTGATCACCAATAGATTTCAAAATGTTATTTTTGTCATTTTTAATGGAGTTTTAATTTTATGTTTGACTGGTGTTGAAGGAGATGGTACTAGGGTCTTATTTTTATTTGACAAAGAAGTCTTATTAATATTCAACTTCTTAGTTTTGCCACTTGAAGATCCTGTGGAAGTTGTTTTCTTGTTATCATGTTTTAGAATGACAACTTGAACAGGTTCTTTAGATTCTTAAGTAGTTGACTTGTCTGTTCCTGCAACCTCAGTATTAGATACAACCTTTTGAGTAGAGGTGGTTTTATTTTCATTATATATCTCAAAAGTAGTTGTGTTAAATAAAAGTTCAAATGGAGGAACAGCAGAAGTATCATACTGCACAACTTCGAGGTCAGTATCAGAAATTTCTTTTTCAGGAAATTCAATACTGAGCTCTTGTAGTTCAGTATAGCACTTAGAACAGATAGAAGGACCAATTGGTTTTTCAAAAATGATTTTATCCTCATCATCTGATTCAGTTTGACATCCAACTTCACAAAAAGTTTTTGCTTTTACAAACTGAATAGGGTTCATTTCAGAAAATTCTTCAAATAAATCAGCAAAATTATTTCTATTTTTTAACTGAGGATCAACACCAAGTGCAGCCCTCACATTTTCTGGAAATTATTGATTTAGACATTTGTTTAATTTAATAGATGCATTTCCCCAAGATTTACACTGGTTTTCAAATTTTTCTTTTTCTAATTTGTGTAAATGAGCTTTATCAGCTAATTTTTGGTTCATGTCTTGTAAGTTTAAAAAATTTAGTTCTAAATCTTTAAATTTTGCTAATTTATCTAAATGTTCATTATTTACCCTTTCAAGTTCAAGAATTGTTAATTTTAAAGCTTTTTCTCTCTGTACTAATGTTTTAAGATCAACAATCATATACTCAAAAATCTTTTCTTTTTTATTCACTGAATAAGTTTGAAAGGAACTCACCTTGTACAACTGAGTGGAATCCCAATCAGTATGAACACTCATCCTCTCAGCTTCTTTGATGTCCTTTTCAAAGGAACTTTTCAAATCATCTTCAGTGAAAGCCATAAAGGCTTTGTTTTCAACCTCTTCCTCATCATCACTGAGCTCTTCATCCATCCAAGCTTCAGAGTAAAGAGCTTGAAGAGGTGCTCCATTCCCTGCTGCATTCTTGCCCTTGCTCCATTTCTTTAGCTTGACATACTTGTCTCTATACCGTTTAGCTCGGTATGCAATCTTGTCATTCTGATCAGTTTCAGTTGACTTAGTATGACAATTAGCAGCAATGTGCCCAGGCTTTCCACACCTATAGCAAAGACCAGATCTTGGGTCAGTATTGGAAGAGCTAACTCCAAGCCTCTTCTTTTTCAACTGATCCAGCTTCATAGTCATGAGAGCCATTTGGATTTCAAGCTCTTCTGCCTCAGCATCAGCAAGATCAACTTCTGGTTCTTCAGGCTCAGTTACAGTATATGCCTGTTGCACAACTAGAGCCATGCCAGTGGAAGACTTGTCATGTAACACCGCATTTTTTTTTGAAAGGCAATTAAGTATTAGTCTAAGTACGGAAGCATCCAGTTAGTTAGGTTTACAAAACGTGGTCCCACAAAATATTACAACCAAAGTTAGTTAAAAGACGGTATTACTAAACACGGCTCATTTTACAAAACATATAATTTAAGCATGGTCAAACTTCCCGTCCAAGCCCGACCCGTTCAAGCCATCCAACCTGAAATGTGTCAAAAAGGGAGGGATTAGCGCAAAAGCTAAGTGAATGAATTCCTAACACTACCAACTACACTAAACACTTAAACACGGAAGTTAAAGAACATCTCCGGTTAGGTAATCACTTAATTGAGAGGATCGGCGGCTTTGCGGGCCTTAAACCATGGTCGGCCAAAACAACGGTAACCGATAGCGTTTTGTATCCAACACCCGGGCAACTCCCTCCCCTTAACCATGTAACGCATACAGGTAAGGTCGGATACCCTATTAGTCGATACACTGTGCCCAGCCGTTATCCATCCGACACTGACCTCATCCCGATTGTGCACATAGTCATGTATGGTATTCCCTAACACTAGGCATACATAACAAGTCAACTAGCTACGACAAACACCGCGAAAAACGTCACAACAGAGTTCCCGATCGCGAACTCTAGTTCGCGATCGCGAACTAGAGTTCACGACGTGAACTCTGATCGTGAACTACTTCGCGACCATCGACCAACTTCGCTGGAACTACTTCACGACGCGAAGTAGAGTTCGCGTCGCTAACTCTCCATGTCTGGTAATTCCTGCGATTTATTCACCAACAAGCCAATACCAAATGCAATAACCGAAACCCGAGTTTGTAGGTCGAATCCACTCACCTTTCGACTTTCGATTCCTTAACTCAGTGAGCTAGTATCACTGAGTGTCCTTCCCGGTTCCTGTCAACAATATACCGAGTTAGTGATAATCCACCGAATTGTCAAAATCAACAATTTCAACAACCAATCACACAAGACCCATGAAATGCACATTTTATGACCTTTACAACTAGCACAAATCCTTCATCAATACAATTGATCATTTTGACCATTTATCAGGTATTTCACAACTAGTGGACTCAAACGGGCCAAAAACCCGAACATGAACCTAACACTTCCACATTTCCATCAACTAGCAATTAGTCATTAAACTAGCAAATTCACAATCATTTAACGATTCCAACAAGATCATAACCATCACAAATCCAAGTATGATACTTCCAAGATCACTAGCTAATCATATTGACCCAAACACCAACTAGATCAATTCACACAATCATCCATACTAGGTTTTCACCATCCATAACTTACCAATCATGATTTCTCAACCTAATAAACAATTCTATTCATTCAAACATCAAGAAATCCAAGATTTGTCAAAACCCACCTTCAACATCCACCATTAATGGAGGTTGAAGGTGATTTTCACCAAAACTTGTCTTCCTTCAACAATCAACCATAAAAATGATGTAAAAGCTTGCACAAACACATAAAACAACATCCATAACAAGATTCACCAACAAATCATCAAGCTACATAAACCCTAGTTCAAACTCTAGCTCAAGAACACCAAAAACAAACCAAGGAAAGGATGAAACTTACTTCTAGACTTCTTTTACACAAACTTGAGTACCAAAATCGGGTCCTGGCACCACGAACAAGCTCAAGAAGATGATGAACAAGTAGAGAGGAAAAAGATGGAGTTTGCAATGAAATAGTGAAAGTGTGTGGATAATGTTTTTTTTTTTCAAATGAAGCAAGAAGAAAAGAGAGGGTGACCCCTCTCTCTCTCTCTCTCGTCCGGCCAAACAAGGGCATGGGCCCCCCTTGTTGGCTTTTCTTTTAATTAAACAGTATGTGTCTGAAAAGTCCCTTTCATAATTAATTTATTTAAAATAGCAAACGGACTCCAATTTTAAAAACGAAAGCATTTCCGGAAACGATATTTAACAAGGAATTCAAAGATATAAAAATCACGTTTTCATTCCAAAAATATCACAAGTCGGGTATTTTAACCCCTTGGTTAAAATACCACAAAAGGCAGCAGGCTAATTAAATTAACTAAGCATTTAATCAGGAAATCATTCAATAAGATACCTTAAGGTCAATAAACTACTAGGCCGGGTTTTGGGATGTTACATGTCAGTTTTCTTCTAGTTGATCAGTCTTGCAGCATTATTCTCCTCATGATTCAACATTAAACCATACAAAGTTTGGAGAGTGTATGACTCAATGTTGTTAGCAGCATTGACAGAATTTGTCATGTCAAGAAATTGTTGAGGAAGACTATCCAAGAACTTTTGAACAAGCTCTCCTTCCTCCTTCACAATGCCTACACTGATTAAATCATGGATAACAGTATTGAACCTGTTATAGAGAGTAGTGATGTCTTCATTTGGACCTGAGAAGAAATTTTCATACTTCCTTCTCATGTTGCTCTTCCTCTACAACTTCACCTTTGGTGTGCCTTCATAAGTGACTGATAGACTATCCCACATAGCCTTTGCTGTTGGCAATTTCATAATTGCATTAAGTATTTATTTGGTAACAGCATTACCAATCACTCCCTTTGCTCTGGAGTCTAGACTGAATAACTGACGGTCAGTATCAGTCCAGGTGTGTTTCAGTTTAGGAATTGTTCTTGTGCTCTCAGGAGCAGCAACGGGTTCCACTGTTTGTGGAATAATAGGGCCATCATTAAGCACAGTGAACATCTCATGATGAATAGATTCAAGATACCACTGAGCTTTAAGCTTCCATTGATGAAAATCTTTTCCATCAAAGATGGGCACTCCCTTACGAGACATAACAGGTGCTATGATTGTAGACATTTTGGATTTTTGAGTGTTGGAGGGATAAGTATACGGAATGGCTGCCAGGGTAATAGATCGACTAAATAAGGATTAATTTAGCCTGCTCTGATACCAGTTGTTAGGTCACAACAACCCTGGTTTATTATGTTAATTGATAGATAATTATACTTAATGAAATATTAAAGTGATAACACAAGAATATAGTCAATGTATAAATCCACTAAGTGTGGCTTGTTGCGGAATAACAAGACCACTGATCAATTACAAAATATGTGAATGTAAGTTCGTGAATTAGTAAGTACTCCTTTGCAAGATGATCTCTTTTTGTAGATGTATAGAGATCTTACATAATGGGCAAAGGAGTAACCGAAGGACTAAACTAAGGAAATGACTAAGATCAAGGAATTTGATCTTAGTCCGTTACAATACTGACTGTAACTCAGTCCTTCTACTCAGTATTGGATTTCCAATACTGAGTGCTGATACTGAGTGGCCCATACTGGCCAAACTCAGTATCACTCCTAAACTTAGCTAATTTATTATACTATTTATTCTAAGCTAGTCTAGGTTGTTTTGTTATCTTAAGATTCAAAGGGGTAAGGCTTTTTCCCTTAACAAGTAGCAGTAGCAGTATCATCAGCAGCAGTAGTAGTAGCAGTAGTAGTTGTTGTATTAATAATAATAGCAGTAGCAGTAGCATCACCAGCAGCAACAGCAGGAGTAACAGAAGCAGTGGGGGTAGCAGTAGCAGGAGCAGTAGCAGTAGCTGTAGCAATAGCAGTAGCATCACCACCAGCAGCAGCAGTACCAGTAGCAGTAGCAGTACAAGTAGCAGTACCACTACCAGTAGCAATAGCAGTAGAAGTAGCAGTAGCATCAGCAGTAGTAGCAGCAGCAGCAGTACCAGTAGAAGTAGCAGTAGCAATAGTATTAGTAGCTGTTGTTGTAGTTATAGCAGCAGTAGCAGTAGTATTAGCAGTAGTAGCAGTAGCAGTAACATCAGTAATAGCAACAGTACCTGTAGCAGTAGTAGTAGCATTAGCAGTAGCAGTAGTAGTAGTTGTAGTAATAGCAGCAGTAGTAGTAGCAGTTGCACCACCAGCAGCAGCAGCAGCAACATTAGTAGTAGTATTAGTATTAGTCGAAGCAGCATCAGCAACAGCAGCAACATCATCAACAAGAGCAGGAGCAGGAGCAGCAAAAGGAGTACGAGTAGTAGTAGTAGTATTAGGAGTAGAGATGCACAAAACCGGGTTTGACCGTACCCTAACCGGTCAAAGAAACCGAACCGGTTATGGTCAACGATTTTGTAACCGGTTACACAAAAACCGGTTTCGGTTTGTACCCGATTTTGAAGCTTGAAAACCGCACCCGATCGTAACCGGTTAGGGTCGGGTCCTAACCGGTTCGGGTATAATACCCGAAAAAAACCGGTTACACCGGTTATTTTATAATTGTTTTGTTTTTTTTGCCGTAATTCGATAACAAGCACGATTTAACGTTATATTAAAACACAAACATTCATTAAACATCAAAACGTTCAAGACATTCAAATACAAACCATTAAACATGAAAATACGAAAGTTCAAAAGTCGAAACAATTAGATTAAAAGTACAAATCATCGTTTTTTTCCCGAAAGTTCGATATCAAACACAAGTACTTGAAGTACACAACCATTACTCTTCGTCCTCTTCCTCTTCGTCCTCTTCTTATGGGTCGTTATCTTCATATTCATAACCATCGGAGCTTGATGCGCGGGAGGATTCATCTTGAGTGATTTCTTCATCCGAAAGTGATATTGCAAGACCTTCTTCCACTTCCATATTGTGAAGTTCTTCTTCAACGTCAAATTCCTTCTCTAGTGTTTGTATGTTTTGAATACGCTCTGCTGCATCCAAGTGATCCTTCAAGCAAATGCACATCTCCAAAGACACCGGTGCGAGTCTTGTTCTCCGAATAGATAATATCATGCCACTAAGAGAAAAAGCCGATTCCGAAGCTACCGTAGAAGCTTGGACACTTAGTAAATCTCTGGCCATGGCGCTTAGAATGGGAAATTGAGGTTCCCGTTCTTTCCACCAAGCCAATATATCAAACTTTTCAATTTCTTGAGGGGTCATATTGCCTAAAAAGTTCGTTCCTACATATCTCGTCAATTCGCTATTCGCGGATTGTTGACTACCCTCACCCCTAGCCCGTTTAGTCGTTTCTTGTCTTATAGAGTCATATAAATTGGCTAATGGGTCTTGCGAAATTTCATAGTTTCCAAACATTGGGGCAAATGAACTTGAAGATGCATTAGGTGAACCATACTTTTCAAAATAAACCCCAAACAAAGATGTAAAATTATTCCAAAACTTAGTTTGTTGTTTAGAAATATATGTAGGTTTTCCCACATGTAAATTCAAATCAAGACAAATTCTTTCAATAAGGGTTTCGACCCCAATTTTATTTAAACAAGGGTTTAACATGGCGGCACACGTAATTGCCAAAGGTATTTGTTTGAAATATTTTTGGATCTTTTCTTTCATTGGAACGACCATTGTTAAAAAAGCACCACCTAATTCAAAAGCCCCAATTTTGTTACACATTAAAAATAATTGTTTTAGTACCAAATGACTTGTTGGATAGTAAACGCCCGATAATAAAACCGTAGCGTCTTTAAAAACTTTGAGCAAATCGGTTAGCTTTCTAGTAACCTCCCATTTAGTGTCATCAAATTTGTTGTTTCGAACACGCCTCTTTGCAACAAGGGAATCGTGAAAAAATTGTAAAGTACCACGTTGACGAAGACCACATACGAACATGTCATATGTAGAATTCCATCGAGTAGTAACATCCCAATTAGGTGATAAAAAAAGTGAATTTGTTTGCTTACACAATCTCATATATTTTTTATATCGTCTTTTACCTTTTCTAAAAACATCCTCTAGCATTTTAACAAAACCATCGGTTACAACATAAATTTCCGGTACCGCTAATCCGTCTCGCACAACTAAATTTATAATATGTGAGATACAACGACTATGGTAGAAAACACCATCCATGGGAGGTTTGAAAGCTAGTATTAGTCGTTTCACCGCATTTGTATTATTAGACGCGTTATCAAACGAGATTGCAAAAACTTTTTCATTTAATTGGAAGTAGCATATAAAATAAATTATTACCCGTATGGGGATATGGAAATTCTTTAAACGCGATCGTACGCTTCATCATTTGCCATGAGCTTGGATCAATCCAATGTGCGGTAACACAAAGGTACGAACCGGGCAAACCATGAGGAGCCGACCAAACGTCCGTTGTTAGGTTTACACTTGTATTTAAATTTAAAAAACCGGTTACTAGATCCAATTTTGTCGTTTTCCAAAGTTTTAAACAATCTCGTCTAAGAGTAGTACGACTTACATGTTTATAACGTGGTTGAAGAGTTTGTTGAATGACCCTCGTCAAGCGAGGGTTGTCAAAGTGGTTGAAGGGCAAACCTTGTTGTATCACGAACTTTGCAAACTCTAGTCGACAAAGTTCCGCTTGGTAAGCAAACACACCACCGTCTCGTCCCATAGTAGCTTGACTCTCATCTTGTGAACCCCTTTTGAGAAACTCGCAATGTTTTTCAAAATGTAGCCTCAACGTCGTGTTGGATTGATGTCCAATCAATTTCCCGCATTTTTTACATTGGCCCTTAAATGATTCATCGCTCATCCTCACGTAGTTGAAGTGTTGCCAAATGTCGGGATTTCGTTTCATTTGTAAAACTTCAACAACTGTGGGTAATGTTGCTTCATTTGAAGAACCAACCCCGGTGAAACCTTGACTACTTTGGGTTGCCATTAGCACGTTTTTTTGTTTTTTGAGAGTGTTTTGAGAGTGTTTGAGTGTTGTGAATCAACCAAATACAACATACATATATATAGGGGTGTTTAAGGGCTAAATGGTCAAAAAATACCCCAAAAAAAAAACAAATCCCGAGCTTTAACGGTAATATTACCGTTCTGCAGCTTCTGGTCAGCTCCAACGGCTAGAAACCGGTTAGAAACCGGTTATTGCAACCGGTTATATCGGGTAGAAATCGGGTCGGGTACCAATAACCGGGTTCTATCGGGTATAACGGCTAGAATCGTAAACCGAGTAGTAACCGGTCGGGTTCTGATTAACCGAACCGGTTAGGGGAATAACCGGTTATGACCGGGTGGGGTTTCGGGTACTTTTTCGGTTCGGGTCGGGTAACCAGGTACAATGTGCACGGCTAATTAGTAGTAGTAGTAGTAGTAGTAGTAGTAGTAGTAGTAGTAGTAGTAGTAGTAGTAGTAGTAGCAGCAGCAATAGCAGTAGCAGTATTAGTAGCAGGAACTGTAGCAGTAGCAATAGCAGTAGCATCAGCAGCAGTAGCAATAGCAGTAGCATTAGCAGAACCAGTACTAGCAGCAGCAGCAGTACCAGTTGCAGTAGCAGTAGCAGTAGCAGGAGTTGGAGCATCAGCAGCAGCAGTAGCTGGAGTTGTAGCACCAGCAGCAGCAGCAGTAAAAGTAGTAGTAGTAGTAGTAGTAGTATTATTAGTCGCAGCAGCAGGAGCAGCAGCATCATCATCAGCAGGAGCAGCAGCGGTAGGAGCAGGAGCAGCAACAGGAGTACGAGTAGTAGTAGTAGTAGTAGCAGCAGTAGCAGTAGCAGTAGCATCAGCAGTAGCAGCAGTAGCAATAGCAGTAGCAATAGCAATAGCAGTAGCACCAGCAGCAGTAGTTGTTGTATTAGTCGCAG